>CM069917.1:99770044-101158544 GCA_036172215.1 Camellia granthamiana
CTTTGAGTGTCCAAGTCATGAGCATGCTTTATTTGGATCATTTCAGTGGTTTGGCATCACTTAGAATGTTATTTCAGTCCATGTTTCATGCTCAAACACTTGCACTTATCATTCCTTTAATGTCTTAAAGAGTATGTGTTTTATGCCTCATGAATGTGTCATTGTGTATGCCATCATGCTTAGGCCTTTGGGATGCCATCTAGGTAGGTTTTTTTTGGGCTCCTTTTGATGTGTCATACCTTTGATTTTGATTGCCCGAATCATGCCATGTTTGGTTGTATTAGGTGTAGTGTAACACCCTCTTTTGTGGCCTTGTATGCCTCATGTTTTGTCCCTTTGATTTGGCTTGTTTTGGCTTTGGTCATTACATGTTTTAGGTTCATTTTGGCATGATCTAGGACTATTTTGGGTCATACTTGCCATATGCTTCATGTTTCGTGTAACCATGGTTTGAGCCCTTTGGCTAGTCTTAGGCCTTGAACCTTCTTGCATGCTTTGATTGCTTTACTTGGTTGATTTGGCATCATTCCTAGCATGTCTTCAGAGCTTAACATGCTTGTCATTTGTCCATGTTTGTCTTCTTTTAAGTGTTCTTGAAAGTTGCCCTTTTATGCTTAAGTGTTAGGCCAGTTGGCATGCATGTTTGTATGTACTTTTGTCCTCATTTCCATAGCATTTTGGCCACTGATTTGGGCTTATTTGAGAGCTGCTCATTTTGGTTTAAGACCATTCCCGCATGTTGTTGCATGCTTGCCTTGCATGTTGTTGCATACTTGGCCTATTAACATGTCGTTGCATGTTTAAGTGGTATTGCATTTGGCATGCATTCTTTTGGTTTTAGATTGCTTAACATGTTATTACATGTTTGCCCCACATGATGTGACATGATTGAATGAAGTCACATGCTTGCTTGCATGCTTGTCCTTGCATATTGTTATATGCTAGTTGCCTTGTGTAGCATCATTGCTTGTATGCTCATGTTGCACTAGTATGCTTGCATGTTTAACTTGCATATTTGCATCACTTGCCTCTTGATCAATCATGATAGAGGTTAGGATGTATTGTGTGTTTGTGTGCATTTCATTTGACATTGAAATTGCACACTTGACCTCTTTGATCATCATGTATTGGAATGCGTGATCGATGATCCGAGGGTCGAGGATTACACCCCCTTGAGTTCATAACATGATAGGGAGGGTGGTCGTGCATACATTGCTTTGAAAATGCATTGCAATGCTCTGTTTGTCCTCTGCTGCAGTAAAACAGGATTCTGTAGGAAGAGATGGTTGGTCGGCCATCTTCACTGCCGGCCGGCCACACATTCATGGCCGAGAGCCAAATTTGTGGCCGATGACCAGTTTCCCATGGCCGGTGACCTCATCTCTTGGTCGGTGACCTCCCACAGTGTTTAGGGAGTAGTTCAGAAGCAACCTTGGGACTTGTGCAGTCTTCAGAGATGCAGAGCAGTGTAAACAGAGGCAGCATGAGTATGGTGATGGATTTTCGAGCGAAGCCGACCGAGCATGCATGCATCTCTTTTCCCGAGGCTGTTTTACTGCTTTAGTAGCTTAATTAATTTGTTTAATTAGTTAAGTGTTGTGTAATAATTAATTAGCTTGTTAGTTAGTTAATTTGTATTATTCTTTCGGTCCCTCCCTCGAGAGGGCTTGATTGTGTAATAAGTATGCGTGAGTGTGTGAATGTCTTTCAACCCCACGTCTTTCTCCTTTTTACTTAACCGCTTACAATGGTTAGTTTTAGGTCATGTTTCGATTAGCATACTTTATGCTCGCATGCGTACATCCATTCATCTGTATTGCATGCACCGGGCTCGGCGTATCATACTAATTGCATAGTACTTCAATTCCAACTTGAATACGTGTATCGAGTTGCCGCATTTTCATATGCCACTCTTAGATTAGCCGAGCCTATTCTAGTTGCATTTTGCTTGCGATGCATTAGCCATTTTAACATGGACTTGGATCATACATTTGATTACTAACATGTTCTTTGTTTTGGCTCGGAGTACACTGTGAGTGTTTATGCTTTAGCATCTTGCATGTATGTGAATGTTAACATGAAAGCATGCTTGCCATGAGGCTAATTGCTTAGTTGATTAACTGTTTGAATGCCTGTGGGTGAAGATTGGATTACTTGAGTTGGAACAATTCATCAAATCCGTATTTTAGTCTACTTGCGGTAGCAAACCTCAAACCATTTCCAAACAAACGGATATGCAATGTTTTGTTCCAAATTAGGCGATCTAGTCTATATTTGTATGTTGTGCGCATCACCTAGTAATTCTAGCTAATTAATCAGAATAAGAGCACACAATGTTTTCAAAACAAGATATCATGTTTAGTAGAGGCCGATCTTCGGATCGGGCGAGCGGGGGTGCTCATAGATGACCTTCCCCAATCGTACCCAAGTTCCCGAGCCGAGGCAACTTTGGTGATGACGGACACGTGGCCTTAGGCAACGAGTCAGGGTTTCCTAAATTCCCCCAAAATAAAATATTTAGGTGGCGACTCTGTATCTGGCAAAGCAGTCCATGTTTGACACTTCTTTGTAAAAATCTGTTTTTCAAAATGATTTGCCGGATTTGGACTCTTTGCTGATTTATCGGTCTCGCATTGCACTTTGCGGGATTAGATTTAGAACCGTGACATTTGAGTCCTGAACTGTAGTGAGCCCAAATGAACGAAATGGGATTTCCTCCCGGGACATTTGGGGACGTCTACAGCAATGTACGCCTGGTCTACCACTTCCGCATAGGTTGGTAGTTTCAAAACCTCAAGCCTATCTTTGATTTCAACATCCAATCCTGCTTTGAACTTTCTTGCTTTTCGAGCTTCGGTGAAGATGACATATGTTGCAAACCGAGCGAGTTGTGTGAACTTGTTCTCGTATTCGGCCACCGTCATAGTTCATTGCTTTAAATGTATGAATTCCGACGCCTTTTATTCCCGCAATGAATCTGGGAAGTATTTTGCATAGAACACTTCCATGAATCTTGCCCAAGTCACAATTTTTTCTTTCTCTAAGGTGAGAAGCCACAATTCCTGTGCATTATCTTTAAATGTGAAAGTGACGAAAGTAACCTTGTGTTTTTCAGTGCAGGGTAGGGCGCGAAAAATCTTTTCAATATCTTTAACCCAAGTGTCTGGTACCATTGGGTCTGGACCGCCAGTAAATGTGATGGGTTTCAAATCCTGGAACTGTTTTATGGTAACCGACTCTTCTCGCTGTTCCGACATCCTATTGTTGATGTTGGTCTGCAAGGCTTGCAAAAAGCTAATAACTGCTCTTTCTATCGATTTAGTGCCACTGACTGATGACTCGCTTCCATTACCGTTATTGGCCATTCTACAAATTAATGAACGAGACATTAAATTCATAACGCAGCATATATATTGCATATCTAAAATACCAACTTGACTAATTTTAACAATTAATATTACATCCTTGTTCAAAATTCAAAATATGTTAGTGTCCCATCCCTGTGGTACAACAAAACACCAAAAAAAAAAAACAAAAAAAACAGGGATTAGAACACAATCATGGTTAGCATACAAAAATGTTTTCTTCTACCAAATCTAGAGTGGTAGGTCAAACGGGCTAAACAACCACGGGAAGTAGTGTTACATAAAAAGCTCAAATTCTCATCCTAACTGGACCACACCAAAATATATCCACGTTGTTTGGACTGTGAAAATGGGGACGGACTGTATGTATCCCAAAAATGCTCGAGTAACAATCTAGCCGGGTGTCTCGATATATGACAAGTCATTATTAAAGTCAACATTTTGAATATTAATAATTTCCAACAGGTTAGGGATAGTGGTAAAAATGTAGTTCTCGGGATATACATTTCCCCTTCTTGCCACAAAATCTGGGGGCAAATGGCCTACGATGCAGTGCGGGCGGTCATATCTCAGGGCAACGCCGAGGACACGAGTGGGCCCGAGAATGCATCTGTGCCTATAGACATGGCTCTACCTCCATAGTAAGTATAGGACATCTGTTAGAACCCAACCCAGGGGCTTAGGGCTGGAATCGTAACTCACTACTTTATTCTAATCGTGGCAAATTAAATGGCGTACACGAAGGCAAAAGGAAATAAAAATAATTAAACATAAAATTTACTTCATTTTACTTTTTAATAAGAGAAAATACATCTATAGGGCTTTTATTATTTTATTATTCGGTGATCGGCCCTGAGTAAAAACAAAAGGGAGCAAAAATAAAATAAATAAATAAAAAAAGAAAAGAAAAACAAAATAGTGGTTCAACATCAAATTCTCATGCGGGTTCCACTACGTGAGGTTATGGGTCTCCCTTACATCTCATCACCTGAAAGGGTAACAGCTATAAGCACACAGCAAAGTGAGAAATATTATGCAAAGAGTATAGGGAATACAAAATAACCATGGATAGTTAGTTAGGTTAAAATATTTACATAATTTAATTTGAAATAACAATTTATTTAAAGTGGCAGAAACTGAAATACAGAATTTATATAAATAAATAACTATAACCACGGTACAAAATAAAACAGAACAGAGGTCATAGGAGTGATAATCAGAACAGAGGTCAATGGATCCATGACAAACAGAAGACCACAAAGTGGCTAAAAAGAGGCCAATGGTTATTTAAGTCCCCCAAGGCGTGTGACTCCCATAGTAGTACTTACAAAACATAATTGTTTATAAGGTTATAGTCAAATATATACTAAATTTAAATAAACATATCCATGGGTTTCATTTTAAACAAATAGAGTTCAGAAATTAGTCCACGTAATTGAAATATTAATATAATTTATAAAACATAACTTGTATAAAATAAATTATGGTTAGTCAAAACATACATAAAATATATTATGGTAACTCAAGGTATAATATAACTCGCCTTAATATTGACCCTTAGCCTTACTTTCCACTATCACAACCTTCTCCAGTATCTTATGCACCTCTATTTTTTTATTTTTTTTTCCTCGTGTTCTTGTGCAACTCCTCCCTATTTACAGGGAGGCAAATGTATCACCAGGCCAACACGTGGCACAGCTCAAATCCCCCCCTAGATTTGATCATAAATCACCACAGATTTATGCTTATCTTAATGAATATTTGTGATAATTACACTTTGGCCCAGTTCTCTAACATAACTATATAAACAAATTAATCCCTAATTAAATTACACTTTATCGCATACCAACAGAAAATTAATTATTTATTTTACTACCACACCCACTATTATTATTATTATTATTATTATTATGATTGGTTGTAGTATTAATTAAATATTTAGGGCGTCACATTTCTCCCCTCCTAAATAGAAGTTTGTCCCCAAACTTAACGTACCTTAATTTTCGAAGAGGTGCGGGTATTTGGCTCGCAATTGACTTTCAGTTTCCCATGTCGCTTCTTTGATTCGATGATTTCTCCATAAAACTTTTACCAGCGGTATGGTCTTGTTTCGGAAAACTTGATCACGACGATTGACAATCTGCACTGGTTGCTCTTCATAAGAGAGGTCCTCTTGAACTTCCAAGTTCTCATAGTCGACACATGTTTTGGATCTCGAAGATACCGTCAAAGCATTGTAATGTGAAACACATTGTGGACATTTGATAATTCAGGTGGTAGTGCAAGGCGATAGGCTACAGGGCCAATCCTTTCTAGTATCTTGAATGGCCCGATGTAACGTGAGTTTAGCTTTCCTCGATTTCCAAATCGGATAACTCCTCTTATTGGTGAGATCTTGAGGAACACATGATCCCCTACTTGAAATTCCAAGTCCCATCTCCGTGTATTTGTATAACTTTTCTGGCGGCTCTGAGCAGTGCGAATTCGCTGTTAGATAAGTTGGATTTTCTCACTTGTGACTTGCACGATCTCGGGGCCTATCAGTTTCCTGTCCCCGACTTCCGTCCAACATAGAGGTGATTGACATCTCCTTCCATACAACGCTTCATACGGCGCCATTCCAATGATTGCCTGATAGTTGTTGTTATAGGCGAATTCCACTAAAGGTAGGTGCTCATCCCAGTTACCTTTGAGGTCCAACACGCATACATGTAACATGTCTTCCAACGTCTGGATTGTTCTTTCGGATTGCCCATCAGTTTGTTAGTGATAAGCAGTGCTAAACTTTAGTGTGGTTTCCAAAGCTTCTTGTAATTTGTTCCAGAAATGAGACACGAAGCGGGGGTCTCGGTCAGACACGATTGAAACTGGGATACCATGCAAACGAATAATTTCCTTGATGTATAAAGTGGCAAACTTATTAAGGGAGTACATAATTTTAATTGGTAGAAAATGCGTCGACTTCGTCAATCGATCTATTATAACCCATATTGCATCATTCTTCGAAAATGACTGTGGTAGCCCGACCACGAAGCCCATAGTAATGTGCTCCCATTTCCATTCAGGAATAAAGAGTGGTTGCAGCATTCCTGCAGGTCTCTGATGTTCTACTTTATTACACTGACAATGCAAACATTTGGAGACATGGCTTGCTACGTCTCTTTTCATTCCTATCCACCAGTAATGTTCTTTCGGATCATAGTACATCTTTGTGTTGCCAGGGTGGACTGCAAATCTCGAGCTATGAGCTTCTACCAATATCTTCTTCTTGAGTTCCGAAATGTCGGGTATGCAAATTTGATTTCGAAATTTTAGTATCCCATTGCTTATAGTGAAATCAGGATCAGGCGTACTCTTTTGCTCCTCGTACTTTTTCTTCAAAAGTTTATCTTCCCATTGGCGCGCTTTAATTTCTTCAATCAATGTAGATTCCACGGTTATGTTAGTGAGCAGTCCATTGATCTTGCGGGAAACGAGAGTACATGCCAAACTCTGGTCGTCATTCGGCTCAGTGTGTCTACCACCATGTTAGCTTTGGCTCTGTGGTGATGGATCTCTACATTATAGTCTTTCATAAATTCTAGCCATCGTCGTTGTCTCATATTCAATTCCTTCTGCGTGAACGGATATTTGAGACTCTTGTGATCAATGTAAATTTCGCAGGTTGCACCGTAGAGATAATGACGCCAAATCTTGAGGGCAAAGATCACCGCAGCCAATTCTAGATCATATGTTGGGTAGTTCTTCTCATGAGTCTTTAGTTGGCGTGAGGCATAAGTAATGACTTTTCCATGTTGCATAAGAACACAACCCAAACCATTGTATGAGGCATCATTATAAATTACGAACCCATCTGCTCTTGTAGGGAGTGCTAGTATAGGAGCTGACACAAGTTGACTTTTTAATTCTTGGAAGCAACACTCTTGTTGGTCAGTCCATTCAAAGGGTGTGTTCTTCTAAGTTAGCTGGGTCAAAGGTGATGCTATCTTTGAGAAATCTTGCACGAAGCGTCGATAATAGCCAGCTAGACCCAAGAAACTTCAAATTTTTGACACATTAGTAGGTTATGGCCAATCTAAGATTGCTGTAACTTTTTGGGGGTCAACCAAGATGCCATCTTTGTTAATGACGTGACCGAGAAAGTGTACACTAGTGATCCAGAATTCGCATTTCTTCAACTTGTCATAAAGTTTGTGATCATGTAGTGTTTGTAAAACTGTTCGCAAGTGCTGCTCATGGTCTTCTGGTGACTTGGAGTATATGAGGATGTCGTCAATGAAAACGATGAAGAACTTATCAAGATAGGGTTTGAACACTCTATTTATGAGGTCCATGAAGGCTATTAGAGCATTTGTGATGCCAAAAGGCATGACAAAAAACTCGTAATGCCCATAACGGATTTTGAAGGCAGTCTTTTCGATACTTTCTGTTTTGACTTTTAGTTGATAGTTGCCAGAACGCAAGTCGATTTTGGAGGATATTGAGCGCCTTGAAATTGATCGAACAGGTCATCGATTCGTGGTAGAGGGTACCGATTCTTGATGGTGACCTTGTTCAGCTCCCGGTAATCGATGCATAACCTCATTGTGCCATACTTTTTCTTCACGAACAATACTAGGGCTCGCCAAGGTGAGGTACTAGGCCGAATGAAGCCTTTGTCTAGTAGTTCCTGAAGTTGAGTCTTTAGCTCTTTAAATTCTGTCATCGACATGCGATAAAGAGCTTTTGATATTGGTTGTGTGCCAGGTTGGGTTTTAATGGTGAATTCGATTTCCCGGTCAACCGAGATACCAGGTAGATCTTCAAGAAAGACATTCAGGAATTCTCGAATCACGGGGATTACATCAATGGTGGGGGCTGTAGACCGCCTGGAACTCCGGTCCGCACGCGAGGGCGCGAATTGTTGTTCTTAGCTACTACAGCTCGGACTCGTGTCACGGTTCCAAATCTAGTCTCACAATTCTCACAAAGTGTAATGCGAGACCGATAAATCATTGAAGAGTCCAAATCCGACAAATCGTTTTGGAAAATCGATTTTAATAAAGAAGTGCCAAACATGGACTGCTTTGCCAGATACAGAGTCACCACCTAAATGTTTTATTTTGGGAAATTTAGGAAACCCTGAGTTATGCCTAAGGCCACGTGTCCGTCATCATCAAAGTTGCCTCAGCTCGGGAACTTGGGTACGAGAAGGGAAGGTCATGCAATGAGCACCTCCGCTCGCTCGATCAAAGATCAGCCTTTACTAACATGATATGTTGTTTTTGAAAACAGATGTGTTCTTATTCTGGTTTATTAGCTAATCTTACTATGTAATGCGCACAGCATACAAGTATAGACTAGATCGCCTAAGTTGGAACAAAACATCTCATGTTTGCTTGTTTGAAAAATGGTTTGAAGTTGCTACTTGCAAGTAGGCTAAGTCGCGGATTTGCCACCCTCAAGTGGGCTTAGAAAACATGATTTTGCCACTCTCAAGTGGGCTTAAAACACACATTTTGATGAATTATTCCAATTCAAGCAATCCAACCTTTACCCACGGGCATTCATGCAGTTAAGCACTTAAGTAGTTAGCCTTATGGCAAGCATACTGAACATGGCAACACTTACACTCATGCAAAGATGCTAAAGTGTAAAAGCTTACCTAGTACTCCGAGCCGAAACAAAAGCTATGTTAGAAATCAATGCATGATCCTAGCTATGTCAACGATGCCTAATGTAACACATGCAAAATGCAACTAAGATAGGCTCGGCTATTCTAAGATGTCATGTGAATTCAACTAGATAACATGTATTCAAATTGGTATTGAAATACAATGCAGTTAGTATGATGCACCGAGCCCGGTGCATGCAAGACAGATAAATGAATGCAAAGATGCGAAGCATAAGTATGCTAATTCAAACATGCCCTAAAACTAACCATTGAAAGCTGATAAATAAAAGGGAGAAAGACGTGGGGTTGGAAGACATGCATCACACACACGCACACTTATTACAATAATGTGCCCTCTCGATGGAGGGTCTGAATAATAATCTAACTAACTAATCTAAGCTAATTAAACTAATTATTACACAACACAAATTGAATTTGAATCAACTAGCTAATCTAAGCTAATTATGTACAAGCCAAATTGAAACTAGCTATACTAGGCGAATTATAATATTACAAATATGGAATCAATTAGCAAATACATTAACTAACTAATTAGCAAATTAACTAACTACACAAAGCAGTTAAAACAACCTCGAGGTGAGGGGCATATGAATGCTCGGTCGACTTTGCTTGGAAATCCACTACCATGCCTCGTGATGTCTCTGTTTGCACACTTCTGTATCTCTGAAAATTGTGCCAACTTCCATAGTGCCTCTGACCCACCTTAGGAACAATTTGAGAGGTGGTCGGCCAAGAGGAATGGCCGTCGGCCAAGAGGAATGGCCATCGGCCAAGTTTAATAGTCATCGGCCAAATTTCAAGGCTATCAGCCAATTTTGATAGTCGATCGGCAGCCTTGATAGCCTATCGGCCACTTCTTCCTGTAAACTTCTCCTTTTGTTGCAACAGAGCACTAACAGAGGCATGGCAGTATATTTGTAAGAAAAATGTGTGTGTAACCACACTCCTTATCATGTCTAAAGCTCAAAGGAGTGTAGTGCTCGGCTCTGGAGCCCCACGCATCTCAATGCATGATGGCCAAAGAGTTAAGCTTGCATAAACTCAATAAATGCATGACAAACAAGACACTTGGACCATCACCTTATCATGGATAATCAAAGGCAATGGAGACAAAGGGGATTGGCCCATTTTTATCACTTCAAGTATGAAATGGACCAATTCACTTTGTGTTCAACATAACGTCCGGTTGAACACAATGCAACACACATATGCAACATACTTATCTTGGCACATTTTACTTGATTGATTTTGTTTACACATTTTAACATTACCAATCCATTCATTAATCAACTTGTCCAAATATGAGAATCCTCTAATGAGAGAGTGGTCTATCAAAGAGAATGGTTTAAGGCATGGGAGAGACCAATGCCTTTGACTAGGAGTAAGCCTCAAAAGAGGGTTAAAGCCATTTAAGCATAGGCCTCCATCCTAAGCATTAAACACAACCTGAAGACTAACCAATCCTTAAAACAAATCAAAAATGAAGAAATGAGGGAGATGGCAGATTTTTCAGTGCTAAAGTGGCATGATAAACAGGACTCTATCATGCAAACGCTTCAAGTACAACATGCTAGTAGGCTTAAACATTGAAACTAGTGAAGAACACAACACTAGAACCATGCAATACAATGCTCAATGGACTAAACCAGCTCTGGACAGAGCTTAATCACATCAAAATAATGGCCTAAACATGCTGGAATTGAAGCTCAAAAGGCTAGACAAACATGCGCACAAATTGGCTCACAAGCAAGATATAAGGCATAACTCCCAAAAGCACTTAAAGAGTGATTTTAGTGGAAGCATGACAAAGATATAAGCTCTGAAATTTCATACCGAATGATGCCATATCATGCACACATCACAAATATAGCATGCTAGTGGTCTCAAAACTCAAGACTAGTCAAGGCATTTGCACTATAACTATGCAAAACATGAGTCATATGACCACGACAGCCCAAAACAATCCAAAATATGAATAAAATCATGTTGGAGTATAGCCAAAATGAGCTAGAATAATAGGCTAAAGAGATAAGCATGCAAGGCTAGCTAGCAAAGATTACACTACAAGTGTATAAAGCATGCAAGAGGTGAGTCCACCAATCAAAATCAGAGTTATAACATGCCCAAATAACACCAAAAAACATGCTTGAACTAAGCTAATTCAAACCACAAGAGCATGCTACTTTGTAAGGCTAACAAGGCTAGCAAAGAGGATTTACACTACAAGTGCATGAAGCATGCAAGAGGTGACCAAGACAGCCAAAAACAGAGTTATGGCAGGTCTAAAAAGTCGCAAAAATGAGCCTAAACAAAGCTACAAAGAAGTGAAAACACATGCTCATTTGGTTGGCCATCAACACATGCTAACAAGACAAGAGGAGGAGGGACCACCCCCTCCTATTTTGGGCCTCAAAACAAGGTTTTTACCACTGAAAATTCTCTGGATTTTAGTGGTTAAAAGGCCACGAAAAGTTGTTTTGAAAGGCCTTGGAAGATGGCTCAAAAGCTATACAAGCTAAGGAACAAAAGGGAGAGACAACCCCCTAACACAAAATAGGCCTAAACTATCATTTTTAGGACTGAAAAATAGAGTTTTCTTTAGTTCAAAACCAAGCCAAAAACAGTTTGCAAAGGTGGTAAAACAAGCATGCAAAACAAGGCCTTAGAGGGACAAGTGCTTACCCTTGAAGCCAAACAGCAAGATTTCTGAGTTAAAACCAAGCTTTAGCAGCCCAAAAAAAGTTCCAAGGGACCTCAGCCCAATGGTGATCAAGTCTTCTTAAGGGTTGATAGGTTGAAGATGGATGTATGCAAGCCTTCAAGCACAAAATCCTTAGAGAGAGTTTCTAGAGAGAGAGGCTCCCAAATCTTTTGCCAAAATTGTTCTAACCTATCCTCCAATGTTCTAACCCTTTGAATAAGATATAAGGCTTCATATATAGCAAAATATCAAGCTTGGGTCAAAATATCTGATTTGGGACAGGTGGCACAAGCTGGAAACAGTTGGAGCAGAAATATCTGCCAATTCTGGGCTTTTTGGACATTTGTGGCCGATCGGCCAACATTTGTGGCCGATAAGGTTCAATTTTGGCCGACCTATGGCTGATGAGGTCCAATTGTGGCCGATGCACTTCCATAGAGGCCGATGGAAAAAATTAATCCTGGTCCCTGACTTGAAGCAAGGCTAATTCCTTCATCTGGACTCCTTTTCAGGTCATTCTTGAGCCTAAACTATAGCCCCGGAAGTCTTCTTTCCAAATTTGGAAGCCTCACCTCAACATTCCAAGTGTGCTAAGAGATATCCCTCTTTTAGTGAAGACTGCTTAGTTTCGGTCCAACCGGAATGATGCCCAACTTCAACCAATCATAACTCCCTCATCTGGACTCGGATTTAGGAGATTCTTGAGTGAAAAATGAAGCCCCAGAAGTAAGCTTTCCAACGATGGTGGCCTCATATCTGAAATCCAAGTATTCAAAAGGGTAGGCCTGATTTAGCGAGGGCTGCTCGACTCTCTCTTAGCGATTCATGCCCATATTCTTCCCCAACTTGGTTTCTTCCCACTTCTCCAATTTTCCTCAACTCCAAACCCCCAAACAAGATGTTTTGAAAGATTTTTCAGAGATTTCAACTCTCTTTCATTCATTTCCACTTTGTCCTTGCTCGGTTTACCAAAAAGCGCAACATTTAACGAAATGCGAGCCTCAGAACGTCGTAGGAACTTTATTACAAAAATATTTTGAAAGAAAGGGTTTTAAGGTCTAAAAACCATTCAAAATAGCTTTGGTCCAAAATGAGGTGTAAGGTTGGGATTTGACTCTCTCCTTGCCAAAAAAACTGAACCTTTGCACTGCACAACTTTCAACACCAAGTAAACCATCAGTAATGCCCAAGTCTTAAGGGCGGTCAAAAATAGGGTGTCTACAGGGGCCTCTTTTTGTGTATCGATAACATAAGAGATATAACTACAACAACTCTTTCTTAGAAGTTGTTGGGCTGTCATGGAAGATATAATACAGGGAAGGTTGGAAACTCCAGTTCCATCAAAGACAAGCTCGGGCTGGTTTGGTAACCTGAGGGAAACTTTTTTGGCTTTACAATCAATAGAGGTGTGGTTGGCAGTCAGCCAATCCATACCTAAGATCACATTAAAGTTTCCAATGCGGAGGGGAATCAAGTCTACATATAAGGTTTTGCCTTTTAAGGATATAGTACATGATCTGTACACATCAGCATTATAGGCAGACTTACCAGAAAGAAAAAACACAGAAAATATATATCCTAACGGTTCGGGTGTTGATGCCAACTTGACAGCAAAGTGTGGTGTAACAAAAGAATGAGTTGACCCAGAGTCAATAAGGACGTGAGCTAAATGACCATAGACAGAAAGTATACTTGACACAACGTTTTCTATAACTTCTAGTTTTCCAAGTACCAAGGCGAAAGCCTTTCATTGGCGTTTTTGGTTCTTCATCTCTCCTCCAGGTCCTGCAGGTTTTCTGACTGGGCTAGAGGGGTTGGCTGTAGGATTGGTCAACTTTGGACAATCCCTCAGCAAGTGGCCAACTTGACCACGTTTAAAGCATGCTCCCGTGTCTCGATGGTATTGTCCCCAATGAGCCTTCCCATAAGTAGGACAAATTGGAATAGTGCCACCTCGGGGGTTAGTAGGACCTTGATTGCCTGAACTGGTTGTGCCCATATTCACCTTTTTGGGAGGCGCAACACCAGGTCTTCTGTTGTCTATTTTTCAAAATCGCTTCTTTTGGCTTGGTTCCTCGGAACGTGAGGCTTTAATCCCATTTTCCACAATGTGCATCCTGTCTACCACTTCTGCATAGGTTAGCAATTTCAAGACCTCGAGCCTATCTTTAATTTCAGTATCCAATCCTGCTTCGAATTTTCTTGCTTTTCGAGTTTCGGTGAGGATGAAATATGTTCCAAACCAAGCGAGTTGTGTGAACTTGCTCTCGTATTCGGCCACTGTCATGGTTCTTTACTTTAGATGTATGAATTCCGATGCCTTCTGTTCCCGCAATGAATCTGGGAAGTATTTTTCGTAAAATACTTCTAAAAATCTTGCCCAAGTCACAATTTCTTCTTTCTCCAGACTGAGAAGCCACCATTTATGTGCATTATCTTTGAAAGTGAAAATAGCGAAAGTTACCTTCTTTCTTTCGGTGTAGGGTAGAGCGTGAAAAATCTTTTCCATGTCTTTAACCCAAACGTCTGCTACCATTAGGTCTGGACCGCCGGTAAATGTGGTGGGTTTCAGATCTTGGAACTGTTTTATGATAACCTGCTCTTCTCGCTGTTCTGGCATCCCATTATTGATGTTAGTCTGCAAGGCTTGCAAAAAGCTAGTAACCGCTCTTTCCATGATTCTTTCCATCGATTCAGTGCCACTGATTGATGACTCACTTCTGTTACCATTATTGGTCATTCTACAAAGTAATAAACAAGGCATTACATCCATAACGCAGCATATATATAAGCATGTATAACGCAATCTATATCTATATTAAATACTAACTTTACTATTTTTACAATTAATATTACATCCTTATTTCAAAAGTCAGAATATATTAGTGTCTCATCCATAGGGTACAACAAAAAACAAAAAGACAACAAAAAGGGATTAGAACACATCATGGTTAGCATACAAAAAGGTTTTCTTCTATCAAATATAGAGTGGTGGGTCAAACGGGCCAAAAAACCATGGGAATTAGTGTTGCATAAAAAGCTCAAATTCCCATGCTAACTGGACCACACCAAAACACATCCACGCTGCCCGGACTGTGAAAATGGGAACGAACTGTATGTATCCCAAAAATACCCGATCAACAATCCAGTCGGGTGTCTCGATATATGATTGGTTATTACTAAAATCAACATTTTGGATATTAATAATCTCCAACGGGTTAGAGACAGTGGTAAAAATGTAGTCCTCGGGGTAAATATTTTCCCTTTTTGCCACAAAATCTGGGGGCAAAGGGCCTACGATGTAGTGTGGGTGGTCATGTTCCGGGGCAACACCGAGGAAACGAGTGGGTCCGAGAAAGCGTTCGCGCGTATAGGCACAGCTCTGCTTCTATAGTAAATGTGGGATATCAGTAGGATCAGTGTGTATATAGATTGGCCGATTCATCAATTGGGCAAGGCCTGGATGCAATCCTCTAATTATATCCTCTGAATCTCCCCATTCTTCAAGTGAGGCGGAGGCGGGGGCGGGGTGCTCTGCTAAAATCTCATCCAAATTAATGGCCCCGAGCTCCTCCCAAAATGCCTCGTTAAGATTAATCTCGAACATTCCTACATCACCAAAAGAAACGTTAGATTTTACACAAAAGGACTAACGTCGCAAGTAAATATTTATTTTATTTTATTATGTTTATCTAGCTATATAATTTTATTTATAGATTTATTTATAACTTTTTGAACTTTCTGATCAAATTAAAATAGCATTTATTATTATTATTATTATTATTTTTGAATGAACCATTGTTCTAATATCACATTTGTCATAACCCAACCCCAGGGGCTTAGGGTTGGAATCGTAACTCACTACTTTATTCTAATCGTGGAAAATTAAATGGCATAGGCGGAAGCAAAAGGAAATAAAAATAATTAAACATAAAATTTACTTCATTTTACTATTTTAATAAGAGAAAATACATCTATAGGGCTTTTATTATTTTATTATTCGATGACCGGCCCTGAGTAAAACCAAAAGGGAGCAAAAATAAAATAAATAAATAAAAAAGAAAAGAAAAACAAAATAGTGGTTCAACATCAAATTCTCGTACAGGTTCCACTACGTGAGGTTATGGGTCTCCCTTACATCTTGTCACTTTAAAGGATAACTGCTATAAGCACATAACAGAGTGAGAAATATTATGCACAGAGTATAGAAAATACAAAATAATCATGGATAGTTAGTTAGGCTAAAATATTTACATAATTTAATTTGAAATAACAATTTATTTAAAGTGGCAGAAACTGAAGTACAGAAATCATGTAAATAAATAACCATAACCACGGTATAGAACAGAATAGAATAGAGGTCACAGGAATGACAATCAGAACAGAGGTCAATGGATCCATAACAAATAGAGGATCACAAAGTGGCCAAACAGAGGCCAATGGTTATTTAAGTCCCCTAAGGCGTGGGACTCCCGTGGTGGTACTTACAAAATATAATTGTTTATAAGGACATAGTCAAATATATACTAAAATTTAAACAAACATATCCATTGGTTTCATTTTAAACAAATAGAGTTCAGAAATTAGTCCACGTAATTGAAATATTAATATAATGTATAAAACATAACTTGTATAAAATAAATTATGGTAAGTCAAAACATACATAAAATATATTATGGTGACTCAAGGTATAATATAACCCACCTTAATATTGACCCTTAGCCTTACTTTCCACTATCACAACCTTCTCCAGTATTTTGCGTGCCTCTTTTTTTTTTTTTTTTTTTTTTTGTGTTCTCGCGCAACACCTCCCTATTTATAGGAAGGCAAATGCATCACCAGGCCAACATGTGGCACAGGTCAAATCCCCCTTAGATTTGATCATAAATCACTACAGATTTATACTTATCTTAATGAATATTTGTGATAATTACACTTTGGCCTAGTTCTCTAACATAACTATATAAATAAATTAATCCCTAATTAAATTACACTTTATCGAATACCAATAGAAAATTATTTATTTATTTTACTACCACACCCACTATTATTATTATTATTATTATTATTATTATTATTATTATGACTGGTTGTGGTATTAATTAAATATTTAGGGTGTCACAACATCAGTAGGGTCAGCCTGTATATAGATTGACCGACCCATCAATTGGGCAGGGCTTAGATGCAATCCTCTAATTATATCCTCTGAGTCTTCCCATCTTTCAGGTAAGGCGGGGGCGGGGTGCTCTGTTAAAATCTCATCCAAATTAAGGGCCCCGAGCTCCTCCCAAAATGCCTCGTCAAGGTTAATCTCGGATATTCCTACATCACCAGAAGAAACGTGAGATTTTACATAAAAGGACTAATGTCGCAGGTAAATATTTATTTTATTTTATTTTATTATGTCTATCTAGCTATATTGTTTTATTTATAGATTTATTTATAACTTTTCGAACTTTCTGATCAAATTAAAATAGCTTCTTTTTTTTTTGAATGAACCATTACTCTGATACCACCTTTGTCACGACCCAACCCTAGGGGCTTAGGGCTGGAATCGCAACTTACTAATTTATTTGTAGCAAATTAAATGGCACAAGCGAAGGCAAATAAAAAATAATTAAACAAAAATTTACTTCATCCTACTATTTTAATAAGAGAAAATACATCTATAGGGCTTTTATTTTTATTTTTTTTATTATGCAGTGACCAGCCCTCAATAAAAAATAAATAAAAATAAAAGGAAGAAAAGAAAAGAAAAGAAAAGAAAAAAACAAAATAATGGATCAACATCAATTCTTGTTCAGGTTCCACTATATGAGGTTACGGGTCTTCCTTACATCTTGTCACCTGAAAGGGAAATAGCTATAAGCACATAGCAGAGTGAGAAATATTATGCCAAGAGTATATGGAACACAAAATAACCATGGATAGTTAGTTAAGCTAAAATATTTACATAACTTAATTTGAATAAACAAATTATTCAAAGTGGTAGAAACTGAAATACGGAAATTATGTAAATAAATAATCATAACTACGGTACAAAACAAAACAGAACAAAGGTCACAGAAGTGACAGTCAGAACAGAGGTTAATGGATTCATGACAAATAGAAAACCACAAAGTGGCTAAACAAAGACCAATGGTTATTTAAGTCCCCCAAAGCGTGAGACTCCCGTGGTGGTACTTACAAAACATAATTGTTTATAAGGTCATAGTCAAATATTTTCTAAAATTTAAACAAACATATCAATGGTTTCCTTTTAAACAAATGGAGTTTAGAAATTAATCCATGTAATTAAAATATTAATATAATTTATAAAATATAACTTGTATAAAATAAATTATGATAAGTCAAAACATACGTAAAATATATTATGGTGACTCAAGGTATAATTGTAGACGTCCCCGAACGCCCCGGGAGGATGACTCCCGTTCGGTTCGTTTGTGGGTCTACTACAGTTCGGACTCAAATTGTCACGGTTCTTAATCTGAACCAAAGAGTCCAAATCTGGCAAATCGTTTTGAGAAAACAGATTTTTTTGAAAGAAGTGCCAAACATGGACTGCTTTGCCAGATACAGAGTCGCCACCTAAATATTTTATTTTGGGAAATTTAGGAAACCCTGACTCGGTGCCAAAGGCCACGTGTCCGTCATCACCAAAGTTGCCTCGCCTCGGGAACTTGGATACGATTGGGGAAGGTCAGCTATGAGCACCCCCTCTTGCCCGATCCGAAGATCGGCCTCTACTAACCATGATATCTTGTTTTGAAAACATTATGTGTTCTTATTCCGGTTATTAGCCTAGAATTACTATGTTGTGCGCACAGCAAACAAGTATAGACCAAATCGTCTAGATTGGAACAAAACATTACATGTTTGTTTTGAAAATGGTTTGCTACTCGCAAGTAGGCTAAAATGCAGATTTTACCACCCTCAAGTGGGCTTTAAAAAAGATGGTTTTGCCACTATCTAGTGGGCTTAAAACTCACAGTTTTAATGCATTATTGCAATTTAGGTGATTCGACCTCCATCCACAGGCATTCAAGCAGTTATATCACATAAGCAACTAACCTCATGGTAATCATGCTATCATGGAAACACTCACACACATGCAAGGATGCTAAAGTATAAAAGCTCACCTAGTACTCCAAGCCAAAACAGAAACTAGTTAGTAATCATATGCATGATCCTAGTTCATATTAAGATGGCTAATGCACATGCAAAATGCAACTAAGATAGGCTCGGCTAATATACAATGACATGTGAAATGCTACAACTAACACGTATTCAATTTGGAATTGAAATACAAATGCAGTTAGAATGATGCGCCGAGCCCGGTGCATGCAAGATAAATGTATGAATGCACGCATGCATAGCATAAGGTATGCTAATTTAGATATGCCCTAAACTATCCATCGAATGCTAGTAAATAAAAAGGAAGAAAGACGTGGGGTTGGAAGATATACACACACTCACGCACACTTATTACACAATTTCCCTCGCTCGGAGGGTCCGAATAAATATTACAGTCCGAATAAACAATACTAAATTAATTATTACAAAACTTCTAATTAATTAACAAAATAAATGCAGAAAGAAGGTGGCCGCAACCCTGCCTCGGGAGGCGTGTGATGATGCATGCCCGACCCATCTCGCCCGGAAACTCGCTGCCATAGCACTGTTGCCTCTGTTTACACTGCCTTGCCCCTCTGAAAATGGCACAATTCTCAAGGAACACTCTCTGGATATTGGGGGACACCACCGGCCAAGTGGAATGGTCACCGGCCAAAGGGAATGATCACCGGCCACTGTTTAATCTATCGGCCACTGATGGATGGCCGGTCGGCACTATATGTAGCCGACCGGCCAAAATTTCCTGCAGAACCTGCAATTGACAGCAGCAGAGGGCAAGCAGTGTATGGCATGGAATTTTCAAGCAAACGTGAGCATGGCCGTACTCCCTATCATGCAATGGACTCAAGGGAGCATGGCCCTCGACCCTCGGGCCATCAATCACGCATTTCAATGCATGATGGCCCAAAAGCCAAGTGTGCAATTTCGATATCAAATGAAATGTAAGCAAAAAACACATCAAAGGGCCCCAACCCCTATCATGATTGATCAAGAGGCAAGGGATGCATGCTCAATGGAATGCAACCTAGGCATGGAGGCTAAGTATGCAACATGAACATGCAAATGAGCAATGTATACTAGGCACGCAACCTAAACATGTAAGCAAACATGGCATGCAACAACATGCGATGATGGACTTAAACTAACATGGATAGCTCGCAAGCATGCCAAAATTAGTGGCCATTAGATGAAAATGAGACAATCGAAATGCGTGCACACATGCACGCAAACCGAAGACCGAACCTAAGGCACGAATGCCACTCTAACAAGGCATGGCAAGGCATGGAACATGGTATATGAACATGCAAGTTCTAGCACTGAAATGTGATGCAAAATGATCCCGAATCATGGAAACATGGCACCCGACGCATGAAATGAGACCCGAAACATGAAATTAGGCGCATGGAATGACTTATAGTTATATAAAGCATGCATTATTTGAACATGAAGTATGAAGACAGAATCAAGATAGTCCCAAAACAAGCATATTTCTAGTTTTAAACAAGGCCAAAAGGTGAACAGAAGTAGGGCTAAGCTAACATGCAAAAATGGCCCCGAAAGAGAGATAATGAAGAAAGTAGCAGATGCTGGCCCTAGATGGCAAAGAGCCCTTCAACAAATTTGAAGAGGGGCTCAAAATGAAGCACTTTACAGTTTACACCAAGCCACGAAAATAAATACAAGCAGGCCTAAAACATTATGCGAGAAAAAGGGCAAAAGAGGGACAAAGAAGCAAGTGATGGTTTCTGGCCTCAAAAAGAGGAGGGCCCTTCAACAAAGTTGAAGAAGGGCCCAAAACATGGTATTTTACAGTTAGTGACCAAACCCAAAACAGTGCACATGCAAGCTTAAAATACTATGCAAAATAAGGCCTAAAAAGAGGTTTAAACACAAAGAGCAAAAAGGGAGATCCAAACAGCAAAAGTCCCTTGATCAAACATGAATGGGGGGTCAAAATAAGGCTATTTACAGTTCAGACCAGAGCCCAACAATATAAGCACAAGGGGCTAACAAAACATGCAAAAATAAGGCCAAAAGAGGGATAAAGAGGCAAGTGACAAAAGGAAACCTCAAACAGTGAAGAGCCCTTCAACAATGTTAAATAAGGGCTCAAAATAAGCCACTTTTCAGTTTATGATCAAGCTCAAAACAGTTTAAAAATAGGCCTAAAATACTATGCAAGAAAGGGACATAAATGAGAGCTAAAGAGGCAAGTGGTAGTATGAAGCCTCAAATAGGGAAGAACCCTTAATCAAACATGAAAAAGACCTCAAAACATGACTATTTTCAGTTAGGGTCGGAGTCCAAAAATGTAAGCACAAGGAGCTAAGATATAGACCAAAAAAATGCATAAAATAGGGAAAATGGTACTCACCCTTGTAGCCTATGTCTTCAACAACTCTTGGTCCAAGAAATGGAGCTCCTAGCCTCTGGAAATGCCCCCCAAGCTACTGGAATGGAGTGAGGAGGTGTGGTGCTATGGGATGGTGTAGAAAGGGTGTAGAACTTGAGAGGTTTTGAAGGTTGAAGTGTAGAGAGAGAGAGAATTAATGCAAGAGCTCCAAAGGGTTTTTTCTAACCCTTAGAAATGAAGGGGAGAGGCTGGTTATATAGAGGGAGAGAGGTGGAGAAAAGGGGGGAAATTCAAATTCAAGTTTCCCCCCAAAAGGCCAAACCCTCGGACAGTGGATCAAGTGGAGAACAGCTGGCACAGCTGGCATCCATTCAATCTGTAGAATACTCCGGAAGGTCGTCGGCTAGCAAACTTGGTCGGTCGGCCAACTTTTCTGGCCGGTCGGCCATCTATTTGGCTGGTCGTCCATCTTTTCTGGCCGGTCGGCCATCTATTTGGTCGGTCGGCAGGAAAAATCTGTTCTGTAGGTCCAACTTCAAATGGGCATAACTTCTTCATATGAACTCCTTTTCAGGTCATTCTTGTGTCAAAATTGAAGCCCCAGAAGTAAGCTTTCCAATGGCCCTAGCCTTGCTCAAAATTCCAACTGTGCAAAAAGTTATGCTTGTTTTGGTGGAGGCTGCTCAGTTTCGATCCAACCGGGATGATGCCCAACTTCAACCAATCATATCTCCCCCATCCGGACTCGGCTTTAAGAGATTCTTGAATGAAAAATGAAGCCCCGGAAGTCTTCTTTCCAATGGTGGTAGCCTCATAGCTTAACTCCAAGTGTATAGACAAATAAGCTTGATTTAGCGAGAACTGCTCGTCCCTCTCTCAGCGATTCTTGCCTATCTTCTTCTCCAACTTGGTTTCTTCTCTCTTCCCCTCCTTTCTTCAACTTCAAACCCCTAAGCAAGGTGTTTTGAAAGATTTTTCAAAGATTTCATCTCTCTTTCATTCATTTCCACTTTGTCCTTGCTCGGTTTACCGAAAAGTGCAACGTTTGACCAAATGCGAGCCTCGGAACATCGCAGAAACTTTATTTCAAAAATGTTTTGAAAGAGAGGGTTTTAAGGTCTAAAAACCATTCAAAATATTTTTGGTTCAAAAGGGGTGTGGAGTTGGGATTTGACTCTCTCTTGGCCGAAGAAATTGAACCTTTGCCCTACACACCTTCTAACACCAAGTAAACCATCAGTCGCGCCCAAGTCTTAAGGGTGGTCAAAAATGGGGTGTCTACAATAATATATCTCACCTTAATATTGAGTCTTACTACTTCCTTCCTATTTCCGTTGTTTCTTTCCTGGTCCTTCCCTTGCTCTTTACTTTTGCTGATTTTTTTTTTTTCTCTTTCTTCTTTGTTTTTTGTTAACATTACTACATAGCACCTTCCCTCTTTTATATATGTATCTAGGTGATGACTTATCCTAGCTAATGGCCCTAAGGATGATGAATCACCTCCCCTCCCCTAATCCTAGGTGTACAGATAGCTCATATTCATTCTTCTCAACATATTTGCAAATTTTTATAATTAATTATTACTTAATTAACGTGGAAATTATTTACTATATTTGTTTTATTTTTATTTTTTTTATTTGTTATCTTTAACTCTAATTTGACCCAACTAATATTATAATTCCATATTTGTGTTAATTTGGCCCTAAATAATAATCCCTAATTAATCTCATATTTGATAACACAATGCCAAATTAGATTTATATATTTATTTATTATTGTTTATTTATTTAATAATATATTATCACATACAACTATAATTATATTTATATATAACTATAAATATTTATGTGGTACTTAATTAAACACTTAGGGTGTCACATATGGCATGTTGGTGAGGGAGGGGATAAGTAGGCAGTATAGATCTATGACTATAAAAGCAGCAAAACTTGAGTCTAACAATCTGGTATGTAATTTGGGCTGCACTCTGTATCTTCCTTTATTCCGTAGTTTGCATTTGGGCTGAACTCTATATGATTTTTTCTTTCATAGACTAGCTGCAAATCCAAACAATCTGATATGTAATATTTTGGTTTGTTGTTTCTTTGTCTTCTATGGAGATGTCAATACTTGATTTCTATGCTTCTATATTAGATTAATGTCTGTTAGTGCATGGACAAATTATGCATACCATTTGCTTGACAATATGGCTGACGAAGCTTAACCAAGTTTAGCAAAGCCAAAAATAAATCCAAATTTTGTTTATTTTGATAGAGAAAGTAGCACACTTTTTGATTCCTTATTAAATTTAAATGTGTTTAGAAATTCTAGACAAAATTGTCTACTTTATTCGTGTAGGGAAATTATTTGGAAATCGGTACACTCTTTCTGAATAGTTGTCAATTGGGCATGCTTGAATCAAGCACAAACTGGGATTTTCCACCACAACCATGATTCGTTGATCTCCATTTACAATATCATGTGTTAAACAAATTGAGAGGGAAAGGGAGAATGTCTCTGTAAAATATATTATATCAAATCACTATGCATGGTCTCCTTTATATAGGAGAAAGAAGATAAGTCCTATAGAAGATAAAATAAAAAGAAGATAAGTTATAGAGAAGGTAAGTTATAGAGCTACACATAGCTATCTATATATATACATATCTATCTATATAGATATACATTAATAGCCCCCCGCAAACTCAAGGAGGATAAACATCAACCAACTTGAGTTTGGAAACAAGTTCAATGAAGCAGCCAGGAGGATGAGCTTTGGTGAAGATATCAGTAGATTGATCAGTAGAAGAGATCGGATGGAGATAAACAGTACCATGAGTGACATGTTGACAAATAAAATGGCAATCAATCTCAATGTGATTGGTGCGATCATGAAAAACATCATTGTGAGCAATCTGAATAAAGTTGTTTGAGCTTAGAGCAATTTTTCATAAGAAACAACCATGTAAAACGAGAAAAATCATTTATAAAAACAACAAAATAGTGTGCGCCTCCCATAATAGGAAGATAAGTTATAGAACTACACATAGCTATCTAGATACATACATATCTATCTATATAGATATACATTAACATCAAGGATCACTGGTGAAAAGGATCAAACCTTTAGAAGAAGGATAGATGTGAATATGAAAAGAGAGGAGGATGCTCTCAAACTTTTCTAGATAGATAACAAACTCAAATAATGAAATAAAAGGCTTTAGGGTGATATTTGATGCCTCTAGAGCGAGGACATATACAACAATTTCTCTATGCAAGTTTCAGAATAATCCTCTTGTATCTTAAAATGTACCAGTTACGTTCACAACACAATCTCCCACAAAACTTCAATCTTAACATCTACCTCTCTACTACTTTACATCCGTAATAAGTTTCAAAATTCAAATGGCTTGCAATCTATCGGCCATGTGGTCTCACGAAAGACAGCTGGCAGCGTCGAAATTAGAGGCCACAATCTCTCCTTTCTTGAAGGTTCCTATTTCGATGATCACTTTGAAAACCCAGTAAACTTCTGAAGATCTTCCACCGATCACACAGCTTCTCATTGCTTCTCTAAATAGAATCTCACAGACTGAATTTGTGTGCCAAGACTAATTTTTGCTTTTTTGTTTCGAGGTTCTCGTACAAAACCCAACTATTGGAACTGTTGTTGTGGTATTAGCACAACTTTTTTGAGTTGGTTATGAGGTTTTGGTTGAGTCACTCAAGTGAATTTCAAAGACCCATCTTTGATTTTCTTGTTTTGGGTTTGATGTTGTGTATAAAACTTGATTCCTACTAGTTTTGTTATCGTTTTGGATGAACCTTTTGGGTTTTTTTTTTTCTTCTATATTTTGATGAAATTATGTTAGGATTTTTTTTATTATTTTATTATTTTTTATTTTATTATTTTTTATTTTCCTTCCAAAGAAAATTTTGTGTTGTGATGATAGATAGTTGGAGTAGACAAAAGAGTGAAAATTATAATCAAGATGATACAAGAACAATATCACATAACAGAAAGCCACCTCTTGGTCTGTGTACTTTCTGCTTTTGATTACCTATTTAACATTATTTAAGATACTAATATATTGTGTGTAATTTTCTTCTAAGATTGTGTTCAATTTCCATTTCACCATTATGTATACAAAACCAGACAACGCAATACGTAAGCTCCCTTTCGAGCCATATATTGTGTGTTTTGTACATCTCTCTGTGAATTCTGACTTCGTTCACTTTTGTATTTTCATGTTGCTTATGGCTGTGCTGCACAACCGGACAATCTGGTATGTAAAATTTTGGTCTTATAATCTCACGGTTCTTAATCTTCTACGTAAGTGTTCATATCTCGTTGGTATTTTCGTGTTTGTTAGTATGTAGCCCAACTACGCATACCATTTGTTCGATAATATGCTTAAGTAATAACCACTTTATATAAAACAGAAACAAAGGTTTTCCCATTTATTTCCCTTGACTAAAATATCTCTAATGATGAAAATGAACACTATGAAACCCAATATGGTAGCTACTGACATTGAAATCCAATCAAAATATTAAAAATAGGATTTCATAAGACTAGGGTTCTATGTTTTCTGTGAGCTCTCTTTCTAATATCTTGTGATTTGTCAATCTTCAAATGGTAAAATGATGTGATTTTCAGATTATCTTACGTTGTTTATAGAGTTTCATAGAAAAGTAATCAATTTTTTTCATTGTTTGCATTGTTCTTTATATTAGTTTTTGATACCTTGTTATACCTGAATGTTTGTTAATTGATGAACTTAGCTCTAGGTTGTAATGCAAAAAGTGGGCTTTGAGTTATAGACTCTCTGTTATAGGTTTACATTTTTTGTTTGATTTAATGTTTCTTTGTTCATAGTGGTTATGGAAGATTAGATTTGGATAATTTGCAAGTCATGATAAAATAGACATGGACATTAGCACTTCATTGTAATTTAGATGTTTGTGTATGATTGTCAAACACATTGTTCAGTTATCACAGATTTTTTTTTTTTTTTTTTTTTTTTTTTTTTTTTTTGAGGGGGCTAGGAATGATGGATATAATTATGTCGGAGATCTATGAAACAAAATTGAATAATATTGACAACACAAGTGACGCTTGCTAATAATAATACTAAAGTTGTGGAACTTGAGGGGAATTTAATCTAATTTAAATGTTTATATGCCTAGTGTTGATATAGATGCTGGGGCCAAGCTTGTTAGGAGAATTGCAAAAAATGGCACTTGGGATTGGTGGCTTTGGAGGACATTTCCCTCTTGGTATGTCTTTTTTCATTCTCTTCTTTTTCTGTTCTTTTGTGTTTTCAATTCTTAGAAGTATGTATGAAATTTGGGGTGCTAATTCAATTCAGCAGTTCTACTGATGGATTTGACAAGGAAAATGGAGAAGAAGTTGTAAAAAAAATAATTATTACTTTGGTTACCATGAAAACCATGAAGAAAAATAACTATCAGGGAAGTTTTTAATTCTGAATAATGCCTGTTCACTTTTTCAATTTGTTATTGTTATTTCATAAAAAAATTTGTAATCTATTTTAGTCCTTTCACATTTTTTTTCGGACCATGGAAATTTCAAGACAATGCTAGGTAAAACTTGTAATTAACAAATATTTTTCAACCATGCATTCAATTTGATATCCATACTCGTACAAAACTTTTGCAAACTCTTATAGAGTCTTTGTTCTTGAACACTAGGATTACTTTAATGAAGTGTCTATTATCTATATACTGAATTAGTCATACAGACATAAAGTGGGATAAGTTTGTGTTGAATTTGATTGAAGGATCTAGACTAGAGTGAGAGATTAAACACTAACCTACACGTGCAAGAAGATAAATAAACTATAATGGCTACATACTTGTGCTGGTTTTTGCTCAATAATATAATTCTTTAACCATCTCTTTACTTTTATCTCCTAGAATGCTAATGTTAGGTTGATGCTAAATCTATGACTTGGGTTATTGAATAGCTCTAATGTATCCATTTTCATGAAAGCTATCACATAGCCGTAAGAGAGGCTTTCTTTACATTTCATTATCTAAGTTGAAAGCCTTGATTTGTTTTACTTTAAGATAATAAGGGTCCAATTTGTTTCTTGGTTCACAATTTCATACAAAATGTGTTTATGATTGACAAGATAGATAAGAAGAAAATATTGTATATTTTGTGTTAGAGATTTTTTCAAAAAACAACATTGTGTCTTTGCCGTGCTGTACTATTTTTATCAATGATGACGCCAATACAACTAGTATAGAGAAGATTACTAAAAAATATCTCGTAATTTGATTCTGGTAACAAAATAAATTTTGAATTTGTAATTTTAATATTTTAGTTATTTTCAATCTAAACTATTTGTCTATTTTTGTTAAATAAAACTAATAAAAAAAACAGCATTTTAGTAATTAAATCCAACATAAAATGATATTTTAAACATTTTATGTATACTTATATTAAGTCTAATCACTAAAATATATTTTTCTATTAGTTTTACTTAATAAAAATAGATAAATAGTTTAAATTGAAAACAAATTAAAAATTCAAGATTTATTTTATTATAAATTTCAAATTATAAAAAAAAATTTGGTAATTTCATCAAAGATATATTATACATATAATTAATATATAGTAAAGTATCAGAAAAAGAATTGATGATGGTCTATTCCAAGTTAAAATAGCCAACAAAACAAAACACCTCATCATATCACTCTCTCTACTCTTTTTGCATGTATTTTTTTATAAAAAGCCAAATGTCTAACTAAAATAGCCTATTCCCAAACAGAACCTTATATATTCTGATATTTACATTTATTATTAATATTGAGCACACAACGAATTTTTTTAAGGGAGTGGTTTCTCTCATGTTGGGGCTAAAACTAGTCCAAACAGTCCAATCAATAGGATTGTGACACATCAACAGATGTAGCAATCAAAGGTTGAGATTCGACCACACATGTAGAGTCTTAACTCTTACACAAAATGACATCGTTTTGTAATAACGGATGATCACAAACTAACGTCTCATAGGCTGGGAAAATTTGCATTGCATCGTTATCTCTGTCATAACTTCTCAAAATCTAGTGTGATTTAACTTTTGAAACTCTATCTCCTCACCAAAAATTTTCTCTTGCAAAAGACGAATTGATGAATTAATGGGCATGATTGTTTTCTTTTTCTTTGAAACTTTGTTTCCTTCTTACCAAAAATTCTCTCTCGCAAAAAAGGAATGGATGATTCAATGGGCACATAAGGTTTTGAACATCCATGGATGCGAGATTTGTCGGGACCAATCAGGTGATTTGTACTCTCTCTCTCTCTCTCTCTCTCTCTCTCTCTAAATAACTAGTTTTGCAGGAGTATATATGTTCATATACATATATATATATATATTTGATGTTTTGTGTTTTAGATGTTCACATGGTTTAGACAACTCTTGTGAATGAACCTATATAATAACTTTTGATACTTTTGGGATTAATTTATGATATTTCCAATCAATTTGATAAGAATTGTAACTTTTATTTAGAAAATATTATAAGCAAAAATGATTTGATTTTGTGTTTTGGGTTTAGAGTTCACTAATTATAATTTGTTTTTGTAGATTTTGGGGAATCTCTGCCCATGGTAAACCATGGAAGAAAAGGTTCTTAGTGAACAATTTTGAGTACAAAGAGGATTTTGACAAGGGACTGGTGAGAGGCACCAGTTGGATTATATATATAACTAATAATTAGCTTTGGAGGAGTGAAATACAATTATGTGAATAACAGTTCTAAATCTCTATTCTTTTCTTGTTTCTTCTCTTCCTTTATGTAAAGATTCAATTCTATATATATATATAATATACAATGTTGTGCATGTTCAACTATGTTAATGAAAAAGCAGAGTACAAATTGTTTTTTTTTTCTTTCCCTTTTTTGATGGTGGCACTGGCGATGAGTCCAAAAACCAATTACAAAGCAAAATTTGTTTCAATAGTAACAACTTAAAAAAGGGAGTCAGGCATCTCCTCCATCCATACACAATTACAATTTGTTGTTATCCCTAATTCTGCAAAAATATTGTTGCTGATATTTACTTACAAAAATAATTCTTTGCTATTAATCAAAAGCACATGAAAAGCATAACCAAGAGCAAAAGGCCACTGTAAATAATAAGCATGTTGAAAGCTATGTACACTTTGTTGTTGTCTAAGATTTCAAAAAAGGCCACTGTAAAAAAGTTTCTTTTGCAAAAATTGACTAAACTAGTTTCACTAAAGTCCGATAAATTTACTATATTGTGCAGTTGAGGATCCTTTAGAATGTTCAATTGAAGGACAAAGTAAGGACTCCTACATCAAAAAAGAAAGTAATGTGTCAGAAAACAAATCAAAGCTATGTAGTCTTGACATGAATAATACAAGTTGTATAAAACCAAATAATTAAACTTCAGTAGAACTCATTTTCACCTGTAACAAATGAGTGAAGGAAAGATGGTTACGAGCTTGAGGTGTTTTTGGGATCATCCATGACATGGAATTAGGCATCTTGACAACCTGTGGATGGAGAGGACTTTGATCCATGTTCTTATCTTGGAACACAGGCATATAAAGAGGCATATTATCTTATATTAAGCAAATTTATATAAAATTAATAAGAAGTGTATGATTACGAAAGAAAACATTTATAAACAGAAAATAACCTTCAACCTGTACTGTACAATCTGTAATAGACGGCTGAGGGGTTGATTGAGATTCCATTTTGCATCTACTTTTCTTTACTGTGGGTTGGAATTCAACCCAACTCTTAGGCCTTTTTTTTTTTGCCTACCCTTCCCTAAACCCTTCTTTTTCTTTAACCCCTTTGCTTTAAAGACATGTGGGTGTAACAGGTCCGCGAGGGAGCTCACGGGTTACAGTTCGGACTCAATTTTGTCACGGTTCTTAATCCGAACCAAAGAGTCCAAATCCGGCAAATCGTTTTGGAAAACAGATTTTTGTAAAGAAGTGCCAAACATGGACTGCTTTGCCAGATACAGAGTCGCCACCTAAATATTTTAATGGGGGAATTTAGGAAACCCTGACTCGGTGCCAAAAGTCACGTGTCCGTCATCACCAAAGTTGCCTCGGCTTGGGAACTTGGGTACGATTGGGGAAGGTCAGCTATGAGCACCCCCTCTCGCCCAATCCGAAGATCGGCCTCTACTAACCGTGATATCCATTTTTGAAAGCGTTATGTGTTCTTATTCCAGTTAATTAGCTAGAATTACTAAGTGATGCGCACAACACAAAAGTATAGACTAGATCGCCTAATTTGGAAACAAGCATTGCATATCCGTTTATTTGGAAAACGCTTTGGAATTTGCTACTCGCAAGCAGGCTAAAACACGGATGTCAATGAGTTATTCCAACTCAAACAATCCAACCTTCACCCACAGGCATTCAGGCAGTTTATAACACATAAGCATTTAGCCACATGGTAAGCATGCTGTCATGTTAACATTCACACTCATGCGAGATGCTAAAACATAAAATACTTACAAAGTACTCCGTGCCAAAACAAGAACATGTTAGTAATCATATGTATGATCCTAGTTCATGTTTAAAATGGTTAATGCAACACATGCAAAGATGCAATCTAGACAGGCTCGGCTATCCTAAACATGGCATGTGAAATGCAACAGATAACACGTATTCAATTTGGAATTGAAATATAATGCAGTTAGCGTGATGTGCCGAGCCCGGTGCATACAAGACAAATGTATGGATGCACGCATGCATAGCATAAGGTATGCTAAAATAAATATGCCCTAGTACTAACCATTGAAAGCAGGTAAGTAAAAGGGAGAAAGAAGTGGGGGTTGGAAGACATACACACACTCACCCACACTTATTACAAATTTGCCCTCGCTCGGAGGGACCGAAAGAATAATACAATTTAACTAACTAACAAGCTAATTAAATATTATAGACCATTAAATTAATTAAGCGAATTAATTAATCTAAGAAAGCGATAAACAGCAGCCTCGGGGAGAGGGCTCGATACATGCGCGCTCGGTTCTGCCCGGAAATCCACTGACATGCTCAAGATGCCTCTGTTTTCCCTGCTCTGCTTCTCTGATGACTTCCAAAGTCTTAGGGTTTGCTCTATGGATTCCAGGGAACACCACCGGCTGAAGGAGAACACCACTGGCCACAAATTTGATCCATCGGCCAACAATGGTAGCCGGTCGGCACTAAATATGGCCGGCCGGACAAAAGTTCCTGCAGAATCTGGTTTGACAGCAACAGAGGGCAATACTTGGCATGGCAATGCATTTCAAGCAATGTATGCACCAATCATATCCCCTATCATGTTTATGACTCAAAGGGACATGAACCTCGGTTCTTGGACCACCAACCACGCATTTCCATGCATGATGGCCCAAAGAATCAAGCATGCAACTTCAATTCCAAATGAATGCAAACCAAATAAACATACAAAGAGGCCCAACCTCTATCATACTCACTTTAAGAGGTCTAGCATGCATGCTTATGCAATGCAATCCTAGGCATGTTGGCTAGTATGCAACATGGGAATGCAAAAGAAGCATACAAGACATGCAAGGCATGAGACAATGCAACCAACAAGTATGCAAGGCATAATGTGACTTCATTTAAGCATGCAAGCAAGCATGTGACTTCATTCAATCATGCAAGCTCAATCATGCAACAACTCACCGATATGCTACAACATACAAGGAGTACATGCAACAAACAAAGAGATGGACTTAAACATGATTTAGGCAGCCTTAACTAGGCCCAAAACAGTGGCCAAGATGCTAAGGAATGAGGGCCAATTGACATACAAACATGCATGAAAATGATGTCCAACACTTAAGCATGAAGTACAACTTCTAAGCACACTTAAGAAGATGCAAACATGGACAATTAGCATGCATTGGAAAGCTCTGAAATCATGCTAGAACATGGTGCCAAACCAAGCAAACAAGATAGGCTAGACATGCAACAATGGTCCACAACTTAAGGTTAACAAGCCAATATGCAAAGGAGCTATGCAATGCAAGCCTTGGTCGACCAAAACAGCCAAGGATAGACCTCAAACATGGCAAAACAAACATGAAAGCGTCACAAAGCTAGGCCTAAAACATGCTTGAACAAGGGTTAAAACCTAGATGCATGTTAAGGCTACAATATGGCATTACAAGACATGTATGCTAAACAAGCATGGTGTGTCTAAACCAACTCAATACAATGCTATATTATGACATAATAAGCATGAAAAATAGCTAAGGCATGGTCAACATACTCTTAAACATGGTGCTCTCTCAAGAGGCAAAAATGGTCCTTTTCAAGGACAACAAGGAGAGGGGGTGGCCCTCTCCTTCCTATGACCTTAAGGCACCATCCTCACCTCTGAAATCCCTCAAGATTTCAGTGGTGAGGAGGCCCAAACTCAATGGTCCCGGAGCTCACTCAAAATGGCACAAAATGGAGCCTTACAAGGCTTAAGAGGGGTCAAACAACCCCAAAGCTTAAAGCAACCTTAACCAACTATTTAGAGCACTAAAAAACAGAACTTTTATATGTTATACACAAAGCTCAAAAACAGTTCCAAGGTAGATAAAAAGAGTGTGCAAAAATGGAGAATAAAGGGACAAGCTTCTTACCCTTGAAGACCCTCTTCAACAATGGAGCTCCAGCAGCTTCTTTAGGTTGAAACCAACTCCAAAACTCAAAAAACAACCCTCCAGGGCCTCAGCTCCAAGAAAAGGTGTGATGGTGGGTGTTTGTGTGCAAATCTAAGCCTAAACACACACAAGAGAGAGAGATATGGAGATAGGATATGAGCAAATCCTAACCCTAGAACTCAAACCCTAAAAATGTTGTCTAAAATGTCTAACCTCTGATGCAAGAGAGAAGAAGCTCCTCTTATAGACAATTTTAGTCTTGTAAAGCTTCCAAAGGAAGCTCACAAGAGGGAGATCCCTCCATACACGTGTATAGAGGGGAGCCAAATGCATGCCAGTTGTGAGAAAATATCTACAAAAGCAGGTGCACAGTAGTCGGCTGGCCAAAATGCAATTGACCAAAAAAAGATAGCCGGCCGGCCATCAATAGTGCCGGCCGGCCAAACATTTGGCCGGTGGCCACAAAACAGAGCCGGTGGCCTCAAGCCATGGCCGGTGATGGGTGGGGATGGTCTACAAGCCCTACACTGCCTCTCAAAGGCAAAACACAAGTGTTTGGGGCCAAACCAACCACAAAACGGTCAAGTCGAGAGGTCCTGAGACGAGGCGCGCCGCCAAGGCTTCCGGGAACTCAAGACGAACACAAACATGGATGATCACCGAGTGTTCAAGCGGTGACGTCCAAGTCTTGAGGACGGTCAAAAATTGGGTGTCTACAGTGGGTTATGAGGTTGATTTTCTTCTGCAACCTTTTCACTTGATTTTTGTGGACATGAAGGTGCATGAGCATCATTTTCTTGTTCGTTCACACTAGCTTGTTTGCTTAAGACATCGTCAATCTTTTTTGCCATTTCAATAGAATTTTTCATAAGCATACATGCAGTTTCTTTACTTTCAGCCGCACGACAACCCAACTTAATCAAACTCTAGCACAACATTCTATAACGAGCATTCATATCAAAATCAGCCATAATTTGTTTAGCTATACACCTGTTATTTTCTTGCACCAATCCATCTTTGGCTTTTTTTGCCCATCTCTTCAACAAGTAAGATTCTGGTATCTCTTTGATGTTCATCATGTCAAGGCCTTTCAAAGCACGGGAACACAAATTCCACATCTCTCAAACAATCGACAAGTGCATGACACTTGAGGGCCTTGTGAGTTGGCTTTCACTTCACAAACTATAAGCTCATCAGGTATCTTGACCATATAGTCATGTGAAAGGTTACTTTCATCTAGTTTCCAAGAAAAAGCACACAAGCTATTCAAATATTCTATGTTGAATAGTTCAAAAATCTGGTTTGTGTAAAAATCTATTGCATTAATCAACATGGGAACGGGTAATCCAATTCTCGATAACTTTTGACGAGAAGCATATTCACATTCCAACTCTATATGGTTAATATCATCAACAACCCTTTCAAAATGCTTAGAGAAATGCATTATTCCTAAGTCCGATTGCAAGAAATTATGAAGCTTGGCATTGAAGCTTTCACCTACCTGCGTAATATCAGCCCAAGCCGACCAAACTGTCATAACATAAGGCTTTGCCTATTTTTTCCTCACCCCATATATAGTAGGCAAAAAACTATTATCATGAACATCAAATCCATTAAGCATTTCTTCCCAAGCAATGCAAAAGCTTTCCTCATCCTCATAATTATGAATGAATTTACCAAGCTCAACACCAATCCTATCATGATCACCCACAAATTTGCTTCCCAAGTGCTTAATTTCATTTTGCTTCATATGCCACGTGCATATTTTATGGAATGCGTCAGGCATAACCAATGAAATAGCCTTTGCCATAGCAGGGTCTTGATCAGTGAAAAATGTTTTCGGTTTCTTTCCCGACATAGCATCCAAGAAGCTCCTCAATAATCATTCAAATAAGGTAGCAGTTTCATCATAGAGAAGTGCAGCCCCAAATATAACACTCTTTCTATAATTGTTAAACCCCAAAAAAACTGCTAACGAACGATAATCCTTATGGGTTCTGTATGTTGTGTCAAAACTAACAAAATCCCAAAACACACTATAGTCAATTGTCATTTACAGATTAGTCCAAAAGATGTTAGTAATTTGTTCTTCAACATCTAATTGCATATTAAAGTTAAATGAAGAATCTTTCATTGATTTGTCCGCGAAATACGCCAATAAACTTCCAGCTTCCCCAAACTTCAAGTCCAACTGTCGTTTGGTCCAAAGATAGTTTTTCAAGTCTTGGTGAGTAAAACCAAGACATTGCCTTCCACCTATTTGCCGAAATGCAAGCTTAAACGATGATCGTAATCTAATCCCAGAGGCCTCTACCAAATCAACTTCAATTGCTTGAGCTTTTGTAATTTTTCGTTGTGAAGGCATCAAATGGATGCATTCTTGAATATGAAGTGGGTGATTGTGATCATCAAAAAAATCAGTAACCTTATATTTTTGGCTCTTTTTAATCAATACAACTGTCATAAGTGCCTTGCAACCAGTTCTTGTCTCTTGACGCGGCTTTTTTAGTTTTGATATCCCTATTGTCACGCTCCAAAATTTGGACAATTAAATATTAAATTAGGACTAAACCCCAATCAATATTCCATCATCCAAATCCTAGAGGTGAAACAAAAAAACTACACGCCAACCAAACCATCAACCATAATTTCATAACTAACCAATACCTCCAACATTAAAGTAACAATAAATAGTCCAAAATAACTTAAATAATGTACGGTTACAAACCATGCCAAATTATTCCAATACTAAAGTCATAAAAAAAAAATAAATAAATACATAAACTAGTATCAACCCTAAGCTCAAAAAAACAAAAGAAGTCCAAATGACAAGTCCAACAACTATAGTAATTCCATGTTACCACCGTAGCCTCAACTAATCCTGCAAAGGAAGCTTGACTGCGCTCAAACAGAACGCACCCGAGTTGCCAAGAGACAAAACGGGTCAGTATACAGGTATACTGGTATGAGTACAAGATTTAACACTCATGTGTCCACTAGACAAAAACAAAAAAAAAAAATATTTAATTCTTGTTACAAGACAAGGCAAGTAATTCCATCCGCACCGAGACGAATGGATAGTTTCTCGAGATATGGTAGCGTTTAGTTTCTTACCCGTACACAACAAAATATAAATTGATTATAAAATAAACAAAATAGAAATAAAAATATGGTGGGTCAGCCTTGCATAAGAAAAATTAGTAAGACCTACCATCCTGCAAAAAAAAATAAAGTTAGTATAATTTAATCATAAGTAACTTGCTAAAGAAGTATAAAAACACACCAATTCATGCTTAAATAATTCGAATTGACTAAAACTCAAAGAACGAAAGTTGTACAGAATCAAATTTTCTAAAATAAAATGTGAACAAATTTAGCAGAAACTGAACAGGCTGAGAGAAAAACTTGATAGAAAAACCTAGACGGAATTCAATCGAAAAATCTGAAGCTGAAAACAAAAAAAAAAACTACCCTAAGATGATTTTTTTCGGAAAAGTTCAAAACACGAAAAGTGTGCAGAATAATACTTTACTTCAGTTTATGAGAAACCAATAAAAATGAGCTCGTTTCGTAGGTTAAAACAGCCTCTAAAATATGCATTGCTAAAATGAATCAAAACTATTATATCTAAGATCATCCGATTATAGGTTCTAATCGATCTTTTTAATAAAAAGTTAAAACACAAAAGTTGTCTAGAATCACTTATACATGCCTTTTCTCAAATTTCATAATTTATCAAGGTCGTTTATTATCTTTCAACCTGTACAAATCAATACAATATACACTATAATAATAAACTCATAATTAAATTCTTTGTACCTTAACTCCACCACTTCGGCCTCCACTTCCGGCCTACACATATATCCCATGTGCCTCCCGTATACCTAACACCGCTCCGAAGCCAAACTTGCACGGGGATATCGTCTCGAGTTTGACTCACACTCCTCGGATGGTTAGCATATACGTACGTGCGTAAATCAAAGCACTCGTCTACTTATGAGAACAAGACAACAATATACATATACAAAACATCTCACTCTTAAGAATAAACATAACAATGCCAAGTCTAAGGCATTCAAATAAATCTCATAATCCTCACTTTTTTTTTATACACTCTTTCTCACCAACACTTAAATAAAACAACAATCCATGGAGTCATGGTGGAGTATAAAGAAATTATCTATGGGTTCCTAATTTATTTTAATTTCATAGAACCATATTAATTTTAGTTTCATATAACCATGACGGTGATTACAACCATAAAATAAATCCATATAAAAACCCTAAACCTGACATACACAACTAATCAAAATAATTAAAATCAATCAATCAACTAAAAACCCTAAACCTTGCATACGCAACTAAACAAAATAATTAAAATTAAACAATCATCTAAAAATCCTAAACTTTACCTATACAACTAATCAAAGTAATTAAAATCAATCAATTATCTAAAAACTCTAAACTTTACATAAACTACTAATCAAAATAAGTAAAATCAATCTATCATCTTTATGTAAATACAAAATCAAACTAATATCAAATAAATAAAAATAAATAAATAAAAACAAAGAATTAAACATAAATCAAGGGAAGTGAATTTTGTACTCACAATATTTTTTTAAAGATCAAAGAATTATTTGAAGAACTAATGAAGCCACCAAAACAAAACCATAATCTTTTTTTTCTTCCCTCTCCCTTTTTCCCGGTGTTCCTCTTTCTCTCGGCTTTCTTGATTTTCTTTTCTTGATCTCTCTCTCTCTCTCTCTCTCTCTCTCTCTCACTCACTCACTCACGCCACACACAGCACTCTCTTTTTCTTTTCTTTGATAGATTACCTAATCTTATTCTAACCCCAATAAACTATTATAATATATTATATTATATTATATTATATAACGTAATTATAATATATAAATATAAATATAAGATAAAATATATATATATAACACCTCTTTTTTTTATATAACAAATATAAATATAAATATTTGGATTAATTATATATAATTAAATAACACATTAAATTCTCCTGTAACCACGTAATTAATAAAGTCAAAAATAAAATAAAGTAATAATAATAAATAAGACTTACGAAAAATTAAGGTCGCTATAATATACACACCTCAAAAGAATCTCGTCCCGAGATTCGATAAAAGAGAGTACTTAAGCAAAAAGTTCCAGGTGCATACGCCGAACTTTCTTTTCTAATTCCCAAGTGATATCATTTTCATCTTCGCTCCATTGCACTTTCACTAAGTTCACTTTCTTGCGCCGCAACTGCTTTACATCTCGGTCTAGAATAGTAACTGGTCACTTCACATACGTTAGATCGTCACTAATCTCCAACACTTCTGGTGATGCTACTTGGGAAGGGTCTTGCACACACTTCCGCAATAAAGATACATGGAACACATTGTGAATCATAGCTAAAACAGGTGGTAGAGCTAATTTGTAAGCCACATTACCAATCTTCTCAGTGATCTCATATGGTCCACAAATCTTGGTGCCAACTTTCCCTTCTTTCCGAACCGCATGATACCCTTCATCAGTGAGACCTTCAAAAACACGAAATCTCCAACATTCAACTCAACCCCCTTACGTTTTCTATCAGCGTAACTCTTCTGACGGCTTTGTGCAGTCTTAATACGTTCCCTAATAATGTTCACCTTCTCCGTGGTCTCTCTCACCAACTCTGGCCCTAACAATGGCGCATCTCCTACGTCCATCCAACATGCAGGTGATCGACATGGCCTCCCATACAAAGCCTCAAAAGGTGCCATCTCGATACTGGAGTGATAGCTATTATTATAAGCAAACTCCACCAATGGCAAGTGTTCTTCCCAACTACCACCAAGATTGAGAACACAAGCTCTCAACATATCCTCCAAGATCTGATTTATCCGTTCAGTTTGCCCATCTGTCTGAGGATGATAAGCCGTGCTCAAGTCTAACCTAGCACCCAAAGCATGCTGAAAACTCTCCCAAAACTCTGCTACAAACAACAGATCACGATCCGAAACTATAGAAACTGGTGCGCCATGAAGTCGCACCACCTCCCGAATATACAGTCTAGCCAGTTTGTTCGCAGTTCGGTGAACACTGATAGGAATAAAATGAGCAGACTTGGTAAGTCGATCCACTATCATCCAAATAGATTCATTGCCTCGCTTAGACCGCGGCAATCCATCCACGAAGTCCATAGAGATGTACTCCCATTTCCAAGTAGGAATCTCAGGAGGCTGCAAAAGTCCAAACGGTCGCTGGTGTTCTGCCTTAACCCGTTGGCACACATAACATCGAGAAACATACTCTCCTACGTCTTTTTTCATACCTTCAAACCAAAACATCCTCTTCAGGTCATGATACATCTTAGTCCCACTAGGGTGAATGGTATATCGGGACCTATGAGCATCATCCATAATCTCTTTTCTCAATTCAACAATGTTAGGTACACATAACCTGCCCTTGAATCGCAATCCCCCATCTGAGTCCACAGACCAATCAGTAGGACAATCATCGATCAAATCCATTACAAGGTCATCGAGCTTGCTGACGAGAAACCCATCTAAATTCTGCATCTGACGAACTTTACCCAGTAAAATCGGCTGCACGGTAAAGCTACCAATGTATGCCCTCTCAGCACTTTATATTGGTTGAACATCATGCATCGAAATTAACTCTAAAGACTTCCATTCTTGAATCATCAAAGAAGCTATCATCCCATGTTGTCGACTAAGTGTATCTGTGACCACATTTTCTTTCCCCGAGTGGTAAAGGATCTTGAAATCATAACTACTGACAAATTCAACCCACCTATGTTGCCTCATGTTCAACTCTTTTTGAGAAAAGACATATTTGAGGCTCTTGTGATCTGTGTACAACTCAAAGTGCTCCCCAAACAAGTAGTGTCACCTCACTTTCAACGCAAAAACAACTACTGCCAACTCTAAGTCATGAGTAGCGTATCGTCTCTCATAAGGTTTTAACTGCCGAGAAGCATAGGATACAACCTTCTGATGCTGCATCAACACACATCCCAACCCAGTTCCACTTGCTTCAGTGAACACTACTAACTTTTCCCCTTATATCGGTATAGTTAACACCGGAGTTGTAGTTAACCGCTGCTTTAATTCCTGGAAAGCTTTCTCACAATCATCTGTCCATAAGAACTTCACATTCTTGCTGGTCAACTTGGTCATGGGTGCTGCAATAGTGGAAAACTTCTCTATAAATCTTCTGTAATAACCAGCTAGTTCTAAAAAACTTCTCACCTCTGTAAGGTTCGTGGGTTGCTTCCATTCTTTGACCGCAACAACTTTCTCAGGATCTACCGCTATCCCTTGATTGGATACAACATGCCCCAAAAATCGAACTTCTTTCTCTCAAAAGTGACACTTACTGAACTTAGTGTATAATTGTTGCTCCCTCAAAGTCTGCAATACAACTTTCAAGTGTTCTCTGTGTTCATCTTCATTCTTAGAATACACCAGGATATCATCTATGAAGATAATCACAAACTTATCTAGATATGGTTGAAAAATTCTGTTCATCAAGTCCATGAAATAGGTAGGAGCATTGGTCAAACCAAAAGGCATTACAAGAAATTCATACAATCCATACCGGGTCCGAAAAGCAGTAAGCGGTATACTTTCCTCTGATACACCCATCTGATGGTAACCCGTTCTGAGATCAAACTGAGAGAACATGGCTGCTCCCTTCAACTGATCAAACAAGTCATCAATTCTAGGTAGCGGATACTTGTTCTTGATAGTCACCTTGTTCAATTCTCTATAATTTATGCACATACAGAGAGTGCCATCTTTCTTGGAGACAAAGATCGCAAGTGCTCCCCACGGGGAGTTACATGAACGTATGAAGCCTTTCTGAAGCATCTCTTCCAGCTACTTCTTCATCTCCACAAGCTCTTTAGGCGCCATTCTGTATGCCGCCTTAGATATTGGTGCAGTTCCCAACAAGAGGTCAATGCAAAATTCTACTACCCGTTGAGGTGGAGGTCCAGGTATCTTCTGAAATACATCCTCAAACTCACGCACCACATCTACCTCACTAATATCTTGCTTAAGGATTTCTACCGAGCATAGAAAACTCATCATCACCGACTCTTCTCCATTGCTAGAAGTGTGGGTAAGCCGCGGCATACCAAAAATATCTACATTTACAATCCTTCCAGCACAATCTAGAGTCACAAAGTGTTTTCGCAGCCAATCCATACCCAAAATAATTGTAAACCCCTCAAACCCTAACACAATTAGGTCCACATACAAGACTCTACCCGCAAACTCAATCTCAAAATCTTTACACATCTCATAAAGAGTAATTGCCCCTCCTAAAGGGGTTTCAACACGAATAGGTCTAGACAATGAGGTAGTTACAATATGTTCTCTTTCTACAAACTGTCTAGATATAAAAGAATGAGAGGCACCAGTATCAAAAAGTACTCTAATGGGTTCTTGAAAGAGATTAAAAGTACCTTGCACTTTATCAGTTCCTGGCATCATTGCAAATGCCCTGACCGGAGCTGCCTGACCCTGTCGCGCCTACTGTCTCTAAGGGCAATCCTTGATTACATGCCCCAATTGCTGACACCCAAAACACTTCCTATTAATCAGTTGAGGTGCTACTGGTCTGATAGGTTGGGCCCTTTCTAACTGAGGTACGGGAGGACGATAATCCAACTATGGCACTTGCTGTCACTGTCCTTGATAACCTTGTGGGCACGGACCATCCTGTCTCTGATAATAGTGCCCCTGGGGCTGAAAATTACCCTGAGGCCGGAAATTACCCTCAGGTTTGAAATTTCCCTGACTACCCTGTTGCGGTGGCCTCTGAAACTGCTGACCCCTATGCCTTTGATCATAGGGTTGGTATCTATTCCCATCCCACTGCTGGAAGTGACTCCCTCTAGAAGTCTCTCCGACCTTGGTCTTCCCTTCTTTAAACTGCTTCTCATTTTCCTCATACTTCAGTGCCAAATCAAGAACTCTATCAAACGGTTCAGCATCAAAGGGAATAAGGGACTTAGACAGGTAATGATTCAATCCCTTAATAAACTTCTCATTCTTCTTCTCTTGTGTGTCGACCAAGTAAGGGGCATAACGAGACAACTCATTAAACTTGGTGACATACTCAATCACTGTTTTACCCTCTTGAGTCAACTTCAAAAATTCATCACTCAGTTGAGACCGAATAGCAGCAGGAACAAACTTCCGGTCAAAACGAGTCTTAAAATATGCCCAAGTTAAAGTCGTCAAATCTAGACCCTCCTTCCACGAGTTCCACCAAAATAGGGCTGCTCCCTCAAGCTGATGTGTCACCAACTCCTGTTTTTGGACCTCAGTGAGCTGCATACGACCAAATACCATCTCACATTTCTGAACCCAAGTGTCAGCTGCAATGGGTCCTCCATCTCTAGAGAATTTCTGACCTCCCAAAGAACCAAAGTCTTTGTTTCTCTTCGCAAAGGGATCTCCCTGCTGGCCTTGATTATTGTTTTGAACAACCTAAAATAACTGAGCCATCATCTCCCCCATATTAACCTGCATCGTATTGGTTGCCTCGATGCGACTGTCGCTGCCGTTGCGGCTGCGTTAGCAGCTATTTCTTCCCCTATGCCATTAGGCTCAACGCTTCTCAAATTATACCTTCCAGCCATCACCTTCAAGTTAAACACACAAAAATTCGTTCATGAACACTTAGAATAAATTCAACCACCAACCTAAACCAGCTAACCCATGTTTTCACAATCTGAGAATTACCTAAACTCTCACAAGTCTAGGGTAACCTAGAGCTCTGATACCAAACTGTCACGTCCCAAAATTTGGACAATTAAATATTAAATTAGGACTAAACCCCAATCAATATTCCATAATCTAAATCCTAGAGGTGAAACAAAAAAACTAAACGCCAACCAAACCATCAACCATAATTTCATAACTAACCAATACCTCCAACATTAAAGTAACAATAAATAGTTCAATATAACTTAAATAATGTACGGTTACAAATTATGCTAAATTATTCCAATACTAAAGTCATAAAAATAAATAAATATATAAACTAATATCAACCCTAAGCTCAAGAAAACAAAAGAAGTCCAAACGACAAGTCCAACAACTATAGTAATTCCACGTCACCACCGTAGCCTCAACTAATCCTGCAAAGGAAGCTCGACTACGCTCAAACAGAACGCACCCGAGTTGCCAAAAGACAAAACGAGTTAGTATATAAGTATACTGTTATGAGTACAAGATTTAACACCCACGTGTCCACCAGACACAAACAAAAAAAAAACATTTAATTCTTGTTACGGGACAAGACAAGTAGTTTCATCCGCACCGAGACGAATGGGTAGTTTCTCGAGATACAGTGTCGTTTAGTTTCTTACCCGTACACAACGAAATATAAATTGATTATAAAATAAACAAAGTAGAAATAAAAATATGGTGGGTCAGCCTGCATAAGAAAAATTAGTAAGACCCACCATGTTGCAAAAAAAAAATAAAGTTAGTTTAATTTAATCATAAGTAACTTGCTAAAGAAGTATAAAAATACACCGTTTCATGCTTAAATAATTCGAATTGACCAAAACTCAAAGAACAAAAGTTGTACAGAATCAAATTTCCTAAAATACATCGCGAACAAATTTAGCAGAAACTGAACAGGTTGAGAGAAAAACTTGATAGAAAAACCTAGACGAAATTCAATCGAAAAATTTGAAGCTGAAAACAAACAAAAACTGCCCTAAGATGATTTTTTTCGGAAAAGTTCAAAACACGAAAAGTGTGCAGAATAATGTTTTACTTCAATTCATGAGAAACCAATAAAAATGAGCTCGTTTCGTAGGTTAAAACAGCCTCTAAAATCTACATTGCTACAATGAATCAAAACTATTATATCTAAGATCATCTGATTATATGTTCTAATCGATCTTTTTAATAAAAAGTTAAAACACAAAAGTTGTCTAGAATCACTTATACATGTCTTTGCTCAAATTTCATAAATTATCGAGGTCGTTTATTATTTTTCAACCTGTACAAATCAATACAATACACACTATAACAATAAACTCATAATTAAATTTTTTATACCTTAACTCCACCACTTTGGCCTCCACTTCCGGCCTACACATATATCCCATGTGCCTCCCGTATACCTAACACCGCTCCGAAGCCAAACTTGCACGGGGATATCGTCCCGAGTTTGACCCACACTCCCCGGATGATTAGCATATACGTACACGCGTAAATCAAAGCACTCGTCTACTCATGAGAACGATGCAACAATATACATATACAAAACATCTCACTCTTAAGAACAAACATAACAATGGCAAGCCTAAGGCATTCAAATAAATCTCATAATCCTCACTTTTTTTTTTATACACTTTTTCTCCCCAACACTCAAATAAAACAATAATCCATGGAATCATGGTAGAGTATAAAAAAATTATCTATGGGTTCCTAATTTGTTTTAATTTCATATAACCATATTAATTTTAGTTTCATATAAACATGTGGGTGATTACAACCATTAAAATAAATCCATATAAAAACCCTAAACCTGACATACACAACTAATCAAAGTAATTAAAATCAATCAATCAACTAAAAACCCTAAACCTTACATATACAACTAAATAAAATAATTAAAATTAAACAATCATCTAAAAACGCTAAACTTTACCTGCACAAGTAATCAAAGTAATTAAAATCAATCAATTATCTAAAAACCCTAAACTTTACATACACTACTAATCAAAATAATTAAAATCAATCTATCATTTTTATGTAAATACAAAATCAAACTAATATCAAATAAATAAAAATAAATAAATAAAAACAAAGAATTAAACATAAATCAAGGGAAGTAAATTTTGTACTCACAATATTTTTTTGAAGATCAAAGAATTATTTGAAGAACTAATGGAGCCACTAAAACAAAACCCTAATCTTTTTTTTTCTTCCCTCTCCCTTTTTCCCTGTGTTCCTCTTTCTCTCGGCTTTCTTGGTTTTCTTTTCTTGATCTCTCTGTCTCTGTCTCTCTCTTTCACTGTCATGACCCCATTCCGCCCCTAGTAGAATGGTGCCATGATGGCCAGTAATTCGAGATTACCCAAGGCTAACTTACAAGGATTCACACACGATCAAAGTATAATATATGGGGCTTACATGCGCGGAAGCAATATATGTAAATCTAATTGGTCCATAAGAGTTGTGCATAAGTCAAGTGAAATGGCATACATCATTACATAGCTTTTACAACTTGAATACAAATATAATGAAGTACAAAATACATCCTGACCAAAAGGCTTCTCGAGCCGACATACACAAAAGGAATTAACTACAAGCCAAGAAGCATGATCTTCAAGATGTTGCAAAACATGAGTCAAAAAACACATCGGCAAAACACATCTAGGCGTCGCCGCCGTCCTGCTCATCACCTACATATATATATATAGAGGGTGAGCTTGGATACTCAGTGAATGGTATAAGTAATAAAGGGTTTACATGAATGATATCCGAGATCTTTTAACAAAACAATACATGGGATGAATCAAGTTCATCTATCAAATCTTTCAAAGCTTTAAGGGATGCTTACTAACATCAATATAATACAAGGGATGACATTCCGGACAAACAAACCCACGCGGTAAAATCGTCGGTGGCAAGGCAAGACAAGACAAGACAAGGGAGATATCTCAAACAATGGTGTCGTTGCATTATAGTCCCCGGACACTAAGGACTTGTGCTACAAATGCTTAGAGTCCCCTAGCACGTACGGACTTCCAAAACAAGAGTGCAGTTGCATTATAGTCCCCTGACACTAAGGACTTGTGCTACAAATGCTTAGAGTCCCCTAGCACATACGGACTTTTCCAAGAATGTCATCAAAACAAGATAGTATTTAGTATACAAAATAGGAATAATCATTCATGCTTATAAATACTTTCCGAACGAGGCAAAACAAGGTTTTTATCAAAGCTTTATAACATATCTTTATTAAAAATACCACTCACATAGTTCTTCAAACGTCGGGGTCGAGGCAAGTCCAAGTCCTACAAACACATGGCAAGTGTATTGAATGTACTTTTAAACAAGCTTCACATGCATACAAATGATCTCGGCATTCTCCAAAGCCAAGTCAAATCAAAACAAAACACTGTTTCTCATCTCGGGAGAACATGCTGGGCATCAACCAGGTCTTGGCCGAGGTCCCACACCTCCTCGCTGAGGCGAGGTCCCGATGGCCACATTCAAGGAAATGAAGTCGGGAAAATCTGGGTTTCCCTCTGCTCAAGAACATGAAGAACATGAACGTGAAGAACATGAAGAAGATGAATGCAAAGATCATAACTTATTATTACAAAATCTGAGATTTCATGCTATGAGTTTGAAAACATGGACCTGGGTACCCATACTTGAAGATTTTAGGAAAACAAACACAAATACATGAATCTTGATGCAAGTTTTCGGATCAAACAAGGCTTTTCTTCAAGAACACATGAACACTAACTTCCTCTTTCTAAAACCAACTTTAAATCAATGCATGGCATGCAGAACAGATTCGATCACACAATGCAGCTAGATGATCAATAAGAACAACGAGAGTAGGTCAAGATTCTAACCTCAAAACACAAATCAAACGGTTTGAACTCTAAGAATCAAGCTTGAAAATCTACTTCTCTCTCTAAAGACTTCTTCTCCCTCTTCTAGAGCTTCTCTCTCCTCAAGAACAAAGATATGATACAAAATGATGCATTTCTAGGCTTGCCGGCTGACTTAACACTCAGCCCGGACACGTGGCAACGGTTGGTTGGCCCTACTAAAAAAGGTGACTGATTGAAAAGACAAGACTATGACAAAGTGTGTTCAACAAGCTCGGCGGCAAGGGTACTCCGGCAAGTAACAATCTCGGCTAAGAGCGAGGCTTCGGCAAGTAAGGTCTCAATGATCTCGGTTAGGAAGGACAACACTTGGCCTAGCTGTGCCACACCTCGGCCTAGATGTGCCACATCTTGGTCTAGGTCGCACCAGTCCAGGAACAAGATCACTTGGGTTCAAGGATAACATCTCGGCTTAGATAATACACATCTCGGCCTTGGTGATGAACACCTCGGCCTAGATAATGACATCTCGGCCAATATGTCAGGGTGCGAGTGGAGGTCAACCAAAGAGATCTCAAGATGGTTCTAGGTGTAAGAGTATCAAAAGAGCGACCTAGGCTTAAGATGACCTCGGCTGGAACACACACCAAACAAGGTACATAGCATGCAAGTAACACTTATGCAGGACGAATCAGGGTTTTGCAATGCAACATATCAAGACAAGATCGTGTAATATATGCAAGCATGACTAGAGTAAAGTGAGGGTTGTTACATCCTACCCCCCTTAAAGAAGTTTGGTCCCCAAACTTGAGTTACCTTGATCCGAAAACAACTCCGGATATCGGACTTTCATTTCTTCTTCCAATTCCCATGTAGCATCCTTGCCATAATGCTCCTTCCATTCAATTTTCACCATTTGTATAGATTTGTTCCTCAACTGTTTCACTTGTCTGTCAATAACTTTCATCGGCTTCTCCTCGTAGCCCAAATCTCCATTAACCACAATCCCGGAATAGTCAATCACATGCAGTGGATCCCGAATATACTTCCTCAACATCGAAATATGGAACACATTGTGAACTTGGCTTAGTTCTGGTGGTAAAGCAAGTCTATAGGCAGCTTTGTTAGCTTTCTCGAGTATTTCAAAAGGCCCGATGTAACGAGGCGCTAACTTACATTTCTTCCCAAATCTGGAAACTCCTTTCATTGGCGAAACCTTCAGAAACACATGGTTCCCAACTTCAAATTCCAACTCTCTTCTCCTCTGATCGGCATAACTCTTCTGCCGACTCTGGGCAGTTCTAATCCTTTGTCAAATGAGCTTAATCTTCTCGGTTGTGACTTGAACTAGTTCGGGAGCAATCAAAGCTTTATCTCCTACTTCAGTCTAACATATCGGCGATCTGCACTTCCTTCCATATAAAGCTTCGTACGGCGCCATGCCAATGCTAGCTTGATAACTGTTGTTGTAAGCGAATTCTACTAATGGTAGATGTGCTCCCCAACTTCCTTTAAAATCTAACACACATAGTCTGAGCATATCTTCGAGTGTCTGAATCGTTCTTTCTGTTTGCCCATCGGTTTGGGGGTGGAAAACTGTGCTAAACTTTAACTCGGTTCCCAAGGCTCTTTGTAGACTCTGCCAAAATCTAGAAACAAACTTCGGATCTCGGTCTGACACAATGGACATCGGCACTCCATGAAGTCTCACAATCTCATTCATATACAGTACAGCTAGTCGGTCAGCATTGAATGTAGTCTGAACAGGCAAAAAGTGTGCTGACTTAGTTAATCTGTCAATTACAACCCAAATCGAATCCATACCTTTCTGTGTCTTCGGCAAGCTAACCACAAAATCCATGGAGACGTGTTCCCATTTCCATTTAGGAATTGACAAAGGTTGAAGGAGTCCTGTTGGTCTTTGATGTTCTGCTTTCACTTGTTGACAATGCAAGCATTGGGATACGAACTCGGATATTTCTTTCTTCATGTTCGGCCACCAAAAGGTCTGGTTCACATCTTGATACATCTTAGTGTTCCCTGGATGAACAGCAATTCTGGAACAGTGAGATTCTCGCAGAATCTTCCCTTTTAACTCTAGGACGTTGGCCACGCACAGTCTTCCTTCAAACTTAAGCACTTCATCCTCAAAGGTGTAACCTGACCTCGGCCTGGTGATAAGCTCATCGGCTACCTTCTTCAGGAGTTCGTCCTCCATTTGCCTCGCTTTCACTTCTTCAATGATGGTCGGCTCCGCTGAGATCATGGTCAAACATGCCAAACTTCCCATTGACCTCCTACTCAATGCGTCGGCCACCGAGTTTGCTTTACCTGGGTGATACTGAATCTGCATGTCGTAGTCTTTCAATAATTCAAGCCATCTTCTCTACCTCAAATTTAATTCCTTCTGAGTGAATAAGTACTTCAAACTCTTGTGATCTATGAAAACTTAGCAAGAAGCTCCATATAAGTAATGACGCCAAATCTTTAAAGCAAACACCACGGCTACTAGCTCTAGATCATGGGTAGGATAGTTCTTTTCATGGGGTTTCAACTGACGAGATGCATAAGTTATAACCTTACCCCCTTGCATTAACACACAACCCAAGCCCTTATGTGAAGCATCACTGAAAATCTGAAATTCCTCATTACCTGATGGAAGTACAAGAACTGGTGCTGTAACTAACCTCGTCTTCAACTCCTGGAAGGCTGATTCTCTATCCTCGGTCCATTCGTACATCACTCCCTTTTGAGTTAGTTGTGTCAGTGGTACTGCAATCCTTGAGAAGTCCTTCACAAACTTTCTGTAATAACCTGCCAAACCCAGAAAACTACGAACCTCGGACACGTTGGTCGGCATCGGCCAATTTACGACAGCTTCAATCTTACTGGGATCAACTGAGATACCCTCTTCATCAATCACATGTCCCAAAAATGAAATGCTGGAAAGCCAAAACTCACACTTACTCAACTTAGCATACAACTTCCTGTCTCTCAAGGTTTGTAGGGCAAGTCTTAGATGATTCTCGTGCTCAATTGTACTCTTGGAGTATATCAATATGTCATGAATAAAAACAACCACGAACTCATCAAGATACGGCTTAAAGACTCTGTTCATTAAATCCATGAATGCTGCAGGCGCATTAGTCACCCCAAAAGGCATCACTAGAAATTCGTAGTGGCCATATCTTGTCCGAAAAGCAGTCTTCTCGACATCCTCGGCTTTAACCTTGAGCTGATGGTAGCCCGACCTAAGATCAATTTTTGAAAAGACTCGTGCCCCTTGTAGTTGATCAAGCAAATCATCAATCCTAGGCAACGGGTACTTATTCTTAATGGTTACCTTGTTAAGTTCTCTGTAATCAATGCAAAGACGAAGTGTGCCATCCTTTTTCTTGACAAATAGAACTGGTGCTCCCCATGGTGAAGTGCTCGGCCTAATAAATCCCTTGTCCAACAACTCTTGCAATTGTACCTTCAACTCTTTAAGTTCGGCTGGGGCCATCCTATAGGGTGCTTTAGAGATAGTCTGCGTTCCCGACATGACGTCAACAATAAATTATATTTCTCTATCGACTAAGTGGCCAGGCAAGTCATTTGGAAAGACGTCGGGGAATTCATTAACAACTGGGATGTCGGCTAAATTAACATTTCCATTCTGATCACTCAATATACTACACAGGTAACCTTGACATCCTTTCTGAATTAGTTTAAAGGCTTTCATGGACGAGATCAAGTAAGGTGGGGGTACTACTCTTTTACCTTGGAAAATAACCTCGGCTTGGTTTGGGGGTTTCAGTGTGACATTCTTCGAAACACAATTAATAGATGCATGGTTCATTACTAACCAGTCCATGCCTAATATGACATCAAAGTGAGTCATGTTTAACGGCATTAAATCAACTAATAATTCTACACCCTCAATCACAACAACACATGCCCTATAGATGGATGCAACAATCATAGTCCTCCCAGATGGAGTAGATACACATAATACATAATCAAGGGGTTCTTGTTCTCTATTCAACTTTTCGGCAAACTTAGCAGATGCAAATGAATGTGTAGAACCCGAATCAATCAATATGTATGCATTCTGAGAGCAGACTGGGAGTATACCTGACACTACTGTCTCAGCATTCTGGGTGTCTCCTGGCACTAGAGCGAAAACTCTGCCCTGTCTCATCTGTGCCCTTCCGACGTTACTTCCATGTGCAGAGCCCGAGGTGCTCCCATTTTTCTTACCATCACCAATCCTTGACTTCGGACAGTCTCTCACACGATGACCCATTTCTCCACATTCAAAACAGGCTCCTGACGCCCAACGGCAAACCCCGGAATGCGGCTTTCCACAACTGGCACAACCTTCCTGGTTCGAGTTGCTGGAGCTACCCACATTCGCTTTCTTCTTGGCGTTAAACGGAACTCGACGACTATCATAGTTCTGCCTCTTCCTCTGACTCTCTCCTGAATTCTGATATCGGTTCAAGTTAGCTTCTGCAAGGATAGCCTTGTCCAATACTCCGGCGTAAGTCGGCATGTTGAGCATGCTAACTCGATCCTGAATCGGTCCATGCAGTCCACTTTCAAACTTCCTAGCTTTCCTATATTCATCATCGACCATGTGAGGCACATATCTCGCCAATTCGGTAAAAATACGGTCATATTCTGCCACTTCTTGTTTCCTTGTGTCAAAGTCTGAAACTCCGTGGTCTTGCGATCTCGGACACTAAGGGGAAAATGCTTGTTGTAGAACAATTCCAAAAATCTGGCCCAAGTTAAGTCAGGATTACTTTCTCGGGTCATCATCCACCATCTTCGAGCATCGTCGTCCAATGTGAATGCTGCCAATGCCACTTTCTGAGCATCGGTGCTGGGAAAGATCTCGAACAGCTTCTCCATTCCTAAAACCCACGCTTCGGCTTTCATCGACTCTATACCCCCTTGGAATCTTGGCGGGTTCATCTTCTTGAATTCTTTGATCAAGGTCAATGTGCCATCCCCATACAACGCTAGCTACGGAGGCACCTGTGGTACTGGAGGAGGTGGAGGCGGAATTGCTTGTCGTCCATTTGTCTGTTCGGCCTGGGTAGATGTAGCACTAGCATTTTGTTGCCTCATTTGCCTCAACTCACGGGCTAGACCTTCAACTAGTCTTTCTAGTCTGTCCAATCTATTTTTTGATTGATCTCGGCCAACTGGTGGTCTTCCTCTCCTCATAGTGCTATGTGTATGCAAAATGTGGCTTTAAAACAAAATGCGCAAATAAACATGCATGCAAGTAACAAATAGTTATGCCGAGATGATGCACACATTGTCAAGTAGCAAGCAATATAATGCAATCCTAATATCATTCTAAGGGAAATCCTATGCTCTTTAGGACTCGAAGTGTGTGAATAACGTACTATAAGGAACTCGTGCTCTGATACCAATCTGTCACGACCCCATTCCGCCCCTAGTAGAATGGTGCCATGATGGCCAATAATCCGAGATTACCCAAGGCTAACTTACAAGGATTCACACACGATCAGAGTATAATATATGTGGCTTACATGCGCGGAAGCAATATATGTAAATCTAATTGGTCCATAAGAGCTGTGCATAAGTCAAGTGAAATGGCATACATCATTACATAGCTTTTACAACTTGAATACAAATATAATGAAGTACAAAATACATCCTGACCAAAAGGCTTCTCGAGCCGACATACACAAAAGGAATTAACTACAAGCCAAGAAGCATGATCTTCAAGATGTTGCAAAACATGAGTCCAAAAACATATCGGCAAAACACATCTAGGCGTCGCCGCCGTCCTGCTCATCACCTACATATATATATAGAGGGTGAGCTTGGATACTCAGTGAATGGTATAAGTAATAAAGGATTTACATGAATGATATCCGAGATCTTTTAACAAAACAATACATGGGATGAATCAAGTTCATCTATCAAATCTTTCAAAGCTTCAAGGGATGCTTACTAACATCAATATAATACAAGGGATGACATTCCGGACAAACAAACCCACGCGGTAAAACCGTCGGTGGCAAGGCAAGGCAAGACAAGACAAGACAAGGGAGATATCTCAAACAATGGTGTCGTTGCATTATAGTCCCCGGACACTAAGGACTTGTGCTACAAATGCTTAGAGTCCCCTAGCACGTACGGACTTCCAAAACAAGAGTGCAGTTGCATTACAGTCCCCTGACACTAAGGACTTGTGCTACAAATGCTTAGAGTCCCCTAGCACATACGGACTTTTCCAAGAATGTCATCAAAACAAGATAGTATTTAGTATACAAAATAGGAATAATCATTCATGCTTATAAATACTTTCCGAACGAGGCAAAACAAGGTTTTTATCAAAGCTTTATAACATATCTTTATTAAAAATACCACTCACATAGTTCTTCAAACGTCGGGGTCGAGGCAAGTCCAAGTCCTACAAACACATGGCAAGTTTATTGAATGTACTTTTAAACAAGCTTCACATGCATACAAATGATCTCGGCATTCTCCAAAACCAAGTCAAATCAAAACAAAACACTGTTTCTCATCTCGGGAGAACATGCTGGGCATCAACCAGGTCTTGGCTGAGGTCCCACACCTCCTCGCCGAGGCGAGGTCCCGATGGCCACATTCAAGGAAATGAAGTCGGGAAAATCTGGGTTTCCCTCTGCTCAAGAACATGAAGAACATGAACGTAAAGAACATGAAGAAGATGAATGCAAAGATCATAACTTATTATTACAAAATCTGAGATTTCATGCTATGAGTTTGAAAACATGGACCTGGGTACCCATACTTGAAGATTTTAGGAAAACAAACACAAATACATGAATCTTGATGCAAGTTTTCGAATCAAACAAGGCTTTTCTTCAAGAACACATGAACACTAACTTCCTCTTTCTAAAACCAACTTTAAATCAATGCATGGCATGCAGAACAGATTCGATCACGCAATGTAGCTAGATGATCAATAAGAACAACGAGAGTAGGTTAAGATTCTAACCTCAAAACACCAATCAAACGGTTTGAACTCTAAGAATCAAGCTTGAAAATCTACTTCTCTCTCTAAAGACTTCTTCTCCTTCTTCTAGAGCTTCTCTCTCCTCAAGAACAAAGATATGATACAAAATGATGCATTTCTAGGCTTGCCGGCTGACTTAACACTCAGCCCGGACACGTGGCAACGGTTGGTTGGCCCTACTAAAAAAGGTGACTGATTGAAAAGACAAGACTATGACAAAGTGTGTTCAACAAGCTCGGCGGCAAGGGTACTCCGGCAAGTAACAATCTCGGCTAAGAGCGAGGCTTCGGCAAGTAAGGTCTCAATGATCTCGGCTAGGAAGGACAACACTTGGCCTAGCTGTGCCACACCTCGGCCTAGATGTGTCACACCTTGGTCTAGGTCGTACCAGTCCAGGAACAAGATCACTTGGGTTCAAGGATAACATCTCGGCTTAGATAATACACATCTCGGCTTTGGTGATGAACACCTCGGCCTAGATAATGACATCTCGGCCAATATGTCAGGGTACGAGTGGAGGTCAACCAAAGAGATCTCAAGATGGTTCTAGGTGTAAGAGTATCAAAGGAGCGACCTAGGCTTAAGATGACCTCGGCTGAAACACACACCAAACAAGGTACATAGCATGCAAGTAACACTTATGCAGGACGAATCAGGGTTTTTCAATGCAACATATCAAGACAAGATTGTGTAATATATGCAAGCATGACTAGAGTAAAGTGAGGGTTGTTACATTCACTCTTTCTCACGCCACACACAACACTCTCGTTTTCTTTTCTTTGATGGATTACCTAATCCTATTCTAACCCTAATAAACTATTATAATATATTATATTATATAATACAACATAATTATAATATATATAAATATAAATATAAGATAAAATATATATATATAACACTTGTTTTTTTTTTTTATATATATAACAAATATAAATATATAAATATTTGGATTAACTATATATAATTAAATAACACATTAAATTAATTAAATAACACATTAAATTCTCATGTAACCACGTAATTAATAAAGTCAAAAATAAAATAAAGTAATAATAATAAATAAGACTTATGAAAAATTAGGATCGCTACACCTATTGTCTTCACGTCGGAACCCTTTTTTCGAACAAACAAACCCCCTAGAAGTGATCCTCATGTGTTAGAGTATTAAATTCCAACACTGAAACCAATAATCCTTCCGAACTCATTGTAAATTTTTTTTGCATCATCCAATGAATCAAACTCCAAACCTATTCGAGGTTTGTAATCTGCCATATTGAGCTTTCGATTAGCATCCCTATTTCAATTTTCAACAATAGAATAAATTATATTATGAAATCGTTCAGAGCAATATAACCTCACCAAGTTCTTTTTATATAATTTCTAGTAACACAGAATTGAGAACATAAATACCTATGATATTTTCTAAATAAAAAGTTACACTTCTTATCAAATTGATTGGAAAAATTATAAATTAGTCCTAGAAGTATAGAAGTATAGAAGTTATTGTATATAGGTACATACACAAGAGTTATCTAAACCATGTGAATATCTGGTAAAGAAAAAAAAAAGGCCATAGATATACAATATATATGTGTGTGTGTATTATGAACATATATACTCCTACAACACTAGCTATTGAGAGAGAGAGAGAGAGAGAGAGAGAGTATAGATCAAACTGTTTGGTCCCAACAAATATCTCATTCATGGAGGTTCAAAACCTTCTTTGCACATTGATTCATCCATTCATTTTTTATGAACGAAGATTTTTGGTGAGAGAAAATTTCAGGAAAAAACAATCACTATCGTTTTTTAGCGCGAAGATGAAATTTCGTGAAAATTTCAGGAAAAAAAAATCACCTATCGCTTTTGAGTGCGAAGAGGAGAAGTCTTACCAGAAGATGACGATGAAAAGCCCTCAACGTTAGTTTGTGATCCTTCGTTAGTGTTGTATAAATTGTGTGATAATATAAAACAAACAGATTCATATGGAACAAATAATTAGAATTTCATAAACAAGAACATGGTAGAATTTACAGAAATTCATAATAAAATAAAACTAGTAAAAAGAAGCAAACCGAAGCCTACACTAGACAGTATCCTTAAAACAAATTCGTCGCCTCACCAATTAGGTGTCGGAAGTTCACTACAACATATAAGAGTTTTAGAGACCAAATGTTTTGGTCTCTAAAAATGAAAATTTTGTTGCAAAAGACATTTAGAGACCAATTTTCATCGTCATGAGGATAGTCGCTAAAAGGTCGTCCCAAAAAGTCAAAAACAAGGCTTTTAGCGACAAAATTTTGAACATGTCACTAATAAATACACTTTTAGAGACAAAATAATTTGATCTCAAAATGGTTTATTTTTTAAGACAAAAAATTTGGTCCCAAAAGGATAATAATTCATCACTAATATCCAATTTTTGTTGCTAAAAATATAACGACACTTTTTACAACAAAATTATTTGGTTTCTAAAAAATAATTTTGTTCCTAAATTTTGGTCTCTAAAATCTTAATATTTTGTAGTTGTTATTCGACGTCTGTCTCTCAAGATACGACGGTTGGACCAACTATACAATGCACCGACTGAATAGCTTCGATGAATAGAACATTGCAACACTCTCTCACAGGAAGAATATAATATAAAACTGAAGGAAATTTTTTACAGGAAGAGCAACCAATTTTCTGGTGTTGAAGAATGAAAGAGAGGGTCTCCTTTTATACACATGGAGGGAGAGAGGAAAATGCTCTTGCAACAAATGCAAGAGATTTAATTTTGCAAAACTCCCAATTGATAGCAATTCAATCCATCATTATTATAGAGGAGTTACACCTATTTTATACACATGTGAAATGTATATAATTCTACAGCCACCTTTTCCAACAGTTCTTTCATGAGGCCAACTTAATGAGTCAATTTCTCATTCAAATCTTAATGGTTTTTGGTCATTCTTTTTGTGGTGTAAAGATTTCACTACAAAGAATCTAAACTCACTCTACTCCACGTCAATTGAGGATTGGCACTCACTTTAATATTGCATTAAAGTCACCAAAAAATCATTATTTGTCCAACAATTAGTACAATGTAGTTTTGTGTAAGAGTTAGGCTGTACATGTGTGGCTAAACTCATCATTTGATTGCTATATCTGCTGATGTGTCACGATCCTGTTGATTGGATTGTTTGGTCTAGTTTTAGCCCCAACATGAGAGAAACCACTCTCTTTTTTTAATATACTTTTGTATATGTGTCATTTCTTGGAACAATGACACATATACAAGAAAAAATAAAAATAAAATAAAAAACATATCCACTAATTGTCATATTCATTTATAAAAAAGATATACTGTTGCTGTCATATCCATTTATTAGAGCCAAGGACTGACGGATTGAAATATTTTGCCATTTCTAATTGCACACGACCATCTCTTTATTTTTTTCTTTTATCAATTGAATTACAACAACAACAACAACAACAACAACAACAACAACAACAACAATAATAATAATAATAACACAAGTAATATAAAAAAGGGGTTTTTTTTTTTAAGGTCCTTGGTGTTAAGATTTTATAGCATAAAGGACACTCAATATTTTCATAATGTCTAAGGTCCCTCAATATCGATCCAGAGAAAATTCGATCCAGAGAATTTCTCTGGACACATCACAGAGAAAATTCCAAACAGGGTAGAGAAAATTGAAATTTCACTGGATTCAAACTCTTTTAACATATATTGCAAACAAGTCAGAATCCTTCAAACCCCAAACATCTGTAATCTCATGATGAGCTTAAAATTTACTCAAAACCAAACCATTGCACATCATGGTTGGTGAGCATTGAAACCAAGAAATATACACAAACAAACTATAGATTTCCAAACCAGAGAATTTCTCTGGTCCAAACTAGAGAAATTCAATCCATACTAGAGAATTTCTTTGGTTTAAACCAGAAAAATTTGGTAGGGATAATGAAAGAGGGATTGAAGAGAAATAATCAAACACTTGGCGCGCATAAACATGGATTGAACATTTCAATCTAGAGAAAATTCAACAACTAGAGAAAAGTTCAATCCAGAGAAAATTGAACAACTAGAGAAAAGCTTAATCTAAAGAAAATTAAACAACCAGAGAAAATTTCAATCCAAAGAAAATTGAATTACTCAAACACCAAAAATAGAGACAAATAGATACCAATTCCATAAGTTTCAGAACCAGAAAACTTGTTAGGCCAAGTCCTCAGTGACATTTGAAATTTTAATATTCGGATTTGAAGAAGACACATTCTTGACTTCAATCCTCGGATCTCTGGAAATGTTTGCAAATACTCCACTGCCATCAACAAAGGTCTTGGGGAAAATCACTTACCATAAACATCAATCCAAGCAATCAAATATCACTCACAGAGAAATTCTGGTTCAGATAAACTATGGTTCACAGAGAATTTCTTTGGTCGAATTTTCTCTGGACTTCACATAGAAATTCTCTCCAAACCAAAGAAATTCTCTCCAAATCAGAGAAATTTGGTTTAAGGTAGGCAACATGGTCAACTGAGATTCATTCTGCTTCTACTATCTCAATAGTGTAACTTGAACGGACAAAAATAAGTTGCGGAATCTCATCTATGACATACAGCTCACTTTCATAAATAGTCACTGGAAGATCCTTCTGTGCATGATTGATTAAAGGGTTGAGAAGAACATACACGGGGCTTTCATTAATATCCATCAAAACTTTGTGTATCTGCATATCTGCTTCTTGGGCTTCACTTCTAGTTGAATACCATCCCAATATATAGAAATTGGGAAATACTTTCTTATAAAGTTCTTGTTTTTTCTCGAGGAAGGGTCGATCGAGAGAATGGGTAAAGAGATTGGAGAGGAGCTCAAAGCTGTTAAAGATCTAGATCGTGCGTCCCCTCTGGACGCCGATGATACAACCGAAGACCCTTGGTCGGGGAGGCGAAGTGGTTGCTTCGCCACTAACGTGAGGTGGTTGTGATTGGGACTTAAGACGAGTGTAGTGATTGGAGATGTTAAGGATTACAAGTGGGTGGAGCTTGAATGTCAGTCCGCTGCTCAATGATGATGCCATTCTTCTCTCCCTTACCTCCAATGATCAGATCAGATCTGACTGACTTCACTTTGCTTTTTTATAGTTGATTGATTCCTAGTATATAGAAATTGGGAAATACTTTCTTAATATCAAATTTCTTTGTAATAGATGGGTGTGGGTTGAGAGACCTTACATATTAAAAAATAATATTATAGATCTCTTCCATTACTAAAAATGACAGAGGGACCTTAGATTAATTTTTCTTATAAAAAATCATCAACGGTGCTAGGGACCCCCAGTTTTTTTTCATTGGACAGTTTTTTTTTTTTTTTTTTAATCACCCACAGCCACGTGGGGCCGGGGGTCACTAGGGGTGGGGGTCTGCCGCATTTTTCAAAAATCATTAATAAATAAACAACTTTTAAAGTGAAAATGTTTTACTCTCATGATCCATCCTTATGTGTAGATTATTAATAATAATAATAAAAACAAATTCATCCAATAATTATAGTTATATTTTTTCATTTTCTTTTCATATTTTTCATAATAACATTTTAAAATATACCACTTGCTTTTTAAAGACTAATGTCACAAAATAATATGTTATAATTATTATATTAATCTGATTTATTTATTGACAATTACGCAAACAAATAGTTATAAAATAAATGAATAAGATCATTGAAATGAAACTCATTGTAGCTCCACCGATTCAAAGTGGACTATAGAAAATTATTTAATTTTAAGCGGATTGATTTGGATATTTAAAAAACAAAAAAAAATCAACTAGAATGCTTTTGACGAGTTGATAATTTCTTAATCCACACGAAACTTGTTCTAAATTTAAAAAATAAAGAGAAAGGTGATAGTAACACACCACACAAAGTTTAAACACAAATTATGATTTAAAATTTTGACACTTTTCTAAATAGTTAATAAGGATAAATTATATTTTAGTCTATTTTCATTGGTTAGGCCTTCCGTTGATAGGCTTGTGTTAAGATATTACTGTTTAATTATCAAAACATTCACCAATCAAATGCTTACTAGAGCACCAAATAACCTCGAACTTGGACCGCTCAATAAATAAATTCTCATAAATAACACTATTCAGATTTTGGATAATTTTCCAATTATATTTTTTAAATTATTAAGACCTAGTTTAAAACCATTACCAAACTAAACGACCGGTGAACCCATCTCTTAGCTGGTTTGATTTGTATAACCTAGTAGGTTTGAATTTGGTCGACAAAAAGCATTATAATGGCGGTACTCACTCTCTCTCTCTCTCTCTCTCTCTCTCTAATCAGAACTCACCACCACTACGCCGCCGCCGACACGACGGTGCTACAATGGGAGGACCACCAGCTATCATAGAATCACAATGCAGGAGGATTTCCCAGCATCGCCACCCACATGGTTAGAGTTTTGGACCCTCTGTTTTTTTCTTCAAGATTTCATTTTTCTTTTTCCCTCTTACTTTGCAGCTGTGATTGTTGGTTTGTTTTATGGATAGGGTCTTGAATTTCGTTTGCTATGGAGTTTTAATTTTTGGGTTTTTATGGGTATGCTTAAATTGATTGTGTAGGGTCTGGATTTTCTGATTCAGTTGTAGGAAATCATTGGAGGATTAATACTTGGTTTATAGGGAAAACATTTTGTGAGATAGAATTAGTGGGATTCAGACTTGGGTGCTGTATATTGGGTTTCGGATTTAGGATTTGGGGAGGGAAGGGGAAAAGTGACACAAATTGACCTCATATTTCATTTGCATTCTCATATCCAAGATCCAAACACAGCCTAAAGAAATGCCCCTAAGGGGAATGTGATTTGGAATTGGTTGCTATTTTGGGGTTGGGATAATTGAGACTAGTTCAATTCTATTCTTCTAGCATATATATGCACATATGTATGTATGAATCTTTGTGAATCAAAGCTTTTGCAATGTGGTAAATGATGATTGCTTTCGTACATTGTTCATTTCCATGACCATTTCATTCCTTCATCACTTCCATTTAGTTCTATACTACATTCTCTTCCTTTTTAGTCTATCCTTGCCTATCAAGGGCAGTGTAATTGAATTGGAATGCAAAAGAAACACATTGATGGAGAATTTTAGAGATTTAAGCTTGAATTGAAAATTGGTCATTTTGGATTGCGTCCAAGACTATTAGCATCCTAGTTAATTATTTTCTTATATTACTTGGTCTCCAAGACTTTATCTCGTATAAATAGCTAAGAAGCACAACAACTTCTAAAAAAAGTTGGCGTACCTGTGTCGTATCTGTGTCGAACACCAACACTCGTTGGACACTTCTTGACACATGTTTGATATTCATTCAAAAGTGTTTTATTTAAATAAAAAAAAAATAGACTCATTGATTAGACACACGAAACTAATTATAAGTTTGAACAAAATAACTTAGAATGATACAAGAAAAATAATGTCAAATTATAAAAATTAGTATTATATTGCATTTATTTATTGTTTTAGAATGATATATTTATATGTATGACATATAATAAATATATAAAATTATATATTCTGTGCGTGTCTCTTACGTGTTGTGTCTTGCATTTGTTTGAAAATTGCCGTGTCGTGTGTCCGTATCGTGTCACGTGTCTGTGCTTTTTAGGTAGCAACATTTTGTTTTTCATTTAAATTTTTTTCCTTTTATGAATTAGTGAATCTATCTAAAATGCTTAATATGTTTCGTTAATGAATCATTAGGCTTTTATACATTTAGGCCTCGTTTGGCAAGAGGCTAAAATAGCCAATTAGCCAAAAAGTTACATTTTTAGCCAAAAAGCTAACAACCCATACCAAAAAGTCAAAGATTCCCTTTTCTCTCTACTTTTTGCACGTCGTTTCGTAATTAGCCAAAAAATTGGCCCAAACATACAGGTTTTTCTTACCAACCTTTTTAGCCAATTAGCCAAAAAGTTACTAAATTAGCCTGTTCCCAAACGAGGCCTTAGATTAGTTTGTGGTTCTAAGCATTTCCACGTATTTTCAAATTCTTTTTTTAGCTTTCAAAATGTTTCTGAAATGCTTATTAAACCATTCTGAATGTTTTTGTTTCCATATTAACTGAAACAACACACTGATCTTTGAACCACAATATGATTTGTGTAGCATATCTGACCAGTCTGCAGTGTAAACATGGTTTGCTTTGGCTATCATTTAGATTCCTATCATGTTGGCATCATTCTAAATTCAGAGTTTTGTATGATGACATATTTTTATAGTACTAGCTTTAATTCTTATTTTGTATCATGCTAACTTGATCTTTAAACTCAACATCAAGTAAACTTTAAACTGTGCAACTCCTTGTTTTTCTTTTCTTTATTATTCTTTTTTAATTAATTGATTTTTATGGTAAAATCTTGGCCTAATAACCATTGGTTCAATGGTAAAACCTTGGCCTAAATAACCTTGAGGTTATGGGTTCAAGTCTCCGGACAACCACTTTGTGCACTATATCAAAGGTTAGTTGTGTACCCAATCTTTCCCCTCCTAAACACACATTAATGTGTACTAATTGGGCATTATTTTTTTTTTTTTTTGATTTCAATGAGGCCTTTTAACTAGCTTCCATGCCACTGATTGTTTCCTTTCATCAAAGTCGTTTCACATTTTCACTTTCTTGCTTTCATTAACTAGCCAATCCAAAGGCTGCTTTACACTTGTTTTTTCTTTTTATTTTCTTACTTTTTGTTGTTTTATTGATTTGTTTTTATATGGAAAAAGAATGAGAAAGAAGAATTGCAACCTATAGGATAGAAATATGTCAAGGTGGGCTAGATAGTCCACACCTAAGTAGCACAAACATGGACATGTGACAGAGTGGCACGATGATTTTCAAAATATGCACATTTAGGGCATGTTAAAAATTTACATTTTAATAACTTATTATATACAATATATGAACAATTTATTTACGAACACTTCTAAGAAGGTGACGTATTCGTGTCGTGTCCATGTCGGATACCGACACTCTTTGGACATTCTCCGACATGTATCCGACACTCGTCATAACGTGTCCTATTTTTTTATTTTTTATTTTATTTTTATAGACCCAGATACTCTTCGGATATTTGAAGGACACACATGTCTATCAATTAAATATACGTGTCTATCAACTAGACACACGTGAAACTAATTATAAGTTTGAACAAATAACTTAATATACAATAATAAAAGAAAAATCATATAAATTTATAGGAATTACTCTTATATTGCGTTTTTTATTATCTTTGAATGATATATTAATAAATATATATAATTATATTCATGCGTGTCCCCCATGTATTGTATCCTGTATTTTTTGAAAATTAGCATGTCGACATGTCCATGTTGTATCTGTGTCATGTTTGTGTCCGTGTTTCTTAGGTTTATGAAGGGGATTCCCGTAAAGAAAGTAAAATAATTGTAGAATATTGAAATACACATGATGTATTCATCTTATAAATGTTTTGAAACATATTTATAGTGCACAAGTTGTATTTCGAAGAATGCATAACGTTGTTACTATGAAGAGATTTATCACATTAGTCATGTTCAGAGGGCTCAAGTAGTGTCGTTGAAGTATCCAACAAGTCATGTTTAAAAGTGCCTGTGCTTCTTAGGCCCACACTAGAACCTCCATGGTGAGAAGGGCAATTAATTGTTTCAAGATGTATCCTAAGAAAGAAAAGGCTTTTTGTAGGTGGCATTAATGCAAGTTTTGCTATTGTAGCACAAAATCCCTATCCCCAAATATAACGCATAATTGCACACCATTGCATTAATCACTTATATATCTCTTTCATAACTGATGCTCTTTCTCTTCCGCGTGTCCTAATGGAAAAAGAACTTTGGATTCCACGTGTTGTTGATCTTGGGGGTTTTCTTACATTTGACATTCATGCATAGCCCCCTACTTTTATTTGTCTATAAGAGCATCTCTCCCCTCAAGCCATTTCACCACCATCTCTATTACCATATCTCTTCCTCTTTCCTCTTGCACTTCTTCTCACATGGCTGCTTCAACCGATCCATTGATTGTGTGCCGGATTATAGGGGACGTGGTGGACATGTTTGTTCCCCGCATTGCCATGAACGTCTATTATGGGCCCAAGCATGTTACGAACGGTTGCAGTATCAAGCCTTCAATAGCCATGAATCCTCCTAGGGTCACAATCACTGGCCATTCCCCTGACCTCTACACCTTGGTCTGCCCTCACTTTGTTGTCGTGTGTTTTGCTAACATTTTCTGCTCTATCTTTTTAAATTTTATTTTTTGTTTTTTGTTTTTTTGTTTTGATGAAGAGTATTTTGAGTCTTTGCTTCTTATACTGTAAGTGCATGTTGGTTTTTGACATGTTTATTGGTTTTCTTAGGTAATGACGGATCCTGATGCACCAAGTCCCAGTGAACCCGCCATGCGTGAGTGGGTACATTGGTCAGTCTTTCTTTTGTCGATTAATTTCTTTACTTGTTTATTATTATTTTCCCCTTTTTTTTTTCTTTCAACCGGCACATACGTCTTATTTTGTTTATAACTTTCAGGATCGTCTCTGACATCCCCGGCGGTAGCAACCCTACTCGAGGTAAAAACTGGTATCCTCTTCTATTAATTTTGATGGATCTCTCTCTCTCTCTCTCTCTCTTATTTTTTTTTTTTATATATGGTAATAATATATTTTCCTTCTTGGATGCATGCTCACATGTAAAGGTATATATGGCACATTTTGGTAAGATGAAGCCTTATATTATACACAAATTAAAACCAATTGGTTAATAAAAATAGATTTTTTTTTTTTTTTTTTTCCAATCATCTGCTGAGGGTAGATATTTTGGGTATTTTTGTACTGAAACTCTGTTGTGAAATTACCCACTAATTCTTCAAAGATACTGAAAGTTGATGGAGCCTGACCTTTTTTTTCTAAGTGATCCGTAGGAGGGGAGATTGGTTTGAGGAAGCTGCATCGCACATAAGTGAGACTCCAACCCGGGCATCACGCCCGGTAAGAGAATGCCTCATGTACTAGGACACTGACCTTTGTAGTCCATGTATATGTAGTTTTCTCTGTTCCAAGGCAGTGGATTTTGAGGATCTTGGAAATTTCAGAAAATTACAGATGCGTCACATCGCGTCACGTCACATCAAGATGTTTTTTACTTCATTTTTATATCCTACACCAATCGATATTTGTAATTATGTCCCGGCCACAAATTTCAAATATAGCATAGACACTTTGATTTATCGAATACCACAATATTAATGCATGATGATCCAGAAAGTTGCACAACGTGGCATATGATTCCCATTATAGAACACCCTTGTATTAACATTTGTTACATCTAGTTCATGGACTTTCTGGGAAAGGTTCAGGTATTGTAATTCATCGCCCGTTAGGAGATGGTGGCACGTGCAAGTCACTTGTCTGAATTTTCAGTCTCCACATGACAGTCAGTAACAATCATATCTGGCGACTGACAAACAAAATCATCCTGTAGTGCTATATTGAAATCATATGATTCCTACCTATTTCTTAAATTATTAATTTTTAGTCTCAATAAACTAGATTTTAAAACTTTTGTTTGATTTGGATGGTTCTACTTGTGCAGGAAATGAAATCCTGCCATACATGGCGCCAAGCCCACCGATTGGAATTCATCGTTACATCATGGTCCTGTTCCAACAGAAGACACCACTTGGACTGTTGGAGCAGCCCATGTCCAGGGCGAACTTCAATACCCGAGCATTTGCGCACGAGCTGGGCTTAGGCATGCCGGTGGCAACTGTGTATTTTAATGCACAGAAGGAACCAGTGAGCCGAAAGCACGCGCATTGAGGTGGCAGCATGTGGAAGAGCGGTTAAATAAATGAGTTTAATGGGAGTGAGAGACCTATCAGTAGTTGTTTGGTTTGGTTTTCGGGTATTTTAGTTACTTGACTATGTTCAAGTAGTACTTGTTTTTCAAGGGTCTGTCTTGTTGTTTGGTCTTTGGTTGGTTTGTTTCTTTGCTATGGTTTTAATGTGTCTTCTAATAAAACTGTTTTTGTAAGTGACATATTTTGATGATTTGATAGCTTAATGCTTTTGAATATACTACAAGCATAGGGACATCATGTTCTGTTCCCCCCCACCCCCCACAATTTATTGTCAAAACTAAACAAAATAAGGTAATTTCTTTTCTTGCAATTCCAATTAGCTCAAACACTAAACATGAATTTCCTTGGAATGGAATTCTTTTCCTTTCCCTTGTACAAACCCAGTTGTAAATAAATTCAATCCAAACACGGAATATCGATGAAACTGAATGACATATTAGGGAGTAACGATGTTAGTTGTACATTATCTCAAACTGTCAACAGTGGAGACTTTTCATCGCAATAATAAATTATTATTTTTTGTTGGGCAAAATATGACTAATCACAAATAACAAAATATTGAGATGAAGATTTTCATTAGAAATATGGAAATGGATAATTTGCAATCAAAATGTGTTTGTTGGAATTTGATTGTGAACTATCCATTACTCACATTTTTACTCATGTAATGAAACTAATTTTGGTGATCCCCTCAATTCAATGATGCTATGTCAATGTTTTACCCTTTTAGAAATTAGCCAAATTAATAAATTCAGTTATATGTAATATTTAAATAAATTTTGCCTTAATATGTTCTAAGGGCAAATGTGTAGACATGCAATTTTATATCATTGAAGCCTACGTCAAGCACCACTGTTTCAACTTTAATAGAAAAATATATTATTCCACAAACAAATTTCTTAATTTTCTTGGCACTATGCCACGTGTTTGCCACAAACAAAGACATTTGCTCCAAGAAAGAAGATGGGTAAATTACACTGACACCCTTGACATTTATATTTATTACAATTTTTCTTTTACTTTTTGGAAATTACATCCCCTGAGGTTTAAAGTTTCATTACAGATTCCCTCCGTCAGCAATTTAATTTTTTTAAATACCAATTTTGCCCTCACTAGGTAAATTACATTGACACCCCTCATATTTTAGAAATTACAATCCCTTCCCTAAGATTTAAAGTAGTATTACTAATTGCCCCCTCGGTTAGTGTTAGTTGAAAAAAAAATTCATTTAAAAAAAATAAATTGAAAAAAAAATTTATTTGAAAAAAAAATAAATTGAAAATTTAAATTTCTGTTTAAAACCCAACATAAACTCATTTTTTAAATTTACGTTTTTTTTTTCCAAATTTATAAACTGAGACAATCATTTATAAACCAAAAAATTATCAAATAAGTTTTTATGATAGTTTTTAAATTTTTGTAAATGTCACGCCCCAAGCTCCGTGACAACGCCGCACACTCATATAGGTGAGCATGCAAGGCTAAGAATCCAATCACATAACCCACAATGTAAAATACTCAAATTAAATCCTTAATTGTCATAATGCCAAAATCCATAAAAATAAATAGTTCTTATATGAAAATGTCCACCAAGTCCACTAATTTAATCCACTGACAAAACAATAATCCAAGTACTTAAATCATGGTCCTACTCTCGGCACTCCCACATGTAAAAAAAAATCCCGCGCAGCTCTACTCTTCAGAATCTGAAAAAAAAAATAAGGGTAAGCTAGATAGCCCAGTAAATAACCAACCATCACTGCCAGCTGGATCAAGTATTAAAAAAAATAATAAATAAATCGATAGCCAATAAATATAAATTTTTCTACAGTTCAATAAATGAACAATTATTTGTAAGATGGTTTCATAGCTAAAAATAAATAATGTACAATACGTTTTAAATGAAAAGCCAATGTGATAATTCAAAGTAATTCGTTGTTCAAATCGATGGTTCGATATTCAGATAGTTCAATTATTCGATTCACAAAACCCAAGTCTTAATGACTACGGTCACTTAGCCCGTGACAAGGCCCAGAACCACACATAGGCCGGTGGTAAAGCCCCAAAAGAAACTAGTTTCTGTGCCAATAAATAACCCCCATTGGCTAGGGTCCAAATCATAGTCAGACTAGAGTGATGTTCAAAATTCAAACAATACACAACTTTCAAATAAAATATTCGATATTTTCGGAATAAATATTTGGTACAATTTTCAGAATAGTTTTACAAAATATTCAAATAACTTTCATAATAATATTCTATATTTTCGGAATAAACATTTGGTACAATTTTCAGAATAGTTTTACAAAATATTCAAATAACTTTCATAATAATATTCGATGTTGTTTTATACTTGACCCATGTTTTATTTTAAGAGAACACGAAGGCTATAAATATATATTTATGATTTTAAAATGATTCGATAGGAATAAAAATGAACCAACAGTGATAGAGGGTTACTTACCTCAAAAGCTTAGAAATAAAATTCCAATACCAACTCCAAACACCCAGCTCCACCACTTCAATCACACAAACCTAATAAATAAAACCTCAAATAAATTAATATTTTTTACATGTTACATACACCCACAAAAGCCCAACTATATTAGATTAATGTATTGCTTTAATACCCAAGAGATCAAACCATTCAACCCAACTTTAAAGCCAAACACACCCTTACCCATGATACAAAACTCCATTGTTTCTATTACCCACCCAAAGCAAAGTTACACTTACACATTGCACCAAATTCTCAAAACTTAAGTAGGCACCTATAGATCTTCCAAATCCCCTTAATGCATTGATTGTTAAATTCCTCAACATAAACTTAATAATTAACAGTAAAGACAGATTTTACCTTAACCAATGGGTGTCCCAAAATCACCAACGTGTTGCCTCCAATCCCTATTGTAGCCTCACTTGAACCTCTCTTCTATTTTTCTTTTCTTTTTTCTTTTACCTTCTCAAACCCTAGCCGCCTATGGAGCAATTCCTAGCCTTTGTTTTGTTTGTTTTCCAAGACTTATAGGTGGGCTTATTAACCTAATTTCTCAAAGTTACAAAATTACCCATCTAAGTAATAGGAAATATAATGCCATCTCATAACTAATTCTTTGATATTAATAAATGACCCATATAAATTAATTTAATTACTAATCTATCCAATAAAATAATCCTACACACAACTTGGGTTTTACATTCTTCCCCTCTTAAAAGAAATTTCGTCCTCGAAATTTGACATACATGTAGTCTCAAAAAGTTGTGGATACTTTTGTCTCATTTCATCCTCAAGTTCCCAAGTAGCTTCTCTCTCCGAGTGATTGCTCCATTGAACCTTAACATAGTGGATGAGTCGACGCCTCAAAACCTGCTCCTTCTTATCAACAATTCTTACAGGGTGTTCTTCATAGGTCAAATCCTCCTTAAACTACAACGGTACATAATCAATCACATGATTGGGATTTAGTATAAACTTCCTCAACATCGAAACATGGAAGACATTATGAACTCCAACTAGTGAAGGTGGTAGGGCAAGTCTATAAGCTACCTCTCCAATTCGATCTAAAACCTCAAATGGTCCAACAAATCTAGGACTCAAATTTACCCCGAACACCAAACCTTATTACTCTTTTCATAGGAGACACCTTAAGGAACACATGGTCTCCAACCCCAAACACCAAATCGCGTCTCCTATTATCTGTATAACTTTTGTGTCTACTCTGTGCAGTGCGAAGTCACTCTCTAATAAGATTGATCTTGTCCATTGTTTGTTGCACAATCTCAGGCCCTAATAACTTCCTTTCGCCTACATCATCCCAACAAATAAGTGATCTACACTTTCGTCCATATAAAGCCTCATATGGTGTCATCTGAATGCTCACATGATAACTATTATTATAAGAGAATTCCACTAAGGCCAAATGCTCATCCCAAGAACCTCCAAGATCAATAATACAGGCCCTCAACATGTCTTCAAGAGTCTGAATAGTTCTCTTTGATTGTCGATCAGTTTTAGGATGAAATGCCATGCTAAAATTCAAACTAATACCCAAAGCTGTATGCAAACTTTTCCAAAACATAGATACAAATCTGCTATCTCTATCAGACACTATGGTCATCGAAATACCATGCAACTTCACAATCTCCTTGATATACAATTTTTGCAAACCTCTCTAAGGAGAACTCTACCTTAAAAGCTTGAAAGTGAGCGGATTTGGTCAATCGATCAACAATAACCCAAATAGCATTGTTACCACCTTGGGTCCTAGGCAACCCTGTCACAAAATCCATAGTAATATATTCCCACTTCCACTCGGGAATAGGAAAAGGTTGTAACTTACCTACAGGTCTCTGATATTTAACTTTCACTTGTTGACATACCAAACATTGAGCAACAAACTAAACAATTTCCCTCTTCATATTATTCCACCAAAAGTTCCTCTTCAAGTCTTTATACATTTTAGTGCTTCCTGGGTGTACCGTATATCTTGAGCTGTGAGCTTCTCTTAGGATTTCTTTCTTGAGCTCTAAATCATTAGGCACACACAAACTCTCTCCAAATCTCAAGGTTCCATCTTTATGCATGCAAAATTCCATCTATAGCCCTATTTCCATTTCAGCCTTAAGTTTTTGCAACTGAGGATCTTTTCCCTGAGCATCTTTAATTCTATCAATCAATGTGGGTCGAACTCTAAGGTTTGCCAACTGCACTCCATGGTTATGCCATCTAATCTTGATATTCAACCTTTGCAAGTCCTCCAAGATATTCTTTTGGTCAGTGATCAAGGTAGTCAAATTACTCAGGGTCTTTCTACTCAAGGCATCAGCCACTGTATTGGCTTTTCTTGGATGATAATTGATAGTCAAATCATAGTCCTTTAATAGCTCCAACCATCGCCTTTGCCTCATATTCAATTCTTTTTTGAGTGAAAAATATACTTTAGACTTTTATGATCAATTAATATCTCACATTTCACCCTATACAGTTAGTGCCTCTAGATTTTCAATGCAAACACCACTGTAGCCAACTCCAAATCATGCGTAGGATAATCTGCTCATATGGCTTGAACTGCCTAGACCCATATGCCACTACTTTATCGTTCTGCATCAGGACACAACCCAAGCCCATCTTCGATGCATCACTATAGATGGTAAAACCTTTATCTCCGGACGGAACTATAAGTACTGGAGCACACACTAATCGACTCTTTAGATCCTGGAAACTCTTCTCACAATCATCAGACCATTCAAATTTAACCCCTTTTTGTGTTAAACAAGTCAAAGACATAGAAATTCGGGAAAAACCCTCAACAAACCTTCTATAATATCCTGTTAAACCCAAGAAACTACGAATTTCAGTGACACTAGTAGGCCTATTCCACTCTACCACCGCCTCACTTTCTTGGGGTCAACAGACACCCCGTCTTTAGATATCACATGACTCAAAAAATGATACACTCTCCAGCCAAAATTCACACTTCTTTAATTTAGCAAATAATTTCTTCTTCCTTAATAACTGCAACACTATTCTCAGATGTTCTTCGTGCTGCTATTTACTCTTTGAGTACACAAGAATGTCATAAATAAAAATTACCACAAACTGATCTAAGAAAGGGTTTAAATAATCCATAAAAGTTGCAGGCGTATTGGTCAACCCAAACGACATCACTAAAAATTCATAATGCCCATATCTAGTTCGGAAGGCTGTCTTAGGTATATCTTTCGCTTTAACCTTCAACTGATGATATCTAGAACGAAGGTCAATCTTAGAAAATACTTGTGCTCCTTGCAATTGATCAAATGAGTCATTTATCCTAGGCAAATGATATTTATTTCGAATTGTTACCTTGTTCAACCCTCTATAATCAATGTAAAGGCAAAAACTACCATCCTTCTTTTTCACAAATAAAATGGGCACACCCCAAGGAGAAACACTAGGCCTAATAAAGCCCTTATCTAGTAACCTTTATAATTGTTCCTTCAACTCTTGCCCCTGATTTCCTCCGACTGCTTGAGAACCACTACCAATATTAGTCACATTCCCTCACCGATTGTTATTATCAGTTCGTCGATTCGTTTGACCCTGGCGTGTATTCCTAGCCATATTTGCCAATGTCTCCTCATGTTCCATTGCAACCTATATGCATCAATAATAAAACCTCATCTTATTCTATTCTCAAGTCCCTATAGCACGTAAATAAAATTAACATTTTACCAAATTATAAGCGTTCCCAATCCTACATCTACCTAATCTCACCACTATTCTATACCAACTTTTAAAATTACAACCTGGCTCTGATACCATTTGTAACGCCCTACTACTTGCTGGCCCAAATAACTTGTGGATCGACCAACAATACCCAAAAGCTTAAGTCCAAGTTATTTAGTAGCAAAGTAGTGGTGGTTTATATGCCCAAGATCACCCATGCAAACTTCCGATGTGGGACAGGGTGTTACAAACTCCCCCACTTATAAATCCTCGCGTCGGTCTATAATCAATCAGAATACCACGACAAGCTCGTGGCCAGCCCAGAATAAGTGTCCCACATGATTGTGTGCATGGGTCAGCTCTGATACCATAAAATTGTCACGCCCCAAGCTCCGTGACAACGCCGCACACTCATATAGGTGAGCATGCAAGGCTAAGAATCCAATCACATAACCCACAATGTAAAATACTCAAATTAAATCCTTAATTGTCATAATGCCAAAATCCATAAAAATAAATAGTTCTTATATGAAAATGTCCACCAAGTCCACTAATTTAATCCACTGACAAAACAATAATCCAAGTACTTAAATCATGGTCCTACTCTCGGCACTCCCACATGTAAAAAAAAATCCCGCGCAGCTCTACTCTTCAGAATCTGAAAAAAAAAATAAGGGTAAGCTAGATAGCCCAGTAAATAACCAACCATCACTGCCAGCTGGATCAAGTATTAAAAAAAATAATAAATAAATCGATAGCCAATAAATATAAATTTTTCTACAGTTCAATAAATGAACAATTATTTGTAAGATGGTTTCATAGCTAAAAATAAATAATGTACAATACGTTTTAAATGAAAAGCCAATGTGATAATTCAAAGTAATTCGTTGTTCAAATCGATGGTTCGATATTCAGATAGTTCAATTATTCGATTCACAAAACCCAAGTCTTAATGACTACGGTCACTTAGCCCGTGACAAGGCCCAGAACCACACATAGGCCGGTGGTAAAGCCCCAAAAGAAACTAGTTTCTGTGCCAATAAATAACCCTCATTGGCTAGGGTCCAAATCATAGTCAGACTAGAGTGATGTTCAAAATTCAAACAATACACAACTTTCAAATAAAATATTCGATATTTTCGGAATAAATATTTGGTACAATTTTCAGAATAGTTTTACAAAATATTCAAATAACTTTCATAATAATATTCTATATTTTCGGAATAAACATTTGGTACAATTTTCAGAATAGTTTTACAAAATATTCAAATAACTTTCATAATAATATTCGATGTTGTTTTATACTTGACCCATGTTTTATTTTAAGAGAACACGAAGGCTATAAATCTATATTTATGATTTTAAAACGATTCGATAGGAATAAAAATGAACCAACAGTGATAGAGGGTTACTTACCTCAAAAGCTTAGAAATAAAATTCCAATACCAACTCCAAACACCCAGCTCCACCACTTCAATCACACAAACCTAATAAATAAAACCTCAAATAAATTAATATTTTTTACATGTTACATACACCCACAAAAGCCCAACTATATTAGATTAATGTATTGCTTTAATACCCAAGAGATCAAACCATTCAACCCAACTTTAAAGCCAAACACATCCTTACCCATGATACAAAACTCCATTGTTTCTATTACCCACCCAAAGCAAAGTTACACTTACACATTGCACCCAATTCTCAAAACTTAAGTAGGCACCTATAGATCTTCCAAATCCCCTTAATGCATTGATTGTTAAATTCCTCAACATAAACTTAATAATTAACAGTAAAGACAGATTTTACCTTAACCAATGGGTGTCCCAAAATCACCAACGTGTTGCCTCCAATCCCTATTGTAGCCTCACTTGAACCTCTCTTCTATTTTTCTTTTCTTTTTTCTTTTACCTTCTCAAACCCTAGCCGCCTATGGAGCAATTCCTAGCCTTTGTTTTGTTTGTTTTCCAAGACTTATAGGTGGGCTTATTAACCTACTTTCTCAAAGTTACAAAATTACCCATCTAAGTAATAGGAAATATAATGCCATCTCATAACTAATTCTTTGATATTAATAAATGACCCATATAAATTAATTTAATTACTAATCTATCCAATAAAATAATCCTACACACAACTTGGGTTTTACAGTAAATATAAATTGAAAACTGAAAACGAAATGATTACCAAACAGGCTTCAGATGGTAAAAATATCGTAAAATTAACAAATAATTAAATAAGTTATCAACGTAAGAAATGACTTATCAAAAAATTCTTAGGTTATGTGTGGTTTGATTTTTAGAATTTTTTTTTAAAAATTAAAAATTAATCTGGTTAAGAAATAAAAAATAAAAAAATAATTATCATTTTTATATATTTTTTATCTTTCGAGTGGTTAGAAATAATTTTTTACAAATTAAATTGAAACAGTCATACATATGTATATAACCTGCCCAAAAGTTAAAATGATAATTATTTTTTACCCTTAAATGATAATTATTTTTTATTTTTTATTTCTTAACCAAATTAATTTTAAATTTTTTTAAAAAAATTCTAAAAATCAAACCATACATAATCTAAGAATCTTTTGATAAGTCATTTCTTACATTGATAACTTATTTAATTATTTGTTAATTTTACGATATTTTTACCATCTGATGCCTATTTGGTAATCATTTCGTTTTCAATTTTCAATTTTCAATTTATATTTACAAACAATTTAAAAAAATGTCATAAAAACTTATTTGATAATTTTTTTTGGTTTATAAATGGTTGTCTTAGTTTGTAAATTTGAGAAAAAAAACGTAAATTCAAAAAATGAGTTCACGTTGGTTTTTAAACAAAAATTAAAAAATTTTACGAATAAAATTTTTTTCAATTAATTTTTTTTTCAAATAAATTTTTTTTTCAAATAATTTTTTTTCCAATTAATTTTTTTTTCAATGAATTTTTTTTCTAACTAATACTAACCGAGGGAGTAATTGGTAATGCTACTTTAAACCTTAGGGAGACGATTGTAATTTTTAAAATGTGAGGGGTGTCAATATAATTTACCCAATGAGCGCAAAATTAGTATTTAAAAAAATTAAATTATTGAGGAAGAGATGTAATTTCTAAAAAGTGAGGGAAAAATTATAATAAATATAAATTTTAGTGGGTGTGAGTGTAATTTACCCAAAGAAGATTTTTACCTACACATTATAATGTTAATTTTATTATTATTTACTTAAAAAACAATATATAGGAGTTAGGCAATGCCCAAACAGACCATGCCAAGTAGTCCATCTTGGATGGGCCCATTTTGATAAGATCATGGTTATTAGAACCGTTTAGTTTATATAGCCTTTGATTTTTTGATTTTTTAATTTTTCTAGTTATTTTAGTTTGAGGGTAAAAAACTTGATTTGAGAAGGATTTTGGGGTTTTTTAGCTTTTTTAACTTTTTTGTGAGAGAAAGAATATAATAATTATGGATTGAATGTGATATTTTGTCTTATTAAACTAAAAAGTTTATTTTATTTTTTGTAATTAAAATAGCCAAAAAAAACCCCAACCAAGGCTTCCCAAATGAAACCATGTTGAATATGTTATTCATATATAATAAATTATATTAATCAGATGTTCATAATCATTTGATTAGATTATATTTATTTTAAAAAATTTAAACAATAAATATTGATTTATTTTAAGAATAAATTTACTAATCTTTTAAAAATAATTATAATTCAGTCATGTGACCATATATATGATTAACTTAATTTTTTATATATATAAATAACTTGGTTGGTGAATTTTACAAATTGAGAGATTTATTTTTATTTATCTTTATTCAAATTGAAAGATTTATACCGTGTTGATGGAACCTGAAATGGATCTATCCAAGCGGGTAGCAAAGACCAGACGTGTAGGCACTGTTAGGGAAAAATATGATTTCTCACAAGTAAATCGATTAATAGAAATAAAAATTAATACGGAAAAATTAAATTAATAATAACACAATAATTTTTACATGGTTCTCTCAATGTGAAGTACGTCTACGGGATCGAAATCTGATTCAATTATCAACCAAAAAATTTCCAAATGATTACAAACGAGACACGAATGGTCTCACAAACTACCCTTAGGTGAATTTCAAATAATTACAAATAAATAAAAGAAAAGATCTCACAAAATAGACGAACAAAAAACCTTCAAACCAAGATTGTAAAATACCCAAAATAACGAACCAATCCAGCCGAAAATATGCACGCAGCAGCCGAAATCAAGAAGTAAAAGATCCACCGAAGCAGCCGAAATCAAGAAGTAAAAGATCCACCGAATTGGTTGATCAATCTCTTATATCTTCCACAGCACTGACCCCTAACTGAAATGTATATATCACAGTAACCGAGGAATAATTATAGCCGCCACAACACTTTTTTAGAAAACCAAAACAATACAAAATATATTTGGACTTTTTTTTATCAAAACCCAAACTGCTATCAAACTGATTATAAAATACCCATTGGGCTCCTGTAGATACCCCATTTTGACCGCTCACAAGACTTAGGCGCTTGGTTCAATATACTCGATGATGAAAGTTGAATTGTATGCTTTGAATTCACAGCAATTTGGATTTAGTCATGCTCTTGAAATAGCCTCAAATCTTCAACATTTACCTTGTTTGAACCTCTGAATCCCATTTTTGTATCTTTTTTCACCCTGAGCTGAGTTTGAACCAAAAAACAGGGGAGGGCATCAAAGCCCGGCCGAGCCTTAGTGGCAAGAAACACTGTTTTGGGCGGGAGGCCACCAATGGTCCATTTTTGAAGACATTTATCACCTTTTGAGCTCAAATTCTATAAAAACGAAACTGTGTTATTGTTTTGAGGGTTGAACAAAATTTAGAAAGCCTATATACACCTTGAGAGCTCCTCCCTATTCCTTCTTCCATAGCAAGCAACCTTTGAGCTAACCTAGCTCCTTTGTGTCATCTCCATACACCATACACAACCTTCTCTCACCGTTTTAGGGCCTTCGTTGATCTTTGAGAAGCATAATTCAAGCTTGAGAGTGGGTTGAGACTAAGTTTGGATCACAAACAAAAAGCTTATCCCTTGAGAGATATAAGCTTGTTATCTTCTCTCTTGCTTTTATTTCTTTCATTTGCTACATAATTCTTATTGTTTTGTATTGTTTTGATCCTATTTGAAGTGTTTAAGTTTGGGTTTGAAGAGCTACCAAAAAGGTAGAGAGAGTTTGCTCATTCTACACCTTTACCTATAGCTCAAACCCTTACTTTTCCACTCTTTTTCTTTGATATTTACACTGATTTTCAGAGTTTTAAAAAGGCTAAAAAATCATGTTTTGAGATTTCAAAAGTGAAGGAATTAGCCACCCCTCCTTGTTCTTGCTTCCTAGCATTGTTTCATCTTTTTATTGTTTAGCTTTTTAGGCTTTTGTTTTTTTTTTTCATGCATTTTTAACCTCTGTTTTTCATGTATTAAGGGTTGTTATAGGGTTGTCCAAGCCTTTTAAATTGGTTCAAGCTTTTGTTAGTTTAGTTATTGTCTTATAAGTTGACATACATAACTTGTTGCATGTTGTTTCAAACTTTTCTTTACTTACTTTCCATGTCTAAGAGTCTAATTTTAACAATCAATCCATCATCTATCTCTTTCATTCTTGAGAATGATTTCAACCGATTGAGATTGCTCAAAATATGTAAGAAAGACTTCTACCTAATGGCTTAATCTTTTCGGAGACTCATTGTCAACAGTATAGTCCCTCTCTCATTTTTTTTGAAGAATCTCTCATTTTAGAGGACTTTAACATCACCATGGACAAATGGACTAAAGAATGGTAAGGCTTCATAAAATTGGCTTAAAACTTGGAACAACCCATATAAAGAAAATGGTTAGAATCGCTTGAACTTGGCCGGACGTTATGCCAAGTTCCTTATGTCAAGAGTCGTCACATGCTAATACATGGCATTTTGATTATTCTTGAAGTGTTGCAACCTCTCTCTTTGAGCTCACTCTATGACAAGAGGGAGGGGTGGTCTTATTCATTGCATTCATTGACTTTTGTCCAAATTTGTATCCGGAATCTTCAAGCAATCAAATTGCTTGTTAATGGTTTTGGGACCAACTTCATTCTTCTCTAGACCCTCTCCATGACAGAGAAGGAAAGATGGGACAAACAAAGCTTGAGAACACTTTGCCTGCACTGATTCACCTCAGAACACAAAAATAGAGTTTAGCACCAAATTGATGCACTGCCGGCCATCTGTAAACCCGACCGGCCATCACTGATGCACGACTGGCCCTCAGTGTGTGGCTAGCAGTGCAGTTTTGCAGAAAACAAAGGCAGTGGTTGAATGTGAAACAGAGTTGGCTTGGACAGACAGAGTAGCTCTTAGGCGCTGTGCATGCAACCCTTATCCATCTTCACTTACGCCTTTGTCGAATGCGATTAATTGTTTCATTAGTGTTATAATTATTATAGTTGTAAATTAATCTTATTGTAATTAGTATTGTTGTAGCCATTAGCTTATTGATAATTGGCATAGCTAGTTCAATTGTTGTAATAAAGTAGTTAATTAACTTAGATAATTGGTATAGCTAGTTAAAATTGTTGTAATAAAGTAGTTAATTAGCTTAGTTAAGTTAATTATTATTCATTCGCCCAGTTTTTGTAATAGTTAGTTAATTTGGACTTTCGGACGTTGATTCACACCCTCTTGCGTGAGGGATCAAACGTTGTAATAATGTGTATGTCTTCCAACCCCACGTCTTTCTCCCTTTTATTTATTCGCTTACGATGGTTAGTATAGAGCACGTTTCATTAGTATTCTTATGCTTTGCGTCCACTTGTATTGCATGCATTAAGGCTCGGTTCATCATTCAAACTTACATTATCATTTAAATAATTCTTTGAGTACGTGCTTAAACCGCATGTTAGCAAATTGATTCACATGTCATAAATTAGTAGCCGAGCCTTGCATATCACATGTGTTGCATTAGCCATAACCGCATAAAATTAGGAACATGCATACTTTTCTAATTATTTTGTTTTGTTTTGGCTCGGAGTACTAAGGGAGTTTTTTATTGTTTTAGCATCTTGCATCAAGTGTTTGTGTTGCCATATCTACCATGCTTGCCATAAGGCTAAGTGCTTAAATGATACAATTGCTTGAATGCCTATGGATGAAGGCTAGTTGCTTGAATTGAGACGGTTTGATTAAAATTTTAGCCCACTTTCCCCAGTGGCAAATTCACAAAACAATTTCAAAGCAAAACATGAGATTAAATGTTCCAATTCTTGCAAACTAGTCTATACCTTGTGTGCGCAGCACATAGTAATATAGTTGAATAATCGGAACAAAAGCATATAATGTAAATAAGAAACACATGATGATTAGTAGAGGTTGATCTTTGATCGGGCGAGTGGGGTGCTCAATTCATGACCTTCCGCTCTCGTACCTAAGTTCATGAGCCGAGACACTTTGGTGATGACGGAATAATAGCCTTTGGTACAAGTCTCAGGTTTCCTAAATTTCTCAAAAATATTTAGGTGGCGACTCTAAAATCTGGCAAAGCAGTCCATTTTTTACATTTGATTCAAACATCGATTTTCCAAAAAGAATTCCCGGATTTGAACTCTTTTGTGTTTTCATTGTTTCACATTGCACTTGTAAAATCAGATTCAGGACCACAAATAAAGTCCGAACTGTAGGGCTATTTGCCTTCCAAAAGAAGTACGAAAAGTTGAACTACAGCTTTCAAAAGTTAGATATAATATATTAAAAATATATTATAACTAACACCAAACCAAACTAAATATTTTAATAAACTAATTGAGTCTCATACTCCACTAAGGAGGTATACCCAACAATTCTCCCCCTACCGACTTAGGTGGAGACATCAACCATACCCGTCAAAGTTTGACACTTCAAATGTTTGTCCCTTGACAAAGTCTTAGTCAACATATCCAAAATATTATCATCCGTGTGAATCTTTTCAAGTTGTAACAATTTTGAATCTAACACATTACGAATCCAATGGTACCTCACTTCAATATGTTTTGATCTCGAATAAAAAGTAGAATTTTTACTCCAATGAATAGTAATAAAACACATACCTTTCTTGCTTCAAACCCTATTCTTGCAAAAATTTCTTCAACCATAACTCTTCTATGAAAACTTCCGTAATAGAAATAAATTCAGTTTTGGTAGTTGAGAGAGCAACACATTTTTGTAATTTAGATTGCCATGCCACAACTCCCCCCGCAAATGTCATCAAATATCCCGAAATAGATTTTCTAGAATCAACATCACCGGCCATGTCAGAATCTGTGAACCTATCAAGCATCGGCTTACCATTCTCAAAACACAAACACATCTTCGAAGTCCTTCAAAGATACCTTAGAATTCATTTAACCGCTGCCCAATGTTCTTTACCCGAATTAGAGAGAAAACGACTCACCACACTAATGGCGTAAGCAATATCCAGCCTTGAACAAACCATGGCATACATCAAAGAACCAACCGCTGAAGCATAAAAAATTTTCTGCATCGCTTCCTTATTTTTCTCACTTGTAGAACATTGATTCGAACTAAGCTTGAAGTGACCCGCAAGTGGACAATCAGTCGGCTTTGATTTATCCATGTTGAACCTCTCAAGAACTTTTTTAATGTAGTTTTCTTGAGAGAACCAAATCAACCCCTTTTTGCGATCATGAACAATTTTTATACCAAGTATTTGCTTTGTCGACCCCATATCTTTCATAACAAACGACTTACTCAACTCCAATTTCAACCTGTTAATCATAGTGTAATCTTGACTCACAACTAACATGTCATCAACATAAAACAAAAGAATAATAAATTTGCCATTCGAATTTTTTTTTTACAAACACACAATGGTCCAAAGTGGTTTTAGAAAAACCATTATTCATCATGAAAGAGTCAAATTTTTTGTACCATTGCCGTAGGGCTTTCTTGCGGCCATACAAATTTTCCTTCAATTTGCAAACAAATTTCTCTTTCCTTTTCTCCACCAAACCCTCCGGTTGTTCCATGTAAATTTCTTCTTCAAGATCACCATGAAGAAATGCAGTCTTCACATCAAGTTGTTCAACTTTAAGGTTCATACTTGCAGCCATGCCAAATACAACCCGAATAAAAGACATCTTCATAACTGGCGAGAAAATCTTATCAAAGTCAATATCTTTCTTTTGCCCAAAGCCTTTCATAACAAGACGTGCTTTGTACCTCAGCTTAAATACATCTAGAACTTGATCTTTAGTTTTTAATATAAAAGCCCAAACTTTCCTTGAATAATCATCAATGAAAGTAACAAAATAAAGTGCACCACTATATGTTCTAACTTTTAAAGGACCACAAACATCCGAATGAATCAATTTCAAAACATTTTCTTTTCTAAAAACAACATTTTTATAAAAAGAAACTCTATATTGTTTACCTGCCAAACAATGAATACAAGTTTTAAAATGTGTACCTTTTAAATCGGGTAGACGCTCTTTCTTGAGCAAAACTTGTAGCCCCTTTTCACTCATATGCCCAAGCCGCTTGTGCCATAATTCGGTAGAAATATCATCTTCAAGTGCATTGGTAACACATTTACAAATTTTTCTTCACATCGAATGAAGTATATGACTCTTCTTGCACTTAGCCACCACCAAAGAACCCTTTGAAAGCTTTCATATTCCATCACTAAATTTGTTGTTGTAACCTTCATCATTTAGCTTCCCAGTAAAAATCAAATTGAAGCGAATATTGAGAACATGCCTCACATCTTTAAGCAACAACTTGCAACCCAAATTTGTTTCTAAGAAAACATCACTCATGCCAATAATCTTAGACAAACCTTCATTAACCATTCGAATAGAACCATAATCTCTTTTGGTGTAGGTAGTGAAGAAATTAACTCGAGAAGTCACATGAAAAGAAACACCGGAATCAATTACCTAATTACTCTCTTGGCCCACAAAATTTATACAATCATCTTCACAAACGACCATGAGATCATCGGTAGTAACCACCATTGTGCCTTCTTGCTTCTTATCCACACTTTTGTCACGCCTTTTCTTCTTGTTCTTGAGCTTTCGGTATTCCCGCTTCATGTGCCCTTTCTCATAGAAATAATAACACTCAATGTCTTTCTTTGAAAAAAAACCATATCTTGATTTGTCACAGCTTTGATCACGACCATGAGGAGTCTTATTCCTCCCCCTTGTTTTGCTTCGGTCTCTCACGACAAATGCTTCTGAATGAGAGGAACCTATTGATTTTCTTCTAGTTTCTTCATTCAACAAAGCTACTAGTGACTTGGTCCATTGTGACAACTCCGTCGGGCGCCGAATTACTAACTGTCACAACCAAAGTCTCCTAACTTTCGGATAAAGAACTAAGTAACATAAAAGCCTGCAACTCATCATCAAAAATAATTTTCATAGAAGCAAGTTGATTAACAATACTCTTTATTTTATTCAAATGTTCTTAAATAGGGCTGCCCTCTTTATATTTTAAATTAACCAACTTAAGAAACAGAAAAGTTTATTTGTGGCTGATTTCCTATCATAAAGGCCTTATAATTTTTTTTCTATAAATCATGTGCTGAAATTTCATTAGCAACATGATAAAACACACTGTCATCAATCCATTGACGGATAACACCAACGGCTTTTTTGATTAAGCCTATTTTATTCTTCATTTTTCATACCCTCAGGTTTGCCACTGTCACCATCAATGAGTTCATACAAATCTTTACAAAATAATAGGTCTTTCATTTTAGTTTTCCAAGTTACCCAATTGTTTCCATTAAAGCTAGACATACGACCCACATTCTCCTCTATTGATTTACATAAATAAATAAACCCAAATAAACCGTAAGCTCTGATACCAGTTGTTAGGAAAAAAATATGATTTCTCACTAGTAAATCAATCAATAGGAATAAAAACTATTGTGGAAAAATTAAATCAATAGCAATACAAGAATTTTTACGTGGTTCCCTCAATGTGAAGTACGTCCACGGGATCGAAATTTAATTCCACTATTAACCAAAAAATTTTCAAACGATTACAAACGAGACACGAATGGTCTCACGAACCACCCTTAGATGAATTCCAAATAATCACAAATAAATAAGAAAAAAAACCTCACCAAATAGACGAACAAAAAACCTTCAAACCAAGATTGTAAAATACCCAAAATAACGAACCAATCCAGTCGAAAATATGCACACAGCAGCCGAAATCAAGAACTAAAAGATCCACAGAATCGGTTTGATCAATCTCTTATATCATCCACAACACTGACCCCCAATTGAAATATATATAGCACAGTAACTGAGGAATAATTATAGCCACCACAACACTTTTTTAGAAAACCAAAACAATACAAAATATATTTGGCCTTTTTTTTTTTTTTAATCAAAACCCTAGTTGCTACCAAACTGATTATAAAATACCCATTAGGCTTTCAAAAGTTAGATATAATATATTAAAAATATATTATAACCAACACCAAACCAAACTAAATATTTTAATAAACCAATTAGGTCTCATACTCCACTAAGAAGGTATACCCAACTTTTTATTTTTTATTTATTTTATTTTTTTATGACTTATTCACCCAAAAAAAAAAGAGGTATACCTAACAGGCACAAGCACCTAACTTTGTATTTATTGATAATTTTTTTGGGTTAATCACGTTTTTTATTTTATTTTTATTTTTATTATTATTATCTCTATAATTTGATTTAAATTCTATTTTAGTTTTTGTAATTTTAAATTGAATAATTTGATTCTTAAATTTTAAATCAGTTTTAATTTGGTCATTCAATATAAATTTTTATTAATTTTTCAACATGTCACTTTAGAAATTTAATAAGTGTTCCAAAATTGTTTATTTTAATTTGAAAATATGTGTAAAGAGTAGAGTGAGTGGAAAAGAATCTTTGACATTTTGGCTTTTAGGCTATTTTTCTTTTTTGACTTAAGAGGAAATGTGTCAAAGACAACAACAGACATAGAACAGAAAATAGAAACAAAAAGAAAATCACAACACAAAGCACTAGGCTCTAACACTTGATGTCCCAATAATATCTGCAATTTCATTTGGAGGGTCCTCAAGCACTACGAGGTCTTCAAGATGATTGACCCCAATATTAGCTAGCCCATCTGCACCTTGGTTAGCCTCTCTCAAAATATGTTTGACCAAATAGCTACATCTACCCATAAAGAACTTGATGACTTCAAGAAGGGGCTCTATAAGACCATCTCCAACCCTGAACCAAATCTGGCATCAAATTTAAAATTTGGTGAAAAAAACACTTTTTCATGCTCCAACGGTTTCACCAAATTGATATCAAATCGAGATTTCACCAAACGTTTCACCAAAATGAGGACAGGTTCCGCATTTCATCAAAACACTGTGCATGACTGTTGGGGAAGACTAACCGGTCGACCACCAAAAAGTTCAAACAGTTCCAAAAAAAAGGTCAAACAATTGAAAAAAAAAAAAAAAAAATTTTTTTCCTTACCGGTCGACCAGCCGGTTGACCGGTCGGTCGACCAACCGGTCGACCACTAAAAGGTTCAAAAAGTTCAAAATCAAAAATTTTTTTTGGCTTAACCGGTCGACCGGCCGGTCGACCAACCGGTTATCCCAGCACAGATTTGATGAAAATTTGATGAAAATCAACCGTTGGAGCACTCGGTATCAGATTAAGGAAAAAGTCATTTTTTTACTCAGATTTGATGAAAACTTTGGTTCAGGGTTGGAGATGCTCTAAGGGAACCAGTTTGGTGTTTCCTCATTAATAAGACTGACTATCTGCTCCGAATCAGACTCTATGTGAATATCCCTCATACCTTTCTCCAAAATGATAGTCAACCCTTTATAGATACCTCACAATTCAGCTTCAACACTACTTCCTTCAAATTCCCATGATAGCCCAGCAGCTACGTGCCTCATTCATCTTTGAAAAGCCCTCTATATCCCACAGGTCCTGGGTTTCCCTTCGATCACCCATTAGTATTTAGCTTGATGTTACCGGCACAAGGAAGACACCAATTAGTAGATTTAATAATTCTATCACTAGTGATTGTTAGGGAAAATATAAGATTTTCCACAAGTAAATTAATCAATGGGAATAAAAACTAATGTGGAAAAATTAAATCACTAGTAAGACAAGAATTTTACGTGGTTCCCTCATGTGAGGTACGTCCACAGGATCGAAATCCGATTCCACTATCAACCAAAGAGTTTCCAAACAATTACAAATAAGACACGAATGGTCTCACAAAACCATCCTTAGGTGAATTCCAAATAATCACAAAAAAACAAGAAGAAAGACCTCACCAAATAGATGAACCAAAATTTTCGAAACATAATGTAGAAGATCCAAAATAATAGACCAAAATCAATCTCCACTGAAATAACCAAATATGCACCCAATTCACTCCACACGTTTTGCGAGAAATAAAAATTTCACCCTTGAACATGCACCAACAGCAAGCTTTTGTATATCTAGAAAAACCCACCAAATTAATTGATCTAATATTATAGCACTATCTCACCGAGAAAAGTTTTGCTTTGCTGCTTCACCACGGAATACATAAAACAATATCACTATATATATATATATTGTGAATCTATGATTTTTTTTATCAAACCCCTAGTTGTTACCAAACTGAATTAGGTCTCCACAAATCAGATATAATATATAAAAATATATTATAACTAATACCAAACCAAATTAAACTCTTTTAATAAACCAATTGGGTCCTATACTCCAATAAGGAGATATACCCAACAATGCAATCCTTCTGGAAGGCCTCATGGATTTCAGTAACTTGGAAATGGATTAATCTAATAGAATTTTGGATAGTGTAATCTTCATTTTGAAACACCATGTTATTTCCGTCTTTCTATATTCTTCAAAGTGTTGTTGGAAATGGTTTGGAAAATCTAGGTAAAATACAGATTTTTTCCTAAGTTTGGTCTATTTTTAGGTGGGCCCCGTGCGTCGATTTTCGCAGGTCAAAGTGGTAACGCGTTCTATGCCGCGTTGTGATTCACGTAGTATATTTGATTGCTCAAAACCATTACCAAGTGAATAGGAAATTGAAGCCATAGTATACTCCATCGAAATGAAGTTTTGATGAAAAATTCTTAAAGGTTTGAATAAGGCTTGTCCCACATTGATTTGGTAGGAAGTTTTGAATAGGTTATAAGGCATGGGATTGGAATTTGGGGTGTGCCCCAAGGGGTACCCAACTGTTTTAGAGGGGAGGTTATAGGCAAAATGGGCTAGACCCATTGGACCCAAAAACCACCACCATGCGCGCGCCGCCACTGACGGGCGGGTTGGGCTTGTCCTATCTTTTTGGGCAAAAAACATTTGAATTTAATTTTATTTTTTGAAAAAATAAAATCTAGAATTCAAATTAATTCCGGAAATAAACTGGTTCAGTTTTTCTGTACACCAAAATAGGTCCCTTCCCGTTTTTATCTGTTTGAATTTTGAACCCAACAGATTTAAATCTGTTTAATTCAAAACCAAACAGGTTTCATACCTGTTCAAACAGGTTTGCACCTGTTTAATTCAAAACCTACAGCCACCAATCCATCTATAAATAGGACAGCCCTCATTTGATGTTTGATTCAGAAATTTTGTACTTCACTTCTGCAAATTTATTCTTCATTTTGCTGCATTTTATTTTTTGTGAGAAAGAGTATAAACACTTAGTGTGTTCGTTAGGCAAACAATTTGTAGTGCTGCTATTGTTTGTAGTTGATCATTTCATCCTGGGAGATAGACGTCCACATTCTGAAAGTACCGTGGAGATGACGAATCTGTCTTAAGAACACAGTGTCAAACACTGGACTTGATCAGAATAATATTCAAGATATTAATCAATTGTTGTTTAGTACACAATAGAATTTAATCTATTTAAATACAGTGAAGATTGTCCAACAATCTTAAAACAGATTAATTTTTGGTATCTTCATTGTATTTAATTTTTTGCGATTTCATAAAGACATATCTGGTTAGAAAAACAAATAGTGGTTTATACTATTTGACAGATAGTAGTAATATACTGTCTCTTTTCTTTGACAACTAGTAGTAATATACTGGTGTCATTAACAATTGCAGAATATTAATTTGTGTTACAGAAAATTATTGTGGTATTTTATTTTTCTAGTTTTAGTAACAAGGAAAATAAAATTATTTTGTGTAATAATTTATTTTCTGATTTTAGTAACTAGAAAATTAATTTGTGTTTTAATTTTTTTTGATTTTTGTAATAAGAGATTATGGCTACTACAACTAAAACTGCAACTGGTAATGGTACTCCGATTGTTACACCAACACCGGTCCCTATCCAGAACTATGTTCATGTACCAATAAATCATTGAGAAAAAGGGGAAAAATTTAACGGTACTAAGTTTAAGAGATGGCAGCAGAAGATGCTGTTCTATCTTACAACTCTAAATTTGGTCGGGTTTCTCCATGAAAAGGCTCCAGCACTTAAAAATGGTGAAAGTGATTGGCAAGTTGTTGTCGCTGTAGATGCTTGGAAACATTCAGATTTCCTATGCAGAAACTACATCCTCAGTGGCCTTGACAACATGCTGTATAATGTTTACAGTCCTCTGAAGTCAGCAAAAGAATTGTGGGATTCTTTAGAGAAGCAATACAAGACAGAGGATGCCGGCACGAAGAAATTTATTGTCGGTAAATTTCTGGACTTTATTATGGTAGACGCCCAAACGGTAATTTCTCAAGTTCAAAGTTTTCAATTAATTTTACATGATATTCATTCTGAGGGTATGTCTTTGAGCGAGTCTTTCCAAGTCACTACTTTAGTGGAAAAGTTACTACCGGCTTGGAAAGATTTCAAAAATTATTTAAAACATAAACGCAAATAGATGACTATGGATGAACTTATTGTAAGACTGAGAATTGAGGAAGATAACCGTAAGACTGAAAAGAGGAATGGGAAAAATTCCATTGAGTCCAAAGCTAATGTGGTTGAACAAGTTTATAAACCACATAACAAAAAGATGAAGTTTACTGGAGATGGTCCTAAACAAGGCGATAGCAACAAAAAGTTCAAAGGAAAATGCTATAACTGTGGCAAGACTGGGCATCGAGCTTCTGACTGCCACCGCCCTAAGAAGGATCATGGAAGTACAAGTAAGAAGACCACCAATCAAGCCAATGTAACTGAATTAGATTACATCTCTGACGGAGTGAATGACATCAACCTCTCTGCTGTGGTGTCTGAGACTAATTTGGTTGGAAATCCTAAAGAGTGGTGGGTTGACACTGGAGCAACTCGTCATATATGTGCGGACAAGAAGGTGTTCACTACCTACAATGAGGCTGCAAATGGTGAATAACTTTTCATGGGAAATTCTTCTACTTCTACTATGGCTGGACAAGGAAAAGTGATCTTAAAGATGACATCAGGGAAAGAACTGACCCTCAACAACGTACTGCATGTACCTGACATCCGGAAGAATTTAGTTTCTGGTTCTTTGTTAAGTAAAAATGATTTTAGGCTTGTCTTTGAGTCTGATAAATTTGTATTAACAAAGGGTGGCATGTATGTTGGTAAGGGATATATGAGTGATGGTCTCTTCAAACTAAATGTAATGACAGTTGTACCAAAAGTTGCTATGAATAAGAATAACACATCTTTTGCTTATATTCTTGAGTCGAATTTATGGCATGGTAGATTAGGACATGTGAATTTTGATACTTTGCGTAGATTAATTGGTTTAGATTATATACCAAAGTTTGAAATTAATCCTAATCATAAATGTGAAATTTGTGTAGAAGCAAAACTAACTAAGGCTCCATTTAAATCGGTTGAAAGAAAAACCGAACCTCTAGAATTAATTCATACAGATGTATGTGATCTTAAATTTGTTCAAACTAGAGGAGGCAAAAAGTATTTTATAACATTTATCGATGATTGTACAAGATATTGTTATGTTTATTTACTTAGAAGTAAAGATGAAGCCTTAGAAATGTTAAAACTCTACAAAACAGAAGTTGAAAATCAACTTGGTAAAACCATTAAAATGGTTAGAAGTGATAGGGGTGGTGAATATGATGCACCATTAAATGAATTTTGTGCACAACATGGCATTATTCACCAAACTATAGCACCCTATTCTCCTTAGCAAAATGGAATTGCTGAAAGAAAGAATAGAACCCTAAAAGAAATGATGAATGCCATGTTACTAAGTTCAGGCTTACCACAGAACTTGTGGGGGGAAGCAATATTGTCTGCTAATTATGTTCTTAATAGAATACCCCACAAGAAAACCAACAGCATTCCTTATGAATTGTGGAAAGGTCGACCACCTTCCTACAAATACTTAAAAGTGTGGGGGTGTTTGACAAAAGTTAAAGTTCTTATTCCTAAAAAGACTAAGATTAGACCAAAAACAGTAGATTGTGTGTTTATTGGTTATGCTCAGAATAGTAGTGCATATCGGTTTCTGACTTATAAATCAGAAATACCTGATATAAATGTGAACACTATTATGGAGTCAAGGAATGCTGTATTTTTTGAACATGTCTTTCCTTACAAGAAAGGACAGGAATTAAGTTCACAGAAAAGAACTTATGATTGTACACAAAGTTAAGAGACTAATGACAATCAAACACAAGAGGCTAGTAATGGTCTCGACTAACAGGATTTAACTGATGATGAACCAAGACGAAGTAAGAGAGCAAGAACATCAAAATCCTTTGGTCCAGATTTTCTGACATACCTGTTAGAAAATGAACTTCAAAACTTTAAGGCAGCAATGACAGGTCCTGAAGCACCTTTGTGGAAAGAGGCTGTTAATAATGAAATTGAATCCATTATGCAAAATTATACTTGGGAATTGGTGGATCTTCCACCAGGTTCTAAACCTTGTGGATATAAATGGATATTCAAGAGAAAAATGAAAGTAGATGGTTCAATTGACAAGTATAAAGCAAGACTTGTAGTAAAAGGTTACAGATAAAAGGAAGGTTTGGATTATTTTGACACATATTCCCCTGTGACAAAAATAACATCCATTCGCATGCTTATTGCTATAGCAGCGTTGTTTAATTTAGAAATACATCAAATGGATGTTAAGACAGCTTTCTTAAATGGTGATCTAAATGAAGAGATCTATATGGAGCAACCCAAAGGGTTTGTAGTATCAGGGCAAGAAAAGAAAGTTTGTCGGCTTGTAAAGTCTTTTTATGGATTAAAACAAGCACCTAAGCAATGGCATGAAAAATTTGATTATGCAATGCTTACTAATGGGTTTAAGATAAACGAATGTGACAAATGCGTCTATGGTAAAAACACTGACCAAGAATATGTCATAGTTTGTCTTTATATGGATGACATGCTTATCATTAGAAGCAGTCAAAACATGATCAAATCAACTAAGCAAATGCTTAACAAAAGATTTGATATGAAAGATATGGGGGTCGCAAATGTTATATTAGGAATGAAAATTACTAAAACATCTGACGGATATGCATTATCTCAAGCTCATTATATTGAGAAAATTTTTGATAAATTTATCAAGGATGATATGAATTTAGCTAGAACACCTGTAGACATCAGTCTTTATTTATCGAAAAATAAAGGTGATGCAGTGTCTTAGTTAAAATACTCCCAAATCATTGGAAGCCTAATGTACCTAATGAATTGTACTCGTCCTGATATAGCTTATGCTATCAGTAAATTGAGTAGGTACACTAGTAACCCCAGAGAATACCATTGGAAAGCGATCATTCGGGTTCTTAGATATCTACGATTCACCCGTGATTATGGTTTGAACTTTACTCGATATCCAGCAGTACTTGAAGGTTATTGTGATGCAAATTGGATATCGAATACTAAAGATTCAAAATCCACAAATGGATATGTCTTTACTCTGGGAGGCGCTGCTGTTTCTTGGAAATCCACGAAATAAACATGCATTGCGCGATTCACAATGGAATCCGAGTTCATTGCTTTAGACAAAGCAGGAGAAGAAGCAGAATGGCTTCGTCACTTCTTAGAAGACATTCCAATATGGCCAAAACCTGTGCCAGCTATTTGTATTCATTGTGATAGTCAATCTGCAATAGGCAGGGCACAAAATCATATGTATAATGGTAAGTCACGACATATTCGCCGTCGACATAATATCGTAAGACAATTGTTGTCAAATTAAATAATCTCAATAGATTATATAAAATCTAAAGAGAATATTGCGGATCCGTTAACAAAAGGTTTGACAAAAGAGCTAGTGTATAGTTCATCGAAGAGGATGGGATTAAAGCCTATTACATAAGAGTCGTCATAATGATAACCCTACTTATATGACTGGAGATCCCAAGAACTAAGTTCAAAGGGACAACTAAGTTATGTGTGGCTTGTCAGAAATCACCAAGGGATTAAAATTCCCTACCCATTCCTATGGTGAGAGTGATATCTGCAACATGTGTTGTCTGTAGGGGTATAAGGATAAGCTTTGCTTTTAATGATTTCTTATATCTTGATTGAGGCATAAAATCAAGACAAGTATAAGGAGATACTCACAATAAGAATCACCCATATGAGTGTCGAACTGGGGCCGGTTCTATGAGAATGAAAAAGGCTAAATTCTCTAGAAACACCCATGAAAACCAGGAGCGTTCAAGGCCAAAATGAACACAACAGTGAGAACCACGATATGTTAGAAGATATTTTGTGTGAAATCTATTGTCTTGACTTACACAAACGGCTGAAGAATTCAAGGCACCGCATCCATTGGTTAGTCAGTAAGCCTGATAGGTTATCACTAGGGAAGGTTCAAGGCCGAAAGTTACCTATCCTGATGCAAGATATTTTCGACTTATACTCTTTCGATAAAGTCTGCATATTGTTGCATTTCCGTTGTCATCAAATTCCATTCATGTGGGGGATTGTTGGAAATGGTTTGGAAAATCTGGGTAAAAAACAGATTTTTTCCTAAGTTTGGTCTATTTTTTATGTAGGCCTCGTGCGTTGATTTTCGCAGGTCAAAGTGGTAACGCGTTCTATGCCGTGTTGTGATTCACGTGGTATATTTGGTTGTTCAAAACCATTACCAAGTGAATGGAAAATTGAAGCCAAAGTATGCTCCATGGAAATGGAGTTTTGGTGAAAAATCCTTAAAGGTTTGAATAAGGCTTGTCCCACATTGATTTGATGGGAAGTTTTGAAAGGGTTTATAAGGCATGAGATTGGAACTTGTGGTGTGCCCCAAAGGATACCCAAGTGTTTTAGAGAGGGAGGTTATGGGCAAAATGGGCTAGACCCATTGGACCAAAAAATCACTACACACGCGCGCGCGCGCGCCGCCACCGCCGTCTGTCCGGTTGGGCAGGCTGGGCTTAGGCGCGGGTACGTGGTTGGGTTGGGCTTGTCCTATCTTTTTGGGCCAAAAACATTTGAATTTATTTTTATTTTTTGGAAAAATAAAATCCAGAATTCAAATTAATTCCAGAAATAAAACGGTTTGGTTTTTCTATACACCCAAACAGGTCCCTTCCTGTTTTTATCTATTTGAATTTTGAACCCAACAGATTTAAATCTGTTTAATTCAAAACCAAACAGGTTTCATACATGTTCAAACAGGTTTGCACCTGTTTAATTCAAAACCTGCAGCCACCAATCCATCTATAAATAGGATAGCCCTCATTTGATGTTTGATTCAGAAATTTCGTACTTCACCTCTGCAAATTTATTCTTTATTTTCCTACATTTTATTTTTTGTGAGAAAGAGTATAAACACTGAGTGTGTTCGTTAGGCAAACAATTTGTAGTGCTGCTATTGTTTGTAGTTGATCATTTCATCCTGGGAGATAGACGTCCACATTCCGAAAGCACCGTAGAGAGGACGAATCTGTCTTAAGGACACAGTGTCAAACACTAGACTTGATCAAAATAATATTCAAGATATTAATCAATTGTTGTTTAGTACACAACAGAATTTAATCTATTTAAATACAGTGAAGATTGTCCAACAAATGTAACAATAAAAATGAGTCCCCAAGATATATTTTGAACTTTAGTGCATTTGCTCTTCATATTTGCTTGCAACCATTGCTCAAGAGTAGTGTGTAAGCTAGACTCTAGCCATCTTCTGCCTTTCAAATCCTTCCAAACTTCCCCTGCTCTGGGACATTCCCGTAGAAGTTGGGTGATGTCTTCACTGTACATATTGCATATGGGACAAGCATTATCCAAAGTCAACTCTCTAATTTTTCTATGTTCATTAGTGAGCAATTTACCCTATAGAATTAGTTAGCAAAAGCCTTTAAGTTTCTAGGGGATTTTGAGCTTCCAAATCCAACTCCAATGAACTATATCATGATCTTGAGCATGAGAGACAATTAGGTCATATGCAGCTCCAACAGAAAATCTTCCATTTGTTGAGCTTTTCCAATGAGGGTTGTCTGAGAGTGTAACAAATTTGGAGAGATGGATTTTCTGAATGTTTTGAATGGATTGAGGCGATAGAAAATTAGAAATATTATCTAGATTCCAAATCCCATCCTCATTAAGCAACTCTCTTACCTTGATATCATCATAAGTGTGAGGCCTTGGATGTACAGAAATGCTACAGATCCCTTCCAAAATCCAACCCTCACGACCCTCATGCACTTATGAGAGAGAGGATAGAAAAGGAAAAAAAAATACATACATGTGGTTCACATCATTTGAGGGTCATAAGGGTCACCCATTTTTTAGGGTCTCAAGCATTAATATTGGATGTATAGCTAGAGTACTTTCACCACACCACCAGTCATTTCAAAAGAGATCTTCTTACCATTTCCAATAGCCCACTTCATGCCTCTACTGAGAATCTCTGTAGTTTTCATAATGCTCTGTCACGTATGAGAGGCTTTTCTGTGCCTAGGCCAATCAGAGAAATTATGCTTCTAAACGTATTTTCCTTTTAGGCTATTTTTCAATGTTGCCAAACGAGACTTTAAAGTGTAAGATCAATTTGTTCAATTTAAAACTATAGAAACTAAAGTAAAATTTAGATCAAATTATATACTAAAAAATATAATTAACTCAAATTTTTTTTGTATGAAATCCATTTAGGGGAAATATCATTGCTCTCTAAATTATCACTCAAAATTTAATTCAACTATTTTTTTTCCCTTTTAATATCAATTTTACAGCTAAAGTATTTGTTCACGTGTCACTGAAATTTCTTGTAAAATTTCATTTTACCTCTAAGATATCTTTAAAATATCAATTAGACTTCCAAACTTCATTTTATTTAGAGATTTAATTAATATTGTGGAGATGATTTTGGAAGAAAATAAAGGGTTTTTTTTTAGGGTCCCTGATATTAAGATTTTATAGCATAAAGGACATTTAATATTTTCATAATGTTTAAGGTCCCTCAACATTGATCCAGAGAAATTTCAATCTAGAGAAATTCTTTTAAGAGAAATTCTCTCCAGAGAAATTTTGGACTTCCCAAAGAATTTCTCTAAGTTCAATCTAGAGAAAATTCAAATTTCTTTGGGTTTATTTTGACCAATTTTCTCCGGGTTCAAATTCAAATTCAAATTTCTCTGGATTCATTTATAAACCAGAGAAAATTTAAATTTTTCTGGATTCATTTTAACCAAATTAGAAAGTACTGTCTCAGTTTCCTATCTAATTCTCTACTGGAATTGCTTTGTTTCTTGTAGAAGGATGAAGATAAAGTTGTTCATGATGACAATTAGGTCCATAATCAGCAAGAACATCCCATATTGCAAACAATTTCTACAACTTTCACAATTCCCCAAGTTATTTGGAAAATCACTTGAGGAGAATTCACATTTTTCCAAAGCTTAAATTTTGCTCAAACGAAACACTGTATTTTCCTGAATATTGACCAAACAACAAGTTATTTCGTAACATAATTGTTGATGAATCATCGATTTTCTACAATGTTTTTGGGAATTCACACATGCCTGTGATTCTTATCAGTATCAGTTTCAACATATCTCTTCCAGAACTAATGGTTTTGAAACAAAAAATGTATCTTCTCAATTGGAACTTACTTTGTTTCAGGCAAGAGGAAAAAGATGAAGTTGCTTATGATGAGGATTTCTCCCCAAAGAAAATTCAATCTACAGAATTTCTCTGGACTTCCTAAAGAATTTCTCGCTAGAGAAATTCTGGGAAGGCTAGAGAAATTCTCTAGTTTTCACAAGAAATAAGAATACAAATCCAGATTTACCCTGAAATTTGGGTTGATTTACGTACGGGGATTTAACAAACACAACATTAATGTGATGTTTGAGGATTAGATTGATCCTCTATTGATTGAGTTTATCTGATTGTTGTAACGGACTATAAAATTGATGTGATTTAGTTGAACAACATTATTATACTCAGCAGTATCATTGATGTAAGTTACTTGAACAGCTGCTGTACTTAGCATTTTGTTCTATTGTTGTTTTCTATACAACCATTGTTGTGTTTTTGTACTCAGATTGCAGTTTCTTTGACATTTATTTGCACTCTGTTTGGCAATTGCAATAAACTCTCCCTGATCCAGAGAAATTTCATATAAATTTATCTGTTTTTTAAAATTTCTCTGGTTTGCTCAATTTCACTGTTTTTCTCTATATTTTGAAATTTCTCTAGGTTGAATTTTCTCTCATTTGCTCAAAAATTCAACCCAGAGAAAATTAATTGTCTCTCTCTCTCAATCTGATTTTATTCTAATTACTATATCATCATCGAATTCAACTGAAGTCAACATTTTCTTACCTTGATTGCTATTGGTTGCTTTCCTTCACTTTTTTCCAATCACTTTTTGATTAATTCGAACTTCAAACTTTGATCTTTGATCTTCTCAATCTTCATCAAAATCGCTATAATCTTTAATAAACTTTGTTCGCTTGAAGCAACAATGGAGCTAAGATTGCATTGAGAGAATGGTAGGAGGTAGAAATAGAAAAGATGAGTTGTTGGTTCTGAACAGTACCAATGTGTTTGTGGCTCTCAGTACCAATGTGTATATTTGTATAGTTCTCTGGTTTGCGAGTTTGTAATTCATCACCATGTTCTTAAAATTTCTATGAATATTTGTTGATCTTGAATTTGTATTTTGTTGTTAATTGCTTGGATCCGATCGCCCTGTTTATCAATGTTGATTGAAATTTCTGATGATTCCTATTTGATTTGATTGATTTTGCAGTAAATATCACCAAAATTCTCAAAATATTGATTCTAATTGATTTGAGTTGATCTTCAAACATTGTGTACATACATGCCTTGAACTTTCTGCAACTTCATACGTATATATATACACACAAGTGTATGTGTGTGTAGAGAGAGAGAGAGAAATGAGATTTGATTTGAGAAAGCCAAATTTCTCTGCAATATATGGATGTGGGGTTGAAGAATCTTAGACATTACAAAATAATATTATAGACCTCTTCCATTACTAAAAATGAGAGAGGGGCCTTAAATTAATTTTCTCTAAAATAAAATTTCAAATAAAATTTGAGTGTCACATCAATAATTTCTATTTAATTATAAACATCAATTAATAGTAGAAATATAATTAATATAAAATCAAATAGTTTAAATATATAATTGATATTATTAAAAAATAAAATAAAATTACTTTTTTAATAATAATTTAAAGAGTAAAATAATACTTGCCAATTTATACATAATTTTTGAAAACTTTCATAAGGCGACTACCATAAAACAGAGTGCTTCCAATCTATGTTTATATATAGCAGTGCCATACAAATCTATTTGTCATCTGCTTGTCCAATTCAATTAATTGTGGGAAGACTTAGTGAGAGTGAGAGTGAGAGTGAGAGTGAACTTTAATTGAGCTGAACCAGAAAGGTGAATTGTCATAATCTTTATTATCAGTCCATCTTTCCTTCTCTCTCACACACACTTTGTATGACCTGACTTTATGGATCACACTCTCTTTATTTCCCCATCTGACGAACCTAAAACTTTTGCAGATGCAATAATATCTTTTCTATCAAAATTTGAAAGTATTTTTTTTTTATAATTAGAATTATTTATTTTATAAACTTTTAAATATATATATTATTTATAAAAAAATAGATTAATTTGATAATTATAATCTATTTATTTTATGATATTTATTTTTGAAAAAATAGATGACGAATATGTTTTTGAAAATAGATCATCTAATTTTTTGGAAATAAAACTGATAAATTAAAAGAGTTATAATTATCGGATCGATTTAATTTTTTATTATTATCTCAAATGATATAAATTGAGAGTCTTACAAAATGAACAATGTGAATTATTGAAATAAGACCTTTGGTGTGTCTAATGGCCCTCTCAAATTCTCTTAAATTTAAATAATTTGAGAGAAGTCCACCCTTTCAAGAACAAAACATGTGCATGAACATGATTAGATGTTCAAGTATTATTCACTGTATTTAGTTTTAATTTTATGGATTCAATTTTTTAAAAATTGGGTTTTTTTTTCGTATTTTTTTATTTTTAGTGAATATTTTTAAAATTTTAAGTAAATTTTTTATTTTTTTAGATGCACCTTACTCAGATATATTTAAAAAGTAAAATATTTATAAAATTTTTTTTTTAAAAATTAATAAATACACAAGAATACAAAAAATATATGGAATTCTTGTATAATTTTTTTTTAATATATTTTTAGTATTTAGTGAATTTTTTAAATATTTTTTTCCACAAATATTATAATTTTTAAGTGTATATATGTTAGGTGCATCTAAAAATTTTAAAATTGCTTAGAATATTAAAAAAATTTAGTGACAACAAAAAAAAAAAAATACGAAAAAAAAAATTTCAATTTTCTGAAAAGTGAGTATTGAAAAACCAAACCAAACAATTGTTTTTTCAATAACTAATTATATTTAACTTTTTATATTTTCAATAAATTTTGTATCATGATTATCATCTAAACATATAATAAAAATTAATTTAGTTAAAAAAATAAATAAATGTGTAAAAAATTTATTAATTTTATATAATTTTATTTTTGGATGGTAGAAATAACTTTTAAAAATTTAAAAATATTTTTTTGACATTTATTTTTTATAAAATTCGTTTATATTTTATTAAATTGACGATTTCGCCCTTGAAATTGGAAAATAGTATCTTCAATTATTCTTATTTGAAACAAGATTCAAAATTTAAAATTAAATGTATTATAATTAAAAAATTAAGAATTAAAGTGATACAAACTCTAAATTATACTAACAGTTAACGTAATTCGCCCTTAATAAATTTTGTAATAAGAGTGTTAGCGTTTTTATAAAATAACTTGTTTTCTAGCATTATATTTTGAGGAAAAATAGAGCCAGGATACCATTAATGAGTTTCACGGGAAAATTGATGGAAGTGTCTACATCTAACTTGTGCCAAACAACAAGAAGCTTATAATTCAGAAACAATTTCTATCCTACTTTTTCAATAGTCTCTTTCTTGTTTTTATTATTTTACAATACTATGTTTATTACTTTTCTTTAGTGGTCCCCAAGAGACATATGACCTTATTTGTCATAATTGAAAAAAAGTTAAAAAATTATTATCCTATTTAAATCACATCATCTCTCTACTATATCACTTCAAACTCAATTTATATTTCATAAAAAGTCAAAAAATACACTTATATAGGTCATTCCAAACCAATCCATATAGGGCAAAGAAAATAAAAGAGATGTGTTTCATGGTATGTTTAGGGCAGTAAAACACATCGAATTATTTATCTTCGACTTGTTAACAATTTATTTGAAATCGATTACACCTGGTAAAGGTATATACTATATGTATCTTATAATTAAAGAAAAAAATGATATAATTTTATACTCTCTTAGTCATAGCTAAAATAAAATCAAAAGTCATAACCAAATGCCACATAATATATAACCAAAGATCTCATGAGTCATAACTATAAAAAAAAAAAAAAAAAAATTAGTCATAACTAAAGAAGAAAATGACATAACTAAAGGTGTATATAATACACATTTTTTATGGGGTGTGTATAGTAGAATTTCTCTTAATTTAAACATATTTTCAAAATTATTGAGTTTTTAAATTAAATTTAATAACTTATTACTCAATTCAATAAAATAATGTGCACTATAAAAAAAAAACTAAATTATGTTAAGGTCTTTTAAAGTGTTGATCAAAATCAAGTAAGTAAATTAAATTTAAAAATATAATTTAAAACTTGTGAAATTTTCAGATTAAATTTGAACAAAATTTAGTACCGAGCTCAACTCAAACATTTTACAGCTCTTATTGTTGAGGAAGAAGAGAAGGAAAGTGGAAGTGTCATGTCATGTCTCCCTTGTTTGGACGGATAGGGAAGGAAAAGAAGAGAAAGGGGATTAAAATTTTGTCCCCCTTTTTTGGTAGATCTAAAAATTTTAAAAAGGAAAACAAAGAGTGAGAGAACTTGAAATTTTTTTTATTTTATATATTTTTTTTATATTTTCCTCACATTTTCATTTGCCAATCCAATCTATGACTCAAAACTTACTAAAAATTAAAAATACAAAAAAGTTAAATATGATCGGTTATGAGAAGATGCTACTCACCCTATTGGCATGTAATGCAGGCCCCACGTTATAATTTAAGTAAATTACACTGATTTTTTATTTTTGTTTTTTTAAATTTAAAAAAAAAATACAATTCATACTATAAATTTTAACATAATGACACCGGCCTCCATTGCAATTGAGTATTATGAGATTCCATAATCTCAAATTTTCTTTCATAAATTTTGGGTAAATTAGTAAGTTCAATTTTTGAGACTTATTATTCATTAAATTTTACCAATAAATTTATCAGGTGATAAATTTATCAGTCTCTCTTATTCTTATAAATAAATTTACAGTGATAAATTTATCAATTAAGACCTGTAAATAAATAAGTCTAATTAATAAGATGATTATCAAGTGTCCCATAAATTTTCTTGTATAAAGGACAAGTAAAAAAGTTTCCATTTAACAAAGACAAATCACAATATGGTCAAAACATAACAAACATATCTCTAAACTAAATTTTAGTAGTCTCCTGCCCCGCCACCTCACACCATCACTACCACTGCCAACTGCTACTGGCCACCGATCACCACCACCTCTAGTCACCGGCAACTCAACCACCAAACACTCTTTGACGAACATTATTCAGCGAGAATCTCTGGCAGTCATTTTCCGTCAACTCTTCCCCATCCAACAACTTCTCCCTTCGGGCAACATACTCAAATAATTTTGTTTTGGACACTAATGACTGATAATAACAATGATAATAATAATATATAAAAAGTAAAACTCAACCATTACAACATTAAAAACCTTGACCCTAATTGTACCACAAAAAGAATTACAATTCCACTACTCATTAACCTAAAAACTTAACAATACAAGGGGACCAATTTTGGGAAATTCATGATAATAATACAGAGAACAGGAACTACATACTTTTTTTCACACTAACTAGTACCTGGTGGATGATACAAAGAGGCTCATATAAAACAAAACAAGTGATAGGATAGAGAGAGCAATGGGTAAATGGAGGGTGGTTGATGAAGACTGATCGTTGATTTCAGAAGAATCAACAGCTAGGGGCATTCCATCGCTGTTGAGACTGCAAGAGAGAGGATCAGACCCGTCCGTGCTCATCATGATGGCTCTTAGGACTGCTGAAACGGTGTGAATGTAAGTGGATCGGTTCTTTGCAAGGAGCCACGTTAAACCCATCAGCTCACAGTCTCTGTTGCGCATTTTGCTCGTCCTGTCCTCTAGTTTGCTTGTATTTCCAGTTTTATCATCATTTAGCTGCATATAAGATCATATTTGAGAAAACTACATCACAATTAACATATAGGGTTTTGATTGAGACCCCCTCTAATCACCACCCCCCACACACATGTGGCGGCTGGTGATTGGAGGAGAAGGGAAAAAAAGAGAAAAACTAGCCAATGAGAGAGAGGGGGGGTCATGGGGGTGGGGGAAAAAGGGGGTCCGGATCATTTTTCTAACATATAATATCACTATACATAAATCTCATTTCTCACCCTATTTTCTCAGTCTAGACACAAGTGAATTCCATATGCATAAATCTCATATGACACCGTGTTTTAGTCTAGAAACACGGTAGTGAGACTCATATTAATAAATGCAGGTAGAATAGACTCACTTGCGTTCTGGAATAAGGAAAGTGTGGCGATATGAGATTTAAGTGTAGGAACCAAGATAACATCATTCTCTATCTATTTTTTGGATTTTTATATTGCGTATCTATTTGAATATATAAGGCAAAAGAAGTAATCTAGTGTTCAAAGAGAGATTAGGGTACCAATCTTTTTGGTAGTTTTCTTAGCACCATGTCGCTTATTCCCTTATGAAATAGACAAATTATCAGATCGAAATCATGAAATTTCTTGTAGAAGGCAATGTTATATCCACATTACAGTCTATCTAAATTTTCATATGCAAGCAATTATATGGCTGATTTGTGTACTATCATCCTAGAAGTAAAACACCCACCGAAGTAACTTCTAATTAAAAAAAAAAATGACAAGAACATATCCCTTTAATTATCACAAAAAAACTGTTGCATATTTCATTCTTTTTAAATTATGTGTAGGCCAAAAACTAAACCAAATGAGATTTATAATTATTTTTGTTGAAGTAAGGGAAATTGTTGAGAGATGATTGTATATTGCTTTAGGAAAAGACTTGCAAACACTGCATTTGATCTGCATAGTTAAGATTGGGGAAATAATAGATTCAACATTGAGCCACAATAGAAAACTCTTTTAAACAGTTTGATCTTTGACTACACTAAATGCCACACTAACATACAACACCATGCATTTATGCTACAACCACTTTGGCCACCCAAGAGTAAAGAATCATTGACCTAACATCATAATATGAAGATAATTAATCTCAAAACAATAGGATAAGTGCTCTCTCTCTCTCTCTCTCTCTCTCTATATATATATATATATATTTCCTTCTAATGTCAAAACAATCAGTTCTGTAGTCTACAAATAGCATGCCTTATGTTACACTATTTTCCTCTAGAGAAAATAAAAAACTTACCGAATTCCGATCATTACAGTTGTTTTCATATTAGCCTCTTTCAAAATAAGTCTGTTGGTATGCAAAGGCAATGCAATGCGATTATTGAATTCTACTATACAAACATAATTTCGAAACATAATTTTCATGTGTAATATTTGGGTTTCTTTAATTTTAAAACATAACACTCACAAATATGAATCGAAATATATATATATATATATATCAAATCCTAGGTCAGACCAAATTATGCTTTGCAACATTTCACATTCACATAAATTTTGGCTGAGTTGGACGAGATGCCCACCAAAATCCTTTTCTTTTTTTTTTTTTTTGTGTTGCAAGTTAATTCAACTTTTTTTTCTTTTCCGTTACATGATAATTCAATTTTAAAATTTTAAAATTGGACCGAGCTTGGGCTACCTTGTGCTTCAAAGACCTCAATCCAACCCTACATGAGGGCTTGCGTGCGTTAGGCTTGCCCTACGTTGGGTTTAGGGGGCTCAGCCCAACATGCCCAGCCGACCCACTAGGCTATGGGTAAATTTACATGCTTATATGTTTTTTGCTTTCTAGTGGCAGGGTGTTATATAATAACAATAATATTACAATAATCATATTTATCTATTACATTGCATTTATTTGTTTTAAATTTGCATTATTTTAACAATAATAATATGTAAGAGGCTTGTATCCCATTTTATAAATAATTTTTGTGCATATAGGCTTATCCTTATTTTAATGTTATAACAAATATGAACATTGTGACATTATTAATTCTGTAAAAACTGTAATCTTCAGTCACACATCACAGAATTAGATGCAGGAGCATAATTGTGTGTGAGGACTGCGACACAGTGGATAGTGGTTGATGAGCATGCTAAACTCACCCTTTAAAAGCAGACCAGTTTAATACAACTGCAAACCTAAGCCGCAATGTCCGCGCGTGAAAATACTTCCCACGGTGAAACCCCACAACACAATTAACTTTTCCCCCACAAAGCCACCAAAACTAAAAATTCTTTTGGTTAAATTACCATTTTATCCTTATAATTTAATCTAAATTCCATTTTAATTCTTATCTCTTTAATTTGAAATAATATTAATTTTAAATTTTAAATTTAATTTCAATTCAGTTAATTTCATCCACATTACCACTAATTTTGTTTAGAATTACATCAAGAACCCCATTTTATAATTAGCAAATTTGAACTCAAATCTATTATTCATGAATCCATACATTTTGAGTAAAAATGATATATATATAGTATATATTTAATTGACAATGTTAAAATACAATAATGTAATTAATTATTTTTTTGAGTAAAGTACATTGATCTCACTTGAGATTTATAAAAAAAATATAATAAATCTTACAATTTTGATATAATTATATAAATTTTAATAAGATTAAAATGATCAAAATTAATATAAATGATATGAAGACCCAATGCATAATATAAAATGTATATTTTAATATAAAAGAAATGATAACATAATTTTTCATTCAATTTCTAATGAAAATGGAACAAGTGTCACATAAATTAAAAATTTTAAAAAAATTAGGGTAATTATACTAAACTTAGGAAATTTATTATAACATCTTCAAATTTTAAGAGATAAGGTATAATTTACCCAATTAAAAATGTGTGAAGTGTACTTTAACCATATTTGCCCCGCCATGAAAATTGCCGCCAAAGCCACGGTGCGCGTGTTAGGCAGTCAATTAAATTTGGCGGGTAGAACAACCACTAGACCCACAAAACACAATTCTCAGTGGCAAGCATGTGAGGTTGTTGTCGCCAAAAAAAACAAGAGAGAGGGAGGAACAAAAAAAAAAACCAAAAAATACTTTCCCAATTCGACCCACATTGTTGAAGAAGACTACTCAAATCAAACCCTAGCAACTTCCCTCTGATTCACTCAACTATACCCATCAATCAAACCAAAGAATATACAGATATATATATATATATAGAGAGAGAGAGAGAGAGAGATGGGTTACCCGATAGAGACTGTTCAAGCACTTGGAACACCCAGCAAGACCAGAATAGCCATTGAGGCTGTTACTAAAGCAATCTCTCTCTAACCTCTTCACACTATGATCTCCGACGAGTTCCCCATTTTGCGACACCGAGAACGCTTCTGGGCAGCTCAATGGGTGCAACCTGTGGGATTAATTACCAAAATAAATAAATAAATATGAGCGACAAGAGAAAACACCAAATTTACGTGGTTCGGCAAACATAACCTTATCCCACAGTAACAATACACCACATCACAGGTATTGTTTGGCTTCACCAATTCAATGCCTTTGTTGTTGAGAGCATTTTCGAGACTTGCCACACAGGTCTCTGAATCGTCGGGAAGGAGTGGGAGATCGTACGACGCCGTTTGAGGAGCCCTGCCCGCCCTGCCCAACGCCGTCTTCGAGTAGGCGGAGAAGAGCCAAGCGGCGAGAACCGGGCAGCACCGGGTCCGGTGGAGCTGGCCCGATCGGGTTGACCCGCAAGAGGATTTGATGGCGTGGAAGAGGTCATCGGGGAGGTCCAAGGGGCAGCCTGCCACGTCGGATTGTTCGGGGAAGGCGGGGATGGTGGCGGCCGAAGATGGGGTGGTGGAGAAGGGTTGGATGGAAGCCGGGTCGGGTTCGGTTAGGGCAGGGAGGGAGGGGAATGAGGGGAGTAGAGTGAAGAAGAAGAAGAAGAGGAAGGTGAAGTAGGAGATTTGGGACATTGTTGTTTTGAGAAGTGATGAGGGTGTTGAATTTAGGGTGTGTTTGGGTTTTGATGTTTTTGTTTTGTGGGCGTTGGGTTAGGGTGTGGTGTGGTGTGGTGTGGTGGTGGGAGAGGATACCAATAAAGGTGGTGATAGTGGAGAGGAAATGGAAAGAGAGAGCAGAAGGTTGGTGGGAGTGTGGGAATAAAGGTATGGTACATTAGGGTAGGGTGGGGTGGGGTTGGGTAAATTTTTGGCTCTTTGCTTCCTCATGCTCTAAGGTCATGTGCGGATTGGTAATAGTATCATGAGCAAATCATTCTTGAGGAATGTTTTTTTTTTTTTAAAAATTATTTTCCTAATATTGTTTTGTAACTCTTTTTGGGGGAAAAAAAAAATGACACTATTTTATGCCATTAACTATATACTATTTTGTATTAAAAGTTACTAATAAACCAATTTATGATATGTATTTTTAAGGTAGATGTTATAAGTTGTGTTTATATTATGAATGCTATAATTATGTTATGGTTGGTGTGACAAAAATGAATTATTTTGGTGAGAAACATTAAGATATGCTATGATGTTTATTACAAAATATTTTGATTATATTATGTACATTGTGATAAGTTAAATACGGTATATCCTTTTAGGGATGCTTCTATCCAGTTGGTTTTGCCAATTGGAGGTATTATTGGATTTATTATGGATTTACACCAATGATCTGAATCATTTATATGTTAAGATTCGCAAAAAAAATTATTGTTAACAAAACAACAATAGACACGTTATTACATTTTCTCTCCCATAATTTTAAACGTGTACATGGTATCAACAGCTTTGTTTTATTTATGCACTTTGAAGATTATAAAACTCAGTTTAAATTTTAAATAAATTGATGAATCTCACGTTATGATAGGGATTGTGAGTACTATTTTAAAAACAACAATTTTAATAATTTCAGAAGTAAGGTATGTATTTAATTGTAACAATTTTAATTGGGCATATAAGAGTTAATTTGGTGGAAGAGTAGTAGATAGTTCTTTATTGACCGCAATGTTTGATAGTTTTACTTGTCCTTCCCAGTTTTCTACCAATAAAATTAGTTTTTAATTTATTTTGCTTCCAGAAACATGTGTACTCTTTTTTTTCAATTTATTTATTTATTTTTTTAGGTAAGGCGATTTTACCTCATATTTAGTAGTATTGTAAAATGAATCAAACTCTTTAAGCTTAAAATTTGTTCGAGATTTCTTATTATGCATCTTGTTAAATTTCAACCCATTTTAAAATTTGTTAAGTTTTCAAACTTGTTTGAGCGACTGCTACTCGTCTTGATAAACTCATATGCACTATAAAAAACAAAAGTTACTCAGGCTCAATTCATTTAAAAACGAGTCAAAAGATAAATAAATTAAATTTAAACATATTTTAAAACTTATTAAAATTTTAAATAAAACCTAAATTTACAATCCTAGTATTTATAATTATTAGAAACAAGGTAAAAATCATAATATAAACATGTGTTACTCCCTCAGTCTGGTTCAAATAAACGAGTCCATCAAAACGAAGACATTTTTTACACGGTTGAACTTGATGAAGTGCGTGCAAAACATACCAATATGTCTGAAACTAGAATATGAATAATGATTTCAATCTTTAGTAGCAATGAACTTTTATTTTTTTATTTTTTTTATGGTGTTGTTAAGAATGAGGCGCAATTATTAATAGTTGAATCTTGTTTGTGAAGGCTCCTAAGACATCATTTGATAAGAGAGTTTGGTGCTTAATTTGATTTTGACTTGCAACTAGATTCACAATTATATTAATTTTGCTACTCTTATTAACATATTTTTACTATAATAAGTAGGACTGGTTTGACAAGTCCAAAATAATTTAAAAAGTCAAAAAGTTACACAAAAAGTAAAAAAAACATTACTATTCACAAATAAAAAATATTAAAAAAATATTTTATATATTCTTATAATACAAATCGACTGAGCAAAGTGACAGCCGTACTTGTGATAGAGACCAGGCCATTATATACTTTTTGGGGCAAAAAAAAAATTTCATATGTAAAGCCACAAAGTTTGATGGTAATGTTGGGCCCTTGAGAGCCCACTAAGGGTTCCATTTTGATAATCCGAACCGTTCAATATGTAAAAATCGTCGAGTAATATATGTTTATAAAAAATCAAATTTATCGGATATCGTTAACTACATGATCAAATCAGTTTTGTATAAAACAAAATGGATGGTGTGATAGTTAACTGTTAAAAAAACTAATCCGATCATATAGCTATCGATATCCGATCAGCGTGATTTTTTATAGGCGTATAATATTCGACGAGTTGTACATATTGAACAGTTCAGATTATTAAAATGAGACCCATGGTGGCCTCCACGGACCGACCATCACTGTCCAAATACTTTGCCCCGAAGGAGGCAATTATTTTCTGTGTAACACAAGTTGGGGCAGCAGGCCAACCGTACAGCCACTCTACTTTCTTCCACTACACACTTTATTTATACAATTTTTTATTATATATTTTTTTCGTAAAAAGACAAAAAGTTAACCCAAACATCCATATTTTTTTCCTCAACTTTTTAGTTCAAAAAGACAAAAAGTACACTTATTTAAGACACCTCAAACAACCTGTTTTGGAAAGATAGTAAAAAGTTAATTTTTTTTATTTTTGTGACTTTTTTATATAAAAAATAGAGATATAATGTGACAAAAAAAAAAAAAATCAAAAAACTAAAAAAAAAGTTAAAAAAGATAATCTTTCCACCTCTTTTTTTGGAAACTCCCGCAACTCCTTTAGATCTCAACCATTGATGGTGTGGAACTCACATATACATAAGTGGATTCACACATATATCAATAATTGAGATCTAAAGGGAATTGTGAGGTTCCAAAAAAAGTGGTGCGAGGCATTTTTTCTCTTTTCAAATTGCTCCTAAAAAGCAATTGTGTTTTAGGAACAGTGTTTTCTCATCTTTGTCCTTTTTGTCCTTTGACTTGTTTTGGTATTACTAATTTGGAAAAAGTCTTTATGGTAATTATTAGGGGTGTGCGCGGTGCGGGTCGGTGCGGTTTGAGAGAAAAATAGAAACCGTATGGTGGGTGGCGGATTGATAAAAGTGTCACTAGAATTTGCCATTTTCCTTATCAAAAACCGGCGGTTTGGTTGGCAAATAATGGAGGATTTGCCTTGGCGGTTCGGGCGGATTGGCGGTTTATAAAAAATATAATTCAAATTACAAAACTTAAATCAAAGAGTAAAAAAAGACAAGAGATACCGTGATGTTAAGCATCTTGCGAAACTTTCTTCTGATGCAGCAAGTGTAGCAACAACATGATAATATCAATGACTATGCCATCAGTTCATTACAAGCATTTGTGGAAGCTACAATAATCAAATACAATACATAAAATTAATATCATTCAGGGTTTACAATATATTGAAAATGTTTACTGTTGAAAAGTATTTAGATTGAAAAGTGAGCTGATGCAAATTTGCAACATGGCCAGAATGCAAATTTGCAACATGGCCAGAAAAAAAAAAAAAAAAAGAGATTGAAAAGTGAATTGGAATCCAATTTTATTTTAGATTACTGACATCTTGAATTCCCCTCGAGCAGTAATGTCATACTATATTCTATGGTATAGAACAACAAGCAAACTTAAGTAAAAAATAATTTTTAGAATCTTATAAAACATGATTTAATAGCGGTGCGGGTCGGTGCGGTTTAGAAGAAAAATAGAAACCGGCGGATTGATAAAAGTGTCACTAGAATTTGCCATTTTTCTTACTAAAAACCGGCGGTTATATTGGCAAATAATAAGGAATTTGCCTTGGCGGTGCGGCTCGGTGCGGTTTTGGCGATTTCGACGGTTTCGGCGGTATTATGCACACCCCTAGTAATTATGGTGTGAATGTTGGTTGATTTTGAAGTATGAATATTTTGTTTTAGCTTTTATATACATATATATATCTATCTTTATTAGAATTGCTGGAGTATGGATGGCTTTTATTTTTTATTTTTTCTATTTTGCCCTTCAACTTGTTTTAAAATTTTCTATTGTCGCTTTAGGCAATTTGATCATTCATTGGATTTGTCAGTAAATTCACTTCTTTGTTTAGCCACCTTTAGCATTATGTAAAGTTTAATGATTACATTTGAGGGAAATTACTTTATTAACCTTTTTATTTTGAGAATATTTGCAACTCGAACTTTGTTATGTTATTATAACTTATTTATTTATTTTTTATTTTGGACGGTGTTTATGAAATTTGGGTAGCTTTAAATGTATAATTTCTTGTTGCTTTCTATATTACATAACTAATAATACTAAAAGTATATCCTTATCAATTTCGAATTTATCCACAGAAACAAACGAATGGTTTAAATTCATTTTACTTATAGAACACATACTTTATTAATTTAATCTTTATCATACAATCCATTCGGGATAAATTCTATATTTTTAAGGGTGGGTTTATAGCATTTTTCTTACCGGACAAGTGATTGTCCTTTTGTAAAATATCGATAGTAAAAAATAACATTTGGACTTCTCCTAAGTTTACAATATGAATTTGCGAGATTAGTGGGATACATCATAGGTACTATTTTGATTATTTACATAGTTAATTTTATAGGTACCAATATATCATTAATAGAAAAATTAGATTGGTTTGATAACTTTAACATTTTTTTATCATGTTTGTCTCTATCGAAGACACAAGACATATATATGGGTTCTACCACTCAACATGGTCCTACCAAATATTATAATTAATTAGTGTGCTAATGGATATACTAATTAGTGCTTATAGTATTACTGTTTTAAAATAAATATTTTTTTTAAGACAAACACAATTAAAATAAAAAAATACAATTATTTGATCAGCATAATTGCTTTTTAGATATACATGGAGAGTCTTATAAAATGAACGATTTATATTATTAAAATGAGACTTGTGATTGGCTCCATGATCTCTTCGTGTTCTTCAAGATTATATTTGAAGTTAAGAAAAGGTGAAAGTAATTTCATATTTTTAAATTAAAATACTAAAATGTATAAAATATATAAAAATGCTTCATTTAAATGTTAATTTCTAAAATTTATAAAAAGTTAAGTCATCTGTACCTCTTATAAAGATAACAAACAAATAATCAATTTAAATAATTAAATTAATTTATATGTTTTCATAAAAATATTTTATTTTAATATTTCACTCGTGCCTTGCACGGATTTTTTTTACCTAGTATATATATATACAAAAATGATTGTGAGCTTTAATAAAGGAGCTTTAATGAGTTCTAATGGGAGTGGTCCCATTATGATGTGATGTTTTGGTCTTATTTATTTATTTTTTTTTGAGGAATGCTAGAGGTCCCAAATAATCTATCAAATGTTTTACTAAATCTCTCACATGGCACACATATGTGGGTTTGTGTGGGTCTCACACCCATGTGAAAAATTTGATAAAACATTTGGTAGATTATTTAGGGTCTCTAACATTTTTCTTTTTCTTTTTTTTATATATATTTTCTATTACATTATTAGAGCTTCAAAATTAGGAGATGTATCATTGCTCTCTCTATATATATGCTTAATAGTATATGCAGCTAATTCTCCATTTATATTTTGGTGAAAAAAAAGTTTCTCAAAAATATTCCTCTATTTTCTGACGTTTTGTGAGAATGAAAGTTACATAAAATATTTTTCGTGATCATAAAAAACAAATCTATATGGATAAAAAAAAATGTTTTCTCCACTTTAAAAGGTTAAAATTATTTTCTAAACTATTGTTACTAAGGCTAGGAACCGCCGCAGTCACCACCATACCATCTCTAACCAAACCAGCTTAAATAACCAAAAAAAATGATCCATTGGAACAATATTTTATAAAATTTTGCTTTACTCTTTTTGCTTATTTTATTGTCAATTTATTTTGGTTCAGTGGTTAGGAAAAACAGATAAAATTGAATTGGAGATTTTAAAGGAAAGTACCAATGGCTTTAATTAGTTAAGAGTTTTGTTGAAAGTTGAGAACAGTGATGGTGACAACGGAGAGCACATCACATGGCAATATGAGCTGCCATTAAATTGGATTTTGTGATTGATAATGTTATTTGGCTCTGCACTCTGCCCCCTACCCCCTCATTTTTGTTTCCATCTCCCACATACAGTCACACTCACACTTCCTACTGCTTCTTTCCCTTTTGTTTTCACCTTTTTTTTAGGCTCCATTCCAAGCATGGATGTCCCTTTCTGATGTAATCCCTCTCATCATTTTTTAGAATTCTACTATTTTGAAATTTAAAAAAAAAAAAAAAAAAACCTAAGACAGCGTAAATTCAACATAAGAAATAGTCTCTCTGCACCGAATATGAAGTTGTATACATTTAACCCTTAAACATGATAATAACATGTGTTTTCGTGTACAAATTCTAGTTATAGCATTGTTGTTTCTTCTATTTATTTATTTTTTTTAAAGGATTTAATTAGAGTCTGATTTCATTTATTCAATGATAAGTTGACGGGGAAAAATACCCTTTTGTTTAATTGGTTAAATCAATTAAACTTCCTATTTTAAATGAGACCGATTTTAACTAATTAGAGATGATAGTATTGTTTAGTGGAAATAACAAATCAGTTGTCTTTTTGAAAAATAATTACAGATAATTTATGATAAATTTTACAAATTTTAATGATTAAAGTTATAAACCTTTTTATGAATGTTTAATTATTTTGAGACTATTGTTTATCAATCTACCCAATGAGTGAATTTTTATTTTTTCAATTGGTATATCAAAAAATAAGGAGTTAATTTCTTGACCTTTAAATATGGTATGCGAGTTCTAACCAGTACACTAATCCGATAAATGCATTATGTAGTCATGTATGCCTATCTATTGAAACTCTTTTGTTATATAGATCATTTTCCTTCATGACTAGTTAGGAAGTTTTCTTCTCATTGTATCACTAATTACTTCAATAAAACTTTGGATGGTTGTTTAAAAAAAAAAAACAAAAACAAAAACAAAACTAACCCTAGGTAGGGTTGAACCCACTTTTTAAACCAAGGCAATCATCACAAGCAAACAAAAGAAAATACACGCCACCTAACTTGCTCCCAACCCAACTTTCTCAATTGGGCCTCATTATATGTATGTCACGAAATGTTCAGAAGATCAGACATATATGTCTATATATTTTAAATCAAGGGTATCTCCGCCTAGTCCAATTCGACTGAGGTAATTGGTTAATTGAAATCTAATCTCTATAGACATTGAAATTAATGATTGGATAAATTTTTAGAGGTATTTTGAAGACTTAAATTCAAAACATCTGATTTTATTGTCAAATTTTTACCTTTTAATCAATTCTTTTGAATTAAGATAGAGCAAGTTCCTAAATATTCAAAGTGATTGAAAAAGTAATTGGAAAAAAAGAGTTAAATGTAAATGAAATATAAGTTTTGTTTTTTTTATTTTTTTAAAATTTATATTAAATTCATGATCCAAACATAATGTAAAAAAAATTCAACATAGTTATCCCCAACTTGTGTGGTTGAATGTAGAGTTGCAAATAAGTCAAGCCGAACCAAGTTTTAGTATATTTGGATTTATTTATTAATATTTTAACGAGTTTGAACTCGAACTCGAGTTCAATAAAAATTTAACGAACCGAGTTTGAACTGAGTTGGCTTAAGTTTGGCTCAGGCTTGAGCCTATTTACGAGCCTTAACGAGCTAAAAAAATTATAAATTTATACTTGCATATGAGATTAAAGTTATAATTAAAATTTTGATTATACAATTTATATACATACTAAAAAAAATCAATATTTTACCAAAATAATAATATCTATCACCACTATTACATAAATGTATTATCTATAATTAGCTATTATTTACATTTACATTTTTTAAATATATAAATAACATATTGATCTTTTTTTATACATATTTTTACATTATTTAATATATAAATAATAAATGTTAAATGTTAAAGGAGCTAGCTAACGAGCCAAGGTTACGAGCCAAGTTTTAGTATGTTTGGATTTATTTATCAAAATTTTAACGAATCAAGTTTAAACGAATTTATACCGAATTAAATTTGAACATATTCACGAATGATTCTATTTATTTATAGCCACTCTATATGTGTGAGTGATTTTCCGATCACACTGCCTTTCTTAGTAAATCAGCTGTAGAACACAGGCAGACTAGATGGCGCCTTGCTGTCCTGCACAAAAAGGAAAGGTTCCAGCGGTGGTTCTTCCACCCGGGGGCACTCCGACGATCAAGTCAGTATATTTCTTAAAGATAATCAAGTATTCAACTCACAAGCTTGAGTATTTAGAACATACCTTAGACCCATGGGGGTGCCTCTCTTTTATAGCCAATACAATCCTAGTTCCAATAGGAGCCTGGCTCTAATGGACTTAGGATTACTGCTAATCTGGGACTCCCAGTGGGTTTAGGATAAACTCTTTAAGAGTCTTATCTTTACCCAAACTGTAGTCTTCTCCCAATCTAGGACTCTTGTCTCTTATCTGCTTATCTGCTTATCTCGGATTTCGATATCTTCGGAGATAACCTCGGCAACTCTGAGATTACCTCGGCATAACTACCACGACACGTGGCACCTCGACTGACACGTTGGTATCACCACGCCACGTGTTGGTATTCAAAAAATATATCCCCATACTATTTATTTGTAGCCTTAGTTGAATGTACTTTTCTAAGTTTTGAAAGAAGATAATGTAATTTATTGTAAAAAGGAAATAATTTTTTTTACTAGAGAACAGTAGCAAGTATAAATCCAATCAACGCATGGATTGGAGACTGTTCCAAGCTCCAATATATATTCTTTTGTCTTTATTTATTTTAAATATAAGTTTCAGAGATTCTCTTCTTCCTCATGCCTGTAAAAATTGACAGCATTCAAAAGCTCTCGAGCCCACTTATGAATTATTTATATGTGAGGGAATTTGATATTTGACCTTTTTATAGCACTTCCAAAAAAAAAAGCTCCAAATTATAATATATTGCTTGCTTTTGATGAAGGGACAACAATTAGTGCATATTACAGAGCTTTTAATAATAATAAGAATAATATTGACCCAAAGTCAACATCAGAATACCCAAATTATTGGTGTCATTAAAACGGTTCAACCAAATTTTTTTACAAATTGTGCTTCAATCTCTTAAATAAGACAACCAAATGGTACAAAGTGATTGGTGGAAGGTTTGGAGTTTCATATTCAAATTTGAACGAATGAAAATTTGAAAGGTTTATAGGATTTATTACAAGTTTTATTTCGATAATTTAAATAACTATTTTTGTAATATTTTCAAGGTATATTATTTTTCAAATAAAATATGTCAATTTTACAGTCATAATATTTTTATTTTATTATGTTTATTTTTAAAAAAATAAATAATAAATATGTTTTTGAAAATAGACGATGACTTCATAAATTAGCTGTAAAAAAAGATCGGATTTTGGGCTTAAATGAGAGAGAATTAGATAAATGGGTTGTTGACAAATTGGGTAAGTTTGGGGTTAAGTTGGTAAAGTTGGCTGCAAGAATCGATCCGGCCCAGAAAGATATTTCTTATATAGGCCTAGAAAGATTTGATCCATTACTTGTGCATAAAAGAAAGAGTGATCCATTATATCAAGCATTGCTAAGAATTGACCATTAGGTGGTGTTTAGAGTATGAATTTGGGTAAAGATTTGAAAATGAAAAGAAAAATATAGGTAAAATATGAATGAAATATTGAATAATTTTCCATGAAGTATAGTTACTTTTCACCTATATTTCACACATTTTTTTTCCTTTCCATTTTTAAATTCCTATCAAAATTCATGCACCAAGCATAGTCTTAAGCTATATCTTGAATTTACAAATGACATTAGGATAATCATTTTATAAATATTTAGGATGAAAAAATATTATTCATACAAAAATTTTTATACATAATAACGTGACAGTGACATTTTATAATTAAAATGAAAGTGGCATTTTATATAACGATTTTGTTTGTATATTCTTGTTTAATTTTCAAATTAAAAAAAAAAAATGCCATTTTCTGTTTTTTTTAGTGAACTTTTTTTTATACTTTTTACACATATTTTATCTTTTTAAATGCATCTAAAAATTTAATAAATAAAATAAAGAAAAACAAAATATCAAAAACAGTTCAAAAAACTAAAAACAATGCTTTATTGGTAATGTTCTGTGTCAGTAGGTACTCTGTAGCACTGCTTGAGAATGAGAAGAGTGTTTGGGTCACATATATGCAAACAGTCCAAACAAAGCTGAAATTCCTTCTATTTATTTCGGTAATTCAAAGTTTTTCCAATGATCATGTTCACAATGACTCAAACTACCATCACTCAAAAACCAACTTGAGGGGCAAAAAAAAAAAAAATCTAAAAATGTTTCAATGAACTAGCACATGGTAAAAATTACAAGCCTTTATTTACATTGAAGCTCATGAAGATCCGGAAGACTTACAGAGTCATTGAAGAATCAACAACAGGGAAGATCTTCAGGAGGCGGAAGCAACCGTTGAGACAGGTCTGGACCATTTTCAACTACCAAGCCAGTGGCTAGACCCCAGGAAGTATGTGCCTCTAGATGACAATGTATGAACCACACTCCTGGATTGTCTGCATTTATACGAATCGCAGCCCATCCCCCACTAGGAACAGCCACCGTGTTCCTCTCAGGAGGATCGACAAGATTGTAACGACCTGGATCCTTAACATCATCAAAATTCCCAAAACCTGTCCCAACAACAAAGAAATTGTGACCGTGCACATGGATAGGATGATTTTCTACGTTAAGAAAGCTCGTGTCTTGTAACACGATTTCTAGCTTCGTGCCATAAGGTACCACCAAAAGCCTAGTACCAAATTCGGTATTCATGTTATGTGTCAATGGATTCACCCCTGTATAATTGAAAGCGTGTGGTGGCTTTTCTGGGAAATTGTAGGCGTAAGCGCTTGTTTTGAGGTTTCGGTAATGGCATTCCAATATTGACATGGTAGGACGGACAAACGATTGGTTGTTCATCGAAGCCAAGAATCTCTTTCCATATAAGCCCTTGCAGGTTTTATTACCTCCACAATCCTGTAGGTTTAGGCTTATCGTAGTTATTACTCGCTTATCGATCTTTTTGGGCACGTTGCAAGGGTACTTAGTAGACGCTAGGCTTCGAATCTTGTTTGAAAACTTTGTGGCAAAGTCAGAATCGTTCATTTGAGGAAGGTTTTGAGGTAGAAAACTACAGGGTTTCACCGCGGTCTTAATTGTATCCGATCCTAGAGCATTGTATTTTAAGAAGCCAATTGTGGTTGTTTTATCAAAGGGGAAAACTGACGTGACATAAGGTCGTGCTGCCATTACAAACGTGCCCATGGGGTTGGGTACTTGATTTGCAGTGAGGAGGACATTGGTGGTTTGTCCAGGGGCGATCATGATGGCGGTGGTGGTGAAGGGTTTTGTGTAAACAGCGTCGACTTCTATGACAGTTAATGTGTGGTTTGCCACGGCAAAGAAGAGCTCATTGTTCATTGCTGCATTGATGATTCTGAACATGTAGGTTTTGCCGCGATCAATGGTCTGGATGAAAGTGTCTGCACATTGTGTGTGGATGATGGAAAATGGAAATCATTTTGGGCATTTATGAAAATATAATTTTTTGTATTGAAAAAAAAATAGGCCTAGTTTAACATTCAAGTTTCAACAATTCAAATAGGGTGCTTTTTGCTTCTGATTTCTATTTTTCATTTCTCAATATATAAATGTAGAAAAGTGGAGGGTATTCATGCAAAAATAAAAAATAAAAATTTAGAGCTAGTAAAGTATTTAAGATTTACCTTGGATGGAGCAGGGATAGAGGGGTCCTGGCATGCCATTAATGGTGTAAGCATCTGAAGAGTCAGGCCCTCCTCCAAAAATCATCATTTCACTCTCCACAGCTTCTACATCACTATTCCACCATTCTCCTGTATTTGGAAGATAAACATGTTTACTACATTAGTAATAATATGTTTAAACGATGAAGAGTGCCTGATACTATTTTTGTAATTGTTGATGTCCACAATCTTTTTAAAGGATGTGTTTGACTTTCAATTGCAACAGTTTCGCCTCTTAGTTTTAAATCCAGTTCCAATATTCTAATAAATATCGCCTAGTTAGGATTTTTAAAAGAAATTGCACACATTGCGTATTTTCATGTGCAAAATCGCACACTCTGATTGAGGGAGAAGATGAGTCAAAAGGACGAGAAGGAAGAGAAAAAGGGAAGTAGGTGGCAGGACTCGAGGAAGGCATAGAGAGATGGGCACGAGGTGATGGTGCAATGACAATTTTTTGATGGAAAAGGAGATGTTAGTTGTGATGAAATTATAATTTTTTTCCTTAAAAATAGGTCGTGCACGCAATTCTCATTAAAAACCTCAACTGGCATTATTTATTGATTGGACTAATTAAAATTCAAATCCAAAATTAAGAAACAAGAAACTCTTGCAGCTAAGATTACAAAGATTAAATTAACACAAACTTTTGGCCTAGTTAGTGAAAGAGAAAGCAGTGACATAAATATTACCAAAAATGATTGGAATTTCAGATTGAATTGGAGCTGAAATTGGATAAGGCAAGCGAGGGTAGATAATGAAGGCACCATAGAGGGAAGCTCTTTGCCAAGAGAGATGGGCATGCCACAATAGGGTACCCCTCTGTTCTGTAACGGTGAACTTGTAAGTGTAGGACTGCCCTCTTCTGATAGGGCATTGGGTTATATAAGCTGGTCCATCTGCCCATCCAGTTCTTAGCTGCTTTATTCCATGCCTTCGTTTTTTTATATTTGCATAATCAACGCAAACTTGTGTTAATATATAAAATGTAAATAACATTTACTTGGCATGACACCCGATACGATTCCATATCTGTTTTTTTTGTCTTTGTTTTTTTATATTTGCATAATCAACACAAACTTGTGTTAATATATACAATGTACAAAATAACATTTACTATGCATGACACCCAATACGATTCCATATCTATCACGTAAATATTTTTTGTCCAATTATTTATCTCAAGTTATTAATTGGATCAAATGAAGAAAAAATAAAAAAATTAAAGAATAAAATTCCGAGAATTAAAACTCTGCAGAGACTGAAATAATACAAAGAGACTAATTATATAATTTGTCCAAATATGTTTTTATGACTTTGGAGCATTGTGTCACAATTAGTGCTTGGTTTTAGAGTTGAAAAATTAAAATAGATTTTAGGACAAATTATGTCAGTAGTTCTTGTATTTTGCTCCAATCTCTCTCCCTCTGCATCAACCCTTCCACCTCCTCCAGTCACGACCCCCCTCCCTCTCCCTTAGCCCCTCCTTCACTTTCTCCAACCGTGACCCCCTTGCCTTCTCCTACACTGTCTCGTCACTTCAACACCTACTCGACCATTATATTCTTCTCTTCCTACTCCTCTCCTAGTCAAATGGAATGAGATATTTAAACAGAATAAACAATATTGGTAAAATTACTATTGTGCCCTTAGAAATAAGTGCAAGCCCAGATGGACCTTTTTTGTCAAAAACACTAAGACATGACATTAATTGGATCAAAATGAGACAAATTTTAAAAATTCAAGACTAAAATCGAGCTAATTAAAATTGTAAGAAGCAAAATAGGAGTAAAGTATAGAAACTACTGACATAATTTGTCTTAGATTTTACTTGGAACTGGAAGTATGGAAATATGGAAATGGAACAGTAAGCAGCTTTTTTATTGATTTATTGAAAATTCACACCAAAATGTTAGAATACTCACCAATGTAAAGTGGTGTTCCTATCAACACTGTTGGTGACTTTGATCTCAACATTATCACCTTCATTCACAGCTATAGTTGGTCCTGGATACTCTCCATTCACCGTTAAAATTGGCTTTGTATTACATAAACGGGTTACTTTTTTCCACTCAACCTGATAAAACACAAAATCAAATTTTTTTCAACAACTTTCATGCTTTGTGCCCATTGTGGTTTCATGCCATGAATTGTTCTCGAGAATTGGGTGATGCAGGTGTGAATTTTTTAAAATCATTAGTTGCAAACAAATTCTTTATAATCACCAGACCAGTTGCATTGGCTATGAATCGTGAATCGATACACTCTAGTATATGGGTAATAGTGAAATTACATATGTATTAACCGGTTTGAGATATGTATTGACTTATAGTCAATTCACAATTAATAAGACTGGTCCACAATAAATACCTTCAATTCAACTTCTTTAAAATAAAAAAAGTTCTTTTTCATGGCTGATAAATTTACAAATTTCACAATTGCATCATTCAATTTCTAATACATATCGTTCGATACTTTTGATACCGTTACTCTTTGTTTCCTGATACTGTTATGTGAAACCTTGGACTATTAGTGTGTATGTGTGTGTGTGTGTGTGTGTGAGAGAGAGAGAGAGAGAGAGAGTGCCTACATTGAAATGAAACTGCTTGGTGTTTGATGAAGAATGAGAAGGTAGAACGTCCACAAGGACAAGAAGTCCCACCATTAGCAAAGCATAGCTGCCTCCCATTTTCATATTCTAAAAGAACTTCCTAAAGCTTGTGACAACCAAATCCCAAAAACATTCTACTAACCACTCCCCCATGATCACCTATATATATAGTTTGAATTTCAACTTTGCCCATGTTTTTTTATTTTACGTAATTGCATACATGATCATAATTATTATAAAAACTTCCATCTATTCTGTTAAAGAAGACAAATTTTGTGGTGAAAGACAGAGAGCAAGAACATGTCAATTGGCCTTTTTATGTGAATGAAAATTATTTGGAAGCTTTGGATGCTTGAATCCAGCTATTATTTATAGGTCGTTATAATTCATTGTACTTTACATTTTTAGATTTGTCAGATTGTTATCAAACCCCATTGTGATTCATGCATTACTTGGACCAGTGATTTAGTGTATAAAAAAAGTAAATATTTAAATTATTGCCAGCTAGCTAAGTTGGTGTGGTGGGTTAAAATCAAAACAAAACTTGGGGTTGTTTGGGATGATCTAAATAAGTGTACTTTTTGACTTTTTATGAAATATGGGTTGAGTTTGGGTTGGATTTGAAGTGATGTGTTAGAGAGGTGATGTGATTTAAATAACATGATATAACTTAAATAGGATAGTGACTTTTTAACTTTTTGGTTTTTTTCAAACATTTCAAAGAGTATCTTTTATTTGCCATAAATAGTGCATGTTAGATGGAGGCTCCCTACTCATGCATGTTCCATTCTAACTTGGGAAGGGAATGGTTACTATCCGACGAACAACTTTAGGTCCTTATTCTCTATCCTATCTTTTTTTGCAGGTTCTCGATTTTTAAAGGAGTAGTGGTCTGTATCGTTGGCTCTGGGAGAACTTTACCTATAACTAATCTAGAATCGTCCAAATTAAAGGGGAGTGAGAGGAAAAGTTGTGTATATATATTTTTAAAAATAAAAATAAAAAAATTTATTGTCTGCAAACTGCTCGTTTGCCCACCAAGGGATGATCAACCAGTCATTAGAGATGTTGAATGGGAAGAGGGATTTGGACCTCTCCATGGCTGTCCTTACCTCGTATATTTTGAAGCTTAGAGAGTCCTCTGCTTGCTGTGACTTTGAAATTAGTAGGAGAGGTAGCACATATTGTGACTAGGAATGGTTTGGTTGGGGTGGGTTGGATGACTTTTGTGACTACGAAGAATTATTAGATGTGATATTCTAAATACATATCAAGCTAGTATCTTAATTATTTTTGGAAGGTGAGTCAATATGAGCTTATTCGTAAAAGAATTATATTGAATTAAAAAATTAATTCCAATGTATCAAATAAATAAATAAATAAATTAGACAATCACTATACAAGAAAGTCTGACATGTTCAATATCAACTACCAGTATTAACATGACAAATAATTTCAAAATAAAGACATCTTATTTGGTGATTTTGGAGCAATGTTCCACTCTATTTACCATGTGCACTTTTTTTATTGTCCCACAAAGCACAACATAAAAATGGACTTCACTGTTTAAATCAAATAAAAAATAAGATATATACCATATGTATCTGCCCTACTAGTAGTAAATAATCCATAATAATGTACTTGAAATCTCTATCTTTTTTTGTTTTTTTGTTTTTTCTTTTAGTTGTTAATAAGAAAAAGGGGTAACACAATTGAATCTATGTAGCATTTGAATCGACAATCTCGTATCATAAAGTGGTGTTACACAAACATTAAGTTAAAGGTCATAATTTTCTATCATACTTTCTACTTTCTAGACAATGATCTTGTTGAGAATTGGCCATGATTTTTCAATTGGGAATGTGCTGAGTTAGTTTAATTTGTTAAATATACTCAAATTCACTATTTAAAAATCGTTTAAACTCATCTAAATCATAATTAAATTTCATTTTTAGACTGTCATATGAAGACCCACTTAAAATTGGTTTAATTGGGTTGAAAATGGATCAGATTAAGCGGGTTGCAACGAGTTATATCAAATAGATAAATCAATCAATTGAATTTCTATAATAATACAAGCGAAATTTACTAAAATTAGAAAATATATAAACATACACACATATATATATATATATATATGTATGGAATCACTTACTCATAACATATGCATAAATTAAAAAAAAAAGAAAAAGAAAATCTCATTTAATATTACCATATTTTCACTTTGAGTAAAGTAAATTACACGGACTTTCCCCAACAAATGTGATAAATACAATCGACCCCATTAGTTCACTAAATTTCGATATTCCATTAACTCAAAGATTTTCTAAACATTCTCAACAAAACCTATATAATCACACACACTCATATGCTATCCACTACAAAATCTATTAACTACTAATTAGTGCTTTCCAAACATGACTTAAGTAGCTGTTGAAAGGCTCAGCATGATGGAAGATCTTGAGGTGGAGGTAAAATGCACTGATTAGGACCCGACCCGCGTTTCACTATCATACCTGTAGCCAAACCCCATGAAGTATGTTCCTCAAGGTGACAATGGATGAACCAAACACCCGGATTATCTGCCTTGAGTTGGATCGCAGCCCACCCGCCACTTGGAACCGCCACCGCGTTCCTCTTAGGCGGGTCCACAAGATTATAAAATGCCGGGTGATTCGCTGCATCAAAATTCCCAAACCCTTTCCCAACAATAAAAAAGTTGTGACCATGAACATGGATAGGCTGGTTCTCAAAATTAAGAAGACTTGTATCTTGCAACACTATTTCCAAATTTGTACCATAGTTCACCTCCAAAAGCCTTGTCCCAAACTCTGTATTCAAGTTTTCAGTCAATGGGTCCACACCGGTGTAATTAAAGGTGCATGGCGGTTTCTCGGGGAAATTATTGCAGTAAGCGCTCGTAGAAAGGTTCTGGTAGTGGCATTCGAGGATTGACATTGGAGGGAGAACGAAGGATTGGTTGTTTATCGAAGCGTAAAATTTTTTGCCCAAATAACCTTTACATGTTTGGTTAGCCGGGCAATCTTGAAGGTTCAAACTTGTAGTTATTATTGCTCTCTTGTCGATAATTTTGGGCATGTTACAAGGGTACACCGCAGATGCTAGGCTACGAAGATTATTTGAAAATTTTGTGGCAAAGGCGGTGTCTTCCATTTTAGAAAGGTTGTGGAGAGGGAAATTATTGGAGATTATTGGGTTTGTGCGTACCGGATTCCACACTAGATGAAAGTGGATCGGGGCCCTACGCTCGGTTGGACTATCCAGGGACTGAGGTTCCTGCGACAAGAGGCACCATTAGAGCTACCCAGCCGGGGTTGGCCGGATGACCCCTCCGGTGTGGGAATTAGTGATCGGAGAAGGGAGTTGAGTATGGTTTTGCTTGGAATAGTTCAGTTCTATTCAGTTACCTTTAATGTGAAGTTCATGTAGTATATATATGTTGTTCCTTGCTTGCTTCTCAAGGTGGGTTCATGGAGCTTGGATGCTGTCAAGTGTCCTTTTAGTATTGCTCGCAACGGGGGACCACCTGGTAGTTGCCAATAAATGCATATACTCATTGAAGTCATGCTGATAACAAACCACATTCCTTTGGTTCAACAACTTCCGTAATTCTAGGTGTAGGGGACCAGCTGAGGTGGCAACCTGCACATGCACACGTTCACAGTTTCCACGTTTTCTTGTGAGGTTTCCTTAGTTTGGTACTGATATTCCTTAGCTCGGCATCAATATGCCCTATCTCGGCCTTTTACAGGATCACTCATGGAGATGGGCTTGTCCATTCAGGTAACTTTGCATGGGCTCGGCCTATTTTCTGTTCGGCTTGTAGATTTAGTCTCGCAGCTCGGCCCAGCCCAGCACCACGGCTGGACTGGCCTTTCCACTGCGGGTTGGACCCAAGTGCTTGAGGACTTGGGTGGACTGTTGGTCATGAAGTTGGGCTTAATTGGTTTGCCCATATACTCATCCAGCCTACTTGGATTCGGACTTCAGTGGATTGGGCCGGTCTAAGGCTTGAACTCGACCCATCTCACATTTAGCCCCTTCATTTGCCCCCTAGCTCGTGCTAAGGTTCCCCTTGGGGGGAGCTATTGTTCTGCTCTCCAAGCGTCGCGTCGTTTCGGTTCTCCCCCAATTCGGCCTTGGTGACGGTTCAATCCTGACACATAATTCCTGCATGCGTCCTTTCGTGTAACACGTGGCGACGTGTGATAGGTGTGCAGAGATAGTGCGTCGATTCCATACCGAAGGTCGTGCTCCGTGTACTTGCGCGCCGGCTGGTGCAATTAATGTTCTGGCTGATAATACAAATCCCTTCATTTGCTTTTCTCGTTCCTCTAGTGAGTTCCAAAGAGAGAGAAATAACTCTTCACATTCCTCTGAACCAGTCTTGTTGGTGCTCTGCTCATACTTTTTCACCCCTGATCTTGCTCTGCTACCACTATTCTAATCTCTGTAAGTCCTCTTGCGACTCTTCTTCTTTTGCCTCTTTTTGCCTTAATCATCTTGTTTGGTCTACTCGCTGTCTATATTCCATACTTTGTTATCTGAGTCCTACCTCTGTCCCATTAGGTTTGTTGAATGGGGAAATTCCGTTCACTGGTTGATACCCCCGAGGCCATGGCTATGTTCCACCTGGACTATAATATTCCCAACGACGTTACCCTCTTGTTGGCGAAAGTAGATGCCAAGCGTATGGGCACGAGGAATACCGTTGCTTTTCCCATCACGGCCATAGTTGAGGGAGGGGTTCGGTTCCTTCTTGACCCATTGGTACGCCGGTTTCTGCATCAAGTCCAGCTAACCCCAATGCAAGTATCTGTGAACCTTTTCTGTGTTGTTTGCGGTGTCTCTACCCTCAATAGACGATTGGGTTTGAACCTTGACATATGGGATATCTTAGGTTGTTATACTCTTTCTCATAACAAAGACCACAACACATATTACTTGCGTGTTCGCTCATTTGATTGTCATTTGGTTACCGGGCTGCCTGATTCAGATAAACACAACGACGATTTCTTACAAGTTGGTGGAAACTGGGAGTTCCCTGCCGGAACTGAGTTTCAGTCTGAGAGGATGCCCCAGAAAGATGGCTACCTAGGTTCGGGCCTCTCCTTCTGATGACTTTTGTATTTCTTACATTATTTTGGGTATTACTCTGATGTGTCGCTTCTTTTTTGCATAGTCCTCTCGTTTCCAACGAAGGCCGAACCGAGAGAATGCTGAAGCCATAAAAGTTGCCCTGAGGTATAAAAAGAGATCTGCACCTGAGTTATTGGACTACCAGTCTACTTACCGCTCCGTTATTCCAAAGAAGGCGAGGCTCGCTGCTGCCCTTCTGGATTCCGATACCGAGACTGACATATCTCTCACTCCTTTGGTCACAAGTCGTCGTAGGAGTCAGGGTGCACTTTCTGAAAAAGCGCCTTCCCCTGCCCCCAGTTTCGCAAGGAGCGGGTCTGTGGCGAAGAGAAGGGTGTTGGTGGATTTAGAGGCCAAGGCCTTCGGGGCCTCCGATGCTTTGCAAACCCCTCTGGAAAAGACCGAGGTGAAGAGCCTCATGGAGGTGAAGATGGAGGTTGGAGCTTCTGGGACCCCTGCGGCTGCTGCCGAGCCCTCAGCTTCAGTCGCTACGCGAGCAAAAAAGAGAAGAAGGGAGGCTGGCAAAGCAGTGGTGGGGAGAGCTTCTGAGGATCCTGTTGAGGATGATGATGCTTTTGAGAAATGGGAGCCGCCAATATCGCATAAGGGCAGGCCCATTTCCACTTCTGATTCAGTTGTCGCTTTACAAGATTTTGCCTTTGATTTGACTAAGTTTTTGTTGATGCCGGTTGATATGGCCGACCACAATGGGCCCCGTGATATTCCTATCCTGAAGGGGACCCTTCAGATGACGACCGCTGTAAGTGTTTCCTTTTTTACTTGTCTTTACTGTTGCGTTGCTGTCTTCTTTTTTCTTAGTTCTTTGTTGTCCTTTACAGTGTATCCAGAGAATGCATCTGTCCATTACCCGTGCTGAAGAGCTAGAAAGGGCCGTGCTGGAGGTCGCAATGAACGCAGAGAGACTGACGGTAAACTTGGAGTCAGAGAAGGAAGGACGCCGAACCGCTGAGAGGGAAGCATTTCGTTTGAACAAGATTGTCGTTTCGGCTGAAAAATTGAAGGAGGCTGCTATTGGGACACAGGCTCAACTTGAGGGGAAAGTGGCCGAATTGGAGGCTGTTATTGCCGTGATGGCTGTCGAGCGTTCTGCACTGGAAGCCAAACACTGGCAATAGGGTTGGGATGAAGCCAGGGCTGCCTATAAGGTAGAGGTGTTAGTGCTGCGAGATAAGCTCTTCGTGAAGGGTTGGACGAGGGCCTTGACTGCTGCGCTGGTTCCTGAAGGCTCTTCCCTGTTTCAGGATGTCCCCGTTCCTTCGAGATCCTTGAGTTCGAAGACTGTTTCCATCCCTGTTGTCCTTCCAGCCGAAGTTTCTCCAGAAGATGATTCTGCAAGCATGACCCAGGACAGGAATGTTGTCGCTGAAACGGTGAATGTTGAAGGGATTGAAACCCCAGAGACTGAAGCCACGGGAGATGTGGTTAAGGAGGCTTCTACTTCTCAGGAAGTTGGAGCTTTCTCTACTTTTCCTCTCGCAGACGGCCTAGACAAAATTGCTGATGCTGCTCCTGAGTTGCCCACTGTTTGATGAAAATTGATGTTGAAAGGATTTGAACTTTTTTGCTTTGATGTATTGTGGCTCGGTCTCCATGACGAGTTTTCTTTCTGCATTTGCCAAGACAATTTTTCTTTTCTTTTCTTTGCTGCTGGTTATGAGGCCATCTGTGCCTTTTGTTGGATGATAGAATTTTCTTTTTGAACTTGCAATCTGATGTTGTTTGGCTTATATGTTTGAATGTTTCCTATACTGCCTGCCCCTGGCCGAGCACTATTGGGACCTCGGGCCGAATAGATGCTCGGTTTGGTTTTGTATTGCCTTTAAATGGATGTTCTGTCTGATTTTGCACTGCTTGCCCTCGACCGAGCGTTATTAGGGCCTCAGGGCTGAACTGATGCTCGGTGTGGAACTGTATTGTTTGCTCCCGACCGAGCACTGTTGGGACCTCGGGCCCGAACTTGTGCTCGGTGTAGCTAACGGATATGTGGTATGGCGGTGTTGGAGTTCGTAAGTGGGTCTTACTTAGGTCCATGTTGGTTTTGAAAGAAAACAATTGTTTGCCCCCACCTGGAGCTAAGTAAGATCGGCACTGAAGATTATGCTCTCAGGTAGAATTGCCAAAGTCTGTTTTAACTTTGATAGCATAAGAGCGACTAAACGGAGTAAAGGCATGAAAAGGTGTCTTACTCAGGTCCAGCTTGGTTTGAAAAAACAATCGTTTGCCTCCAGCTGGAGTTGAGTAAGACTACTACTGGAGGCCTGCTCCTGGCTGAACTTGGCCAAGTTTGTTTAAACTTTGTTTGTTCGCGTTAGTACTGACATGTTAACGTGTTGATACTTAAGAAGTTCTGTAGATGCAAAGATGTTTACTTAAGATATGTCAGCGTGGTTTCCACCAAGCAACTACACTTGGCTAAATAGAGATGTTACTTAAAATATATTAGTGCGGTTTCCACCAAGCAATTCCACTTGGCTAAAGTCCAATTTAGTTGCCAAACATAATTCCACCAAGCAATACCACTTAGCATGTTTGAGTGCTAACCAAATTTAAATTCTGTTCAGTCGTTTTGAAACTAAGTCCGTTTGGGTTAAGGCCAAAGCTGTTTCCGTTTGGTAAGTACCAAAGCTAATTCCATTTGATAAACATCAAAGCTATTTCCGTTTGGTAAGAACCAAAGCTAATTCCATTTGATAAACATCAAAGCTAATTCCGTTTGGTGAGAACCAAAGCTAATTCCGTTTGGTAAGAACCAAAGCTAATTCCATTTGATAAACATCAAAGCTAATTACAAGAATTTGATAAATTTGAGAGAAGTGGGGAAACATTTGAATTGGTCAACAGATAAATGCCTTTACATTCTGATAGAGAAGTTGGGGGATAATTCTATTGATAGTATTTCTTCAGGTTTGCTACGTTCCAGGGTCGAGGTATAGCTTTGCCATTCAGATCCTCTAGGTAGTAAGCGCCATTTCCAACAGCAACTGTGACTTTATAGGGACCTTCCCAGTTAGGCCCAAGTTTGCCCTCGCCAGGCACCCTTTTGTGATCCATAACTTTCCTTAAGACCAGTTCTCCTGATATAAATTGCCTTGGGAAAACCTTTTGGTTGTAACTCTTGATGAGCTGCTGTTGATACGCTATAAGTCTGATCAGTGCTGCCTCTCTTCGGCCCTCTGCCATATCCAGTGCTTGTGCAATAGCTTCCTCGTTACTGGAGCTTTCAAATAATTCAGACCGAAGGGTTGGGAGACCTACTTCGAGTGGGATGATGGCCTCCATTCCATAAGTTAAGGAGTAAGGTGTTTCCCCCGTCGAACGCCGTGCTGTGGTTCGGTAGGCCCATAATACGTGAGGCAACTCTTCAACCCATTTGCCTTTTGCATGTTCAAGTCGCTTCTTTACTTCATTGATGATGGTTTTGTTTGACACTTCCGCCTATCCATTACTTTGTGGGTACCCTGGAGAAGAGTTCCTATACTCGATTCTGAGGTCGGCACAAAACTTTCTGAAGACCTTACCATCGAACTGTGTTCCATTATCCGCAATCAGTACCCGCGGAATGCCGAAACGCATTACCACATTCCTCAAAGCAAACCTCTTCGTGTCCGCCTCTTTGATACTTGCCAGTGCCTCAACTTCGACCCACTTAGTGAAATAGTCGGTTGCAGCAATGAAGAATCGCCTGTTCCCAGTGCCTCGCGCCAATGGTCCTACAATATCCAGACCCCATTGCGCAAAGGGCCATGGGCTGGTGAGTGGAGTGAGAGTTTTGGCTGGCTGATGGATGAGTGGAGCAAATCTCTGACATTTATCACACTTCTGTACGTATTGCTGAGCATCTTTTTGCATCCGTGGCCACCAGTACCCGTGAGTGAGGGCTCGGTGTGCCAGTGACCTTTCGCCAACGTGGCATCCACAAATCCCATCGTGAATTTCGTAGAGAACATTCTCAACGAGATTTGGATGTACACATAGGAGGTAGGGGCCAAGATAGGAGCGTCTGTAAAGCTTCCCAGATGGTGAGATCCAGAACCGAGCTGACTTGTGTCTGACCTTGTTGGCTTCCCTTTTGTCTTCGGGGAGTGTACCAGATTTCAAAAAAGCAAATATTGGATCCATCCAGCTCGGCTCTAAGTTGTTGCAGAGGACTGGAGATGCAATACTTGGTTCTGGCACAAACTCAACCCAAACTCTTCTGGTATCTTTTGTATCTACTGATGAGCCGAGGAATGCCAGAGCATCGACGTGGCCGTTTTTGTCCCGACCGACTCGTTCCACTCGTATGGATTGAAATTTTCTGAGTAGGTCCTTGGCCTTGCCTGCGTAAATAGCCATTCTTTCATCTCGTGTTTCATAGACCCCAGAAAGCTGGTTTACCACTAGTTGTGAATCACTGAAAACAAGAAGCTGTTCTGCACTGAAGTGTTCGACGCTACGTAAGCCAGCCAATAACGCCTTGTATTCGGCCTCGTTGTTTGAAGCTTTCCAACCAAGCCTGAGAGCCTGTTCCCAGACAAATCCTTCTGGCGAAATAAGTACTACTCCTGCCCCCGAGCCTTGGTTATTGGATGATCCATCGACATAGAGCTGCCAGATGTTTCCAATAAAGAGTTTCCAAGCTTCTGATGCGCAGGGTTTTCATTGTTCGGTGGTGCATGGCACCTGTGCCGAACTTGGATCCCCCGGTTCGGTACTCTGGGTTGGAGCAAATTTTGCGACAAAATCCGCTAAGACCTGGGCCTTGATCGCTGTCCTGGGTTGATACCGAATGTCAAACTCACCAAGTTCTACCGCTCACTTTGCTGTTCTGTTAGAGAAATCGGCTCGGATGAATACAGATCTGAGCGGAAATTCAGTGAGGACATTAATGGTATGCCCCTGAAAGTAATGCTGCAACTTTCTTGAGGCGATAAGCAACGCGTATGCTAACTTTTCCAACAGTAGATACCGTGTCTCGGTATCTAGTAAAGTCTTGCTGACATAATAGACAAGCCTCTGTTCCTTGTCAACTTCTCGAATTAATACTGTGCTTACGGCATGATCTGAGACTGCTAGATAGAGGTACAGCTCCTCTCATTGTTCTGGAGTGGACAGCAAAGGAGGTGTACTGAGGTATCTTTTGAGGCTTTGCAATGCTTCGGTGCATTCGTTATTCCACTCAAATGCTGCATTTTTCCTTAGACGCTGGAAGAAAGGCTTTATCCGATCCGAGGATTTGCTAATAAACCGATTTAGTGCGGCCGCCATTCCGGCCAGCTTCTGCAGCTCCTTAGCCTTTGTTGGTACTTCAAGATCTCGTATTGCTCTGATCTGATCCGGATTCGCTTCAATTCCTCTGTGAGTGACCATATATCCTAAGAACTTCCCTGTTCCTACCCCGAAGGCGCATTTCGAGGCATTGAGGCGAAGCTGATGGTTTTTCAGGATGCCAAAAACTTCTCTCAAGTCTGCAAGATGTCTGTAGCGAACTTGCTTTTTACTACCATATCGTCTATATATGCTTCCATGGTTTTTCCCAGTTGGTCCTTGAACATCCGTGTAATCATTCACTGGTAGGTTGCCCCGACGTTCTTGAGGCCGAATGACATTACTTTGTAGCAGTAAGTTCCTCTTGGAGTGATAAACGCTATCTTTTCTTGATCCGGACCAAACAGTGGTATCTGATGATAGCCGCTATAAGCGTCCAGAAAGCTCATGCGCTCATGCCCTGCTGTTGAGTCCACTAGTTGATCAATGCGAGGCAGCAAAAAGTTATCTTTAGGGCAGGCTTTGTTCAAGCAAGTGAAGTCAACACAAACTCTCAATTTCCCATTCTTCTTCTTGACTGCAACCGTGTTGGACAGCCATTGCGGGTACTGAACTTCCCTGATTGCTCCTGAAGTTAGGAGTTTTTCGACTTTGGCAATTACTGCTTTGGTGTGCTCGACTGACGATCTCTGACTTTTCTGCACAATGGGCCGAGCTGAAGGGTTGATGTTGAGCCTGTGGCAAACAAATTCTGGGTCCAACCCTGGGGTATCATATGCTGACTATGCGAATACCTCCATATTTTCCCTCAGCAGTTCCAGCAGCTGAAGTTTCTCATCAGCGCCTAGCGAGGTACCGATAAGGAAGTACTTTTCCGGGTCATCCTCTTTTACCAGGACTCTCTCCAAATCCTCTACCATCTTTTCCTCTGGGGTTCCCCCTACATCTTCCAAGATTGGCTGTTCGGCCACTTCTACCGTCTGTACCCGATTGCAGAGCTGTTTTTCCTTTAATGCTGCCATGAAGCAATGTTTGGACGCAACTTGATCTCCTAAAATCTGCTCTACTCCGTGTTCCGTTGGGAAACGGATGATCTGGTGATAGGTTGAAGGGACTGCTTCCATTCGATGAATCCACGGATGGCCAAGTATGGCGTTGTAAGGGGATGGTGTATTAATAACCAAGAACTCTATCTGGAGGGTTTTTGTCCCCATCATGACTGGCAACACTATTCTTCCAAGCGGCCATTCTGGCTGTGAATTGAAATCGACCAATAGGGCTGCCGCTGGGGTGAGGTGCTGCTCGGAGAGACCAAGCTTTCTGAGCAAATCGTAATACAGTATGTCTGCTGCATTGCCCTGATCTACTAGGACTCGTTTTGCATCAAATCGTTTCCCAATTCCCACAGTTATAATTAATGCATCAGTATGTGGGTGTTGTATGCCTTCTAAATCTTTGCTAGTAAATGAAACTGTGCACAAGGGGGATTTAGGTACTGTATGTACTTTTTTTGATGCAGGCTCCACTGACATGACCCGTTAAATTTGCGCAGCCTTAACAATCTCTTCCTTCAGTGCCTCCTTAGATTCTTGAATCGCTGTCCCGTGGATCACATTTATTATTAGCCGAGGTGAATGCTCAATGTTTGGTTCTGGCGGTGGTTTTCCCAGTTCCGTCACTTCCTTATCCTGATCAATGTAATCCCTTAGGTGTCCAGTTGCCACTAGGTCTTCCAGGTGTTGCTTTAGTGCCCTACAGTTCTGAGTCACGTGCCCCCTGTCTTGGTGGTAGGTGCATCTGAGCTTCTGATTGCGCCGAGCTGGATCTCCCAACATTTTCGGGGGCCAAACGAAGAAGGGCTCTCTCTTGATCTTTTCCAGGATTCGATAGATTGGCTCTTTGAATATAGTTATAACGGCTTCGTGGGATTTGGACTTATCCACTTCATTCACTGCAATCCCTCGGTGTTCTTCCCGGTCTGATCTCTTCTTGTGCCGAGCTGTTTGTTCTGCTGACGCTTCCTCAGTGGGGATCTGATCGTCTTCGAGACGAGCGTACTGCTCAATCCTGGCGCGCAAGTCTTTCAAAGCTGTGGCCAGGCGCTTGGTAAGTGATTGTCTCAGCTTACTTTCCGGTCGCAGACCATGTTTGAAGGACATAACGGCCATCTGCTCGCTGTACACATTTTTCTCCAGGTCATTGTATTCTTCTCAGTACCTCCTAGCATAATTGCACAGCGTTTCCTCCTACTCCTTTCGGAGGCCGAATAGTGTATCTGGCTCCTTCGGGATCTTAGTGTTGGAGACGAACCTGGCTAGGAACTCTTCGGAGAGGTGCTTCCAGCCATAGATCAATCCAGCAGGGAGACGATCGAACCATCGAGGTCCGGTTTCTCCCAAGCTGGATGGGAAGACTTTACACATCAGTGCCTCATCTCGGTTCCATAGGGACATCATCTGTCTATAGTGGCTAATATGTGTCAGCGGGTCCGACTTCCTGTCGTATGAAGTGAACTTTGGTGGGGTGAATTTCTTTGGAGGTCTCATGGTCTCGATCTCTGGGGAGAATAGCGAAGAGACGAGCCTGTCCAACGCTCGGTGTTCCCTCTGGTGAACAGTACGGTCCAGATGATCCCGATATTGTTCATTCTGCCTATTGCCAATCAACCAAGTACGAAGGTCCTGAGGAGGGTATTCGGTCTGTTGACTAACGGTCTTCTGCCTCTTGGTCCTTTTTCGGCGTGACCCACGGGTGTGACTACTTGCTGCCTCACTCTGTACCGGGATAGGCTGGCTTTGTTGCCCAGACTTATTCCTGGGGAACTTCTTCACTGGTGGCTTTCTAGATGAGGTCCTCCGTCGCAAATGAGAGGGCTCCGCTTCCGTCTTCTTTTCTGTTGGATCACCTAGCATCCTCTTAAGTTGGGCTTTCAACTCCTGTATCTCCATCCCCATGGAGTCTATGATGCGATCTCTATAATCCTTTTTTTAGGAGAAAGTGCTGAGAAGAACCTCCAGCAAAGGGTAATCGGTGCTCGACGGATTCAGGGGTTCAATTATTGTTTCCAGTTTGTTCCTCCGGGACTGTTGGGAGTGCCAAACCTTTGTCATTTGTTTTCTCCGTCTGTGGAGTATGTGCTGAAGGCGGAATGTCCTCAATCCCCATCGCCGGAACTGAGTGCAGAGCTCAGAGATGAAGTGATCCACGTTCACCGCACCAATTGTGCGTACCGGATTCCGCACTAGATGAAAGTGGATCGGGGCCCTGCGCTCGGTTGGACTATCTAGGGACTGAGGTTCCTGCGACAAGAGGCACCGTTAGAGCTACCCGGCTGGGGTTGGCCGGATGACCCCTCCGGTGTGGGAATTAGTGCTCGGAGAAGGGAGTTGAGTATGGTTTTGCTTGGAATAGTTCAGTTCTATTCAGTTACCTTCAATGTGAAGTTCATGTAGTATATATATTTTGTTCCTTGCTTGCTTCTCAAGGTGGGTTCATGGAGCTTGGATACTGCTAGGTGTCCTTTTAGTATTGCTCGCAGTGGGGGACCACCTGGTAGTTGCCAATAAATGCATATACTCATTGAAGTCATGCTGATAACAAACCACATTCCTTTAGTTCAACAACTTCCGTGATTCTAGGTGTAGGGGACCAGCTGAGGTGGCAACCTGCACATGCACACGTTCACAGTTTCCACGTTTTCTTGCGAGGTTTCCTCAGTTCGGTACTGATATTCCTCAGCTCGGCATCAATATGCCCTGTCTCATCCTTTTACAGGATCACTCATGGAGATGGACTTGTCCATTCAGGTAACTTTGCATGGGCTCGGCCTATTTTCTGTTCGGCCCGTAGATTCAGTCTCGCAGCTCGGCCTAGCTCAGCACCACGGCTAGACTGGCCTTTCCACTGCGGGTTGGACCCAAGTGCTTGAGGACTTGGGTGGACTGTTGGTCATGAAGTTGGGCTTAATTGGTTTGCCCATATACTCATCCAGCCTACTTGGATTCGGACTTTAGTGGATTGGGCTGGCCCAAGGCTTGAACCCGACCCATCTCACATTTAGCCCATTCAGGGTTAGTGATTTGTTTGGTTCTTGTCTCTCTATATTTTAAAAAGGCGATTGTGGTCGAATTGTTGAAGGGAAATAGTGAAGTGAGATAAGGCCTTGCTGACATTACAAAAATGCCCGTTCAGTCGGGCACTTGATTCGCGGTGAGGAGAACATTAGTGCTTTGTCCCGGGACAATCATTATGGCGGTGGTTGTGAATGGTTTTGTGTAAACTGTATCTATTTCAACCGCAGTCAATGTATGGTTAGCGACAGCAAAGAAGAGCTCGTCGTTGAGGGCTGCATTGATGATTCTTAGCATGTAGGTTTTGCCACGGTCAACTGTCTGTACAAAAGTATCTGCATTTTATAGACGAAGATTTTAAAAAAAGTTAGTAAGAAATCTGTTTATGTATAGCGTTTTTAATTTTAATTTTTTTAAATTTTACCTTTGTTCGAGCAAGGATAGAGGGGCCCTGGCAATCCATTAATGGTGTAAGCATCTGAAGAGTTTGGGCCACTACCATACATCATCATTTCATTTTCCACCACATCTATATCTCCATTCCACCATTCACCTGTGTAATCACAACTCAAAACATGTTAACAAATATAGTTTGATACATAATTGAGAGAGAAACAGAGAGCAAGGAGGGCACAAACTATTGCAAATTTTGAGCCCTAAGGTTAAAAACTTTTTAAGGGGGAAACACTATAGCCTTTTACGAGGGCCCAAACCCTTTATTTTTATTTTCATTTTCCTTTTTGGACGTAGCACTGTGTATTCCACGAGTACAAATCTTATGTTTCATTCTCTCGAGTCCCTCAATTCTAAATCGTTTCTCTATTACACAATTGGGCCAGAGAAACCTAATTATATAATAGAGAGACATTTTAGACATAAGAGAATGATAGATGATTATCGACTGTATTGAGTTTGTAATTAACAACTATTTCATTCACATAATTCTCTCTTCTTTCGTTTTTCTTTTTTGGCCTTTTTGAAAATTGCCCTAATTCATGTTATAAAACATTTGTCATTTTTTTTTTTTTGAAAGTTCAATAGTGTTGAAGAAAATCGCCCACTACAATTCCTCTGTAAATCTTTCATCGGTGCTAGGAATACAAAAGCAAAAACAGATGTTTTACAAGGAGTGGTTGTGAGATATCTGTATCTCATTCTATATTTGGTCTCTGTGTACTTAGATTTATTGTAAATATTTTCATAAATTCTTGATTCAAATAAAGTTGTAAGCCTTAATCTTCTGGTTTGGCCTAACAAATGAATTGAAAGAGGAAGGAAATGAAGATTGGGAAATTACCAAAAATGATAGGAAAATCAGATTGGATAGGGAGAGAGAATGGATAGGGCATGCGAGGGTAGATGATGAAGGCACCATAAACAGAAGCTCTTTGCCATGCATGATGGGCATGCCACCATAGGGTACCCCTCTGCCCAATCACTGTGAAGTTGTAGCTATAAGACTGCCCTCCTCTGATTGGGCACTGTGTTATGTATGCTGGACCATCTGCCTATCCTGTTCTTAGCTGCCTTATTCCATGCCTATCAATACAATTCGTTAGTCAATTATTATTATTATTTGAAACAGAAATGTTTTTTGCCCCTAAAAAATGTGCCCCTAATGCCCTTAATGGCCAAAACGGCGTCGTTTTGGCCATTTTCCTTTGTTTTTTTTTTTCCTCATGCCTTGATTTTCTGTTTAGGGGCATTCGGGGCACCCTATTTTCGGGGCCCCAACCACTGCTCTATTTGAAAACAATCTATTTAGAGAAAGTTTGGGCGAGGAGACAACAATTAAATTCATGTTTGGGAACACTAAAAAGGAAGCACTAGGAGAAACACTAATGAGGTGGTTCTCCCTTGATGTGATAGTTGTCTCTTCTTTTTTTTTTTTTTTTTTTTTTTTGTTTATACATTTTCTAGCTCATTAGAGTTTTTAGTGGCAACAATGCTAGAGGGCCACAATTTTTATGGCCACAATGGCTCAAAACTGCCAAAACGACATCGTTTTGGCATGTTTTGCACCCAAAACGACGTCGTTTTGGCAGTTTTGAGCTATTGTGGCCACAAAAATTGTGGCCCTCAAACATTTTCCTTTTAGTGGTGTGTTTTTTAGTGGTCTCAATCATTTCTGTAACAATTATTGGTATTAGTGTGGTCTACGGAATTGCTTCAACAGCATCTGAAATAATGTATGCGAAATCCATGCATTGAAGTTATTGAGACAATTCCAAAAGCAATGAATGATTATTTATTTATTTATGTTTTTTTTGGGGGGGGGGGGGGGGGGGGTGTGTGTGTGTGGAGAAGGAGAAACTTTGATGCTTTCTCATATTTTTTTACTTCATTTCAGAATTTATTTTTTTATTTATTTAATTTTTTGTGTGTGGGTATGTATGAGCTTAAGACCATGTAATCACTGAAATGTAAGAAATCCACCTCATTTTAAAAGCTTCCATAATTCAACAATAGAATATAATTTTCTAGTAAATTTGACTATTATTTGTCCTGGACTTTTTTATATTTTTGTCATGTATTAATATAATGAATAACAGGTAGGATCTATTATAACAATACACTATAATATTTTCTTAGTTTAGTGATATTTGAAAGTGTCACAAAATTATTAGTTTAATGATATTTTTTAGTCTTGTGATATTTTGAACAAGTGCCATTTGTGTCCGTGCCACGGTAGATACTAGTGCCACGACACCATCATGGCTAAAAACTTTCAATGACATTTTGATGTCATGGTAGATATTATTTGTGGCACTATCAAGCGCCATTAAAAAAAGAGTTAGTGACACTTATAAGTGTCATTACACCATCAAGACTAAAACCTTTCAGTGACACTTTAATGTCATGGTAGGCACTATTCGTGACGCTATCAAGTGCCATTCGTGACGATAATTCGTTGTAGAACAATTTGATCCGCTCTTGAGAAGACTCAAACCGTCAACTTCCCGCACCATAAACCTTATACACCACACTCTTCCTACTACACCTATACAGCACCACATGATTATATATGCAACATATATTATTTATATAGTACATACATCCATATTAATATAAAAGTATATGTATAAATATAATTATTTTCTTGAACATAATTTATGTAAAATAAACTATTTACTAGCAAAATAAAAAAAGATCACTTTTGGCGACTTTTTAGTCGCCAATTCTATACTTTTGGCTACTAACTGTTTTTTAGTTGCTAAAAAAACTTAACTTTTGCCGACCAAAATCGGATTTGGTCGCCGAAGATGCACTTTCAGCTACCAAAATTTTCATTGCCAAAAAATTTAATTCCCGCTTTAGGATTTTAGTTCTCCCGTTTTAAAAATGACTACTTTTGGCGACTAAACTTATTTTTCAGTAGCCAATTGTAGACTTTTGGTTACTAAAATTTTTTTAGTCACCAAAAAGCTTTACTTTTGGCTACTAAAATTTTTTTAGTTGGTAAAACCCATATAATCAACGACCAAACTTATTTTTAGTTGCCAATTGTAGACTTTTGGCTACTAAATTTTTTTAGTTTTCAAAAAGCTTTACTTTGGGCTATTAAAATTTTTTTAGTCACTAAAACCCATATAATCAGCGACCAAACTTAGTTTTGTCGCTAATTGTAGACTTTTGGCTACTAAAATTGTTTAGTCGCCAAAAAACTTTACTTTGCTACTAATGCTGTTTTGGTTGCTGAAAGTATTTCAGCGACCAAATTTTTTTTGGTCAGGAAATTTAATCGCCGAATGTGCTTTTTCTTGTAGTGTATATTGAGTTTAATTTATTTATTTTTAATCATTTACTGCATTTTAAAAATTTAGAAAATATATTGACATTTTTTATTTTTTCAAAAATGCCATTATAAGTTTGGAAAGTTTTTGACTTAGTGGCATTTCTCAAAATGCTATAAAATATTTGTTTATGACACTTTTCACCTAAGTGCCATAAAAAGTAATTTGCACTTACCTAGTGTCTTGACAGTTTTTAAACAATTCTATTGCTACTAAAGTTTAGTGGCATCTGTTGGTAAATGTCACGAACATAATTTTTTGTGTCATTATTTTATAAAATGCCATAAAATTGATGTGACATTTCTTTATTGAAATGCAACTAAAGCCTTATATGTTTGTGGTTCTGTGGCATTTTTCTAAAACATTTAACGCCAATTTTTATTTTTGTGGCATTTTCTAAAAACATGCCACTAGTGTAGTGTCACTAAAGTGTAAATTTATTGTAGTGACATTTTTGTTGTAGTGAAGTGACACTTTTTTTAATTGAAATGCCACTAAAGCTTTGTATGTTTGTGGCTCTATAACATTTTTCTAAAAAATGCCATTAAATATTCTTTTTGTGACATTGTTTAAGAACATGCCACTAGTATGGTGTTACTAAAATGTGTTTTTGTTGTAGTGATACCACAATGGCACAGTTATAAAATAATACATATCTATCTTTAAAAAAAAAAAATTATATGTATAGTTTTTGATAATCACCATTTTAGTCCCACTATGGAAGTTGGGGGTATGGGAAACTTGGGCACTCTAGCTATGAGTACATATTTATTTATTTATTTTTTAGCCGCCACTATCAAAATAAAATAAAATGAAAATGATTTGGTTGTTCTATTATCTTTTCCACTCAACTTAATATTATTGTTATATATAAATAAAAAGAAAATAAATCTCTAATAAATGCAAATATAAAAACAATGAGATCTATATTAATAAATATACATCTTAACTATTTTTTTTGCTCATAGGACTGAAAAAAGGGATTGACAAAAATGTGTTTATATATAATATTTTTTCTTGTTGATATGATATGCATGATCATCAACCAATAATATTGCAAGTTTCTACTAAATATTGAGTTGGATTACCTTCAACTTTTTGAATTCATATAATCTATATTTAAAAATTTATACACAAATTATTTTTACAAATAATTTAACTGTTGAATCTATACGAGGAGCAGTTAAGCTATTGACATCTAAAAATTTATAGTGTGTTGATTTTTAAAAATATATTGTTGAAAGTTCTTCAAAATTGATCATAATAATTCAGAAGTGACATGATTGCTTGGACTATGGAGTTTGGACTCAAGGGTCAATCAAACCATTCTAAAAAAAACTTTATAAATTTTTCCAAATTCATCATGGACATAAAAGTTCAAAACATATCCTACATGTTTTTAGCAATTTTGATTGTTTTGATAAGTAGCAACTTTGAACTTTTTCTTGAATATTACAAATATTACAAATAATTTGAATAGAAATTCAAACTGAATGCCACGTGCTGGTCTATTATTGCAAGATCAAGGGAATATAATACAGAGAAATCAAGTTGTTTGAAATCAAGAATATTTTAGTTTATTCTTTTATATTTTTATTATTATTTTCATGGCTTGAGACGAGTCTTGGAGTATTAATTCAGTGCAATTAAGATAAATCACATAAGAAGTTCTTTAAGATGATTTAAATAGGTGTATTTTTTAATTTTTGTGAAAAATTGTGTAGAAAAATAGAGATGTGATGTAATTTAAAAAAGATAAAAAAAAATATAAAAAACGTGCTAATATTCAACATGCCAAACAAGTTCTAGATATGGACAAGTCAGATAAGAACACAAGGGCGTGTAAACTTAGGGGTTGTTTGAGATGTTCTAAATAAGTGTATTTTTTGACTTTTTATGAAATATGGATTGGGTTTGAAGTGATGTGGTAGAGAGGTGATGTGACTTAAATAAGATAATGTAACTTAAATAAGATAGTGACTTTTTGACTTTTTTTTTAAGATGTCAAACTTAACCTTAGTGTTATACTTTGTTTGGGATAACCTATAAAAGTCAAAAAGTTATTTAAAAAGTGAAAAAATTCATATTATTTGGGAGAAGCTAGTAGGAGAAGCCTAGAGGACAAAATTATTATTTTGCCCTTTGAATTCAACTACTCAAAAGTCAAAAAGTCAATAAGGGTAGAATGGTCATTTTAATTCTACTACAATATTTTATTACACATCTTTTCGTAAAAATTCAAAAAGTTATCCCAAACATATATCTTTTTTTCACTACTTTTTTAGACAAAAAGTCAAAAAGTGCACTTAAATTGTACATCCCAAACAAGTAGTATCTCACACTTTTACTAAAATCTCATTTTAGTTCCTTCACTTTCAATTGTAACAGTCAATCTTTTACACTAAGTCAAGTTACAATATCACTTTTTCATCCATCTACCATTAACAAAGTTGAAGAATTTGTCTTTTAAAGCAAATGGAACAAATTTTTTTTTTTTTTTTTTTTTTTTTTTTCATTAGTATCATTACACTTTTACTAAAATTTTACTTTAATCCTTATCCTTTTACCAAACTCTCATTTTAGTTCATTCACTTTCAATTTTCGTTAGCTTTATTAATAGTAGATGAACGGAAGGGTGAGATTGAAATTTAATTTAAATTATAAGGGATTGATTGTTATAATTAAAAGTGAATGGACCAAAATGAGATTTTAGTAAAAGTGCAAGGGTATTAAGTGTAATTTACCCAAAAATTAATTAGTCATATGGATCATGTCTTTTAGATCAAAATGCATATTTTGTATTGTTTGTTTTTATGTCTTTACACAACTGTATTAGATTGAGTTTTTTTTTTTTTACTTTATTAAAAGAAAATTAGTGTAATTATGTGAAAATTATAAGATTTACTATATTTTCTCTAGGGTTTTTTTTTTAGGGTCCCTGGTATTAAGATTTTATAGTATAAAGGACATCTAATATTTTTATAATGTTTAAGGTCCCTCAATTTGATCTAGAGAAATTATGTCCAAAGAAATTCTGTCCAGAGAAATTCTGGTCCAAAGAAATTCTCTCCAACCCAGAGAAATTCTCTGTTTCTCTCCAGAGAAATTTTGTGGCCGAGTATTTCAAGCTTCCTCTCAAAGTAAACTCTCCAGATCAATGGCAATATGAAGAAGCACACACCCTTTAGCAAAGAAGATCTGAAACTCTATGTCCTTAACAAATGCCATCATGAACAGAGAAAATTCAAACTCTATGTCCTTACCAGAGAAAATCAAATCCTTTACCAGAGAAAATTCAAAATCCTTTATCAGAGAAAAATCAAAGAAAATTGAAACAAGAGAAAATTTAAGGGTAATCCAGAGAAAATTACCAAATTCAGAAAAAATTCAGAAGTAATCCAGAGAAAATTGCCAAATCCAGAGAAAATTCAAGAGTAATCTAGAGAAAAATCAAGAGTAATCTAGAGAAAATCATCAAATTTAGATAAAATTCGATCCAGAGAAAATTGCCAAATTCAGAGAAAATTCAAGGGTAATCCAAAGAAAAGTGCCAAAATTCAGAGAAATTTAATACTATCAACACTGTCATAAAAAGAAATTATGATTTAACCTGAGTTGAATAGTTCTTCAAGTATAAAAAGAAAATGTATTCACAAATGATAAGTTTGAAAAGAACAGAGTAACAACCGTGAATTAAGATAAGCATGATAATTGAACGTTCTACAAATACAGAAACATCATATCAAAACTCAATCCCCCATAGATAAAAAAAAAAAAAAAAACAGAAATCAGTCTGATTCTGGTTTTGATTCTATCTCTGAGCATATAAAATGTACCTTGGAGACTTCTGAAGATAATCTATGAGGGTATGAAGAAAGATGCCCCACAGAATCAATCATGCGGAACTGGAGAAGAGCTGAGACTCAAGACTGTTAAATTTGTGAAATTGGCAAAGAACTCCAGAACTGGAGAAGAGTGATTGTTCGAACCCAGATGGATCTCAGAAAGAGATTGAAGCTTCAGAAGAGAAGAATCAATGGGGCCTGAAAGATTACAATTGGACAGGCTCAAAACTTGTAGATTAGGTAGTGAAGATGAAATGGCCTGACACCAGTCACTCCCTTTGGCCGATATATTTACACCATCAAGACGAAGTTCTGTAAGGCTAGTAAGATTCCGAAGAAGCGTTAATAAATTGGGGTACTGAGGTTGCAGTGAAAGAGTTCCCGGGAAGAGTGTAGAGAGATCAAGAGTAACCAACCTTGTTAACTGCAACAATTCAATTGGAATCTGCCCAGAAAAACTAGCGTTTGACAAGTTCAGATATGCCAGATTGGTGAGCTTGCCGAAACTGGATGGAATTGGTGTGAAGTTGAAGCTGTTGAAAGCCAAATTCAGGCTCGCAAGAAACTGAAGACTGAAAAGACTGCTAGACTGGTTGACTCGACCATTGATTGACTCGTTGTTCAGATCGAGACCTGTAATATGACCGGCTTGATCGCAAGTGACACCTTTCCAACCACAACAATCGTTACTTTGAGTCTGAGTCTAGGGCTGATGATTTTGAGAGTTGGATATCGAAAAAGAGCAGCAAGGAGAAAGAGAGAGAGAGAGAGAAAAAGAGAGGAGGGTGAGGGATATCAAATTTCTGTGTAGGGACCTTAGACATTATAAAATAATATTGTGGATCTCTCCCATTACTAAAAATGGGAAAGGGACCTTAAACAAATTTTTCCTTTTCTCTAAAGCTCAAAGTATAATTTATCCCAAAAAACGAAAAAAGAAAAAAGAAAAAATTGAAATCAGTTGTCGTCATTTTTTAAAATTCTCTCTCTCACTCTATTAGTACTGTCATGTCATTATAATTAAAATCTAATGCAATTTTCTATTTAAAAAATTATTAATATATTTTCACATTTAACAAAAGAGCTAGATAATATGACAGCACTCATATGCCAATTTAATTATAGGAGAGAGCATGTCACAATTTTTAAAAAGACAAAATGAGTGCATGACCATGTGTCATTGGAGGAACAAACGGACACTCTAAAATTCTTGATACCAGATCAATTTTTTTTTTTGGAAAATTATATTGATAGTAGTTATACTTTGGCTCTTATATTATTTTAATTCTTATAATTTTAATTGATTTAATTTTAATTTTTAATTTTTAATTTTATTTCAATTTGATTTAATTGATTATAATCGTAAGCATTTTTTTTAATAAAAAATTGTGCACATAAACATCATGCGTGCTTTATACCTTTAGGGGGAAAAAAATGTAAATTTGATCAATTCAGTGAGTTAAATTCAACAAACTCAGTGATTATTTTTTGTCAAAAATCTTAGCAGCGTTATCAATTAGACCAAATTAACATAAAATTTAAATAAACATATGATCAAATTTGAGTTAATTAAAAGTATAAGGACTAAATGTACAAGAGATAGAATGTAGGGACTATAAGTATAATTTTCCTTTTTTGTTTTCTAACGTAGAAAGAGAGCATAGATTAATCTAAGCAAAAACAAAAAGAATAGGAAGAAGCTAACATGCATGAGTTTGTAAAAAGAAAAAGGATAAATTATAAATACACCCTTGAAATTTGATTAAAATATAAATTATCTCTTGTGGTTTTAGAAATTTCAATTAATAATTTAGATAATTTTGTTATTGTATAAGAGAACAATTATGAATTTCATTTTTTTAGTTAATTTTGTTAAATAAAAAATACTAATAAGGTGGTATTTATAATTTTTCAAACAACAAAAAGCAATCTATACTTTAAACAAATGTCAGGGATTGTATTTGTAATTTACCCAAAGAAAAAAGAAACCCGCCAATGGATAGTTGTGTTCCTGGCAGCGAGGTTGGTAACCTTAACCACAACATTATCACCTTCATGGACAGCAATGGTTGGCCCTGGATACTTCCCATTCACTATTAGAAGTGGCTTTCTATGGCACAACCTGCTCACTTCTGTCCACTCTAGCTGGAAAAAAAATGGAAAAAAAGAAAAATCACAATCATATTTTTAACAACAAACGCACTTCAATTCACTCTATATCATTTTTATAATTACATGCATATATGTATATATGTGTGTGTGTGTGTGTGTGTGTGTGAGAGAGAGAGAGAGAGAGAGAGAGAGAGTTCCATTAATGCATGTGTATGTATGAGACTGATGAGAGAGAGAAAATTATTAGCTTACATTGAATTGAAAACTCCTGGTGGTTTGTGAAGCACAAGAAGATTGAATCCCAACAAGTATCGACAATCCTACTATTAGCAACCCATAGAAACTACCCATATTCACCATCTCAAGGTCTTGAAATGTCTTAGAACTAAACTTGCCAATATGACACGCTACCACCTCTATAAGTTTTGAATTACCGCCAACTTTATTCAAATATAATAATCTAAATATTTAAACAGTTCAAAAATTGAGCAACTTTATTAAATATGTATATGTTTAACACGTCCCTCATGTAATGAAGTCAGACATTATTTCATCATTAGACCAAACACATGCAATTATTATATTTATCAATAATTAATAAGATTCGATATATCAATTATTGTCTATTTTGATACCTTTTTAAAACTGCGAATCACAAATTCGTACACATGTGGCCAGGTTCCATTCCAATGTATAAAATTGTAACACAACATTAAAATCGAAAATCAATGATCAATATTGTCATGTCAATTTGAAATTGAAAATATCGTTTAATTATTTTTAAATTAGATTATGAAAATAAACATGCAAATATTAAATTTATCAAGTAGGCAGCGAGATTCAAATACAAAATTTATTATCAATTCTGATAAGTGGTGGCTCAAGGGGTAAGAAATTTAGGTGCTCACCTAGGGGTCTCAAGTAGAGAAGGGCCTCACCTTTTTTTATATTTATTACTACATAATGTATATATTCATAAATTAAAAAAAAACTTAAATATGAAATTTCTCTGCAAATAAATAACAAATAATTAAATCTTAAATTATCAAAAAAACAATGGAGTATTACACTCTGTAATCTTAGATACTCAGCCAAATCAGAAAGGGAGCTAAACAAATATTTCTCATTAGATACAAAAAGGGTATATCATCATTACTTTTACATTAAAAAATTCTCTTTATCAAAATTATTTTAATTGTGAAAGTTAAGAATATTGTTATGAATTTTTTATAACAGTGAAAGTTAAGAATATTGTTATAAATTTTAAATAAAAATTACCGTAAAAAAATTATAAAGATCCCAATTAAAATTTTCACATTGAGGGTAAAATAAGATTAAACCGCCTCTGACTTTACTATTATGCATGTTTATTCATTATTGACGTCGTAGATTTTTAAAAAAAATTCTTGTGTTTTGTCATAGATAAGACAGCATTGCTGTGAGAGAAAGGTTGGTGGAGAGCCAACGAACGTGTAAAGTTGAGATTTAAAAAAAAAAATTTAAGTAGACTTTGTTTGAAAGTTGACTATAATATCTTTTTTTTGGTTATAATTTGAAAAAAAAAAAAGGTAAATTACAAACCCATCTTTTGATGTTTACTTAAATTATAAATTATTTTATGTAATTTTAGAATTACATTTACCCTCTAAGATTTTTAATTTCATAACAAATATGTCATTTTATTAATAAATCATTAAGTTAATTAATAGTTTTTAATAATGTTATAATTTTATTTCAATTAATAATTCAGATAATTTTATTATTGTATAAGTGAATAGTTAGAAATTTTATTTTTTTAATTAATTCTGTTAAATAAAAAATTTTGACAGGAAGGTATTTATAATTTTTCAAATTATATGAGATAATTCATATTTTAAGCAAACCTCAAAAGATATATTTGTAATTTACCAAAAAAAAAAATTGTTAAAAAGCATTCTTTAGAACTGTTAAGTTAGTGTTGAAAAGTATATAATAATATTTGAGATATATAAAATTTTTATAAAAATGATAAATATTTTACCATTTTGTATTTTCTTTTGGGCTATGCTTCAAACCGCCAGCACTCTCAGCACCCCCCAGCACTTTTGTGAGAGAGAGGGAGGAGAGAGAGGGGAGAAAAAACAAAAAGCAAAAAAAATAAAAAAATATAATATATAGCCACAAATTAATTAAGAGTTGTAGGAATCAAAATTTGTGAGAGTGTCAAGCATTATTATTTTCTTTTATAGTCGGACCCATAAGCAAAATTTGACTCTCAAAAAAACAAGAAAGGGGACATGAGCTTTAAATGCAGCCAAAATGCATAATTAAATTCAGACTTTAGTTTATTAATTAGATCTCAAAATCTGTCACTGTCATATCGACTATGGGGGTGTTTTGGGGAGTCCATATCCTCTCTTTGGGCTCTCTATTTGGCTCCTTATTTGGTAGACTATTAGACTTATTTTTGAGTTTAATTTTGATAATTGAAGTTATTCATATTTTAGAATTTGTCGAATATTTCATACTTATAAAAAATTAAATCGATCGAATATCGAAAACTATGTATTCGGATCATCAAACTAAAAGTTTTATTAAAAAAATAAAATTATTTATTAAATTTTTTTAATAAATAATTTTTAATTTGATGATCTAAACATGTAATTTTCGATATCTGATCAATTTAATTTTTTATAAATATAATATATTCGATAAATGTTAAAATGTGAATGGTTCGAATCATTAAAAATGAACCCAATAACCCATCAAGTACAGAGTCAAGTAGAGAGATCCAATAAGAGAATCCTTATTAGTGTTTTGAAAAGGTGGTTGAATTAAAAAGTTTACTTTTGACTCTTTTCTCCTTCTTTTCTTTTTTTTTTTTTTTTGTTTGGATATGTTTCCAAATGGTCCCTGTATGTTGTCATTTGGACTAGTAGTAGAGATTGACATGTAAAAATTGGTAAATTGGTGGGTTGGTGAGTGGTAAATCAATAGCAACTTGGACCGAATGAGAGAGAGAGAATCTTTTGGTGTCCGCGGTGGTTACTTATGAAAAATGTTATATATTTTAAATAAATTATTAAATTTTTTATCAAAATTTTCAAATAGAGTGTGAGATTCACACAAATTATGTGTATGAATTTCACTTTCATATAAAAAAAATTTGATAAAAAAATTCAATAATTTATTTAAAATCCTTATCATAACTCGGTCATTTATTCCATGTGGCTTCCTTACATCCAACTTCGTGGTCTGTGTGTGGGTTACCTACCTCCATTATTGTTACAGTCCAAAAGCAGAGAGAGAAAGTTGTCCATTTTGTTTGGTTGAATTTAAAATTAAAAGAAAAAATTTGTTATTTTTAAGAGAAATGGTAGAAATTCAAAAAAATTTGTCCAAACATAATGTATCCTAAAATGTGATTTTGTAGTTCAGTTTTAACTTTTGTACAGTGGAACCGACAATTATAATGAATCTCCATCACACATTACTTTTCTGAGTATTTTTCTATGCATAATGTATCTAGTATTGTTGTTTTTTAAAAAAATACTAAAAACTAATTTGGTAAAATAAAAGAAAAATACTCATAATTTTCATTTTTTTTTTTTTGGAGGGGGTTTTGAAAATTTAAAATATTATTTTGACAATTATTTTCATCAAATTAATTTTTTTTTTCTTTTTGAGAAAAAAAAAGAAATAAATTATAAAAACTCAACCAAATATGATAGTGAAGTTCAAAAAAGTAGATTGAAAAATAGAGAGAAAATGAAGTATGTGTTTAAAATTTAAAGGATAAATTACAGTGATCTTTCTTGAGATTTAAAAAAAATACCGTAAGTCTCATAAGTTTGGCGTAAATACACTAGGCTTCTTAAAGTTTTAATTCATATAACACTTGGTCAATTTTTCATCAAAAATTCATTAGTCATATGAATAAAAACAATATTATTATTTCTTTTACATTGAAATATATATATTTTACCCTATACATCTTTGTGTTTTTATACTATTTGTATTAGTTTTGATTTCTTTAACCCTACTAAAAGGAAGACAAGTGTAATTATGTAAAAAATGTAGACCTTGCCATATTTTTTTCAAACCTCAAGGAGGTCAATGTAATTTATACAAATTTAAATTTAGTATGATATGTGTAAAATCTAGAATAAATTTGATTTACACATTTTATATTTTTATTACTTTCTAAGCTATTATGCAACTATATCCATCCAGTTCTATTACAAATACAAAAATTAATCACAGAACTAAATGTAGAGTAAACATGAATGGACAAATTTTATCAAGTTTGTTAGCCAAATTCACTTTTAAAAAAAATTATTTGTTATATATTTTGTGCCTAACTTGTGTGTTTGTAAACTAATTCGTATCCCTCACCAACTAAGGGTGGCTAATACGAAATAATAATAATAATAATAATAATAATAAAATAGTGCCCGACAACAAGTAAATGTGGCCAACTTCAATTCCTATTGGATTCTAATATTTTTAATCCAAGTACATGAATTTCACGAGTATTAGACCCCCATGAGAAAAGATCCAGAGCAAATAATATCATATATATATATATTATTAAAAATAATATTTTTCTCATATTTAGGTGGCATACTATAAGGATTTTTTTTTTATTTTTTATTTTTTTTATTTTTTAAGGGACTTGCATTAGCATGTATTTTTTTAATCACATATAGAGTTCTACATAAATCCAAACATAATTTAAATTATATTAATTTTACCTATTTCATATGCAGTCTATTTGACAAATATTTATTTTTTATATAGTTTTCATGGTAAATTGAGATAATTCATAAATCTAATACCAATTTTTGCGTTTCATGTTTTTTTTTTCTTAATTTTTTCAAGGGTATTAGGATTTTTTTAATGCTAAATTGTCTCTTATTTTTTATTTTATTTTTTTCTCTTCTTATTTTTTCGTGTATTATTCTGTTCTCAATAACAGTTCTATATTATTCTATGTTATGAATTTGTCGTTTAAATTTTATAGTAATTCTATATATGAAATTATACTTCATTTCCTACATTATTTAATATAATCACAATTCATAGAAGAAAAAAGCTGTACAACAATGATACTCTTGAGAAACCTCTAAAATTTAGATTTACTGCTTTAGTTACTTTTTCAATTGTTGAGTAGTAAGTTCTTTTATTTTTTTGACATCATATTATAGATGATTAATCACTTCACACACTGAAATGTATCTATCATTTGAATGTTTCATTATTTTTCTATTTTGAATTTAGATGTTATGTGATTCTTTCTTGGTTAGTGGTTGAATTTCTTTTATGTAGTTGATATTTTAATTTAATTAAAAGTATTTATTTTACAATCTTATAATTTAATATATATATATATGTATCATATAAAATCATTATATGATAATCCAACTACAACATATTTATATTTAATTTTTTAAATAAATATTATATAATTTCTATTTCTACATATTTTTTTTTTCAAATGAATATAAAAGAAAATTAAATAGTTAGAATTACTTTTAATTTTATCTTACTAATTCTTCTTCTAATTTGACTGTTATTTTTAATATTAAAATGAGTATTTATTTTACTATTTTATAATTTAATATATATCATACAAAGTTATTGTATAATAATTACATTTTTATAATACGATATGTTAGACATATTGATTTTGATGATTTTGTTTTGATTTATGTTTTGATTTAATTGAAGAGTTAAATTGTTTGAAATCTAATAATTAATTTAACATCATAATTCATCCTCATTTTGTCTTATTTATGTTTATTAGGGCCCAAAATTTCAGCTTAAACAAAGCAAGAACCAAGTAGAACACAACAACAAGCAGCAATAGCAGCAGAAGCAGAAACATTGTCTCGATTTTGTTTCGATGGATTATAATTGAAAACTTATTGTTTGATTAAATCATTATAATTTATGATTCTCTTAGTATTTAACTATGTTTTTTAAGGCAAAAAAAAAGCTTAAACAAGTATTAAAGAAGTCCCATAACAACAACAAACAACAGTAACAGAAGCAGCCAAAACAAAGAAGGCTGAAAATACATTGGGTGGATGTCCGGGCAGACGACCGGTTAGGCCAAATCAGCCAGTTTCACTCTAGTTCAGTCCATCTTCGCTCCGACTGTCAGACCAGCAGTATGCTCGACAACCGTGGACAACATCCTTGATGATCGGGACTTGACCGGACATCCAGGAGGATGTCCAGGTGGATGACCACCAAGAACAAATCTGTTGGACAATCTTCACTGTATTTAAATAGTTTAAATTCTGTTGTGTACTAAACAACAACCAGAATATAAAGAAATAAAGGAAATGAGAAAATTTGTTTGATTACAAAAATCAAACTAGAAATAAAAATAAATAAATAAAAACAGATTTTATTTTGTTACAAAAACAAAATTAAAATCTGATTTAAATAAATAAATAAAAACAGATTTTATTTTGTAACAAAAACAAAATTAAAATCTGATTTAAATAAATAATAATAACATCGAAAATAAATTAAATAACTTGATTAATTCTTGAATAATAATATGATCAAGTCCAGTGTTTGACACTGTGTCCTTAAGACAGATTCGTCCTCTCATTGGTGCTTTCAGAATATAGACATCTATCTCCCAGGATGAAATGATCTACTACAAACAATAGCAGCACTACAAATTGTTTGCCTTACGAGCACACTAAGTGTTTACACTCTTTCTTACAAGAAAATAATGCAACAAAATGAAAAATAAATTTGCAAAGCTCTTAAGGACGAAATTTATGAATTTTCTGAATGTCCAACATTAAATGAGGGCTGTCCTATTTATAGATGGATTAGTGGCTGCAGGTTTTGAATTAAACAGGTGCAAACCTGTTTGAACAGGTATGAAACCTGTTGGTTTTGAATTTAAACAGATTTGAATCTGTTGGGTTCACAATTCAAACAGATAAAAATGGGAAGGGCCCTGTTTGGGTGTACAGTAAAACCGGACCAGATTATTTCTGGTTTAATTTGAATTCTGGATTTTATTTTACCAAAAATAAAATTAAATTCAAATGTTTTTGACCCAAAAAGATAGGTATTGGGCCGGACAAGCCCAACCCAACCTCACACCACGCACCTGTGCCGAAGCCCAGGCCCAGCCCAGCCCGCTCGACCGACCGGACGGACGGCGGTGCGGCGCGCGCGCGTGTGTGGTGATTTTTGAGTCCAATGGGTCTAGCCCATTTTGCCCATAACCTCCCTCTCTAAAACACTTGGGTACCCCTTGGGGCACACCCCAAGTACCAAATCCATGCCTTATAAACCCATTCAAAACTTCCCACCAAATCAATGTGGGACAAGCCTTATTCAAACATTTAAGGATTTTCCACCAAAACTCCATTTCCATGGAGCGTACTTTGGCTTCAATTTCCCATTCACTCGGTAATGGTTTTGAGTAACCAAATATACCACGTGAATCACAACGCAGCATAGAACGCGTTACTACTTTGACCCGCGAAAATCGACGCTCGGGGCCCACCTAAAAAATAGACCAAACTTAGGAAAAAATTCTGGTTTTACCCAGAATTTTATAACCATTTCTAACAATCCCCCACATGAATGGAATTTGATGACAACGGAAATGCAACAATATGCAGACTTTATCGAAAGAGTATAAGTCGAAAATATCTTGCATCAAGATAGGTAGCTTTCGGCCTTAAACCTTATTCTCATCTCTTTATTATTCTCAAAGCTGTATGATTTTATCATCAATCTCATCTCTTTATTCTTCTCAAAGGATCATGCCTGAGTTTGTCCCTCTTGCCAAAGCCTTTGTTTTACAAAGAAATGTGGCCTTAGCTCCATATGTTTTGGGTCATATTTATAGAGTTTGTTCCCTCTTTTGTGAAAAACCTATGGATGCCAATCAAGGAGGCCCATTTTGGATATTCCAACTCTGGCTTTTTGCATGCTTCACTGATTTGCAGTCTAAATGCTTAAAGTTCTTAATGCCAAACCCTACCACTTACGGCACGAAGTTAGCCAATGTTTCACTTTATCTTTCCAAATTCGCCTTCCATTTTTCTTTCTTTCACCAACTTCCAGCTTCCCTTTCTTCTCACACCTTCCGCCCCTTCGAAGCTACCAATATTGGCCCAGCTTGGTTGATGACCTTTTTGAGTGATAGATCCTACTCTACGCCTCAGCACAAAAACATATGGGCTTCTATTTTGATTCCCAGGGAACTATTCATTGGTACTATGAACCCTAGAGCTTATAAGTGCATCTCTGAACCCTATTGTCCTGCCCAGTTTGCTAGGCAATTTGGACTCTCACAGGAGGTCCCCATCCCTCTTTGCAGTTAGTCCAATTTAAACCTTGCTAGTAGAGATTTGAAGGTTCCAAGAGCCAGATTGGAAGAAGCAACTTCCAAATTTATCCAAGATCTAATTGATTTTGAGTACTTACCCTTCATACCTCAAAACAATACACTGAAAGGGTACCAGAACTGGTGGTTGGCCAATATGGAGGTGCACTTGGCCATTTCTCCCCAAGATCTATTAATGATACTAGACGTTCCTCAAACCAAGTCTAAAGGGACTGGAGTTATTACTTTCTCCACTGCTCATGCTATCCCAATTCCTACCTCGGCTACTACAAAGTCTGCTTCTACTGCCTCACCACTTCCTAAAGTTACTCGAGCTGCTTCGAAGAAAAGTATGCACTGCTGCTTCTTTTCTTTTCTCCTTTTTATGATACTTTTGCCTTTTACTTATAGTTCCTTCTTTGGTGTAGGTGGTGTAGACGCCTCATAGGGAGACTCTCCTCAAAAAGCTTAAGCTTTAAATCTCCTTAAGAGCAGACAGAAACAACAAAGGAAAATAAAGCTTTTGCTTGATCCTGAGGAAAAAGTACCTGAGGCTCACATGGAGGAAGATGAAGCAGAAAAAGAGCAAGAGACATCATTAAAAAGAAAGAAGAAAATGGCATTTTCTCTCTCTGATTTCACTGGGAACCCCATTCACAAAGCATCTGTTAAAGCAATGGAAGCGGAACACTCTAAAGAAATCATTGTGTTCCAGAGGGCTGAGAAAAGGAGACAACAGCAAATGCTTAGGGATGAAACTGCTGCTGCTAATGAACTCCAAAGAGAAACTGCAAGGAAACAACAAACTGCTGAACATTATACCCTTCGCAGCTCTCCAACCATTGCTACCACTTCTGAAACTAGTAATTTCCTTTTATGTCTCTAATTTCCTTTCTGAAGTTCTTGGTACTGAAACTTAACATTGCTTCGTATTTTTTCTCTTGCAGCAACAACTACTCTGCCTTCTCCTTCAATAAGGACTCCTTTAGTTTCATTTGAAGTTGAAAGACTATCAGAAGCAATGCCTCGAAATGTGGAGCCCATTCAAGCAATACTCCCAATCCCTGGTTCTACACTTTTTATACCTTTTTTTAGGCAAAGCATTCTTGTATCATTATCCTTTGGCTTAACTCCATACCTTCGTCTTTTATCCTTTAACTTAGCCCAATTTATTCTCCCTTCAAACCTTGTTGGTCCTTCCCCTCCTGAGGAAATCCTAGTTATTACTTCATCTCTAGTGATAGCTAATTCCCTTAGAGAAGACACTGGTAGCTCACCAGTTCATTGTCCATTATCCCTATCTAGCTCCAGTCCCTCTTCTCTTGACCTACTAGTAGCCAAGACTATGGAAACTGCACTACTAGAAAATTAACCTTATGCGTCTAATTTTTTGTGACTGACTATTTAACCGTCGCAAAAAAAAATATTTGCTACTGAAAAAAAGACGGACGCAAAAAAATAAATAAATGAAAACAGTCCAAAACTACATGATTTTACTTTGCTCAATTTATTATTCCTATTTCTTTTATTTATTTTATATACCAATGCCCTAGCCCCTTTCACTCTCACGACATTCACAAACTGTCTCTTTCGCTCTCTTGCTCGCCATAGTCGCAGCTCCAGTGGTATGAATCTCTGTCTCTCGGTCTCTCATTTTCTTCATCATGCTCTGTTTCTCTGATCTTCAATTTCATTTTCCGACTCGAAATTTGATTTTCTAAGTTGAATTTTCTCGAGAAAGATGCAGCCTCTATGAGATTTGATCGACGATGAAACAGAAAATTGTTGAGTGAAATTCGGTTAATTGTTTGATCGGGCAAAGAGAAAAAAACAGAGAGATGAGAAGTATAAACAACAACGCTCTAGGTACGATAAGCGCTGCTGCGACTGCGATCGCGTCAACTGGGACTCAAGCTTCAGTTCAGGTAAACAATTTGATTCTAATTTTAACTATAATTTACGTTGCTTGTTGTGGTTGATGATTTGATTATCTCATTTAGATACATGAATCTCTCGAGTTTCGATTTCTAATTCTAAGCTCTGCATAATCTGAACATTTAGGTTTAAGGTCTGCTGATTATATATATGTTACGTTGATCATTTCACTTTGTTTGATGTAGTTTTTGGAAATTATATTTGTTTAATGCTTTTTAATTGTGTTGTTATTGTTGTTGTTGCAAGTCATCCTCGTCATCTTGAAATCGAGAAGGCAAAGAAGATGCTGAAAGTAAAAACTGAGATGTATCCTACAATATATATATATATACATATCACTTTATTAACGTTATTGTTTGGCACTAAGTGCTTGACTGAACAAGCACTGATTAGCAATACAAATGGTAAATTATTATTTATGATAGCCTTTGAAAGATTTGGTTATGATAAATTTTATTTTTGTCTGTTTTGGAGGAAATAACCATTGACATTGACAGCCTGAAGCTTATCTTGTCATAATAGCTTGTGGCTTTGCTTTGGAGGTAATTTATACTGTTGTTATCTCTTTTGATAATGTTAATGTTGGCCTAAATTAAAAGTTAATGTATTCTCTGAAGCTTCGTCATCGTTACTCCCGAAAAGAAGCACTCTTTGATTGCCAGAGTTTCAAGTACATACTCAAACTCGTGTACTGCTTGTGCATCTGTGCATGTGCAAATATCATTGTTTTGAGTCTAAGTTTGGGCCATATCTTGTGCAAATAAAATCTCTTGCCACTTTGTATGGCTAAAATATTCCTTCATCATGTTCCTTCTCAGGAATTTCACCTAAAGATGGTGGAAAGGGCTATGCAACATACATTTGCAGTTTCATCATCTTCAGTTTCTTGCAGTGATACTGATAAGGTTTGTGATTGAATTTACCCACCAAAAAAAAAATTTGTTATTGAATTTAATGGATACTTAAGTATACTCTGACACAATTAATATATTGTGTCCTTGATTGCGACTCTTGTGACACAGCCCAGTTCCAATTTATATATGTATGTTTATGTTTATTTTAAAATGTTGTTAAATAAAAAATTGAGTTAAAAATTGAAAACTAGATTAAAGTAATTTGATGATTAATTTTTATAATAAATAAGGTAGTTAAATTAAATTAATTTAATTATATATATAATATGTACCTTCTTAGAAGTGTCAATGCTTTTCTAATATGTACCTTTGGAATGGGTGAATTATCCTAGTTTGACTGGATGTAGGCTTAATGTTATTTGGTTGCTGATATATGCTTGTTTAGATTATAGTAACCTTTCTTATTTAATTGATTTTAGGTGAAGCTCGAAGCTGCGAAACAAAAATTTGGACGAGAAATCTGTGTGTTCGAAACCCCAAATGCTTCTCCAACACCCAGCAATGTATCTAGCAGTGGTATGACCACTAAACCATTTATGCCATTATTGTTCATCATTACCTATGGAGTACTCTAATAATGTGGAATATGTATTGGAGTACCCTCTTCAAATGCATGATTCACTTTGGTTGGCAGAGGAGCCAGATGACTTCTATGAGTTAGTTTTGTGAGGAAGATGATAAATGTGTATAAGTACCATTTATGTAAGAACTGAAAACTTTGTCCTATTTATAGCAATTCAAATGCATATCGGAACCTTTATGGAAATCAAGGGATGAGACTTAGCATATCAGTTCACTTATAATGGGGTCATTAAATGTAACTAAAAATTGGTATAAGCGTTGGTGGCTGTACTATGTAGGATCTCTATATATCTAGATTCCCACATATGTAATTCAAAGGTTTAGATTGTCTTGATTTCAATCTATGCTATCACTGCTTGAGTGTCTCTATCTCTCACGCTTTTATTTATTTATATTTTACTTTTCTTGCTCTATGTTTTAATTTAAATGAACACTGTTCCCTTTGAGTTGTCTAATTGTACAGGGTAGCTGTCATAACTCTGTAGTTCCATCTAGTGCATCTCTGTCAACGAGACATGGGCCGTCTTCTACAAATGCCGCATTGCTCCCTTCACTGAGGTCTTTCATTAATGATTCATCAAAAAGAGACATAGGCATGTCATTAGAACATTGTGCTGAGGAATCTAGTTCAAGATTTGAACTTGTGAAAAACTGTGCTTAGCCTTCTAACCAAAAAACACTGAAGGTTCGAATCAAAGTGGGTTTTGATAATTTGTCGACGCAAAAAAATGCTAAAATCTACACTGGTCTTGGCCTTCATATCTCGCCCTCTTCCTCATTGAATGAAAGCCCCAAAGACAGTGAAGGGTTTTCATGCGAACCTTTGGATGCCCCAGAAGAATCCCTAACTAGTATTCTTCAGGTAAGTCATGTCCCTATATCAGTTTAGTATAGTATTCCAGTTTCTTTTTGCCTGAATCGACTTGAAAATTATCAGATTATCTTACTTGTTTTGGCTTATATGTTGGAGCAGATTATGACATCATTTCCAGTGCATGGCAATCTATTGTTATACCCTCTTCCGGATGATCTGATTTACATGACTGAAAAGGAAAAGCTTAAAGGAGAAATTAAACCTAGACGTGTGATCAAGAGTAGCCAAGAAAGTTCAAATGGATCTGATTCTGCTAGGGGCAATGACAAAGTTTTAGGAGGCAAGAAACTTAAGTCATTTGAGAGAAATGCCTTTTCAGTGGAATTGAAATTGATAAGGGCACTCAAAACGGCATTGGTGTTCCGTTGAAGAAAGAAATAGACATTGACACTTTGGCTTGTGAAGAACTTGTTACTAATACTCTGAAGCTTTCACTTCTATCTAATTCATATTCTAGTGTTGCCAACCGTGACAAGGGTACTGCAAGAGCGGCTAATAACTCTATGGTAGCTAATAAGTTGAAGGAATAATCTTTTTCTGATCTAGCTAAAGTGGAAACCTTGGAGGGATTACCGAACCAAGAGATTGGCTTGGTTGAGAAGCCTAATGGAAAGGCAGTGTCCGATGTTAAGGTTTGGGAAGAGAATAAAGCGAATTTTTGCAATGACATTTCAGCCTATCCAAGGAAGGATGGTAATTTCAAAGTAGAAAAAGCTGATGGTTTTGCCAAAGATGACTCAAATGTCTCTAAGGCGAGGAAAGCTCAAAGTGCTGAACCCATTGATCCTTTGAAGCAGAAGGCTTGTAAGACAGCTACATCTCATGATGAGGATAACAAACAACTGGTTACCGGGAAGGAGCATTCATCCTTGGGGGGCAAAAAGAAATCGAAAGGAAGTCAAAATGCAGAGGTTCCAAAAGACAGCTCACGGATGGATTCTTATTTGGGGCCCAAAAATAGGAAGAGCACATATGCCAATAATTATCTGTCTAAAGATGAAATGGAGGATTTCAAATTGCCGAAGTATCTATTCATCTTTGTGGACAAAATCTTTGTGAAATCTTATCCCACAACCTTGTTGGTTATACCATATATCAGCAAAAATAAAGGATATTCTGGTATTATTTTTTACATCTTATGTGAACTATATATTTTCTCTCTTGCTGTATAGAAATACAAAATAAATAATGTATATAAAACCTTATTGTGTATATATGTTCCTAAGCATACATATCCATGTATGAGATTGTTACTACTGGATACTTTTGTTCTTTTAATTGCATCAACTGGAATTATGAGCAGATAAATTCTTGAAGACAAGAAAAATCCAAGAAACTGAAGAGGCTGCCCGCAGATCAAGGATGACAAAGGTTTGTGTTAGATCATTTGTGATATATATCTATTTAAAACTAGTTTAGACTGACTTTTTTTTCTTTTTTTCTTTTTTGCGACGGCAACATAGCGGTCGCCATAAGTAGTTTAGGTGGTCGCAAATAATTTGCGACCGTTGGTTTGCCGTCGCAAAAAGTATTTGCCACCCCCACATTTGCGACCCTCATTTGCCGTCGCATGAGCCGTCACAAAAAGTTTTTTGCGACTGTATTTTTATTATTTGCGATGGCTTGTAGCGGTCGTAAAAAGTGTTTTTTTTAGTAGTGTAGGGATACTTCATCTTCCTCTCCTATCCTTATGCAATCATCTCTTCCTTCTACTAGAGTCTTTTCTACACCAGCCATGTCAACGGAAGAGGTGGACATTTTCGAAGCTAGACTAGCTAGCCTCTTTGACATGCCTTCTACCATTCTAACAGCTAGCAATGAAACTGAGCCATTGGTTCTGGTTGATTCTCTCTTGGAAATTTTTTAGAGCTCTTCCACCACCAGTGGGACTTGCTCGCCTTAACTGGATTTGGATAGCTGTTTGGAGTTGCTGACATTGTTCTCAAGGATTTCCTTCAGAGCCTTGCAAAGACCTATTATCAAGAATGGTTTTCTCTAGTGCTGCAAGGTTATTGAGCAATCCAACATGGCTATTTCAAGTCATTTATTTCAGACAACAGCTACCATTGACTTTTATATCAACATCTGCCATGCTATCAAAGCTGCAGAGGAGAAATTATTAAGAGACTAGAAATTTGTTTGCTAGATACATGCTGACGTGTCTGAATTAAAAGAACAACATTCCTCTTTCTCTCAATTTCGAGCCCAACTTCTTGGTTTTTGCTTGTATGGCTTGAAATTAGACTTCATAGGGAGCCCATGTTCCACTTATGACCTATCCAACCATGGTAGTTCATTATAAGACCATGCAAAACAATCTTTATATCTCTTTAAGACCATCAACAACTGGTCCCTGTCAAGAGCACTTAACCAAGCACTGATGTAGGTTGGTTACTGTGTAGAACCTTTCCCTAAATTAACCTCTTCCAAGGGAACTTGTATCTGTGAACTCACTAATGCTTCTTTTTTGATTTCTTCTATCTTCGAAGCAATTTCTTTGCTTTGTTCTGCTCCCATTTTCTCTGATTCAACATCTTTGCCCTCCTCCTCATAGACAAAGTCTGTCCATAAGGCTTCTTCCTCCTGTATTTCCTAGACTTTTGTTTCGATGTCCAATGCACAATATTTATCAAAGGTCAAAGGTCTGACCTATTGTTGTTTATGCTTACAACCAACTACCATGGTTTCCTTCTCTTATTCCTGAACCTTTTGGACTATTGCTTTTAAGTCCAATGCTGTGAATTTGATTAAAGCCAAAGGTCTGGCTTCTTGGGTTTCATCTTTTTACCTACAACCAGGCATCATTGGCTCTGTTTGGTAGAGCTGTGGGAAAGTGCTTATAGCTTATGCCTAAACAGCTTATAGCTTATAACTTTCAGCTTAAGCTGATTTCCAGCTTATTCTTAAAGCATCTCCTGCCCCACTCAAAGAATAAGCTGATTTCTGACTTCCAAAAAGTTATAAGTTATAAGCTATAAGCTAAACCAAACATATCAAAATAGCTTAAATTAAGCTGAAAACTGAAATAAGCTGTAATTAAGCTCTGCCAAACAGGCACATTATCATCTTTGACGACGAATTCTTTATCAGCACTCTTCTGCACCAAGTGCTTCAGGTGTGCTACTGTAGACACCCCATTTTTGACCGTCCTCAAGACTTGGACGTCACCGTTTGAACACTCGGTGATCATCCATGTTTGTGTTTGTCTTGAGTTCTCGGAGGACTCGGCTACGCGCCTTGCCTCAAGATCTCTCAACTCGACTGTTTTGTGTCTGGTTTTGCACCAAACACTTGTGTTTTGCCTTGGAGGGGCAGGGAATGGCTTGTGGGCCATCCCCACACTCCACCGGCCATGGCTTGAGGCCACCGGCTGTGTTTTGTTGCCATCGGCCAAATGTTTGGCTGGCCGGCACTATAGATGGTCGACCGGTCATCTTTTTTGGTCAAATTGCATTTTTGGCCGGCCGACCACTGTGCATCTGCTTTTGCAGATATTTTCATGCCAGCTGTGCTAGCTGGCATACACTTTGCTCCCCTCCATACACGTGTATGAAGGGATTTCCCTCTTGACAAAAGGGATTCTCTATAAGAGGGAGGGTCTCCTCTCCTCCTCTAGGTTAGAAAAAAATTCAGAGAGAGCTCTGATATTAGGGTTTGAGTAGTGTATCTATTCCATCTCTATATCTCCCTCTCTTGTACTCTTTGTGTGTGTTTAGTCTTACTATTGCACACAAACACATAGTATTACACCTTCTCTTGGTTGCTGAGGGGCCAGAAGGTTGTTCTTGGTGTTCTTGGATGGTTTTGAGCTTGTAGAAGCAGCTGGACCACCATTTGTGAAGAGGGTCTTCAAGGGTAACCACTTTTCCCTTTTATTCCCCATTTTTGCATAGCTTTTTTGACTATCTTGCAACTGTTTTTAGACTTGGTGTATAACATATAAAAGTTCTATTTTTGAGTTCTTTAAATAGTTGTCTAAGAGTGTTTTGTGGTTTGAGGTTGTTTGACCCCTCTTAACGCTTGTTTGGCCTTTGTTTTTGTGCTATTTTGGTGAGCTCCAGGACCATTGTGTTTGGGCCTGCTCACCACTGAAATCTTGAGGGATTTCAGTGGTGAAGATGGTGCCTTGAGGTCCCAAGAAGGAGAGGGCCACCCCCTCTCCTTATTGTCCTTGAAAAGGGCCATTTTTGCCTCATGTGTGAGTATCTAATTTAGGTTCATATTGGCCATGTCCTAACTGATTTTTATGCTTATTATGTCATAATATAGCTCTGTTTTTGGTTTAGGTACACCATGCTTGCTTAGCATACATGCCTTGTAATGCCATGTTTAGGTCTTAACATGCTTTAGGTTTTAATCCTTGGTTTAGCATGATTTTGGCCAAGCTTTGTGAAGCTTTTGTGTTTGTTTTAGCATGCTTAAGTTCTGTTTTTGGTTGTTTTGGTCGACCATAGCATGCTTAGTATAGCCACCTTACATTTTGGCTTGTTAGCCTTAGGTGTGTGAGTGTGTAGCATGCATTACTTGCATTATTTCAGTGGTTTGGAACCACTTACCATGTTATTTCAGTCCTTATAACATGTTTGCATACTTGCATTTGATACTCCTTTGTTGCTTTAAAAGGTTGTTGCCTTATGCTCCATGAATGTGCTTCTTTGTATGCTTGCATGTTTAAGCTACTTAGATGCCATCTAGGTGTTCCCTTAGCATTGTCTAGGTCTGCCTTGAACCTATTTTAAGTCCTCTTGGCCTTGTGAGGCTTGGTTGACTTAGCCATGGTTTAAGTCTCCTTGGCTTGCCTCAAGTACTTGGACCAATTGCATGCCATGTTTGTCTTGTTTAAATTGGTTTGGTACCATCATTAACATGATTTTTAGAGTTTACATTGCATGCTAATTGTCCATGTTTAGACTCTTTTAAGTGTGCTTAAAGGTTGCTTGTTTGATGCTTAAGTGTTGGCCCATCAACATGTACATGTGTGTGTGTGTAGGCCCTCATTTCCATAGCATTGGCCACTGTTTTAGGCTTGTTTGAGGGCTGCCTAAATTAGTTTAAGTCCACCCCTTGGCATGTTGTCGCATGCTCACCTTGTGTGTTGTTGCATACTAGTGTGTTGTTGCATGATGGAATGAAATCATATGTCTGCTTGCATGCTTGAACATCCACATTGTGTCTTACATACTTGTAGGTTGCATTGCTTCATGCCTTACATGCTTCTTTACTTAGGTTGTGTGCCTAACCTACATTACACATTGCATTGCCATGTTGCATACTAGCCTCCATACCTAGGATGCATTGCATTGGCATGCATGCTTCACCTCTTGAGTTTAGTATGATAGAGGTTGAGCCTCCCCTTTGTTTGATTATGTGCATTGCATTCCATATCGAAATGCATACTTGGTTTCTTGGGCCATCATGCATGGAAATGCGCGATTGGTGGTCCGAGAGTCGAGAACCATATCCCTTTGAGTCATGAATATGATAAGGGGTGTGATTGGTGCATACATTGCTTGAAATGCATTGCCATGCTATGTTTTGCCCTCTGCTGCTGTCAAAAACAGATTCTGCAGGAAAATTTGGCCGGCCGGCCATCTGCAGTGCCGACCGACCATCCATAAGTGGCCGATGGATTAATTTGTGGCCGGTGACCATTCTCCATGGCCAGTGACCAATTCCCTCAGCCGGTGGTGTTCCACAGCATTCAGAAAAGCAACCCTGAGATTTGTGCAGTCTTCAAAGGAGGATAACAGTCAAAGCAGAGGCAACTTGTGCATGGCAGTGGCTTTCCGAGCAGAGCCGAGCGCGCATTGCATTGGGTCCTCTTCCCGAGGCTATTTACTGCTTTCACTAGATTAGTTAATTTGTTAATTAATTGATTGGTCTGTAATATTTAATTAGCTTGTAGGTTAATTAAATTGTATTATTCTTTCGGTCTCTCCGAGCGAGGGCAAATTTGTAATAAGTGTGGGTGCGTGTGTGCATGTCTTCCAACCTCCACTTCTTTCTCCCTTTTACTTACCTGCTTTTGATGGTTAGTATTAGGACATGTTTACTTTAGCATACCTCATGCTATGCATGCGTGCATCATTCATTAGTATTGCATGCACCGGGCTCAGCGTATCATGCTAACTGCATAAAGTATTTCAAATCTAACTTGAATACATGCTATCTGTGCATTTTCACATGTCATCCTTAGATTAGCCGAGCCTATTCTAGATTGCATTCCGTATGCGTTGCATTAGTCACTTAACATGGACTTGGATCATGCATTGATTGCTAACATGTTCTTGTCTTGGCTCGGAGTACACTGTAAGTATTTTATGCTTTAGCATCTCGCATGAGTGTGAATGTTAACATGACAACATGCTTACCATGAGGCTATGTGCTTACGTGTTATAACTGTCTGAATGCCTGTGGGTGAAGGTTGGATTGTTTGAGTTGGAACAACTCGTTGAAATCCGTGTTTTAGCCTACTTGCGAGTAGCAAATTTCTGATGTTTTCTAAATAAACGGATATGCAATGCTTTGTTCCAAATTAGGCGATCTAGTCTATACTTGTTTTGCTGTGCGCATCACATAGTAAGATTAGGCTAATAATCGGAATAAGAACGCGTAATGTTTTCAAAACAAGATATCATGGTTAGTAGAGGCTGATCTTCGGATCAGGCGAGAGGGGGTGCTCATAGCTGACCTTTCCCAATCGTACCCAAGTTCTCGAGCCGAGGCAACTTTGGTGATGACGGACACGTGGCCTTTGGCACCGAGTCAGGGTTTCCTAAATTTCCCAAAATAAAAATATTTAGGTGGCGACTTTGTATCTGGCAAAGCAGTCCATGTTTGGCACTTCTTTCAAAAATTTGTTTCTCAAAACGATTTGCCGGATATGGACTCTTTGGTTCAGATTAAGAACCGTGACAAAACGAGTCCGAACTGTGGTAGCATAAGTCCCTCAGGGCGCGTCCACAGCTACTTCCTCATCAACCGTCACTTCGGCTGAACCATCAGGTTTTCTCAATATACTGAGTGGTGTTACTCCTTCAGTATACAACTTGGCTCTGCAAAATCAGCACAAACGACAAATGGTTGAGGGTATGCATTGATCTCCTCTGTCTCTCCAGTGCACAAGGCCATCATTATCTTCTGATGTGGAGAAGAATGCACACATTTGTTGGTGTGAATCCAATTCCTACCAAGTAGAGCATTATACTTAACATTGCTGTCAATAACAAAGAATGTAGTCATGCAATCTCTGGTTCCTACACTCAGGTTGATGGGCAAAATACCCTGAGCCATCTGTTTATCTCCAGCAAAATCAGCAATGGTTGTGCTGGTTGGGATTAATCTGGGGTTCCTTTTCCCTAGTTTCTTCAAAGAAGATTTCGGAAGCAGGTTCACCACTGCTCCATTATCCACCAATACCCTACTCATCTGTATTCCATCGAAAAAAGCTTTGATATACAAGGGTTTGACATGCTGTGTCATGGATGTTGTAGGATACCCAAAAGGATATAAGAGATTAATACTCACATCTTCCTCACTCTCATCATCAATTTCCATTGGTGTGGCCACTTCGGATTCATCTTGAACCATGCTAACATGTGAATCTTCACTAGAAACTAGAATATGGTCAATCTCCTGACCTTCTTGGTTTCCATCTTCAGCCTGAAATTCTTACGGCAGTATGTGCACCATGTTTACTGATATTGGAGGAAATGAGCCAAACTGAACCTATGGCTCCACTTGTTGCTTTTCCAAACTAACTTGTTCAGTTACTTCAGAAGCATCTTCCATGCTGCACTCTGGCACTTCAGTACTGGTGACTTCCTTCGAGTGTTCCACACCTGCTGGTTTTTTGACCAAAAAAGTTTGTTCAGCCATGAAGGCTTCAAACATTTTATCTTCAGCCATTTCTTTACTTTGGCTTACTTGTATTTCTCCTTCTGTCTCAGTGTCGTTTTCAATCAAGGCCTTTTCAAGACCTACTAAGGTGGATCTTTCCTTGGCTTTCAATTCAGTGTGAATTGTAGCCAACTGTTCCCTGGTGGCACTTTTTTTGTTTTGTGGAGCCAATTTTGGGCCTTCTTTTCCTTCTACTTGGCCTTTTGATTGAGCCAATGAAGAACTTTCTACACTTTCTTTCTGGTCCCTCTGGTACTGGATATACCTTCGTTGGATCTTCCTTCTTTGAGACTTGGAGATCACTGGAACCATATTTGGTTCATTTGTTTTTGGGTGTTTTAGCAATATCCAATTATTTGGAATCGTCAGGGGAGGTTTAATCATTCTACCATGGTCTCCAAAAGCATTTTTCTGCGTAGGTATTTCCTTAGGTTTATTCTGCATGACAAACCAATCTGGAATCCCAGGTACCCATGAACCTACTAGTTCAGTTGCTGAATTAGCTTCTTCTGTCCTCGAAGCTAGCTTCGAAGCTACCTATGGAGGCTACTGCTTGACCCTAATTCCTTGTCTGGAGCCTAATTCAGGTCTTCTGTTGGGTGATTACCTTACATCTTGTTTGAGGCTGATCTTGGGAGCCAATCTTTGGCTCTGGTTCCATGACTTAATCCCACTTCGAGCCTTTTCTTAGGATAACTGCCTTCTATCTTATAATAGTTGAGTTGCTTGACCTCATGCATAGGTCTCTTACCCTTAGAATGCGCTTTAGTAGCTGATGGTTCAGCCAAGAATGGCTATTGTCTGGGACCAGTTGGGTATGGCCTCTTGTTGTAGGCACTGGTTGGTTTAGGGCGTCTCTGTACATCCTTGTAGTACTGTTTCCCATCTATTGGGAGGCCCTTTAACCATTTATAACTTAATCTACATCTGGGACACATCCTTTGTATGACAGCCACCTCAAGAGAATCATCATCCAGTGCCTCTTCACTAGAGTCCTCCTTTTGATACGCAAAGTTTTATCCATTTGCTGGTAAACTTCTGATATCTTTCTTAACAACAGTCTGGTTAGCAACGTGCATCTGCACATTTACCTCCTCAAATTCTTTTAGGGATAGGTTTTGGAAGTCAGGCATTCCAACATTGGTTGCAGTTTCGCCAATCTCTGGGAATGGGTTAGTGTCAATCCCCATAGCCTTTTCTGCTTTGGTTGGGAACTTCAAACTCCCTTTTTGAATCTGTTCTTGGATCCTATCCCGAAAAACAATACAGTTTTTAGTTGAATGAGACCAAGAATTATGCCATTTACAATACATATTTCCTTTAAGTTCTTCTAGGGAAGGAATTTTAACCCCCTTTGGTAGCTTTAGGAAATTCGTAGCAAGTAAATGATCAAAAATATCATCTGCCTTTATTAAATCAAAACAATATTTCCTATGAAGGTCTTTCTTTTTAAACTGCTGGTTGATTGTAGCATCCTTATGAATTAATGCCTCACAGGTAATAGGATCTTTCCCTACGATCTCTACTGCATCAATCTCGTAGTTAGGTCTCTATAATAAGGCTTATATGATGCATTACTTTGATCTTGTTCTTCCTCAAGTAATGATTCATATCTAGACACCTTATAGGTTAATTCTACTAAATCTCAAAACTCAGTTGATTCGAACTTCTTTTGAAGCCTAAACTCTAGACCATTTTGAGCCAATCTCACAAATTCAGGCTCTGGTAGAACGACCCTACACTTTTTTCGTGCTCTCTTAAATCTGGTAATAAATTGAGCAGCCTTTTCATCAGGCCTTTGATTCAACCTTGCCAAGTCTGCCATGGAGACCTCTGGCTTTGTTTGGAAGAATTGGGCATGATATGCCTCCTCTATTTGCTGCCAAGTTTGGGTGAAGCCAAGTGTAAGGTTAATATACCATACAAAAGCTGCCCCAGTTAGGGAATTTGAAAAAAGTCTTAACTTCATGTAATCATTATTAGTAAATTCATCACATTGGGCTACGAACCTAGTAATATGTTCTACTGTTGACTGGTTTCCATTCCCATAAAAGAGAGTAAAGTCTGGTTTTCTTATACCCTCTTGGGTATTCATGCACCCTATCCACCCATTCTGGATATGGCTTCCTATACGCAGGAGTTTGAACCCCCCGAGCCATAGGTCCACATAATTCTCTGATAATATCAGCAATTTGGTCCCTAAGAACCATATTTTGTACTTGTTGGACTACCACTGGAGGAACAAACACAGGATTTGGTGGAAAACCTTGTGCCTAAGGTCCTCTTGGTCCATAGGGAGGTATATTTGGGACTGGATGTCCCTATGGTGGTGGCTGCTGTTGAGGATATGGTTGACCTCTCTGAGCTTGTCTTGCGAAAGAACTTGGGAAATGTACTGTAATAGGAGGAACGTGTGTTGTTTCTCTTCCAGCTACAGGAAAGCCTTCCAACCCCCTGGGTATGAATTCGAACAAAGGATTAGTGAATCCCTTTGTGCTAGGTATGGCTTCGAACATGGGATTTGGAAACATTCTCATGTCATTTTCTTATGTTGGCCCAGATCCACCAATTTGCATGGCTTCACTGTTAAGTAATAAGGCATTTTGATTTACCATAGGCCTTGAAAGAGGCTCATACTAAGACTGAGGTGACGGTCTTTCATAATTTTGATTACTAGTTTGACCATTAGTATGTCCATTACTTTGCATAGGTTGTTTATCCCTAGCTAATTTTTGTTGAGAGATATTTGAAATCTCCTCTGTCTGCCTGGTGTTAGTTGGTTGATGGGTATTCATCCGATCCATAAAGGATATTGCCCATCTTTCCATTGTGTTCATCAACTACTGTCCCATGGCATCTACTAGGCCTCTCCACGGATTCATTGGTTGAGTAGATGGAACAGTGGATGGTCCAATTCTACGGTCTCGTCCACTATTCTGGACACGTGGTGCATGTTCTGCATTATTGGTCTATTCGACCATAGGTTCTGATGAGATAGGTGCTTCCATAGGATGTGTTATCACATTATCCTATGGATTAGGTACCTCTACCTCTCTTTCCACACCTTCTTCTATGCATTCATTTTCTCCTTGTCTCCTATGTCTAGCCATTTCAATTAGTCCCACTGGGCGTGCCAAAAATATATGTTGACTTTTTGGCTTTCGAAAGTTATTATTGTAATTTTAAGCGTGCCAGTAAGGATCAATCAGTCCTTATAGAATATTAATTGCCAACCAATTATCAGACGATTGTGTTTTAGTTCTTTCAGCCTCAATAAAGAGGACTTTTACTGGTGGCTTGTTTAGGAGAATTTAGTAACCAACAATTAAATAAAGAATAATTGCAGCATTTCATTAAGTAAAAATGAAAAACTTTACAATGATTTGACTTAGCCTCGTAGAGGTTTACAGTAACAAGCTATTTGAAATTACTCCTATGAATGAAGTGCAATACAGGAATTTGAAGTACAGAAATGTAAAGAACTGTAAAAACTGGAAGTAAAATAAAGTAGATATAATTTTGTTCTTTTCAAAATTATATGGGAAATATCATATAAATAAATTAATTAATTATTATAAATCAATGAAATCATGAAAATTGTGTTCTTGTGGCACACTTCTTACTTGCATCAGACACACGTCTCACCTTTACTCTTTGTTTTATTTTTCTCATTTCCTTTTATTCTAGAAAAAAAAAAAAAGACAATTCATTGTACGAGATTCCCGTTAAAGTGAAATTTGGAGAGGATAATATGTATGCAATCCTACTCTAATATTCATTTGTTGAAAACTTGATGTATATTATTAGAACCATATATGCACTAACTTAATATTGCTAGAGAACAGTTTCAATAGCTTAATTAGTTGAGACCATCAAAAAAGAATCCAAGTCAAAGCTTGAAACGCTGGAGGAAAAAAGAAAGGGAAAAAAAAATTCAATACACCAATTTTAGCCTTTTGTAAAAAGAAAATAATATGTAAATAGAATTTTTAAAAATTTCATCTAGAATGATGTGGCATTAGTGTTTTTTTTTTTTTTTAGGGGAATTGACCAGTAAATCCTATTTTATCATCTTGTAGATCATGTGGTCCTAATTGTTTTCTTTTAAACCGTTTAGTCCTTTGGATTGTTTGTTTACTATTTTGCCATTAAAGTGTTATTTTGAGTTTGTAGACCCGCATGTGTGTATGGGAAGGGGTGTGTGAGATTCACGTTCCAAAAAAAAGGTAATAGTACTCTTTTTGGATGGTGTGGGTTACAGGCGCGTGTATTTATGGGAAGGGGTGTGTGAGATTCACGTTCCAAAAAAAAGATAATAGTACTCTTTTTTGGACAGTGTGGGTTATAGGCACGTGATGTGGCGCGTGTATTTATGGGAAGAGGTGTGTGAGATTCACATTCTAAAAAAAAGATAATAGTATTTTTTTTTGGACGGTGTGGGTTACAGGTATAGGAAGGGGTGTGTGAGATTCACGTTTCAATAAAATGTAGATGGTTTATGATAATATGTGTGTGTTTCACGTTAATTCAAAAAGTATACTAGTAAGGTTTTTGAGTGTTTGTGACTGACGAAACATGTTGGGATGCTATAACGTCATCCACAAAATGTAGACACAGCATGTCCCACCCAGCAATCCATATTGACAATCCAATTGAAAATAAATAAATAAATAATTTGGGTGAACCCATGAATTTGTGAATGGTGACAAACAACCCGAATTAGGAGATCCGTATTGGGTAGAACATCCCAAATTGGAAACATATTATGTTTGTGAAAGTCGACTGGGAACCCTAGATGTATGTGTCTATAATTTGTGGTGTTTGCGAGTGCAAAAAATCCGCCATTGCGTACCACGTCCGAGATTCGGGGGCTAATTTTCAAATTATTGGGTGATTGCAAACAGTTTGTTGGCACATTTTGGTTGAGGTTTTGGTTTTGTGGAACCCTAAACTGGACAGAAATGGTTGCTTGCTACAAAGGAGTGAAAATCGCGCTGTGGGCTAATATGTGTTCGCGACTCGGAACGATATAACAACGCATCGTATTCACATCATACACGATTAATACAAACGTGAATGAATGTTTGTATGGGATAAGGTGTATCGAGGTGGAAGGGCGAGAAGTGTAATGGGTCGTTGTCGGGTTGTTGTTCGGAGCTGTAGAGAGAGAAATTGAAGGACCTGACTCGTTCTAAAATGGACGGAGCTCGGAGCACGGGGTGGTGGTGGTGGTATTCGTCGTCCGGCGATGGCAGCGGTGGTGGTTTGTGGTGGTGGGATTTGAGGTTAGAGGTGATGAAGATAATGCTGATCATGAAGTTGAGGACACAAAAGAGAGTAGTGGGTGTGAACCAACTTGCCATGAAATCCAACAAGTTGAACACACCACTGGTTCTGCTTCGTCCTTTGCTGGTTAGACAGAGATGGGTTTTGGAGAGAGAAGGGGAAGAAGGGAGGGTGAAAACAAAACACCTAAACCCTCCACCAAACGTGAGATTACATATAAAAAAATCAAAACATAACAGCCCATAATTGATGTGAGGGTATATTTGTCTCCCACATAACAATGTAATTCAAAAAAGGAGTTATCAGTAAGATATCTCTACTATCATGGACTGTCTAATCAAACAAAATATTCATGGGACCAAATGGAATACAATTTCACCATAGGGGACTTTCTGATAAATTCCCCTTTTTTTTAATATTATGAGTTCAATTGATGAGGTTTTTGTTTTTTGTTTTTTGTTTTTGGTATTATTTAGTGGTTGTTTGGCATATGCTAAAATAGCACATGTTATTTTAGCACATTATCTTATTTAGATCACAATTATCTTATTTAAATCATATCACTTCTCTACCACATCACTTCAAACTCAATTCATATTTCATTTTTTTTTATTTTATAAAAAGTCAAAAAGTATATTAATTTAATATTTTCCAAACAACGCCTTAGAAATGAGATAACATAACAAAAAAAATATATACAAAAAAATTATTTGTATAATATTATGTTAAAATTACAAGGTAGTGTCATCCTGATGGTCAATTCAAAGTGACCTCATTGGTTAAAATTACAAGGTAGTGTCATATGAAGTAAAGAAAATATAAACATCAATTAAAACATGTCAGACTGGAGGTGGATTGAGGGGGGGGGGGGGGGGGAAAAAAAAAAGGGTAAAATATAGGGAAAAAAAAAATTCAAATCAATAGGAAATAGAGAAACCAATTATAAAAATATAGAAATATAATTGAGTTTAAAATTATGACCTTATTAGAGAGCAGATCTCACCTACACATCAGTACTTTTATAATTTTTACTTAATTTCTTTTGATTTTTATATATATATATATATTTAAATATGCATGATGGTAATGACCTAAACTCAAAATACAATAAAGTACTACAACCAAAAAAAAAAAAAAAAACAGTCATGGGATCAAAGAAAAGATTGGCAATGTTGTTCGCTCTCCTTCTTCAAAAACAATCAAGTCAAACGGATGACAAAATGTTGTATGCTCAAATTTTCCCACTTAATCAAGAAGGAATCTCATCATCGGCCAAAAAATAAGACCATCATTCATAGATAATTTTTTTTATTTGTTTTGTGGTACATATCATTACATCTGTCATTGTCCCATTCTTACCATTGGGTAATTGTTTGTGTACAAGTCCTAATCTCCTAACCACTTCTCAAAGGACTATTTCTTTTTTAAAAAGAAAAAACTACATATCAGTGGGATTTGAAAAAAATATTTATAAAATAGTGATAAATATTATAAATATTAATATTAAAATTATAAGTTTCTTTTACTTTTTTTTGTGAATAATTTTTTTATTTCCCTTGATAGTTAATTCTCCTTTTAAAACAATACACACCATATATGCAATCCTATACAAAATTATGTAAGTTAACATGAATTTACATAAGTGAACATATAAAAATGTATAAGTTGAACACAAACTTTTATAAGTTCATAAAAATTTATATGATTACTTAAATTTGTGTTAAATTTATATATTTTTATAAGACTATTTATGTAAATTCATAAAAATTTATATAATTTTGTGTAAAATTATATATGCACACCCAAGATTTTTCAAAAAAGGATAATGCCAAGAGGAAGACCTAAAAGCTAGTTGTTTTGGGAAGATGGTAAAAAGTGATTTTTTGGCTTTTAACCAAGCTTTTGACTTTTTTAGACAAATGATTTGAGAAGTTGGTAAAAAGTAACTTTTGACTTTTTTGATTAATGTTTGTTTATGATGTCAAATCATAATAAAATGACCAAACTATCCCCATTTATTTAAAATATTTACAACTTCACCTATGTAACACATTTTAACCAATGAGGGATAAAATTATAACTTCACCGTTGGCTAAAAACCAACTTCCCAAATGGAGAAAAAGACAAAAAAGCTAACTTTTGACTTTTGCTACTAACCAAAAAAAGTGGCTACAAACCATGTTGGAGAGAGGGAATTAAGATTATGCTAGAATTAAGTAAGAAGATTATTAGTTTGGTAGTATTAAATTAAACATGTAAGATGAAGAGTGTTTATTTATACACTACTGGATTAACAATACTATAGATAGTGTTAATATATAAAATTAATATTTTTAAAATTTTAGTATTTTTTAATATTATAATTATTATTTTTTTGTTCTAAAAAATATAATTTTTACTTAAAAATCATTTAAAAATTCACTAATCTCCTCACTCAATTTCTAATCCAAACCCTTCAAGGCCACGTTTGTTTGGCGGATTAAGTTGGATGAGATTGTTAGTGAGAGGATTGTTAGTAATAAGATTGTTAATGTGGGGATTGTTAGTGAAGGATTAAGTAAAAGTGTGTTTATTTTGATGATAGTGTGGGAGATAATTAATTATGGGATTCTTAAATTATTTTTATATAAAATAAATAAATAAATTATTTTTATATTAAAAAAATAAAACAAATAGGTGCACTTGGTTAAAAAAAATAAAATTAAAAAAATAAAATTTTTATATAAAATAGACTCAATCCCTTACTATTTTCCTAATCTTACCAAAAATTTACCAAAACTAATCTCCCTACTGAGGGGGATTAGCAAGCCGGTTGGAGTATCAAGCCGCTCACCCAAACCATCACCAAACGTGCTATGGGTGGGACCCACAGCGTTGCTAGTCCAATCCGGCCTTCTACGCCGCGAAACAAACGTGACCAATAGCTTTGTTAGTCCTACCACATAAAGGGATTACCAGTCCAAGGAGATAGTTAATCCCCTTATGTGTTCAACTAAAAACTTTTTAGGTAGGTCCTATAGATTATTAGTCTGATCTCCCTTCCTTAAAAGCCAAACAAACATGACCTAAAAAACCAAGAAAGAGAAACAAAATCTCAGTGAATAAAGAATAAGCATTGAACATCTAAATGAAGATAAGATGAGCAAAGAGAAGCTTTGCCAATGGAAAACATTATAACTTGATAATTTTATTTCTCATGAATATTATTTTTAATTTTTTTTCACACAATTTTTTAAATAAAAATGTGATTTGTAATATTCTAAATACATATCAAGCAAGTATCTTAATTATTTTATGGAAGGTGAGTCAATATGGGCTTATTCGTAAAAGAATTATATTGAATTAGACAATTCATTCTAATGTATTAATAAATAAATAAATTAGACAATCACTATATAAGAAAGTCTAACTAAGACATGCTCAATATCAACTACCACGATAAATAATTTCAAAATAAAGATAGGTTATTTGGTGATTTTGGAGCAATGTTCCAGTCTATTTACCATGTGCACTTTTTTTATTGTCCCATAAAGCACAACATAAAAATGATGGACTTCACTGTTTAAATCAAATAAAAAATAAGTTAAGATACCATATATATCTGCCCTACTAGTGGTAAATAACCCATAATAATGTACTTGAAATCTCCATCTTTTTTTTCTTTCTTTTAGTTGTTAATAAGAAAAAGGGGCAACACAATTGAATCTATGTAGCATTTGAATCAACAATCTCGTATCATAAGTGACGTTACACAAACACTAAGTTAAAGGTCTACTTTGTAGACAATGATCTTGTTGAGAATTAACCATGATTTTTCAATTGGGAGTGTGGTGCGTTAGTCTAATTTATTAAATATACTCAAATTCACTATTTAAAAATCGTTTAAACTCACCTAAATCATAATTAAATTTCATTTTTGGGCTGTCATATGGAGACCCACGTAAATTTGGTTTAATTGGGTTGAAAATGGGTTAGATTAAGCGGATTGCAACGAGTTGTATAAAACAGATAAATCAATATTGAATTTCTATAATAATACAAGCAAAATTTACTAAAATTAGAAAATATATAAACACACACATATATATGTATAGAATCACTTACCGGTAACATATGCATAAATTAATTTTACTTTAAGAATAAATAAAAAAAGAAAAAGAAAATCTCATGTAATATTACCATATTTTCACATTGAGTAAAGTAAATTACACGGACTTTCCCTGAAAAATGTGATAAATACAATCGACCCCATTAGTTCACTAAATTTCGATATTCCATTAACTCAAAGATTTTCCAAACTTTCTCAACAAAACCTATATATAATCACACACTCACACACACTCATATGCTATCCATTACAAAATCTATTGGCCACTAATTAGTGCTTTCCAAACATGACTTAAGTAGCTGTTGAAAGGCTCAGCATGATGGAAGATCTTGAGGAGGAGGTAAAATGCACTGATTAGGACTCGACCCGCTTTTCACTATCATACCCATAGCCAAACCCCATGAAGTATGTTCCTCAAGGTGACAATGGATGAACCAAACACCTGGATTATCCGCCTTGAGTCGGATCGCGGCCCACCCGCCACTTGGAACAGCCACCGTGTTCCTCTCAGGTGGGTCCACAAGATTATAAAATGCCGGGTGATTGGCTGCGTCAAAATTCCCAAACCCTTTCCCAACAATAAAAAAGTTGTGACCATGAACATGGATAGGATGGTTCTCAAAATTAAGAAGACTTGTATCTTGCAACACTATTTCCAAATTTGTACCATAGTTCACCTCCAAAAGCCTTGTCCCAAATTCTGTATTCAAGTTTACAGTTAATGGGTCCACACCGGTGTAATTAAAGGTGTGTGGCGGTTTCTCGGGGAAATTATTGTAGTACGCGGTCGTAGAAAGGTTCTGGTAGTGGCATTCGAGGATTGACATTAGAGGGCGAACGAAGGATTGGTTGTTCATCGAAGCATAAAATTTTTTGCCCAAATAACCTTTACATGTTTGGTTAGCCGGGCAATCTTGAAGGTTCAAGCTTATAGTTATTATTGCTCTCTTGTCGATTATTTTGGGCACGTTACAAGGGTACACTGCGGATGCTAGGCTACGAAGATTATTTGAAAATTGTGTGGCAAAGGCGGTGTCTTCCATTTTAGGAAGGTTGTGGAGAGGGAAATTATTGGGGATTATTGGGTTAGTAATTTGTTTAGTTGTTGTGTCTCTGTATTTTAAAAAGGCAATTGTGGTCGAATTGTCGAAGGGAAATAGTGAAGTGAGATAAGGCCTTGCTGACATTACAAAAACGCCCATTGAGTCAGGCACTTGATTCGCAGTGAGGAGAACATTGGTGGTTTGTCCCGGGGCGATCATTATGGCGGTGGTTGTGAATGGTTTTGTGTAAACTGCATCTATTTCAACCACAGTCAATGTATGGTTAGCGACAGCGAAGAAGAGCTCGTCATTGAGGGCTGCATTGATGATTCTTAGCATGTAGGTTTTGCCACGGTCGACTGTCTGGACAAAAGTATCTGCATTTTACAGACGAAGATTTTTAAAAAAGTTGGTACGAAATCTGTTTTTGTATAGCGTTTTTAATTTTAAGTTTTTAAAATTTTACCTTTGTTAGAGCAAGGATAGAGGGGCCCTGGCAATCCATTAATGGTGTAAGCATCTGAAGAGTTTGGGCCACTACCATACATCATCATTTCATTTTCCACTGCATCTATATCTCCATTCCACCATTCACCTGTGCAATCACAACTCAAAACATGTCAACAAACATTGTTTAATACATGATTGAGAGAGAAACAGAGAGCAAGAAGGGCACAAACTATTGCAGATTTTGAGCCCCAAGGTTGAAAACTTTGAAGGGGAATCACTATAGCCTTTTACATGGGTCCAAACCCCTTATTTTTATTTTCATTTTCCTTTTTGGACGTAGCACCATATATTCCACGAGTACAAATCTTATGTTTCATTCTCTCGAGTCCCTCAATTCTAAATCATTTCTCTATTACACAATTGGGTCAGAGAAGCCTAATTATATGATAGAGAGAAATTTTAGACATGAGAGAATGATACATGATTCTCGACTGTATTCAATTTGTAATTAACAACTATTTCATTCACATAATTCTCTCTTTTTTGGTTTTTCTTTTTTGGCCTTTTTGAAAATTGCCCCAATTCATGATATAAAACATTTGTCTTTTTTTTTTTTTCGAAAGTTTAATAGTGATGAAGAAAATCCCCCACTACAATTCCTCTGTAAATCTTTCAGTGGTGCTAGAAATACAAAAGCAAACACAAATGTTTTACAATGAATAGTTGTGAGATATCTGTATCTCATTCTGTATTTGGTCTCTGTGCACTTAGATTTATTGTAAATATTTTCTTAAATTCTTAATTCAAATAAAGTTGTAAGCCTTAATCTTCTGGTTTGGCCTAACAAATGAATTGAAAGACGAAGGAAATGAAGATTGGGAAATTACCAAAAATGATTGGAAAATCAGCTTGGATAGGTAGAGATAATGGATAGGGCATGCGAGGGTAGATGATGAAGGCACCATAAACAGAAGCTCTTTGCCATGCATGATGGGCATGCCACCATAGGGTACCCCTCTGCCCAATCACACTGAAGTTGTAGCTATAAGACTGCCCTCCTCTGATTGGGCACTGTGTTATGTATGCTGGACCATCTGCCCATCCTGTTCTTAGCTGCCTTATTCCATGCCTATCAATACAATTCGTTAGTCAATTATTATTATTATTATTATTTGAAAAAAAAGAGCACTGCTAGGGACTCCCAGCACCCCTATCTCTACGTGAGGGCTGTGAGAGCAAGGTCAAAAAAAAAAAGTTTTCAGCCAATCAAAAATTAGTGGGGGTGGTGGGGGTCACCCCCACTGGGGTCCAAGACATTTTCCTTAGAGAAAGTATGGGCGAGGAGATAACAATTATTGGTATTAATGTGGCCTACAGAATTGCTTCAACTGCATCTGAAATTAAATATTTGTGTGGAATCTACTCTAATGTATGCGAAATCCATGCATTGAAGTTATTGAAACAATTCCAAAAGCAATGAATGATTTTTTTTTTTTTTTTTGGAGAGGTGGGGAGACTTTGATGCTTTCTCATATTTTTTTACTTCATTTCAGAATTTATTTTTTTTTAATTTAATTTTTTGTGTGTAGGTATGTATAAGGTTAAGAGCATGTAATCTCTGAAATGTAAGAAATCTACCTCATTCTAAAAGCCTCCATAATTCAACAATAGAATATAATTTTCTAGTAAATTTGACTATTATTTGTCCTGACTTTTTTATATTTTTGTCATGTATTAATATAATGAATTACAGGTAGGATCCATTATAACAATACCACAATGGCACAAATATAAAATTATATATATCTATCTAAAAAATAATAATTTATATATGTAGTTTTTGATAATCACCATTTAAGTCCCACAATGGAAGTTGGGGGTATCGGAAACTTGGGCACTCTGGCTATGACTAGTTTTTTTTTTTTTTTTTAGCCGTCACTATCAAAAAAATAAAATAAAATAAAATGAAAATGATTTGGTTGTTCTATCATCTTTTCCATTCAATATTATTGTTACATATAATTAAATAAAAAGTAAATAAATCTCTAATAAATGCAAATAGAAAAACAGTGAGATCTATATTAATAAATATACATCTTATCAATTTTTTTGTTTGCTCATAGGACTAAAAAAGTGGATTGACAAAAATGTGTGTGTGTAATATTTTTTCTTGTTGATATGATAGGACTAAAAACCAATAATATTGGTTTGTTTGGGGCATCCTAAATAAGTGCACTTTTTGTCTTTTTGGACTAAAAAATTAAAGAAAAAAATATGGATGTTTGGGTTAATCTTTTGACTTTTTATGAAAAAATGTGTATTAAAAAATTATATAAATTAGTGTGTAGGGGAAAATTAGGATTGGGAGTTGTGCAGTCGTAATTTTTGACTTTTAGTGAATAGTGTTAACTTTTTGAATATTTTTTTGACTTTTTGATTTTTTATGAACTTGCCAAACTTTGCCTAAATATTGAGTTGGATTACCTTCAACTTTTGAATTCGTGTATTCGATATCTAAAAATAAATAATTTGACTGTTGAATCTGTATGAGGACTAGTTATGATATTGACATCTAAAAGTTTATAGTGTGTTGATTTTTAAAAATATATTGTTGAAAGTTCTTCAAAATTGATCATGATAATTCAGAAGTGACATGATTGCTTGGACTATGGAGTTTGGACTCAAGGGCCAATCAAACCATTCTAAAAAAAAACTATATAAATTTTTCCAAATTCATCATGGACATAAAAGTTCAAAACATATCCTACATGCTTTAGCAATTTTGATTTTTTTTTGATAAGTAGCAACTTTGAACTTTTTCTTGAATATTACAAATATTACAAATAATTTGAATAGAAATTCAGACTGAAATTTTTTCTCCAATCACATTTACCTACCAAATTTGATAGGATTGGCAAGAGTTGTAATGGAATGGGCATAATTTGGAAGGTAGAGTCACATGGATGCCCATTATTCTACTAGATAGTTTTCTTGTTTCCCATCAGACTACGACAGAATACTGTTAAAAAAAAAAGAGAAAAAAAGACTACGACAGAATGCCGCGTGCTGGTCTATTATTGCAAGATCAAGGGAATATTAATACAGAGTAATCAAGTTGTTTGAAATCAAGAATATTTTCGTTTATTCTTTTATATTTTTATTATTATTTTCATGGCTTGAGACGAGTCTTGGAGTATTAATTCAGTGCAATTAAGATACATCATATAAGAAGTTATTTAAAATGATTTAAATAAGTATACTTTTTGTTTTTATAAAAAGATATGTAAAAAAATAGAAATGTGATGTGATTTAAAAAAGATAAAAAGATAAAAAAATGTGCTAATATCCAACATGTCAAACAAGCTCTAGATATGGACAAGTCACATAAGAACACATTGGCATGTAAACTTAAAGTCTCGTTTGTCAATTATATATTTTGGTTAAAAAGTCAAAAAGTCAGTATAAGTTGTCACATCACTCTCCTTATTTTTCTACACATCTTTTCATAAAAAGCAAAAAAGTTACTAAAATAGCATGTTCTCAGACGAGACCTTAGTGTTATACTCGGCATTGTTTGGGAACATGCTATTTTAGTAACTTTTTGACTTTTTGGCTAAAATATTAAGTAAAAAAATTAGTATGTTTGTGATAACTTTTTAGTTTTTCACGAAACGATATACAAAAAGTAGAGAGAAAATAAAATCTTTGACTTTTTGGTATAGATTGTTGGTTTTTTTTATTTTTTTAGTGACTTTTTTACTAAAAAGTGATCTTGCCAAGCGAAGCTATCTCACACTTTCACTAAAATACACTTTTACTAAAATCCCATTTTAGTTCGTTCACTTTCAATTATAATAGTTAATCTCTTACACTTTAAGTCAAGTTAAAATATCACTTTTTCATCCATCTACCATTAACAAAGTTGAGGAATTTGTCTTTTAAAGCATATGGAACATTTTTTTTCTCATCAGTATCATTACACTTTTATTAAAATTTTACTTTAATACTTACTTTTACCAAAATCTCATTTTAGTTTATTCACTTTTAATTTCGTTGGCTTTATTAATAGTAGATGGACGGAAGTGTGAGATTGAAATTTGATTTAAAGTGTAAGGGATTGACTGTTACAATTGAAAGTGAATGGACCAAAGTGAGATTTTAATAAAAATGTAAGGGTAGTAAGTATAATTTACCCAAAAACTAGTCATATGGATCGTGTCTTTTATACTAAAATGCATACTTATATTGTTTGTTTTTATGTCTTCACACAACTGTATTAGTTTGAGATCTTTTAACTTTATTAAAAGAAAATTTGTGTAATTATGTCAAAATTATAAGACTTGCTATATTTTCTCTAAATCTCAAAATATAATTTATCAAAAATAAATAAATAAATAAATAATTGAAATCATTTGTCGGCATTTTTAAAAATTCTCTCTCTCACTCTATTAGCACTGTCATGTCATTATAATTAAAATCTAATGCAATTTTCTATTTCAAAAATTATTAATATATTTTCACATTTAACAAAAGAGCTAGATAATATGACAGCACTCATATGCCAATTTAATTATAGGAGAGAGCATGTCACAATTTTTTAAAAGACAAAATGAGTGCATGACCATGTGATGTGTCCTTGGAGGAGCAAACGAACGCTCTAAAATTCTTGATACCAGATCATTTTTTTTCTTTTTTTTTTTTGGAAAATTATATTGATAGGAGTTATATTTTGGCTCTAATATTAATTTAATTCTTATAATTTCAATTGATTTAATTTTGAATTTGAATTTTTTATTTTATCTCAATTCGGTTTAATTGTTTATAATCGTTAGTATTTTTTTTTATAAAAAATGTGCACACGAATGTCATGCGTTATACCTTTAGGGGAAAAAAAATATAAATTCGATCAATTCAGTGAGTTAAACTCAACAAATTCAGTGATCATTTTGGTCAAAAACCTTAACAACGTTATCAATTAGACTAAATTGACATAAAATCTAAATGAATATATGATCAAAAATTTGAGTCGGTTAAAAGTGTAAGGACTAATTGTGCAAGCAATAGAATGTGGGGACTATAAGTATAATTTTCCTTTTTTGTTTTCTAAGGTAGAAAGAGAGGATAGAGGAACCTAAGCAAAAACAAGAAGAATAGGAAGAAGCAAACATGCATGACTTTGTAAAAGGAGAAAAGAAACACACCAATGGATAGTTGTGTTCCTGGCAGCAAGGTTGGTAACCTTAACTACAACATTATCACCTTCATGGACAGCAATGGTTGGCCCTGGATACTTCCCATTCACTGTTAGAAGTGGCTTTCTATGGCACAACCTGCTCACTTCTGTCCACTCTAGCTGGGGAAAAAAAATAAGAAAAAGAAAAATCACAACCATATTTTTAACAACAAACACACTTCAATTCACTCTATATCATTTTTATAATTACATGTATATATGTGTGTGTGTGTGAGAGAGAGAGAGTTCCATTAATGCATGTGTATGTATGAGAGTGATGAGAGAAAGAAATTATTAGCTTACATTGAATTGAAAACTCCTGGTGATTTGTGAAGCATAAGAAGATTGAATCCCAACAAGTATCGACAATCCTGCTATTAGCAACCCATAGAAACTCCCCATATTCACCATTTCAAGGTCATGAAATGTCTTGGAGCTAAACTTGCCAACATGTTCTACCAACCCATGTCACACGCTACCACCTCTATATATAGGACAAGTTTTGATTTACCACTAACTTTATTCAAATATAATAACCTAAATATTTAAACCATTAAAAAATTGAGTAACTATATTAGATATGTATATGTTTAACACATCCCTCATGTAATGAAATCAGATATTACTTTATCATTAGACCAAATACGTTCAATTATTATATTTATCAAGTATTCAATGAGATTCGAATATATCAATTATTGTCTATTTTGATACCTTTTTCAACTGTGAATCACAAATTCATACACATGTGATCAGGTTCCATTCCGATGTATAAAATTGTAACACAATATTAAAATCTAAAATTGAAAATCAATGATCAATATTGTCATGTCAATTTGAATTTGAAATTGTCCCTTAATTATTTTTAAATTAGATTATGAAAATAGACATCTCCATTTTTTTTTTTTTTCTCTGTAAGGGAGAGGACCTGGGTTCACTAAATACATGCAAATATTATATTTATCAAGTATACAGCGAGATTCAAATACAACGGCTCAAGGGGTAAGGAATTTAGGTGCTCACCTAGGGTCTCAAGTAGAAAAGGGCCTCACTTTTTTTTTTTTTTTTTTTTTTTTTTTATAGTTATTACTATATAATGTATATATTCATAAAAGAACTTAAATATGAAATTTCTCTGCAAACAGGAGGCACCCCCACGATCTCCTTTGGCTGTAATTGGCTAGTTTTTTTCTTTTTTTTTTTCTTTTTTTTTGTTTTTCAATTACCAACCCCCCGTGTGTGTGGGGGGTGGTGGGGAGGTGATTGGAAGAGTCTCAATCACTTCTCTTAAAATTTTCACATTGAGTGTAAAATAAGATTAAACCGCCTCTGACTTTAATATTATGCATGTTTATTCATTATTGACGTCGTAGATTTAAAAAAAAATTTCTTTCGTTTGTCATAGATGAGACAGCATTGTTGTGAGAGAAAGGTTGGTAGAGAGCCAACGAACGTGTAAAGTTGAGATTTAAAAAAAAATTAAAATTAGAGTGGACTTTGTTTGAAAGCTTGACTATGATATATATATATATATATTTTTGGTTATAATTTGAAAAAAAAAAAAATGTTAAAAAGCAGTCTTTAGAACTGTTAAGTTAGTGTTGAAAAGTAGATAATAATATTTGAGATACATAAAAATAATAGGATAAATTATAAATACACCTCTTAAAATTTACTTAAAATACAAATTATTCCTATGATTTAAAAAATTATAAATATTTTTCCGTCAAAATTTTTTATTTAACAAAATTAATTAAAAAAGTAAAATTTTTAATTGTTTACATATACAATAATAAAATTATCTGAATTATTAATTGAAATAAAATTTTGACATTATTAAAAATTGTTAATTAACTTGATAATTTATTAATAAAAAGACTTATTTATTATGAAATTAAAAATTTTAGGAGCTGCAATGTAATTTTTAGAATTATATAAAATAATTTATAATTTAAGTAAATCTCAATAGGTGTGTTTGTAATTTATAAAAGATTTTATTAAAATTATAAATATTTTACCATTTTGTATTTTCTTTTATAGTCGGACCCATAAGCAATATTCACTCTCAAAAAACAAGAAACGGGACATGAGCTTTAAATGCAGCCAAAATGCATAATTAAATTCAGACTTTAGTTTATTAATTAGATCTCAAAATCTGTCACTGTCATATCAACAGCAACTATGGGGTGTTTTGGGGAGTCCAGATTCTCTCCTGGATCTCTCTATTTGCCTCCTTATTTGATGGGTTATTAGAGTATTTTTTGGTTTAATTTTAATAATTTGTATCATTTATAATTTAAAATTTATTGAGTATATTATATTTATAAAAAATCAAGTCGATTAAATATCGAAAATCATGTATTCGGATCATCGAACTAAAAATTTTATTAAAAATAAAATTGTTTATTAATTTTTTTAATAAATAATTTTTAATTCGATGATCCAAACACATGATTTTTAATATCCGATCAATTTGATTTTTTATAGGTATAACATACTCGATAAATTCTAAAATATGAATGATTCGCATCATTAAAATTGAGCTCAAAAGTAGATCTAATAGTCTATCAAGTAAGCAGCCAAGTAGAGATAGTGTTTTGAAAAGTTTGTCAAAAATTAATTTGTTTATTTTTTTTTTACTTTATTATATAGGAAGCGATATGATTCAAAATTAATTAAGAAATCAACTGTTAACTTTTTTTTTTGATAGGTTCCCAAATCGTCCCTGTATGTTATCATTTGGATTACTAGTAGAGATTTTTTTTTTCGTACAAGACTAGTCGTAGAGATTGACTTGTAAAAATTGGTGGGTGGGTGAGTGTTCAATCAATAACAACTTGGACCGAATGGAGAGAGAGAATCTTTTGGCGTCCGTGGTGGTTATTTATGAAAAAAGTTATGAATTTTAAATAAATTATTAAATTTTTTATATGACATGCAATCCATATAAATCACATGTTTTTGAGTTTTATATTTATGTGAAAGATTTAATAAAAAATTTAATAATTTATTTAAAATCTCTAGCATAACTCGATTACTTATTTCATTCACAAAAATTATATAGATCTCTTTTTCTTTCTTTTTTTAATTTTTACAACCCCAATAGACATATATCAGTCAAAGATAAAAAGAAAAAAAAAAACCCACAAAAAAGTGACCACTCACAATAAATTAGGACGGATGGGAGTTCCAAAAAAAGTCCCAACCTTTTTCCTTCCACGTTGCTTCCTTACATCCAACTTTGTGATCTGTGTGTGGGTTACCTACCTCCATTATTGTTACAGTTCAAAAGCAGAGAGAAAAAGTTGTCCATTTTGTTTGGTTGAATTTAAAATTAAAAGAAAGAATATGTTATTTTTTAAGAGAAAAGGTGGAAATTCAAAAAATTTGTCCAAAAATGTATCCTAAAATGTGATTTGTAGTTCAGTTTTAATTTTTGTATAGTGGAGCCTACAATTATAATGAATCTTCATCCCACATTACTTTTTCTGAGTATTTTTCTATGTATAATGTATGTAGTATTGCTGTTTTTTAAAAAATACTAAAAACTAGTTTGGTAAAATAAAAGAAAAATACTCATAATTTTCATTTTTTTTTTTTGGAGGGGATTTTGAAAATTTAAAATATTATTTTGACAATTGTTTTCGTCAAATTAAATTTTTTTTCTTTTTGAGGAAAAAAAGAAATAAATTATAAAAACTCAACCAAATATGATAATGAAGATCGAAAAAGTAGATTGAAAAATAAAGAGAAAATAAAGCGTGTGGTTAAAATTTAAACGATAAATTATAGTGATCTTTCTTGAGATTTAAAAAAAAATACAACAAGTCTCATAAGTTTGGTATAAATATACTAGACTTTCTAAAGTTTTAATTCATATAACACTTGGCTAATTTTTCAACAAAAATTCCTTAATCATATGAATAAAAAAAATATTATTATCTCTTTTACATTGAAATATATATATTTTATCCTATACATCTTTGTGTTCTTATACCATTTGTATTAGTTTTAATCTCTTTAACCCTACTAAAAGGAAGACAAGTGTAATTATGTAAAAAATGTAGACCTTGCCATATTTTTTTCAAACCTCAAGGGAGGGCAATGTAATTTATACAAATTTAAATTTAGTATCATATGTAAAACCTAGAATAAGTTTGATTTACATGTTTTATATTTTTATTACTTTCTAAGCTATTATGCAACTATATCCATCCAGTTTTATTACAAACACAAAAATTAATCACAAAACTAAATACAGCAATGATTCAGACCACTAATTTTGGTGCTCTAATGGAGCACTAATGACATGACAATGAATAAAAAAAATAAAATAAAAACAAACCAAGACCAAAACATCACATCACTGTGGGTGGAGCCCACTACCAACTCATTAGAGCTACCTTTAGAGCTCAAAATTTAGAGCTCCAAAGCATTTTTCAACTAAATATAGAGCAAACATGAATGGACAAATTTTATCAAGTTCGTTAACCCAAGTCACCTTTAAAAAAAAATTATTTGTTATACATTTTGTGCCTAACTTCTGTGTTTGTAAACTAATTCCTATCCCTCACCAACTAAAGTGGTGTTGGCTTACTTTTCCTACGAAGGAAAATATCATAAATGCGAGCATGTCAGTAAGGATTGAAAAATCCTTACAGATTAAATTCAAACTAATTATCAAGCGATTGCATTGATGGTTCTTTTGTCTCAACAAAGAGAACTTCAAAATTGCCCAAGTGTAGAGAAAAGAAAAATTAAAAGAAGAATGAGGGAGACGAAAAAAGATGATTAAGTGAACAATCAAAGTAATAATTACTTACCTCTACTCCTATACTTTGAAAAGGAAGTGCATAAGATGCTTTGAAAAGAAAGTGCTAAAAATAAATGTTTCAAAATATAAATTTTATGTTAAACTACTCCTAAGATAAGGAAAATAATAAGAAATGTTGAAATCAATTGTCTTTGATTTGAATTATGGATTCCTTACAATGTAGCCATGAATGACTATTTATAGGCAAACATTTGTAGGGAAAAAAATTACCTAAAACTACCCACTCTTCCATCTCCATTTTATATTCCATGATCTTCCATAACTTCTTTTAACCTCTATTTCATACTTCATGTTTTCCACTTTGTTCTCTATTATCTTTCCACATTTCATATCATAACCTCCAAATGAGTAAGAGGATGTCACATGTCCTACAATTATATAAATAATAAATAATAATAAAATGCAGATTTATGGTGCCAACATTACCCCCTGCAACCCTTAAAAATGATGTTCATTAAATTTTTGAAGGGCCGAACCAAGCACATGACTAATCTAAGCAACAAAGTACTTCGAATAATATCAACAAAATGCTTCGAATGATATAATAGCACTAATAAAATACTTTGAATGATATAATAGTACCAATAAAGTGTTTCGAATGAGTATAAAATTATGACTAGATGTCTCAAATTATATATATGCCTTGAAGGGATATTATTTATTTACTTCAAATCAATATCAATCCGTTGAAGGAAATTAAACAATTTTATTTTACTCGTACTTCAAACACTTAGAAAACTTGGAACTTTTGAAGTAGATTGATATTGCTTGCACTTAGAATCATTCAGAATCTCATATTTTCAAGGCAAAGCCAATGATTCACCTTAACAAGCTGTTACACATGCTAAATAACCAACTTCGAAGGTGGTATAGAGAGAACCAAAACCATCCTTCGAAGGTTGAAGGTGCTGACAAAGGACGAATTACATCCTTAGAAATACTCGGCAAAGCTTCGAAGGTTCACAACCACCAATATTGTTTCTTCGAAACTGTTGTTAATGCAAGATGGAGTGCTTTGAAGCTTACAAAATTATGGCAAAAGGGCTTTCGAAGCAACTTTTGACCAACATTGTGGTTATTCAAATTTTGTATATTCTGGTTCACACATAATTAATGAAAATATTAATTTTATGCTTTGAACCAATTATTAATTCTTCGAAGACACTAAAACCGTTGCTCTTCGAAACAACTTTTGTAAAATAGTAGTTACATTTTCATGTAACAAATGGCTATAAAAATGGTTATCAGTAAAGCCACTAACTATTATGCCAAAAATAGGCATTATTCGACAATTAATTAATTGTCATTTTACATATAGTTGAAGGGAGGTACACATTTCAAAAGTTTTCTCGCCCCATATTACATTTCGAAGGTGTTTATTGATGACAAAACCGCCATTCGAAAGTCACATATGTTAGTAAATGATCAAAGTCGTCATTCGAAAGTGCTCACGACATCTCTGCGAACCAAATCCAAATAGTTGGATTACTATGAAATTAGTTTGGCATTTTAACTAGCTATTAATGGCTATAAAATGATATTTCAATGAATAACATGCTTCAAAGTGTCTTGGGACACGCTTCGATTTAACCACAAAACCAAATGGTCATGGTTTTATGAATCAACTAATAACCATATTTTTGGCTCAATATATTTCAATAACGAAATATTATTTATTAGTCATTCCATCAAAGTCAACGTTTGATATGATTCACAAATCCAAAATAGATTTCGAACAACAAAAGTCATGGTATAATGTAACCATAAAAATTCATACATTTTGACACTTTGAAAAATGTCAAAAATTTTGAATTCATGAACAGTGGCTTGTTCATTACTCTTGACTATTCTTAACCATGTTTGTTTTAAAAACATGACTTTTGCCGAATTGATTTTCATAATTATTTGGCAAAGTGAGTTGTTTTTCCATGTTAACCATTAATGACTTATGAAAATCATCCATAAATATGTTATTTTCATGACTTGACTCTCTAAAAATTGATTTTTGGACCTCCCGAGCCATGCATGGAACATCATTCTTAACCAAATTTGGCTCAAGAACATACTCTTTCGTTATGTTAATTTCATAATTTGATTCTTTAAAAACGGGCTCTTGAACCCCTGGAGCCATTGATGAAATCAACTATTTGCTTTTGCTATTTTTAACCATGAAAAAATTCTGAAAAAAATTCACCAATTCTACCCATTAAAATCTCAGTTAAAGACTTGATAGTGAGAGTTGATAACTCATTATCCAATTGGCGAATTTCCATATTAAGTTGATGAATTTCTCCAATTAAGTGGTGTCTTTTTTCTTCCACCAAATAATATTGTAAGGGATGAAAGTTTATTTCATTAAGAAAATTGATCTCTTCTTGAAGATCCAAAATTTTTTGTTTACGTCAATAGATTTTATCTAGGCTATTTGAAATGGACAAATTCAATTCATTTTTCATTTCTTACACTTGACATCCCACCGGGCGTGTAAAAAATTGTTGGCTTATTTTTCTTACGAAGAAAAATATCACAAATGCAAGCGTGCTAGTAAGGATTGAAAAATCCTTATAGATTAAATTCAAATCAATTATTAAGCGATTGCGTTGATAATTTTTTGCCTCAACAAAGAGGACTTTAAAATTGCCAAATGTAAAGAAAAGAAAATTTAAAAGAAGAATGAGGGAGACGAAAAAAGATGATTAAGTGAATAATTAAAATAATAATTACTTACCTCTACTCCTATACTTTGAAAATGAAGTGCATAAGATGCTTCGAAAAGAAAGTGCTGAAAATAAATGTTTCAAAATATAAATGTATGTTAAACTACTCCTAAGAAAAGGAAAATGACAAGAAATATTGAAATCAATTGTCTTTGATTTGAATTCTAGATCCCTTACAATGTAGCCATGAATGGCTATTTATAGGCAAATATTTGTAGGAAAAAAACAACCTAAAACTACCCACTCTTCCATCTCCTCCGTTCTATATTCTATGATCTTCCATAACTTCCTTTAACCTTCACTTCATGGTCTATGTTCTCCACTTTGTTTTCCATTATTTTTTCACATTTCATAACTTCTCAGAACCTCTAAATGAGTAGGAAGATGCTATATGTCCTATAATTATATAAATAATAAATAATAATAAAATACAGATTTATGGTGGCAACATGGACTAATGTGAAATAATAATAATAATAAAATAGTGCCCTACAAATAAGGCCAACTTGACTTCCTATTGGATTCTAATATTTTTAATCCAAGTACATGAATTTGAGGAGGATTAGAAACCCATGAGGAAAAATCCAGAGCAGATAATATCATATATATATATATATATGTATATTATTAAAAGTAATATTTTTCTTATGTTTAGGTGACATATTATAAGGCTTATTTTTTTTAAGAGAGTCACGTCAGTATATATTTTTTTAATCACATATAGAGTTTTACATAAATTCAAACATAATTTAAATTATATTAACTTTACTTATTTTATATGGATTCTATTTGACAAATATTTATTTTTCATATATTTTTATGATAAATTGAGATAATTCACAAATCTAATATCAATTTTACGTTTCAAAGGTATTAGGTTTTTTTTTAATGCTAAATTGTACTCTCTCTTTTTTCTCTTCTTATTTTTTCGTGTCTTATTCTATATCCAGTATCAATTCTATATTATTCTATGTTATGAATTTGTCGTTTAAATTTTACAGTGATTTTATATATAAAATTATACTTCATTTCTTACATTATTTAATATAATCACAATTCACATGAGAAAAAAGCTGCATAACAATGATACTCTTGAGAAACCTTTAAAATTTGGATTTATTGCTTGAGTTATTTTTTTAATTGTTGAAGAGTAAGTTCTTTTATTTTTTTGACATCATATTACAGATGATTAATCACTTTACACATTGGGATGTATCTATTGTTTGGATGTTTTCATTATTTTTTCTTTTTGGATTTAGATGTTGTTATGTGATTCTTTCTTAGTTAGTGGTTGAATTTTTTTTATATAGTTGATATTTTAATTTAATTAAGGATGTTTATTTTACAATATTATAATTTAATATATATATATATATCATATAAAATCATTATATGATAATCCAACTACAACATATTTATATTTAATTTTTTAAATAAATTTTATATAATTCCTATTTCTACATTTTTTTTTTCCAAATGAATATAAAATAAAATTAAATAGTTAGAATTACTTTTAATTTTTTATTTCTAATTCTTCTTCTAATTTAACTATTATTTTTAATATTAAAATGAGTATTTATTTTACTATTTTATAATTTAATATATATCATACAAAGTTATTATATAATAATTACATTTTTATAATACAATAGAACTAAAATTATCAAAATAGATAAATAATTTAACTAAAATTAATATATATAAGTATTCAAATAATAATTTTATAGAACAATAGAGTCAATATTATCAAAATAAATAATTACGATCCTATTTTAATTTTAATTTTAATTTTAAATTAAAATTAAAATTATTCTTTTATAACACACATTGTATCATCAAATTATTTTTGAAAAAAAAATAGCACATGCATTGCACAGGTCAACTGCTAGTATATATTATTAAAAGTAATGTTTTTTTCATACTTAGATGGCACATTATAAGTGCTTACTTTTTTCTAAGAGAATCACGTTAGCATGTGTTTTCTTAATTACATAAAGTTCTACACAAACTCAAACCTAATTTAAATTAGAGTGGTGATTGAGATCTCCACCCTTACAAGACCCCCACGAATTTGGACCACGGATTTGTGGACACCACATATACATGAGTTGGTCTCACACATACATGGAGGGTCATGATCACTTTAGGAGTGTGGGAGTCATACCCAAAAGGGGTCCCAAACATTTCTCTTTAAATTATACTAACTTTACCTATTCTATATGGACTCTATTTGACAAATATTTTTTTTATATATATTTTTCATGATAAATTGAAATAATCCACAAATCCAATGCCAATTTTGCGTTTCACGTTTTCTTCTTAAATCTTTCAAGGATATTTAGATTTTTTTTAAATGCTAAATTACATTCTTTCTTTTTTTTTTTTTTCTCTTTTTTTTTTTTTCCATGCATTATTCTATGCTCAATACCAATTCTATATTATGGATTTGTCATTTAAATTTTATAATGATTCTACATATGAAATTACACTTCATTTTCTACATTATTTTATATAATCACAACTCATTGGAGGAAAAACTTACACAACAATGATATTCTCGAGAAATCTCTAAAGTCTAGATTTATTACTTGAGTTATTTTTTCAATTGTTGAACAATAAGTTCTTTTATGTTTTGCTATCATATTACAGATGATTAATCATTTTACACACTGAGATGTATCTATTGTTTGGATGTTTTCATTATTTTTTTCTTTTTGGGTTTATATGTTGTTATGTGATTTTTTCTTAGGTAACCGTTATTGAATTTCTTTTATATAATTGATATTTTAATTTAATTAAAAGCGTTTATTTTGTAATCTTATAATTTAATATATATATATATCACATAATATCATTATATGATAATCCAACTATAACATATTTATATTTTATTTTTTAATAAATTTTAATAAATTTCTATTTCTACATATTTTTATTTTCTAAATGAGTATAAAAGAAAATTAAATAGTTAGAATTGCTTTTAATTTTATATCACTAATTATTCTTATCATTTAACTATTATTTTTAATATCAAAATAAGTATTTATTTTATTATTTTATAATTTAATATATATCTTACAAAATTATTATATGATAATTAAACTTTTATAATATGATAGAACTAAAATTATCAAAATACACAAATAATTTAACTAAAATTAATATATATATATTCCAATAATAATTTTATAGAACGATTGCGTCAAAATTATCAAAATAAATAATTAAAATTATATTTTAATTTTAAATTATTCTTTATAACACAAATTATACTATCAAATATTTAAAAAAAAAAAAACGTGCATTATACAGATCAATCGCTAGTTAGATAATTATTATACTAATATAAAGAAAAGTAAAATCATTGAATTTGATAGTATAGGATGGCATCACCAATATTGCCTCTACATTTTATTATAGGACCTTTTAGGAAAACAGAGTTCTCAACCTAACATTTTTTTAATCAATCAAAAGAAAAAAAATCTATAATGGTTTCCATAGGCAAAGCTTCTCTTTGCTCATCTTATCATCCTTTAGATGTTCAATGCTTCTTCTCTGTTCACGAAGATTTTGTAGGAAGATTGGATTAATAGTCTATAGGAACTATTTAAAGAGTATTTGGTTGAGGATATAAGTAAAGGGATTAACTATTTCCTTTGACTAGTAATCCCTTCGTATGGTAGGACTAACAAATCTATTAGACGGTTGGGATTAGAAATTAAGTGAGGGGATTAGTGATTTTTTAAATGATTTTTAAGTAAACATTATATTTTTTAGAACAAAAAAATAATAATTATAATATTAAAAAATACTAAAAATTTAAAAATATTATCTATTTATTGTATTGCTAATCCAGTATTGTATAAACAAACACTCTTCATCCTACATCTCCAATTTAATACTACTATACTAATAATCTTCTCACTCAATTTCACTATAATCTTAATTCCCTCCCTCCAATACAGCCAAACAAACGTGGCTTTATCCTTGAAGGGGGGACCAAGCACTAAGCTTAGCTAGGGGTGCTATAATTGACTCCCACTTGATACAAATGTATCAATTTTGAATTAAGTCAAGTAAGGTGAACTTGATTTTAGGACTTCCTTTTCACATTTTCCTTCTTTGAAAAATCTTGGATGCTCATATATAATTTCACACAAAATCATATAAATTTTTATGAATTTACATAGGTAGTCTTATAAAAATACATAAATTTAACACAAATTTATGTAATCATATAAGTTTTTATGAACTTATGTAAATTTATGTTTAACTTATACATTTTTATATGATCACTTATGTAAATTCATGTTAACTTACATAATTTTATATAGGGTTGGATATGGTGTGCATTGTTTTAAAAGGAGAATTACCTATTAGGGGAAATAAAAAAATTATTTACAAAAAAAGTAAAAAAAAAATTATAATTATAATTTTAATATTAATATTAATATTTATAATATTTATCACTATTTTATAAATATATATATTTTTTTCAAATCCCACTGATATGTAATTTTTTTTTTTAAAAATAGAAATAGTCTTTTGAAAAGTAGTTAGGGGATTAGGACTTGTACACAAACAATTATCCAATGGTAAGAGTGGGACAATGACATGTGTAATGATATGTACCACAAAATAAAAAAAAATTATCTATGAATGATGATCTTATTTTTTGGCCGATGATCAGATTCCTTCTTGATTAAGTGGGAAAATTTGAACAGCTAACATTTTGTCATCCATTTGATTTGATTGTTTTTGAAGGAGAGCAAACAACATTGCCAATCTTTAGTTTGATCCCATGACTTTTTTCTGGGTTGTAGTACTTTATTGTGTTTTGAGTTTAGGTCATTACCATCATGCATCTTTAAATAATAAAAAAAGAAAAGAAAAAAAATTATTGTGGGGAAGTAATTCTGGAAATACTCTTCAGATCCTGGGAGACGCTCTTGATCCTCAGCTAGTCACCTGCAAAGACTAACACTCCGGTCGGGGGTGCCGGGGTTAGCACTCCGACGGGCAAGTCAGTTCTTATACTCAAGAAAGCTTGTTTACTAAGTTTAGTGAAGTGATTCTTACATACCTTTCTAAATCTGAAGCTCTTGTATTTATACTCATTCTCTGGACCTCGGGTCCAGAGCCCACTTTTTACTTATTATCCTTTTGTTTATTCCCACATACATCTCCCCGTCTATTCGGCGATCTCAATGTACTCGGCATCTTAGTTGATTAGCACGAAGCCGAACAGTCTCTGACTTCTGGAATACATCCCTTCTAACTCTTCTATTTATTCGGCTCCCACAATTACCCCCCAAGCATTTTCCCAACGTATGTTGGCTGGAGTGCTTGGTTTCAAATTTTGAATACTCAGAACCAAAATTCTGGTGGTTGGGCCTACGAAGCACACGTCTAAGTACGCCCCCTTTTGGTTGTCGTACCGACTTCCCGCATCTTCGTACATACCTATTCATTGCGATTTTAAAGATTGGCGTCCCGTCGGATTCGCATTCCGTGATACTGGTCGCTGGGTTGCTTTTTGGATCGTTCTTGCAATTTTATCTCCTCCAATATCTTCTTCATCCTCTGTAAGTTATCCACTTCTTTGCTTCGAGAACTATTCCCAGTTTATTCTTTGGCACATCTGTGTCAACTGTAGGGTATGGCGAAACATTTGAAAGACCTCCTCTCATCAGATCGAATTACTGGTTTTAGACACCATTTCTCTATTCCTGATGACGTCCGTCTGTCACTTTTGGCAGACGGCACCCTTAACATGGAGAGGGAGGACGAAACCACGATCGTCTTTCCTCTCTTGTCAATCGCAGAGGGTGGAGTCCGCTTCCCTTTACACCCATTCCTAAGGGCTGTGCTTCGCCATTGGGATTTAATCCCTTCTCAACCTAACGTGAATTTCTTTAGAATTATAATGGGGATTGTAGCGTTGAATCTTCGTCTTGGAATTAACCTTGGCATTCCTGCTATCCGGCACTGCTATGCCTTGGCTAAGTCTTCCGGTCGGCAAGGGCGTTATTTCCTTAGAACTAAGGACACCGATCATCAACTAATCACTATGCTTTCCAGCTCTGGGAAAAGAGTTGATGATGTTATGGTCGTTGTCCAGGGTAACTGGGAATTTGGCGAAGGGGAGGATCGTGTTGACCCTATTCCCAGACGGAGGGCGCGAGCTAGGTCGCCGAGTATTTCCTTGTTTTTGTTATGTGTTCATTTTTATTGTGAAACCTATTCCATTGAAATCTTGCGGCTTCGTCTTGTGCAGGGAGGGGTTTGAAAAAAGTACTATCTTCAACCCACGATGCCGTTCTTTCAGATATTAGGGTTGCTCTTAGGTATTTCAGCCGTCGAAGCCTTCAGAAACAGGGAAGGGCGGCTCACATTCTGCTTTGTTACGAGCCGACATACACAACCTTCTCGGCGGCGGAAAACATACCGATTCCGAAGGGCGAAGATTCCCTTACCGCTCTTATTCTGTCCGACTTAAAAAACTTGAGACAGGTAGGCTTTGAAGGGTCCGATTCGGAGCGAAATGAGGTAGCTGATATTGCCGAATCAAATCAATCCGAGACCCACTCTGAGGAGGTATTGGATTCCGCCGATCCTCCGTTTACATCGGGACCAGGGGATCTTCCTTCTGCCGACGTTCTTCAACGCTTAGAGGATCTTCCCGTCATAAACTCCGCGGGTATGGCCGGATTGAGTCTGATAAAGCTTGCCAAAAAGGCGAATGCGGAGAGGTTAGCCGCACGGCGAAGAGCGGAGGGCCTTTCGTCTGAAATACCGCCCGCCACCGAATCTCGACTCCCCCTCCCTGTTGCCGAATCAGAGTCCTTGGGGGTTGTAGAGGAGAAGGAAAAAGGTTAGAATGCCGAATCTCTGTTGGCCGGGGAAGTCGGCCAAAAAGTTGGGGAAAAGGCAGAGAAACGCTCTGCTGACCTCAAGGCCGGTTCAGACGAACAAGGTGGTAAGCGTTCTCGATTGGAGGGATCTAATGAGGTTGTTCCTTTTGTCATTCGTCCAATGGTAAAAGATATGCCGGTTCCCTCTAACGCTTCGGCGTTTAAAGATCCAGAAGTTGTATTCGGTGTGGCTACGTCCGTGTCGTTGCCGTCTGATATGGAGGCTTTCCAGGTTGAACCAGATCTGAATGCGACAGCACTAGCCGCGCAATCGGCACTTCTGGTACGTATTCTGACTTTTCTTCACTTTATCCGAGTACTGTTGAGGTTATGTTTTTGGGTTCTTCCTTTGCAGACCGTCGGAAGGATAGCCGATATGGGACGTCGGCATCTCGACGCCGTGAAACAGATTGGCCGCTTACGAAAGCAAGTGGAGGGCCAGAGGAAGAGGGCCGAGGATGCAGTTTTGAGAGCGAACAAGGAAGCTTCTCGGGCCGAGGCCGAGGTAGAGAAGGCCCGCATTGCAGATCAATCCCTAGCGGACGCCGAGAAGAAGGCGGACGCGAGCGAAGCGGCACTGAGATTGTCCCAGAAGGCGGTTGCCAGCCTGGAGACTGAGTTGGCTGAAATGAAGGCGGCTGCTTCCAAAGTATTCGAAGCCGGGAAAGATACTGGGCTCGCCGAATATGTGGACCAAGTCCCTCGGTTCGAAAATAGGGGGTTCAAACATGGCTGGCGCAAAGCCCTTACTACAGCTGGAGTTTCACTGACTATGCCAGTGCTGTATGAGCAAGTGGATGTCGAGCCGTTGGAGACTGATTCTGAAGGCTGAGCTGGGCACTTGACTCTTAGGATTTCACAAATGTATTAGGATTTCACAGATGTATTAGGATTTCACAGATGTATTGTTACAATTGTTTTGTCAGACATTTTTGTCCGGGCTTGTAGCTCATTTATTTTGCATATATAAAATGTCATGAGTTGTGCTCAATTTTGCTGGTGAAGAATGATATTACTTAATTTTAAGCCCGGACGATCGGATTAAGGAATCTGCCCTTGCCTTAGGCAGGGCACGAGCCCGCGAAGCCGAATGAGCCGATGGCTCTGAATCGTGGGCTGGCTGAGGCATAAATTACTCGGCGATATCGCTTGAAAATATAGCCGGCTAGATTAATGAATCTGCCCTTGCCCCAGCGATCTTAGGTTAACCGGCAATAGCGCTTGAAATGTAGCCGACTAGATTAATGAATCTGCCCTTGCCCCAGCGATCTTAGGTTAACCGGCAATAGCGCTTGAAATATAGCCGACTAGATTAATGAATCTGCCCTTGCCTTAGTCAGGGCGCAAGCCTGAGGAACCGAATGAGCTGATGGCTCTGAGTCGTGGGCTGGCTGAGGCATAAATTACTCGGCGATATCGCTTGAAAACATAGCCGGCTAGATTAATGAATCTGCCCTTGCCTCAGTGATCTTAGGTTAACCGGCAATAGCGCTTGAAATATAGCCGACTAGATTAATGAATCTGCCCTTGCCTTAGTCAAGGCGCGAGCCTGAGGAACCGAATGAGCCGATGGCTCTGAGTCGTGGGCTGGCTGAGGGGCATCCGACGTTTGGCGCTCAGTCTCTCTGACGTTTCCTCGGGGGAGCTGCATGTACCCCATAATAAATGGGTGAGTTCATGCCAACAACTCGACTCACTTCCATTCAGGCTTGATCCAAACCTGGCAGGGGCCAACATTGGCTGGGTTTAGAGGTCAAAATGAAACGCAGAAGCGAGCCTATTTACACGGGAAAAAGAGCATCCATAGATCGGGAAAAACAGCACCCCCCTAGTCGTCGAAGCAGATCACCCCGAAAGGACGGACAAATGGGAGATTCCCCATGCCCACGACCGTAAGTTGAGCCTGACGTGGCCCCACGACCGTTGAGTTTTGCGGTTGTCGTGAAGAATAGACCAATGACAGAGGCGGATTCTATAATTAAAGACCTAGATGTGGCAGTCGAGTTCGCTCGGCAGATTTTTCCGCCGGAGGTCCAACAGTCGATGGTCGGACATCGAGATTTCGAAGTATTTCGGGATGGCATACGTGGGGCTGTCAAGGGACTGTATAGCGCTTATGAAGTCGGGATGCGTCTGCGCGAAGCCCGACGTGAGAGTGAGAAAAACAACGAAAGGAATCGTAGTCTGGAGGCTCGCGCGAAAAAGGCTGAGAGTGAGCTTCGGGAGCTGAAGAGTGTTCGAGCGGCCGAGTCGGTGGTGGCCGGTCAAGCGAAAAGCGCGGGGGAGAGAGCGAAGCGAGAGGCCTCGGGTTATGAAAGAGGATATCAGGACGGATTGAAGGCCGGGATCAAGAAGACCAAACCAGACCTAGCTAAGGAAGTCTGCCGATGCGAAAATCGTGGTTTCAAGCATGGCTGGATCAAGACCCTTCAAACCGTGGAAGCTCTTGGGCAAGTGGGCATAAATTCGGCTTCGCCCCTATATCATCGGTATTACCTGCCGTATCCCGAGTTCGAAATTGAGAGAAGCGACGACGAAGACGCCGACTTAGTGGGCCATAATGTTGAAACAGACTTAGCTGTGAATAAACAGAATTACTTTATCAAATGCTTGAAATGTTTGGCGGCTTTTGAATAAATAGAATTTCTTTATTAGCAGCTTTTGAAATGTTTTGCGTGTAATTAAACGCCTTATCTCAATTTATTGTCAGCTTTTGTATGGCGTGATGCAAACGTTCGAATATGCGTCGATCGGCTCCAATTAGGAACCATATAGTTGGTCAGTTAAATCGTGATCCCCACGAAGGGCGCTCCGAATCCGGAGACTTATTCGGCCCTTAGATGTCATTTACCCAAAGGGCGCTCCAAATCCGGAGACTTGTTTGGCCAATCGTGGTATCCACGAAGGGTGCTCTGAATCCGGAGACTTATTCGGCCCTTAGATGTCATTCACCCAAAGGGCGCTCCGAATCCAGAGACTTATTCGGCCCTTAGATGTCATTCACCCAAAGGGCGCTCCGAATCCAGAGACTTGTTTGGCCAATCGTGGTATCCACGAAGGGCGCTCTGAATCCGGAGACCTATTCGGCCCTTAGATGTCATTCACCCAAAGGGCGCTCCGAATCCGGAGACTTGTTGGGCCAATCGTGGTATCCACGAAGGGCGCTCCGAATCTGGAGACTTATTCGGCCCTTAGATGTCATTCACCCAAGGGGCGCTTCGAATCCGGAGACTTGTTTGGCCAATCGTGGTATCCACGAAGGGCGCTCCGAATCCGGAGACTTATTCGGCCCTTAAGAAGCGTATGAGCTGAGGCATAAAAACGAGAAACTTTTGCATTTCAACAGAGTATGTACAAGTACCAAGCCCACAAATCAGGTCATTGGTAAAATTTTCGTAGATGCGTTGAATTCCAAGGCCGTGGCAGGCTTTTTCCTGACATGTCCGAGAGCCGATATGCCCCTGTTCCTGCAATGGAGTCTACTTGATAGGGGCCGTCCCAGTTCGGACCCAGCTTTCCGTCGGCCGGTCTTCGGTCGGCTGGAAGTACTTTCTTCAGGACCAGCTCTCCTGGAGTGTAACGGCGCAACTGAACTCGTTGATTGTACGACTTAGCGAGCTGCTACTGATATCGTGCCATGGAGGCCAGGGCGCGATCTCTGCGTTCCTCAATTAGATCCAGGTCCAGGGCGAGCATCATGTCATTTTGACCCGTGTCAAAGGCTTGCGATTTCAAAGTCGGGAGGCCGATTTCCAGGGGTAAGATTGCTTGGGTTCCGAAGCATAGAGCAAACGGCGTTTCTCCGGTGGACCTCCTCGGTGTTGTGCGATGCGCCCACAATACACTCGGCAATTTTTCGACCCATTTGCCTTTAGCTCTTTCCAGCCTCTTTTTGATGCCGTCCAAGATGGTTTTGTTGGAGGCTTCGGCTTGACTGTTACTCTGGGGGTACGCGGGCGTAGAGAAGTAAGGCACGATACCGTATTTGCTGCACAGTTCTCGGTATACGCCACAATCGAACTGGGTGTCATTGTCTGAGATGAGAGCTCTTGGAATGCCGAATCGCGTAATGATGTTTCTCCATATAAAGCGCTTTATGTCGGCATCTCGTATATGTGTTAAAGCCTCCGCTTCGACCCATTTTGTGAAGTAATCTGTTGCTGCGATTAAGAATCGCTTGTTTCCTGGGGCCCTTGGCAACGGTCCTACGATATCAAGTCCCCATTGAGCAAACGGCCAGGGACTGGTGATAGAGTTCAACCCTTCGGCGGGCAAATAGGTTAGTGGGGAGAACTTTTGGCATTGTTCGCATCTTTTAACATAATTTTCTGCGTCGGCTCTCATTGTCGGCCAATAATACCCCTGTGTTATAGCTCGATGGGCCAGAGAGCGTCCGCCAGAGTGGGCACCACAACTGCCCTCATGTATCTCAGTTAGAAGCTCCTCCACTTTATCCGGGTGTACGCATTCCAAATAGGGACCAGAGAGGGACTTTTTATAAAGCCCTCCTTGTGGATCCAGATAGTATCGCAAGGCCTTATTGCGCAGCTTGTGTGCTTCTTTTTTGTCCTCTGGGAGTTGTTCAGAAGAGAGGAATTCGGCAATGGGGTCCATCCAGCTTGATGTGGATTCTATAACGTTGACGTGGGCTTCCTCCGAAGGGCCAATACTCGGCTCCGGGATGAAACCTACTTCAATGGTCCGTTTGAGCTCAGAATTGATGGCGGAGGCTAGGCATGCCAAGGCATCTGCGTGTGTGTTCTGATCACGTGTTATTTAGTTCAGTTCGTGATGGTCAAACTTCGTTAGCAAAGAGTTGGCCGTTTTCATATAGGCCGCCATACGGTCGTTTTTTGCGGTGTACTCCCCCTTTAGCTGGTTGATTACCAATTTTGAGTCACAAAACACTAGCAATCGCCGAGCGCCGAGAATATGTGCATTTCGTAGACCGGCTAAGAGGGCTTCATACTGCGCCGTCGGGAGACATGATTACTACGCCTGCGCCGCAGCCCCGTTGGTTAGACGATCCATCACAGTATAGCTGCCAAATATCCCCGACATAAATTCTCCAGTTCGACTTTGATCGAACTTCAGCCTTTGGAAGAACATCGGCGGGTTTAAGGTCGGAAAGCCCGCCTGTGAATTCGGCAACAAAGTCGGCTAGCACCTGTCCCTTGATTATGGTTTTGGGTAAAAACTAAATGTCATATTGGCCGAGTTCAAGAGCCCATTTTGAAACACGTCCTGATGCTTCTGCACTCCGTAGTACTGATCGGAGGGGATAATCTGTTATCACCCCAATGCTATATCCCTGGAATTAGTGCATCAGTTTTCTTGCTGCCATGACCAAGGCTAGGATGAGTTTTTCCAGAGAAAGATAACATGTCTCAGCATCGACCATTGCCTTGCTCACGTAATACACTGGTCGTTGCTGCCCTTCCTCTTCTTTTAATAGTACGGCGCTGACGGCCCTATCGGAGACTGCCAGATACAGAATGAGGGGATCACCGGCAGCGGGTGTTGTCAAGAGAGGTACTGACCGGAGGTAAGTCTTGAGCCCGGTGAAAGCTGCTTCGCACTCGGCAGACCATTCAAAAGCTTTGCCTTAACGTAACGTCTGGAAGAATTGTCTGCATCAGTCTGTTGATCGACTGATGAATCTATTGAGTGCAGCGGCCATCCCCATCAACTTTTGGACTTCTTTCACTGATCGGGGGGAACCGAGTTCCAAGATCGCTGTGACTTGCCTTGGGTTGGCTTCGATTCCACGGTGGTTGACGATATATCCCAAGAATTTGCCGGAGCCGATTCCAAACGCGCACTTGGAGGCGTTCAGTTTCATTCTGTATTTGCGCAAGATGCCAAATGTCTTCTCTAGATCGGCTATGTGATCCTATTCTTCTTTGGACTTGACCACCATATCGTCGATGTAGACTTCCATAGTGTGGCCGAGGTGTTCTTTGAACATAGCGGTGACTAGTCTTTGGTAAGTTGCCCCTGCATTCTTCAGTCCAAAAGGCATAACTTTGTAGCGGTAGGTTCCTCTTGGGGTGAGGAATGTAGTTTTGTCCTGGTCATCTGGATGCAGGGCGATCTGATGGTAGCCTCTGTAAGCATCGAGGAAACTCATGTGTTGGTGGCGCGCCGTTGCATCGACGAGTTGGTCGATTCTGGGTAAGGGAAAGCAGTCCTTGGGGCAAGCTTTGTTCAGATCCGTGAAGTCAACGCACACTCACCAAGTTCCATTTTTCTTCTTCACAACCACTGTGTTGGAAAGCCACGTGGGGTAGGTGACTTCTCTGATTGCCCCGGCGTCAAGCAGTCTGTTGACTTCTTCTATAATGGCAGCAGTGTGCTCTGCGGCAGACCGACGGCCTTTCTGAATGATTGGCTTACATGTGGGGTCGACGTTCAGGTGGTGTTGTGAAACTGATGGGTCTATACCCGGCATTTCGTACGGAGACCACGCAAAGACGTCGAGGTTGGCGAGTAGAAAAGAGATCAGCTGCTGTCTATCGGCTTGATTTAAAGAGGTGTCGATCATGAAGAACTTTTCCGGGCTTCCATCGATGTCAACTCGGTCTAAACCTTCTGTGGCCTTTTCGCTTGGCTGCCGCCCGACGTCATCCAGGATTTCCCGATTGGGTACCTCAATGGAGTTTACCTGCAATTCCTTTGGCATTTTGGCGGCCAGGAGGTAACATGCCTGTGCCGATTTTTGGGAGCCCCGGATCTACTCAATGCCGTGTTCCGTTGGGAAACGTAACAATTGATGGTAAGTGCTTGGGACGGTCTGCAAGGTATGCAACCACGATCGCCCCATGATGAGATTGTACGGCGATGGCAGCCGGACGACCAGGAATTCTACATCCACCGTTCTGGAACCTGCCCGAACGGGCAGGATGATCTTTCCCAGTGGGTATTCGGGATTGGCGTTGAAGCCGAACAGTGGATAGGGGGCCGGAGTCAGGTCCGATTCGTTGAACCCGAGTTTGATGAAGGTTTTATAATACATAACCTCCGAAGTGCTGCCCTGGTCTATAAGAATGCGTTCGACGGTGAACCGGTTTACGCGTAGCGCGACAACCAATGGATCGATGTGAGGGAGTGTTACGCCGATCAAATCAGAGTCGTCAAAGGTGATGCTTGGCGATTCTCGGGGTCGCTTTGCTGGTGTGAGTTGCTGTTGGGGGCATGGGAGGGACTGGATTACGTGTACGGCCGGGGTTTTCGGCAGGCTGGAGACGTTCGTCTTTTATCAACTCCTCAAAGTAATCGGCTGAAACACAACGAGCGTCGGTGTTTTGCTGTCGGGCCCGAGACCATAGATCGCCTGCCCTGGGGGTCGCTCAGGAACTTGGCGCGTTGTTTGTTTGGACTTTGTTATTTCCAAGGCCAGATCGCGGTGAAGGCGTTCGTTCTCAGCGATGATGTTGTCTAAACTGCGTTTGGTCTGTTTGGCTCGTTCCATGATGGCGAGCATCGTCTCCTGTGCTGAAGCCGTTGGTGAATTGACATTCAAGGCACGCCTTGCAGTGATGATTTCCTTCTCGAGCGTATTTGCCGGAGTGAGGTCGACTCTCTGTGTGATCGCGTCGGTGGCTATCGGAGGATCTTGAGTCACGCCTTCCATGGATGTACTCGAGTATTCCCACAGACGGCGCCAATTGTGGGGAAGTGATTCTAGAAATACTCTTCAGATCCTGGGAGACACTCTTGATCCTCAGCTAGTCACTTGCAAAGACTAACACTCCGATCGGGGTGCCGGGGTTAGCACTCCGACAGGCAAGTCAGTTCTTATACTCAAGAAAGCTTGTTTACTAAGTTTAGTGAAGTAATTTTTACATACCTTTCTAAATTTGAAGCTCTTGTATTTATACTCATTCTCTGGACCTCGGGTCCAGAGCTCACTTTTTACTTATTATCCTTTTGTTTATTCCCACATACATCTCCCTGTCTATTCGGCGATCTCAATGTATTCGGCATCTTAGTTGATTAGCACAGAGCCGAATAGTCTCTGACTTCTGGAATACATCCCTTCTAACTCTTCTATTTATTCGGCTCCCACAATTATAAATCAAAAGAAATTAATTAAAAATTGTAGAAGTACAAACGTGTAGGTAAGATCTGCTCTCTAATAAGGTCATATTTTTAAACTCAATTATATTTCTATATTTTTATAATTGGTTTCTCTATTTCCCATTGATTTGAATTTTTTTCCTTCTATATTTTACCTTCTTCTTCTTCTTCTTTTTTTTTTTTTTCCTCAATCCACCTCCAGTCTGATATGGTTTAATTGATGTTTATATTTTCTTTACTTCATATAGAATTTTAAATTTTTGATGGCCCTCAATGAGATCACTTTGAATTGACCATCATGATGACACTACTTTGTAATTTTAACAAAATATTATACAAATAATTTTTTTGTATATATTTTTTTGTTGTTGTGTTATCTCATTTCTAAATAATACCACAAAAAAAAAAAAAAAAAACCCTCATCAATTTAACTCATAATATTAAAAAAAACTAATGTCACATCATTCTAAATGAAACTTTTGTATAAAAATTCTATTTGCATATTATTTTCCTTTTACAAAAGGCTAAAATTGGTATATTGAATTTTTTTGCCCTTTTTTCCTCCAGCACTTCAAGCTTTTTCTTGGATTCTTTTTTGGTGGTCTCAACTAATTAAGCTATTGAAAGTGTTCTCTAGCAATATTAAGTTAGTGCATATATGGTTCTAATAATATACATCAAGTTTTCAACAAATGAATATTAGAGTATGATTGCATACATATTATTCTCTCCAAATTTCACTTGAACGAGAATTTCGTATATTGAGTTTTCATTTTTTTTTTCTAAAATAAAAGGAAATGAAAAAAATAAAACTAAATTAATAGAGTAAAGGTGAGACATGTGCCTGGTGCAAGTAAGAAGTGTGCCACAAGAACACAATTTTCATGATTTCATTGATTTATAATATTTTATTTATTTGTTTTTATTTATTTATATGATATTTCCCATATGATTTTGAAAAGAACAAAATTATTTCCCCATGTTGCAACTTGACCATAGTTATACAGAAAAGTAATGTTGTATGACTATTAATTGCTCCAATAATTATTATCTATCATCCTCACAAAGGAGTGCGGAATCCAAGCTTAATGGGCCGTAAGAAGACTTGTGTAGCTCCCACAGATGGCGCCTAAAGCAATAAAAGTTCTTTATGCCTTTCGCTGTTCTTCCATGAATACACAAATTGCTAAGCATTCCTGCCACTTTTAACCCACTATCTAGGTTAGAAAATAATCATTCAGTACAGAAATCCACTAAAATGTGTCAGAAAGTAGCTTGAGATTGAACGCCTGTCGAAAACCCCTGAAATTTCGACAAAAATGAATACCACATGACTAGGGTCAAAACCAGACAAAATTGTGAGTTTGAAATACTATCATACTGTGACCGAACAATAAACCTATTTGTACCACTTAGAGTTTCGTTCAACCGAACTAAGAACCTTAACCATAATCATAGCCGAGCCTGAAAATTGCCCCTGCTCAGCGCCGGGCTAAAAACCCTATCTACATTCCTGGCTGAGCTAGCACCTTGCTTGGGCCAACCGGACTACCTTAGTACAACACCATACGCATTATCTCGGCTGTGCATATTTTAGTTGTACACACCCTAGCTCAGTTACCACTCGGGCATAACACTTTTTATTCTCACCTTGCAGACTTGATTAGGTTGGCCAGGCACACCCTCACTTCACCACTTGACGGTGCTGCTCAACCGAGCTTTCCAATCAAAGTCAAGCTACTAGCCGAGCTATCTTAGCACCTTGCCTGACTTAAGACCATGGGCAAATATCGTTTCATGGTCAACTCGCCAGGTGCTATAGTCAAGTTCCGCAGGGACTACAACATTCCTGAGGATGTACACCTCTCCTTAGCCAAGCTAAATACCATTCCTTGGGGCAAGCCTGGCTTTGTCCCTTTCACCGTGTTGTCCATTGTAAAGAGTGGACTCCGATTTCCCGTCCAGCCTCTCATCTGTGAATTCCTAAGGCAAACAGGCTCTGCCCCACTCAATTATCTACCATCAACTGCCGTCTTGATCTCCACCTAGGATTGGCCGAGATCTTCCACGAGTACTCGCTCGGTCAGAATGACGACGGGTAGGTATATTACCTCAAAGTTAAGAGAGGTCGAGAGAAACTTGTCAAACGAACGCTGAACAAAGACTTGCATGACGATAATTTTCTCTGGGTTTCTGGAAACTTTGAGGATCAAGAAGCCCAGATACCAGGCTATAACATAAATTGGAATAAAGGCATAGCCGGTAAGAACAGCTCGGTCGTATCCCTTTTCTACTTTCGATATTGCCTGTCTTGCTAACCCTTGCTCTTTTCGCAGCTCTATATTTGCTTAAGGAGAACTACCCCTACGCCAATCAAGACGCCCTCCGCGTCGCGCTGTGATACCGGCACAGGGACTGGTTTGATCTCCTGTAGGTCCAACCGACTTACCAATACAGTATTAGGTGAAAGAGTAAGGTGACCGACTTCCTCTTGGAGTCTTTGCCCGAACCAGACCCTAGTCTTCCACAAATCAACTTAATTTCCCTTATCAAAGAACAAGAGATGGCGAAGAGAAGAGTTGTGCGAGCTCTGATCACCGAGCAAGCATTTGTCGAGATCCTCACAGAGCAACCCCCATTCAAGCAGTCGAGCAAAACTATCGTCGCCCTCCCACTGCAAGGGCGTAGTCATTTCGGTCCAGCAAGCGAGCTCGCACCTCGACTGCCGAAGATCAATGGTTTGAAGAAGAGACTGCACTTCCAGAGGCCGAGCTACCTAGCTCTCAAACTAACCAGGGAAGCTGCAGTTCTGGCCAAGATAACCCTTTTTCCCCACAAGTGTAGGCACCAACTGTGGCTTTCAAGGGCCGCGCTATGACCACCATTGACTCTGTAGTCGCTGAAACTGACCCTCTACTGGCGTTCAACTTGTCCAAGAGCTTGTGCCTACCGGCCAACATAGAGCGACATGAGCAGCTGGCCGAACTGAAAGTTATCCGGTCAGCTACTAAGTCCATGGTGCTGGTAAGCTTGGATTTCGTACTCTATTTCTGTGCAAATTGGGCCGTGAGAGGGTAATTTGTGTGAAAATTGGGCCGAGCTAGGTGGAATCTTCTTTTGAGGTTGGGCCATGCAATGGGCCGTAAGAAGACTTTTGTGTAGCTCGATCTTGGGCCGAGCAAGCGCTATGGCAGTCACAGATGTGTTGGTTGGGCTTGGACTTAGCTATCTAGGGGAAAACCTTTACTAGACTGAGGTGATTGCCAATCCAGAGGGCCAAGCTAAGTGTAGCTCAACAGGTTTTCATCTTGTAGCTAAGGTCATCACGGCTATGCCATGATGGGCACAAAGTCAATATAGCTCGGTTGACTGTGGTGATAGCCGAGATAAAGAGTTTTGACCATCTCACTTGGGTGGCAGTGAGTAGGGTGTTGTCAGGATAGACATTATCCTGTGGGAAAGCAATTCCTAGGAGGACTCTGCAAAGGAATGTGCCTGGCGAAATCTATAAAAGCTCATGGCATAACCTATGGACAGGTATTGTAATTCTTATTCTCAAATACAAAAAGGTTATTGTCTATTGTCTAATTGCTGACTTAGGCATCAGAGGGGTTTTTGGCACACACCTGCCGGCTAGGTCACGTTTATGTTTTTAAGTAGCAAAACGACGACGTTTGGAGGAGTGCAAATTTGATCAACAGGATTATACGAGAAGATTATTATGTGCTCGTATAATTGGAGTCGTCTGTGGGAAGTATCACAGAGAACAAACATTTTGATTAAGTTTTCCTTCAACTGATTTCAATGCCGCACAACGAAGACTTATCTTAGTTTATTTTCAATGGACAAACTCCAGAAGGGGACATGAGGTGCGAGGATTTGCCTTTTGTCCCATCCATGGCAAACTTGGACCCCCAGCGACAGAACCCACGTAGGAGCGCACAGGAAAAACGGGGCTCAAGTCCTCATCGTTCTCATAGCCTAGATAGACAGAGACGGGGGGTGGGTTCTCAAGTTCTGAAGGATCGCGTGAAGGAGCAAGACGAGTAGATAAAAACAATGGCGGCTGACATGGAGACCATGAAGCGCCAGATAAAAGGCAAAGGTGTGGAAAGAGAGGAGATCCGTGAAGGCATAACGCGTTCTCGCCACTCAAGAGATCGTGATAGATGAGTCACACCATCGCAATCTGAAAGCAGAAGCCTCAGAATAGGCAACACATAATCAAGAACCTCCAGGACTCGTTACTCCAGGTCTGAGAGAACAAGGGCTGAAAGGTCTTACACGGAGAGAAGCAATTATCGACCCTCACATATGTATCAAACTACTTCTCAGCACACTGAGTTGCCTAGGTCAGCGGACCTGCAGACCATGCTAGAAGAAAGGGCTCGGAGGAGAGAAGAGGCCCAAGCATGTCACCCCCAAAGGGTCTCTGCTCTATAGCGGTTGGCTCTTAGGACACATGAAAGTGTCGAGGCTGGAATGCCAATACCGTGTCTTGCTTACAAACCAGTAAACAAAGCGTTAGCAAGGTTGCAAAGTTCGTCATTCGTTCCAGCAATAGAGAACACACCATTACCCTTGGGTTTCAACCAGTCTAAGTTCATAACCTATGAGGGGAAGTCAGACCCTTACATGCACTTTCGCCAAGTTATGGCCATATATCGGCAGAACGAAGCTCTAATGTGCATCTTGTTCCTGTCAAGCTTAGGCGACCTAGGCTTGACTTGGTTTGAAAGGTTTCCGGAAGGTAACTTCGCTTCATGGGCACAACTAGCGGAAGCGTTTGTCACTAGGTTCAAGACAAACACCAAAACTCCGGTTGAGATAGACCAGCTGCTCACCATTGACATGGGCGAGAAAGAAACGTTGAAGGCTTACAACAACAAATATTGAGAGACCTTCAACCAAATATGTGATTGTCCCACCAACCTAGCTATCGCACAGTACAAGCAGGGTTTGTCGATGGGCCATAAGTTGAGGGATTCGATGACTATGCCGCAACCCTTCACGATGAAAGCCCTGATGGAGAGAGTGCACCAGCATATTAGGGTAGACGAAGATGGCACTCCCGTCAAAGCAAAGTCCGGCACAATAGCAATGTCGGACAAAAAGCCCGCGACAAAGGTTAACACGGTCGGCCAGGAGAACTAATCGAACAAAAACAGTCGAGGCGGACAGCCAAATGGTGAAAACTCCCAGACAAGGAGGTTGAGAGTCCACACAGCCATCACTACGGCGTTCAAGAAGCCTATCTACCAAATTCTTAGCGAGATACGCGATGAACCTCTCGTTCGGCAGCCAGCTAAGTTGAGAGAAGCACAAAGGGGCTATGACTATAGATATCAATGCACCTTCTATGATGAAGTGGGGCACCGAACTGAAAATTGCACACCATTGAGGCAACATCTGGAAGATTTAGTAGCTGCGGGCCGTTTGGACCAATACATTGAAGGCGGAGCTCGGCCAGCCCCTTAGGACCGCAATGGACCAGATGGGATGCCAATCGAAGGTCCGCCTCGAGGCGTAATCAACGTGATATATGGGATCATTGAGCCTAAAAGAGTCTGCGAGCTCAGAGGGATGATGAAGAACGTGAGGGAGGTACTAAGTGTACAACCTACCATGAAAAAAAGGAAAGACAGAAGTGAAAAACGTCATCACCTTTTCAGATAGGGACTTAGTAAGGTTATAAAGCCCTCACAACGATGCACTAGTGGTTACTCTACACGTCAAGAATTTCGACATCAAGCGGATCTTGATAGACCAAGGGAGCTCGTGCGATATAATGTACTACGAGACTTTCAAGCAACTCAAATTAGAGGACAAAGACTTAGCACCTACGACATCTCCCTTGGTCGGTTTCAACTCTATGCTAGAATAGCCAGTTGGCAAGACAATTTTTCCGGTCAAAGTTGGAACGATGATAAAGCAAGTGGAATTTTGGGTGTTGAAAGTCCCTTCCACTTATAACATTATTTTAAGGAGAGCATGGTTGTACGCTATGCAAGCAGTAGCATTAACCTACCATCAGGTGTATGATTCCCTAATGAAACTGGAGTGATTGAAGAAATCTTAAGAGACCAAATCATGTCGAAGCAATGCTTCGTGGCGGTGAACAGCAACCGGGCTGTTAAAGGTTTCATGCAGATGGTAGGAGAGCCACAGAGTAACGAATTATTCGCGGATGTCAGCAAGGCAGCCGAACAGAAAGCAGTGGAAGATCTGGTGGAGGTAAAAATAGACGAAAAGTTCCCAAAAAAGTTATTTTTGCTCGGCTCATCTTTGTCCAGCACCGAGAGAATAAAGATCATGGAATTCCTGATCTCTAACATTGAAGTGTTTGCCTGGACGCCGTATGACATGCTTGGAATTGACCTAAACTTCATCTTCTATCAACTTAATGTCAGCCCAACCACCAGACCAATTATACAGCAAACTCGCTGATTAACATTTCATCACGCCGAGATAGTGGCTGAAGAGGTAAGGAACCTGCTAGAGGCAGGGGCGATTAGAGAGGTTCACTATCCCAAGTGGATCTCTAACACCATGGTGGTGCTAAAGAAGAATGGCAAGTGGCGCGTTTGTGTGGACTATAAGACGGTGAGCAAAGCATGCCTAAAAGACAGTTTTCCTCTACAGCGGATAGACTAACTGGTGGACCTAACTGTAGGTCACAACCGACTTAGCTTTTTTAATGCGTATCGTGGATACTATCAGATCGCTATGTATGAGCCAGATCAGGAAGTCACATCCTTTACAACACCTAGGGGATTGTATTGCTACAAGGTCATGCCCTTTGGCCTAAAAAATGCAGGGGCAACGCTCCAGCAAATGATCACCAAAATGTTCGAGCCATTGTTAGGCAGAACAATGGAAGCTTACATAGACGATGTGGTGGTCAAAAGCAAGAAAAAAGAAGACCATCTCAATGACCTAGCTGAGATGTTTCAAATTTTGAAGACCAACAAGTTGCAACTGAACGCATCCAAATACGCGTTTGGAATGGGGTCAAGTAAATGTCTTGGCTTTCTAGTAACCAACCAAGGTATAGAAGCTGATCTTTCTCAGATCAAGGCCTTTCAAGATCTAGAGAGACCAAACACAGTCAAGGAATTACAGCATCTCACGGGCCTAGCTGCCGCACTAAACTGATTCATAAGTCGGTTGTCCGACAGGTGTCGACCATTCTTTCAGGCACTTAAAGCCAAGTTGAGTGGGATGACGAATGCAACCAAGCTTTGGAAAGCTTGAGAGAATACATGACCTCAATGCAGCTGTTGGCAACCCCAAGTACCAGGAGAGGAACTTTTTCTAGACTTGGCAGTTTCCTAGCATGCCATTAGCGCAGTGTTGGTACACACCAAAGGAATATAACACTTGCCTATCTTTTATGTAAGCAAAACATTGCTGGGTGCCAAAACGAGGTAATTGCCTTTAGAAAAACTGGCCTTAGCTTTGATGATGGGTTCAAGAAAATTATCACACTACTTCCATGCCCACACTGTGATGGTCTTAACAGCCTTTCCCTTAAAAGCCTTGTTTGAAAGGGCGGACTTTTTTGGGCGAATATTGAAGTAGGCCTGACATTAAGCTCCAGCCGAGAATCGCAATAAAGGCCTAAGTTTTGGTAGACTTCATGGCCGAGTTTGCTCCAGAAAGTCATTATGTTTGCTCGATCGACTTGACTGAGGCAACCGAGCAAAGGGGAGAAAGTGCCGCAGGAATAGTGAAGCCCCTACAGCAAGTCGCTCAACAGTGCAGCAAACCATTTAGCCTTATAGTGGCTGTGTCGCCCACTAGTGCCTACAGCCCATCACTGCGGAGGGAAGGAGCAAGCCACACTACTACAAGTAAGGGCACGCCTGAAAGTGAAGGGCCAAGACAGTCAGGCAGTGAAGATCAAATCCTAACGACGGACAAAAACTTAGAAGAAGGCATCGTCAACGATCCTAAAGTGTCCTCAGATCCCTCCACTTGTTGGAAGTTGTTTGTAGAAGAAATATGGAAGCTCTTTGTGGATGAAGCATCCAACAGACACGGGGCTGGACTTGGGATAATGCTCATCTCACTACATGGCTTAACCATTGAATAGGCTCTCAATCTCGGTTTTCCAACATCTAATAATGAGGCAGAGTACGAAGCATTATTAGTCGGTTTGAAGTCAGCCTATCGAATGAAGGCCACCGAGCTGATGGTATACAGCGACTCCCAATTAGTAGTCAACCAAATTTCGGGCGATTATGAAGTGAAGGATGATAGAATGGCCAAGTACCAAGAGTTGGTCAGAAAGGAGATCATGAAGTTCGAAGTCGTGAGAATAGAGCAAATTGGTCGAGAAAAGAATAGCCAGGCAGATGAACTAGTTTGTTTTGCGTCGATGAGGGACACATCTATCCCACACCCATTACTAATGGACTTCCTGCCAAGACCGAGCATTGAGGAACCCAAAGCGGCCGATGTATGATGCGCTAAGCTAGGTCTCTTCTGGATGGACCCTATTGTGGTGTTCCTAAAAGATAACATTTTTCCAGAGGACAAGAAGGAGACCAACAAGATTAAGGCGAAGTGTAACAACCCTCGTACTGATTACCGATAAACCACTGAATTAGCTACTGGTTACTGTTAAACTGAACGGATAGTGACTGATAATTGAATGAACTGAAGTACTGAATGGACTGATTGAAATCGAAACTGAAATTGAATAAGTTTATCTATTGAATTGCATATTGCATCTGTTTGATTGATTGATTATCTGTTTGAATTCATGTGTTTAAACTGTTAATTGGAGGCCTTATCGGCGGCCGAATTAGGAACCGTTTAGAGTTTTGGGATCAGTAGAATATTTGTGAATTTATGGTATATCTATCTGAAAATTGATTTAGTCTGATTGAACTTGATTAAATTAAGCCAATTTTAGAGTTCGCCTTAATTACAACTTTGCCATTGAGTGGAGCATTTGTTTATTCATGTGTGAGCCTTACATACACTTAGGCAAACTTTTGATCAGCCCCTTATTCTTGAGACCACCGAATTTTAGAGAGGGAGTGAGAGAGATTGAGTTCATTTTGGTAATTTTGCTTGGAACTTGGAGGATTAGCTTGAATTACTTGGAATTGAAGTGTAATTGACAAAACTTGGGCTCTTAAATCTTGAATACAAGACTAAGGTAGGACATTCATCTTCTTGTTGTTGAATTAGAGCTAATTCTTGCATAATTCATGTTTCAATTTTGAGTTAAGTCATGAATTTGTTCATAAATGTTGAATTGGAACTCCATTGTTGCATGCATGCTTGAATTGGTGTATTTTGAAGTTAAATTCTTGGAGAGTTATACATGCATGTCCATGTTTATATTATAGTCCATGTTTTCAAAATGTTTTCCAACTATTGAGCTCTTTAGAGCAAGGATTGAAGCTTTGATTTGATTTAAACTCATGCATGTCACTTTGTAGTATGATCATGCATGTTCATGAAATTTGGGATTTGAAAATGAGTTTGATTAAACACTCTTGGGCTTTGATTTCTTAAATTGAGTTTTGAAACATGTTATTCTATGTGTTTAAAGGAGTTTTTCCAGAAAATAGCCCAAGAGGATCGAAAATATTGCTTTTGAACTTGGTTTTGAGCTTGGGACTCAAATCTGGGCTTTCCAGATTTCTGTTGTCCGCTCGAGCGGAGGAAGTAGCGCTCGAGCGGAGAAATCGAGCTCCCAGCATCTTGCACTGTGCATCAGTCCGCTCGAGCGGAGCATTGGGCGCTCGAGCGGAGGACTGGGTGACACGCTCGAGCGGGCGTCGAGCGGAGATTTTACCTATCCAGTACTTTTTGGTCCGCTCGAGCGGGGATGTTGCGCTCGAGCGGGGACCCTTGTTTGCTTGTCCGCTCGAGCGGGGAAACCTGCGCTCGAGCGGGGCTCTGTTTCACTGAAAATTCTGAAACTGATTTCTGTGCACATCTTTGCATCCTCATTCCATTCTAGGCATTCTTAGGCCTAGTTTAAGGCATCTTAATGAGGATTTAGACATAGAACCACACCGAGGAAATCTAGGGATTTAATTATCATCCTTCCGACTGTGAAACTTAGTGTGTGTTCTATTTGTTAATTGTTTAGGGTTGGCTCTCGGGGACGCGCTCTAGCTGCTATTAGCCCAATCTCTGTGAGTAACAATTGTGTAAAGATATGTTCAAAATGGTCATCTTTTGAATACTGAACAGAACTGTTTATTGAACTGATATTGTTTACTGAATGAATGTATGTCCTGTATTCTGAACTGTATTGTGGCATCCTTAGCATTGACTGTTACTGTTACAGAGCTCTGTCGGTTCCCTTGTGGAACCATACTGTTTACTGAATGATTGGCCATCATTATTGTTGGGTCTGTTAAGGCCCGGTCCTTTGGACCTATTGTTTATAGGCTATTGGATGTACCACATATGACTGATTGACTGAAATACTGAAAGATTGAAATACTGTTTAATGAATTGTTTTCATTACTGTAAGGACATTCATTCATAACCTCTTTACGCATTATGTTATTCACTGGGCTTTAGCTCACTGTTTATATATATATGTAGGTTCTCAGCAGCCAGACCGGAGCTAGGAGCGTGGGTTAGTCCCCAGTTTTGTCAAGCCAGCCTATGTGCCTCACTGCGAGGTTCCGAGTTGCCATGCTATGGCTTGGGGTGTTTTTGTGTCCCCATCGGTCTCCTTACTGTTTGTACCACTGTTTAGACTGTCTACTGTTTTCCTGTACTGTTATCGAGGGATTCGGTCCCCGTACTGAATGATTGTACATGATTGTATAGACTGTACTGTTCCGAACTGTATGAATGCATGAAAAATGTTTTTGACATACAGATTTTCACAGCTCAATGGACACTAGTTATTTACTGTATTGGCTTCCGCCAGGCCCTGTACTCTGTTTTACTGTATAACTATTCAGCAGGCCTTCGGTAATCTCGGATTACTGGCCAGTTACGGTGCTAAACCCATAGGGCCGGGTTTGGGTCGTGACACGAAGTCACAGCGATTTTGGCTTTACCTATTGCTAGCACCGTATAAAAAATCCTTCACAGGATTGTATTTGAAGTGTGTCCATCCTAGCAAAGTCGAGGCATTCTTGTTCAAAATTCATGAGGGCATTTGCAGAAGCCACCAATGGGGGAGATCTCTAGCCTTCCGAGCTATTTCACAGGGGTACTGGTGACCATACATGTAAGTTGACGCAGAGAAGTACGTCAAGAAATGTTAGAAGTTTGCGCATCAAATCCATCAACCAGCTAGAGAGCTCATACCTTTGACTAACCCTTGGTCTTTTGCAATGTGGGGCTTAGACATAATGGGACCACTCCCAACCGCACCGAGCAACAGAAAGTTCTTTATTGCGGCGACAGACTATTTCACAAAGTGGGTAGAAGTAGAGGCACTTGCATCCATCAAAGAAAAAGACGTTAAGAAGTTTGTCTGGCAGAACATCATAACCCTGTTTGGAAGTCCCAAGGCCTTGATATTTGACAACGACACCCAATTTGATGGAATAATCTTTAGGGATTTTTGCGAAGAACACAAGATAGAATTTTACAACTCCATGCCGGCATACCCTCAAGATAATGGCTAGGTCAAAATCTCCAACAAAGTAGTCTTAGATGATCTGAAAAAGAGGCTAGAAAAAATGAAAGGAAAATGGGCTGAGGAACTTCCCCATGTCTTATGGGCTTACTGAACTACACCTAGGCAGTTGACTGGCGAAACTTCTTTTTCCTTGGCTTATGGCATGGAAGCAGTAATTCCCTTGGAAATTGGCCTCCCTACTATTAGAAGCGAAAATTTTGATCGAAATTTGAATAGAGAGGCCATAGCCTTGGAGCTAGATCTTACTGAAGAAAGAAGAGAATGAGCACTAGTCTACATTGCCTCGTATTAACAGGAACTATCTAGAAAATACAACTAGGCGGTGTATTCAAGACAATTCAAGATTGGAGACTGGGTGCTACGCAAAGTAATAAGAAACACTTTAGTGCCTGGAGATGGATGCCTGGAGATGGAAAACTGGGACCCAACTGGGAGGGGCCATACAAAGTGGTAGGTTTAGCAAGAAAAGGAGATTACCGCCTCGAAGACGTGGACGGCCGAGCTATCCTAAGGCCATGGAATACGGCCAATGTCAAAGTATTTTATTTTTAGCTTTTTTACACTTGTAATTTTTTTGACATTCAATAAAACAAGTAGGCATAATTTCTCTCAGTAGTTGTATTTATTCTGTTTGTAAACAATTTTTTTTGTATTTTTTGACTGAGATAGCCATCTGGGCCAATGAAGGTTGGCAGGTTTGACAAATAAAATTTTTGTACTCTTTAGGCGAGATGAGTATCTAGCCTAAAGAAGGTTGGCAGGTTTGACCAACAAAATTTTTTGCACTCTTTGACCGAGATGATTGGCATGTTTGACCAATAAAATTTTTGCATTCTTTAGTCGAGATGAGTATCTAGGCTAAAGAAGGTTGACAGGTTTGATCAACAAAATTTTTTGCACTCTTTGACCTAGATGGTTATCTCGGCCAATGACGGTTGGTAGATTTGACCAACAAAATTTTTGCATTCTTTAGTCAATATGAGTTATCTAGGCTAAAGAAGGTTGATAAGTTTGACCAACAAAATTTTGTACACACTTTGACCATCTGGGGGCAATGAAGGTTGGTAGGTTTGACCAACAAAATTTTTGCACTCTTTAGCCGAGATGAGTATCTAGACTAAAGAAGGTTGGCAGGTTTGATCAACAAAATTTTTGTGCTCTTTAGTCGAGATGAGTATCTAAGTTGGCAGGTTTGACTAACACATTTTTTGCACTCTTTGACCGAGTTGCCTATCTCGACCAATAAAGGTTGGCCGGTTTGACCAACACATTTTTTGGTTTCTTTAGCCGAGATAGTTATCTCAGCCAAAATAGTTATCTCGGCCAAAGAAGGTTGGCAGGTATGGCTAAGTTGGTTAGTTTGGCAAAGCGTACATTCAGAGTAATGTAAATTATTTCAGAAGAAACACAGTGACCATACAAAAAGTTTGAGATTTCTCATTAATGAAAGATATAATTACAAAAGGTTGGGCGTATAGCCCGGTTACATTGCAGAAAAAAAGAAAAGAAAAAAAAAAAGTAAAAACAAAAAATACAAAGTTTCATCCCGGTCAGGCAAATAGATCTTCTAGTTCGATGTCAACACCAACACCAACTTCACCGCTTGCTACATCGGTCCCAGTACCACCCTCTATGGTTAGGTCAATGATGCCTTTTTCGACGACCAGACTTGGTTCGGTTTGGTCAGACCCTTCCGATCGAACAGGAAGATCCATTAGAGTATTGTTTGGTGTCAGGCTGCCCTCCTCCACCTCCAAGAATTTCTGTTGTATGACATTTGCATAGTCCATCATGTAGCTCGATATGTAATGGGGAGGGGGATTGAGGAACATGGTAGAGTCTTGCGCCTGGCCAAACTTTTCCGTTGCCGCCTTCCAGCCGCACTTGAAAAAGATATGTTTGGCCACCTCACATTGCTAGACATAAGTGTCCTCACCTTCCTTATAACCCCGGTCCTCGCCGTCCTCCATCTTTTTCTGCAGTTCTTTGATCTAAGCATCTTTTTTCTTCTTAATTTTCACAAGCTTCGGGCAAGTAGCGGTCTTTTTTCTCGGCCAGGCTTTTCTGCTTATCTGCCTTGGCTGCATTGACTAGCTCAGCCAATTGATCTCAGTCGGTACCCAACTTAGCCAACTTGGCCTTGAGATCTTTTAGCTCGGCAGCCTTGGCTTCAGTATCAATGTAACAACCCCGACCTCTGACTAACATTAATCCGTTATTAATTGTGCCTAATTAGTGATTAAGGTGAAATTCTAAATCAAACTGCATGTGTGTTGCATTGTTTGTGTTTATATTTGTTAGGCGTAGGAAGATCTGTTCATGTTTTAGTTTTGATTTGCGAATTGAAAGCCTTATCGGCGTCTGAATCATAAATTGACTTGATTTATGTGTTAATTAGGATTTATAGAAATTTATGGTAGGCTTAATTAAAATCCGGTTCGGAGCGATTAAATTTGATTAAAATAATGCCATTTAATTAGTTATGACAAATCACTACCTATAAGGCCACTTTGACACTCCATTCATCTCCTTTCCTTGATCTTAAAACACTTTGAGCCTATTCTAAGGGAAAAACGTGAGGGAGAGGAAGAGTAGAGGGAGGTTGAGCTCAAATGAAGAATTGACTAGGAGATTGAAGCCAATTTGAAGCTTTGGGTTAGGATCCCACTTGAAATCAACCTTAGGTAAGAACTATACTCTTAAGCCTTGTATTTGAGACACCAAATAAATGAACTCAAGAGGGTTATGTGGTCAATTAAGCTAAGATTGGAGAATTGAAGCTCAATGCATACATGCATGTGTAATTCATTGCATTTGAGATTGTTTTTCTAAGGAATTCTTGCATGCATGTCTTAATCCAAGCTTTGTTTTAGAAATTCTTCATGTTCTATATCATATTGTCATAGTTGATCATGTTTTCGAGTTGAACTTTGCATTTGGTCATGTTTTGGGGAACTTTGGTTCAAAGAATTGCATTCAAGTCTTGTTCATGAATTATTCTTGAGTTTCAAGTTGAATGTTGCTCAATTGGCATACTTTTGGGCCATGATTTCTTGTTATGATCCTTTAAACATGTTGTTTCATGATTCTCTAAGTGTTTTCCAAAGTTTTGGACCCAGAAAATTGAGTTTGATGCTTCAAAAGTTGAGTTTGAGCTTGGTGATCGAATCTGGAATTTTCAGAAATTTGATCCACGCTCGAGCGGGGAACTTCACGCTTGAGCGTGCACTCTGAGTACATGCACTTCCGCTCGAGCGACGATGGTTACGCTCGAGCGTGAAATGCATATACCCAGAAGTTCTTGTGTTTTGCAGTTCGCTCGAGCGAGGGAATCTACGCTCGAGCGAAGGTCTGAGTCTCACGCTCGAGCGTAGGTCGAGCGTCCGTCGAGCGTGAAAAACATGTAACCAGTACTTTTCAAGAGTTTACAGTTCGCTCGAGCGGGGAAAGTTGCGCTCGAGCGGAGCTTCATTGTCTGCATGTCCGCTCGAGCGAGAAAAGCCACGCTCGAGCGTGGACCTTATTTTCAGCAAGTTTTAAGAATGTTTTCCAATGCATTCTTGCATCCTCACTCCATCCTAGGCATTCCTAGGCTATGTTTAAGACTCCATAATGGGGATTAAAGGTTAGAAACACACTAAAAGCAAACGACATAAGTTATGTACAATTCAAACGTGTGTTTCAAGTGTGTATCTGTTATGTGTCATGTAGGTCACGTGCTGCGTACCGTTTGACCAATCTGCTCCGTCTGTCTGTCTCAACGCCAACTGTGAGTAATAACATAGTAAAGCTATGTTCAACCTTATTTTATTTTCTGTATGATGAAATAAGAATTATTTCCTAAAATGTTATGTTTTGTACAATAAATGATTGTCCAATTTCTGATATGTGTTCGTGACATCCTTAGTATCATGTGATATGTGTTGGCTGTTACCCGGTATCAGATGTTCCATCGTGGAACTTAATCTGTTTGCACTCTGTTACCCGTACCGGAGGCTCCATCATGGGGCTCAGCATGTTTATTCTCTGTTACCCGGATCCGGAGGTTCCTTTATAGAACTGGTTATTCGTCACGTGTTTGCATCTGTTCTGTATCTACTCTGTTAGTGCTTATGGATGTATCATGTATACTTACGCATGACTTATGATTTCTGTATATGATCTGGACAAAGTATGATTTTGATACGAAACTGAATGGTGAATTCTGAATCTGTACGGACTCATTCATTGAAACCCCTTTACTTTGTTATTGTTCACTGAGCTTTCGCTCACAATTTATATTATGTATGTAGATGAGCCGGCGTGTGACCAGGGCCAGAGTTGACGGCCTTCATTTATGTTTTTGTCAGCCAATCATTGTGCCTGCTGAGGAGGTTTCGATCGAAGTCTAGTTCTTGGCGGTTTTTGTACTTATGTTAGTCTTTGTCTGTTTTGTACAGTCGACTCCTGGATATTACACTCTTGTAAATGTTTTGTAATTATGACATCCTTTGACCGACACACTTATGTATATACAAGTTTTGAATATTCTGTCCCATGTTTATCGACACAGCTCATCGGGTTATTTATGTTTGGTACATCTGCTTCCACAGCCCCTTATTATATGCTTATCTGTTAAGAGGCCTTTGGTAATCCACGGGTTACTGGCCGGTTACGATGCTAAACCTACAAGGGCGGGTTTGGGTCGTGACAATCAACAACGGTAGCCCGAGCTGTTTTTCTTAACTCTAGCACGTGTTGGTGAGCAGCGTGATTCTTCTAAATAGCCTACAAACCAATCAAAAAATAATGAGTTAGAATCGAGCAGAAGGTTGAAGAGGAAGGGAAAAGAGAGTGCGGAATCCAAGCTTACCAGCACCATGGACTTAGTAGCTGACCGGATAGCTTTCAGTTCGGCCAACTGCTCATGTCGCTCCATGTCAGCTAGTAGGCACAAGCTCTTGGACAAGTTGAAGGCCAGTAGAGGGTCACTTTTGGGGACCATAAAGTCAGTGGTGGTCACAGCGCGACCCTTGAAAGCCATGGCTAGTGCCCACACTGGTGGGGAAGAAGGGTTATCTCGGCCAGAACGACGGCTTCCCTGGTTAGTTTACGAGTTAGGTAGCTCGGCCTCTGGAAGCGTAATCTCCTTTTCCAACCATTGCTATTCGACAGTCGAGGTGCGAGCCTGCTTGCTGGGCCGAGATGATGACGCCCTTACAGTGGGAAGGGTGATGACAGTTTTGCGCAGTTCCTTGAATGGGGGTTAATTTGTGGGGATCTTGGTAGATGCTTGCTCGGTGATCAAAGCTCGGACGGCTCTTCTCTTGTTCTTCGGTAAGGGAAATTAAGTTAATTTGTGGAAAACTAGGGTCTGGTTCAGGCGAAGACTCCAAGAGGAAGTCGGTCACCTTACTCTTTCGCTTACTACTGTATCGGTAAGTCGGTCACCTTACTCTTTCGCTTACTAATGTATCTGTAAGTTGGTCGGACCTGCAGGAGATCAGACCAGTCCCTGTGTCGGTATCGTAGCGCGGCGCGAAGGGCATCTTGATTGGCGTATGGGTAGTTCTTCTTAAGCAAATTCAGATTTGCAAAAAGAGCAAGGATTATAAAGGTAGGCAGTATCAAAAGTAAAAAAGGGATACGATCGAGCTATTCTTACCGGTTGTGTCTTTATTCCAATTTATGTTATAGTCCGGTATCTGGGCTTCTTGATCCTCAAAGTTTTCAGAAACTCAGATAAAATCGTCGTCATGCAAGTCTTTGACTGGCGTTCGTTTGACAAGTTTCTCTCGCCCTCTCTTAACTTTGAGTTAGTATTCCCACTCGTCGTCATTCTGACCGAGAAAGTACTGATGGAAGATCTCGGCCAATCCAAGGTGGAGACCAAGATGGCGGTTGAGCTTGGTGATGCTATTTATTATCCTATAGGTGTTGGTAGATAGTTGAGTAGGGCAGAGTCTAGTTTGCCTTAGGAATTCATAGATAAGAGGCTAGACGGGAAATCGGAGTCCACTCTCCATAATGGATAGCACAATGAAAGGGACAAAGCTAGGCTTGTTCCATGGAATGGTATTTAGCTCGGCTAAGAAGAGGTGTACGTCCTTAGGAATATTCTTGTCCCTACGAAACTCGGCTATGGCACCTGGCGAGTTGACCATGAAATGATATTTGCCCATGGTCTTAAGTCAGGCAAGGCACTAAGATAGCTCGGCTGGTAGCTCGGCTTCGATTGGAAAGCTCGGTTGAGCAGCACCGTCAGGTGGTGAAGTGAGGGTGTGCGTGGCCAACCTAGTCAAGTTTGCAAGGTGAGAATAAAAACTGTTATGCTCGAGTGGTGACCGAGCTAGGGTGTGTACAACTGAAATATGCACAGCCGAGATAATGTGTATGGCATTCGGCGCGGTACTAAGGTAGTCTGATTGGCCCAAGCAAGGTGCTAGCTCGGCTAGGAATGTGGATAGGGTTTTTAGCTTGGCGCTGAGCAGGGGCAATTTTCAGGTTTGGCTATGATTATGGTTAAGGTTCTTAGTTCGGTTGAACTAAACTCTAAGTGGTAGAAATAGGTTTATTGTTCGGTCACAGTACAATAGTTGATAAAACTCACAATTTTGTCTGGTTTTGACCCCAGTCGTTTGGCATTCATTTTTGTCGAAATTTCAAGGGTTTTCGACTGGCTTTGATTCAATATCAAGCTACTTTCAGACACATGTTAGTGGATTTCTATATTGAAATGATTATTTTTCTAACCTAGATAGTGGGTTAAAAGTGGTAGGAATGCTTAGCAATTTGTGTATTCATGGAAGAATAGTGAAAGGCATAAAGAACTTATTGGTTTAGACGTCAAATGAGGATTCCAGTCGGTTAAGATACCTTGTTTAGCGATTGCGAGTTCGCAGGAGCAAAAAACTGCTTCGATTTGAGGTTACAGTGGTATAGTTAAAAGGGATGAGAGCTTTGGTTCTAGGGTTTGATGGAGAAGGAAATGAGAAATGAAGAAGATGAACAGTGAATGTGACTTTTCACTGTACACGAGTTATATACGTACGACGTGAAAAGGAGGGATTGTTCAAGTTTTTGGACAGCGGATGACGGCTGTTGCAGGGATACGGGCACAATGAGGGCCTGTCATATGTCTAAAGGAATAATGACGTATCAGATGTGCCAGAGTAGTGGAACGACGTGCAGAGCAATTGATAAGATGTTTCTGGACCGGGCAGATCGTGAGACCGAACAAATAATTTTTTAACTCGGTTGAATTCAGTAATCTTAAATCGGCTAGTGGAGAGTAATCTCGATCACGCATTGCAAATGGAATTACTGGGCAATTGAGAGGGTAATTTGTGTGCAAATTGGGTCGAGCTAGGTGGAATCTTCTTTTGAGGTTGGGCTGTGCAATGGGCCGTAAGAAGACTGTCATGACCCAAACCTGTCCCTATAAGTTTGGCGTTGTAACCGGTCAGTAATCTTTAGATTACCAAAGGCCTCTGAATAGAATGACGCATAATTAGAGGCTGCGGAAGCAATATACAGAAATATACATAGTCCATTGAGCTGTGAAGATATACATAAGACTAATAATCTTAAACTTTTTAAACTTACATGTGACGTCAAAAGATACAGTAGTTACACGTCACCTCATATACTGTACATATAAATAGAAATTTTGTCCGTAATTCAAGTCAAAAGAAACAAAGTCTTAAATATTCACAAAAACATAGCCATAAGACTTGACATGATCCGGAACCTCCTCGGGAGGCACAAAGGATAGCTGACAAACTCAAAACTCTTCAAGCATCATCTTAAGCCTGGTCGCGTGCCTAGTCACCTACATATATAATATAAATAGTGAGTGGAAACCCAGTGAATAATAACAGAGTAAAAGGTTAAATAAATGATGCCCCATGACTAATTCAGAAACCAGAATTCATATCGAAGACAGGTTCACATTTGTATTCGTGTTCAGAGTATATATAGAAATCAGAGTTCATGCTTAATCTTATATGGTTTATCCGTTAGCGCTAACAGATCTCATACAGAACATCAAAGGTCATACTTGTCAGTTCCATAAGGAACCTCCGGCCGGATACAGATAACTTGTCAGTTCCATAAAGGAACCTCCGAACTGGGAACGGATAACTTGTCAGTTCCATAAAGGAACCTCCATCCGGGTACAAATAACTTGTTAGTTCCATAAAGGAACCCCCGGTCCAAGTACAGATAGCATACTTGAATCACAAATTTAATGTCACAAATATTTGTCAGAAGTGGACAATCATTCATAGTATAGAGCATCACATTTCATAAAATAGCTCTTATTCCACATACAGAAAGTAATTTAACTTGAACATAGCTTTACTAAGTTATTATTCATAGATAACAAATGACTCCAAGTAAACGAATAGAGTAGGCAATTCAGATATCTTCTGGCGCGTGACCTACACAGATACAGAATGAATAGGTACTAAATTACACACCCGGAATCATTAACTTAGTTCTTTCTTGTCTTGGTGTGTTTCTACTTTTTATTCCATGATTGTGTCTTAATCTTGGCCTAGAAATGCCTAGGATGCAATAAGGATGCTAAAATGCACTTGAAAACACTTAACAAAACTTGTTGAAAATAGGGTCCTCACTCGAGAGGACATGCAAAATGTGAGTGGTCACTCGAGCGTAACTTCTGTCGTTCGAGCGGTCTGTAAACTTTTGCAAAAGTGCTGGTTGCTTGATTTTCACGCTCGACGAACGCTCGATGGTCGCTTGAGCGTGTGACTCAGGTCCTCGCTCAAGTGCAACTCTTGCCGCTCAAGCGGTCTATAAAACATATGAACTTCTGGGAGCATGCATTTTACGCTCGAGCCAACTTCTGGTCGCTCGAGTGGAAGTGCAAGATCACAGAGTAGCCGCTCAAGCGCAGGTTCTGTCGCTCGAGCAGAGGGTGCAAATTTTGGAATTTTCAGATTTGCCTTCAAGCTTCAAAAATGAAATTCAAAGTCACAAATCATGTTCTTTTAGGCCAAAAACTCAAGAAAACATGTCTAAACTTGAAAAAATTGAGAATTAAATATCATTTTATGAAATCAAGGCCCATAAACGTGTCCATTTGAGCAAACTCAAACTTGAATTGTGCAAACATAATATAAATATGACACGCATGTATTACCTTGACTTCAAAACTTCAAAACATAATCTAATGACACAAAATGACATGAAACTTGATGAATTCTTAAAACTAAGGTGAAGTAGTAACATGCATGAGGAGATTCTTGGAAAACAACTTCAAAATGTTATGAAACATGCATGCATGCATGGTTTGAGTTCATTTCTTCAATTCTAACTCAATTCTCATGTTAATCTATTCAATTCTCTTGAATTCATGAACTCACCAACTCAAAGGCAAGACGAAAGGCTTGAATTCTTACTTTAAACTTTGAATTTACAAGTGCAGAGGATTAAACTTCAAAATTCTCTTCAATTCCCAACAATCCTAGCAATTCTCCTCTTTCCATTGTTGATTTCACTTGTTCTCTCTCTCTCTCTCTCTCTCTCTCTCTCTCTCTCTCTCCCTCGTTTGAAGTCTCAAGATGAGGAAGTGACAGTGTGTAGGTGTGAGTGGAGTCACATAAGCCTTATATGGCCATAATTAAGAGTGAACTAATTAGACTTTAATTAGTCTAAGCAATGGCGATTAATTAATTTGAATTAATTTGTTCCGAATCGAATTTTAATTAAACTCACCATAAAATTCTAAAAATTCTAACGAATACATAAATCAAGTTAATTTCGTGGTCGGATGCTGATAAGGCCGTCAATTCGTAGAACGAAACAGAAACGAAAATAGATATTTAACCATGAATTAATGTAAATCAGAGGTCGGGGTTGTTACAAAGACTTTTGTGTAGCTCGATCTTGGGCCGAGCAAACGCTATGGCAATCATAGATGTGTTGGTTGGGCTTGGACCTAGCTATCTGGGGGCAAACCTTTACTAGACCGAGGTGATTGCCAGTGCAGAAGGCCGAGCTAGGTGTAGCTCGATAGGTTTTCATCTTGTAGTTAGGGTCATTGGGCACAGAGCCGATATAGCTCAGTTAATCGTGGTGATAGCCGAGATAAAGAATTTTGACCATCTCACTTAGGTGGCAGTGAGTAGGGTGTTGTTAAGATAGGCATTATCCTGTGGGAAAGTAATTCTTTGGAGGACTCTGCTAAGGAATGTTAGAGTCCTACTAGGAATGTGCCTAGCGGAATATATAAAAGTTCATGGCAGAACCTATGGACAGGTATTGCAATTCTTACTCTCAAATATACATAGCTTATTGTCTATTGTCTAATTGCTAACTTAGGCATCGGAGGGGTTTCTGGCACACACTCGCCGGTTAGCTCACGTTTGTATTTTCAGGTAGTAAAGCAACGATGTTTGGAGAAGTGAAAATTTGATTAACAGGATTATACGAGATAATTATTCCGTGCTCGTACATATGCTTCTAATAATATACATCAAGTTTTCAACAAATGAACATTAGAGTAGAATTGCATACATATTATCCTCTTCAAATTTCACTTTAACGAGAATCTCGTATATTGAGTTGTCATATTTTTTTTTTTTTTTTTTTTTTTTTTTTTTTTCTTCTAGAATAAAAGGAAATGAGACAAATAAAACTAAATTAAGAGAATCTCGTATATTGAGTTGTCTTTTTGTTTTAACTTTTGTTTTAGTTGCTAGTTCTCAACACATTCAGTAGAATGGTGAATCGGAGATTCCAACTTACCAATGAAGATAATCAAAGACATTGATCAATGTCCCCCACCTATTATTATGCATATATATACAAGTTTAATAATGTGAGTCCATAAACACAAGTAATTGAGCAGATCATGACACTTTAACCTTGCTTGAGGTAGGCCGCCTTAATTTAGTTGATGTATTTGACTCAACACTAGGGGACCATAACATTTATGAAATGTATATTATATTTTTGTAATCTTAATTATCTAAAATATTAGGACTTTGTGTCTCTTTATGAGAGATAACTGGACAAATGTCATAATATAAATAGTATGAAACAATACTCCACCATTACCAAATAATACTCATTTTGAAAAGAGCAATATTATATAAAAATTTAATTTGTCTGTACTTAAAAGTGTGGGATTGATGTTCATTCAATAATATTCTCCTCATTTTTTCAATAATAATAATATTCCCTCAGGAAACTAATTTCCCATTATTTTTTTCCTATCTGATAATTTATCATTGAGAACTTGTATTTCAATTAATTGTATGTCACCCATGAGCTGGATTGTCTTAGTTGGCTAATGCCTATAAATTTGACTTGATAATTGGAAAGAAGAAGAATAAGAAGATGATATAGTTGAAAAAGTGAACAAAAAATAAAATGAATTTTTAAATTTAAATTTAGTGTGATGTGATCAAAACTCAAGAGTATTAGTAAGCAACTCTTGCCCACTTGGTTCAAAAAAGAGTCAATTCTTGTCGAAGGAAAAAGTTGATTATTTTTTATTAGGGTGTTGGCTTTTTGGCTTTCGAAGGGTGTATTTGTAAATGCGAGCGTGCCAGCAAGGATCAATCAGTCCTTACAGAAATTATAATTGCCAATCAATTATCAGGCGACTATGTTTTAGTTCTTTCAGCCTCAATGAAGAGGACTTTTACTGGCGGCTTAACTTTAGGAGAAATTAAAAGAAACGACAATTAATATGAAGAACAATTGAAGTATTTCATTAACATAAATACTTACAATAGTCCAAACTCAGCCTCGAGGAGGTTTACAGCAACAGTCTACTTGAATCTACTTGAAACTACTCCTATGAATTGAAGTACAGTGCAGGTATTTAAAGAACAAGTATTTAAAGTACAGGAAATGTAAAACTGGAAAGATAAATATGAAGTAAAGACTGGTTTGTATGATCTGAGTCTGGGGGCCTTTTCTGGGGACTTCCTTGCTATTTATACTTGTCCAGGATGACCTTCGAACTGTATTTCGAACCGTCGAACTGCTCCTCCATGATCGCTGATCATGCTGCCTTAGAAATAGTTCCACTACGCCATCACTTGTAATTGAACTTCCCACCTGTATTTGAATTTGAATATAGGTAACCGTTGAGGCCACGTCACCTTGTATCTCATTATTGATCTAGTGCTACTCAGACCACTTGAGAACCAATATTTATTGCCACGTGTATGATTGAGATTGAAGGTTAAAATCATCTTCCCATAATACCCTCATTCTGCCACGTGTCGAATTGTAACTAGCTTTTACAAAATATGTAGCCAACATTACCCCCCGCACTAATATACCCAATACTTGGAGATATTAGTGGATCAAAAGCTTTTCCCGCGCCTTTTGGAACGTGCATAGAATCTATCTTCAGGAAACACAACCGTCACCTATTTGGTGATTATTTGCATTAACTCTTGACTTTGTTTGAACGTTCCAATACTTTCAGCATTCGAACGGATTATGACTCAATCACCTTCTCGCTCTATTGATCAAGCATACGAAGAGCCATTGAGTAATGCTGTTTCCCCTCGAAAGAATCCCTACGCATTTATTAGCCACCTTTACCCGCCTTTCTATATTCAGGTCATGGAGGCTTTCGCAGATTATCAACCTTTGGACTACGAACACATTGCCCTCAATCCTTTGGTTTACAAATTTATTGGTACAAGAAATTCTTCCTCTAAACTCCCCTCGCACCTTGAACGAACTACTCTCAAACCTTTGCTTCAACAAATTGCAAATATGGACTTAGGAAGTTCTTCTTCACAAACTTCCACTTGGGATGAAGCTACAACTTCTTCATCTTCTGGGGCTTCTGGATGGACGAACTGGTCAACACCTGAGTCCTGGGACTTGAGGGAACGAATCAATCATCATTTTATTGAGTTCACTGACCCTTTAGATTTTCCTTCCTACGCTCGAAGCTCGGTGGTTTATCCTTATGTGCCCATCGACCTTCGACGCAGTTTAGAGGAGAATTTGCTTGTGGCTTGGTATACATCTTCCATGCCCACAAGGATAATGCACACTGCCCGGTGCTTGGAAGAATCACAAGGATATACCCCTTCATTTTTAGCCAAGAAAGCGCAGATCTGCTCTTCTGACTGGCTTGCCTACATTAATGCCTTTGTTCCTCCCATCCCTGTGTCATCTCCCCTAACTGAAGCATCTACTTCTTCTTCTCCATCTTCTGGAATAGAAGCATCCACACCTTCTCCATCCTCTGGAATAGAAGTATCTACACCTTCTCCATCTTCTGCAGCAGAACCATCTACTCCTTCTCCTCCTCCTATTCTTTCTTGGACAGAGAAATTAAGGCTTGCTCTTTCAATGGACAAAATCTTTCCTCCTTACAAACCTCCATCATCTCCAACTCCATTTGAGCGGAAACAAGCTCAACTTCTTCTTGCGGCCTTTTCTCACTTGCCCTTCAATGTTCTTGAGGATGACATCCCTCTCAAGAATTTTCGATGGGCTTGTGATATTCTGACTAGGGGCCATATCCTTAACCTCATTGCCCAAGCAGAACTTCACATGTTCCTGGGTCAACTTCCAGTACTCCTCCACTGGCATCGAAATTCCAAGATCGCCACCCAATCTTTGGATCAACTTTCATCTCTCCGAATTCATGCCCAATACGAAGCAGAAAACTTCATTGAAGACTTCGATGACTTCAAGAATAAAGATTCTACGTATTGGGATGATTTAGTTATAGATGAGTTGGAACAAAGATTGAGGGAAGAGGCTTTCGAAACAAAGGCTGAAGAGCTCTACTATGAAGTGAGAGCACACCAACTCATGCAGCCAACTTTAGAGGAGATGGAAGATATAATAAAGAAAGAACAAACATTCATTGATCATTGTTGGATGAAATTCCATGATCTTGTTATTTATTCTATTCCTTATTTTTATGAGCTCGAATTTGTACCCAAATAGAATTACTTAATGTAATTGTCTTGGCTTTAATACAAGCAAAATCTTTCTGTATTTGTTTGACTCTGTTTCCTTTTGCCTTTAAAAGCCAATTCAGAGCCTCGAATTAAATAATCTCATCCTCCGCATCTGGACTCACTTATCTTTAATGAAACACTAAAAGAGAACCAACATGTCTTTTTCCAATTGATGGAGTAAAAATTGACAATTTGGTTAATATTATCTCAAATTAGTGCTTCGAATTTAACAACCTTACTTTTCAAAGCTAACTGTAACCAATATATGGTCATAATTAAAATAGCCAATCAATTTTGACCACTCTTGCTTCGAAAAGCAACTCATGCTGTCTTAATAGCATCTCCAAAACATATAGCATGCTTCGAAGCCGGATTCTGTATTTCGAAGCCGTTTTTATTTGATTTCTTGGAGCCAAAATTGGCTTCGAAGCCAAATATCTTTCTTCGAAGCTGACGCCAACATTCAGAATGTGTTCTTCCCTCCAAAACTATCAATATTGGAAGAGTCTCCTCATATTCGTACTTTTAGTACATAACGATTTACGCAATATATTTTTCAGACACGAAACCTTTTAAAAGCCCCTTTGCTTTGTACTCTGAAATCACTTGCTCTTTTGACACACAAACCCTACCGATCTCCTGTTAAACCCCTCTTCCTTATTACTCGCTATCAATGGATCCTTCCTCATTAAAAGTGTTTACTGGCGATCGTATCAGTCCTACCTTGGCTTTGAAGCGATGTATCGATGAAGAAATCACCAAACTATCATCTGGTGAGTCAAGCCACATAGATGGACGTCTTTTCGTGCCTCGTCATAGCAACAAACAGGAATACGTCCTTGGCCCTATTTTTTGGGAAGCTCCTGCTCAACTCGCAGCCCTATATCCTCGCTTGGAGGACCATTTCCTTCTTTACGAAGTAGGGCTTGATTGGGGAAACTGGAGGGTGAATCGTCCTCACCGTTGCTGGCCGACAATGAGGACTGAATGGGAAGAATGGTATGACAGAGTTGTACCTGCGAGAGAAGATGACCTGCAAGAGCTCTGTATCCTCGATGCCCTTCGTCTTTCCAGGTTCATCATTCCTGAGGACCCTTTCTTGATACCTGCTGCCTTATGTTTCTGGAATATGGCTTTTAATTTCTTTCAATTTCGGTGCGGCATGATGGCCCCCACCGTTCTTGATATTTGCCATCTCTTAGGGCTTTCCCCCCATGGTTCTCCATTTACTCCCAACTACCCAGACCTTCCTATTAAGTTTTCTCTTCCATCCTTAAGCTCCTCTTATAGTGATTTCGTAAAGTCTGAAAATAAAAGGGAAGGTCCTGTGAGGGACAGAGAGCTATTTTCCTTCATTTTATATTGGTTATGCAAATTCCTCTTTTGCACCTCATCTCAGAGGATTATGCCTGAGTTTGTTCCTCTCGCGAAGGCACTTGTCTTGAAAAAACATATAGCTCTTGCTCCTTATCTTTTAGGTCATGTCTACAGAGTCTGTTCCCAATTTTGTGAAAAACCTCTTGATGCCAACCAAGGAGGTCCCTTCTGGGTGCTTCAACTTTGGCTCTTCGCCTATTTCACTGACCTACACCCCAAATGTCTAAAATTCCTTGTTCAGGATCCTAGTACTTATGGGGAAAAGTATGATAGGATTGCCCTTTACCCTGCTTCCTTCGCTTACTACTTTACCTTCTTTTATCAACTCCCCATTTCTCCATCTGTCTCTTTCTTTTGTCCTTTTGAAGCCAATAAAGGACCAACCTGGCTGCAAGCTTTCCTGGCTGATAAAGAATGCTCCACTTCTCCTCACAAAGACATGTGGGCCTCTATACTACTACCAAGGGAATTGTTCATTGGTAGTTTAAACCCTCGAGCCTACAAATGCATATCTGAGGTGTACTGCCCTTCTCAATTTGCCAGACAATTTGGACTCACTCAAGGGATACCAGTTCCTCTTTGCAGTCTCTCGAATGTCCATCTTACTGTCAGAGATTCGAAAATATCCAAATCCAGACTAGAGACGGCAATTCTCAAACTACTGAAAGAGTTGAATGAGTTCCAATTTGTCCCATTTCTTCCGTATGGCTCAGTCTTGAAAAGATTCCAGAACTGGTGGACAGTCAATATGGAAGTGCGCTTATCTGAACATCCCCATGACTTGCTGGTAGGATTGGGAGTGCCTTCGAAGGCTAAGTCAGTGACATCTAGGGACATTCCCCCTCTTCATGAGGCTGCCACAACTAAACCTACAGCTTCATCCCCTCCGGCTAGAGTTACTAGAGCTGCTTCGAAGAAGGGTAAATATTTTCAGACTTCTCCTTTTCCTTTCTTTTGAATCTTTTGTTCATTCCCTTTACACTTTTGTTCTTTGGTGCAGGGCCCCCACACGAAGAATCTCCCAAGAGAGCTGAAACTTTAGCTGTTCTCAAAAAGAGACAACAAGAACAAAAACAAAAAAGAAAGCTAGTCCTTCCTCCTGAGGAATCCGAATCCTTGGGAGAAGAAGAGGTTGAGCAAGAGCCTTTGCAGAGAACAAAGAGACAAAAGATAGTTGCCTCCCTTCCTGATACAACTAAGCATCCTTCTTTCGAAGCACCCACTACAGTAACGGAGAAAGCACTTACCTCTGAAAAATCTGAAACCCAAATTGAAGAGAGGGAGATTGAAAAAGAACCAGTAGTATCACTGCCAAGGAGGAAGAGAAAGAAGATGACTGTTTCTGCTGCTGACTTGGTGGAAGATCCGATTCATAAAGCCGCTGCCAAGGCAGTAGAACAGGAACATTCCAAAGCAATAATCGTTTTTGAGAGGGCTGAGAAGAAACGGCAGCAACAGTTTCTGAGAGATGAAGCTGCTGCTGCTGATATGTTACAAAGAGAAACTGCTCGAAGACAACAAATTGTCGAACGTTATTCTCTTCGTAGTTCTCCCATCAGTATCAACATTTCTGAAACAAGTAATTTCTTTCATACTTCTGCTGTTTTTCCTTCTTCAGCTTTAAATATTTGAAGTTTGACATTGCTTTACATTTCTTCCTTCTGCAGTAACAACCACTGCGCTTATCTTTCCCATGGGGCCTCTTCCAGTTTCGGTTGAAGTTGACCAGATGCAAAATGTGAAGACTGTTCAAATACAACTTCCACTTCCTAAGCCTACGCTTTCTGTACCTTCCTTGAGTCCCAACATTCCTGCATCTCTTCTTCTTGGCCTAGAACCATACCTTCCTTTCCTGACTTTCAATCTACCTCAGTCCATTCCTTCTTTGAGCCTTGCTCTTCCTTCTTCCAAGGATATTCCAGCTGTTACTCCAATCCCAGTGGCAGTTGATTCTTCCACAGAGGGTGCTGGTAGTTCTCCAATTCATGGTTCATCACCTATGCCTATTTCCAGCCCCTCTTCACTAGATTCATTGGTGGCTAAAACCATAGAAGCTGCCAAAGATGCTCCATCCATTTCTCTCATCCCCATGCAGCCCTCTGTGTCTTCCACCACAATACTTTCTATGCCCTTCATGTCTAGGGATGAGGTAGACATCTTCGAAGGAAGACTTGCTAGTCTTTTCGACGTACCTTCTACCTCTCCAACATTTAGTGCTGAAGCTGAGCCATTAGTCTTGGCTGACTCCTTGCTGGAGATTTTTTAGAGTCCTCCTTCTTCTAATAGCAAGTCTTCTGCACCTTCAGTGGACCTGGACACATGCCTGGAACTGTTGACTTCCTTTTCGAGAATCCCCTTCGAGGCTCTACAAAGGCCTATTATCAGGAATGGGTTTCTTCAGTGCTGTAATATTGCTGAGCAGTCCAGTATGAACGTCTCAAGTCACCTATCCCAGGCTGCAGCTACTATTGATTTCTATATCAACATTTGTCATGCTGCCAATACTGCCAATGAGAAATTGGCTAGGGATCAGCGTTTTGTTTCTCAGGTGCATACCGAAATATCAGATCTCAAGGAACAACACTCTTCTACCTCCCAATTTCGAAGTCAGCTGCTGGAGAGGAAAGCTCAACTTGAGGAGGATTTAGCTGCAGTAAACCAGGCCTTGGTTCGAACTGACACCAAATTGCAAATCACCAACCAAGAACTGTCCGAACGAAAAGAAGACATGGCTACAGCTATTCACCTGTTTCCATCACTTAACAGTAGGAAATCAACTGTACAAAAACAATTGAAACATTGTAATGATTTTTGGGCCAATTTGTGGCACCATGTACTTGATTCTTTATGAAAAATCAGGCTCTTATCTATTATCTGAGTGTCTTGTGTGTTTGTACATAATGTTTATTTTATTCCTTGTGTTTCCCAAATGGTTGGAAAATAAGGCTTCAAATATCTACCATTAATCTTTTTGGGATGCACATAGCCATTTAAATTTCTTAAATGATATGCTCCAAAAGGCAGAACTCTATGAATTTGATATGGTCCTTCCCAGTTAGGTGACCATTTGCCAAACTTATGGCTTTTAATCCCTATTGGGAGTATTGTTTTCCATACCAAATCACCTTCATCAAAGCCAATATGTTTGACCCTCTTATTATAATTCTTGGCTGCTTTCTTCTTTTGGAAAAGAATGCTGTTTAATGCCAAAATTCTGGCTTCATCTACGCCTTCTAATTCCAAGCACATACTTTGATGGTACTGCTCAGAATCTAACTGATCTTGGCATCTTACCCTCAAAGATTTGACATTAATCTCTACAGGTAAAACTGCATCATGCCCATATACTAAGGCATAAGGAGTAACTCCTGTGCTTGACCTTGGGGAGGTTCTGTAAGCCCATAACACATCTAACAATAGATTATGCCAATCCCTAGGATTATCCTCCACAACCTTTTGTATTCCTTTTTTCAAGGACTTATTGGATGATTCAGCTTGACCATTGGCTTGTGCATAATAAGGTGTGGAATTAACAAGACTAATCCCAAATTCTGCCACAAAAGCTTTCACCATTTTCCCATCAAACACAGTCCCATTATCAACTGTTATGGTTTGTGGGATACCAAATCTATGGATCAGATCTTTAATGAACCCAATAACCTCTGTTTGGTCTACAGCCTTGTATGGCTTAGCTTCGACCCACTTAGTGAAGTAGTCAGTGGCCACTAGAATGAAACAGTGATGCTTCGAAGAGGGTGGGTGTATTTTTCCCATCATATCCATGGCCCATCCTCTGAATGGCCAAGGCTTCACTACTGCATGTAAATCAGTTATAGGCACATGCCTTATTGTGCCATGCTTCTGGCATGCTTGGCAACCCTTTGCATATTCTATGCAGTCTTTAAGGATAGTTGGCCAATAGTAGGAATGCCTTCGAAGCAACCATCTCATCTTTACACCAGGCTGATGAGCACCACAAATGCCTTCATGAACCTCAGCCATGGCTGTTAATGCTTCTTTTGGGCCTAAACACTCCAGCAATAAACCATCTCCCCCTCTTTTCTAGAGGGCATTACCATATAATATATATTGCATGGACTGTAATTTGATTCTCCTGCTGGCCTTCGAAGATGGACCAATCAAATACTGCATTATTGGATGCCTCCAATCTTGTTCTTGTAAGTCATTATGATTGACTTCCAAGACCACATTCCTTTTACTCAAAGGTGGTATCAATTTTTGATATGTTGTTTGACTTATGTCCCTTTGGGCATTATCCCTTCTTTTGAAGTTCGAAGCTTTCTGAGCCACATCATTAGCTCTATTATTCAAGAATCTTGGAACATAGGTTACATTTGCTATTTGAAACTGAGAAAGCAGATGTAATGCAACAACATAATATGGTAGGATGCTTATGCTTTGACACTTGAAAATCCCTTTTACTTGGTTAACCACCAATTGAGAGTCCCCAAATATGTCAACTGCATGTACTTGTAATCCAATAAGGATTTCTAGTCCCGCTATTAAGGCTTCATATTCAGCCTGGTTATTGGAACAACTAGCTTCATCCACTCTGAAACCATGCGTGGTTTCTACCCTTTGTGGAGACTTAATCACGATACCAATCCCAATTAATCCATTGGCCTTCGATCCATCGAACCACCTTTGCCATGGTTCAACACTAGCCATACCAAGTTCCATTACCTCTTGGCTCTCTGTTTGAGATGGATGATCTGCCAGAAAATTGGCTAATACTTGCCCTTTTACTGCCCTTTGAGGGACATATTCTAAATGAAATTCCGATAAGGCTAATATCCACTTGCCAATTCTTCCCCTCAACATAGGTCTAGATAACATGTATTTAACCAAATCTGTGGTTGCAATTACCAAGACAGTTGTAGGTAAAAGATAATATCTTAATTTCATTGCAGCAAAATACAAAGCAAGACACAGCTTTTCAACAGCTGAATATTTATATTCACAAGAATTTAAAAACCTACTAAGGTAATAAACAGCTTGTTCCTTGCCTTCTTCATTGTCTTGGGCCAAGAAAACTCCCAATGAATCTTCTGCTGCCGCTATGTATAACTTCAAGGGCTTGTTTCCTTTGGGTGGCATCGGCACTGGAGGATTGGCCAAGTAGGCTTTGATACCTTCGAAAGCAGTTTGATGCTCTGCTGTCCACACAAATTCCTCTTCATCTTTCAGCCTTAACAAGGAAGAGAATACTTTAGTTTTCCCTGCAGTGTTAGAAATAAACCTTCGAAGAAAGTTAACCTGCCCAAGGAACCTTTGTAATTCTTTCTTACTTGATGGAGGCCTAGCTTCGATGATGGCTTTGGCTTTATTCTGATCAATCTGTATTCCTTTCTTGTGCACTACATAACCCAAGAAATTTCCAGATGACACACCAAAAGCACATTTAAGAGGGTTGAGTTTCAACTTAAACTTCCTCATTCTTTCGAAAGCTGCTTCTAAATGAAGCAAATGCTTCTCCATGGACTGGGATTTCACCACGATGTCATCAATATAACATTCTAGATACCCTCCAATAAGGTCATGAAAGATAGTGTTCATAGCCCTCTGATACGTAGCCCCAGCATTCTTCAGACCAAATGGCATCTTAACCCACTCGAAGGTGCCAATATTCCCAGGACATCTGAATGCTGTCTTGTGGATGTCTTCCTCTGCAATGCATATTTGGTTGTAACCAGAGTGACCATCCATCATTGATAGAACTTGATGGCCTGCTGAACTGTCTACCAGCAGATCCACTATAGGCATAGGGTACTCATCTTTAGGAGTTGCTAGATTTAAGTTTCTGAAATCGATGCATACCCTCATTTTGCCATTCTTCTTGACTACAGGCACAATGTTAGATAGCCATTCAACATACCTGGCTGTTCTAATAAAGCCTGCCTTGAGTAGTCTCAGAATCTCTTCCTTAACTTTCTGAATTACTTCTGGACTCATTCTTCTTGGTTTCTGCTTGTATGGCCTGAAATTAGGCTTCATAGGGAGCCTATGTTCCACTAATGACCTATCCAATCCTGGTAGTTCATTGTAGGACCATGCAAAGCAATCCTTGTATTTCTTCAGGATAACCAACAACTGGTCTCTGTCCAGAACATTCAAACAAGCACTTATATAAGTGGGTTGTTGTATGGAACCTTCCCCTAGATTTACTTCTTCTAAGGGATCTTGCGTTTGAGGACTTATCGAAGCTTCTTCTCTAGTTTCTTCTACCTTCGAAGCCATCTTCTCACCTTGTTCTGCTTTTAGGTTCTTTGGTTCAACATCTTTACCCTCCTCCTCATAGACAAAATCTGTCCATAGGGCATCCTCTTCCTGTATCTCCTGGACTTTTGTCTCAATGTCCAATGCACAATATTTCCCAAGGGTCAAACTTCTGACCTGTTGTTGCTCTTGTTTACAGCCAATTATCATGGCTTCTCTTTCTTGTTTCTGTACTTTCTGGACTATTGCTTTTACATCCAATGGTGAGAATTTAATCAGAGCCAAAGACCTGGCTTCTTGTTCTTCATTTCTTTGCCTACAACCAGGCATCATTGTCATCTTTAACGACAATCTCTTCATCAGCACTCTCTTGAACCAAGTGCTTCAGGTGTGTCACTTCCTCATCAGCCGTCACTTCGGCTGAGCCATCAGCTTTCCTCAATATACTGAGTGGGGTTACTCCCTCAATATACAGCTTGGCTTCTGCAAAGTCTGCACAAGCTATGAAGGGTTGAGGATCTGCATCAATCTCCTCTGTCTCTCCATTGCCCAGGGCCATCATGATCTTCTGATGCAAAGAGGAAGGCACACATTTGTTGGTGTGAATCCAATCTCTCCCAAGTAAGGCATTATATTTAGCATTGCTGTCGATCACGAAGAATGCTGTCATACAATCCCTGGTTCCCACACTCAAATTGATAGGCAGAATTCCTTGGGCCATCTGCTTATCTCCAGCAAAGCCAGCAATGGTTGTACTGGTTGGGATCAACCTGGGATTTTTCTTCCCTAATTTCTTCAAAGAAGATTTCGGTAATAAATTTACCGCCGCCCCATTGTCTACTAGGACTCGGTTTAACTGTATCCCATCAAAGAAAGCCTTAATGTACAAAGGCTTGACATGTTGAGTCATGGAATTCGAGGGGTATTCAAAAGGATATGAGAGGTTGATGCTCACCTCCTCCTCGCTTTCACACTCAGTTTCCATTGGAATAGCCATTTCAGGAGCATCCTGTACCATACTCACTTGTGATTCCTCACTAGAGACAGGAATTGGATCCATGTCTTGGTCCTCCTGATCCTCATTTTCAGCCTGGAATTCATGAGGTAGTATATGTACCATGTTGACTGATACAGGTGGAAATGAGCCAAACTGGATGGCTGGTTGTACCTTCTTCCCCTCTTGGCTACCTTGCTCAGTGTCTTCAGCAGCGTCCTCCATGCTGCATTCTGGTATTTCATCGATAACTGATCCCTTCGAAGGATCCTTCTCAACTAAGCTTTTAGTCAGAAATGTTTGTTCAGCCATGAAGGCTTCGAACATTTCTTCTTCTGCCATTTTCTTCTTTTGGCTCATGCCAATCTCTTCTTCTATTTCACTATCACTTTCCATCAGAGCCTTCTCCAGCCCTGCCAAACTGGACTTCTCTCTGGCCTTTAGTTCAGAATGAACTTGGGCCAATTGTTCTCTGCTACAAACCACTTTACTTTGTAGCGTCGGTTTTGGAACATGGTCTGACTTCGAAGCTTTCTTTTCTTCTGTCTTGACATGTGAAGAACTCTCTTCACTCTCTTTCAGATCTCGCTGGTACTGGGTGTACCTGCGCTGAATCTTCCTCCTTTGTGATCTGGAAATAACCGGAACCATATTTGGTTCCTTTGTTTTTGGGTGCTTCAGCAATACCTAGTTGTTTGGGGCCACCAAAGGAGGTTTGACCATTCTGCCTGTAATTCCAATATCTCTCCTGGCAGGGAATTCCCTAGGTTTGTTTTGCATTACAAACCAATCTGGGACTCCAGGCACCCAAGAGCTTACTGATTCAGATGTTGAATCACCCTTTTCCACCTTCGAAGCCATCTTTGGAACTGGCTGTGGAGGTAAGTGCTTGGTTCTGGCCTCATACTTCGAGCTTGATTCTGGCCTTCGATGGAGATGGCCATTTTCTGTTCTATGTGAGGTTGGTCTGGGGGGCCAATCTCTGGCTTTAGTCCCATAACCTGAATTCCTCTCTAATCTTCTTTCAGAATGTTTGCTCTCCATTCTGTAGTAGTTAAGTGGCCTAGACTCATGCAAGGGCCTTTTACCTTTAGCATTTGTTCTGTCAACTGCAGGCTCAACCACCACTGATCGCTGCCTATCACTAGCCGGGTACGGCCTTTTGTTATAAGCGTTGGTTGATCTAGGACGTCTCTGAACATCCTTATAGTATTGCTTCCCATCAATTGGAAGCCCCTTCAACCATTTGTAGCTTAGTCTACACCTTGGACACATCCTTTGCATTACAGCTGCTTCCAAAGAATCGTCGTCCAGTATTTCTTCATCAGAATGTTCCTTCTGATGTGAGAGACTCTGTCCAACAACTGGTAGATTTCTGGTCTCTTTCTTGGCAGCTGTCTGGTTGGCAATATGCATTTGCACATTGACCTCTTCCAATTCCTGCAGAGATAGATTCTGAAAATTTGGAACAACCACATTAGCCGCGCTTTCTCCAACTTCTGGAAACGGGTTACTGTCAATTCCCATGGCTTTCTCTGTTTTGGTTGGGAACTTCAGACTTCCTTTCCGGATTTGCTCTTGGATCCTGTCTCGGAAAACAATGCAGTTTTTAGTTGAGTGAGACCAAGAATTATGCCATTTACAGTATACTTTTCCTTTAAGTTCATCAAGAGAAGGCAGTTTTACCCCTTTTGGTAACTTAAGGAAATTGACTGCAAGCAAATGATCAAAAATGTCATCTGCTTTTGTTAAATCGAAAGAATACTTTCTGTGAAAGTCTTTCTTTTTAAACTGCTGGTCGATAGTCGTATCCTTATGAATTAATGCTTCACAGATTACGGGTTCTTTGCCCACAATCTCTGCTGCATCAATCTCATAATTGGGATCTCTATAATAAGTCTTATACGAAGCATTGTTTCGATCTTGTTCTTCCTCTAATAATGCTTCATATCGAGACACCTTATAGGTTAATTCGACTAAATCCCTAAATTCAGTTGAGTCAAACTTCTTTCGAAGCCTGAACTCTAAACCGTTTTGAGCCAATCTTACAAATTCTGGCTCTGGAAGGATGACTCTACATTTACTTCGAGCCCTTTTAAATCTGGCAATGAACTGAATAGCCTTTTCTTCAGGCCTTTGACTCAATCTTGCCAAGTCTGCCATGGACACCTCTGGCTCTGATTGGAAAAATTGGGCATGAAATGCCTCTTCCATTTGTTGCCAATTTTGAATGGAGCCAGGTGTAAGGTTGATATACCATACAAACGCTCCCCCAGTTAGAGAGTTTGGAAATAATCTCAATTTTATGTAGTCATGATTAGTGAATTCACCACACTGAGCAGCGAATCTAGCAATATGCTCTACTGTTGATTGATTTCCAGTTCCATAGAATAGGGTAAAATCTGGTATTCTGAACCCTCTTGGGTATTCATGTACCCTATCCACCCACTCTGGGTATGGTTTTCTGTATACAGGAGTCTGGACCCCCCGAGCCATTGGTCCACACATCTCCCTAACAATATCAGCAATTTGGTCCCTAGGGACCATATTTTGGGCTTGCTGAACCACTACTGGAGGAGCAAACACAGGGTTTGGTGGACAACCTTGTGCCTGTGGTCCTCTTGGTCCATAAAGTGGTACATTTGGGGCTGGTTGCCCCTGTGGTGCAGGTTGCTGTTGGGGGTATGGGTAACCCCTTTGAGCCTGTCCTGCGAAGGGACCTGTGAAAGGTGCTGGAACGGGTGTTGTGTCCCTTCTATTTACAGGAAAACCTTCCAACCCCCCGGGTATAAATTCGAATAAGGGATTATTATACCCCCTGGTGCCAGGTATGGCTTCGAACATGGGATTTGCCACCATTCTTATGCCAGTTTCTTGTACTTGGCCAGATCTACCAACTGGTGTGGCTTCACTGTTGAGTACTGTGGCATTTTGGCCTACTACAGGCCTTGAAATGGGTTCATACCAAGACTGAGGCGATGGTCTTTCATAGTTCTGAGTACTAGTCTGACCATTAATTTGTCCATTAACTTGCATAGGCTGTTTTTCTCTAGCCAATCTTTGCTGAGGGACATTTAAAATTTCCTCTGTAGGTCTTGTATTTGTTGGTTGGTGGTTGTTCATTCGATCCAAAAAGGATGTTGCCCACCTTTCCATTGTGTTCATTAGTTGTTGTCCCATAGCATTTACTAAGCCATCCCATGGATTTGTTGGCTGAGTAGATGGAACAGTGGATGGTCCAATTCCTTGGTTTCGTCCAATATCCTGAACATATGGTTCTTGTCCAGAAGTACTGGTCTGTTCGACCATAGGTTCTGATAACATAGGAGTTTCCACAGGACGTGTTGCCACATTATCCTCTGGATTAGGTATTTCTACCTCTCCTTCTACGCCTTCTTCCAGACGTTCATTTTCTCCTTGTCGTCTTCGTCTAGCTATTTTAACGGGTCCCACCGGGCGTGCCAAAAATATATGTTGGCTTTTTGGCTTTCGAAGGGTGTATTTGTAAATGCGAGCGTGCCAGCAAGGATCAATCAGTCCTTACAGAAATTATAATTGCCAATCAATTATCAGGCGACTATGTTTTTGTTCTTTCAGCCTCAATGAAGAGGACTTTTACTGGCGGCTTAACTTTAGGAGAAATTAAAAGAAACGACAATTAATATGAAGAACAATTGAAGTATTTCATTAACATAAATACTTACAATAGTCCAAACTCAGCCTCGAGGAGGTTTACAGCAACAGTCTACTTGAATCTACTTGAAACTACTCCTATGAATTGAAGTACAGTGCAGGTATTTAAAGAACAAGTATTTAAAGTACAGGAAATGTAAAACTAGAAAGATAAATATGAAGTAAAGACTGGTTTGTATGATCTGAGTCTGGGGGCCTTTTCTGGGGACTTCCTTGCTATTTATACTTGTCCAGGATGACCTTCGAACTGTATTTCGAACCGTCGAACTGCTCCTCCATGATCGCTGATCATGCTTCCTTAGAAATAGTTCCACTACGCCATCACTTGTAATTGAACTTCCCACCTGTATTTGAATTTGAATATAGGTAACCGTTGAGGCCACGTCACCTTGTATCTCATTACTGATCTAGTGCTACTCAGACCACTTGAGAACCAATATTTATTGCCACGTGTATGATTGAGATTGAAGGTTAAAATCATCTTCCCATAATACCCTCATTCTGCCACGTGTCGAATTGTAACTGACTTTTACAAAATATGTAGCCAACATAGGGGCACATCTCTCAAATTGTTTATTTCTTCTACAGGGTCTTCTACTTGTATTGATATTGTGATTATTGTTATTGTTGAGTGTGTCAATGATATGCTTTGTTTGGTTTTCTTACCTAATTAAATGTTTTGTTTAATGTATTTCTCTTAATATTTTAAAATAATTTCCTCCCAACTAACAAAATCACTTCCGGACTCATTTTTTTGACTACTTTCAAATTAATTTTTTAATTTTAATTTTAATTTTTTGGTGGGTAACATTGATTTACATATACAAAATACTTAAAAAGTGTTAGGTAGCGTCTGGTAGAATTTTAGAATTATGATTTGATAATAGAGTTGTATTTTGAGTTTATGAGTGTTGGAATAATGATTTGAGCGTGGAGAATTTGTTTGGTTATAAGTTTTGAAAAGGATTTTGAATTGAGTTTGGAATTTTTGATATGACATATGATATTTGATTTAAAAATTTACAACTCATAACCAAATACACAACTTAAAATTCTATTCAAAACTCATAAAAAATTTTAAAAAATTCTAAAAAATATTTTTTATTTAAAATATAAAAAATAACAAGTGCCAATTGTCCAAAAAAAATATAGCACTGTTCTGGCCAGATGTCTGGGAAGACGACCGAGTAGGCCAAATTTCAAAATTCAAAATCCCGTCTAGAATGAGTTTTTAAAAGTGAATGTAGAATTAATTTTTGAAAGTTGTATCCAAACACTACACTCAAATATGAGTGTGGGGTCATGATTAAAACTCCACACCAAACACAGCAAAACAAGTAATTTATATTATTTTGTAGTTATAATAATTATAGTTGTATTATTTTGTTACATTTGTCTTCAGAAAAATAAGTAATTTGTTTTCAAAATCATTCTTATATTTTATTTTTCTGAAGATAAATATTAATCAAACCTGTTTATTTTATTTTATTTAATTTTTATGGATGATCTACGCATCAAGACTTATAAAATTATCAAATTAAATTATGGGTTAGTTACTCACAAGTCATGTCTTGTTAAGGACTTATGCATCATTAAATTTCACAAGTGTTTGTATAGATTAAAAAATCTTAATAATTTGACTTAAAAACTTCTGTGATGATTATAAAAATATAGAAATATAAATGAGTTTAAAATTATGACCTTCTTAGAAAACAAGCCTCACCTGTACGTCTGTACTTTTATAATTTTTAATTAATTTCTTTTGATTTATAATTCTTTTTAAAATATGCATGATAGTAATGACCTAAGCTCAAAACACAATAAAGTACTACAACCAAAATAAAAAATAAAAAGCAGTCATGGAATCAAACAAAAGATTGCCTATCTTGTTCCCTGTCCTTCAAATACAATCAAATCAAATGGATGACAAAATGTGATACTCCAAATTTTCTTAGTTGGGGCTCTTTTGAGAAGTGAATTGGTGGTCAAAAATCATTTTTTAATTTATTTTAAGTCATATTATCTGTTATATTATATATATATATATATTTGAAAAAAATAAAAAAAAAAACTAATTTTTAACCTTATTTTAAAAACAGGCCTTAATCAAGAAGGAATCTCATCATGGGCCAAAAAAATAAGATGACTTTGAGTTTTATTTTGTGGTAAATATTATTACATATGTCATTGTCCCATTCTTACCATTGGATAATTGTTTGCGTACGAGTCCTAATCTCCTAACCACTTCTCAAAGGACTGTTCTTTTTTTAAAAATGAAAAATTACATATAAGTGGGATTCGAAAAAAAATATTTTTCAAATACTAATATTCTATAAATATTAATATTAAAATCATAATTTTTTTATATATTTTTAAATAATTTTTTTTATTTCTCACTGATAGGTAATTATTCCTTGAAAAAAAAAGAAAATGTTTTGATGTACAATCCACACCGTATGCAATCCTATACAAAATTACATAAATTTTCAAGAATTTACATAAGTGATCACACAAAAATATATAAGTTAAATATAAATTTTCACAAGTTCATAAAAAACTTATATGATTACGTAAATTTGTATTGAATTTACTCATTTTTATGAGACTATTTATATAAATTCGTAAAAATTTATGTAATTTTATATAAAGTTATATATACACTACAAGAAAAAACACATTCGGCGACAAAATTTCCCGACTAAAAAGAATTTGGTCGTTGAAAGTATAGATTTCAGCGACTAAAAAAGAATTAGTAGCCAATTGTGAAAGCTTTTTGGCGACTAAACAAATTTAGTAGCCAAAAGTCCACAATTGGTGACTAAAAATAAGTTTGGTCGCCAATTATATGGGTTTTACCGACTAAAACATTTTTAGTAGCCAAAAGTATAGTTTTCCCAGACTAAAAAAAATTTAGTAGCCAAAAAGTCAACAATTGTCGACTAATTATAATTTTGGTCACCAATTACGTGGGTTTTACCGACTAAAACATTTTTAGTAGCCAAAAATACAGTTTTTGCCGACTAAAAAAAATTTAGTAGCAAAAAAGTCTACAATTGGCGACTAGTTCTAAGTTTGGTCTCCAATTATGTGGGTTTTACCGACTAAAACATTTTTTGGTAGCCAAAAGTAAGTTTTTTGGTGACTAAAAAAAATTTAATAGCCAAAAAGCCTACAATTGGCGACAAAAAATATGTTTAGTCGCGAAAAGTGGTCTTTTTAAGCGCGAAAGTCTCTTCGCCGATCAAAAATATTTTGGTCGCTAAAAGTTAAATTTTTATTTTTATTTTGCTACTAAATAATTTATTTTTACATAAATTATGCCAATAAAAATAATTATGTATATTACATATATTTAAATAATATATATTACATATATAATCATGTGGTGTTACACTGGCATAGTGGGAAGTGTGTGGTCCATAAGGCTTATGCTGTGGGAGGTTAGTGGTTTGAGTCTTTATAAGAGCGGATGCAAAGCTTAACAATGAATTATTTTTTTTCACGGATGAAGCTTTTGGAGACTAAAAATGTTGGTCGACGTTTGGTAGTTTTTGGCGACTAAAGATTTTGGTTGGCGATTTCTTGACTATTGGCGACTAAAACATTGGTCGATGAATGTATGATTTTAAAGAAATATAATTGACTATTGGCGACTAAAATTTTGATCACTAAAGACTTGCTTTTTGCCGACCAAAGGTTTTTTAGTCGGCAAAACCTTTCCCGACAGGTTTTTGACGACAAATGTAGTGGCCAAATTTTTTTGTCGCAGAATGGCTTTGGCGACCAAAAAACAGACAATTGGTGATCAATATTTTAGTAGCTAAAAGTACCTTTTTTTGTAATGATAGTATGCAACGCACACTCAAGATTTTCCCAAAAAGGAAAATGTAAAAAGGAAGTCCTAAAAGCTAGTTCATCTTACTTGATTTGTATCAAGTGGCAGTCAATTATAGCACACTAGCTAAGCTTAGTGCTTGGTCCCCCCAAAAGACTACAAAAACAAGAAAGGGAAAAAAATCTCAGTAAACAGAGAAGAAGCATTTAACATATAAAGGATAATAAGATGAGCGAAGAGAAGCTTTGCATATGGAAAACATTATAATTTGATAATTTTCTTTCTCATGAATATTATTTTTAATTTTTTTTCACACAATTTTTTAAATAAAAATGTCATTTGTGGCCGTGTCATAGAAGTGTACAGGGTAAGAATATTGTCAAATTTTAATATTTGTATAATTTTACGTCAAATTTGACGTAATGTTTGGCAGCACTATAAATTGACACGAGGTTTGATCTAATAATTGTAGTCATATTATTTTATTACATTTGTCTTCAGAAAAATAAGTAAATTATTTTCAAAATCATTCTTATCTTTTATTTTTTTGAAGATAATATTAATAAATTTTTTTTTTTCCACAGACGATTTGCACATAAAGACTTACAAAATGGAAAAATTGAATTATGAGTTAATTACACACAGGTCATGTCCTGTTAAGGACTTGTGCACCACTAAGTTCTACAAGCGTTTGTATAGATAAAAAAGTCTTAATAGTTGGACTTAAAAATCTTTTGTGACGATTTTGAATCTGTCATGAAAAATTAATAATTAGTGATATTTTTTGTGACAAATTTTTTAAATTGTCACGAAAAACTAACAATTAGTGACACTTTTTTTTATGAAAACGTCGCTAAAAAAATAAAAAATAAAATTTTAAAGTAACAATTAAAACTGAATAGGACTTTTTGATGCACCAAAAAGTTAGGAAGACTTATTGATGCACCCATTTTTCTAATAAGACTTTTTAACCAGTTATTCTTGAATTATCATCAGAGTGAGACTCATAATAAGCCCCATTAATCATTTGGACTATCCAGTTCACAAATGTGATGTGGAGACAAACTTGTTAAATTGCAAAATCTTGATTACTGTACTCCCGGCTTTAACGACCAATCAAACACTGACCTTGGGGGAGGAATGGATAACGAATGACCCACAAATGAACCGGATGGAGGATCCATGCGTGCGTGTGAGAGAGAAAAAGAGAGAGAGAGAGAGAGAGAGAGAGAGAGATCCATTGATGCATGTGTATGTATGAGAGTGATGAGAGAAAGAAATTGTTAGCTTACATTGAATTGAAAACTCCTGGTGATTTGTGAAGCATAAGAAGATTGAATCCCAACAAGTATTGACAATCCTACTATTAGCAACCCATAGAAACTCCCCATATTCACCATTTCAAGGTCTTGAAATGTCTTGGAGCTAAACTTGCCAATATGCTTTACCAACCCATGTCACACGCTACCACCTCTATATAAAGGACAAGTTTTGATTTACCACTAACTTCATTCAAATATAATAATCTAAATATTTAAAGGATTAAAAAATTGATTAACTTTATTAGATAGGTATATGTAAAGAAGTCATATATTACTTTACCAGTAGATCAAATACGTGCAATTATTATATTTATCAAATAATCAATGAGATTCAAATACATCAATTATTGTCTATTTTGATACATTTTTCAACTGTGAATTCATACACATGTGGTCAGGCTCCATTCCAATGTACAAAATTGTAACACAACATTAAAATCTAAAATTGAAAATCAATGATCAATATTGTCATGTCAATTTGAATTTGAAAATGTCCCTGAATTATTTTTAAATTAGATTATGAAAATAGACATCTCCATTTTTTTTTTTTTTCTCTGTAAGGGAGAGGACCTGGATCGATCCACTAAGTACATGCAAATATTATATTTATCAAGTATACAGCGAGATTCAAATACAAAATTTATTATCAATTCTGATAAGTGGTGGCTCAAGGGGTAAGGAATTCAGGTGCTCACCAAGGGTCTCAAGTAGAAAGGGGCCTCACTTCTTTTTTTTTTTTGTTTTTTTAATTTTTTTTTAATATTTATTACTATATAATGTAAATATTCATAAAAGAACTTAAATATGAAATTTCTCTGCAAATAAATAAAAAATAATTAAATCTTAAATTATCAAAAAAGAATGGAGTCTTACACTATCTGTAATCTTAGATACTTAGCCAAATCAAAAAGAGAGCTAAACAATATTTCTCATTAGACACAAAAGGCTTGGCTTTCCTCCCGTTTCAGATCGGACTGGAGGGTGCTGTTGGGTTTGTGGGGGCCCACCATGGGTTTCATTTCAATAATTTGAACCATTTAATATATAAAGCTCGTCAAGTACTATATATATATGTAAAATATCACGTTGATCGGATATCGATAGCTATCTCATCGGATCAGTTTTCTATCAACTGTTTATTTTTTTACCGTCTTTTTTTTATTTATTTTATACAAAACAGATTTGATCACGTAACTATCGATATCCGATCAACGTGATTTTTTAAATACATATAGTACTCGACAAGTTCTATACATTCAACGGTTCGGATTATTGAAACAGGACCCATGATGGGCCTCCACAGATCCAACAACACCCTTCAATTCAATCTGAGATTTAGAGGAAGCCAGTGCAAAATGGGTATATCATCATTACTTTTACATTAAAAAATTCTCTTTATCAAAATTATTTTAATTGTGAAAGTTAAGAATATTGTTATGATTTTTTTATAGGGAGAGCTTGCCTCTGATTCGAGATCGTACTGGACGGTATTATTGAGCTCGTGGGGGCCATCATGGGTCCTATTTCGATAATCCAAATTGTTCAATGTGTAGAAATCATCGAGTACTATATGTCTGTAAAAAATTACGTTGATCGGATATCGATAGCTATGTCATCGGATCAGTTTTTTGTCAACCGTTAATTTGTTCACCGTCTTTTTTTTTAATATAAAACTGATTTGATCATATAGCTATCAATATCCGATCAAAATAATTTTTTACATAGATAAAGTACTCAACGAGTTCTATACATTAAACGGTTCGGATCATCGAAACGGGACCCGTGTTGGGCCCTTACAGGCCCAACAGCATTGTTCAGTCCGATCTCGAACTGGAGGCAAGCTATTTCTTTTTTATAATTGTGAAAGTTAAGAATATTGTTATAAATTTTAATTAAAAATTACCGTAAAAAAAATTATAAAGATCCCAATTAAAATTTTCACATTGAGTGTTGAATAAGATTAAACTGCCTCTGACTTTGATATTATTATGCATGTTTATTCATTATTGACGTCGTAGATTTTAATATTTTTTTTCTTTTGTATTGTTATAAGACAACATTATTGGGAGAGAAAGGTTGACAGAGAACCAATGAACGTGTAAAGTGGAGATTTAAAAAAAAATTAAAGTGGACTTTGTTTGAAAGCTTGACTGCAACATTTTTTTGTTATAATTTGAAAAAAAAAAATGTTAAAAAGCAGTCTTTAGAACTGTTAATTTAGTGTTGAAAAATATATAATAATATTTGAGATACATAAAAAATTATAAATATTTTACCATTTTGTATTTTCTTTTATAGTCGGACATAAGCAAAAGGAAAAAGATTGGGAGCTCTAAATATAGAGCTCTAGAAGGGCTCTAATGAGTTGGCATCCATTCATGATGTGATGTTTGTGCCTTGCTTCTTTTTTTTTTTTTTTGCTTTGACACATCACTAGAGCTCAAATTAGAGCTCTAGATTTAGAGGTCTGTATCATTTCCCTTAAATTCAGACTTTAGTTTATTAATTAGATCTCAAAATCTCTCACTGTCATTTGGACTAGTAGTAGAGATTGACATGTAAAAATTGGTGTGGGTTGGTGAGTGTTAAATCAATAGCAACTTGGACCGAATGAGAGAGAGAGAGAGAGAGAGAGAGAGAGAGAGAGAGAGAGTATCTTTTGGTGTTCGTGGTGGTTACTTATTCAGTACAGTGAAAATGTTTTAGAGTTTTAATTTGTAAATTTTAATAGTTTTAATGTGTATGTGAGGTGTATTTCATATAATGTTTGAATAAAGATTGAGAGTTTTAATTTTGAAACTTTAGTGATGTGATAAGGAGTGGAGCTCACATGTAATGTGATATGTATGTCTATATTTTTTTATATTTTTTCTTCTCATGTCAAATCATTAGAGCTCTCTATTATTATTGTGTAATGTTTTAACCTTATTTTGTTTTGTTTTGTTTTATTTATTTTTTAAACTTTCTACCTCATTAAAACTCAAAGAGTTCTAATTTGAAAGGAATGTAACATAATTGTTCCATGTAGCTCCTTACAGCCAACTTTGTGATCTGTGTGTGGGTTACCTACCTCCATTATTGTTACAGTCCAAAAGCAGAAAGAGAAAGTTGTCCATTTTGTTTGGTTGAATTTAAAATTAAAAGAAAAAATTTGTTATTTTTTAAGAGAAAAGGTAGAAATTCAAAAAATTTGTCGAAAAATTTATCTTAAAACGTGATTTGTAGTTCAGTTTTAATTTTTGTATAGTGTGGAACCTACAATTATAATGAATCTCCATCGTATATTATTTTTTCTGAGTATTTTTTTTTATGTATAATGTATCAAGTATTGTTGTTTTTAAAAAAATACTAAAAACTAGTTTATACTCATAATTTTCATTTTTTTTTTGGAGGGGGGTTTGAAAATTTAAAATATTATTTTGACAATTATTTTCATCAAATTAATTTTTTTTTCTTTTTGAGAAGAAAAAAAGAAAGAAATTATAAAAACTCAACCAAATATGATAGTGAAGTTCGAAAAAGTAGATTGCAAAATAGAGAGAAAGTGAAGTATGTGTTTAAAATTTAAAGGAGAAATTACAGTGATCTTTCTTGAGATTTAAAAAAAATACAATAAGTCTCATAAGTTCGGCATGATTACATTGGGCTTTTTAAAGTTTTAATTCATATAACACTTGGCCAATTTTTCATTAAAAATTTGTTAGTCATATGAATAAAAAAAAAATGCTATCATCTCTTTTACATTGAAATATATATTTTATCTTATACATCTTTGTGTTTTTATACAATTTGTATTAGTTTTGGTCTCTTTAACCCTATTAAAAGGGAGACAAGTGTAATTATGTAAAAAATGTAGACCTTGCCATATTTTTTTCAAACCTCAAGGGAGGTCAATGTAATTTATACAAATTTAAATTTAGTATGATATTTGTAAAACTTAAAATAAATTTGATTTACACATTTTATATTTTTGTTACTTTCTAAGCTATTATGCAACTATATCCCTCCAATTCTATTACGAATACAAAAATTAATCACAGAATTAAATATAGAATAAACATGAATGGACAAATTTTATCAAGTTCATTAACCAAATTAACTTATAAAAATTTTTATTTGTTATATATTTTGTACCTAACTTCTGCGTTTGTAAACTAATTCGTATCCCTCACCAACTAAGGGTGGCTAATATGAAATAATAATAATAATAATAATAATAATAATAATAATAATAGTAAAAAAAATAGTGCCGTACAACAAATGTGGCCAACTTGACTTCCCATTGGATTCTAATATTTTTAATCCAAGTACATGAATTTCAGGAGCATTAGAAACCCATGAGGAAATATCCAGAGCAAATAATATCATATATATATTATTAAAAATAATATTTTTGTCTAAGACATATTATAAGAACTTATTTTTTTATAAGAGAATCACGTAAGTATATATTTTTTTAATCACTTACACAAATTTAAACTTAATTTAAATTATATTAATTTTACCTATTTTATATGAACTCTATTTGATAAATATTTATTTTTTATATATTTTTCATGGTAAATTGAGATAATTCACAAATCTAATACCAATTTTGCGTTTCATTTTTTGTTCTTAATTTTTTCAAGGGTATTAGGATTTTTTTTAATGCTGCATTACCTTTTTTTTTTCTCTTCTTATTTTTTCGTGTATTATTTTATACCCAATATCAATTCTATATTATTCTATGTTATAAATTTGTCGTTTAAATTTCATAGTGATTCTATATATAAAATTATATTTCATTTCCTATATTATTTAATATAATCATAACTCATAGGAGAAAAAAGCTGCACAACAATGATACTCATGAGAAACCTCTAAAATTTGGATTTACTGCTTGAGTTATTTTTTCAATTGTTGAATAGTAAGTTCTTTTATTTTTTTGACATTATATTACAGATGATTAATCACTTCACACATTGAGGTGTATCTATCGTTTGGATGTTTTCATTATTTTTTCTTTTTGGATTTAGATGTTGTTATATGATTCTTTGTTAGTTAGTGGTTGAATTTTTTTTATATAATTAATATTTTAATTTAATTAAGAGTGTTTATTTTACAATCTTATAATTATATATATATATCATATGAAATCATTATATGATAATCAAAATACAACATATTTATATTTAATTTTTTAAATAAATTTTATATAATTTCTATTTCTACATTTTTTTTCCCCAAATGAATATAAAAGAAAATTAAATAGATAGAATTAATTTTAATTTTATATTACTAATTCTTCTTCTAACTTAACTATTATTTTTAATATTAAAATGAGTATTTATTTTACTTTTTTATAATTTAATATATATCATACAAAGTTATTATATAATAATTACATTTTTATAATACGATAGAACTAAAATTATCAAAATACATAAATAATTTAACTAAAATTAATATATATATATATATAAGTATTCAAATATTAATTTTATAGAACGATAGAATCAATATTATAAAAATAAATAATTTCAATCATATTTTAAATTAAAATTGAAATTATTTTTTTATAACACACATTGTACCATCAAAATTTTTTTGAAACAAAAATAGTACATGCATTGTACAGGTCAACTGCTAGTATATATTATTAAAAGTAGTGTTTTCTCATACTTAAGTGGGACATTATAAGTGTTTACTTTTTTTTCTAAGAGAGCCAAGTCAACATGTATTTTCTTAATTACACAGAGTTCTACACAAACTCAAACCTAATTTAAATTATACTAACTTTACCTATTCTATATGGACTCTATCTGACAAATATATATATATATATTTTTCTATATATTTTTCATGGTAAATTGAAATAATCCACAAATCCAATATCATTTTTGCATTTCATGTTTTTCTTCTTAAATCTTTCAAGGATAATGGATTTTTTTTTTAATGCTAAATTACCTTTATATATATATATATATTTTCCCATGCATTATTCTATACTCAATACCAATTCTATATTATGGATTTGTCGTTTACATTTTATAGTGATTCTATATATGAAATTGCACTTCATTTTCTACATTATTTTATATAATCACAATTCATCGAAGGAAGAACCTACACAACAATGATATTATCGACAAACCTCTAAAGTTTAGATGTACCACTTGAGTTATTTTTTCAATTGTTGAACAATAAATTCTTTTATGTTTTGCCATTATATTACAGATGATTAATCATTTCACACACTGAAATGTATCTATCGTTTGGATATTTTCATTATTTTTTTCTTTTTGGGTTTAGATGTTATTATGTGATTTTTTCTTAATTAATCGTTGTTGAATTTCTTTTATATAGTTGATATTTTATTTTAATTTAATTAAGAGTGTTTATTTTATAATCTTATAATTTAATATATATATATTACATAATATTATTATATGATAATTCAACTATAACATATTTATATTTAATATTTTTAATAAATTTTATATAATTTCTATTTCTACATATTTTTATTTTCCAAATGAATATAAAAGAAAATTAAATAGTTAGAATTGCTTTTAATTTTATATTACCAATTCTTCTTATCATTTAACTATTATTTTTAATATCAAAATAAGTGTTTATTTTACTATTTTATAATTTAATATATATCATACAAAATTATTATATGATAATTACACTTTTATAATATGATAGAATTAAAATGATCAAAATACACAAATAATTTAACTAAAATTAATATATATATATGTATTCCAGTAATAATTTTATGGAAGGATTGCGCTAAAATTATCAAAATAAATAATTAAAATTATATTTTAATTTTAATTTTAATTTTAATTTTAATTTTAAATTTATATTATTCTTTATAACACATAGTATCAATTTTTTTTTATTATTATTTTAAAAGTACATACGTCTTGCTAGTTAGGCAATTATTATATTAATATAGAGAAAAGTAGAATCATTGAATTTGATAGTATAGGATGGCATCACCAATATTGCCACTACATTTTGTTATATGACCTTTTAGGAAAACCGAGTTCTCAACCTAACATTTTTTTTAATCAATCAAAACAAAAAAATCTGACACTTTATAAGTATTTTGTCTGTGTAAATCAATGCTACCCACTGTAGACACTCCATTTTTGACCGTCCTCAAGATTTGGACGTTATCGTTTGAACACTCGATGATCATCCATACTCGTGTTCGTTTTGAGTTCTCGAAGGTCTCGGTTGCGCGCCTTACCTTAGGATCTCTCAACTTAACTGTTTTGTACTTGGTTGTGGACCAAGGACTTGTGGTTTTACTTCTGGGGGAAGATGGTGGCTTGTTGACCATCCCCTCAACCCATCGGCTAAGGCATGATGCCATCGGCCATTTTTTTTTTTTTCATCGGCCAAAAGTGGTGGCCAATCGGCACTCTTTTTGGTCGATCGGCACTCTGTTTGGTCGATCAGCCATTTCTTTGAGCCAAGACCTTTCCATCTGCTTTTTGTAGATATTTTCTGCCAGCTGTGACAATTGGTATGCACATTTCTGATCCTCCATACACGTGTATGGAGGGATTTGTTTCAAGACTCAAGCTTGTCCAACAAGCCTAAGAATTGAAATTCTATAAGAAAGGAGCCTCCCCTCATTTTCCAGAGGTTCTGGAAATTGCATATAGAAGTTCTATATCTCTCTCTCTATATATATATTTTACCTTCCTCTCTCCCTTTGCTCTTGTTTGTGCCCAAAAGTGTGATTTCTTCATACTATTGCACACAAACACCTAGCAATACACCATCCTTTGGTTGCTGAGGTCCTTAGGAGTTGATTTTTGGTGTTCTTGGGTGGGTTTGAACTCAGAAAAGTTGCTGGAGTAGTGTTCTTGAAGGTGTTCTTCAAAGGTGAGCAACTAACCTTTTGATCCACCATTCTTACTTAAGCTTTTAGACCTATTTGCATATTGTTTTAAGCTTAATTCTAAACTAAAAAAAGTTCTGTTTTTGTGTGCTTGAGATGATTGTTTAAGGTTACTTTTTGGTTGGGGGTAGTCTACCCCTTGTTAGGCCTTGTTTGGCCTCGTTTTGTGCCTTTCCTTTTGAGCTTTGGAACCTTCTTGTTTTGACCTTCTCACCACTGAAATCCAAAGGATTTTCAGTGGTAGAGAAGTGGTTTTGGAGTCTTGAGTAGGAGAGGGACACCCCCCTCTCCTTGTGTTTCATATGCTAGTATATATGGCTCATATTGGTAACATGTTTGCTTAGCATGCTTTGGCTTCATTTCAGCAAGTATTTAATGTTATTTTTTCATGCTATACCTCTGTTTTAAGTTGGTTTGATAGCCTCTTACATGCATCATGCGCTTGTAGTATAATCCTTTCTATTGCCTGAACATGCACCTTGCATTTAGATCATCATTCTTGCATGTTTTGGCTCAACTCAAAGAAGCTTTTAGTCATGTTTTACCATACTTGAGCTCTGTTTTGTGTTGCTTTGATCATATATGCCATGCTTTGTATAGCTACAATGCATTCTAGCTTGTTAGCTTTGAGTGTCCAATTCATTAACATGCATTATTTGGACCATTTTCATGATTTGACATCATTTCATATGTGATTTCAGTCCATGTAGTGTAGCCATACACTTGCATTTGTCATCCTTTCAATGCTTTGAAAAGTTGGTGTTTTATGCCTCATGAATGGATCATTGTGCATGCCTCCATGCTTAGGTCTTTAAGATGCCATCTCAGTGGGTTTTTGGGCATATTTTGACATGCCACAACTCTGTTTTTCATTGGTTAAGACATGCCATGTTTGGTTATAATAGGTGTAGTGTAACACCTCTTTGTTAGCCTTGCATGCTTCATGCTTTCGGTCTTTTGTTCTAGCTTGTGTTGCCTAGGTTCGAGCATGATTTTGGTCTTGTATTGATCTGCCTTGGGATTGTTTTGGTTGCCCTTGGCCCTTTGGGGCTTGCTTTGTATAGCCCTGGTGTAATCCCTTTTACTAGCTTCAAGCTTTGAGCCTTCTTGCATGCTATGCTTGACTTGTGTGCATGATTTGGCATCATTCCTCACATGATTTCCGAGCTTATTGCATTGCTACATTATCATGTTTTTCACTCCTTGCTCATGTTTGAGGGTTGTGTCCTTGTGCCTAAGTGATAGGCCAATTGGCATGCATGCTTGTTTTGCATTTTATTCCATTATTTCTTAGCATTTTGGCCACTATTTTTGGTATGGCTGAGGCCTATCCATTTTCAGTATAAGTCCATGGATCATGCGGTTGGTGTGTTGTTGCATGCTTATCGCATTGCATAATGTTGCATACTTGTTGTTGGTATTGTTGTTGCATGCCTATTACATTGTATGTTTGCATGTTTAGGTTGCATTGCATTTGGCATGCTTGTTACCTTAGCCTTGTGTGCATGTTTGAGTCATATTGTATTTGGCATGCTTATGTTGCATTGAATAGCTTTTCCATTGTTGCATGCATTGCATTGTGTTTGGTTTGGGGGTGTCAAACCAAACACGAGGACTGAGAGACTTTTCGTACTTGAAGTAATGAAACGTGCCTCAATCCTCGGTCGCTGACACTCTTGATCCAACATGATAGGGTGTGAGGCATTCATATGTTTTTGTGCATTCATTCCATATTGGTTTGTGCAATTTGGCTTCTTTGGCCATCATACATCGAAATGCGTGATTGATGGCTCGAGAGTCGAGCACTACACTCCTTTGAGTCTCAAATATGATAAGGGGTGTAGTTGCACAACATTTTCTTGCAAATGTATTGCCATGCCCTTGCTTGTCCTTTGTTGTAGCAAAAGGAGCAGTTTGCAGGAAAGGATGGCCGATCAGCTATCTTCAGTGCCGATCGGCTAACAATATTTGGCCGATGGACTCACAAGTGGTCGATGACCCATTTCCCTTAGCCGATGGCCTTATATTTTGGCCGATGTCCTCTCAGCATGGCCATGAAGTGGTTCAGAAGCATCACAGATACTTTCACAGTTCTCAGAGGTACAGAACAGTGCAAACAGAGGCAACATGAGACATGGCAACGGGTTTTCGAGTGAGGCGATCGAGCATGCATCATTCAATCATTCCGAGGCGGAGTTGTGGCAGCCGCTTTAGTTTCATGCTTAGTCTGTTTTGTAACTTAATTAATTTGCTTAATTAGTTAAGGTTTTGTAATAATTATTAGCTAGGGTAGTTAATTAATTAGTTGGTTTGTATTATTTATTCGGACCCTCCGTCGAGAGGTCAAATTTTGTAATAAGTGTGCGTGAGTGTGTGAATGTCTTCCAACCTCACGTCTTTCTTACTTTTACTTAACCGCTTACGATGGTTAGTTCTAGGTCATGTTTTGATTAGCATCCTTATGCTTGCATGTTTGCATCCATTCATCAGTCTTGCATGCACCGGGCTCGGCGCATCATACTAACTGCATTGTATTTCAATTCCTATTTGAATACATGTATCGAGTGTCGCATCCACATGACATCTTAGAATAGCCGAGCTTATTTCTAGTTGCATTTTGCATGTGTTGCATTAGCCATCTTAACATAAGTTATGATCACGCATTGATTACTAACTAGCTTTTGTTTTGGCTCGGAGTACTAGGTAAGCTTTTACGCTTTAGCATCTTGTATGCGTGTGAGTGTTAACATGATAGCATGCTTGCCATGAGGCTAACTGCTTATGTGATATAACTGTCTGAATGCTTGTGGGTGACGGTTGGATTACTTGAATTGGAACAATTCATTGAAATACGAGTTTTAAGCCCACTTGAGAGTGGCAAAATCATATTTTCTTAAGCTCACTTGAGGGTGGCAAACCCACGTCTTAGCTTAGTTGCGAGTAGCACCTTCAAACCATTTTTCAAACAAACAAATATGAGATGTTTTGTTCCAATTTAGGCGATCTAGTCTATACTTGTGTGTTGTGCGCTTCACATAGTAATTCTAGGCTAATAACCGGAATAAGAACACATGTGTTTTCAAAAATAAGATACCATACTTAGTACAGGCCAATTTTTGATCGGGCAAGCGGGGGTGCTCATTGCATGACCTTTCCCTCTCGTACCCAAGTTCCCGAGCCGAGGCAACTTTGGTGATGACGGACACGTAGCCTTAGGCACGAGTCAGGGGTTTCTAAATTTCTCAAAATAAAACATTTAAGTGGCAACTCTGTATCTGGCAAAGCAGTCCATATTTGGCACTTCTTTACAAAAATCAGTTTTCCAAAACGATTTGCCGGATTTGGACCATTTGGTGATTTATCGGTCTCGCATTGCACTTTGTGGGATTAGATTCAGAACCGTGACATTTGAGTCTGAATTGTAGTATGCTAATGAACAAAACGGATTTCGCGCCATCTCGCGTGCGGAGCCGTGACGTTCGGGCACGTCTACATCCACCAACAAATTAAAAGTAAAAATTAATTTGAAAGTAGTCAAAAAAATAAGTCCAAAAGTCCCGGGGCGGGGCCGGGGATTGCCCTCCCCGTCCCCGATCCCCAGCGGGGAATCCATCAACCCCCCGTCCTTATCCCCGTCCCCCAATGGGGATCGGGTTTCCCCGACCCCGAAATATCCCTGGCCTCTGTTTTTTTTTTTTTTTTTTTTTTTAATTTTGTTCAAAACAACACAAGAACAAAAAAAAAAAAAAAAAAAAAAATCATTGTGTTCATCATCATCAACAACAATCATCAACTTCAAAAAAAAAAAAAAAAAAAAATTGAAATGGAAGATCTGAAACGCAAAGGTGGTCGTGGATGAGGATGTTGAAGAGCAGAGGGTTGAAAAAAAGATCTACAAAAAAAAAAAAAAAAAAAATACTTCATCAAATCCAAATGCATCACAAGCACACCAGATGCATTGATCTACCTTCAGATCTAGGTTCTAGCTCGGTCGTTGTAGATCTCAGTTTAGATCGTTGTAGATCTCAACTCTAGCTCGATCGTTGCAGATCGGCGGTGATAGGAGGAGGAAGAGGAAGACAGCGGAGGAAGAGGAGAGGACAGCGGATGGAGAGAGTCGGCGGTGATGATCGTTGCAGATCGACGGTGATGGGAGGAGGGAGAGGACAGCAGAGGGAAGGAGTCGGCAGTGATGATCATTGCAGATCGGCTGTGATGAAAGGAGGAAGAAGACAGCGGAGGGAGGAAGGGAAGGAGGAAGGGAGTGGGTGGTGGTGGGAGAGTTTCGGAGAGAGACCGTGAGAGAGGCGTGTGTGTGTGTGAGAGTGTGAGTGAGAGGTTTGGTTTATATATATATAGAGGGGTAAAATGGTAATTTTATTTCGGGGATAAACCGGGGAATGGGGGCGGGTACGGGGCTTGGACATTTATCCCCGTCCCCGGCTCGAAAGTGATCGGAGATTAATTTTTGAATACCATCCCCGTCTCGTCGGGGGTATTTTTCGGAGAAAAACCGCTCAAATCGGGGTCGGGACAGTCGGGTCCCCATCGGTCCAGGTTTAAATTGCCACCCCTATCCAAAAGTGATTTTGTTAGTTGGAAGGAAATTATTTTAAAATATTGAGAGAAGTATATTAAACAAAACATTTAATTAGGTAAGAAAACCAACAAAGCATATCATTGACAAACTCAATGATAACAGTAATCACAATATCCATACAAGTGTAGAAGGAATAAACAACTTGAGAGATATGCCCCTAATAAAAAATAATCAATTTTTTCATTCGACAAGAATTGACTCTTTTTAAGCCAAGTGGGCAAGAGTCGCTTCTGTTCACTGGTCTAAAAATAAATTGGGTAAATTCAATTGAGTTTTGATCATATCACACTAAATTTAAATTTAAATTTAAAAATTTATTTTATTTTTTTGTTCACTTTTTCAACTATATCTTCTTCCTTTTTTTTTTTTTCTTTTTTTTTTTTTCAAATATCAGGTCAAATTTATAGGATTAGCCAACTAAGACAATCCAGCTGATGGTTGACGTACAATTAATTGAAATACAAGTTCTCAATGATAAATTATCAGATAGGAAAAAAATAATGGGAAAATAGTTTCTTGAGGGAACATTATTATTATTGAGAAAATGAGGAGAATATATTGAACATCAATCACACACTTTTAAGTACAGACAAATTAAATTTTTATATAATATTACTCTTTTCAAAATGAGTATTACCGAGGTAGCACTACTAGAGAACATACCTTTTGAGTCGGCAGGTTGCTGTCGCAAAAACCATAATTGCCGTTGCAAAAAGTTTTTGCGACGGCCTTTCGACGGCATGGTGAGGGACGAGACTACGCGGGTCGCTAAAACTTTTTGAGTCGGCAACTGTGCCGTCACAGAATATTTGCGACGGCAAATGTATTAATTGAGACGGTGACCTGCCGTCGCAAAAAGGCAAAAAAAATCTCTGATACTATTATTTATGTCGGGAGATTACTGTCGCTATAGGTTTTTTTGTGTCTGCAATGTGCCGACTCTAATAAAATTCACATGTACATTACATATGTTTTTGAGACTGTTAGTTGCCGTCACAAAAAAAAAAAAAATCATAGAAAGGATATTTCTTTTTTTGTAATTTATACCTGTATTATGTTCATTGAAATCTAATAAAAAAAATGCATTCAATCAATAGACATTCATTCATTCATTCAAAAACCAAAAATATTTATATAAATTCAATCATCATTTTAGCTTCATTGACATCAAAATATTAACAAAAAATTTGTTACATCAATACAAATAGTATGGTAGCAATATGTTATAAATATTAACTACAAAAAGCTTGACATCTCAAACCATAATATAATACGTTCAAAAATAAAATTAGCTTCCATGCCATCATTAATTCATCCATCAGTCTTCATGCAAAACCTGAAAACAAAAACAAATTAAACCAAATATTAGGTTATATAATATATATATAGCTTCACCAAAAATAATATTAACTACAAAAAGGTTGACATCTCAAACCATAATATAATATGTCCAACAATAAAATTAGCTTCCATGCCACCATTAATTCATCCATCAGTTTTCATGCAAAACCTGAAAACAAAAACCAAAACAAAAACAAATTAAATCAAATATTAGGTTACATAATATATATATAGCTTCACCAAAAATAATATTAACTACAAAAAGGTTGACATCTCAAACCATAATATAGTATGTCCAAAAATAAAATTAGCTTCCATGCCACCATTAATTCATCCATCAGTCTTCATGCAAAACTTGAAAACAAAAACCAAAACAAAAAAAAAATTAAATCAAATATTAGGTTATATAATATATATATAGCTTCAGCAAAAAATAATATTAACTACAAAAAGCTTGCCATCTCAAACCATAATATAATATGTCCAAAAATAAAATTAGCTTCCATGCCACCATTAATTCATCCATCAATCTTCATGAACCTGAAAACAAAAACCAAAACAAAAACAAATTAAATCGAATATTAGGTTATATAATATATATATATAACTTCACCAAGTCATAAACTCAATTTTAGCAAAACACTCCCTAGCTAGTACTATTAGGCCTCACTGAATATAATCAAATTGTCTAGATTATAATCAAATTGTCTAGCTCAATGCTGGACAGTGAAGGCAATTGGGACATTGAAGTGCTGGAAAACTAGGTGTGCTCTTGAACCATACTAGAAATTTTCAAAATAAAATAGGCCCAGATTTATGACCTTTACAAATGCTCCTTTTTAGGTTGGTTCCACTAGTGGTAAGTTCACTGCTGCTAACTATAAATTGCTAATCAGGACATGAGCAGTGGGGATTGGAATTGGATCTATAATTTCATCTAGCTTATTCTTAAGGGAAGGTTGCTCATATGATACTCATACGGAATATGGCCTCAATTGACTTGTGCTCCAGATGTGGATTAGCTAGTAAAGACATGAATCATCTCCTCAGAGAGTGCAACTCCTCTAAATACATTTGGGTTCAAATAAAGGACACTAATTAAGGTGGGAGGATGGATGTGGTCAGCCACTTTCTGAATGGGTTGCTGAGAATTTGAAAAATAAAACTGAGTTTTTTGGTGAAAAATGATATACTATTTTCATTGTTACCCTTTGGCAGTTATGGACATAATTTCTCAAAATGAATCCCTCTCATCCTAGACTAATCAAATGGTTTTGTACACCTGTAGGAAAGCTGAAATTAAATGTTGATGGCTGCTCAAAAGGAATGCAAAATAGGTTCAACACTATTAAGAAATGCAAAATAGGTTCAACACTATTAAGAAATGCAAAATAGGTTCAACACTAATCAGTCTTACTTTAGGTTCAACATTAGGAAAATAGGTTCAGCAGCAACAATAACACTAAATCGGGTTTTCAGTAGGCTAACCCTTAACCTCAATTGCATGTGATTGTGAATATTACATTATGTAATAGAGATACCTGCACAGGAGAACCCAACAACTCATCATCTTGACTATCATGATCTCCTACAGACTTCCTGACTTGTTGACGTCCACTAGAGGCATTTGGAAGCTATATAACCAACACCAATACCATTTTATTAAATGTGATACATAGAAATAAAAGAAAAGAAAAGAAAAACAAACAAATTGCCCAAGTTATTCAGTTAGTCATTTTTACTCCACCTGTATACCACTTAGGCCACCTTGGGACCTTATGAAGTCCATCCAAGCTCTAACTTGCTCGAACTCTACCTTCAACTTCTCAGTGACCCTTTGCTCAATCTCAACCGTCAGCCTTTGCTCGATCTCTTCAGTAACTGTTTGGCGTACTTGTTGAGTGATCTCCTCAACAGTCGATGATGAGGATGCTTGTGATTGACTGACATCTTTTTTGTACACTGCACTTCGAGGCACACCTATCCCATAAGTCTTGCAATATCCGTGTCCATCCTTTCCTACTAGGTTATGGAAAATCTTATCTTGTACCTCTTCTGTCCTGAGGGGCTCGTCTATCATTGAGAGTTGCTCATTATACTCATCCTAAAATTTAAAGATATTAGTATACAAATAGCACAGTTAAAAAAAATATTAAACCAATATGCAAAGGCCCATACCAAAAATAATTTCACATCTGGATCAGTTATCATGCGTGTCTTCATGAAGACACTCATTTTGTTAGTGCTCTCTCCATCAGTCATCATCTAAAATTGCCAAACAAATAAGAGTTAGCATTTAGTTAATTTTGATATAATTGTTAATACAAATCATTACCTTATGTCGTACATCGGCAAAGGGTGTTCTCCCGGTCCTATGCACTGGACCACGTAACTCTCGATTTTTAGAATTACGGTTAGCAATCTTCTGTAAAAGTAAATCATTCACATTTTACAAAACTATTAATTAAATGTCATACAAGAGATACATGAATCTATTTGTATACCATTGCATCTTTACTACTCCAATACTCTACCATCACCCTCCATTGTTCTGGCAAAATGTCCAAAGGCACTTTTTCATTGATATTTGGGTCATCTTTAAAAGGGTTGTAGTGATTGGTCTTAGTCTTATGTTTGTGATCCTTCCATAATTTGTTACATGAGTCTATGACCACTTGCTTCAACCCTTCTGGAGCATATAACAAGTTATCCTACACAACACAAGGTAATGGAAATAAGATTAGCAAACATTATAATTAATACAGTGGAAATAAAATAGCAAACATTATAAATGTATAAGACATTTGAAATAAAATTATTAAGCATTATAAACAAGACAAATGGAATGTACAAACAAATAAATTTATACCTGAACCTCCTTCCAAATGCCTTCCACAATATCTTCAGGTACTGAGCCCCAACTAAGATAAGTTAGAGGAACTCGGTGTGGATTGCGCACAATCTGACCCAACTGCCCCTTAAATGACCGTCCTAGTTTATTAAGTGGCTGAAACATGGCATTGAACTCTACATTTAGCTTTGCTCCTGTACCCCATTCCTTGATTCCCTTAGCACGACCACGACCATGCCTCCGCGAAGGACCTGAAATAAAAAATTTATTTAAAAAAAAAAATTAATACAAAACATATCATAAGACAAAAAATATATACCGGAGTCACGTGACTCTAATACAACAGTGGGCACTAGTGATGGTTGACTTCTTTGCGGTTGTAGCTCCAATGATGGTGTCACATCTCTTGGTCGACACATAGACGTATGTGATGATTGAGAGGTTTCAATGCCATCTGAATCATATTCATGCATCTGTAACAATGCATCACCCATAGTAGCAGCAACATATTTTCTTTTTCCCATAAGTACCTGAAATTATTTATTTTTGTTCGGTAAGTAAGTTATAAAATGAGACAAGAAAATATACAGATGTACAAAAGGCATACCTTAGGAAACCTAACAAACTAGAAAACAAATAAAAGCAAAACAGTACCTGTAATGGAAAAACAACACAGCAAAACCAACATAGCTATAGTAGTCCACCTAGCGAACCAGAACTCATATATTGATAATACAATATACAAGTACATATAAAGAAACATAAACTAATAGATTCTCAAGTTGTAATGCATTACTAATTGGATTGATAATAGAAATAATTAATACAAAAAAGAGTACTTTCAGATCATCATACAACTACAAATATTCATTACACATCAAATGTCTCTCCTTCTGTTCCTTCCGTCACCCAGCCCACTTCTTCATCCCGAAGCATAACATTTTCTTCCAATTGTTGATCCATATAAGGCTCAGCTTGAGGATCATTACATTGCATACCAAATAATCCACTTTGAGACATCTTCACAACAACATTCCAATCCTCTTTGAGACATCTTCACAACAACATACCAAATAAACCATTAGAAGTTATGCATAAGACTCTGCCAAGGACAAAAAAATAAATCGTGAAATTAATTGGGAAATTCCTTCAGCACCATCCTTGGCACCTTCAACACAGAAAAATAAATTTTCTCTTTGCCGATAAAAAAGTATATTTGCAACAAATATAGACTATATTCTATTGGAAATTAAAGATGAATCATGTACATGACTATGGAATTATATAGGGTTCCACTTTATCGAACTAGCCATGAGAAGAAACTAGAAAGAAATTTCTCCCAAACTCTCTCTCTCTCTCTCTCTCTCTCTCTCTGAGGACAGTGCAAGAACAAGGCAAGGTCGGAGTTTCTGGTTAGTATATGCATATATATATTTTGTAGAGCCATTTCTTGGTTTTGAACTGATTCATATATAGTATATGGATAATCAATGAATAATGTTTCAGAGTTCATGAATGAGTTTGAGATTATCACTTGTTTTTGCTTGCTGCATCATCCAAGTTTGCCATATATGCTCTCATACCGTTGTGATCTATACAGGATTCCCTATTAGTGCCTATGTTTTGTTTGAGCTTAGCAATTTTTTTTTTTTTTTTTGGTTTAATGACAAGGGATGTCCGAAAAATTTTATGCAAATCTTAACTAATCCCCTCTCTAGTTCGGTCAAAGATAGATGATCCACGCTAGAATTAGGAAATTCATGAAAAACTTCTTCCTCACAAATTGGCATAAGAGTTGAATTCTAAACAATTGTATAAATAGCATACTTACCAACCATTCAGGACAATTATTAAGATTTGAGCTTAAAGTGGAGCTCATGTTTTGTTTGTGTGCACACGAGCACATGCACATGTATTCTAGGGCCACAAATAAATATTAAATATAATAGTAATATCATGTGATTGTATCATCAGTCAATAAAAAAATTTAATAATATGGTAATTAGAACTACATAATCAAGTTACTAGGAGGCAAGTTATGTCTCTTCAAGGTGTGAAGATCTTCATAACTATATATATATATATTTTTTTTCTTTGTATTTTTTGTTTTTCTTTCTTTCTTATTAATTAAAAATCATGAGGTTGAGGAGGTGACTGTGTAAATGCGAGCAGTAATAGTAAGGGTAGATTATACTTTCCGAATCCTTGTTGATACATTTCATCTTCTTGTACTTTTAATTTAATATCTTTAATGAAATTTTTATTTTGCTGTAAAAAAAGAAGTTATGTCTATTCAATTCGATTGGTTATTGATTAATAATACTATATAAGATGATATCAATATTATACTAAATATTTGTTCAAGCCCACATATCTATACTATGTATATATATATATATATTTATGTCACATGTCTCATTTCTTTGAGTAATAAAATAAAATAAAAAGGCTTCCCTTAATGTCTGAGGGTATGAGGATTAAAATTTAAGACCTTAAGTCTAAGGAATAATATTTTTATCATTTGAATGGCACACAGTATATAATAAATTATTTATTTATTTAAATAGCATACGCAAATATGTATATATATATGGAGAGAGAGAGAGAGAGAGAGAGAGAGAGAGAGAGAGAGAGAGAGAGAGAGAGAGAGAGAGAGAGAGTATGCGTTTAACACTAGTAGGATAGGAAGTTACATTCAAGAGAGTGAGAGTGACAGAGTAGTAATTGTTTAACACTAGTAGCAAGTTATTTTCTTTGAATAAATATCTACTCACGAAGTTGAGTTCTAAGGGTTGGTGTGAAAACATTTTCCACCAGCATGAGCAATGGAGTGGACTGCACTCAAAGAAACATACATATTCATATATTAAGCATGCTTGTGTCTATGTAAGTCAATCTTTTCGGCTATGTTCAATAAACTTGCCTATAAGTACTTTCAATGAGGCAAATGGCCATGTTTAGGCCATATAATATATGTCTTGTTTGGTGGGTACCCTAGTTGGTCTGCCATTTCTTCAATGACAACCACAGTTGAATCACACATATAGGACCATTTGATGGGTACAGATCATCATGACCTGATGTTCAACAATGTACATCACTATTCATGATCATCGTATACAAAACAAACATGTCTTGCCTTCCAAAGTCTCTTGTGGTGTTAGGGTAAAAAAAACTCAAGGATGAGCTGATCTAAAATAAAAAAATAAAAAAAAAATTTTAAAAAAAATCACAAGGATGAATTTGTTAATTATTATGATGAGACATTAGCAATGAAAACAAAAATTATATTCTTACAATTTGTTTATATAAATTCTTCACCTTATGTTCTTACAATTTTTTTATATAAATTCTTCACCAGAATGATATATCATATATATGATGGTGATAGTTTTATTATTAAAGTAGTCATTTATTTTAAAATTATCAAGTTTAAATTTAACTGCATATATATATATTTTCTTCTGTATGTGTAACATATATATATATTTTTTTCTCTCTCTCACTAATATATTTGTCTTTATATTTTAGTAGAAAAATCAAATGGAGATGGAATCATGTGTCCCTCCTGGCTTTAGATTTCACCCAACGGAGGAAGAACTCATGGGATATTATCTCAAGCGAAAGATTAACTCATTGAAAATTGATTTAGATGTCATTGTCGACATTGATCTCTACAGAATTGAACCATGGGACATCCAAGGTAAATTGGCTTTCTTTTCAAATTTTTTCCTATTACTTAGACCAATTGACCAACCAAAATTACCATGTAGTACTTAGGTTTGATTAAATTATGATGATGTGAAATACAGATAGGTGTAGATTGGGATATGAAGAACAAAGTGAGTGGTATTTCTTCAGTCACAAGGACAAGAAGTATCCAACGGGAATGAGGACTAATAGAGCCACTGCTGCTGGATTCTGGAAGGCAACAGGGAGAGACAAGGCTGTGCTTTCAAAGAATAGAATAATAGGGATGAGAAAGACCCTAGTGTTCTACAAGGGCCACACACCCAATGGAAGGAAATCTAATTGGATCATGCATGAATATCGACTCCAAACATCTGAACAGGCAAGTTCAATCAATGACTTGCAACTACAACAAATGTTTTCAAGTTTTTTTTTTTTTTTTTTTTTTGTTGATAAAAATTACTTCTAAACTAAATGGGAAACAATGTCAAGAACATAAATGGAAAACTAACTTCTATAATTTCTTATTGAGGACAACACAATATTACCCAATTAAAATTCTGCTAGTAGATTACAAAAGTATACACCATTAATCCCTCATATATAGAAAGCTCAAAAACAGAGAACATTTTTTGGGTACATATCAAGCCAAACCCATTCGGTGAAAGAACAGGGCCGAAAGATTACAAATGCATACACAAATCGAACACAAATCGAGGGGTGAAAGAATTAACGAGGGGTGAAAGAACACAAATCGAACCCTCAAATCATCTACTATTTCAATTCTTAGAGAGACTGATATATATATACATATATATATATAGAGAGAGAGAGAGCACTTACCCGCAAGAGGACAGTCGGCGGTGTTGGTGGAGGGGAGGAGAGTCGGTGGTGCCGGTGGAGATGGAGAATCGGCGGTGCCGGTGGAGAGGAGAATCGGTGGTGCCGGTGGAGAGGAGAATCGGTGGTGTCAATGAAGAGTTTGTGTTTAGTGATGAACCAAGATTGAATTTAGGGCAAAAAGAGAAAAGAATAAAAAATGAAGAGGCAGAGTATATATATCATGTTCTAAAAACTATGTCGTTTTAATTTTTTTCAATTACTTTTTGTGACGGCACATGATATAGACGCAAAAGTGGCCTGAAATGGCACGAAAAAAAGGCGCGGGATGCAATTTTTGGAGCCAAAAAAGTGAATAAATAAATAAATAAATTTTTTTGAGACGGTAAATATTTGGCCAACGCAAATAAATTTTTTTTTGTGACGGCATAGTCTGCCGACTCAAATAATAACACTAAGTAAATTTTTTTTTGAGACGGTCCTACTTTGCCGACACTAATAATACATTTTTGAGTCAGCAAATGTTTCTGTCACAAATAATGGGACTCAAATAGCTCATTTTCTTGTAGTGTAGTGGTGGAGTATTGATTCATACTATTTATATTAAGATATTTATCGACTTATCTCTCACAAAGAGACACAAAAGTGGTGAGTCCTAATATTTTAGATAATTAAGATTACAAAAATATAATATACATTTCATGAATGTTATGGTCCCCTAGTGTTGAGTCAAATACATCAACCAAATTAAGGCCTACCTCAAGCAAGGTTAAGAAGGACAATTAACAAGTGTCATGATTTGCTCAATTACTTGTGTTTATGGACTCGCATTATTAAACTTGTATATATATGCATAATAATAGGTGGGGGACATTGATCGATGTCTCCGATTATCTTCATTGGTAAGTTGGAATCTCCAATTCACCATTCTACTGAATGTGTTGATAACTAATAACTAAAACAAAAGTTAAAACAAAAAGAACTCCATGGCTAGACTTGGAAAGATAATCATTTTTTTTTTCTTTTTAGAAAGATAATTAGCTTTACATCACAAGATGCCTATTTGTCTTTGGCTTTTGCTCCAAAAAATAAAAAAATAAAAAATCATACATTACTTGTTGATAATAAGAATCCAATAAAAGAAATGATCGCACATCACATGTTTAGGACCTTAAAAAGAAAAAAGCTATCATTAGTGCCCTACTAGTAATTGGTTGGGAGCAATCTGATATCCAAATCAGTTTTTCATTAAATAAAATAAAACTAAAGATTATGTAATAAAATAAATCTAACTCATATATAATAGAGGTTTTCTTTGTAATACTTCCAATGATATTTTGGAAATATCACTTTTAGGTGTTGATAATGCAATAACTTCAATGGAGGATAGGTCGGACTAATCCACGCATCTAATGGGTTTGTTGGCCCTAGTGTCCTCAAAGCGTGTCTGCAAAAAGGTCCAAAGGGGGAGGTAGTCCTCTGACGGACACTCCGACGATCAAGTTTGGTTATGGCAGATTGATTTGAGAGAGAGAGAGAAAGAAGCAAGGGGGTAAAAAACTTAACCTCGACGTATCTCGAAAGCTTCCTTATATCCTTTGCTCATCAGTTCCTTATCCATTCCAAGCTATCTTATTGGCTAAAAGTCTATGGCCTAGTTGACATCATTCAGGTGAGTGTGCATCCTCCGGCGGGGTTGCTATATTTAATGCTACGAGGGCCTCATTAAATAGCTGATGTGTGGGTGCAATAACTTTGCAAGATCTTTGTCTACTTACGTGGCTAATTCCCTGCCTGACAAGTGTTTGAATGGTATTGGTCATGGTCTAGCATTGGCTTCTCAAGGTTACCGGGCTTTAATACCTAGGCCGTGAGCTGGGCCCTCTTGGGTGCACATCAGTATTAGTGAGTATCAGTAGTCCCACATTCCCAAGTGTAGCTTTAGTCCAACAAAGGAAATAGGAAAGATGAAGGGAGTCCCCCAAGCCCGGGCAAGAGGCAAGGGTGGGGCGGGAGAGGTGCGTCCCGGAAGAGTGGTGGAGTGGTGATGAAAGACCGACCAACCGTTGAGAAGGCCGATCACGAAGATGACCAAGCGTGATGAATGACCGACCAGCAAGAGTGATCGACCGTCAGGATGCCAACCGCGGAGGTGGCCGAGCGTGAAAGAGGACGGTTAGGTTGGCCGAGCAGAATGACTGACCGTTAAGAGGGTCGACCGTGAGGGTAGCCGTATATATATTGATGGGGCTTGGGGCTCGAGGTGCAGGCAAGCACGTGATGATGTGAAGTGGAATAGACGGGGAAGAGAAAAGAAAATTAGTGAGGTGAGGAAGGGATCATGGCCGTATACGTGGGGCAATCTAGGCCAATAGTTAGAGATGTGAATCAGTTTTAAGAGGTGAAGGGATTTAAACTTGTTGTCGAATTTTCAAACTAGTGAATTTTAACCACGATCCTTGGAAGACATTCAAACCTTAGGCTTTTGGACTTGTGCGTTTTTTGTACGTTATTGCGAGAAACCAACACATCCCAGACTTTACTTCGTTCGTCTCGTTTGATTCTCTGCTCTACCATATTGCGAACTTCCTCACCCTTGCTATGGAAGTAATATACAAAAACGTGAAGGAGATGACACAAAACACAGCGCTAGCTATGGCGTCTGATGCGTTAGGGGGGGATGATGGGGTGGCTCTGGCAGAACAGTATAGGGTGGAGAGGTAGGTAGAGAGTGACACGGAGCAGCCAGTGCGACCGCTTCCAGCGATAATGATTTCGGTGGTCCAACCGATTAGCCAAGTGGCATCTGACCGTTGGCATACCAAAGTTGACAAATTTATGCTAACGGTAGAGGATCTGGAGAAGCTGCGTAGCAGATATCAAATTCTAGTGGATATACAGTTGAGAGTGCCAACGGCAAAGGAGAGGGCGTTCGACGTGCAGCCAATGGAGTTTGCGTTGTACAAGAAGGTGCTATGCGGGGGCCTGAGGTTGCCACTGCCCCACCTGGTGGTCTATGTATTAAATCGCCTAGAAGTGGTGTTAGGGCAACTAATGCCAAATGTGTGGAAGATCCTATTTGCCTGCACGATCGCGTGGCTGCAGGCGACCAAGGAAGAGGCAATGACGGTGGAAGAGTTTTTTTCGTGCTAGAAGGCCTCAGGGAAACAAGAGACTTGGGTGACCCTGCAAGCGATAGTAGGGAGGGAACTGGTGGCAGGGTTGCCTTTATTAGTGAAGGGGTGGAGGCAAAAATGGTTTTTTGTGTTGGCAGATAGCGGAAGGGGAGTTCGCACGATTTGGAAAGTCCCCACCAAGTTGTTGGAACCAAAGTTGAATGCTATGGCAGAGAAAATGGTCAAGCAAGTGAAGGAGTGGAGGGAGAAGAAGGGGCTGAAATGGGATGACCTTGTCTAGCCCTTAGCCATGTTTGCCCTAAATTTGGGGCCTGAGCTAACTGAGGGAGACCTTGCTCCAAAGGAGGTAGATGCATGGAGGAAAGCAGAAGAGGTAGAGGACGGGCGAGCTTTTCCCATGGCGGACAAATAAAAGGAGAAACAGTTAGTCCCAGCGCCGAAGCTGGTTGCAAAGAGGTCGGTCTGACCATGACCCAAACCCTTGGGAGAAAAAGACTTAGTAACATTTGTGCCTCTGCGAGCGTCAGTGGATCCATTGAAGGAAAAAAGTAGGAGGGAGATGGAGTTGGTGTTGAAGAAAAAGAAGAAGATGAAGGTGGTTTCGGAGGGAAGTGAAGAAGGATCGTTGCTGAAGAAGACAAAAGAGAGGGCAATGAAGGTGCCCCTAGAAGTAGAAGGGGAGGAGACCAAGGCTGGTGTGGAGGCGGAGGGAGGTTCGGCTGAGCCCCCGATTATCAAAGTGATGAGTGGAGTAGACGAGCAAAAAAGGGTTGCCAAAGGCTGACTGATCAACAAACCGGCCCTCCAAGGATGTGCCCTTAAGAGAAGTGTCCCCAAGTCAGGAGTTGGGGAGAGAGCGGGCGAGTAGAGTAGAGACTAACGCCTTGCCGGGGTCATTGGAGACCGCCACTCATCACGTGCGCGTGATGGTCGGCTGCTTGGTGGGTGACGGGGGTAAAGCCAGGGCGGCTACAAACCGCCTGCTGGGGGTTATTGAGGATGCGGCCGTGTGAGGTGTGTCATAGTTCATAGAGGCAGACCTCATGAGAGGGTTTTGTTCGGCGCAAATGGAGGTGTTAACTGTGACTGCCATTTTATTAGGCAATACGGTAGGGGTGAGAGTAGAGGCGGAACCGCTTAAGGCCTAACTAGAGGAAGTGCAGTCGCAACTGTAGAATGTGAGGATGAAAATGGTGGGTTGGAGGAAAGCGGTGCGAAGAACTTAGCATACGCTCAGAAAGCGAAGAAGATGGAGGTGTTGGCAGTGGTGTAGGGTTATCTGGCTGAGCGCGCTAGAATAGGCCAAACTGAGGTTGTTGCCGAACTGTCGATCGTTAAGGCAGAGCTTGAAGCGACACGTCGTAAGGCGGTGTCGTTAGAGTTTGAATTGGCAAGTGATCAGAAGAGGACTGATAAAGCTCAACAAGCTTGTGCCACTGCCAATGAGAGGTTAGAGGAGGCCTTTGTGAATAACGAAGTGTTGCGTGATCTAGCCTTGAAGGATAAAGAGGAGGCAGATACACGAGTGGCTGAATTAGAGAAGGCGCTTGCTGCTGCACAACTGGCTTTAGAAGAGGAGAGGGAGAAGTCAACGGAACTGGCCAGGACTTTACAAGCAGCGAGGGCGGCCTACCCAGATATGTATATCACAGCTGTGGAGCAATACAAGTGTAGTGACCCTAATTTAGTGACCCTAATTTTCTTAAGTCATTATTTATTATTATTACTTTATTTTATTTTTGCTTTTATTAATTGTGTGGATACATAAGAATTTAATGTGGTATTTAATTAATTTTTTTAATTATATGTAATTAATTTGAATATTTATATATATATAAATATTTTATATATGTATATAAAAGGTGTTATATATATATTGATCATATATAGCATATTTATATATATTGTATTTATATTGTATTTGTATAATATAATATAATATATATAAAAAACAAAAGGGTGTTATATTATAAGGGGATGTCAATTAGGTTATCACCATGGGAGGCTGTGACTAAGATAATAAAATAAAAAAAGAAAAGAGAGAGGAGTAGTAGCCACAGAGAGAGAGATAGAGAGAGAGAGAGAGGGGATTAATCAACCAAGAGTGATCAATCCTTGAGAAAGTAGAAAGAGAGTCGGTGGGGAAGAAGAGGAAAGGAGACAAAAAATAAAATGATTAGGGTTTTGTTTTGATGGCTCCATTAATTCTTTAAATAATTTTTTGATTTTCAAAAAAATAATTGTGAGTACAAAACCCACGTCCCTTGATTTATGTTTAATTCGTTATTTTTACTTATTTGATGTTAGTTTGATTTTGTATTTACATGAAGATGATAGATTGATTTTAATTATTTTGGTTAGTTGTGTATTCAAGGTTTAAGGTTTTTTTTATGTATTTATTTTATGGTTGTAATCGCACTCGTGATTATATGAAATTAAAATAAATTTAGAATCCATAGATATTGGTTAGATGATGGATTGATTCGTTGTTTTTATTTATTTGATATTGGTTTGATTTTGTATTTGCATATAGATGATGGATTGATTTCATTATTTGGTTAGATGTGTATGTAAGGTTTAAGGTTTTTTTTTATATATTTATTTTATGGTTGTAATCACACTCATGATTATATGAAATTAAAATAAACTTAGAATTCATAGATATTGGTTAGATGATGGATTGATTCGTTATTTTTATTTATTTGATATTGGTTTGATTTTGTATTTGCATGTAGATGAAGGATTGATTTCATTATTTGGTTAGATGTGTATGCAAGGTTTAGGGTTTTTATAGATATTTATTTTATGAATATAATCACACTCATGAATATATGAAATTAAAATAAATTAGAAATCCATAGATAAATTCCTTATACTCCACCATGACTCCATGAGTTGTTGTTTTATTTGAGTGTTGGTGAGAAAGAGTGTATAAAAGAAAAAGTGAGGATTATAAGATTTATTTGAATGCCTTAGGCTTGGCATTGTAATGCTTGTTCTTATGAGTAGATGGCAGATTATGTATATATATATTGTTGCTTCGTTCTCATGAGTAAATGAGTACTTTGATTTACGCGCGTACGTATATGCTAACCATCTGGGGAGTGTGGGTCAAACTCGGGATGATATTCTCGTGCAAGTTTAGCTTCAGAGCGGTGTTAGGTATATGGGAGGCACATGGGATATATGTGTAGGCTAGAAGTGATGTGCCGAAGTGATGGAGTTAATGGTACAAAGAATTAAATATGAGTTTATTGTTATAGTGTGAATTGTATTAATTTGTACATCTTGAAAAATAGTAAACGATCTCGAAAAATTATGAAATTTGAGCAGAGGCATGTATACGTGATTCTAGACAACTTTTGTGTTTTAATTTTTTTATTAAAAAGATCGATTAGAACTTATAATCGGATGATTTTGGTTATAGTAGTTTTGATTCATTTTAGCAATGCAGATTTTAGAGGCTGTTTTAACCTATGAAATGAGCTCATTTTATTGATTTTGCGTAAAAGAAAGTAAAACATTACTTTGAACACTTTTCGTGTTTTGAACTTTTCCGAAAAAATTCATCTTATAGCAGTTTCTTTTCGTTCTTAGTTCCAGATTTTTCGATCGAATTTCATTTAGGATTTTCTATTTAAGTTTTTTTTATCTCAACTTGTTTAGTTTCTACTAAATTCATTCGCGTTACCTTTTGGGAAATTTGATTTTGTATAGCTTTTGTTCTTTGAGTTTTGGTCAATTTAAATTATTTAAGCATAAAATGGTGTATTTTTATAATTCTTCAGCAAGTTACTTATGATTAAATTATACTAACTTTATTTTTTTGCAGAATGGTGGGTCTTACTAACTTTTTATGTATGGCTGACCTACCATATTTTTATTTATATTTTGTTTATTTTATACTCAATTTATATTTCGTTGTATACATGCAAAAAACTAAATGCTACCGTATCTCGGGAAACTACCCTTTCGTCTTGGTGCGGATGGAACTACTTGCCTTGTCCTGCAACAAGAATTAAAAATATTTTTGCTTGTGTCTGGTGGAAATGTGGGTGTCAAATATTTGTACTCATACCAGTATACTTGTATACTGACTTGTTTTGTCTCTTGGTATCTCGGATACGTTCTATTTGAGTGCAGCCGAGCTTCCTTTGAAGGGTTAGTTAGGAATATGGTGGTGACAAGAAATAACTATGATCGTAGTATATGTCTTCTGGACTTCTTTTGTTTTCTTGAGCTTAGGGTTGATATTAGTTTATGTATTTATTATTATTATTTTTTTTATAACCATAGTATTTTGATAATTTGGCATGGTTTGTAACTTTACATTATTTAAGTTATTTTGAATATTTATTGTTACTTTAATGTTAGAAGTATTGGTTGGTTATGAAATTATGATAGATGGTTTGGTTGGTGTTTTGTTAGTTTTTTTTTTTCCTTGTAATCTTTTGAGGATGAAAATTTACTTAAACCTTATGGAGACGTGAACATTTGGTTTAGATTTTGTTTCACCTCTAGCATTTGGATGATAGAATATTGATTGGGGTTTAGTCTTAATTTAATATTTAATTGTCCAAATTTTGGGGTGTGACAACAAGCAGACCCCAGAGTTCCAAATAGCCATAGATGTTGCTAATGCTACAAGTCTGGTCGGGGGGGGGGGGGAAGGTGAAGCTGGGCCTTTGAATGTGGCGGTGACGGAGTTGATAGAAGGGCAGACCAGGGGGGAGATAATATAAAACTTCTAACAGTCCGACTACTACAAGCATGAGCTGAGTACGTACTAGGACAGTGGCTGGACGAGGTTTAAGTACAAGGCATATGAGCTTTCCCCAGAAATTGATTTTAACCTTGTGAAGCCAGGAGAGGGGGATGCCTAGACCCCACTGGATGAGTGTAACGCCCCAAATTTCTAACCCAAATGATAATACAACAATCATGACTCTTTTAAGGAAAACCGAATATAAATCTCCAAACTTACATTACATGATACAATAGTTCTTCATGCAACAACACATGAATCCAACAACAAGTAAATAAACAAATAAATACCCCCAAGGGATTTACAAGTTTCCAAGGCTTGAGTCTGGTTACACAAAACGGTTATTCAAACCCACACACATACAGCCCTTGGCTTACACATAGAGTTACAGCAAAATGAGAGTCTTGTACTCTCAACACAATTTCCTCGCCTCTAGTTAGGCGGCATCACCACATCTTTTCCTGCACAAAAATCTCATAGGGTGAGCATAAAGCCCAGTAGGAAATCCTTAACAAAGTATATACATTTTATACAAGACTCAAGAGATGAAATGCATATGCTATGCTATGCCATTTTGAAAGAAAATCACATCTTCATCTTTGAAAACCATCATGCTCAATGATGTCATGCAATTTCAATTCTTCAAAACAATTTATTTCAAGAGTGGTAAATATGACTCTGGTAATCCCTAGGTTGGTGTCTGCAAGTAGACTATAAAAGTACTATCAATTTGTCATTTTTACCAGCATTGACTGGAAGGCTTGACACCTATAATTTGTCATTTTTACCAGTATTAACTGGAAAGTTCGACACCTATTCAATTTCATCTACACCACCTATCAAGACTTACCACCGTATTTATCTCAAAACCAATTCATGGAAACTTGTTTCTCAACATTCTTTTCTCAATGCAAGTTTTTAAATTAACTTTCAAAATTTAATATAATCAAATGAATTAATATGCCAATTTCACAAGATGAATATAAATACTTTTATTCCAATTCATCATCCAAGGAATAACACAATTCCCTTTTCTCAAGTATCTTCAACAATTAGTCATTTCAAGACTATTTTAACGTTTTAAACAATAATTTCCAAAATGAACAAAAATTCTTATATTCCATGAAATTCATCATTTATATAACTATAAATAAGAAATTTTCCAAACATCTATTTATTTTGACACACAAAATAAATATAATAATATCATTCATGGATTTTCAGTATCTTTTAAAAATTCCCAATTTCTAGGTTTTCTTACCAAAACTATACAACCCAAATCTTTTGAAAGAAAACTTTCCAAAATCATCTTTTCTTCAATCAACGAAGATCAAGACCCATGAGATCAGTTTAAAAGAACAAGAGAAAAACCCACTTTCAAAATCACTCAACTTCTTCAATCAACAATCAATTTTCAAAGCTATCGAAAGATGATTTCGAAAATCATATAGATCTTGCAAATATATATATATATAACTCTAAGAAAATCCCTACCTCAAGTTTTGAAGAAGAAATAAGATGAAACCCCCAAAATCAACGGCGTTGAAACTCAATCTTCACCGCACACAACGAAGCCCTCGAGAAGTTAACCAACTTTGATGAAGAACTTATGTCAAAACTCTAATGGATCTTGAGAAATTAAGGTTTTGATCCAATTTGGCATAGGGAAATGTAGAGAGAAGGGAGAGGAAAGGGTTTTTAGAAAGAAAGATATGCAAAAGTGATCTGAAATATTAGATTCACGAACTGATATAACATGGTTTGCTTGAGCGTGGAATGCCCCGCTCGAGCGTCAAATACACTTTCCCAGTACTTTTGCAAACAGGTCAAACTTCTGGAACCAAACATTCCCCGCTCGAGCACATAAATGGCCGCTTGAGCGGACAAGCAACTTCGAATGCATTTTGTATTTTTGCTACGGGGGCGCTGCCCCTCGGACCCGCTAGGGCGCTGCCCTCGATCCCCGACCTGCCCAGTCGAAGTGGCAAAACATGAAAGAAGGGTCCAAACCGGGATCGTTACAACCTTCTTCCCTTAAAGAATTTCGTCCCCGAAATTTCAAATCAAATTACCCAAGCAAAGGGGTTTCTAGCGATCAAAACCACGCTACTTTATTTTCAAATCACAATACTAACTCTCAACCAAATTCCACCATTTCCACCATAGTTGTCTTATTAACAACAACCTTCCAAATACGCATAAACATGAAATTTCCTAAAAAGTAATGGCAACTCTCAATAACCTTATGCTTAAAACAACAACGCACATATCAACATGTGGTTAACAACTTTAAATACGTTTCCCTAAACACTAGGGAATATTACAGAGAAAAGCAACTTAAGCATTTTCAAACAAATCCGGATACTTGAAGCGGACTTCCGCCTCCCGTTCCCACGTCGCTTCTTCAACCGTATGGTGTCTCGAGAACACCTTTACCAATGGTATAGTTTTGCTCTATAGCACTTACTCCTGGGTATCTAATATTTGAACGAGTCGTTCTTCGTAAGAGGCATCCTCATCTACCTCCAAGTCAACCCAATCAAGAACATGAGAAGGGTCGGGTTCATACTTCCTAAGCATAGATACATGAAATACATTGTGAACTCTTGAAAGTTGTGGCGGTAAAGCTAACCGGTATGCCACTTCCCCAATTCGCTCTAAGATCTTAAAAGGCCCAATGAACCTTGGAGATAATTTACCATTCTTACCAAATCTCATCAAACCCTGCCTTGGTGAGATTTTTAGAAACACATGGTCACCAACTTTAAAAGATAAAGGTCGTCTCCTCTTATTGGCATAATTCTTTTGTCGGCTTTGGGCCGTAGCTAACCTCTTCCGAACGAGAACAACTTTCTCGGTTGTCTCTCTAACAATTTTCGGACCTAGTAACGGTGCATCACCCACTTCGGCCCAATAAACCGTTGATCTACAAGGTCAGCCATACAAGGCCTTAAATGGTGCCATCCTACTACTAGCTTGGTAACTATTGTTGTAAGTAAACTCAATCAATGGTAAGTGCCTCTCCCAAGGCTCCTTAAAATCAAGGACACAAGCTCTAAGTATGTCCTCCAAAATCTGAATGGTATGTTTCGACTGTCCATTAGTTTGAGGATGATAAGCGGTGCTAAGAGTCACTTAGTTCCCAACGTTTCTTGAAGGCTTTGCCATAACCGGGCAGTAAAACGAGGATCCTTATTCGACACAATAGTCACAAGGACTCCATGAAGTCGAACTATCTCTCTAATGTACAACTCTGCCAAGTGTTCAACTGAGTCGCTGGTGCACATCGGAATGAAATGGGTAGACTTAGTCAACCTATCAACAATCACCCAAACGGCGTCATTGCCTCATTGTGTTCTAGGAAACCCAACTACAAAATCCATGGTAACACGCTCCAATTTCCATTCGGCTATTGGTAAGGGTTGTAACAAACCCGTTGGTCTTTGGTGTTCGGCCTTCACTTGTTGACAAGTAAGGCACTTCGATACAAATAAAGCGACATCTCGTTTCTTACCCTTCCACCAAAACTGACGACTAAGATCATGATACATTTTAGTGCCTCCCGGGTGTACCGCAAGGCGTGAGTGATGGAACTCCTGAAGTGCTTCCTCTCTACAAGATTCTGGTACAAACAAACAGTCTGGGTAACGTACACTCAGATCCGAGTGAACGTTCAAACCTTTATCGTCCTTTCCATTGGAAATCTTAACACGGATTGATTCCACATCACGGTCTCCTCGTTGTGCCTCTATGACCTTACTAACCAAGGTAGGTTGAGCATTCAAAGTAAACAAGGTAGCACTCTCCCCGGACTCACCCAAGTGCAAATCAAACTTGCCAATAACATCTAGCATATCCTATTCCCGAATAGCCATACTTGCCAAACTACTTACAGATTTTCGACTCAAAGCATCGGCCACAACATTGGCCTTCCTTGTATGATAGTATAACTCAAAGTCATAATCCTCCATAAATTCCATCCACCTCCATTGTCATAAATTCAAGTCTTTTTGAGAAAACAAATACTTTAGACTCTTATGATCGGAGAAGACTTCAAACTTCTCACCATACAAGTAATGCCTCCAAATTTTCAAAGCAAAAATCACTACTGCTAATTCTAGATCATGGGTGGGGTAATTTTTCTCATGAGTTTTCAATTGTCGTGAACCATAGGCCACAACTTTTTCCTCTTGCATCAAGACACAACCAAGTCCATCCCCCGGATGCATCACAATAGACAGTGTAATTCAAACCCCTTTATGAAATTAGCAAAACCGGTGCGGTGGTCAATCTAGTCTTAAGCTCTTGGAATGACTTTTCACACGCCTTATTCCACACAAATTTGATACCCTTTCTAGTCAACCTAATCAAAGGTGCAACTAGTTTAGAGAAGTCCCTTACAAAATGTCGGTAATACCCCGCTAATCCCAAGAAACTCCGGATATCAAAAAACATTCTTGGGTTGTTCCCAATCTTGTATGACATCTATCTTTGAGAAGTCCATAGTCACTCCCTCTCTAGACACTACATGCCCCAAAAACTTCACCTCTGTTAACTGAAACTCGCATTTTTCAAATTTGGCATATAATTAGTGCTACCTAGGTAAACCCAGCACTACCCGCAAGTGAGTCGCGTGTTCCTCTTCAAAGGTTGAATAAATCAAGATGTCGTCCAAAAAGACGATCATAAAACGGTCCAAGTATTCTCGAAAAATTCTGTTCATTAAATCCATAAAGGAAGCTGGTGCATTGGTCAACCCAAAAGGCATTACAAGGAATTCATAGTGGCCATAACGAGTACGAAAGGCCGTCTTTTGAATGTCCTCCTCCCGAACTCTCAACTGATGGTACCCCGACCTCAAATCTATTTTTGAGAGCAACGAGACCCTCTAAGTTGGTCAAACAAATCATATATTTAGGGTAGAGGATACTTGTTCTAAACTATAACTCTATTCAACTTGCGGTAATCAATACACAACCGCAATGACCCATCATTCTTCTTCGCAAAGAGAGCTGGCGCTCCCCAAGGCGATGTACTAGGGTGAATGAAGCCCTTGTCTAAAAGTTCTTCGAGTTCAATCTTCAACTCATGCAATTCGGCGGGTACAAATCTATACGGTGACATGGAAATCGGTGCCGTGCCAGGCACTAATTCAATGGAGAACTCGATCTCTGGTGAGGTGGTAAACTAGTAAGATCTTTTGGAAAGACATCCGGGTATTTACAAACTACCCTTGGTAACTCAACACGAGCCCCGTCACTCTCACTATCCAAGAGAGTTGCAAGAAGGCCACTAAGCTTGCTCCTACTACGAGGGTCAACAACTGGTGACAAGCCTCTATCAACTCGGTTCCCTATAAAATAGAAACGATCACCACCCGAAGTGTACAATGTAATCTCTGACGATAACAATCAATCACAGCTTGATAAGAACACAACCAGTCCATGCCTAAAATGACATCAAAACTCGACATATCTAGCAACACAAAAGAAAACGGAAGTCGACGCCTGACAACTTCTATTTCACAACCACGACAACCCCGGTCTAAATCAACTGTACCCCTAACAGGTGACTCTACTCTGAGTGGAGGCACTAACCGTGCTACCTTTAACCCCAATACAGAAGCAAATGCAGTAGATATAAATGAATGAGACGCATCCGTGTCTATCAATACATTAGCCAAAGAATTACACATAACAAAAATACCTCTCACAACTGAGGATTCTGGCAACTACTCTAGCACGATAATAGCATACACATGCCCTTGGGCCCCTTATTAACTTGCTCTCCTTTCGGAGCATAGGCCTGTTGTACTGACTGAGTCGAAGTGGCTCCCTGATTAACTCGCGAAGCTTGGACTGATTGAGCATGTTGGTGGCTCTGAGTTTGTCTCGACCCTGATGCGCCAGATGCGTCTCCCAACTGTGGGCAAGTTCTCTTCATATACCTCGGCTGACCACACTGATAACAATTAAACCCTTGACCTTCATTCTGAGACTGAGACTGACTTTGTGAACAGTTAGGTGGTGGTAACATTAATTGCCCTCCTCCTTTCTGTGGGCATGAGAAGGCTTTGTGACTCGGTTGACCACACTTGAAACACGAGAAGCTACTCGATGCACTTTTTCCCGGACCTGCACTAGGCAAAGGAAAAGTGGATCTAGACTGTTGTGGTTGGGACTGAGATGGATAGGTGTTCCTGCTCTTCTTGTTCTGCATATAGTCTCTTTGAGACTTTTAGCCCCTAGACCTTGAACTCCGAAGCCTCTCCTCCTCGGCTTGTATGGAAATTTTTACTTGTGTCGTCGTCTCCACAAGACGGTCGTACTCCCGAATCATATTTCCAACAAGCTTGAACATAATTTTTGTTTTCAATTTATTTTCAAATTCTATGCAACGGTGCTCTTCCGTTGTCACCAACTCTGGTGCAAATCTGCATAAACTAGAGAAGACTTCCTCAAACTCGGCCACGGGCATGTCGAGTTATTTGAGATCTTTAAACTCTTGCCTCAATCTCTCCGTAGCAGTGGAGGTATGTACTTATCTTGGAAAGCAACCGCAAAGGCTTCCCATGTCGGCTCAACTCTACCCTTAGCATATTTCCACCATTGACCCGCGTCTCCCTTAAGGTAGTAACTTGCTAGAGTCACTCTTAGTTCACTATCTTTGATGTGAAGTATCTCAAATGTCTTCAAAGTTTGTTCGAGCCACTCATCTGCTTTCTTGGGCTCGGGGCCACCATGGAACTCATCCGGTTTGGCCTGCAAGAACTCTCTAGTAAGAAAACTCGCCCTTGACCTCGCGGTGTTCTCTCGGGCTTGATTCTCTACCCTCAACAAGTTCATAGACTCTCTTAAAGCCCCTGCCATTTCTCGAGCTAGGGCCTCCATTGCGGTTTGACCCGCTTGTCCTACCTGCTCGGCCACATTAGCTTGGCCTGCTTGCTTGGCTATATTAGCTTGGCCAAACCCCTCTTCTTGCACCAGAACTCTATGGACCGATACCTCATGCATACCTTGGCGAGCCCTACCACGACTCCCGCCTCTACCACTACGGACTTGACCCCTTCCTGACATCCTAATAAAGGACACAAGAGAAATAATTTAGCACGTTAACTCATATGTGCTCGTAACTTGACTCACACGTTCGACTACAACAATTCCATATATTTCTATACCATATACACAATTCAATTTCACTCCACATAAGCACTTAGTCATGTAAACACATATGGACTATTTTTTTACGATGAAATCTGTCCCATGAAAAATCAAGAATTCTTAGTGGAACGAGTATTGATTAAGTACTCTTCTAATGAGACCTCAAGGAATTTAATAGGCGCAAACAACATCCCAAAAGTCCAGTCCCATACCCATTTAGTCACATAAATATGTTATCATATAGTCACAAAATGCATAACACTTCCTAAGCATGCTAGATGAACCCATTGTGGTTAAACAACCACTTTTCACGAGTTCTAAGTATTCAAATCCGGTAGCTCTGATACCAAGTTGTAATACCCCAAATTTCTAACCCAAATGATAATACAACAATCATGGCTCTTTCAAGGAAAACCGAATATAAATCTCCACACTTACATTACATGATACAATAGTTCTTCATGCAACAATATATTAATCCAACAACAAGTAAATAAATAAATAAATACTCCCAAGGGGTTTACAAGTTTCCAAGGCTTGAGCCTGGTTACACAAAACGGTTATTCAAACCCACACGCATACAGCCCTTGGCTTACACACCGAGTCACAGCAAAATGAGAGTCTCGTACTCTCAACACACATTTCCTCACCTCTAGTTAAGCAACATCACCACATCTTTTCCTGCACAAAAATCCCGTAGGGTGAGCATAAAGCCTAGTAGGAAATCCTTAACAAAGTATATACATTTTATACAAGTTTCAAGAGATGAAATGCACATGCCATGCTATGCCTTTTTGAAAGAAAATCACATCTTCATCTTTGAAAACCATCATGCTCAATGATGTCATGTAATTTCAATTCTTCAAAACTTAACAATTCATTTCAAAAGCGGTAATACGACTCCGGTAATCCCTAGGTTGGTGTCTGCAAGTAGACTATACAAGTACTACCAATTTGTCATTTTTACCAACATTGACTGGAAGGCTCGACACCTATAATTTGTCATTTTTACCAGTATTAACTGGAAAGCTCGACACTTATTCAATTTCATCTATGCCACCTGTCAAGACTTACCACCATATTTATCCCAAAACCAATTAATGGAAACTTGTTTCTCAATATTCTTTTCTCAATGCAAGTTTTCAAATCAACTTTCGAAGTTTAATGTAATCAAATGAATTGATGTGCCAATTTCACAAGATGAATATATATACTTTTATTCCAATTCATTATCCAAGGAATAACACAATTCCCTATTCTCAAGTATCCTCAACAATTAGTCATTTCAAGACTATTTCAACGTTTTGAACAATAATTTCCAAAATGAACAACAATTCTCATATTCCATGAAATTCATCATTTATATAACTATAAATAAGAAATTTTCCAAACATCCATTTATTTTGACACACAAATTAAATATAACAATATCATTCATGGATTTTTAGTCTCTTTTAAAAATCTCCAATTTTTAGGTTTTCTCACCAAAACTATACAACCCAAATCTTTTGAAAGAAAACTTTCCAAAATCATCTTTCAATCAATGAAGATCAAGACCCATGAGATCATTTTAAAAGAACAAGAGAAAAATCCACTTTCAAAATCGCTCAACTTCTTGAATCAACAATCAATTTTCAAAGCTATCGAAAGATGATTTTGAAAATTATATAGATCTTGCAAATATATATATAACTCTAAGAAAATTCCTACCTCAAGTTTTGAAGATGAAATGAAATGAAACCCCCAAAATCAACGGTGTTGAAACTCGATCTTCACCGCACACAACGAAGCCCTCGAGAAGTTAACCAATTTTGATGAAGAACTTATGTTAGAACTCTAATGGATATTGAGAAATCAAGGTTTTGATCCAATTTGGCGTAGGGAAATGTAGAGAGAAGGGACAAGAAAGGGTTTTGAGAGAGATATACAAAAGTGATCTGAAATATCAGATTCACGAACTGATATAACATGGTCCGCTTGAGCATGGAAAGCCCCGTTTGAGCGTCAAATACACTTTCCTAGTACTTTTGCAGACAGGTCAAACTTCTGGAACAAAACATTCTCCGTTCGAGCACATAAACAGCCGCTCGAGCGGACAAGCAACTTCGAATGCATTTTGTATTTTTGCTTCGGGGGCGCTACCCCTCAACCCCGCCAAGGCACTGCCTTCGAACCCGCCAAGGGGCACTTCTCCCTAGACCCCCGCGAGCTGACTAGGTAGCTCGATACCTAACCTGTCCAGTTGAAGTGGCAAAACATGAAAGAAGGGTCGAAATCGGGATCGCTACAATGAGGGTGTGGATGAGAAAAACTTAGCATCCAGTGAAGAAGATGGAGGCAGAGCAGACTGAAGACTTGGCCTAATCTGGTGTGGATTGTTTTTGTTTTTGTTGTTGTTGTTGTTGTTGTGTTTTTTTTTTTTTTTTGGGTGGTACTTTAGGTTGCTTAAAGGTTTAAATTGTGTTGATAAAAAGTTGTACAATATTAATGAAATGATAAAAACTAGTCTTTTAATTCTAGTGAAGCATTAATGAATTGTCTGTGTTTGTTTTGCCTTCAAATTTGCTAGTCAAGAATTGGCTTGATTTTGAGTTCAATGTCACACATGCAAATGTTTTATTTTTAAGTGTCGACATGCAGAATTGATCGTGAGCTGTGTTTATTAAGGAAATGAGATACTTAGATGGAGTGGTAGACTTAGTCTAATTGAAGCTTGCTTGTCTCAGTTTGGCTGAGGATTGTTTAACTCAGTCTGGCTGAGCACTTCAGGCTCAGTCAGATTGAGGCTTTGTTTGACTTAGTTTGGTTGAGCCCTTCAGGCTTAGTCTGGCTGAGGCTTAGGGGGCTCAATCTGGCTGAAGCTTTACTTGACTTAGTCTGGCTGAGTTCTTCAAGCTCAATCTGGCTGAGGTTTTGTTTGACTCAGTCTGGCTGAGGCTTGGAGGGCTCAGTCTGGATGAGGTTTTGCTTGACTCAGTTTGGTTGAGGTTTTGTTTGACTCAGTCTGGCTGAGCTTTTCAGGTTCAGTCTGGCTGAGGCTTGAAGAGCTCAGTCTAGCTGAGGCTTTGCTTGACTCAGTTTGGCTAAGTTCTTCAGGATCAGTCTAGCTGAGGTTTTGTTTGACTCAGTCTAGCTAAGCTCTTCAGGCTTAGTCTGGCTGAGGCTTAGAGGGCTCAGTCTGGCTAAGGCTTTGCTTGACTCAGTCTAGTTAAGTTCTTTAGGCTCAGTTTGGCTGAGGTTTTGTTTGACTCAGTTTAGCTGAGCTCTTCAAGCTCAGTCTGGCTGAGGCTTGGAGGGCTTAGTCAGCATGTCACACTGCGAATTGTACAGCATAAATAATAGAGGAAGGGGAATGTGTTTTTCATTGATTTGCAGTGGTGCCACTGTCAGCGTATACATTGCATTGGAATGACAAAAATGAACAAATGGACCGAACAATAAAATGAACAAAACAACAGGAAATGACTCCATCTTATTGGAAATACCGGTTCAAATGTTCAGCGTTCCATGGGCGAGGGAGATCTCTGCCGTCCATATCTTGTAGATGATAGGTGCTTGGGCGTGGACTAGATTTGATAATGTAAGATCCTTCCCATTTAGTAGCTAGCTTCCCCTCGGTTGGGTTTTTGGTAGTAAAAGTGGTTTCTCGTAGGACTAAAGTCTTCCATTGTGAATTCTCTAGGTCAGACTCGGCGATTATAGTGCTGCCTTACTTTCTGCTAGTATGAAGCTAGTCAGATGGTAGCGGTGTTCCGCAGTTCTTCAATGAGGTCCAAGTCGACTCGTTGAAATTCTTTGTTTAGTTGTGGATCGGCATGGGTGATCCTGGCAGTCAGCAGGCCAACTTCTACGGGGATCACTGCCTCAGCGCCGTATGTTAAGCGAAAAGAGGTCTCCCTAGTGGGTGTTATGGTCGTCGTCCAATAAGACCAGAGAATGTTCTGCAATTCCTCGGCCCAGAGTCCTTTGGTGGCTTCTAACTTAGTCGTAATTATTTTCAATAGAGAGCAGTTGGTGACTTCTACTTGGCCGTTAGCTTGGGGGTGGCCAAGGGAGGAGAAACAAGGCTTGATGTTGAGCTTTTCACAGAATTCTTTGAATTTGGCATTGTCAAACTGCTTGCCATTGTCGGAGACGATGGCTTGAGGAACCCCGAAGCGGCCCACTATGGACTGCCAAATGAACCTAGTGGTATTCCACTCGGTAATCTTGGCAAGGGGCTCTACTTCCACCCACGTAGTGAAGTAATCGATGGTGACCACGGCAAACTTTACTTGGCCTCTACCGGTCGGCAGGGGGCCTGCAAGATCAATTCCTCATTTAGCGAAAGGACAAGGACTGCTAAGCATGATCAGCTCTGTTGGAGGGGCATGAGAGATATTGGTGAAGCGCTAGCCCTTGTCACATTTTTGTACAAAGTTGATGGTGCCTTGGTTGAGCGTGGGTCAAAAGTAACCTATGCGAAGGATTTTATGAGCTAAAGACCATCCCTCAGAGTGGTTCCCTCAAACCCCTTCATGGACTTCTCTCATCACATAGGTAGCTTGGTCAGCATTTAAACATCTGAGGAATGGGCGTGAGAATCCCCATTTGTATAAGATGCCATCGATAATGACATAGTTAGACGACTAAGCTCTGATTTTGATAGCCGCCAGCTTATTGGCTGGCAGGACTCCCCATTCTAAGAATGAGATAATGTCTTGGGCCTATGGGATAGGTTCATCCTAGAGTAGGTGAACCTCTGGTTGAGCTAGTGACACTGCTGAGTGGGTCAAGTATTCAATTTGGACATCGTGGCTGAGGTCTGATTGGTCTGCTGAGGCTAACTGGGTCATTTCATCTGCTTGGGAATTTTCTAACCTAGGGACATGCTTGATTTGAAAACTATTAAAAAGGTAGGTGAAGGGGAGAGCGACATCCTTATATAATCACATTGTGTCCTCTTTTGCATCAAACTCACATGTTATCTGTCCGACGACCAATTGGAAATCACTAGACACTTGGAGAGGGTCGACTCCAATGTCTTTGGCCAGCCGAAGTCTTGCTATTAAGGCCTCATATTCAGCCTCATTGTTGTTTTCGGTAAAGAGGAATCGGAGAGTAACTTGAAGTACTCGCCCTCTAGGGTGGTAAGGATCAGGCCAGCTCCACTACTGTCTTTGCGCAATGAGCCGTCAACGCTAAAAGTCTAGGAGTGGGGGTCCTCCATATCTGGAATGACGGGTGCTGGTGGAGGAGTTGGGTCTGGAGTGAGGTTGGTGAACTCCAGGATAAAATCTGCAATAGCCTGGCCTTTGATAGCTGTTCGGGGTCGGTAAGAGATCTCGTACTAGCTTAATTCAACAGACCATTACATGAGTCTGCCTGACGATTCTGGCTATTGCATAACTTTTTTCAAGGGTTTGTCTGTGAGAACCACTATGGAGTGGGCTTGGAAGTAGGGTCGGAGGCATCTGGAGGCGATGACTAGAGATAGGGCCATCTTCTCCAATAATGGATAATTATGTTCGGCCCCTCGAAGTGCGCGGCAGATGTAATAAACCGGGCATTGGACCGAGTCTTCCTCTTTGATTAGGGCAACGCTGACTGTAGTATGGGAGACCAGTAATTAGAGGAAGAGGGTCTCCCCCGAAATTGCTTGAGAGATGAGGGGAGTGTTTGCCATGCACTGCTTTAGCTGTTGGAGTGCCTCTTCGGACTTGGTAGTCTAGTCAAAAGCCTTTCTAAGCACCTTGAAGAACATGAGGCACTTGTCGGTTGCTCTAGATATGAAGCGATTGAGGGCGGCTACTCTGTCCATAAGCCGTTGAACCTCCTTTATCGTTCGGGGGGAGTGCATTTCTATTAAGGCCTTGATCTTCTCTAGGTTGGCCTCAATAACTCTGTGGTTGACCATGAACCCCAAAAACTTACCAGACCCAACGCTAAAGGCGCACTTCTCTGGGTTTAGCTTCATTTTATACTTGCGCAAGGCTTGGAAGGTCTCCCCCAGGCCTGCTAGGTGATCGGAGGAGAGTTTGCTTTTGACGAGTATGCCATCAATATGGACTTCCATATTCTGACCTAATGGCATTGACCAGGTGTTGGTATGTGACTCCCGCATTCTTCAAATCGAACGACATCACACGGAGGTGTGCTCCTGGTCAGCTGCATGCATTAAGATCTGATTATAGCCTGAGAAAGCATCCATAAAGCTAAGCATCTAGTGTTCTGCCATTTCGTCAACCAATAGATCTATCCTGGGTAGGGGGTAACTATCGTTAGGGCAAGCTCAGTTGAGGTCGGAGTAGTAGATGCAAAGTCTCCACTTGCCGTTATTTTTGCAGACCAAGACCATATTGGATAACTATTTGGGATAGTCCACGTTTCTAATGAACTGGGCCTTCAACAGCTTGTTTACCTCAGCAGCGATGAGATTGTTGCGCTCTAGATGAAAAATGCGCTGCTTTTAGTGGAACGATTGAAACTGGAGCTCAATACTGAGGCGATGAGTAATAAGAGAAGGGTCAATACCCGACATGTCCGAGTAAGTCCAAGAAAATGCATCATTATGCTTGGCTAAGAGGGCTTTAAGATCGGCCTTGGCCTGGGGGGACAATTGGCTGCCAACTTTAGTTGTCTTCGTTAGGTCGGTGGGATCAATGAGTACTTCAACTAGTTTTTCCATTGGTTCTCCTCTGATTAGCTCCTCCTCGTCTCTAACATCAAGGCCTTCTATGATCATAGCCTCCTTCAGCTTGACCTCATTTAGTAAGGTAACATAGCATTCTTTGGCCACCGTTTGTTCACCTCTCACCGTGCTGACCCCCTAATCAGTTAGAAATTTCTTAGCCAAATGGTATGTAGAGATTACAGCCTGGAAGGCGTTGAGGGCTGTGTGTCTAAGTATGATGCTGTAAGCGAAAGGACGGTTGACGACAAGGAAAGTGAGTAATTTTATGGACTGCCGTGGATACTCTCCGATAGTAATTGGAAGGTCGATGGAGACTAGGGAGGTCACCTTATCCTTAGTGAAGTAGACCATAGGGGTTTGTAGAGGCGACAACTGTTCGTCCCTGACCTTGAGTTGTCGGTAGGCGTTAAGGAAGATGATATCTGAGGAGCTGCCATTGTCAACAAGTACTCGCCTGACTTTGTAGTTCGATAAGAGGGCAGAAATGACCAGGGGGTCGTCGTGGGGGTATTGGACGTCTGTGCAGTCCGACTCCGTAAAGGTGATTGGTTCAGACCATTGCTTAGGTTGCTTGTAGGGGTGGGCTACCGTTGTCACTTCCTTATCGAAGCCTTGCCTGATTTTTCGGAGCTTAGCTCGCTGTGCCGACCGAGATGGTCCGCCGCACGCTAGCCCTCCAGCGATGACCCTGATTTCGCCCACCGAAGGGGTAAGACCGTCTTGCGTGCGGGGTTGTTATGGATCCGGATCATCATGCCGTCTAGGTAGTTCAGGTTGTCTAGGAAGAGTGTGTCGGTCGTTGTGCCACGGGAGGTCGGCCCTAGGTCTTTGATGGAGGCGGGTTGCTGTGAATCGGTTGAGGCGCCCTTGGCGGATCAAATCCTCGACTTGGTCTTTAAGGTTGATACATTCTTCAGTGGTATGGCCGTGGTCACGATGGAAATGAAAATATGTGGATTGTTCCAGCCTGGTGGAGGGGGATTTAGATGGTTGGGGCCACTTGAGGTCATAGTTACGCTGGATTTGGTGTAAGACCTGCTCCATAAGTGAGTTAAGTGGTGTGTATCATTCAAACTGACCAGGTAGCCGGGTAGGGGCTTGTCGGTCCGATCGTGGGGGTCGGTGAGTATATTGTGAGTATTTGGGCTCAGGTTCTTTTTGCTTTTCCCTTTTTTGTGAAGCTTTAGATGTGGGGTCTTGGCGAGCCGCCAGAGAGTCTTCGTCATTCATATATTTTTGCGCTTTGCGGTTGAGGGGTTCTTGGAAAGGGAAAAGAGAAAATTTGAAGGGCGCAACCTGGCCATAAAGGCTGTAAGAACAACCTTGTTATCATTTTCCTCCACTTGTAAGGCCTCTGTATTGAATCGAGTAATGAAGCTACGCAGCAATTCCCCCTCGGTCTGCCAGATATTTAGCAGTTGGTTGGCCGGATATCGTTGCCGCTAAGCACCGATAAAATGGCTCAGGAAAGATTCGCTGAGCTAGTGGAAAGAAATGACATAGTTTGGAGGGAGTTGGCTAAACTAGAGCCACGCCAACCCCTTGAAGGTGACGGGGAAAGTGCGACACATGATTTCGTCCGAGAAGGTATGGAGGATCGTGAGTGTCTGATACACTTCCATGTAGTCTACCGGATCGGTGGTACCATCAAAGGTGTCAATCGATGTCATTTTGAACTTAGAGGGCAGAGCTTTATCCATAATGGAAGCCATAAAAGAGGGGTTAACGGTGGAAGAAGGTTTGAGTTGCATGTTCTGTATGACACCTCGCAGCTGAATCTTTATGGCCCGTAGTTCTTTATCTCAAACGGGGGCATTGTCCCTGCAAGCATGAATCGGGGGTTGAACACTGCTAGCCTCGCTTTCATGGATGGCAACATGGTGCGGTGGTGGATGGTTATGGAAAGGTAGTGGTCCTTTTTGACTGAGCTGCGAGCCTAGAAGAGGGGCACGCAGTTTGTCAAGATTCGACGGTTAAGGCCGCGGAACGAAAGGTGGGAATATTCCTTAGGACATGTGTGGTGGGAATTGGTGATGATTGTGGGTTTGTTCCGGGTTCGGGGGGACTATTTGTGGTGGTGAAGGAGGGATATGTAAGTTGCGCTGGAGCAAAGCGTTGATCAGGGCTTGGTTTTGTTCAGTCAGGCGATTGATGCTGTTGTGAGTTCTGCGAAATATGGAGGCGGGTTATTGGGGTTGGAGGACTCAACCTCGGGGTTACGAACATGGTGTTGTGAAGCCATGGATCTCGTCGTAACCATCTACCTTGGTGCAGGAGATGGGTGATATTCGGAGCTTCCTCCGGTGACAATGAACACAATTCTCTACCAGAGATTTTTCCCACAGATGGCGCCAACTGATAATGCAATAACTTCAATGGAGGATGGGTCAGACTGATCCACGCTTCTAACAGGTCTGCTAGCTTTGGTGTCCTCAAAGCGTGCCTGCGAAAAGGTCCAAAGGGAGAGGTAGTCCCCCAACGGACACTCCGACGATCAAGTTAGGTTAGGGCAGATTGATTTGAGAGAGAGAGAGAGAAGCAAGTGGGTAAAAAACTTAACCTCGACGTATCTCGAAAGCTTCCTTATACCCTTTGCTCATCATTTCTTTGTCCATTCCAAGCTGTCTTGTTTGCCGAAAGTTTATAGGATAGTTGACATCGTTCATGGTGTGTCTGCATCCTTCGACATAAAGTAGTTGCCATATTTAATGCTACAAGGGCCTCATTAAATGGCTGATGTGTGGATGCAATAGCTTTGTAGGATCTTTGTCTGCTTACGTGGTTAATTCTCTGTCTGACAAGTGTTTGAATGCTATTGGTTGTGATCCAACATTAGCTTCTCAAAGTTACTGGACTTCAATTCTTAGGCCGTGAGCTGGGTCTTGAACCGTGGGCCGGACCCTCTTGAGTGCACATCAGTATCAGTAAGTATCAGGTGTCAATAAATTATTTCTTTGGTTATACATATCATTTTTTTATCATACCACACGACACATTAGATTTAACCAACAGAATTATACTTTGTAGGCAAAGGTGAACCCCGCAATAGTTATGAGATTTTGTTGTTGTTAAATTTGTAATGAATTTAGTTAGAGTCTTTGTGGCAGTTTGTTATAAGATTTTTATGATTTTTTTTTAAAATTTTGATTTAAATTAATTTTAGTTATGAAATTTGGTGTTTTTTAATCATAAAATAGAGGCTGTAGTTGATGTGATAGGTTCATTATTTATGATTAATTGGTGCAACTATTTAGGAAGAGCCTAACGTACCAACGGGCCTACCCTTCTTATAAATCAAAGTCCTGAATTTCAAAGGAAACTTTTTTATGTGGAAAACGACACTTGAAATGAACTTTTTGTTTTCTCCAATTCAACATGTATCACAATAATACCGGCACCTTTTAATCTTTGAGAAAATTGATTCATATGGATTGTGAGGATGATAGATAATAATTGTTTGAGCAATTAATAGTCATACAACATTATTTTTCTATACAACTATGGTCAAGTTGCAACATGGGGAAATAATTTTGTTCTTTTCAAAATTATATGGGAAATATCATATAAATAATAAATAAATAAAATATTATAAATCAATGAAATCATGAAAATTGTGTTCTTGTGGCACACTTCTTACTTGCACCAGGCACATGTCTCACCTTTATTATTTTTGTTTTTCTCATTTCCTTTTATTCTAGGAAAAAAAAAAAAATGACAACTCAATATATGAGATTCTTGTTAAAGTGAAATTTGGAGAGGATAATATGTATGCAATCATACTCTAATATTCATTTGTTGAAAACTTGATGTAAAGCCACGTTTGTTTGGCTATATTGGATGAAGGGAATTAAGATTAGGATGAGATTAAGTAAGAAAATTATTAGTGTGTTGGTATTAAATTGGAGATGTAGGATGAAGAGTGTTTGTTTATATACTGCCGGATTAGCAATACTATAGATTGTATTAATATATAAAATTAATAATTTTAAATTTTTAGTATTTTTTAATATTATAATTATTATTTTTTTGTCCTAAAAAAAATAATTTTTACTTAAAAATCATTTAAAAATTTACTAATCTCCTCACTCAATTCTAATCACAACCCTCCAATAGCTTTGTTAGTCCTACCACATAGAAGGATTATTAATCCAAGGGGATAGTTAATCCCCTTACTTATGTCTTCAACCAAAGACTCTTTAGGTAGGTCCTACAGGCTATTAGTTCAACCTGCCTTCCTCAAAAGCTAAATAAACATGACCTAAAAAACCAAGAAAGGGGAACAAAATCTCAGTGAGCAGAGAAGAAGCATTGAACATCTAAAGGATGATAAGATGAGCAAAGAAGCTTTGCCTATGGAAAACATTATAATTTGATCATTTTATATCTCATGAATATTATTTTTAATTTTTTTTCAAACAATTTTTTAAATAAAAATGTCATTTGTAGCTGTGTCATAGAAGGGTAGAGAGAATGAATATTGTCAAATTTTAATAATTGTAAAACTTCACGACAAATTTAACATAATGTTTGGCAGCACTATAAATTGGTATGAGGTTTGATCTAATAATTGTAGTTATATTATTTTGTTACATTTGTCTTCAAAAAAAATAAGTAATTTATTTTCAAAATCATTCTTATCTTTTATTTTTCTGAAGATAAATATTAATCAAATCTTTTATATATATATATATATGGACGATCTACACATAAAGACCTATAAAATTGATCAATTGAATTATGGGTTAATTACTCACAAGTCATGCCTTGTTAAGGACTTATGTACCATTAAGTTTTACAAGTGTTTGTGTAGATTAAAAAATCTTATTAGTTAGACTTAAAAACCTTTTGTAACGATTATAAAAATATAGAAATATAAATGAGTTTAAAATTATGACTTTATTAGAGAAGAAATCACCCGTACGTCTGTACTTTTATAATTTTTAATTAATTTCTTTTTATTTATAATTCTTTTTAAAATATGCATGATGGTAATGAACCTTATCAAATGAATGACAAAATGTTTGATACTCAAATTTTCCTCATTAGGGTTCTTTTACGAAGTGAGTTGGTAGTCAAAAATTAACTTTTAACCTATTTTGAGTCATATTATCTGTTATATTTTTTAACATATTTTTTCAAAAAAATTTTTATAAAATCAAAAAAATTATTTTTTAACTATCTTTTTAAAATAGGCCTTAATCAAGAAGGAATCTTATCATGGGCCAAAAAAATAAGATGACTCTGAGTTTTATTTTGTGGTAAATATCATTACATATGTCATTGTCCCATTCTTACCATTGGATAATGAAAAATGCTTGGGAGCACTAATTAGTGCTCCCACTAATTAGGTGGCAGTGGGTCTCGCCAGAAATGATGTGATGTTTTGGTCTTAGAGTTGTATTTTTTTTGTTTTTTTTCTATTTTTTTAATGCATTAGTGCTATTAGTGGTGATGTTTTTAGTGGGATGAATCATTGTTGTTGGATAATTGTTTGCGTGCAAGTCCCAATCTTCCAACCACTTCTCAAACGACTATTCTTTTTTTAAAAATGAAAAATTACGTATAAGTGGGATTCGAAAAAAAAATATTTTTCAAATATTTTTCAAATAGTGATAAATATTATAAATATTAATATTAAAATCATAATTTTTTATATTTTTTGTAAATATTTTTTTATTTCTCACTTATAGGTAATTCTTCCTTGGAAAAAAAAAAAAAAAAAAAAGCTCCGGTGTGCAATACACACCGTATGCAATTTTATATAAAATTACAGAAATTTTCACAAATTTACATAAGTAATCACACAAAAATTCATAAAAAACTTATATGATTACGTATATTTGTATTGAATTTAGGTATTTTTATGAAACTATTTATATAAATTCATAAAAATTTAAGTAATTTTGTATAAAGTTACGCATAGTATGCATTGTACACTCAAGATTTTCCCAAAAAGGAAAATGTGAAAAGGAAGTCCTAACTAGTTCATCTTACTTGACTTAGGCCTCATTTGCAACCTTCAATTTTAGTTAAAAAGGCACTATAAGTTATCACATTACTCTCTCTACTTTTTTGTACATCTTTTCATAAAAAATTAAAAAAATACTAAAAATAGTCTATTCCCAAACGTTGCATTAATTCAAAATTGACATATTTGTATCAAGTGGGAGTCAATTATAGTGCTTGGCTCCCCCAAAAGACTAAAAAACCAAAGGGGAAAAAGTCTCAGTAAACAGAGAAGAAGCATTTAACATATAAAGGATAATCTCGTTTAGAAGCAGGCTTTTTTAGTAACTTTTTAATTTTTTAGTTAAAATGTGATGTAAAAAAACTAGTATGTTTGGGATAATTTTTAACTTTTTATGAAAAGATGTGTAAAAAGTAGAGAGAGAAGAGAATCTTTGACTTTTTGGTATGGATTGTTAGCTTTTTGATTTTTTTGGTGACTTTTTAACTAAAAAAGTCACTTGCCAAACGAACCCTAAGATGAGCCAAAAGAAGCTTTGCCTATGGAAAACATTATAATTTGACAATTTTATTTCTCATTAATATTATTTTTAATTTTTTTTCCACACAAGTTTTTTAAATAAAAATGTCATTTGTGGCCGTGTCATGGAAGGGTACAGAGAAACAGCATTGTCAAATTGTAATAGTTGTATAACTTTACGTCAAATTTGATGTAATGTTCGGCAACACTATAAATTGACATAAGATTTGACCTAATAATTGTAGTCATATTATTTTATTACATTCACCTTAAAAAAATAAGTAATTTATTTTCAAAGCCATTCTTATCTTTTATTTTTCTGAAGATAAATATTAATTAATTTTTTTTTTCGTAGGCGATTTGCACAAAAAGACTTACAAAATGGATAAATTGAATTATGGGTTAATTACTCACAGGACATGTCCTATTAAGGACATGTGCACCATTAAGTTCTATAAGCGTTTGTATAGATTAAAAAGTCTTAATAGTTGGACTTAAAAATCTTTTGTGACAATCTTGAATCTGTCACGAAAAATTGATAATTAGTGATATTTTTTTTGATAAATTTTTAAACTGTCACTAAAAACTAACAATTAGTGACACTTTTTTTTTTTTAATTTTAAAACGTTACTAAAAAAATAAAAAATAAAATTTTATAGTCACAATTAAAACTGAATAGGACTTTTTGATGCACCAAAAAGTCAGGAAGACTTATTGATGCACCCACTTTTCTAATAAGACTTTTTAATTAGTTGTCTTTGAATTATCAGAGGGAGACTCATAATAAGTCTCATTAATCCAATTGGACTATCTAGTGCACAAATGTGATGTGGACACAAACTTGTTCAATTTCAAAATCTTGATTACCCTACTCCCTGTCTTTAACGACCAATCAAACACTGACGTTGGAAGAGGAATGGATAACAGAGGACCCACAAATGAACTGGATGGAGGATCCCTTGCTGCCTCCACCAACAATGTTTAAACCTCCAATGAAAATCCTATTATGGAACTGCAGGGGCACCGCAAACCCTCACTTCCGGCTTCATTACTTCGATCTCATACAAGCCCACAAGCCCCACCTAGTGGTACTCATAGAAACTCGAGTACAAGGGGACAAGGGGAAAAGATTGAGCGAAAATTTGGGGTTTTCAAATGTCCACATTGTGCAACCAGCTGGTTTCGCAAGAGGCATTTGGTTCATGTGGAATGAGCTTGATATTCAGTGTGACATCCTCTCTGTATCCATGCAAGAGATCCTTGTGTGTGTCCAGGTTCCTTCTAACCCAACTCCTTTGCTTATTTTCTACTATTTATGCTAATCATCAATACAGGTTAAGACGGAATCTTTGGGATAACATCAAACAAATAGCTGATGCACACCACTACCCTTGGTTAATAATGGAGGACTTTAATGAAGTCCTTAACAGCACAGACAAGTGTGGGGAAAGACCTGTTAATACTCATAGGCCATATTTGTTTGGGCGGACTGGATTAGCATTCCCATGACTAATAGTCCTAGGACTACGAATCCGTTGGATTATGTATCCTATCTTAACTAATAGTCAAGTTTAAAATAATTAGTCCGTACTTCAATTGTTTAACCAAACATCGGATTAATAATTTTATTGGGCTATTAGTCCAATCCCAAACTTATGTCCACCCAAACAAACATGGCTTAGTGCTCTCCAATTCCAAAGTTGTATTAACCACTGTGGTTTCATTGACCTCAGTTTCTCTGGAACCAGATTTACTTCGACAAACCTTAGAAACATGGGAGGACTTATTGGGGAAAGATTAGACCGCTGTTGGAGCAATAGTAACTGGAACCTCCTTTACCCCAACTCCCACGTCCTCCATATTCCCTGTCTTCATTCTGACCACTGCCCCATTCTCCTCAACACAAACCCCACTCAATTTCGATTTGTCCGCTCCTTCAGACTTGAAACCATCTAGTTATCTGATCCATCTTTTTTTGAGGTTGTTAGAAACTGTTGGAACAATAGGAACAACCCCTACCTTCCTAGTGTGGACAAATTTGTGACTACTATCCAAAACTGGAACAAAGAGACTTTTGGCAACATTTTCACTAGGAAAAAAAAGACTTGGACGTCGACTGTTAGGTACCCAAAAAGCCTTTGAACATTCCCATCGACCTTTCTCTACAACCTAGAGGAGTCCCTCATCCCAGAGTACAATCCTTTGCTTTCTCTTGAAGAGGAATTTTAGGCGCTCAAATCTAGGGTTAATTTTACACTCGATGAAGACCAAAATACCAAATTCTTTCACCTTTCAACTCTATCTCGTTGTAGGCACAACAAGATCCTAGCCATCAAATGCCCTGATGAGAGCTGGACCTTTGAGGAAGAGACAATTAAATCACTCTTTGTGAGTCACTTTAAAGTGCTCTTTTAAACTTCCTTCCTTTGCGATCCCTTAGTGGCCAACTCCAACCTCTTGTTCCCTACCATTCCCTTGGAAGATCATGCACACCTCACCTCCATTCCATCCTTAGTGGAACTTAAACAAATCCTTTGGTCCCTTAAGCCTTTAAAGGCCCCTGGACCAGATGGTTTCCACCACATTTTCTTTCAAAAATGTTGGGCCTATGTAAATCTCTCACTTCACGAGGTTATTGTCCAAGCTTTCACCACTGGCTCGATTAACCCTTCCTATATTAAGACTTTCATCTGTTTGATTCCCAAAGTGGGTAAACCCGAGAATGTATCCCAATTTAGGCCCATCAGTCTTTGTAACACTGTCTACAAATTAATTACCAAGACCCTTGTGAGTAGGCTTCATCCTTATCTCAAAGACATTATGAGTTCTTTCCAAACCAGTTTATCCCCAGTTGTAGAGATACGGATAATGTTCTCATTGTACAAGAAGTGGTCAACAACTTCAAGTACAAAAAGGGAAAAATTAGTGACTTCCTTATCAAACTTGATCTTGAGAAAGCCTATGACAGGCTTGAATGGAGTTTCATTCAAAGAGTGTTGATCTTTTTCAATTTCCCTAAGCTTTGGATCAACCTCATTCTATCTTGTATATCCTCATTTGAAATCTCCTTCATTCTCAATGGTGGCACCATAGAAGCTTTCAATCCATCTAGGGGTATCTGTAACAACCCCGACCTGTGATTAGCTTTAAACATGTGATTAAGGGTTCATGAGCTAATTACATGTGCATCGCATTATTTGAGTTTCTATCTGTCTCTCATAGAAATATCTGTTTGCATTTCTGTTTCGTTTTATGAATTGAAGGCCTTATTGATGTCCGATCAAGAAATTGACTTGCTTTATGTGTTGTTTAGCAGTTTTAGAATTTTATGGTAGGTCAAATTGAAATTCAATTCGAAACGAAATAAATTAGATTAATTAAACCCATTGTCTAACCCAAGTTAATTAAGGTGAATTAATTTCAGTAGTGGAACCCATATAAGGCTAATGTTAAGCCTTAGAGCCTTTTACACTCTCATTTCTCACCTTTTGACTCCAACGTAAGGGAGAGAGAGAGAGAGAGAGAGAGAGAGAGAGAGAGAGATCAAGTGTGAGCTAGGAAACCAAGGAGAGGAAGAAGAATTGATAGAGAATTCTAGGTGTTGACCTTCAAGATTCAAGTATTTGGACATCTAGAACACAATTAAGCCTCTAAGGTAAGGAAGTCTAGCTTTTAGTTTTATAATTTAGTTGGTTAATGTTTGGAATCAAGTGAGATAGGTGAATTTATACAAGAATTGAGCTAAATGTTGGAATTGAGAATAAATTCATGCATGCATGCATGTTTTTCTATATTTTGAGTTTAATTGTCAAAAATTTCACTTTCATGTGACAATTATACCATAGTTTTCGGAATTCACTTTGTTTTCCATTATTCCACCTTATGTAATTATGATTTGGAGGCTTTGAATTTAATTCATTGCATGCATGTTACGTTTTCAACATTTCAAGCTTGATTTTGCCTAATTGGCTTACCTTCGGGCTTTGATTTTGTGAAACGGCTTTGAATTCTTGATGTTTTGCATGTTTACACAAGTTCCCTTCAGTTTTTGGCCCAAAGGAGCGAATTTTGAGCTTTAAACCCTTGTTTTACATCTTGAACAACAATCTGGAAATTTCAAAATTCTGTCTCTCCGCTCGAGCGACAGATCCTGCGCTCAAGTGACCACCTTTGTTTTTGCACCTTCGCTAGAGCGACCAAAAGTTCGCTCAAGCATGAAATTTAAGTGTAACAAGCCCGCGGGGGACCTCGCTACAGCTCGGACTCGGTTTTTGTCATGGTTCTTAATCTTGAACCAAAGAGTCCAAATTCGGCAAATTGTTTTGAGAAAACAGATTTTTTTAAAGAAGTGCCAAACATGGACTGCTTTTCCAGATACAGAGTCGCCACCTAAATATTTTATTTTGGGAAATTTAGGAAACCCTGACTCGTTGCCTAAGGCCACGTGTCCGTCATCACCAAAGTTGCCTCGGCTCGGGAACTTGGGTACGATTGGCGAAGGTCACTTCGTGAGCACCTCCGCTCGCCCGATCAAAGATCGGCCTCTACTAACCATGATATCGAGTTTTGAAAACATTATGTGTTCTTATTCCGGTTATTAGCCTAGATTTACTATGTGATGCGCACAGCATACAAGTATAGACTGGATCGCCTGAATTGGAACAAAACATTTCATGTTTATTTATTTGAAAATGGTTTGATGGTGCTACTCGCAAGTAGGCTAAGACGTGGATTTGCCACCCTCGGGTGGGCTTAGAAAATATGATTTTGCCACTATCTAGTGGGCTTTAAAACACACATTTTAACGAATTGTTCCAATCCAAATAACCCAACCTTCACCCACAGGCATTCAGGCAGTTATATCACATAAGCACATAGCCTCATGGTAAGCATGCTATCATGGCAGTCAGTCACACGCATGCAAGGATGCTAAAGCATAAAACTTACCGAGTACTCCAAGCCAAAACAGAAGCTAATTAGAAATCCATGCATGATCCTAATTATATAGAAATGCCTAATGCAACACATGCAATAATGCAACTACGATAGGCTCGGCTATTCTAAACATGGCATATGGAATGTTACAGCTAACAAGTATTCAACTTGGAATTGAAATACAATGCAGTTAGTATGATGCGCCGAGTCCGGTGCACGCAAAACAGATGAATGAGTGCAAACATGCTATCATACTGTATGCTAATTGAAACATGCCCTAATCTAACCATCATAAGCTGGTAAATAAAAGGGAGAAAGACGTGGGGTTGGAAGACATACATCACACACACGCACACTTATTACAACATTGCCCTCGCTCGGAGGGTCCAAATAAAATAATATACAGTCCCAAATAAATAGTACAGTCCAAATAAATAATATAGTCCAAATATTGTACAAAACCCAAATTAAATAACAAATTTAATTAGGAAAGCATTAAATTGACATGCAAGCCAGGGACTGCCTCAACTCTGATGAATGATGTATGTTTGGGCTGCCTTGCGCGGAAATCCACTGGGATGCCCCAATTAGCCTCTGTTTTGCAATCATTCTTGGAAAGCGCGCCAAACTCTGAAAGGTTGCTGATTCTTGATTTGCTGCAACAGAGAGCAGGAAAGGGGCATGGTAATGTATTTTCACATATGTATGCATACCTCGATCCTCGTGCCACCAATCACGCATCTCGATGCATGATGGCCGAGGAGTTGAATTGCACAACTCAATATGGAATGAATGCAAATGAAAACACAACAAAGCCTAAACTCCATCATGGGTAATCCGGAGTGTCGGCGACTGGGGAATTAAGACTCGTTCCGTCACTCGGAGTACGAAACGTACCTCGTTTCCCGTGCTCGGGCTAACTCCTACCCCAAACACAATGCGATATGCATGATATGCATGAATGCAACTAAGATACAACCTAACATGCACAATGCAATGAAATGACATACACGATGCACGAGATAACATGGCATACACAATGCGCTAACATACAACCTAGCATACACAACGCTATGAAATGAAATGGCATACACAATGCATAAATGGACTTACACTAACACAAGTTGGCCTCAGCCACACTCACATAAGAGGCCATTAGATGAAAATGAGACACTCGAGATGCGTGCACACGTGCACGAAAACCGAAGACCGACCCTAAGGCACGAATGCCACTCTACCAAAGCATGGCAAGGCATGGAATATGGCATACTAGCATGAAAATTTCAGTACCAAAATGTGATGCAAAACAGCCCCGAAACATGGAAACATGGCACCCGATGCATGAAACGAGACTCGAAACTCGAAACTAGGCGCATGGAATGACTTATAGCTATACAAAGCATGCATTATTTGAACATTAAGTATGAAGACAGAATCAAGAAAGTCCCAAAACAAGCATATTTCCAGTTTTAAGTAAGGCCAAAAGGTGAACACAAGTAGGGCTAAGCTAACATGGAAAAATGGCCTCGAAAGAGAGGTAAAGAAGCAGGTAAAAGATGCTGGCCCTAAATGGCAAAGAGCCCTTCAACAAAGTTGAAGAGGGGATCAAAATGAAGCACTTTACGGTTTACATCAAGCCAAGAAAACAAACACAAGTAGGCCTAAAACATTATGCAAGAAAAAAGCCAAAAGAGGGACAAAGAAGCAAGTGATGGCTGCTGGCCTCACACAGAGGAGGGCCCTTCAACAATGTTGAAGAGGGGCCCAAAACATGATATTTTACAGTTTATGACCAAGCCCAAAACGGTGCACAAGAAAGCTTAAAATACTATACAAAATAAGGCATAAAAGAGAGCTTTAACACAAAGAGCAAAAAGGAAGCCTCAAACAGTGAAAGACCCTTGATCAAACATGAAGAGTAGGTCAAAAAATAACTATTTACAGTTCGGACCAGAGCCCAAAAATACAAGCACAAGGAGCTAAAAAAGCATGCAAAAATAGGGCCAAAAGAGAGATAAAGAGGCAAGTGACAGATGGAAGTCTCAAACAGTGAAGAGCCCTTCAACAATGTTGAAGAAGGGCTCAAAAAAAGCCTCTTTGAAGTTTATGACCAAGCTCAAAACAGTTTAAAAATAGGCCTAAAATACTATGCAAGAAAGAGACGTAAATGAGAGCTAAAGAGGCAAGTGGTAGTATGAGGCCTCAAACAGGGAAGAACCCTTAATCAAACATGAAAAAGACCTCAAAACATGACTATTTTCAGTTAGGGTCGGAGCCCGAAAATGTAAGCAAGTATGGCTTAGATATAGAACAAAATAAAGCACAAAAGAGAGAGAATAGGGACTCACCCTTGTAGACCAATGAACCAGCAACTCTTGGCCTGAGAAGTAGTGCTCCTAGCCTCTGGAAAGAGCCTCCAAGATGCTGGAATGGAGTGTGGATTGGTTGGCTTGGAGATGGAGTAGAATGGGTGTAGGATTTGAGAGGTTTTGAGGGTTGGAGTGTAGAGAGAGAGAGATACAATGTAGGGGCTTAAACCAAACTTTTCTAACCCTCCAAAAGGGAGCTGGAGGGCCTGGTTATATAGGCAAAGGAGTGGGAAAAAAAGGGGGGGGGAAATGAAATTCAAATTTCCCCCTAAAAAGTTAGCCCCCCGGATACAAAATCTGGGGGGAAACAGAGGGCATTTTTGTAAAGTACCTGGAGAGAGGATCATGGCCGGCCGGTTTTCTAGGGTTTAGGTGGCCGGCCGGCCTCCGCCATGGCCGGCCGGCCAAGGGTCAAAAGGTTCAATGAAGATTGCTGGCCGGCCACCTCAAATTAGTGGCCTCCCATGTGTGCACAACACAACTATGTGGTCAAAAACTGGAAGAAGTGAACCAGGAGAGAGAAAAACCCATTTTTTAGAGGGGTTCAAAAGGCTCAGAAGCAATTACTGGCCGGCCATATCATATTGGTGGCCTCCCAGGTGTGTACAACACAAATATGTGGTTTTGGGCTAGAAAAAGTGGCCCAAGGGTGGTCAACATTGGCTTTCTAGTGAGAAAAACGGGCGACGGAGGGCGATGAAGGAATAAAACTGGTTGTCAGAACAATTACTGGCCTCCCACCCTTCTACGACCTTCCTAACAATGAAACAGACGTCCCCACCAAAAATGAACCAAAACTGATGCAAAATGAAGGTTCGGGGGCCAAAACGCGCAGCCCGGGGCCTCGAAAACTGACTGTTAAGCACCGGAGGTGGCGTTTGACCACGAAGTTGGTCTGTCGAGCCACAGTGTCCCTAAAAATGGGGGAAATAAGGTATGTGCCAAAACCCGGAGCAACGAAGGTGGTTAAGCGGTCCCGAACCGAGGCACACGGCCGACGGCTCCGAAAACCGGGAACCGGGCTTCGAAATGGGAAAAATGGCCTACGACCACGAAACGTAGCCTATGGCCACTGAGAGATGATCTACGAGACCTCTCCCTCCCGTCAGGAAGTGAAAACAGAGAAAACAGAGCCTGATTCGCAAACCGAGGCAAGGCACGAAAGAGTCCGGAAGTCCGGAGGCAAGGCTCGCAGCCGAGACCCTGAAACCTCTGAACGGGCACGTCATGCAACATCACCAAGCACTCAATCGGTGACGTCTGAGTCTTAAGGTCGGTCAAAAATGGGGTGTCTACAGTTGCCCCTCTTTGACAGAACTCGGAAGTGACAAGTGACGGGAGTGAATGTCAAAGCCCAGAGATGACCCATTTTTGACAAGGCCGAAGACTTAGACAAACATACACGATAAATCAAGATGTGCCTGTAGGCATGCCCGCAGGCAGGGGGGCAAAATGCAAAGCGACATGCACAAAGCCAGATGTAACTTAATGATCATGCAAATGCAGCAAGCTGTAATGAAGCAAGTATTCGCAAATAGATGCGACAGTTTTAAGCAAGAATGCAAAGCAACAACTACATTTCATGCAGTTAAGAATGCGGAGAATTATTCAATTCTCGCCACGTCTCACACGGAGAAGATACAATACCTGCGCGATTCGTCTGGTCGCACCAGCTTCAAATGAACCGTACATACAATATCGTGCCTGCAAAAGAAAGAAACTCGACAAGTACAAAATGGTTAGCAATATATGTTCGGTGTGATATCAAGTGCAGACAAACACGGTGTCGATGGGTGAGTGCATCGCAATGCGAGAAGCAACGTGCGTGACAACGCAAGTTTAAGCAAGAAGGCATGACGATGTCAAGGAGATGTGCATAACAGTGCAAGTATATGCACGAGAATGCAAGTTATGTGCACAACAGTGCAGCACAAGTGTAAACTAGAATGCACGTTTGTCACAAAACAACGAGCAAGAAAGTGCGCGTTTCGGCGAGGGCGACTTGATCGCGGTCTCCGGTTCACCTCCCGGAGGGGTCATAACACGTTCAAAAGAAGGATACACTTTGCTTTTGACGAGTAATCGAAAGTTGAAGTTGAAGTTCCGGCGGGGCGATTTCGCGACGGAAAGTGCACTTCTCTTGTACTTTTTCAGGTCCCGGGGACTCCAATCCTCCTCAAAATTTGCAGAGAGCTTGGTGGGCACCTTGGGAACACCACCGGCTAGTTTTCTTTCCAAGGGGAGGCCATCGGCCAGTTTTGATGGAGAGAGGTGGCCGCCCTGCCAGAAAAGGTGGCCGGCCGGCCACCTAGCCCAGATTCGGGGCAATTTTGTCTTTTCAACCTCTTTTCTTTAAATATACTCATCCAAACACTTTGTACTCACAAGTGCAGCTCCGAAAACAACTCCCCTACCTTCCCAAACCATTTTCTCTCTCAGATCTGTGCTCCATACGCGTTTTCCAACGCCCCACGCAAGGTGTTTTCGCGAAAACTTTCAGTTCTCTTCACTTTGAACCGATTAAATTTTGATTTCGAGGTTTCTTTTCTCATTTTCGCCACTTGAGGTGAGTTTGTCTCAATTTTTGGAAGATTTTCTTAGGAGTTGACTTTTGTTGACTTTTCGTTTCCCGAGAGTTGACTTTTGTTGACTTTTTCCAATTTCAGCTCATTTTGCTCATTTTTGCTCATTTTTGCAGATTTTCTGAAATGGCTGGTCGTTTCCCTCACGGTGGAGGTCCTCCGGGCGCCGGGGATGATCCTGACATTATGGCTCTGCCCGCGAGGGTTCGACCCTTCATACCCGAGAGGTACGACCCTTCAGCACATATTCTTCCGCGGGTTGTTTTCTATCACTTTACTAATTTTGACGATCGAGCGTCCGAGGATCTACTTTTGCGAAAGCCAGAGTCTCACCTTTCCTATGAGGCACGAGAGGTATTTACTCTGCTTTTACATTTTCTGCAATATATTCTGCATTTTTCGTGCATTTCGTGCTTTCGCTATGTTTATCTGTTCATTCGAGTACACAGTTTGTTTAGAATGTTTAGTCTATAACACTGCATTCTGTTTGCATTCCGAATACACAGTTCAATCACTTTGAATTTCTGAACACGCAGCCCGTAAATTGATTGTGAACACCCGGCACACACTGGTTGAGAATAGAACACGCAGCCCAAACTCTAATTTTCTGAACACGCAGCCCGAATTGAAGGTGAACATGCAGCACACACTGATTGAGAGTAGAACACGCAGCCCAAACTTCTAATTCTGAGCACACAGCCCATTGTTGAGGTGAACACACAGCACACACTCGTTGAGAATTGAACACGTAGCCCAAACCTCGAATCTTTTGAACACACAGCCCGAATTGAAGGTGAACAAGCAGCACACACTGATTGAGAGTAGAACACGCAGCCCAAACTCTAAGTTTTCTGAACACACAGCCCGGATTGAAGGTGAACACGCAGCACACACTGATTGAGAGTAGAACACGCAGCCCAAACTCTAATTTTCTGAACACACAGCCCATTGTTGAGGTGAACACGCAGCACACACTGATTGAGAGTAGAACACGCAGCCCAAACTCTAATTTTCTGAACACACAGCCTATTGTTGAGGTGAACACGCAGCACACACTGATTGAGAGTAGAACACGCAGCCCAAACTCTAATTTTCTGAACACACAGCCCGGATTGAAGGTGAACACGCAGCACACACTGATTGAGAGTAGAACACGCAGCCCAAACTCTAATTTTCTGAACACACAGCCCATTGTTGAGGTGAACACGCAGCACAAACTGATTGAGAATTGAACACGCAGCCCAAACTCTAATTTTCTGAACACACAACCCGGATTGAAGGTGAACACGCAGCACACACTGATTGAGAGTAGAACACGCAACCCAAACTCTAATTTTCTGAACACACAGCCCATTGTTGAGGTGAACACGCAGCACACACTGATTGAGAATTGAACACGCAGCCCAAACTCTAATTTTCTGAACACACAGTCCAAATTCTGTATCTGATTTGATTTTGCACACAGCTTATACATTTCGTTTGCACGCAGCTTATTCATTTCATTTGCACGCGGCTTATTCATTTCATTTGCACGCAGCTTATTCATTTTATTCTAAAATGCTGAAACATGTATTCATTCTGAATGCAGGTGACTTCTCGCACTGTGCGGGGATATGGCTTTACCGCGGCGAGAGACTGGTATGCCGAGCTCCCGGAGGCTGTCCGGGATTTGGTTGACTTAGCAGGGTTTGGGCCCTTCTGTACTGGACTATCTCGTTGTCCTGCCAGGAGGACGTTGATGGGCGCCTTGGTGGAGAGATGGTGGGACACCACCAACTCCTTCCATTTCTCTGCCACGGGGGACCTGACTATGACCCCTTTTGACTTGGCCGTGTTGACCGGCCTTGACGTGGGAGGTTGGGTCATCCCTTACAACGAGGACATGGGCCAGTAGGAGGCCGCTTGGATATATTTATTGGGGGCTCGCCCGCCTGTTGATAGATCTTCGGGCAGAGTTCGATACACCTGGTTCTCTTTCCATTTCCGGAGGGCGGAGATGGAGCCTGGGACTCCTGAGGAGGCAGCACAGTATGCCCGCGGCTTTCTGATGTTCCTCTTCGGGACCACTTTGTTTGCCGATAGGGGGAACACTGTCGGGCTTTATCTGCTGAGTGCTTTGGTGGACCTATCACAGGTCAGGCGGTATGACTGGGGTGGCGCCGGCTTGGCTACCCTTTATTGCTACATGAGCGCGACCTCCCGCGGATGAGGGGACTTACTTGGCGGCTATTGGAGAGCCTGGGAGGTACTTTCTGCCCTCTTGATTTACATTTCTGCTCTTCGTTACTTGCACATTGCACACATGGCGCACTTTACACTCTGTATCTTGCACTTTGCCCTCAGCATTTTGTATTTACATTCTGCACTGTTTTCCATAGTTATGGGTCTATGTGTACTTCCCGACATTAGCCCCAGAGTTGGTGGTGGAGGGGCCCCTCATGACCCCGTATTCACTCGTATTCGAGGGTCAGCATCGGCCTAGACCTCGAGAGTCTCTCCTTTATCTTCGGCAGTACTTTGATACGGTGCGGTCGACGGAGGTATTTCAGAACCTTCAGTTCTTCCTGTTTCCATTCTTGAGTTACCTTGCACATTCCCAATTTCTGATTGGTTTATGCATCGATTATCCGCAGATCACATGGCAGCCCTGGGCGCCTTGAGGGGAAGATCTCCGATTTCAGTTCGCCGGGGCATGGGGCGCCTCCCGATATAGGATCTTGTTCGAGGGGCCAGTTGGTAGGGCTTGGTTTTTGGGGGACCGCTTCCTGCGTCAGGTATGGGGCTACATTTCTCAGGAGCCTCCCTCAGCACCCCCGCTCGATATGCGGATCGCTGATAGGCTCCATTCCCGGGATGTTGCTAGTGCCATGCTGGGTACTGATGCTTTACTACATCTTGTGGAGGGGGATTACACGACCTACCGTCACACCTACTTGATGCCTCCATTGACGGGAGTCCGTGCTCCGGTGATGAGGTCTGCTAGTATGCCATCTTCGAGCCGGGCCCGGGCTCGGGCTGCAGACGCCCTTTCCACCAGCAGGGCTGGTACATCTAGAGGTGGGGGTGGATTGGTTCCCCCGATTCCTCCGACTCATCATTATGCTGGGTGGCCAGACATGCCGACCGAGTTGACGGGATGGCGATTCGGGACTCCCTACCCGATCTCGATAGAGCCTCCCCTTCCTGACCATAGATACGTCAGAGATCCTAATTCACCACCGGTATGCCTTACAGCTTTGATTCATCAGTCGGATACTAGGATATTCATTCCTTTACTGATGGTTTTGCATTTGTATCTACAGCCTCCTGTCGAGTACGTGGATGAGATGCTCGGGATGATGGCCGCACTCGAGGGCATGGTCCTGCGGAGGGAGGCACAGTTGGCCATTATAGGTGTCCAGGTACCGTTCAGTTTTCTTGCATTTATCATATCTCCGATGGAATATTGATCCTGAACATCTACTGTACTGATAGGTTGTTTGTGTTAGAGCACATCTGACACACACCCCACTTACATATTGTATTTACATGCCCCCACTTCATGTAATCTTCTTGTATCTGCATCTAATATACATGTTTGAGCTGATGTATTCAAATTGAACTCTTTATTTTCAGATGCCTCCGGTATATGCTCAGCCGCAGGCCGGGCCACCTAGGCCTTCTCAGGGAGGTAGACCATCTGGGCCTTTTCGAGGAGCTGGGCCATCCAGGCCTTTTCGAGGAGCCCGGGGAGGGGGGTCGTCTCGCAGACGCAGAGCACACATTATAGAGGAGGAGCCCGGTGAGGATGAGGAGGAGGAGGCTGCAGATCGTCAGTCAGAGACATCTGCTGACAGAGACGAGGGTTCCGGTCCTGGTTCCGGGAGTGGAGGTGAGGCTGAGGGGGATCCCGAGGATGGTAGCTCTGGCTCGGATGGTGGTGGTGTAGAGGCTGTTTCGCAGAAGAGGATGAAGATGGCCTCTTATTCCTGCTCTTGAGAGCATTGATACTGCGGTTCCCTATTTTATTTACCTTTTTGCTAGTAGTTGTAGCACATTGTACATTATTAGGCAGTTTTATTTTCTGTAAAACTTGCACCCTCGTTTGTAAAATGTTGTAACAAAGGAAGCATGATGGGATGAAACAGCTTTTTGAAAAGGTGTTGTATTTTATGCTTTCAGCATCGTATTGCATTATTTTGCACAAAAATGAGTTTTGAATAGAAATGTGCACTGTGTACTTACCAAGTTAGGTAATGAACCGACGCAACAAACTTAAACAACTTGACTCACTAAGAAATAACAGAATCTTAGCAGGTTTACAACTCGATAAGCAAAACACAACAAAGTCGACAATTCGATAAACGAGACTCAACAAAATTGTTTAAACAAAGAGTAATAACTCAAAACACGAAACACGACAGCTCGACAAAAACTTACAACTCGATAAACAAAACATTTCGACAAACAAAACAACAACTCGATAAGTAAAACGACAACTCGATAAGCAAAACGACAACTCGATAAGCAAAACAAAACAAAGTGTATTTCGGACGATCTGGGCAACGGAACGCATCCAAAACAGAGGGAAATGGAGGCCTTCGACACACCCGGTGCATGGAAATGCTTGGAACTTTCTTTTGGAGGGTAAAACAGGACCAATAGCACACTTTGCAGCATGGCTAGCCACTTTTGGGAGTTGGCCGGCCAGCTTTTTGTATCTGAGGGGAGAGAGGTGGCCGGCCTGCTAGAAAAGGTGGCCGGCCGGCCACTTAGCTCAGCAACCGCCAAATTTTTGAGACGTGTCCCCCGAATAGTGCCCTATCCTCTTTAAAAGTCCCAACTTCGGGGCTCATTCATTTCATCTTAGTTTTACACCAAAATGGAGGCATTTCTCACCGAAAATCTCACAGTTTGGATGTCTTCTTTAGATGGCTTGGAAAAGTTGAATTTCCGGGGTTTCGGCTTGAATGCACTATTCATGTTGAGCCGCACTCCGCTGCACTTCCCCTTCCTCCATGCCGCGGTGAGGTTTTGGAACCCGGTAACGCATGTTTTCAGCTTCGGCAGGCAAGAGGTATGTCTAACTTTCGAAGATTTTCAAGTTTTGATGGAATCTGAACGTTGTGAAGAGATTTTGCCTCAGTTTCGCTTCGGCCATGTCCAAGCTTTAGGGCAGATATGTGGGCTCACCATGCACGACGCTCGGTCTCTGATCTGCAACGGGGAACTGGACATCCTCGGCTTGATCCATCGCTTTTCTGATGCCGGTGACCGCGGCAACCATTATTGGCAAGGTTTTCGGCAACACGCCCTTTGCTTGTGTATGCTATCTCACTTTTTGCTCACTCTAGGCTTTGGTGGATCTAGCATTCGTCTGATTGAAGTTGCTCAAGGCTTGAAAGAAGGAAAGAGCTGTATTGCCATGACATTGGCCGAAACGCTGATGGGCTTGGATGCTTTCTATCGCCGGAAGACGACCAGATTTGCGGGGAGTCCACTACTGCTGCAGGTAATGTTTCCCACCCAATCTCACATATATATTGCTTACGTCACTCGGCCCTCAGGCTCAGTTTTTCTCACAAAACCCTTTTCTCACTTTTCTCTCACCGTACATCTCTCTATTCTTTATTCTCTCATTTTTCATCCCTCCCCAGGTATGGTTGATGGATAAATTGCAGGTTGTGGACTCTTGCCCAGCCTATTCAGCTCGTGGCTACTTCTTTCGCCAACGCCTAGTCGATGCACTTGATGAGGGATGGTGGTTCGACTGGATGTGCAATTTGTCTGCAGATCGCATTGCTTGGCGCTATCCTTGGCTCAATCTCCCGGCGATGAGCTATAGCATGTCTCGGCTGATCGGGATCCAGTTGATTGGTCTGACCCACTGTGTGTTCTACTTTCCGTTCCGATTCCAACGCCAGTTTGGTCATGATCAGACTTGCCCGCCAGAGGGGATAGAGTACCCGGCTGCATTCCCGGTCCGAGGCGCACAGCTTGCCCGGTATGCCACCGCATGGAGGACTCGAGAGCTCCTGGCCCCTGCTCCTACTTTCAGTTGCACTTTGTCTGACGAGTGCTGGGATTAGCTTAATGAAGAAGCACAGATTGGGCCCAGCTTGGCATCGGAGGCTTCTACCAGCTCTGGGAGGGGGCTCAGGGACACTTGACTTATCCGTGCCCCGGATTTATTGCTTTATTAGTACTTTCAAGTTTTTCTTTATGAATGTAATAAAAAAGCAACTTCAATTTGTATGCAAGAGCAGGAGAACTCTGTTTTGAAATCAGTGAAATTGAAGGTTGTGGGTACTGAAAATTTTCCGCTTTGGTCCAAAAATGGTCTTAGTTGTAAAAAGATTAATTTGAACAAAGTCAACTTTTATTAAAACTTTTCAAAACTATTTTCGATATGGATCAGAACTGGACACGCCTGAGATCTGTCGCTGAGGTGCACAACCCCGGACCCCTGCAACTGGAAAGTTGCCCCTAGTCTGCATAGTATCGCGGCACTGCACAGCAACGGAAAGTTGCCCCTAGTCTGAGAAGCACTGTACCAGAGATCATGATGAATGCTGTTGGACAAAGATGACTGAGGTGATCAAATGGGCGAAGTTGATCGGGGAAAATGTTTATGGCTGAACTTCAGGATGAAGTTGCCTACGTATCCCAAAGATGGGAATCAAGCCTTACGTAATTCAGGCTTAGGTTCACTTGAGTATTTTCACTCTCCTTTTACGCTCTAACTTTTGCCAAGGCCGCCCTTTGTGGGTTTTCAACCTTGCGAGCTCAGTTTTTATAATTTCAAATTTTTTGTGCTCTGAGTTTTGCCTAGGTCGCCCTTTCGGGTTTTCGGCCTAGCGAGCCTCTCAAGGGTAATATTTCTTCAACTTGTCCACGTTGATCGGTTGGGAGAACTCTAAGCCATCTAGATCCATCAGAACCGCAGCTCCACCTGACCAAATTGATTTGATGATGTAGGGACCTGTCCAATTGGGTCTGAACTTGCCCCTTGGGTCGTGGATGGGAGCTCGGTTGTCTTTGAGCACCAAATCTCCTTCTTTTAAATTCTTGGACTTAACTTTCTTGTTAGAAGCCCGGGCAATTCTGTGTTGATAACCTTGGACATGGTACAGTGCTTTCAGCCTTCTCTCATCGAAGAGCATGAGTTCCTCAAACCTGCTTTGCTGCCAATCTGCTTCAGCTATTTGATACTCAGCCAATACTCATAATGACGGAACCTCAATCTCAATAGGTAGAACAGCCTCCATCCCAGAAACCAATGAATACGGAGTCGCCCCAGTAGAAGTTCTGATTGAAGTCCGGTTGCCCCACAGAGCAAACGGCAGCTTATCTGGCCAGTCCCGGTAGGTTTCCACCATCTTCTGCAATATGTGCTTGATATTCTTGTTGGTAGCCTCAACCGCTCCATTGGTTTGCGGCCGGTATGTGGATGACTTATGAAAAGCCACGTTGTATTTTTCCAACAAGTCAATCACTTCCTTCTTGAAGTGGGAACTGTTATCTGAAATTATCTCATTTGGGACCTCGTAGCGACAGATGATGTTGTTTTTGATGAACTTCGCAACATGTGAAGCCTTCAACACCGCATAAGATTGGGCCTCAACCCACTTTGTAAAATAATCTATCGCGACCAGGATGAATTCATGCCCATTTGACCCCTTCGGAGTGACAGCCCCGATCACATCAATTCCCCAGACTGAAAACGGCCATGGCGAAGTCATGTTGTACAGCTTCGACAGCGGGATATTCATGCGATTTGCATGGATCTGGCATTTGTGGCATTGCCGAACAAAATCGATACAATCCTCCTCCATGGTGGACCAGTAGTAACCCTGCCTGAGGATCTTCCGTGCTAGCATTACTCCATTCATGTGCGCACCGCATTTCCCTCCATGGATGGCTTCCATTAGACGCTTCGACTCTTCGGCATCGACACACAGCTTATGCATTCCCATATGACCTCTCTTATACAGCTTACCCCCACAGATGATGAACTGAACGGCCATTCTTCTGATTGCCCTTTTATCCTTGGCGTTTACCCCTGGCGGATATGTTTCCTTCTCTAAGAAATTCCAAATGTCGTAGTACCAGGGGTTTTCGTCCTGAACCTCATCTATAGCAGCAATCGACTCATAAGCTGGCGTAAATTTCTGGTCAATGATGACTGGACGCATCCGGACTCCGAATGGGATGTCTATCATGGAAGATAGAGTTGCTAAAGAATCTGCGAACCTGTTGTTCTCTCTTAGTAGATGAGCAAAGTTTAGCTTCTTAAACCGAGGAATTAACAAATCCAAGGCTTGGTGATACATCATCATCTTCTCTTCTTTGACTTTCCAGTCTCCTTTTGCTTGAGACACAACAAGGTTCGAGTCCCCGATGACGTCCAACCGTCTTGCCCCTAGTTCCAAGGCTGCTTCCAAACTGGCAATGCATGCCTCATATTCAGCTTCATTGTTCGATACTTTGAATCGGAGTGTGAAGGCTAGAGGGATACGGGATTTGTCGGGTGCTATCAGCAACACTCCTATCCCATACCCGTATTGATTTGACGCTCTATCAAAGTACATCGTCCAAGTTTCATCGTCAATGTGCAAGATGGCCTCATCTGGGAATAAGTACTCAACTGCTTCACCCCCTTCCACTGGATGGTCGGCTAAGAACTCTGCTACTGCTCTTCCCTTGACCGACTTGCGTGTTACATACTTCAAATCAAATTCGGAAAGCAACAGCGACCAACGAGCTAGCCTACCCGTAAGTGCTGGTTTCTCGAAAAGATATTTGATGGGATCGAGTCGTGAAACCAACATTGCGGAGTGAGCTAACCGGTAGTGTCGCAGCTTCTTGGTTGCCCATACCAAAGCTAAGCAAGCCTTCTCTAACGGTGTGTAGCGAGTCTCATACTCTAGCATTTTCTTGCTCAGATAGTAGATGGCTCTCTCCACTTTGTCTTCAGATTCTTGTGCGAGCATACAACCCATTGTGGTCTCAGTCACTGAGAGGTACAATATCGACGGTGTCCCCGGCTCTGGCGGTGACAACACGGGCGAGTTCTGTAAGTATTCCTTGATCTGTTCAAATGCAGCTTGGCATCGGCCGTCCCATTGGAACTTCTTGCCTTTCTTCAGAAGACCAAAAAGTGGTTCACAAGTCAAGGTTAATTTTGAGATAAACCGTCTTATGAATTGCACTTTACCCAGAAAGCCTCGCACCTCCTTTTCAGTCCTTGGTGGTGGCATTTCTAAGATGGCCTTGATTTTGGAAGGGTCGACTTCGATGCCTCTTTGTGTAATCAGGAATCCCAGCATTTTTCCCATTGTAACACCGAATGTACATTTCTGAGGATTTAGCCGCAACCGGAATTCCCTGATCCTTTGAAAAAACTTTTGCAAGGCGGTGTAGTGGCCCTCTCTTTCTTTGGACTTAACAATCATGTCGTCCACGTACACCTCAACCTCTTTGTGGATCATGCCATGTAGTATTGTGGTCGCAGCCCGTTGATAAGTAGCTCCAGCATTCTTTAATCCAAACGGCATTACTCTGTAGCAGTATGTCCCCCACGGGGTGGTGAAAGCAGTATTTTCTCGGTCTTTTGGTGCCATTACTATCTGATTGTACCCTGAGAAGCCATCCATAAAAGAAAGCAAAGCATGCCCCGCTGTGAAATCTACCAACTCATCAATATGCGGCAAGGGAAAGTCGTCCTTCGGACTAGCTCTGCTCAAATCCCTGAAATCCACGCATACTCGGATCCTGCCGTCCTTCTTCGGCACCGAAACAATGTTGGCCAACCAAGTCGGGTATTCAGATACCAGCAGGAAGCCTGCGTCGATTTGCTTGGTGACCTCTTTCTTAATCTTGAGAGCCCAATCCGGACGGATCCTCCTGAGTTTCTGTTTGACGGGTCGGGCCTCGGGGTCAAGAGGGATCCGATGCTGTACAATCTCAGGATCGATTCCAGGCATGTCTTCGTAGGACCACGCGAAAACATCTTTGAAATCTTTTAATAAAGCGACTAAGCGCTCGCGTTCCTCCGAAGACAACGTGGACCCGATCTGGACCAGCCGCGGGTCTTCCTCAGTACCAATATTCATGGTAGTGATTTCATCCATTAAGGGTTTGACAAATCTCTCCTGTTCCTGCTCAATTAAACGTTGCAAAACCGGAGGAATTTCGTCCTCGTCGTTTTTATCAAAGTTTTGAAAGTCTGAATTAATGCAATAAATCAGGGGCACAGAAAAGTACTCAGAAACCACAGTTACTTGATTCTCATTAAGCATATCCAAATCATCCGAATTCTCGGTTACAACAGACTCAAATGAGAAAGAAAAAGTCGACCTGGACAAGACTGTGGCATCCGGGTTATCATCCCCAGGATTACCAGACTCAGACTCAGTCGAGCTGGAATCTGATTCCGACTCACAAGATTTGATGGAATCAGATTCCGGCTCACTACCTGACCCGGTGCTGCTGGACAAAAACCCCTCCTCGTATTGCCAAGTGAGAGAGAGTGCGATAGATGCATCCAAAATAGTTGCTGGTAGGCTCGCAGCCGTTTCATCCCCAATCATGGAAGCCGAGAAGTTATCCCCCAAGCACTTATGGTCGATCGGAGGATCTGAAAGTAGACATGCCAATGCTACCCCCATTTCAATTTCAGCGCCCTCGGAATCCCCTGCTTTACACTGCTCAACCTCAGCTGATGGGTCTGTCTGCTCTTCGGTAACGTCATCCCCGAATAATTGCAGGTCAAAGAAAATCTTGAAGCCTGGTATGCGCTTCTTCTCCACGTTCAACCACGGCTCAGGGAAGCCACAAAATGGAAAGTCCTCCCCCTCCCGGACGAAGCGTCCGTTCAGGGTACCTTGAATGGGCCTGTGCATTAAGTCAAAAGGCTTCCCCGCCTTCTTCGCTTTGGCTCTTCCCGTCATTTCCTTCCCCTTTCGCATCCAGTCCTCTTTGGTGGGCAGATAACCCAAGCCAAAGGTATGAGGGTTGTGTGGCACCTCGGCCAACGTTGCGACGCCCTTCCGGCCGCTCCTTTCCAATCCCATCGCAGGGATGTGTTGTAGCTTGTTCATAAGGTATACAGATTGAGCGTTGACGTACACTCCCTCATTAACAACCATGATGTTATGCACTACCCTAGCCTCAGCTAAGGTAAACCCTGATAAGAACATATCCTCCGTGCCGTGCTCGATTTCTAGGACTGGTGTAGATACCTCTGGAGGTGGATGGATTGATGAATTCCCGAAAACAATGGCTACCCCCTTCCCGTGAGGGTACTTCAGCATCTGATGTAAAGTGGAAGAGACTGCCTTCACTTGGTGCAACCACGGCCGCCCCAAGAGTAGATTAAAGGTCGCAGGAACGTCCAAAACATGGAATTCAATGTTGTGTTGTCTTGGACCAACCTGGGTCTGAATTTTGACAGTCCCCATCACCTCCCTGCTGGTGTTATCATAGGCTCTGATCACTTGAGTAGTCGGCACGAAGTCCGCGGGCTTTAACCCAATCGCATATGCCGTTCTTGACGGGCATACATTAATGGCGGATCCCGTGTCGACAAGAACTACCAGCACCCATTTGTCCCTACATTCCACAGAGATGTAGAGGGGTTTGTTATGATTTGCGCCCTCAGGCGGAAGTTCTTTGTCTGAAAAGGTTATCGTCGGGGAACCTCCTCCCGGAAAGACCAGTCCGACCAGCTGCTCTGGTGTGGTATCTATAGAGAGTTTAGCCTTGTCCATGGCAGATAGGACGGCCTGCCTGTGCACTCGTGACGTCATAAGCAGTCCTTAGATGGAGATGTCTGCTTGTATCTTCTTCAGCTGCTTCAATACAGCTTCCTCCTCAATCTGCTTCTCCCTCTGTTTCTCAGCTTCCTTGTCTTTCCCAGATGCCTCGGGTTGGTCTAGGTGCGGGGGCTTGAAGTACCCCCCGCTTCTTGTCATGTGATCAACCTCATCGAGGTACCAGGTGTCATCTGGTTGATTGCTTCCCCAATCCTCGTCTGTGTGGGCAAGACATAAATCGTCGTCTTCCCACCACATTCTGTTGGCATTCAAAAGGCACCTGTCTGGCTCGGGCATGTTTGTACTCACAGCACTTTCAGCCTGCATGCTCACAGCATCCTCTGTTCTCGTGCCCACAGCACTTTCGATCCCCTCATGGATTTTGGCTTTCCCGGTTCTCTCAGAACCCTGTTGTTTTACCTGCGTTAGTGCAGTTTGTTGTTCAATTTTCCCTGCATTCACAATGCTTCTGTCCTGAGTGAAATTCTTTGTACTGGCGCTCTCCGGCAATATACTCTGACTTTCGGCCCTTCCGGCTACCACTGATACCCTTGCCCCTGCCGGGCCCTGTTCTGGTTGAAATTCTACAACGTCCGGTTGATCATCCAACCATCCGGTAGCTTCTGCCGACTCCTCATATTCAAACCAGTTGACTGCCGCATCCCCTGATTCTTGGTCACTGAAGAACTAGAGGTTGGCAAGGCCCTCTTCTACAGCCATCAGATCATCCGTTCCCTGTTCAAATCTGTCCCCCTGGATCACACACAGTTCTGCTCTTTCTGGCAACCCTACACTCAGCTCAGACTGGCCCACTGACAGGATGTACTCACTTGGATCGTAGGCTTCTCCAGTGAAATTCCCAGACTGCTCAATCCCAGACTCAACAATTTCACTTTCCTCTGAAACCTGCCCTATCTCATCTTCGGGGGTCACCACCATTGGCTCAGATTGGGTTGTGGAGATGTCCAACATGCACAAAGAGTCGGTGCAGTCGGGAAGGAGCACCTCCGGCTTAGGTAGGTGGGATGAGGTGATATAGACACTAGGATCGTAAGACACGACCCCGGTCTGGATAAGATTGACTCTTTTGGGAGGTGGAGCTTGGTTGTGTGTAGGGAGTGGATTGGTTGTGACGTTAGGTCTCTCTGGAGGCAGAATCACATTTTTGTCAACGAGGTCTTGAATCTCGTGACGCAGCCTGAAACATTGGTCGGTATCATGACCGTGCTGCTGGTGATATGCACAGTACTTGGCCGGGTTGTGAGAGAGGGGAAGTGGATTTGGTAATGGCCTCGGCTCCAGGGGTTTTAGATGCCCCTTTCTGATTAAGACCCCTAGAGCCTTGGACAAAGGCATGTACAATGGGGTGAAGGTTCTTTGGCCTCTGGGTTGGTATTTAGTGGTCTGGGTATTGCTTCCGGATGCATCGGAGAAGGGTGTGGCTGCCATGGGCCTTGGAAGGGGAGGGGGAATGGTGGCGACCATGCTGACCTCCGAAGTTCTTGTAGTTGCAGCGCCACTCGGGCCTGCATTGCTATTGCAGTTAAAGGTTCTTCGGGGTTGCTCCCTGTCTTGGTCGATTAGACCCTGCTTCATTGCATCCTCAATTTGTACCCCCATCTCGTGCAGATCAGAAAAGGTGGGAAAGGGGAGTACAATCATCTTTTGCATCAGTTTTGGTTGGAGATTGCGCCCAATCATCCTGATCTGGTCCTTGTCGGTGGGCTTTAAAGTCATCATCGAGGCCTTTGCCCTCCATCGGGTCACAAAATCCGAGAAACTCTCTTTGGGCTCTTGCCTTGTTGTTTCGAGATCACGAGTTGTAATCTTGATCTGGGTGTTGTAAGAGTATTGCGCAACAAAGGCCTCGGCCATTTCATCCCAACTTCTCTTGACATCGTCCTCCAACTTCGCATACAAGATAGCGGCCACACCCGACAGGGTTCGGCCAAATAGCGAAAGCTTCTGGGGTCTGGTGAGGCCCATTGGCCGTAGTATATCTGAGAATAGCCGGAGGTGGACCATGGGATCCACGGATCTGTCGAAGCGATCGATCTGCGGCATCTTGAATCTATCTGGCAATGTCACGGCCACATCGGTATATCCGTCCTCGATATCCGGAATAGCCTTTACCCCTTGGGATTTCTTAAAAAGCTTCTCGAGCTTGCTCAATTTCAGTGCTGTGGGGTCTATTTCGAACTCGAAGGGAGAGTCCAGGTGGTTGATGGGTGTAGGTGCTTTGGACAGTTGGGGCGGAAGTGGGGGCGGAGCCGTCCCTGTTGGAAGGCCTGTGTCCTCCTGGACGTTCTGGACATTTGGCAAGGTGTTCTGGGTGTTTGGCAGGACATTTTGGGCGGCTGGTGACTGCTCGGGTAGCGGGACCCCTGGTGGAGGAGGAACTGGATGCGAGGCTGATGCTCCGGCTTGCTGCTGGAGTCTAGTGATGAGTTCAGCCTGCTGGGCCATGATTGTGGCTTGCTGTTTAGAGAACTCCGCTTGGCGGACAGCGTCCTCCTGCATTTGTCTCATGCTCTCCTGCATTTGGCGCATCATTTCTTCTATCCCGGCCATATTTTGTTGGTCTTGCTGACTGACTGGTATGTGTATTTCTATGGCGGACACTGAAACCTCAACCTGACTGTTCACTGCTAGGGTAGACCACTGCTCTGGTAACCTCTGCTCAGACACACTGCGCCTTCTCGGCCTTCTCCTGACAACGGGGGGTAGAGAATGGAACACTGGCTGTCCGTCAACCAGATCCTCTGATCGATTGAGCCGACGACCTCTTGTCCAAAGTGCTTGGGGAATATCTACTGGGTTAGAAGCAATTGTGCTAAAAACTGTCCCTAGCAGAAAGATAAATAAAGCAATAAGGAAATAAACAATCAGATAAATGAACAGCATAACAGCTTAAAATAAATGCACAACACACAGCTGGGCATAACAACACACGGTCGATAAGCTGAATACACCCTGTCCTCAAACACTGATCATTATCCCTGAATCATTGTCCTCGAAAACTGAATCTCTGATACCCGCAGATAACTGATTCTCAAACACTGACTGATGCCCGCAGGCCTGATGCCCAAACTCATAAGCTGATACATGCATTTCCCTGTAGAGACGCACTCTAACAGCACATAACAGATAAGTGAGAGCCAAAACACCCCTATGTTGGGGTAGGGTTTCCCTGTCCTATTTTGTCAGGAGCTAGGGTTTCACTACGCACGCAGCGGTTTCAAACAACCTATGATCGGGTAAGCAACCTGTCTTAGTTTGGAATGGTCACTATGGATTTCGAATATGCACTAGGTCGAATGGTCAAATAGGGTCCCCGGTAAAACCGGGGTTTGTGTTCCCATACTGGCAGAGCCCACAACCGGTCAGCCTTATGGTCATGCCTTGACAAGACAAGCCTCCGGTAAACCGTTCAGGAATAGCAGATGGCAAACACGGTGTCCTAGGCGCACCAATGCAAATGCAATGCAAAGAAACACATAAGTGTAAACAAAACAAGATATCATGAGTTCGAGTCAAGTTCTCTAACTCCCCAGCGGAGTCGCCAGAAACTGTAACAAGCCCGCGGGGGACCTCGCTACAGCTCGGACTCGGTTTTTGTCACGGTTCTTAATCTTGAACCAAAGAGTCCAAATCCGGCAAATCGTTTTGAGAAAACAGATTTTTTGAAAGAAGTGCCAAACATGGACTGCTTTGCCAGATACAGAGTCGCCACCTAAATGTTTTATTTTGGAAAATTTAGGAAACCCTGACTTGTTGCCTAAGGCCACGTGTCCGTCATCACCAAAGTTGCCTCGGCTCGGGAACTTGGGTATGATTGGGGAAGGTCACTTCATGAGCACCTCCGCTCGCCCGATCAAAGATCGGCCTCTACTAACCATGATATCGAGTTTTGAAAACATTATGTGTTCTTATTCCGGTTATTAGCCTAGGTTTACTATGTGATGCGCACAGTATACAAGTATAGACTGGATCGCCTGAATTGGAACAAAACATTTCATGTTTGTTTATTTGAAAATGGTTTGATGGTGCTACTCGCAAGTAGGCTAAGACGTGGATTTGCCACCCTCGGGTGGGCTTAGAAAACATGATTTTGCCACTATCTAGTGGGCTTTAAAACACACATTTTAACGAATTGTTCCAATCCAAATAACCCAACCTTCACCCACAGGCATTCAGGCAGTTATATCACATAAGCACATAGCCTCATGGCAAGCATACTATCATGGCAGTCACTCACACGCATGCAAGGACGCTAAAGCATAAAACTTACCGAATACTCCAAGCCAAAACAGAAGCTAATCAGAAATCCATGCATGATCCTAATTATACAGAAATGCCTAATGCAACACATGCAATAATGCAACTACGATAGGCTCGGCTATTCTAAACATGGCATATGGAATGCTACAGCTAACAAGTATTCAACTTAGAATTGAAATACAATGCAGTTAGTATGATGCGCCGAGCCCGGTGCATGCAAAACAGATGAATGAGTGCAAACATGCTATCATACTGTATGCTAATTGAAACATGCCCTAATCTAACCATCACAAGCTGGTAAATAAAAGGGAGAAAGACGTGGGGTTGGAAGACATACATCACACACACGCACACTTATTACAACATTGCCCTCGCTCGGAGGGTCCAAATAAAATAATATACAGTCCCAAATATATAGTACAGTTCAAATAAATAATACAGTCCAAATATTGTACAAAACCCAAATTAAATAACAAATTTAACTAGGAAAGCATTAAATTGGCATGCAAGCCAGGGACTGCCTCAACTCTGATGAATGATGTATGTTTGGGCTGCCTTGCGCGGAAATCCACTGGGATGCCCCAATTAGCCTCTGTTTTGCAATCATTCTTGGAAAGCGCGCCAAACTCTGAAAGGTTGCTGATTCTTGATTTGCTGCAACAGAGAGCAAGAAAGGGACATGGCAATGTATTTTCACATATGTATGCATACCTCGATCCTCGTGCCACCAATCACGCATCTCGATGCATGATGGCCGAGGAGTTGAATTGCACAACTCAATATGGAATGAATGCAAATGAAAACACAACAAAGCCTAAACTCCATCATGGGTAATCCGGAGTGTCGGCGACTGGGGAATTGAGACTCGTTCCGTCACTCGGAGTACGAAACGTACCTCGTTTCCCGTGCTCGGGCTAACTCCTACCCCAAACACAATGCGATATGCATGATATGCATGAATGCAACTAAGATACAACCTAACATGCACAATGCAATGAAATGGCATACACGATGCACGAGATAACATGGCATACACAATGCGCTAACATACAACCTAGCATACACAACGCTATGAAATGAAATGGCATACACAATGCATAAATGGACTTACACTAACACAAGTTGGCCTCAGCCACACTCACATAAGAGGCCATTAGATGAAAATGAGACACTCGAGATGCGTGCACACGTGCATGAAAACCGAAGACCGACCCTAAGGCACGAATGCCACTCTACCAAAGTATGGCAAGGAATGGAATATGGCATACTAGCATGCAAATTTCAGTATCAAAATGTGATGCAAAACAGCCCCGAAACATGGAAACATGGCACCCGATGCATGAAACGAGACTCGAAACTCGAAACTAGGCGCATGGAATGACTTATAGCTATACAAAGCATGCATTATTTGAACATTAAGTATGAAGACAGAATCAAGACAGTCCCAAAACAAGCATATTTCCAGTTTTAAGCAAGGCCAAAAGGTGAACACAAGTAGGGCTAAGCTAACATGCAAAAATGGCCTCGAAAGAGAGGTAAAGAAGCAGGTAACAGCTTCTGGCCCTAAATGGCAAAGAGCCCTTCAACAAAGTTGAAGAGGGGCTCAAAATGAAGCACTTTACAGTTTACATCAAGCCACGAAAATAAACACAAGCAGGCCTAAAACATTATGCAAGAAAAAGGTCAAAAGAGGGACAAAGAAGCAAGTGATGGCTGCTGGCCTCACATAGAGGAGGGCCCTTCAACAATGTTGAAGAGGGCCCCAAAACATGATATTTTACAGTTTATGACCAAGCCCAAAACAGTGCACAAGAAAGCTTAAAATACTATACAACATAAGGCATAAAAAAGAGCTTTAACACAAAGAGCAAAAAGGAAGCCTCAAACAGTGAAAGACCCTTGATCAAACATGAAGAGTGGGTCAAAACATGACTATTTACAGTTCGGACCGGGGCCCAAAAATACAAGCACAAGGAGCTAAAAAAGCATGCAAAAATAGGGCCAAAAGAGAGATAAAGATGCAAGTGACAGATGGAAACCTCAAACAGTGAAGAGCCCTTCAACAATGTTGAATAAGGGCTCAAAAAAAGCCTCTTTGCAGTTTATGACCAAGCTCAAAACAGTTTAAAAATAGGCCTAAAATACTATGCAAGAAAGAGACATAAATGAGAGCTAAAGAGGCAAGTGGTAGTATGAAGCCTCAAACAGGGAAGAACCCTTAATCAAACATGAAAAAGACCTCAAAACATGACTATTTTCAGTTAGGGCCGGAGCCCAAAAATGTAAGCAAGTATGGCTTAGATATAGAACAAAATAAATCACAAAAGAGGGAGAATAGGGACTCACCCTTGTAGACCAATGAACCAGCAACTCTTGGCCTGAGAAGTAGTGCTCCTAGCCTCTGGAAAGAGCCTCCAAGCTGCTGGAATGGAGTGTGGATTGGTTGGCTTGGAGATGGAGTAGAATGGGTGTAGGATTTGAGAGGTTTTGAGGGTTGGAGTGTAGAGAGAGAGAGATACAATGTAGGGGCTTAAACAAAACTTTTCTAACCCTCCAAAAGGGAGCTGGAGGGCCTGCTAATATAGGCAAAGGAGTGGGAAAAAAGGGGGGGAAATGAAATTCAAATTTCCCCCCAAAAAGTTAGCCCCTTGGATACAAAATCTGGGGGGAAACAGAGGGCATTTTTGTAAAGTACCTGGAGAGAGGATCATGGACGGCCGGTTTTCTAGGGTTTAGGTGGCCGGCCGGCCTCCCCCATGACCGGCCGGCCAAGGGTCAAAAGGTTTAATGAAGATTGCTGGCCGGCCACCTCAAATTAGTGGCCTCCCATGTGTGCACAACACAACTATGTGGTCAAAAACTGGAAGAAGTGAACCAGGAGAGAGAAAAACCCATTTTTTAGAGGGGTTCAAAAGGGTCAGAAGCAATTACTGGCCGACCATATCATATTGGTGGCCTCCCAAGTGTGTATAAACCAAATATGTGGTTTTGGGCTAGAAAAAGTGGCCCAAGGGTGGTCAACATTGGCTTTCTAGTGAGAAAAACGGGCGACGGAGGGCGATGAAGGAATAAAACTGGTTGTCAGAACAATTACTGGCCTCCCACCCTTCTACGACCTTCCTAACAATGAAACAGAGGTCCCCACCAAAAATGAACCAAAACCGATGCAAAATGAAGGTTCGGGGGCCAAAACGCGCAGCCCGGGGCCCCGAAAACTGACTGTTAAGCACCGGAGGTGGCGTTCGACCACGAAGTTGGTCTCTCGAGCCACAGTGTCCCTAAAAAGGGGGGAAATAAGGTATGTGCCAAAAATCGGAGCAAACGGAGGTGGTTAAGCGGTCCCGAACCGAGGCACACGGCTGACGGCTCCGAAACCCGGGAACCGGGCTCCGAAATGGAAAAAATGGCCTACGACCACGAAACGTAGCCTATGGCAACTGAGAGATGATCTACGAGACCTCTCCCTCTCTTCGAGAAGAGAAAATAGAGAAAACAGAGCCTGGTTCGCAAATAGAGGCAAGGCACGAAAGAGTCCGGAAGTCCGGAGGCAAGGCTCGCAGCCGAGACCCTGAAACCTCTGAACGGGCACGTCATGCAACATCACCAAGCGCTCAATCGGTGACGTCTGAGTCTTAAGGTCGGTCAAAAATGGGGTGTCTACAGTAAGCTCCTAGAAGTTTACATGTTTTGCAGACCGCTCGAGCGACAGAAATTGCGCTCGAGCGAGGACTTGAGTCTCACGCTCGAGAGAGAGTTGAACGAGCATCGAGTGAAAAAATCAAGCAACCAGTACTTTTGTAGAGTTTACAGACTGCTCGGGCGACATAATTTGCACTCGAGCGACCACTCACATTTTTCATGTTCGCTCGAGCGAAGGAAGTTAAGCTCAAGCGGGACCCCTGTTTTCAGCAAGTTTTGTTAAGTGTTTTGAAGTGCATTTTAGCATTCTCCTTGTATCCTAAATATTCCTAGGCCAAGATTAAGACATAATAATAAGGATAAAAAGGTAGAATCACACCAAGATAAGAAAGAACTAAGTTAATGATTTTGGGTGTGTAATTTAGTACGTATTCGTTCTGTATCTGTGTAGGTCACGTGCCACAAGATATCTGATTTGCCTACTCCGTTTGTTTGCTTTGGAGCCAACTGTGAGTAATAACTCTGTAAAGTTATGTTTAACTTTAATTATTTTCTGATGATATAAGATGATCAGTTTTCTGAAATGCTATGTTTTGTATGAATAAATTATTATCCAAGTTTTTGAAATGTATTCCTGCCATCCTTAGCATCATATGATATGCGTCCCTTTATGGGTCATCAGAATCTGAATGCCTATGTGGTTGTCCTTTTATTGGTCATCGAAAACGTCTCTATGTACATGAGTCATCGGAATGTCTTCATGGCCATCCCTTTTACGGGTCATCAGATTTGTCAATGCTAATGGATGTACTAAAAATGACCTTGATAAATGTATGAATTGCAAACAGGAATAAGACCATGTATATGATTCTGTTTCCAAATTGAATCTAGTTATGTATAAGATTCTATTTCTGTTACAGACATCATTCATTTAAACCTTTATTCTGTTATTATTCACTGGGCTTCCGCTCACCGTTTATATTTATATATGTAGGTGACTAGGTGCATGACCAGGCTCTGAGTTGATGAGCTGGAGTCTCAGTTTTGTCAGACAGCCGTTGTGCCTCTGAGGAGGTTCCCTTTTGTGAATGAGCCAAGTCTAAATGGCTTATGTTTAAGACTTTGACTTCTTTTTGGTATAGAACAAGTTCTATTTATCTGTACACTAGGCTAAGTCCCACTTTTTTTTTTTTTTTTTTATATGTATATGAGAGTGATGCACGACTACCGTATATATATATGATGTCACATGTGTGTCATTAAGTTTAAATTTATCTGTCCCATTCATGTCTACATAGCTCAATGGACTACGTATAATTTTTGTATATTTGCTTCTGTAGCCCCTAATTATATGTTATTTTGTTTAGAGGCCTTTGGTAATTCAAGAATTACTGGCCAGTTACGACGCTAAACTTATAAGGGCCAAGGGAACCCTCTCTCCCCTTGATAAATCCGTCAAGGGAACCCTCTCTCCCCTTACATTTTCATCTTATGCCTTGAATATATGTCTATCACTATCTTGAATGCCTGTGAGAATTCATCCTGGAAACCCATTAAAGTGGGAAGAGGTGGCCCTTCGCTATCCCATTTATTTTTTGCAGATGATCTTCTCTTGATGCGGAAAGCCACTATCTCGAGCTGTAAAACCATCAAATCTGTCCTTCACGATTTTTGTACCTTGTCAAGTTAGCCTCAACAATCAAAAATCTTTTTCTCAAATAACGTGAAGCCCACCATCAGAAACTCCTTGAGCAACATTTTGGCAATTCCTGAAACCACTTCCATTTGTAAATATCTTGGGTGCCTATTTTGCATTCGAGACCCACTAAAGATACTTTCAAATTCATCATTGAAAAGATCCAATCAAAACTCTCCGGTTGGAAATCCAAACTCCTATCCCTTGCGAGTAGAAGCACTCTCATCAAGGCGGTGAATGTTGTCATTCCTGCCTATACCATGCAATGTTTCTTTATCCCCAAATCAGTCGCCAACACTATTGATAAGCTCAATCGTGACTTTCTATGGGGCTCTACACAAGCCCATTGAAAAATTCATGCTGTCAATTGGAAAAATGTCACCAAACCTAAAAAAGAAGGGGGTCTTAGAATTAGGCAAGCAAAAATTGTTAACAATGTAGCTATGGCCAAGCTTAAATGGCATCTCCACACCGAGAAAGACAAACTCTGGGCTAGAGTGCTAAACTCCAAATATCCTAAGCATAAGTCATTAGCCAACTGTAGCTCGGTCAGTTGGAAAAGCATTAGGCAAGGAAATGACATATTCATCCAAGAGAGCCAAAAACTTGTCCACAATGGCAGTAACACCTCTTTCTGGTGTGACCGATAGGTAGGCAACTACCCTCTTTGGAATTTAATTCGGGGGCCTTTCAATCAAAATGAGGAGCACCTTAGAGTGAGGGATTGCTAGGTTGATAATGGTTGGAATTTTCAAAACCTCTCATTCGATATTCCTAACTCGGTGAAACACATGATTATGGGTAAAACTCTCCAATGGCATGATAATAAAGAGGATGACATAAACCCAAGGGTGAGTGGTATTGTGGTTAAGGCTTGGGATTTAAGCCCCAAGGTCACAAGTTCAATTCCCTTCCTCTTGGGCCAATCTCCTAGGCGAAGCACAGTTGGTTAGGAGGTTGGACCCCAAGTTGTCTAATTAGCACTTGGTGTGGGTTCAATACTCCCCCGCTGTGCGAGTCCTGACTTAAGCGGAGTTTGTCTTGAGAGGTCGGGGCAAGTTCCCACGTTATAGTCTCCTCGCTCGGAATGGCTAACAGGACACCTTGGTGATCTCTGCAAGGGGCGCTACCTTTGACTTGCGGGAGGGTAGGGAGGATTTTCCTGTAATATAAAAAAAAAGAAAAAGGATGACATCTCTTGGAGTCTGTCGAGTGATGGGAAATTTGACAGCAAATCAGCCTATATCCTTGCCCTACAAAATCTCCTACCCCTTAAAGATTGGTCCTGGGTTTTGAAAACTCACACCACCCCTCGCGTCCAATACTTCATCTGGCTTGCCTTGCAAGATAAGCTTAGCACCAAAGCCCTTCTAGACACTCGCAATATTTTGAGTGACAATCTATGCCGCAGGTGTGGCCTTGATAGTGAGAATAATGTCCATGTTCTTAGGAATTGTCTCTTCTCGGTTTACCTGTGGTCCTCACTAGGTATTCCATCTGACCTCACACACTCCTTTGACAGTGACCTTCCTAACTGGATCAATGTAAACTGCACCACTCCCCTCTTCCATCATTCTGGTGCCTTATAGGGAGTCCTTTTCCCCCTCTTCTGCAGGGCCGTTTGGAAAATTAGAAACTCCATTTTCTTTGAAACCAACCCATCTCCAACACTAAACCATAAACTACTAGTGGCCTCAACTATTGAATGGATATTTATTCACAACCTGTCCATTGAATGGCAATTTATTCACAACCTGCCCAAACCTTCCAGCCTTACATCTTTCACAAATGTAATTTGGAAACCCCCAGACCAACCTAGACTTAAGCTTAACACGGACGGAATGGCCAAAGGAAATCCAGGAGCAGCAACGACAGGTGGAATCATAAGGAACTGGCTTCGCTAATGGATTGGAGGTTTTAGTCGAAACATTGGTTTCACCAATAGTGTGACGGCTGAACTATGGGGGTTGTGGGATGGATTGCAACTTGCAAAAGATCTAAACATCAACAACCTTGATGTGGAAATTGATGCCCAAATAGTGCAGCAGCTAGTGATGGGATATACATCTGAACACCACCCTCTTAGCAATCTCATTTGTGACTGCAGGTACCTCATGAAGCAGCTTGGAGTGAAGGAAATTAAGCACATTTTCAGATAAGGAAATGCGTGTGCAGACTTGTTAGCAAATGAAGGAAGCAAGCATGATGTTGGCCTTGTAGTTTATTTTTGTCCTAGACTAATGTCGAACTCTATTAAATTTTTCAATGAACTGCAAATTAACAACACCCCCCCCCCCCCCCCAAAAAAAAAAAAAAAAAAAAAACTTGTGTTTAATTTGACGTATAATATTTTGCAACACTATAATTTGACATGACATTTCTGACCGTCATGAAATCTTTCAAAAATCTTATTTACTCTTTTCGTTTTAAAATATTGGTTTCTTATTTTATTTTTTTATTGTCCCAAAATATTAGTTATTTTTCAAAAATTAAGGACAAAAATAATATGTATTTTTTATTTTGCTATTCTTTTAAATTCATTAACAATATAAAATATATAATTATGACAATTGATATTCCTTAAAAACTATACTATCAAAGGTAATTTTGAATTTTTTTTTTAAAATACAATAATTATATTATTAAAAAAAGTTATATTTTTCACATTAGACTATTACTTTGAAACGAAGGAAATACTATAATTTGACTTTATTTTATCTGCCAAAAAAAAAAAAAATGGATATTATTGATGTAATATTCATTTACCACTGAACCATCATTATATTTCTTCATTAAAAGTTGGTTTTAACAATTATTACAGCATGTGAGTGGAGTTATTTTTAATGATTAAATTTCTATCAAAATAAAAAGAGTTATCTTGAATTATAAAATTTCTATCAAAAACAACAGTACAAGGTGGCCAAGCACATGCAAAACATGCTTTAGGCTTATTCACAGTCAAAAAGATTGGCAGATTTATCCTATGAAGCTTCTAGCCAAGTTCTCCTCATGTTTGCAGCTCTTTTGGGATGTGGGTTAATTTTTTAATTTTTTTAATTTTGTTGATTATTTTAGATCTTATTTGACAATATTATTTTTCAGCTTAAAAGTTAAAAATTATTAAAAAATTTAAAAAATTAACAATTTATATTAAAATGTCAAAGATTTTCCTTTTTTCTCTATTTTTTACACATCTTTTTATAAAAAATCAAAAAGTCATCCTAAACATATTAATTTTTTTTACATCATATTTTAGCTAAAGAACCAAAAAGTTACTTTTTTTTTTTTGGTTTGGAATAGATTTGTTTAACTTTTATAAGAATAAAATATAAAATGATTATGAATTGAATGTGATATTTTATCTTATTTAATTAAAATAATCTATTTTTTCTTATATAATTATTTTAACCCTAAGAAGCATGCCAAACAAACCCTTCAAAGAAAGAAAGAAGTGAACCACAACCTACTTGTGATAGACTTCAATCTTTTTATGTACATAATCTAAGAACGAAGTCAACCGCAGTCTACTTGTGATAGGCTTCAATCTTGCATATATGCATAACTTTTCATTAATGTAGAACTAGCATAGGAAACTGTGCGACGCACAGATTAAATAAATGATTAAAAATAATTTTAAAATTAAATAATAATATAGAATTTATTTAAAAAGTATAGAAAATAATTTAAAATAAATTAAATTTATCCATTTTATTAGAATATATATTATAGTTGTTATATCATTAATTATATATTCACTACAAGAAAACACATTTTTGGTGACTATTTTTGGCTATCAAAACAAATTTAGTCGCCAAAAGTGTGGGAATTGGCTACCAAAATTAATTTTAGTCGGCAAAAGTCAACTTTTTAGCTACTAATTTTTTTTCGTAGGGGAATGTTAATTATTGGCGACTAAAAAAAATTTAGTAGCTAAAAATATTACAATTGGCGACTAAAAAAAATTTTAGTAGCTAAAAATATCACAATTGGCGACTAAAAGAAATTTAGTCGGCAAAAATGCCTGAAATTGGCGACAAAAAGTAAATTGAGTCGCTTTAGGTGTACATTTAGCTACTAAAACCTTTAGTCGGCAAATGTAAAATAAAAAATTAATTTTTACCTTTTGGCGACTAAAATTTTAGTCGCCAAAAGTTGATTTTCAGCGACGAAAAATAATGTTAGTTGCCGTTGGTGTACATTTGGCTACTAAAACCTTTGGTCGGCAAATGTAAAATAAAAAATTAATTTTTACCTTTTGGCGACTAAAATTTTAGTCGCCAAAAGTTGATTTTCAGCGACGAAAATAATGTTAGTCGCCAAAAAATTAAAATAATTGGAGGGAAACATGTTAAATTTTGGAGGGATTTGAAAAATTAATTGGCGACTAAAAAGTTTTAGTCGCTAATGGTGTAATATATATAAATATATATAACATTCGCTCCTGTTCTCTGTTTATTCTCCTTCACCACACCAAACCTCACCCCACTTCACATGACCACAGACCACCGCCACCGCCTCAGATGGCAACAGCCACTGCCGCAGATCGCCGCCGCCACCGCCACCTCTGCAGATCGCCATCGCCATTGCTGCAGAGCACAGGTTCTCTCTCTCTCTCTGCGCGCTTGCTCTCTCTTTCGATCGAGCTGTGTCTCTGTCTCCCTTCCTCTATTTCCCCCTTTCTGATTGTTGCTCTAGGGTTTTATATTCTTGATTCAGTTTAATTTCGTGTTGGTTTCTAAAATGGGTTTGGTTTTTCAAATAGTTTTCTACCTTCCCTATATGGATTGGATTTCAGAAACATGGGTATTCAATTTTTGTTGTCAAGGTTGTTTATATGTGTGGTTTTCGTTACTGTAAAAAAAACCCCACACTAATTGGTTTATATTTTGATTAGTGATGTTTTCTTATATACACTTTCGCCTAATTTGATATGCTATCATGCATTGACAGATTGACATTGCCCACTACTCTTTGGTGAGTTTCCTGTAAATCAATCTTAATAATAATGGTTTTATGGGGTTTCTGTGTATGTGGCTTCTTCTTCTTCTTCTTCTTCAACAATCTGATCAAATTGTATGCGAAATTGTAGATGTGTGAATTGAAGTCTCACATTGTTTCTGTGTTATTGTGTATATATATTGTGTTGCTCTTATATAATAACCTTGGTGGACAGGGTGTTTGATGAAATGCCTCAAAGAAGAATTCATCTTAATTGCAAATCAACTTTACATAGTGTTAGTATGATTTGACATCAAACCTTCCACACTAGAGTCAGTCCATTAGATCATGTCAAATATTTAGGACACTAAACAAGCTTAGTTATAGATTAATTGAGAGAGAGAGAGAGAGAGAGAGAGAGAGAGAGAGAGAGCATGGCTTCAAACTTGGTCTTTTGTTTTAATTAATGTTTTTAGAGTCTGCTTTTAGGTTTCCATATATTCTGGATTTTTTGTATTTATGATTGTCATTATGTTGCTATGCCTCCATGGTTATTTGCATTATTTTGAAATGTATTTACTTCGCTGAATTGTTATGCTCATGGGTCATGGCATTGGTATGGTTATTTTGAATTGCTTTGTATAATCTCTTTCATGGTTAGTCAATTATTGTTATTATTATTATTTGTAGTTCATTTGCATCTGTTCAGGTTTTCCTTAATTTTTTTTCCCCTTTCTTTAATCTTGGGCTTGGAACCAGAATTATGCATTATTTCTGTGTTATATAGCCATTTCATTTTTATTTTATTTGTTGCTTACTTGCAAGCACCTTAAGCTACCATTTCAATATGCATCATTGCACAGTTTATTCTCACATTGAATTTGATATATATATTTTTAAAGGGAATTTCTCTTAAATTTAATTTTTCTATGTTGATGTCTAACCTTACTCAGCAGAAAAGAAAAGAAAAGAAAAGAAAAGAAAAGATGTCTAACCTTGTTATCATGTCCTGCAAGGGAAAAGAAACTAATTCTTTGCGAAAGCAAGTGCCTCATACGTCAAACTTGTTGGGTTAATTTTTCTGGGCTGTTTTGGAGTCACCTGCCTTTGTAGTGTAGTTCAATTGTCCATTTTGGGATATTTGGAAAATTAAACAAAATAAATTCGCCATGGCTCTTATCCTAACCATTTTAACATTGTCCCCTTGGATACTAGTATTTATGGTTGTCAGAAGTCAATTTTTCTTTGAAGATGATCCATAAACCTACTTGAAAACTATATTACCTTGATGCAATAGACTAACACACTACTGCTAGGTGGTATTTTCCAATAGCATCATTATCCATCATTTTAATTGATCTTGTTATTGGGCCTTTTGCATTTGCATAACCAATTCCTCATGTTAAATAGTTTATCCAGTATGCTTGAATCTTTATTCACTAATTCAGTTCTCTAGGGATTTTTTCTACATTAGCAGAACAACTACTCTGCACCTCATGTTCCGCAAAATGTTAATGCATGTCCAACACTATTTGTGGCAAATTTGGGGCCAACTTGTTCAGAGCAAGAGCTAATTCAAGTCTTTTCAAGGTTTGGAGTAATTATTTTTATCATGTATTTTCCTAATATGTGAAGCTTGTGGAATTTAATTTTCTATTTCTTTTTGTCCTTTCCCAGTTGCCATGGATTTATAAAATTGAAGATGCAGAGCACATATGGAACTCCGGTGGCATTTGTTGATTTTCAGATACTTTGTTACTGTCATTGAAAAGCTAAAACAAGAACTCATGATGGGTCCATGTTTGTATGTCTTTCATTAGTTAATATAATTTTTGTTGTGGTACAGAAGTTGTAGGTGTACAATTAATTTGGTTATTCATGTATTATGTATGGAATTAAAATATTGACGTTGGATTAGATTTGGTTCTTATGGAATTTGTAATATATATATATAATTGGACGTTCAATATTAATTATTTGGATGGTTGGAACTGAAATGTGTGCACGTGGTTGAATGTTTGATAATATATTTAGTGTTGATGGATTATATTGTGCATACAGGGTACAGGTTGTATTAATAATGGATAAAGGTTGTTTAGAAAAAAAAATTCGAAAAAAAAAAAAAACACGTTAAAGCATTTGGCTACCAAATGTTTTGGTAGCCAACTAGGTAATTAAAAGTTTTGGCTACTAATAATTTAGTAGCAAAAACATAACCCAAAACGTTTTTGCCACCAAATAATTAGTAGCTAAAAGATTTGAGAATGAGAGAAAGAAACTATTGGCGACTAATACTTTAGTGGCGGAAACATACCTTTTGCCGACTAAACTAAGATTAGTAGCCAAATGTGTACTTTCGGCGACCAATTATTTAGTAGCTAAAAGTGATACCTTCCCCGACCACAACAAATTAGTAGCCAAAAAGCCTCATTCGGCGACTAATACTTTAGTGGCGGAAACATACCTTTTGCTGACTAAACTAAGATTAGTAGCCAAATGTGTATACTTTCGGCGACCAAACAGATTTTAGTCGCCAATACTATCGCCGACCGGGTAAAGGCGACGAGCTTAGCGACAAAAAATTTTGGTCGCTAAACACCTTCGGCGACTAAATAAGTGAATTTTGCCGACCAATATTTTGATTGCCAAAAGTGACATTTCTTGTAGTGATTTTAAGTTCACAACAAGAAATAAATATCATAATTTAATAGGTAAAGATGAAAAAAATAGAATAAATTATAAAACAATTATATTTATGATAAAATAAATATAAACTTCATTTTATAAATTTTTTAATTTTAGTTTATTTTATGTTAAAGTTTGTCATAAAACTTAAACATACCTTTTAGAAATAAAATAATATACATATTAATAAAATCGTTAAAATCGGTCAAAAGACCAACTAACTTATACAAAAATTAATTAATTGAAACTTTTATATTTTATTTTAAAATTTAAACTGTTTTCATTTGAAATATGCACAACACTATAATATTAAATGGGAGCACATACTTACTTTATAGAAATGAAACACCTCACTTTTTTTCTTCTTTTCTCGTTGTGGGATTGTGTAAAATAAAAATTAACAATCGTTCAGACTATAATTTTAGTTCGAATCAAACAATATCAGTTATTTAATCTTTAATTAAGTCAATCTTTAGTTTATTTCGAATTAAACAAATGTAACTAATATATTTTGATAAACCGCTAAGATCGCAGTTGAACTTAAACCTACAAATCAGTCCAACCGAAAACGGTTCAGTTTAATCGGTTAGGTCAAAAGACCAACCAACATATTCAAAAATTAATTAATTCAAACTTTTAAATGTTATTTTAATTTTAAAATTTAAATTGTCTTTAATTTAAACGTGCACAACATTACAATATTAAGATTCACTTTATATAAGTGAAACAACTCATTTTTTCTTTCTTTTTTCGATGTGAGATTATGAAATAAAGTTAAAAATTATTTGGGTAGGGAATTTATTTCTAATCAAGCAATTTAAGTTGTTCAATTTTTAATCAGATCAATCTTTAGTTTATTTCAATCAAATATATCTAATCAATATATTATGATAAAACTGCTAAAATCACGGTTAAATCAGCAAATCAGTCAAACTGAAAATGATTCAGCCTAATAGGCTAGGTTAAAAGACCAACTTACACAAAAATTAATTAATTAAAACTTTCAAATTTTATGTTAAAATTTAAACTGTTTTGAATTGAAACATGCACAACACTACAATATTAAATAAGAGTATAACATTTACTTTATATAAGTGAAACAATTCACTTTTTTTTTTTTTCTCCCGATGTGAGATTATAAAATAAATCATATCCTAGACTACTTAGTGTTTTTATTTTAAAATTTAAATTGTCTTGAACTGAACTATGCACAATACTACAATATTAAATGCGAGTATAAGATTTATTTTATATAAGTGAAGCAACTCACTTTTTCACTCCTCTCCCGATCTGGGATTATAAAATAAATCATAAACTAATTAGAATTTATTTTTATATGCTTAAATGGAAGCTAGCCAATGAAAAAAAAAAAAAAAAATTGTTAAACAAGCGAATTAGTCAAACCGAAAATGGTTCACCTAATCGGTAGATCAAAAGACCAACTAACTTAAACAAAATTTAATTAATTAAAAATTTTAAGTGTTATTTTAGTTATAAAATTTAAACTGTCTTTAATTGAAACACATCACTACAATACTAAGATTCACTTTATATAGGTGAAATAACTCATTTTTTCTTTTCTTTTTATCGATGTGGGATTATAAAATAAAAGTTAAAAGCTATTTGGGTGGGAAATTTATTTCTAATCAAGCAATCTCAATTGTTCAATCTTTAATTAGATCATTCTTGAGTTTATTTTGAATTAAACAAATCTAATCAATATATTTTAATAAACCCGCTAAAATCGCGATTAAATCAACAAATCAGTCAAATAAAAAATGATTCAGCCTAATTCGCTAGGTTAAAAAACAAACCAACTTACACAAAAATTAATTAATTAAAAATTTCAAATTTTATTTTAAAATTTAAATTGCCTTGAACTGAAACATGCATAATACTACAATATTAAATGGGAGTGTAAGGTTTACTTTAGATAAGTGAAACAACTACCTTCTTCTCCCGATGTGGGATTATAAAATATATCATATCATATCATAAACTAATTAGAGTTTTATTTTAAAATTTAAACGGTTAGAAATGGTTTTGGAAAATAAGATTTTTTCTAAACTTTGGTTTATTTTTTAGGTAGGACCCATGTGCCAATGTTGGCAAGTCTAAATGGTAACGCATTCTACACTGTATTGTGATTCACGTAGTATATTTGGTTGCTCAAAACCATTATCGGGTGAATAGAAAATTGAAGCCAAAGTAAGCTTCATAGAAATGGAGTTTTTGGTGGAAATTTATTAAGGTTTGGTTTAAGGCTTGTCCCGCATTGGTTTGGTGGGCAAACTTATGTGGGTTTATAAGGCATGGGTTTGTAACCTGGGGAGGGTCCCAAGGGGCACCTCAAGTTTGTAGAAGGAAGATGTTATGGACAAATTGGGCTAGACTCATTGGATCAAAAAATAAACACACATGCATTGCCGGTCAGGTGGGCTGGACTGGGCTTGGGCACGGGTGCATGGTGTGAGGTTGGGTTAGGTTTGTTCGGCCCAATACTTATTTTTTCGGCCAAAAACATTTGAATTTAATTTTATTTTTTGGTAAAATAAAATCTGTCCGATTTAATTTCAAATTTTGGTTGGAAAAATTCAAAATTGTTTGCATCTCTTCAATATTTCTGTCCAGGTTTCATATCTGACCGCATAGATTTAACTCTATTTGAATTTAAACCAAACAGATTCAGTATCTGTTTGAAATTTAAACCCAACAGGTTCTTTACCTGTTCATTCAAACAGAACAGGTATATTACCTGTTCAAATAGGTTTGCACCTGTTTAATTCAAACCAAACAGCCACAAATTTTCCTATAAATAGATAGACCCTCACTCGGATTTTGCATTCAGAAAATTCATTTTTCCCTCTGTAATTATTCTCTGCATTTTGTTGCATTTAATTTTCCGTGAGAAAGAGTGTATACACAAAGTGTGTTCGTTGTGCGAATAATTTGTAGTGCTGCAATTATTCGTTGTTGATCATTTTATCCTGGGAGATAGACGTCCACAATCTGAAAGCACCGTGGAGAGGACAAATCTGTCTTAAGGACACAGTGTTAAACACTGGACTTGATCAATAAAATTTGTTTAACAAATTAATTTGATAAGTAATTAATTTACTTTTTGTTTTATTATTTTTCTATTTTAGATTTTGATTTTGTTTTTGTAACAAAATAAAAATATGTTTTTATTTATTTATTTTATATTTTGGTTTGATTTTTGTAATTAAACAATCTCTCTCATTTTCTTTATTTCTTCTGTTTGTTGTTAAGTATACAAACATAATTTATTCGTAATACAGTAAAGATTGTCCAACAATATTAAGACAAAATTATTTTTTGGTGTTTTCATTGTATTTATTTTCTGTGCTTTTTACAAAGTGATATTCTGGTTGAAAAATACAAATATTAGTCATGTACTGTTTGACAAATAATAGTAATATACTGTTTACTTTCTTTGACAACTAGTAGTAATATACTGGTGTCATTAATAATTTCAGAATATTATTTTGTATAATAGTATTATAGGAAATTTTTGTGTAGTAATTTATTTTCTGGGTTTTAGTAACTAGAAAAGTAAAATTATTTTGTGTTATAATTTGTTTTCTAGTTTGAGTAACTAGAAAATTAATTTGTGTTTTGTTTTTTTTTTGATTTTTGTAATAAGATATTATGGCTGCTAAAAGTAGTACTCTAAATCTGATCGTTACAACGACTCCAGTCCCTATCAAGAACCATATTCAAGTTCCAATAAATCCTGAAGAAAAAGGAGAAAAATTTAATGGCACTAAGTTTAAGAGATGGCAGCAGAAAATGCTGTTCTATCTTACCACTCTAAATCTGGCCCAGTTTCTCCGTGAAGAGGCTTCAGTACTTAGAGAGGATGAAAGTGATCGACATGTTGTTGCCGCTGTAGACGCTTGGAAATATTCTGATTTTCTGTACAGAAACTACATCCTCAATGGCCTTGACAACATGCTGTATAATATTTACAGCCCTCTGAAAACAGTAAAAGAATTGTGGGATTCTTTGGAAAAAAATACAAGACAGAGGATGCCGGCACAAAGAAATTTGTTGTCGATAAATTTCTAGATTTCGTTATGGTAGACTCTCGTACGGTAATTTCTCAAGTTTAGAGTTTTCAATTAATTTTACGTGATATTCATTCTGAAGGTATGTCTTTAAGAGAGTCTTTCCAAGTCACTGCTTTAGTGGAAAAGTTACCATCGACTTGGAAAGATTTCAAAAATTATTGAAAACATAAATGCGAAGAGATGACCATGGATAAACTTATTGTAAGACTGAGAATTGAGGAAGATAACTAGAAGGCTGAAAAGAGAAATGGTAAAAATCCCATTGAGTCCAAGGCTAATGTGGTTGAACAAGTGCACAAACCACATAACAAAAAGAGGAAGTTTATTGGAGATGGTCCTAAACAAGGTGATAATAATGGCAATAAGAAGTTCAAAGAAAAATGCTATAACTGTGGTAAGACTGGACATAAAGCTTTTGATTGCCGCTGCCGTAAGAAGGATCATGGAAATACAAGCAAGAAGACCACCAATCAAGCTAATGTGACAGAATTAGATTACATCTTTGATGGGGTAAATGACATCAATCTCTCTGCTGTGGTGTCTGAGGCTAATTTGGTTGGAAATCCCAAAAAATGATAGGTTGGCACTAGGGCAACTCGTCACATTTGTGCGGACAAGAAGATATTCACTACTTACAATGAGGCTGCAAATAGTGAACAACTTTTCATGGGAAATTCTTCTACTTCTACTGTGGCTGGACAAGGAAATGTGATCTTGAAGATGACATCAGGGAAGGAATTTACCCTCAACAATGTACTGCATGTACCAGACATCTGAAAGAATTTAGTTTCTAATTCTTTGTTAAGTAAATATGGTTTTAGGCTTGTATTTAGGTCTGATAAATTTGTATTAACAAAGAGTGGTATGCATGTTGGCAAGGGATACATGAGTGATGGTCTCTTCAAGTTAAATGTAATGACAGTTGTACCAAAACTTGCTATTAGTAAGAATAACACATCTTTTGCTTATATTCTTGAGTCAAATTTATGGCATGGTAGATTGAGACATGTAAATTTTGATGTTTTGCATAGATTAATTGGTTTGGATTATATATCAAAGTTTGAAATTGATCCTAATCACAAATGTGAGATTCATGTAGATGCGAAACTAAGGTTCCATTTAAATCGGTGGAAAGAAAAATCGAACCTCTAGAATTAATTCATACTGATGTATGTGATCTTAAATTTGTTCAAACTAGAGGAGGCAAAAAGTATTTCCTAACATTTATTGATGATTGCACATGATATTGTTATGTATATTTATTTAGAAGTAAAGATGAAGCCTTGGAAATGTTTAAACTGTACAAAACTAAAGTTGAAAATCAAAACCATTAAAATAGCTAGAAGTGATAGGGGTAGTGAATATGATGCACCTTTAAATGAATTTTGTGCAAAACATGGCATTATTCACCAAACTGCAACACCCTATTCTCCACAGCAAAATGGAATTGCTAAAAAGAAGAATAGAACCCTTAAAGAAATAATGAATGCCATGTTACTAAGTTCAAGCTTATCGTATAACCTGTGGGGCGAAGCAATATTATCTACTAATTATGTTCTTAATAGAATACCCCACAAGAAAACTAACAACACTCCTTACGAATTGTGAAAAGATCAACCACATTCCTACAAATACTTAAAAGTGTGGGGCTGTTTGGCAAAAGTTAAAGTTCCTGTTCCGAAAAAGACTAAGAGAGGACCAAAAACAGTGGATTGTGTGTTTATTGGTTATGCCCAGAATAGTAGTGCATATCGATTTCTGACTTATAAATTAGAAATACCTTATATAAATGTGAACACTATTATAGAGTCAAGGAATACTATGTTTTTTGAACATGTATTTTTTTACAAGAAATGACATGAATTAAGTTCACAGAAAAGAACTTATGATTGTACACAAAGTTAAGAGACTAATGACAATCAAACACAAGAGACTTGTAATGGTCTCAACCAACAGGATTTAACAAATAATGAACCAAGACGAAGTAAGAGAGCGAGAAAATCAAAATCCTTTGGTCCAAATTTTCTGACATACCTATTAGAAAATGAACTTCAAATCTTTAAGGAAGCAATTACAGGTCTTGAAGCACTTTTGTGGAAATAGGCTGTTAATAATGATATTGAATCCACTATGCAAAATCATACTTGGGAATTGGTGGATCTTCCATCCGGTTCTAAACCTCTTGGATATAAATGGATATTCAAGAGAAAAATAAAAACAGATGGTTCAATAGACAAGTATAAAGCACGACTTGTGGTAATAGGTTATAGACAAAAGGAAGGTCTGGACTATTTTGACACATATTCTTCTATGACAAGAATAACATCCATCCGTATGCTGATTGCTATAGCAGCATTGTATAATTTAGAAATACATCAAATGGATGTTAAGATAGCTTTCTTAAATGGTGATCTAACTGAAGAGATATATATAGAGCAACCCGAAGGGGTTGTAGTGCCAGGGCAAGAAAAGAAAGTTTGTCGGCTTGTAAAATCTCTTTATATATTAAAACAAGTGCCTAAGCAATGGCATGAAAAATTTGATCATGCTATGCTTACTAATGGGTTTAAGATAAACGAATGTGACAAGTGCGTCTATGTTAAAAACACTGACCAAGGATATGTTATAGTTTGTCTTTATGTGGATGACATGCTTATCATTGGAAGTGGTTAAAACATGATTAAATCAACTAAGCAAATGCTGAACAAAAGATTTGATACGAAAGATATGGGAGTCGCAGATGTAATATTAAAAAAGAAAATTAATAAAACATCTGATGGATATGCCTTATCTCAATCTCATTAGATTGAGAAAATTCTTGGTAAATATATCAAGGATGATATGAATGCAGCAAGAACACCTGTAGACATCAGTCTTTATTTATCAAAAAATAAAGGTGATATGGTGTCTCAGCTAAAATACTCCCAAATCATTAGAAGCCTAATGTACCTAATGAATTGTACTCGTTCTGATATAGCTTATGCTGTTAGTAAATTGAGTAGGTATATTAGTAACCTCGGAGAAGACCATGGAAAAGCGATCATTCGGGTTCTTAGATATATAAGATTTACCCTTGATTATGGTTTGAACTTTACGCGATATTCTGCAGTAATAGAAGGTTATTGTGATGCCAATTGGATATCAGATACTAAAGATTGAAAATCCACTAGTGGATATGTCATTACTCTGGGAGGCGCTGTTGTTTCTTGGAAATCTACTAAATAAACATGCATCGCACGATCCACAATGGAACCTGAGTTCATTGCTTTAGACAAAGCAAGAGAAGAAGCAGAATGGCTACGTCACTTCTTAGAAGATATTCCAATGTGGCCAAAACCTGTGCCAGCTATTTGCATTTATTGTGATAGTCAATCTGCAATAGGCAGGGCACAAAATCATTTGTATAATGGTAAGTCACGACATATTCGTCGTCGACATAATATCGTAAGGAAATTTCTCTCAAATGGAATAATCTCAATCGATTATATAAAATCTAAAGAGAATATTGCGGATCCGTTAACAAAAGGTTTGACAAAAGAGCAAGTGTATAGTTCATCAAAGGGGACGGGATTAAAGCCTATTACATAAGAGTCATCATAATGGTAACCCTACTTAAATGACTGCAGATTCCAAGAACTAAGTTCAACGGGACAACTAAGTTATATGTCGCTCGCCAGAAATCACCAAGGGATTAAAATTCTCTACCCATTCCTATGGTAAGAGTCATATTTGCACCATGTGTTATATGCAGGGATTTAAGGATAACTTTTGCTTTTAATGATTACTTATATCATTTAGGCATAAAAATCAAGATAGGTATAAGGAGATACTCACAATAAGAATCATCTATATGAGTGCCGAACTGTAGTCGGTTCTATGAGAATGAAGAGGCTAAATTCTCTAGAAAGCACTCATGAACAACCAGGAACATTCAAGGCCAAAATGAACACAACTGTGAGAACCACCATATGTGTAGACACCCCATTTTTGACCGCTCGCAAGACTTAGGCGCTTGGTTCGATACACTCAATGATGAAAGTTGAATTGTGAATTTGCAGCGATTCAGATTCAATCAGGCTCCCGAAATAACCTCAAATCTTCAACATTTACCTTGTTTAAACTTGTGAGTTTCATTTTTGGACCTTTTCCCACCCTAAGCTAAGTTTGAACCAAAAAAACAGGGGAGGCCATCAAGGTCCGGCCGTGTATTAGTGATGGCCGGCCGTGGCTATGAATGGTCGGCTGGCTCTCGATGGCGATAAACACTGTTCTGGATGGGAGGCCGCCAGCTGTCTATTTTTGAAGATATTTATCACCTTTTGAGCTCGAATTCTATAAAAACGAAGCTCTGAGATTGTTTTGAGGGTTGAAAAAAAAATCTAGAAGCCATATATACACCTTGAGAGCTCTTGCCTCCTTTTTCCATTGCAAGCAAGCTTTGAGCTAACCTAGCTTGTCTATACCATCTCTATCCTCTATATACAACCTTGTCTTATCACCCTAGAGCCTTGGTTGATATTGGAGAAGCATAATTCAAGCTTGAGAGTGAGTTGAAGCCAAGCTTGAATCATCAACAACAAGCTTACCCCTTTAAAGGTATAAGCTTGTTTTCTTCTTTCTTACTCTCTTTTCTTTCACTTACTTCTTAGTTCTTGCTGTTTTGAGCTTATTTGAAGTCATCAGAGTTGGGCTTGAAGAGTTACCAAAAGGGTAGAGAAAGCTTGCTCTTTCTATACCTTTACTTATAACTCAAACTGTTTATTTTCTACTCTTTTCCTTTGATATTTACACTGATTTTCAGAGACTTAGAAAGGCTAAAAATCATGTTTTGAAGCTTCAAAAGTGGAGGGGTTAGCTACCCCTCATTATCCTTGCTTACTAGCCTTAATTCTCTTCTTTGTTGTCTAGCTTTTCAAGCTCTTTTCATGCATGTTCTACCTCTGTTTTTCATGTATTAAGGGCCGTTTTGAGGTTGTCTAAGCCTTTTCAATTGGGTCATGCCTTGTTTAGTACATTTGTGATTTCATAAGTTGGCATTCTTGTTACTTGTTATGCTTTTTTTGTTCATTTCCATGTTTGGAGTTTAAGCTTAATAATCAATCCATCATTCATCTCTTTCATACTTGAGAATGATCTCAACCAATTGAGGTTGTTCGAATCATGTAAGAAAGGTTCCCACTTAATGCTTAATTATTCCAAAGATTCATTGCCAACAGTGTGGTCTTTCTCTTATGCTTTAGAAGAACCTCTTGTTTGACATTACTTCTTGTTTAGAGGACTTTAAACATCACCATGGACAAATGGATTAAAGAATGGCAAGGCCTAATAAAATTGGTTTAAAATTTAGATCAACACACTTAAACAAAAAGGCTTAAAATTGCTTCAACTTGGTCGGACGTTATGCCAAGTTACTTGTGTCAAGAGTTGTCACATGTTAACTCATAGCATTTTGATGATTCTTGAAGCATTGCAACCTTCATTTTTGAGTTCATACTATGACAAGAGGAATGGGTGGTCTTATTCTTTGCATTCTTATCAACTTTTGTCCAAAATTGAATCCGAGATCATCAAGTAATCATATTGCTCATTGATGGTTTTGGAATCAATTTCAACCTACTCTCGAGGATTTTCCATGACAAAGAAGGAAGGAAGGACAAATAGAGCTTGAAAATGCTCTATCTGCACTTATTTCACCTTAGAGCACAGAAATAGAGCTTTGCACCAAATTGATGCACGGTCGGCCATCTGTATACCCGGCCGGCCTTCAGTGATGCACGGCCGACCCTTGGTGTGTGGCCAGCAGTGCAATTTTGTAGAAACAAAGGTAGTGGCTGAAGGTGAAACAGAGATGGCCTGGGCAAACATAGTAGCTTTCAAGCGATGTATATACAATCTTCATCCATCTTCCATTATGTTCTTATCAAATGCAATTAATTATTTCATTAGTATTATTGTCATAGTTACGAACAAATTGTGTTGTAATATAAGTCTAATTAGTTGTAGCTAATTAGTTGATGTTATAATATTTGATTAGTTTAGCCTAGTTTTCTTAATTAATTAGCTTAGATAGTTAGTTAATTATTCATTTCAAATGTTGTAATAATCAATTAATTAGTTTAGCTATTTATTCAAATTTTGTAATAATTTGTTTAATTAGCTTAGATTAGCTTGGTTAGCTAGTTTATTCATTCAGACTCTTCTTTGTGAGAGCATAATGTAATAATGTGTATGTCTTTCAACCCCACGTCTTTCTCCCTTTTATTTATCCGCTTTTGATGGTTAGATTAGGGATATGTTTCAATTAGCATACCTTATGCTTGCACACATTCATCTTGTCTTGCATGCACCAGAGCTCGGCGTATCATTCAAACTACATTGTCATTTTAATGCTTTCTTTGAATACGTGTTGAACTGCATGATTATCAAATTGCCTCATATGCCATATTAGTAGCCAAGTCTATTAATTGCATATCGCATGTGTTGCATTAGACATTTTGTATCATTAGGAATCGTACTTTTTTTTCTAACTCTTTTGTTTATCTTAGCTTGGAGTACTAGGTGAGCTTTTAATACTTTAGCATACTTGCATGAGTGTAGGTGAGTGCCATGTTTAGCATGCTTAACATGACGCTAAGTGTTTAAATGCTATAACTGTTTGAATGCCTGTGGATGAAGGCTTGTTGTTTGAATTGGAATGATTCAATGAATGTACGTTTTAAGCCCACTTTGTTAAGTGGCAAATTCACAACTTTAAGCCCACTATGTTTGGTGGCAAATTCGCAAACTTTAAGCCCACTTGAGGTGGCAAAATCAAACCCTTTTCACAAAATGAACATGAAATTAAATTATTCCAATTTGAGCAAACTAGTCTATACTTGCTTGTGCGTATCACATAGTAATGCTAGCTTAATAAATCGGAACAAGAGCATATAATGTTAATAAAAATCATATGATGATTAGTAGAGGCTGATCTTTGATCGGGCGAGCGGGGGTGCTCAATTCATGACCTTCTTATCTCGTACCTAAGTTCCCAAGCAGAGATAACTTTGGTGATAATGGACACGTGGCCTTTGGCATGAGTCATGGATTTCCTAAATTTTCTCAAAATAAAATATTTAGGTGGCGACTCTGTATCTGGCAAAGCAGTCCAATTTTGGCATTTTTTATTCAAAATCGATTTTTCAAAAGATTTGCCGGATTTGGACTCTTTAGTGATTATCAATTTCACATTGCACTTGTGAGATTAGATTCAGAACCGCGAACTGTAGGGCTTCTTTTCAAACTTCTGAAAGAGGGCGCGAAAGAGCCGAGCTACAGTTTTTGGTGACTCTACTGGGGAAATATGGAACTTGACTCGAACTCATGATATGCTATTTTATCTACACTTATGTGTTTCTTTACATATGCATTTGCATTGGTGCGCCTAAGTCACTGTGTTTGCCATCTGCTATTCCGGAATGGTTTGCCGGAGGCTTGCTTGGAAAAAGCTTGCCAAAAGGCTGATCAGTTGCGGGCTCTACCACGATGGGAACACAACCCTTGGATCTGGACTACCGCTGTACCGTTTGATCCTCCTTTCACTTCTCAGTGTTAGATGTGAGAGGTGTATTAGGTAGTCTTGCTGAGGCACCCCTTTTGACCAATCGGTATAGTTGCATATCGAAAGCCGTAGAGACTATTCCAAATTAGGACAGGTTGCTTACCCGACTTCAGGATTATGTGAAACTGCATCGCTTGAATAGTGAACCCTAGCTCTTGACGAAACTAGGACAGGGTAACCCTCTCCCCTCATAGGGGTGTTTTGGCTCTCACTTAACTGTCATGTGCTTTTAGAGTGAAACTCTACAGGAACGTGCATATCAGTGGCAAGTTTGGGTTATCAAGTTTGGGTATCAGATTTGGGGGCAGAAATCAGTGTTGAGTGTAGCTCTACAGCTCATGATTACAACTATGTGATGTTAGTATCTGAGCTGAGGTGCTGTGCGATTTTTTATTTTTGTTTTCTTTTTGCTTTATTTCTTTTTGCGAGTTAGTTTAGCACAATTTCTTCGGACAGTTCTGTTACCCCCCAAGCACTCTGGACCTGTGTACGGAGACTTTACAGATCTAGAAATCTTGTCAAGGGACAACCAGTGTTTGCTTCACTCCCACCGGTTACGAGACAGAGGAGGGTTAGACATAATTCACTAGTCCAGCAATCACTTACATCTAGTCAGGACCAATCTTCTATATCCAGTACATCCAGGCCAGCCAGAGATTACTCACCTGTTTAAATGACTCAGTACCCTATAGCCAGTATGGAGGACTTGATCCGACATCTCTAATAGACAGTGGAAACCATGCAATAAGATGCTGCCCGCCACGCTGAAGTTACAGCCCACCAAGCAGAAGTGATAAATAGACTGCAGCAATAGCAGCCACAACAAGCAACGGCTTCTGCTTCCTATGCACCTCCAGTGGGTATCCCAACACTTGGAATCACTGTTAATGCATAGGTTGAGAACCAGGGCAACCCAGTAGACCCCATCCCGCCGCAACCCTCCAAGGCACCAGTGTACCAAACTGAGGCCCTATTTGAATTCGAGGTTGACCCCACTGCACTGAAGGTCATCATGCTAGAAAAGCTTATTAAGCGGGCACAGGGTGTGAACTTAATCCCTGACATCGAAGATGGATACACAGACTCCGCAGTAGCTTTGCCAAACAGATTCAAGATGCCTCACATAGACCGGTTTGATGGCTCTGGGGATACTATGGTCCATCTGCGGTTATTCTCAAACATCCTACGACTAATGGGCCTTACCAGACTTCAAAAGCTGTCGCTTTTCGGCTGGATCTCGTCAGGAATAGCGGCAATCTGGTATGCAAAACTCGAGGACTCTGTGAAGCAGAGTTGGAAGGAAATGACTGAGGCCTTCATCTCATAGTACTCCTATAATACCAGATCGAGGTTACAACCCGAGATCATGAAGCAACCCGTCAGGAGCCAAAGAAGGGTTTCTTAGACTTTGTAACGAGATGGAGGTCCAAGGCTTCGATGATGACTACTAGGCTGTCAGAAAAGGATCAAATCAGAATGGTGGTCCGTAACCTACAAGGGAAATTATTGCAGAAGATGATTGTCTTGCCATTGTTTATGTTCACTGAGCTCCACGAGATAGGGGTTTAGATTGAAGATGTAATGAAACAAGGGTTGATCACTGATGAAAATGAGTTTCACACGCAGTTCCAATGCAACCACGAGTGAAAGCACAACTGCACGGCCATCTGATGTGAATGTCGTCCCCACAACACCTAAAACCGCCAACCCTTTCGCCAGTACAAATCCACAAACCACAAACAACCAAGCCCAATCTCAAAGGGTCTTTACCCCATTATATAAGCCTTTATTCTAAGCCCCGAGGGTGCTGATCAAAAAGGGGCATCTTAAGCCATTAGAACAACGCCCACTACCCGATCCTTTCCTACCAAAACATAACCTAGCTAAATACTGCACTTTTCACCGGTAGTATGGTCACGACATCAACCAATGCTACAGGCTACGTCATGAGATTCAAGATCTCATTGACAATAAGGTGATATCACCACCCCAAAAGCCAAATGTAACCACCAACTCTCTTCCAGCCCACAACCAAGTTTCTCCACCCCGGCACTTGAATCTAATACATACACTGGCCATCCCGTATGACCCCAGTGTATACATTACCCCTTCCCACCTATCAAAACTGGCCGTGTTCATCCCTGAAAGCACGGACTTGTGCATGATGAACACTTCCATTCTATAACCAGAACCCATGGTGGTGACAATGGCAGAAGGAGGGAAATTGGCCTTGGGGGAGAATGTCAGTCCATTTCCTGAGAGCTTTGCAGACTTATCTAAAGGGAAGTATGAGCCGTGCTGTTACATTGTGCCAGTGGATCGAGCTAGGCTCGAAGTGGTATTGCCAATAGCAGTGGGGGTCAATGTGGTTCAAGAGGATAGTCCAAGCCAAGGTTTGGATGATCTAGAGGAGTTAGAAAAAGACTTAGACAATCTGCAGTTCTATGACAAACAGGATCAGGGGGACGTACAGATTGACTAGTTTGATCTGAATGGGTCGACAGACAATTCTGGGTGGCTTAGTGACGAGCCTGACAAAGAGGAGGAAATTCAACCAAAACCTGAAGAAAAGGAAGCAAGAATACCTGCAGTGGCCAGAATGGCCGAAGACAAGGGGAAACTACCGCAGAGCACTGGTATTAAGAATTTAGCTCAAGAATTGGGCGCCGTAAGTACCGCTGATACAGAACAAGAAGCCGCGTTGAAGTGGTTTGTGCAAGAAAGGGATCAAGACAAATAGAAGGCTGGAATAGCTCAACACCCTGTGGGGAATGTTTCTGGTGAGAGAATGATTAAACTAGAACCGGACAATTATTTGTCGATTGTCGGAGATGTATGGTGGGAAGATGATGATCTACATCTAGCCCACATTGATGAGGATTGGGGTGAAGACCTGCTAGACAACACTTAGTACTCCGAAGAGGTTGATCATATGACAAGAAGTGGGCGGTATTTCAAGCCCCCACACTTGGACTAAGCTGAAGCCTCTAGAAAAGATAAAGAGGTAGAGTAGCAGATGGAAAGGCAGTTAGAAGAAGAAGCAGTGCTGCAATAGTTGAAGAAGATCCAAGTCGATATTTTAATCTGGGGCCTGCTTATGGCTTCTCGCGTGCACCGACAGGCTATGCTATCAGCAATGGATAAAGCCAAATTGTTTATTGACACAAAGCCTGAACAGCTAGTTGGATTGGTCTTCCTCGGGAGGTGCTATCCCAACTTTAACTTTCTTAGACAAAGAATTGCTGCCAGAAGGCTAAGCACATAACAAACCTCTGTACATATCAGTGGAGTGCAGAGAAAAGTGGGTGCCAGTGGTATTGGTCGATACTAGGTCAGCAATCAATGTCTGCCCATCTCATACAGCATATGCCATTGGTCTGAAACCAGTAGATTTTGTGCCTATAGCGCAGGTGATTTGGGCGTATGACAACACCAGCAGAGAGGTGATGTACACAGTACAGATCAGAGTTCAAGTGTGCCCAGCTCAACAGGATATTGAGTTCCATGTCCTGGATGTGCTGGCCACTATCAATCTACTAGGAAGACCATGGCTGCACCAAGTAAAAGCTATCTCCTCCACCTTCCACCAAATGCTGAAATACCCCCATAGGAAGGGGGTGGTTATTGTGTTCGGGAATTTATCTATATGCCTGCTAGAGGTAACTACACCTGTGTTGGAAATTGTTCATTATGAGGAGGATGTTTTCCTCTTTGGATTTACCCTAGCTGAGGCTTGGGCAGTGCAAACCATCTTGGCAGCTAATGAAGGCTTGTATGTCAGTGCCCAATCAATCTACTTCATGAACAAGCTTCAACATGTGCCAAGAATGGATTTAGCCGATGTGCCACATAACTCGCATGTCTTTGGTCTTGGCTATATGCCCACCAAAGAGGATTGGGTTAGGAAAGCAAAAGAGATGGCCGCAGAGCTAGAGTTAAGCAGACCGGAAAGCGTTATGAACTTGTGCATAGACCAATCCAGGGGAGCCTGAATGGTCATTTTGTTTGGGAGGGAAAAGACTTCCCATTTTGCAGTTTTCCCGAACCCTGGTTCAATTCTGAGAGGCAGTGGGTTCCTAGTTTTGAAATTTTCTTCGACTTGCAGCTGCAAGATAGTGAGACAGAGGAAATGGTTGAACCAACTGCTGAAGCTGAGAAGAGCACAGAAAGTGATTCCGACAACGGCGAGCTTAAAGTAGGAACAACACTGGCATGTCTCATTTCAGATCCTCCGATCGACTCAGAGAGCTTGGGGGATAACCTGACCATTTCCATGATCAGGGACCAGCCGGGTATAAACCCTTCTAGCAGCATTTTGGATGCATTTGACGCACCATCCCTCATTTGGCAGCTGGAGGAGGGCTACCTGTCTAGTAGTTCTAAGTCAGGTGGTGAACCAGAATCTGATTCCACAGTGTCTATGGAGTCAGAATCAGATTCCAGTTCTTCGGAGTCTGGGTCCGGTATTCTTGGGGTTGATAACCCGGATGCCAAGGTTTTGTCCAGGTCGTCCTTTTCTTTTTCCTTTGAGTAAGTTGTAACTGAAGAACTAGATGAGCTTGACCTTATGAATGAGAATGCCACTGCAGATTTCGAGTATTTCTTTGTGCCACTTATTTATTGCATTGATCATGATTTTCAAAATTTTGATGAAAACGAAGAGGAAGGAATTCCTCTGGTTTTGAAAATTTTGATTAATCGAGAGAAGGAGAGGTTTGCAAAACCCTTTGTTGAGAAGGATCCACGTCTGGTCCAAATCGGGTCCACGTTGTCTTCGGAGGAGCGTAAGCGCTTAATCGCTTTATTAAAAGATTTCAAAGATGTTTTCGCGTGGTCCTATGAAGACATGCTTGGAATCGATCCTGAGATTGTATAGCATCGGATCCCTCTCGACCCTGAGGCCTGACCCATCAAACAGAAGTTGCGAAGAATACGCCCGGATTGGGCTTTGAAGATTAAGAAAAAGGTCACCAAACAGATTGACGCAGGTTTTTTGCTAGTATCTGAGTATTCAACTTGGTTGGCCAATATTGTCCCAGTGCTGAAGAAAGATGGCAGAATTCGAGTGTGTGTGGATTTCAGAGATCTGAACAGAGCCAGTCCAAAGGACGACTTTCCTCTACCGCACATCGATGAATTAGTGGACTTCACCGCGAGTCATGCATTGCTCTCCTTCATGGATGGATTTTCCGGGTATAACTAGATTCTGATGGCGCCCGAGGATAGAGAGAAAATTGCCTTCACTATGCCGTGGGAAACCTACTGCTATCGGATGATGCTGTTTGGGCTGAAGAATACCGAGGCTACCTATCAAAAGGCTACAACCACAATTCTGCATGATATAATCCATAAGGAGGTCGAGGTGTATGTGGACGATACGATTGTCAAGCCTAAAGAAAGAGAGGGCCACTACACCGCCTTGAAAAAATTCTTTCAATGGATCAGAGAATACAGACTGAGGTTGAATCCACAGAAATGTACTTTCGGCGTAATAGTAAGGAAAATGCTGGGCTTCTTGAGCACATAGAGGGGCATCAAGGTAGATCCTTTCAAAATCAAGGCCATCCTAGAAATGCCACCACTAAGGACTAAAAAAGGGGTGCGAGGCATTCTGGGTAAAGTGCAATTCATAAGATGATTTATTTTTAAATTAACCTTGACTTATGAACCACTATTTGGTCTCCTAAAGAGAGGAAAGAAATTCCGATGGGATGATCGATGTCAATTTGCTTTTGAACAGACCAAACAATACCTTCAGAATCCGCCCGTGTTGTCATCACCAGACCTGGGGAAGCCTTTGATTTTGTATCTGTCAGTAACGGACACGACGATGGGATGCATGTTTGCTTAGGAATCTGAGGATTGGGTGGAGAAAGCCATCTATTACTTAAGCAAGAAAATGCTGGATTACGAGACCCGTTACACCCGCTAGAGAAAGCTTGCCTAGCCTTGTTATGGGTTACTAGGAAGTTGAGGCACTACTTTTTAGCTCACTCTGTAATTCTGGTTTCGAGATTAGATCCCATCAAATATCTCTTTGAGAAACCAGCGCTTATGGGTAGGCTAGCCCGTTGGTTGCTTCTTCTTTTCGAATTTGATCTGAAGTATGTCACTTGCAAGTTAGTCAAGGGGAGAGCAGTAGCGGAGTTCTTGGCAGATCACCCAGTAGAAGGAGATGAAGCAGCAGAATACTTATTCCTAGATGAAGCCATTCTACAAGTAGAGGAAGAGATTTGAACAGTGTACTTTGACGGAGCATCTAACCAATACGGTTATGGGATAAGTGTGTTGTTGATAGCACCCGACAATTCCCATATACCTTTAGTTTCAAACTCCGGTTCAAGGTATCCAATAAAAAAGCAGAAAACGAGGCGTGTATCGTTGGTTTGGAAGCCGCCCTAGAACTAGGGGCAAAAAGGTTAGATGTCATCGAGGACTCGATCCTAGTTGTGTCTTAAACAAATGGAGACTGGAAGGTCAAATAAGAAAAGATGAAGATTTATCACCAAACCCTGGATGTTCTGATTCCTAGGTTTGAGAAGCTGACTTTCACGCATCTACTAAGAGAGAACAACAAGTTTGCCAACACCTTATCAACTCTATCTTCTATGATAGACATCCCGTTTGGAGTCTGGATGCGTCCGATCATTATTGAGTAGAAGTATACATCGGCTTATGAGACTATCGCGGCGATAGATGAAGCGCAAGATCAAAACCCTTGGTAATATGATGTCTAGAACTTCTTGGAAAATGAGGTTTATCCACCAGGGGCAAATGCCAAAGATAAGAGGGCAATACGGCGGATGGTCCAATTTATCATCTGCGGAGGTAAACTGTACAAGAGGGGTCATTTGGGAATGCACAAGTTGTGTGTTGAAGTAGAGGAATCAAAGCGCCTAATGGAGGCCATCCATGGAGGAGAGTGCGGAGCGCACATGAACGGAGTAATGTTAGCCCAAAAGATTCTCAAGCAAGGTTACTACTGGTTTACTATGGAAGAGGATTGTATCGATTTTGTTCGGCGATGCCACAAATGCCAAATTCATGCTAATCGCATGAACATCCTGTCGTCGAAGCTGTACAACATGACTTCACCATGGCCTTTCTCAGTTTGGGGAATTGAAGTTATCGACGCAGTCACACCGAAAGGGTTGAATGGGCATGAATACATTCTGGTGGCAATTGATTACTTCACAAAGTGGGTTGAAGCTCAGTCTTATGCAGTGTTGAAAGTAGCGCATGTGGTTAAGTTCATCCGAAACAATATCATTTGCCATTATGGGATCCCAAATGAGATCATTTTAGATAATGGCCCCCACTTCAAGAAAGAAGTGATCGACTTGTTGGAGAAATATAACATGGTTTTTCATAAGTCATCTACATACCGGCCGCAAACCAACGGAGCTGTTGAGGCCGCCGACAAGAACATCAAGCATATTTTGCAGAAAATGGTTGAGACCTATAGGGATTGGGCAGACAAATTGCCATTCTCATTGTGGGGCTATAGAACTTCAATCTGGATGTCTACTGGGGCAACTCCTTACTTTCTTGTCTATAGGATGAAAGCTGTTCTACCAATCGAAATAGAAGCCCTGTCGCTGCAGGTTATAGCTGAGTGTCAAATAGCAGAGGCGGACTGGCAACAGAGCAGGTTTGAAGAACTGATGCTGTTTGATGAAAGAAGGCTAAAAGCATTGTATCATGTTCAGGGTTATCAACGTGGGATTGCCAGTGCTTCTAACAAGAAAGTTAAGTCTCGGAATCTCAAAGAACGGGATTTGGTGCTGAAAGACAACCGAGCTCCCATCCATGACCCTAGGGACAAGTTCAGACCCAAGTGGACTGGTCCTTACATCATCAAAACTATCTGGTCGGGTGGAGCTGTTATTCTCATGGACCTAGGTGGCCTAGAATTTTCCCAACTGATCAATATGGACAAGTTAAAGAAATACTATCCCTGAGAGGCTTGCTAGGCCGAAAACCTGAAACGGCAACCTAGGCAAAAATTAGAGAACAAAAAAAATTAGAAATAAAGAAAACTGAGCTTGTAAGGTTGAAAACCCTAAAGGGCGACCTTGGCAAAAGTTAAAGCGCAAAAGGAGAGTGTTAATACTCGAGTGAACCCGAACTGAACTACGTAAGGCCTGATTCCCATCTTTGGGATACGTATACAACTTCGTTTTGAAGTTCGGCCATAAACACCTCCAAATCAACTGTCCTGTCCATGTGTCTGATTAGGTCATCTTTGTTTGTTATGTATCTGAGAGTTCGGTTGCGTTCTTTATTCTAAGAGCTGGTTACAGTGCTGAGCAGTGTTATTCAGTCAATGGGCAATTTGTGATCTTCGGATTCAGGGTTGTATATCTCAGGGATTGATTCCGTATGTGTCAAGTGGTGATCCTTATTGAACATGGTTTTGAAAAGTTTTGATAAAAGTTGATTTCGTTCAAATTTTACCTTTTACAGCTTAGACCATTTTTGGACAAAAAGGAAAAATTTCAATGCTCACAACTTTAATTTCATTGATTTCAATACAAAGTTCTCCAACTCTCGATACAAATCAAAGTTGCTTTTATTACATTCATAAAACTTGAAAAGTAAGATCAAAGCAATAAACTAGGGTATAGATGAGTTAGGTGCTCCTGCGTCCGCTGCTCGTGCTCATGGAAGCTTTTGATGCTAAAGTGGGCTCGGTTTATGCCTCATCTTTGAGCCAAGTCAGGCACTCGCCAGAAAGGGCGCAATTGAAACTAGGGGTAGGAGCCAAAAGTTCTCTTGTCCTCTAAGCAGTGAGGTACCTAGCCAAATGTGAACCTCGGACGGGAAACGAAATCGGGTACTCTACCCCCTCCTCTGGGCAAGTTTGATCATGTCCAAACTTACATCTGAACCGGAAAGGGAAGTAGAATACACAGTGTGTTAGGCTGATCAGTTGAATGCCAGGTTGCCGAGTCATGCTGTAGCTCATTTCGGTCAGATTAAACCAGGGGCAACGCCAAGCAATGTCAATAGCAGACCTGTTGCACATCCAGTGGCACCACCATCTCTTGTTTGGGAAATCCACTAGCTGTTGGTGGAAAAGTATGTTTGAGCTGAGTATGTAGGGCAAGAATCCACTACCTTCAGCTTATCCATAAGCCACACCTGGGAAGGGATGAAAGAAAAGAGAGATTAAAGAATAGAGAGATGTACGTTGAGAGAAAAAGTGAGAAAAGGGGTTTGAGAGAAAAAAAGAGCATGAGTGCCGAGAGATGTGAGAAATACGTATTAGAAAGGATGGGAAACATTACTTGAAGAAGTAGTGGACTCCCTGCAAATTTGGTAGTCTCTTGTCGATGGAAGGTGTCTAAGCTCATCAAAGTCTTGGCCAGCGCCAAGCCAATGCAACTCTTGCCTTCTTTCAAACCTTGGGCCACTTCGATCAATTGAATGTTGGATACACCAAAATTAGAGGCAAAAAAGAAGTGTGCCAGCATGCAAAAGCAAAGGGCCTGTTGCCTAAAACCCTGCCAGAGAACGTCGCCTCGGTTACCAACGTCAGAAAATCGATGAATCAGACTAGGAATATCCAGCTCTCCATTGTGGACCAAAGATCAAACCTCGTGTAGAGTAAGCCCGCACATCCATCCCAAAGCTTGGACCAGACCAAAGCGGGGTTGAGGTATGATTTCCTCATCGCGCTGGGATTCCATTAATGCCTGAAATTCTTCAATTTTCAGTCATATTTCTTGTCCCCCGAAGCGAAACACATTTGTGATTGGGTTCTAACATCTAGCTGCAGCATGAAGAAACGGAAAGCAAAGAGAAGTGCGGCTTAAAGAAAAAAGGGCATTTAGGCTGAAGCCATGAAAATTCATCTTTTCCGAGCCATCCAAAGCGGCTATCCAGTCTTGAAGCTTGCTGACAAATAAATTTTGAGAGCAAAATATCAAGGACTTGTGAGTTTGCCAGAAAAATAGCATGGGAGCATTATTTATAGAGTTTGAGAAGGAGCTGAGCATGACAGCTGGACAACACTAACTGACATCACACTGATGGCTAACCATGCATCAGTGAAGCTTAGCCGGGGTCTTGATGCTAGCCCAGTGCAGATCTGTTGCAGCGAAACCTGACCTTTGTTTGAATGGACTTCAATTGTACTTTTGAGTTTTGTTTTGTTTGTACCAAGTGTTTGTTAGCTTTTTCAAGTAGTTTTCATTTCATTTTTCCATTATCGAGTTGTATTTTATGTTTTGACTGGTTGTAAGTCATTATCAGGTTTATGAATCCATTCAAGTGCAAAACATTCATAGTTTCGAAGGTTACAAATGCAAGGGTAATGCAGTTCATCATATTGTGCAAAGAAATCATTCAACAAAACTTGCATTTCATAATTGGCGGGCCCAACCTCGATCATCGTTTTACATAACCAAAACAAAAGAAAGTTTTTGAAAAACAAAAGGTCTATCCGAAACTAGTTTTATAACTACATAACAAAACAAAAGCAAAAGCAAAAGCAAAATGAAAGAAAAACCATCATCGTCATCAGTAGCACATCCTCGCTCTCCTCCTCTTCAGCTATGTAGAAGGTGCATCGCTATCATCATTAGGGCTGCTCGACTGCAGGCCAATCTCCTCTCCCTCATCCTCTGGGGTCGTGGACCCGTTAAAAGACTCCTCGGAAGGCGAGCACTGCCTTACTCAACCTCTTTCCCGATCAGTACCTCATCGGCCTCTCACTGGGGCCCGTCTCTACCTATTAGCTGCGGAAGGTCCTGCAGGCACTACCGACACCGGCTCAAGCTGAAAAAGAATAGTTGTCAGATAGAGTGATCAAAAGTGTACAGTATGGCAATGACAGTAGGCTACACACAGAATGTACCTCAACCCTGTGGGTGACTAAGGCAGTCTGCCTTCTTTGTACCATGATGAGTAGTCAGTCGATCATCTAAAGGAGCTCGTCACTTTACGCTCGGGGAATCTGCAAAAGAATAAAAATTGAGAAAAGAAGATAGAAGTAATTGAATAGTGAACAGTAATGGCTGAGAATAAGCTAAGGTGCAGCATGGACTAGCATAAAAAGAAAGTGTACCTGCTTAACACCAGGGGCAAACACAAGTTTGCGGTCCCTCTCCTCGATGGGCTCATGTGGGATCTGCTCAATCACTCAATCTGGATGTATGTATATGATCTCAGTGGGAAACATAGGCAATCCAGGAATAGGAGCAACGACAGGGGCACCTCCAATGGGTGCATCGCCAGCCTTAGCAGTAGGAGCAACAGTAACCTCTGGCACAGCTCGAGTTATGCCTAGAGTAAGAAAGTCGTAAAGTCGCCGGGCTCATGGTGACGATCGCCGTCTTCACCTATCATTAAGAGGTCTAGCTCAAGACTGTCTTGTAAATCATCTACCACCCTCATGCTGGTAAGAGGAGGATGTGGAATATCAGGGTTAGCAACGCCCCGCGTCTAGCGGATGAATCTCTATCCCAGGTAGTATGCCTAGCCAAAAGGGCCCTCGAACAGGATCCTCATCGTGGAAACATGCCAGGCAGCGGTGTAGGTCGCCCTCGACACTTGGGGAATGCCTACCCAAGGGTGCTAGTCAACCTGAGAAAATCAGTCCAATGTCAGATATCAATGTAGTATGAGAAAATCAGTGTAGTGTCAGATATCAGTGCGATGTCAGAATGGCAGTACGGTGTCAGAATTAGTGCAGTGTTAAAAGTTAGTGTAGTATGAGAATGGCAATATGGTACAGCACAACAGTACAACAGTATAAGAGTGACCATATAGTGTGGGAAATAGTGCAATACCTGATCTACAAGGCGACGTTGCTCGAATAGCGAGTTGTAGTACCGAGAGCGGGGTACAGACAACTAGATCGGTCTTACTGGAATCGGAGCTAACAGAGTGAAATATGTGTAGACCCAAAGCTGCAAACCAAAGGCAAATAGATGACATGAGAAAACAGATTAGATAAGCAAGAAATGCAACAGTGAACCGAATGTAAAGTATATCAGAAAGAGGAGTGTAGGGTATACCTCCCGAACCCTCCAGTAGCCGCCGAGTGAATCCGCCTTGCGGTAGGAGACGGAGCTCATATAGTATTATACGGTGGCCAGACCTGCGCCACCCCAATCATAATCTGCCACCCTAGGAAAATGTACCAGTGCCCCTAGAATATATAATCCCATGGTATTTTCCCTATTTGCAAACAAGGTAGTACCAAAAAGATATACGAGGAAGCCACGGGTGTACTAGGCAACCTCGTCTCCAGTGGTTGGCTATGTGCTGGAGAAGTGCTCCAAGAACCAGCTGTAGCGCACGATCCCGTGGGTGGTAGTGTCTGGGATCGCTCCGAAAAGCTGGAGCTGTGCATCTATCCACTGAGTCATATCTGGATCAAAAAGGACTGGGCCACCGACCCCAACCCGCAAACCGGTCAACATTGAGAAGTCATATGGGGTCAGTGTCATCTCCTCGGTAAAAGAGAAGTGAAATGAGTTGGTGGTGTCCCACCATCTCTCCACCAGGGCCCCATAAAGCCAAGACTCGGCCCTCATTTGTATGAGCCCGGAGCAGCAGGGCCCAAAGCTAGCAGCATCTACCAAAGTGCGGACCTCCGCAGGAAGCTACTCATACCAACGTCGGGGACCAGATGTAGATCTGTAGCCGCCTATCCTCCGAGCGATCACCTATTAATTGGAAATTTTATCAGTATATGTACAACAGAGATAAGTGGTTTGCTCATCAAGTTCAACTTTCAATATGTATGCAAAATAAAATAAGAGAAAAGTTGTGTACCGTGGAAGCGTCGGCAGATATATGCTCCATGGGCTTTTGCAGTAGAGTGTCCTCATCCAACCCCAGAATGAAGCCCTCGAATCTTAAGATGCCGCCAGGGGGTGGCACATGTGTACGCGGCCAGTATGTGGCCACATCAAAAGGCCTCTCGGCTAGAGGAAGCAATGCAGTGGCTTCCTTTACCTCCATGTCTGCACCAAGGGCAGCACCAATACCTATAGCAGGCTCCGGATTGGGAACATCGTCACTAGCCATGAAAAAAGTGAAGAAAAAGTGAAAGGGGATGAGTGAAAATAGGTGAAATCCTAAATCCCAAACCCTAAAAGAGAGAAAATGAAGAAATTGTGGAAAATCAAAAGGGGATAAAAGGAAAATGTGAGCAATGTGGGTAAAAGTGAGAAAAAACAAAGAGAAAACACAAACTTCAACCAAAACAATTTTTAATCGATTCAAAATAAAGAGGAAAACAAGTTGTTTTAGGAAATTTTTGTGAGGGTTGTTGGGTAAACTCAAGAAAAAGAGGTAATCTAGAGAGAATGGAAGTTTAGAGAGAAAGGGGGGGGGGGGATTTCGACCTAGGTTGCGATCCAAATGAGAGTTATTTTGTTTTTTAAACAGCCACAAGCGTAGCTTTTACCAAACTGCCCCTTGCCGCGGTAGTGCATCGCTGAGGCTCGGCCGGCCTTTGGTGTTTTCAATTCTGTTTTTCTTTTTTTGTTTTGTTTTGTATGTGTTGCTGGATTTTATTTTATTTCTTCTTTATTTTAATTTCTAAGTTATAATTTCGGGTTCTAATTTTCGGTTTTAATTTTGAGTTTTTGATCATGGGTTTTGATTTAAGTGTAATAAGGAGTTGTATGTTAACAAGAAAAATGAGTGTTGAAAGAAAGAAGAAGAAGAAGAAGAAGAAGAAGAAAAAGAAGAAGAAGAAGAAGAAAGAAAAGAGAGAGAGGAGAAAACAAAGAATAAAGGCAAAATAGCAAGAGATCAAAGGAAATAAAGAGACGGAGCAAGATATTCATTTTGTATTGTTTCGTTGAGTGAGCGCATAATTGGATTTATATTGATTTTACTTCATTAGTTTAACTTTGTAAACTGTTCTGGTCATTGATGGCTTGTCATGTTCAGTTCGTAATTCATTTCATAATTCCTTACCCCACGATATTATACGTATGGTTCATTCGAGGAAATGCACGATATTGTATGTACAGTTCATTTAGAGGAGTTTTGGATAAAATCATTTGTGCCCTTTGGATCGCATCCTTCCACCCCTTCCTTGTCTCGCGTGCAACGGGTTAGGATTACCCTTCGGTTAAAAACATTTGCGTGCGTACTGGTGTTCACACCACCCTTCGGCTAAAAACATTCGGGTGCGTCCCAGTGTTCACACCACCCTTCGGTTAAAAACATTCGGGTACGTGCCAGTGTTCACACCACCCTTCGATTAAAAACATTCGGGTGCATCCTGGTTTTCTCACCACCATCCGGTTAAAAACATTCGGGTGCATCCCGGTGTTCACGCCACCCTTCGGTTAAAAACATTCGAGGCGTCCCGGTGTTCACACCACCCTTCGGTAAAAACATTCGGATGCATCCCGGTGTTCACGCCACCCTTCGGTAAAAACATTCGGATGCATCCCGGTGTTCACGCCACCCTTCGGTTAAAAACATTCGAGGCGTCCTGGTGTTCACACCACCCTTCGGGTAAAAATATTCGGATGCGTCCACCACCCTTTGGTTAAAAACATTCGGGTGCGTCTTGGTGTTCACACCACCCTTCGGTTAAAAAAATTTGGGTGTGTCCCGGTGTTCACACCACCCTTCTACCCGGTGTTCACACCACCCTTCGGTTAAAAACATTCGGGTGCGTCCTGGTGTTCACACCACCCTTCAGTTAAAAACATTCGGGTGCATTCCAGTCTTCACACCACCCTTCGGTTAAAAACATTTGGGTGCATCCCGGTGTTCACATCACCCATCGGTTAAAAAACATTCAGGTGCGTCCCGGTGTTCACACCACCCTTCGGTTAAAAACATTCGGGTGGGTCCCAGTGTTCACACCACCCTTTCCTTCTCATGCGTGTAACGCGTTAAGATTTCAGTTGAGACCTCGGGTGTGCCCAATGGTTATATTGCTCTTCGTCTTTCCTGTGCGTCGTGTAGTTAAGTTTACATATTTTCTTACATCCTTTCTGCATGAAATATGGTTTGGCTCATGATCCTCATGCGTGGCGTGTTTATTTACTTACATCTTTTCATCATTGGAATTGTTGTGCCTTGTTTCAGTTTGTTTAACTGTGGCAATTTCTTTGCATGGCATTTGTATTCAAATGTTTCATTGAGCAGCCTCATTGAACGATCATAAATTATGTTCTTGCATCAGGCATATCATTTGCATGTTGCCCCAGAACTATGCTGGTTTGATTCTTTGCAAAGGAATACGTAGGCAGCCTACGGGCGCAACCATTTAACTTATGTCTTGCTTTCTTGTCCAAGTCTTATGGCCTTGTCAAAATGGATCGTCTTTTGTCTTTGACATTCACTAACGTCATTTTATGACTTCGAGCTCTATCAAAGAGGGGCAACTGTAAACACCCCATTTTTGATTGCCTGAAAGACTTAGGCGCTTGGTTCAATACACTCAATGATGAAATTTGAATTGTGAATTCGTAGCGATTCAGATTCAATCAGGCTCCCGAAATAACCACAAATCTTCAACATTTACCTTGTTTAAACCCGTGAGTTTCATTTTTGGACCTTTTCCCACCCTGAGTTGAGTTTGAACCAAAAAAACAGGAGAGACCATCAAGGCCCAGCCGTGCATCAGTGATGGTCGGCCGTGGCTATGAATGGTCGGCCAGCCCTCGATGGCGATAAACACTGTTCTGGGTGGGGGGCCGCTAGCTGTCAATTTTTGAAGATATTTATCACATTTTGAGCTCAAATTCTATAAAAACGAAGCTCTGGGATTGTTTTGAGGGTTGAACAAAAATCTAGAAGCCATATATACACCTTGAGAGCTCTTGTCTCCTCCTTCTACCATTGCAAGCAAGCTTTGAGCTAACCTAGCTTGTCTATACCATCTCTATCCTCTATTTACAACCTTGTCTTATCACCCTAGAGCCTTGGTTGATATTGGAGAAGCATGATTTAAGCTTGAGAGTGAGTTGAAGTCAAGTTTGAATCATCAACAACAAGCTTACCCCTTGAAAGTTATAAGCTTGTTTTCTTCTCTCTTACTCTTTTTTCTTTCACTTACTTCTTAGTTCTTGCTGTTTTGAATTGTACTTATAACTCAAACCTTCTCTTTTCCACTCTTTTCCTTTGATGTTTACACTAATTTTCAGAGGTTTAGAAAGGCTAAAAATCATGTTTTGAAGCTTCAAAAGTGGAGGGGTTAGCCACCCCTCCTTATCCTCGCTTACTAGCCTTAATTATCTTCTTTATTGTCTAGCTTTTCAAGCTCTTTTCATATATGTTCTACCTCAGTTTTTCATGTATTAAGGGCTATTTTGAGGTTGTCTAAGCCTTTTTAATTAGGTCATGCCTTGTTTAGTACATTTATGATTTCATAAGTTGGCATACTTGTTACTTGTTATGCTTTCTTTGTTTATTTCCATGTTTAGAGTCTAAGTTTAATAATCAATCCATCATTCATCTCTTTCATACTTGAGAATAATCTCAACCAATTGAGGTTGTTCAAATCATGTATGAAAGGTTCCCACATAATGGCTTAATCTTTCCAAAGATTTATTGCCAACGGTGTGGTCTTTCTCTCATGCTTTAGAAGAACCTCTTATTTGACATTACTTTTTGTTTAGAGGACTTTAAACATCACCATGGACAAATGGACTAAAGAATGGCAAGGCATAATAAAATTGGTTTAAAATTTGGATCAACACACTTAAAGAAAAAGGCTTAAAATTGCTTTAACTTGGCCAGACGTTATGCCAAGTTACTTGTGTCAAGAGTCATCATATGTTAATTCATAGCATTTTAATGATTCTTGAAGCGTTGCAACCTTCCTTTTTGAGTTCATGCTATGACAAGAGGAAAGGGTGGTCCTATTCTTTGCATTCTTATCAACTTTTGTCTAGAATTGAATTCGAGACCATCAAGCAATCATATTGCTCATTGATGGTTTTGGAATCAATTCCAACCCACTCTCGAGGATTTCCCATGACAGAGAAGGAATGAAGGACAAATAGAGCTTGAAAATACTCTATCTGCACTGATTTCACCTCAGAGCACAGAAACAAAGCTTTGAACCAAATTGATGCACGACCGGCCCTTGGTGTGTGGCCAGTAGTGCAATTTTGCAGAAACAGAGGCAGTGGCTGAAGGTGAAACAAAGATGACCTGGGCAGACAGAGTAGCTTTGAAGCGATGTGCATGCAATCTTCATCCATCTTCCATTATGTTCTTATCAAATGCAATTAATTATTTCGTTAGTATGATTGTCATAGTTGCGAACAAATTGTGTTGTAATACTTAATTAGTCTAATTAGTTGTAGCTAATTAGTTGATGTTGTAATATTTGATTAGCTTAGCCTAGTTTTCTTAATTAATTAGCTTAAATGGTTAGTTAATTATTCATTTCAAATGTTGTAATAATCAATTAATTAGTTTAGCTATTTATTCAAATTCTGTAATAATTAGCTTAATTAGCTTAGATTAGCTTGGTTAGCTCGGACTCTCCTTCGTGATAGCATAATGTAATAATGTGTATGTTTTCCAATCCCATGTCTTTCTCCATTTTATTTATTCTCTTTTGATGGTTAGATTAGGGACATGTTTCAATTAGCATACCTTATGTTTGCATACATTCATTTTGTCTTGCATGCACCGGGGCTCGGCGTATCATTCAAATTGCATTGTCATTTCAATATTTCTTTGAATACGTGTTTAACCAAATGATTATCAAATTGCCTTATCCGCCATATTAATAGTCGAGCCTATTAATTGCATATCGCATGCGTTGCATTAGACATTTTGCATAGTTAGGAATCATGCAATTTTTTTCTAACTCTTTTGTTTATCTTAGCTTGGAGTACTAGGTGAGTTTTTAATGGTTTAGCATACTCGCATGAGTGTAGGTGAGTGTCATGTTTAGCATGCTTGCCATGAAGCTAAGTGTTTAAATGCTATAACTGTTTGAATGCCTATGGATGAAGGCTTGTTTTTTGAATTGGAACGATTCAACGAATGTACGTTTGAATCCCACTTTGTTGAGTGGCAAATTCACAACTTTAAGCCCACTTGAGGTGGCAAAATCAAACCCCTTTCATAAAACAGATATGAAATTGAATTGTTTCAATTTGAGCAAATTAGTCTATACTTGCTTGTGCATATCACATAGTAATGCTAGCTTAATAAACCGGAATAAGAGCATATAATGTTTATAAAAATCATATCATGATTAGTATAGGCCGATCTTTGATCGAGCGAGCGGGGGTGCTCAATTCATGGCCTCCTCCTCTCGTACCTAAGTTCCTGAGCTAAGGCAACTTTGGTGATTATGGACACGTGGCCTTTGGCACGAGTCATGGGTTTCATAAATTTTTCCAAAATAAAATATTTAGGTGGCGACTCTGTATCTAGCAAAGCAGTCCAATTTTGGCATTTTTGACAAATTCTGCATATTGTTGCATTTCTGTTGTCATCAAATTCCATTCATGCGGGGGATTATTAGAAATGGTTTTGGAAAATAAGATTTTTCCTCAACTTTGGTCTATTTTTTAGGTGGGACCCATGTGCCAAAGTTGGCGGGTCTAAGTGGTAATGCGTTCTATGTCGCGTTATGATTCACATAGTATATTTGGTTGCTCAAAACCATTATCGGGTGAATGAGAAATTGAAGCCAAAGTGAGCTTCATGAAAATAGAGTTTTTGGTGGAATTTCCTTAAGGTTTGGTTTAAGGCTCGTCTCATATTGGTTTGGTGGGCAAACTTATGTGGGTTTATAAGGCATGGGTTTGTGACTTGGGGAAGGCCCCAAGGGGGAACCCAAGTTTGTAGAAGGAAGAGGTTATGGAAAAATTGGGCTAGAGCCATTGGACCCAAAAATCAACACACATGCGCCGCCGTCCGTTTGGCTGGCCGGTTGGCGGGGGCTGGGTTGGGCCTGGGCATGGGTGCGTGGTATGAGGTTGGATTGGGCTTGTCCGACCCAATACTTACTTTTCGGGCTAAAAACATTTGAATTTAATTTTATTTTTTGGTAAAATAAAATCTGTCCAATTTAATTTCAAATTTTAGTTGGAAAAATTCAAAATTGTTTGCACCTCTTCAATATTTCTGTCCAGGTTTCATATCTGATCGCATAGATTTAAATATGTTTGAATTTAAACCAAACAGATTCAATATTTGTTTGAAATTTAAACCCAACAGGTTCTTTACCTATTCATTTAAACAAAACAAGTATACTACCTGTTCAAACAGGTTTGCGCCTGTTTAATTCAAACCAAACAGCCACAAATTCTCCTATAAATAGATAGATGCTCATTTGGATTTTGCATTCAGAAAATTCGTTCTTCGCTCTATAATTATTCTCTGCATTTTGCTGCATTTAATTTTTTGTGAGAAAGAGTGTATATACAAAGTGTTTTAGTTGTGCGAATAATTTGTAGTGCTGTAATTATTCATTGTTGATCATTTTATCCTGGGAGATAGACGTTCACAATCTGAAAGCATTGTGGAGAGAGCGAATCTTTCTTAAGGATACAGTGTTAAACACTGGACTTGATCAATAAAATTTGTTCAATAAATTAATTTGGTAATTAATTAATTTACTTTCTGTTTTATAATTTTTTATTTTAGATTTTGATTTTGTTATTGTAACAAAATAAAAATCTATTTTTATTTATTTATTTTATATTCTGATTTGGTTTTTGTAATTAAACAATCTCTCTCTTTTTCTTTATTTCTTTTGTTTGTTGTTAAGTACACAAACATAATTTATTCATAATACACTGAAGATTGTCCAACATAAACTGTCTTCAATTGAACTATGTACAACACTACAATATTAAATGCAAGTATAAGATTTACTTTTTTTTTTATAAATGAAACAATTCACTTTTTCTTCTTCTCTTGATGTGGGATTATAAAATAAATCATAAACTAATTATAGTTTTGTTTTTATATGGTTAAATGGAAACTAGCCAATGATTTTTTTTAATTGTTTAAAATTAAGAAAATCAGTATAAGAAATTGTGGTTAAACCGGAAAATCAGTTAAACTGAAAACAATTAAGCCTAATCGGTTAGGTCAAATGAACAACTAACTTATACAAAAAATAATTAATTAAAACTTTTAAATGTTATTTTAATTTTAAAATTTAAATTGTCTTGAATTGAAACAAGCATAACGCTACAATATTAAATGAGAGTATAAGATTCACTTTATATGATTAAAACAACTCATTTTTTTCCTTTTTCTCCCGATATGTAATTATCAAATAAATTATAAACTAATTAGAATTTTATTTTTATATGGTTAAATGGAAATTAGCTAATAGAGATTTTCTTAATTGTTTAAAATTAAGAAAATCAAGAAAATTAGTATCAGATATTGAAACTCTTACAAAGCTCCTCACTAAAAACTCCATTTTCCTTATATAATATATAGATAGATTTTAATTTAAAAATTTAAATTGTCTTGAATTGAAACATGCACAACACTACATTATTAAATGGGAGTATAAGATTCACTTTATATGATTAAAACAACTCATTGTTCCTTCTTCTCCCAATGTGAGATTATCAAATAAATCATAGACTAATTAGAATTTTATTTTTATATTGTTAAATGGAAGTTAGCCAATGGAGATTTTTTTAATTGTTTAAAATTAAAAAAATAAAGAAAATTAGTATGAGATATTGAAACTCTCACTAAAAACCACATTTTCTTAATATATAGATAGGAGAGTTTATAATTTTAAATGGAGTCCATACATTTTTTTTAATATAGAGTCTACTATTCTCTTTTATATTTTGAGGTAGAGTTTCTTCAGTTCAAAATTTGAACTGGAAGGCATTGTTTGGACCCGTGACATTCACTACGAGTCTCGTTTCAATGATTCAAATCATTTATTTTGTCGAACATTCATATATTTCATTCACACAAAAAATTGTGTCGATCCAATAATCATAACATATTTAATTTATCGCATTTTTTTATCAAAAAAAATAATACAATTGGGCTTTTAAAAATGAACCGTACATTTTTTTTTTTGGTAACAAACGCCGTAAATTAAACAAATTACAGCTATCGAATCGACCTAACTTTTTTTGTAGATGAAATATATGAAGTGCTTGACAAAATGAACGGTTTAAATCCTCGAAACGAGACCCAATGTGAACCGTATAAATCTAAACATTGCCCTTCAATCTAAATTTTAGATTGGAGGGATCCTTTTCCTTTATATTTATACCAATTTTATATCCTGTTTTTATTCCCACAAACAAGCTCATTTTAGGGTAGGTATCAAACTTAATCCTCAAATGTTAGGTGTCACGATTTTATTTGACTGGTTCTTGTATTTGTTTGTACTAAAAAGAGTCTTAAAGGCTTTCAGTGCAAAGGTCCAATTTTAGATATGCTTTGTTCAAAGATCCTAGCATAAAAATATTAAGGCTATAGTGACAATCCTATGTCGAATGACCAAACTACCTATTATAAACTTATTATTCTCTCTCTCTCTCTCTCTCTCTCTCTCTCTCTCTCTCTCTCTCTCTCTCTTTCTCCTCTCTCTCTCTCTCCATCAGAGGCGGCGAGGGCTTTGATCGTCGCCGACTGTCGCTCTTTTGGCTCCTATCGACGAGGGCTTTGATCGTCGCCGACTGTCGCTCTTCTGGCTCCTATCGACGATCGCTCCTCTCCAACGAATCCTCTGATCTCTGTCGCTGCAGTCATTCTATTTCTCCTTATGCAAATCGTACTCATCTTCATCATCAGCTACCACTACGGCGACCTAACCCCTGATTTGCCTCTCTCGCTGTTGTCGTCGCCATTAGGTCCGTACATGATACCGCCAAACCCGCCAAAACTGCACCAAATCACTTTGAACCGCACTGAACCGTACAATTTTTAAACTCTGGCGGGCGAGTTGGGGTCCCAAGAGTGACGGGTCAGCGAGGGTGGCGGTTGGAAATTTCTAACCCGCAATATAAACTGAACCAACCTGCCTTCTGTGTTTAAAAAAAAGCATCCTCTGTTTTATACACATACAACAAGTGAATTCCAGCCATGGATTACATCTATCACATATATTCTCACACATACACAATAATTCCTTAATTAAACCTAGTTGACACCCACATTTGATCTTATTCATCATCGATTCATCGCCGCTAGGGATGTACACAACATCTCATCTCATTCCTCTTCTTTACCTTGCTGATTTGCTTAGTTAGCCTCTCCTTACCGCCGCGGCTGCTTTCTCCTTCTCTTGTTGATCGGCGTGGCCTCCTTTTCGTCGTCGGTACGTGCCTTTTTTCTCTCTTCTCTCTCTCTCTCTCTCTCTCTCTCTCTCTCTCTCTCTCTCTCTCTCGGCTCTATATATATATATAGCATCATTCCCTCTGCTCCTTTCTTTTCTCTGATTCTTTATGTATATAACATCATTGATATTTATAGGGAAGCACTCATTGATAATTTTTATTTATATATATATTTATCATTATTGATAATTTTTATTTATTTACTTGTCATCATTGTAAATTTTCTATTTTGTAATAGAGAACAGATGAGTGCGTTGTTGATGGAAACCCTCCTACACCAATTGCAGAATCAACTACTATTGCTAGTTCTATCACTACCAGTGCCACAATGCTTGTCAAGAAGCAACTATTGTTAAGAACTAATTTATCTCAAAGTTAGTTTGATTTTAAAGTTCTTGAGGTTAGACTTCATTCTTATTCTTGAATGTTATTTTTTTTAATCTTATATTAGATGAATATTTTAATTTTGACTATTTTATTTAATTTATAAATTAGATATTTTTACTCTTTCATTCAAGTTTTGTAATTTAAATTATATTTTTTATAAATCGCCAATCCGCACCAACCGCCAAGGCAAATCCATTATTATTTGTCAACCGAACCACTAGTTTTCAATAAGAAAAATGGAAAATTCTAATGACACTTTTATCAATCTGTCACCCGCTGTATAGTTTCTATTTTTCTCCAAAACTGCATCGACTTGCACCGCCCCGCACCGCATACACCCCTAGTCACTGCCACCAGCGCGGTACAGGTATAACAAGAGTAGTAGATATCAATCTCCATATCTCCTCTCTCTCTGGCTTAGATCTCCGATCCTACAATCCTTCGCGAAACCTTCTGAGTTCAAGGTTCTTTGTAACAACCCTGACCTCTGATTAACATGCAATCCATGATTAAGAATGCTTAATAAGTAATTAAAATGAAATTCTGTATTCATTACGTGTGTTATGTGTTGTATGAATTTCTATCTATTCTGTGTAGGAATATTTGTCTCTAATTTTGTTCTCTTCTGTAAATTGACTATCGGCATCCGATCATGAAATTGACTTGGTTTTTTGTGTTAATTGGAATTTTTAGAATTTTATGATAGGTTTAATTAAAATTCGGTTCGGAACGATTAAGTTAGAATAATTAATGCTCAATTAAGTCTAATTAATGAATTTCTTAATCCAAGCCTATATATGGCACCTTTTATACTTCCACTCATTCTTTTTCTTTATTTCAACACATCCTTGAGCTAGCGCACACACACAAACATGAGAGAGGGTGAGTAAGGAGAAGATTGAACTCAACCAAAGGATTTTCTAGGAAGTGGAAGAATTGAACTTAAAGATTCAAGAATTAAGCTTCTAGTTCTCATCTTGGGAAGTCTAGGTAAGAATTCAACCTTTAAATTGCACAAATATGATGTGTAGGACTTGAACTCTAAAGAATTAAGTTGGTTGATACAAGAATTGAGTTGGAATTGAAGAGAAATGAACCATATCATGCATGCATGCTCATTTCATCACAATTTGAGGTTATTTTCAAAGAATTTTCTCTTGCATGTCCTTATTTTGACCTTTTTCTAAGAATTCAACATGTTTTTGAGTTAGACGCCTCATTGGATCATGTTTTGAAAGCTTTGAACTTGCACCTTTGCATGCATGATATATAATTATATGTTTTCACAATTTCAAGGTTGAGTTTTTAATAATTGACAAAGATTTTGGGTTAATTTTGTGACATGATTTTGAATTCACCATGTTTTATCGGTTTTCTAGTGTTTTCTCAAGTTTTGGGGGCCAAAAGTTGCATTTTAAGACTTTGAATTTGAGTTTTGCAGTTTGGAGGTAATTCTGGAAATCCCAGAATTCTCTGCTTGAGCGATAGATCCTGCACTCGAGTGGCCACCATTTTTTTTGCATATCCACTCGAGCAACCAGAAGTCCGCTCGAGTGTGAAATGCATGCTCCTAGAAGTTTCATTTTTTTGCAGACCACTCGAGCTATAAGAGTAACGCTCAAGCAAGGACCTGAGTCTCACGCTCGAGTGACCATCAAGCATACGTCGAGCGTTAAAATCACACAACCACTACTTTTGCAAAGTTTGCAAACAGCTCGAGTAGCCCCTCACATGTTTGCATGTCTGCTCGAGCGAAGGAAATTGTGCTCGAGCGGGACCCTTGTTTTCAACAAGTTTTGTTAAGGGTTCCAAAGTGCATTTTGGCATCCACATTGCATCCTAGGCATTCGTAGGCCATGATTAAGACTCAACAAGAGGTTAAGACTTAGAAACACACTAAGAATGAAACAAAAGAAGTTAAGTACCAACCGAGTGTGTGTTTCATTATGTGTTTCTGTTATGCGTGTATGTAGGTCATGCGCCACAAGTTATCTGATTTGTCTATTCTGCAAGTGGAGCCATCTGTGAGTAGTAACTTTGTAAAGCTATGTTTATGTCTAAGTAATTTCTTATATGATATGATATGACAAGAAATGCTCTATTTTATGAAATGTTATATTCTGCCCAATGAATGATTGTTCAATTTCTGACAAGTATTCGTGGCATTCTTAGTACAAGGTCCTTGCCTGGGGGTAATAATACCGTGGTTTCACAGCCCTTGCCTGGGGGTAACAATATTGTGGCTGAAGTATAATACAAATACCCGGTACCGAAGGTTCCTAATGGAACTAACAAGCAAGTTAATGCTAATGGATGTACCATGTATAATGAAGCATGAACTCTGATTTCTATATGTAGTTTGAACAAGAACATGAATATAAATCTGTTTCTAATATGAACTCTGATTTCTGTACCTGTTATGAACACCATTCATTTAAACCCTTTACTCTGTTATTAATCACTGGGCTTCTGTTCACTATTTATATTATGTATGTAGGTGAGTAGGTGCGTGACTAGGCCTAAGTTGCTGCCTAGAGTTTTGGGTCAGCCAGTCACTGTGCCTCCCGGGGAGGTTTCTTTTGCAATGTTTAGTTTTGTAACCTTAATACAGATGTTTTTGCTTTGTTTTGTTTATCTGTACATTGGGCTAAGTCCCTTTTTGGCTTCATTTGTATTAATGGGTGACGTATGACTAATGTATTTATGACGTCACGTATATATATAAGTTTGTTTTGAAGATTTCTGTCTCATATACATTAACACAGCTCTATGGACATTTTATATTTTCTATATTTGTTTCCACAGCCCCGTATTATATGTTGTTATGTTAAGAGGCCTTCGGTAATCCAAGGATTACTGGCCGGTTACGACACTAAACCTATGGGGGCGGGTTTGCGTCATGATATTCTTGTTGAGTGGTGCTTCTTGGTTAAGATCTTCATCTTTGAAGAAGTCGCCAGAGGCTCTTTACTGCACCATCATCGACTGTCTCTCCTCCTTTGTGTCAAGGTACATTTTGAGTTAAACTCTATATATATATTTTTGAAATAATGATTTAGTTTGACGATGTTTGTGCATACTGAATCCTGCACTAGATGAAAATGGATCAGAGTTCCGCAACTGAATAGACTATCTAGGAACTGAGGACCTACAAACATAGAACACCTTCAGAGCTGCCCGACCGGGGTTGGCTAGAAAACCCCTCTAGCATGGAAATGAGTGGTTGGAGAAGATGAGGGACTCTCTCTCTGTCTAGAGAGAGGAAAAGGAAAGCTCAGTTTAGTTGTGTTTAAGTGAGTAGAGTTGTTATAAGATGTGATTGGATTAGATAAGTTTAATTAACTTCAATGTGAAGAGAGTGAGGTTTATATAGAACACTTTACTTGCTGCCCAAGATGGTTTCATGGAGCTTTGGTGCTTCAAGTCTTCCTCTAGCATTGCTCAAGGTAAGGGACCACAAGGTAGTTGATGATGTATCAATGTGCTTGTTATAACCATGCATACAACAGATCACATTCTTTCAGTCAACTATTTTCGTGATTCTGGGGAGAAAGGACCAGCTGAGATGGCAACCTTTATGTGCAAGGTTCCCTCAGCTCAATACCATTGTACCTTGGCTTGGCCTTGTGTAAATTTGTTGTAGAGATGGACTGGCCCATTTGGATAACTTGGTGTGGTCTCGGCCTACTTTGGTCCTGGAGATAGGTTTAGCCAATGAGTTCGGTCTATAAATTGAGCACGGCAGCTTGATCCAGCCTAACATTGCGGTTGGACTGGCCTTTCCACTGAGAGTTGGGCCCAAGTGCTTGTGGACTTGGAAAGACTATTTTTTGTAGAGATGGGCTCAATTGGCTGACCCACACATTTATCTGACCCACATGGGCTTGGGCTTAGTAGATAGACCTGCGTAAGGCTTGGATCCGATCCATTTATATTTTGCCCCTTTATTTTCCCTCTAGCTCGTGCTAAGGTTCCCCTTGGGGGGAGCTACTGTTCAATGCCCCAACATCGCGTCGCTTCGGTTCTACTCCATCTCGGCCTTAGTGGCGGTTCCATCCTAACACACGCGCTCTACATGCATCCTTTTACAGTGACACGTGGTGACTTTGTACAGGCGTGCTAATATAGTGTGCTGATTTGATACAAAATGATGTGATTTTGTAAATACCCTAGGGCTGTCCATTCAATCCTTTCGTCTCCTCTAAGTTTTGTAATCCCCAAAACCCTTGCATTCTCTCTAGCTGGTTCTAAAGGTGCTTCGTCCCGACGGTCACCATCATTATCGTTGATTCTAGGTGATGTCGTCTTCCCTTGGTTCCATTTGTTAAGACCTTCATTTCTTTACTATCCTCTCGTCAAATCACTGTAAGTTCATCTAAAACCCTTCTTCTCTTCTGCTTCTCTGTTTCTGTCGCCATTGCTGGCCCTTGTGCCACTGTTTACTGCGACTGGTACTATTTCCATGTCTTTTTCTTTGATTGGTTTGGTCTCTACCCTTCTAGGTCTAGATCATGGGAAAGTTTCGTCCATTGGTTGATATCCTTGAGGCAATGGCCATGTTTCGTCGGGACTACGGTATTCTGAATGATGTTACCATTGCATTGGCTAAAGTTGATACCAAGCGCATGGGTACTAGGAATACTACTGTGTTCCCTATTGCTGGTATCATTGAAGGGGGGGTACGGTTCTCTTTGTACCCTCTGGTTCGTCATTTCTTGCATCAAGTTCAACTTACCCCAATGCAAGTTTCCGTGAGTCTGTTCTATGTTGTTTGTGGTGTTTTTGCTCTGAATAGGCATTTAGGCTTTAATCTAGATATCTGGGACATCCTTGGTTGCTATACCCTTTCTCATAAAAAAGACCACAGTACCTATTACCTTCACGTTCGTTCCACTGACTCTCATCTGGTCACTGACCTACTTGGCTCTGATAAGCATAATGACAACTTCCTCCAAGTTGGTAACAACTGGGAGTTCCCTGCTGGGACTGAGATCCAGTCCGAGAGGATGCCCCAAAAAGATAGCTACCCAGGTCTGAACCCCTCCGCCTTGGTATTTCTGTACTTCTGCTTTTGGTTTGCTATTCTGCTTGAGTGTTGTGTTGATGTAGTTTCCTTTTTCTACAGAATCTTCCCGTTATTAGAGGAGGCCGACCTGTGAAAATACTAAAGCAATCAAAGCCATACTGAGGTACAAAAAGAGATTTGCCCCGAGCTATTAGAATATCAAGCTACTTACCAAACTACTATCCCCAAAAGGGCAAGACTTGTTGCTTCCTTACTGGATTCTAATACTGAAACAGACACTCCCCTTGTCCCTTTGATCACCAATCGTCACCCTCGTTGTAGTCTGTTTGCTAAGAGGACTCCTTCTTCTACCCTTAGCTTCACAGGAGATAGTTCAATGTCAAAGAGAAGGGTACTTATGGATTTGGAGGATGAGGCCTTTGGTTTTCCTTCGGCTTTAGAAACTCCCTTAATGAGAGCCGAACCAAAGAGTTTGATGGATGTAAAAATTGAAATGGGGTCTGCCAGCCCTTCTATTGCTGTTCCTGAACCTGGTGCCCTGACTGTTGAAAAGTCAAAAAAGAGAAGACAAGAGATTGGTAAAGCTAAGGTTGATGAGACCTTTGAGGAGCCCGTTGTGGATGAATCCTGTGAACACTGAGAACCACCTATGCTACATTAGGGCAAGCCCATTTCTACTTCTGATTCTGTGGTTCCATCCAAAGACCTTGCTTTTGACATAACTAAAACTTTGTTGCTATCGGTGGACATGGCGGACCACAATGGACCTCGTGATATTCCCATCTTGAAAGGAACTCTTCAAATGATGACTGCTGTGAGTACCCCTATTTTTTCCTTTCTTGTTCCTCTTTGTTTGTATTGTTCCCTTTTTTCTTAATGCCTTTAGTTGTTACAGTGCATTCAAAGGATGCATTTGTCTATTACCCAAGCTAAAGCATTGGAGAAGGCCGTGCTGGAGGCCGCTAAAAGTGTTGAAAGGTTAACAACGAATCTTGAGGCCGAGAAGGAAGGCCATAGAACTGCAGAGAGAGAGGTGTTTCGTTTGAACAAGGTTGTTGCCTCTGCTGAGAAATCTAAAGAAGCTGTTGTTGGGGCCCAGGCCTAGCTTGAGGGAAAAGTGGTTGAATTAGAGGCGATTATAGTGGTGATGGCTGCTAAGCGCTCGACTCTAGAAGCCAAATACTGGCAACAAGGCTAGGATGAGGCTGGAGATGCCTACAAGGGAGAAGTGTTAGTACTGCACGACAATCTCCTTTTTTTAAAGGCTAGACAAGTGCTCTGGCTACTGCCCAGGTCCCTGAGGGGTCTCCTTTGTTCTAGGAAATCCTTGTTCCTTTCAAATCCTTGATTCTGAAAACTGCTACCATGCTACTTCCCCACTAAAGATTTCTCCAAATACTGGTTCTGCGGACAAGGCTCCAGGGAATGAGACTGCCAACAAGCCAATGCATGCTGAAGAAGGCGGGAACATAAAGATTGAAGCTATGGAGGAAATGGTCAAGGAGGCTCATGTTTCTCAAGATGTTGGAGCTGTTTCTACTTTTCCTCCCACAGATGATTTGGACAAAACTATGAAACCTGTTTTTGAGGTTTCCTTGAAAGTTGATGTGATCTTTGAAATGACTTGAAGTTTTTTTTTTTTTTTTTTTAAACTCTTTCTTCTTTTTACTTTCTGCTGTACTGGAGCTCGGTCTTCCTAACGAGTTGCCCCCTTATGCTTGTCAAGATAATTTTTCTTCTTTTTATTGTTGTTTGTGATGCCAGCTGTGCCTTTGTTAGATGATGAAATTTTCCCTTTGACTTTGTAATCTGATGCTTTCTTGCTTCTATGTCTGAATGTTATCTGTGCTGTTTTGCCCCCAGCCGAGCACTGTTGGGACCTCCGCGCTGAATAGCTGCTCGGTTTGGTTAATCAATATGTTGCATAACGATGTTTGTTTCTTGTAATGAAAGGGGAAGGTCTTACTTAGGTCCAGGTTTGGTTTTGAAAAACAATTGTTTGCCCCCACCTAGAGCTAAGTAAGATTGATACTCAAGAAGTTGTTTCTTGGCAGAATTGCTTAAGTCTGTTGCCACTTTGATAGCACAAGTGCAAATAGGATAAAGGTATAAAAAGTTGTCTTACTCAGGTCCATGTTGGTCTGAAAAATAATTATTTGCCCCTACTTGGAGCTGAGTAAGATTAGTGCTGGACGTTTGCCAAGTGTGTTCCAACTTTGTTTGTATGCAACAGTACTGAAGTGTTGATACTTAAGAAAGAGTCGTGTTGACTTTTGAAAATTCTACTATTTTCATAAAAAAAAAAAAAAAAATGATTGGTTGAGAAAATTTGTTAATGCAGTTTCCACCAAGCAATTCCACTTGGTTGAGTTCCATTTTGGTTGCCAAACATAATTCCACCAAGTAATTCCACTTGGTTTGTTTGAGTGCAAACCAAAACTAATCCCGTTTGGTTGCTCGGAAGCTAATTCCATTTGGAAAAAACCAAAGCTAATTCCGAAAATCATGTCTTGACTTTGCTAAAATTCGTTCATTTCCAATAAAGCTTAGTCCGAGAGTTTATTGCTAACTGTACATTAGTTCAGGATCACTTTTATTTTGAATTGTGCCCCCCAAAGCTTGGATCTTAAGGGCTAGGTTAATTAATCTGTTCTGGCCACAAGGCCGCATAGGTGCTAGAAACAAAAGTTCAAAGAAGAGAGAAGGCGTTTCTATTAATCAAAAGATGAATGCTTTTACACTTGATAGATAATTTAGGGGGATAGTCTATTGATTGTACTTCTTGAGGTTTGCTACATTCTAGGACCAAGGTACGACTTTGCCCTTGAGATCCGCCAAGTAGTATGCTCAATTCCTAGCTATGACAGTAACCTTGCAAGGACCCTTCCAGTTAGGTCCTAACTTCCCTTCGCTAGGCACCCTCTTTTGATCCATAGCATTCCTTAGAACCAACTCTCTAGTCGTAAATTGTCTTGGGAGAACTTTCTTGTTAAAACTCTTAACAAGCTACTGTTGATAGGCTACAAGTCTGATCAGTGATGCTTCTCTTTGACCTTCTGCCACATCTAGTGCCTGTGCAATAGCTTTCTCATTACTTGCATCTTCTAATAGTTTTAATCGAATGGTTGGGAGACTAACTTCCAATGAAATAACAACCTCCATCCCGTAGGTTAAGGAGTAGGGTGTTTCCCCTGTCGAGCATCACGCCGTGGTCCGGTAGGTTGTGGACACATGGGGTAACTCTTCAACCCACTTCCCTTTTGCACTTTCAAGCCGCTTCTTTACTCCGTTAATGATGGTTTTGTTTGATGACTCCACCTGTTCATTGCTTTGTAGGTAGCTCAGAGTGGAGTTTTGATATTCGATCTTGAGATCCGCACAAAACTTTCTGAAAATTTTCTGGTCAAACTGCGTTCCATTATCTGCAATCAGTACTTGTGGGATACCGAAACGGACCACAACATTCCGCATAGTGAACCACTTTGTGTCAGCTTCCTTGATGCTTGCCAGTGCTTCTATTTCCACCCACTTGGTGAAATAGTCGGTTGTAACAATGAATAATCGTCTGTTCCCAGTCCCCCATGCCAGGGGTCCGATAATGTCCAAGCCCCACTGAGCAAAAGGCCACGGGCTAGTGAGCGGAGTGAGATTTTTGGTTGGCTGATGAATCAGATGAGCAAACCTTTGGCACTTGTCACACTTCTGAACGTACTGTTGTGCGTCTTGCTACATCTATGGCCACCAGTACCCATGAGTGAGGTGTAGCTCGACTTTTTCTCGCCCCCTTTCAGAAGTCGAATAAGCCCTACAATTCGGACTCCCGCGGTTCTGAATCTAATCTCACAAGTGCAATGTGAAATAGATAAACACCAAATAGTCCAAATCCGGCAAATCTTTTTGGAAAATCAATTTTGAATTAAATTGCCAAAAATGGACTGCTTTCCCAGATACAGAGTCGCTACCTAAATATTTTATTTTTGGGAAAATTTAGGAAACCCATGACTCGTGCCAAAGGCCACGTGTCCATCATCACTAAGATTGTCTCGGCTCGGGAACTTATGTACAGGAGGGGACGATAATGAATTAAGCACCCCCGCTCTTCTAATCATGATATGAATCTTATATACATTATATGCTCTTGTTCCGGTTTATTAGGCTAGCATTTACTATGTGATGCGCACATACAGAAGTATAGACTAACTTTCCAAGAATTGGAACATTTGATTTATGTTTGTTTTGAATATATACCACATGAAAAAGTGATCACATATGGAACATTACTCAAATTATTCCAATTCAAGCAATAAGCCTTCATCCACAGGCATTCAAGCAGTTATAGCACTTAAGCAATTAGTCTCATGGCAAGCATGCTAAACGTGGCAAAAATCACACACATACAATATGCTAAAGCAAGTAAAGGCTCACTTAGCACTCCAATCCAAAATAAACAAAAGAGTTAGAAAAATGCATGATTTCTAACTATGCAAAATGACTAATGCAACATATACAATATGCAATTTACTAGGCTTGGATACTTAACATGGGATATGAAACAATTTGATAGCACGCGGTCTAAACACGTATTCAAAGAAGTACTAAACTAACAATGCAAGTAGAATGATGAACCGAGCCTCGTTGCATGCAATACAAATGGATGCAAACATAAAGTATGCTAAACAAAACGTGATTCCCTAAACTAACCATCATAAGGTAGTAAATAAAAGGGAGAAAGACGTGGGGTTAGAGACATACACGTTATTATAACATTGCGCTCTCACGAAGAAGAGTCCGAATCAACTAACTAGCTAGCTAACTAAGCAAATCATTACAAAACAAATTAAATTAGCTAAACTACTTAACTAAATATTACAACAAATGAATTAACTATTCTAGTTAACTAAAATAATTACAATACGAGATTGAATAACTATTTAACTAACTAATTAATTACAAGACTTTACAAAATTAACTAGCTACAACTAATAAATTATAACAAATATCTAAATTAAACAGGCTCGATATGTAAGGAAAGCTCATGCACGTGCTCGGTTTCCACCTGAAAAGGCCACTGTTTTGCTTCCAGAAGGTCTCTGTTGCACAATTGAACACTTACACTTTTGTCCACCTCCAGAATGGCTTTGTTCTGCTCAAAAAACACACTGCTGAATTTTGCATCAGTGGCCGGCCGGTCACCAATGATGGCTTGCCAGCCATGGAAAGTGGCTTGTTGGCCACTGCTGCACAGTTAACCTTGTTGTAACAGAGAACAAATAGAGCACGCATAGGGTATTTTCAAGGGTTTGTTTGCACAATTCACGCCTTCTTATCATAAACAAATCAAAGAAGTAGTAAACTTGGTCCACAAACCTTCAAGCAATTTCATTGTATGATGGCTTATGAACCAAAGTGTACAAGTTCAATAAATACAACAAAATAAGACTTTAACCTTTTCATGAATTGATCAAGAGAAGTGGTGACCTTGGAATCTTGAACCATTTAATCACTAATGAGTATGAAATGCTTCAAGTTTCCATGTGTTCAATTGACGTCCGGTTGAACACAAAACCAATTATTATCTTGCACCATTTTAGCCACAATTTTATTACTTCATTTTTGTTTACCAACCATTCTTTAGTTCAATTGAGTCCAAAGGATGAATTTAAGTCCTCTAATGGAAAGAGGGCTCAAACCAAGAGTTGCTTTGGACATAAAAGAGACATCATACCGTTGGTAATGAACCCCCAAAGGGATTAAACCATTAAGCATGACATCTCAATCTCATGCTTAAACAAACAAAGGATTTGAAACCACTTTCAAAGCAAAAACAAAAGCCAAGAAACGAGAGAGGTTGCAGAGGTGATTAAGAGTGATCACAAGTATGGAAAGCCATAAATAAATGCAATCAACTCAAACAAGATGGTGTATAAGGCCTAGAACACCAAACTCATAAGGACAATTACACTATAAGTATGCAAAACAGAGCTCAAATGCAACTATCAATCAAAAATAGTCTAAAAATAGTCCTAAAACATGCTGGAATTGAGCTAAAAATAGTTATATTAATAAGCTAAAACATAGCACAAGCTAGGCTAGTAAGCAAAACACAAGGAGGGGAGGCTAACCCCTCCAAATTTAGACTTCTCAACATGATTTCAGCCATTGAAATAACTCTGAAAATCAGTGTTTAAAAGCTCAAAAAAAGATAATGCAAGGTTGGGAAACACAAGGGAAAAAGCTTTCAAAACAAGGTGCAAAGAAGGGTGAACCACCCCCAACATTTAATGGCCTTATAACCTAAGTTTCAGCCCAAAAATACAGAGGTTTTACAGCCCAAAAACGGTTGGAAAATTGCAAGAAAAATAGTAGACAAAGCAAGTAAAGAGGCAAAACCTTATACCTTTTAAAGAGGAAATCAATTCCAAGCAACAAAACCAAGCAAAAACACCCTCAAGAGCTTCAACAAACCTCAAAGACACCTCAACTCAAGTATGGAGAGGTTTGGTTAAGGGGGTATAGGCAGAGGTTAAGGATATGTAGGCTAAAGTGTAGAAATTTTCTAGAGAGAGAGAGAGAGAGAGAGAGAGAGAGAATAGCAGAGAGAGGAAAAATTTTGATCTAAAATTTTTTTAACCTTCAAACATGAGAGGAAGGCCTCCTATATATAGAAAACATGAATTTCCCTCAAGAACATCCAGCCCTACACGTGGGAGCAGATGCATGCATCTGTGCAAACAACTGTCACAAAATATCTGCAAAAGACACTGGTGGTCGGCTTGTCATCATTAGTGGCCAGTAACCAAGAGTGATGGCCGGCAGCCCAAAAAGGTAGCCGGCAGGCCACCAAGGGTTACAGGCTTGAAATGCATAGGGTTTGGTCCAAAAATGAGACAATAGGTGTGTAAGGTTGGAAAGGCCCAAAGCTGTGGCATTTTGCTGAGGACTTTGAGCACTTGACAAGCGTATAGACTCATCATCGGGTGTGCAAGCGATGGTGTCCAAGTCGTAAGTGCCGTAAAAAATGGGGTGTCTACAGTTGCCCCTCTTTGACAGAACTCGGAGTCATGAAATGACGTGAGTGAATGTCAAAGTCAAGAGATGACCCATTTTGACAAGGCCGTAAGACTTGGACAAACAATCAAGATGGAAATAAATGGTTACACTCGCAGGCTACCTACGTATCCCTTCGCAAGGAATCAAACCGGCATAGTTTTGGGGCAAGATGCAAATAATATGCACAAAAACTTTGAAAGCTGGACTCACAAGCTTTACGAAGCCAGCTATTTTGAAAACTCATGATCATGTGAGATGATGCAACAAGCAATAACAAATGCAATACGCAAGATAACGAGATAATAACAAATAAATGAGTAGCTTCAAGCTTAAAACCAACAGGCTTCATGCAAAAAGATAAGACCACAATCTATCCACGTCAAAACAAGAGACGAGAAAAAAAAAAAACACCGCTCAAGTTTGCATTTCACGCATCTTGAGAAATTGAGAAACAAAAACCGCTCGGGGTTGTGTTTCACACGTCTCGAGAAATAAAGAACGAAAACCGCTCGGGGTCGTGTTTCACACATCTTGGGAAATAAGAAAAATTGCTCGGGCTCGCGCTTCACCTGTCCCGAGAAACAGAAATAAAAACCTCTCAGGTGCGCATTTCACGCGTCTTGAGATAAAACACGCCCAGAGCGGCGCATCACTCGTCCTAAGATGAAACATGCCCAGGGCCACGCGTCACGCATCCTGAGATACTAGAAAACTACTCGGGTTCGTGTTTCACGCGTCTCGAGATGAAACACATCCAAGGCCGTGCGTCACGTATCCTAAGATAGAAAAGAAACCGCTTGCTCGCGCTTTACACGTTCTGAGATAAAACACGCCCAGGGTCTAGCGTCACGCGTCCTGAGATACTAGAAAATCGCTTGGGCTCGCGTTTCATGCGTCTCGATATAAAACCCACCCAGAGCTGCGCGTCACGTGTCCTGAGATACAAGAGAAACCACTCGAGCTCGCGCTTCGTGCGTCCCGAGATTAAACCCTGCTAGAGCTACGCGTCACGCGTCCTAAGATACAAGAAAGACCGTTCAGGCTCACGTTTCTCACATCCCGAGATAAAACCTGCCCAGAGTTACGCGTCACGCGTCCTGAGATACAAGAGATAGGTGTGCGATAGGTGCACAAAGGTGAACGAATGCCATAGATGCACAAAGTGTATTCCATGCCAGATAGACAACCGACATATGATGTTAATTGAAAGCATGTTCTATGCAAGAAACAAAAGCATATTCTATGCGAAATTGACAGCATGTGCTATGCAAAATTGATAGCGTGTTCTACGCACAAATGAGAAATGATGTAAGACATGCGTGCAACATGCATATATGGGAAATGCACATTCTATGCAAGGGAAAAGAAAAAAAGCGTAAAATGAATAAAACAATACTCGGTGGCACCTCCGATTTACTTCTCGGAGGACTTACAACACGTTCAAAAGGATACATCTTGTTTAGAGTAGCAAGTAAGACACGTTCACTCACCGGAACGCAGCTGCAGGTTTCCAAAATAGAACCTTTCACACACCACTCAGGAAGAAGAAGCTCCAAACAGCACCAGGACCTACTTGAGAACCATCGGCCAGCTGCTGGCCACTAGGGGATGTTGCTGGCCAGCTACGGGCCATCAAAATAGTTTGCCGGCCACCAATGTGGCTTGTCGGCCACCTGCCGGCCACCGATGGCAGATCGAGGCATTTCAGTCCTTTTGCTCACGGGTCTTTAAATATAAGCCTCAAGGCTTCATTTCCTCATAACCCTAGGTCCGAAATTGCTCTCCCTCTCTCTTTAAGCACTTTCCCTCTCCAAATCCGAGCTTTATATGTGTTTTCCAACGCCCCAGGCACATTTTCTTCGCTAAACCCTCTTAGTTCTCTTCCTTTTGAACCAATTATATTTTGATTTCAACACCTTTTCTTGGATTTCTATTAGTTTAGGCTTGTTCCCCTCGAGTTTGGGGAACTTTTTTGGGTTTTGACTTTTTCTCCCATTTTCGCTCTCCTAGGGTTGACTAGTTTATCCTTTTTTCTCCATTTTTCTTTACTTTTCACCCATTTTCAGATGGCAGATGAGATTCCATATGACGGGACTCCTCCTGAGGTTCCACCTGTATTCCCACTCGTTGTCGAGGCAGCTCAGGGTATTGAGGCTGACCTCGAGGTGAAGTTTGAGCCTGAGGTTGAGCCAGGGCCGCTACCATTGAGAGTACGGCCTTTTGATGCAGTGAGATACCACTCTCGCACGCACATATTGCCACTCGGAGGCATCAGACGATTCAGCAACTTGGACGTCATCACTTGTGCATTTGATGATTGTGTTTGTTTGTGTTCGTTTTGAGTGCCCGAAGTCCTCGGTGGAACGCCCTGTCTTTGAGCCTTTAGGCCTTGTCCCTTTTTCTGCCTTGTTTTGGATCAAAACTTGGTGCGTGGAACTTGTGGTGACCTGTCGGCCACTACTGGAGGCTGTCGGCCCTGGCTTGTGCTTGTTGGCCATTGGTGTGGCTAGTCGGCTACCATTGGTGGCCGACGACCACTAGTCTCTTTTTCTAGATATTTTAGATATTTGTTGACAGCTGTGCCAGCTGTTAGCACATTGAGCTGCATCTCCTTACACATATATGGTTGGATGTTTCTAAGCTCAAGGCATGTTTTTCTATATATAGGGGCGTTCCTCCCCCATTTTAGAGGGTTGGAAAATTCAGAGAAAAAATCTCTCTCTCTCTCTCTCTCTTACAATTTTGTGCTAAGTGCTTGTTTTCTCTACACTTTTACATGCACTACCTTGACCAAAGTTGCTAGTCTTTGAGCTGAGGTAACTTGGGACCTTCTTTGAGCTCTAGAAGGTGGTTTTAGCTTGGTTTTGTGCCTGGAATTGCCCTTTGCTTCAAGAGGTAGTTTACTTGCCTTGTTTACTTTGTTTTGCAAGCTTATTTTACCATCTTTTCTTACTATTTTGGGGCTGGTTTTGAACTGAGAAAAGTTCTATTTTTGTGGCTTAAAAGTGGTGGTTTGACCCCTTTTTAGTTAGGGGGTGGTTCACCCTTCTTGCTTATTAGTTTGTAAAGCTTTTATGCCTTTATTCATCACTTTCAAATCAACATTTTTGGCCCTTTTAACCACTGAATTTCAAAGGTTCTCCAATGGAAAAAAACTTATTTTGACGTCGAAATTTGGAGGGGTTAGCCTCCCCTCCTTGTGTCTTGTTTGCATGCCTAGTTAGCTTCACATGTTTGTATGTTTTTCTAGCTTAACTTAGCTCAAGTCCAGCATGTTTTAGCCTCTAAAATAACCTGTTTTAGCTCTGTTTTGGGCTGGTTAGTTTATTTGAGTCTGGTTTTGCATAGTTGTAGTGTGATCCCTTTCACTAGCTTAGTGTTTTAAGGTTTTAACCATCATTGGTTTGAGTTGATTGCATGTTTTAGTGTTTTTTTCTACTTCATTTCAGCACTTAGAATCTCTGCAATCTCTCACATTTCTTCATTTTTTGGTTTTGCTTTAAAAGTGGTTTCAAACCACTTGTCTGCCTAAGTGTGAAATGGAGGTGCTACACCTAATAGTTTAATCCCTTAGGGGGTTCATTACCAACAGTGTAATGCCCCTTTCATGCCCAAATCAACTTGGGGTTTAAGCCCTTTTTCCATTAGAGGACACTTACTAATAGACTTAATGGATTAATGAATGATTTGGTAATTAAAACAAGTAAACAAAATTGGCAAGTAAAAGAGGCAAGATAAACATCTCTTTGTGTTGCATTGCATATGCTCAAATCGGACGTTAATTTGAACACAAGGTAAATGGGACATTTCATACTCAAAAGTAATGAAATGAGCCATTTTCCTTGCTCTCCATTGCCCTTGATCACGCATGATAGGGTGATGGTCATTTTGGTCTTGTTGTGCATTTATTGAACTTGCACAATTGGTTTCACAAGCCATCATGCAATGAATCTGCTTGATTGATGGTTTGTGAATCAAAGCTTGTCCCTTCTTTGATTTCCCTATGAAAAGGACAGGCAAAGTGTGCAAACAACCTTTGAGAAATACACTATTTTGCTCTCTGTTACAGCAAGGAGGTTCAAACCAGCAGTGGCCGACCGGCCACCAATAGTAGCCAACCGGCCCCCTATCGGCCATCCATGAAATTTGCACAATGCATTGGTAAGGTGGAGCAGAGGTGTTCTGGAAGTGGATAGCTTTGTTGGTGTTCATATGTGGATACAGAGGCTTGTAGCAGCAAGGTAGTGGCTTTTTGGGTGAAAAAATCGAGCATGCATGCATCCCTCGCTTCCCGGGATTAGCTAATTAGTTTAATTAGCATTAGAGCAAGTATGTGTTGTAATTAATTAGTTGTAGCTAATTAAGTGTTGTAAATAATTAGTTAGTTTAACTAGTTATTCAATTTCGGTTTGTAACAATTAGTTAACTAGAACAGTTAATTAATTCGATTTATAATAATTAGTTAGCTTAATTAGCGTAGCTAGTTGGTTAGCTTATCCATTCGGACCCTCCTTCGCGAGGGCAAATGTTGTAATAAGTGTGTGTGTGTGTGCGTATGTCTTCCAATCCCACGTCTTTCTCCCTTTTATTTAATCACTTTCGATGGTTAGATTATGGTCATGTTTCAATTAGCATGTCGCATGCTTGCATCCATTCATTTGTCTTGCATGCACCGAAGCTCGGTGCATCATTCAAACTATATTGCAATTTCAAATACTTCTTTGAATACGTGTTTAATCACATGTTGTTCAAATCGATTCATATGTCATATTAGTAGCCGAGCCTATTAATTGCAATCTTTGCATGTGTTGCATTAGATATCTTGTATAGTTAGGATCATGCATTTTTGTAACTAGTTTCTATTTTGGCTTGGAGTATTAGGTGAGTTTTTACGCTTTAGCATACTTGCATAAGTGTGAATGTTTCCATGATTAGCATGCTTGCCACGAGGCTATGTGCTTAAATGTTAAACTACATGAATGCTTGTGGATGAAGGCTTGTTGTTTGAATTGGAACGATTCAACGAATGTATGTTTTAGCCCACTTTGTTGAGTGGCAAATCATGTTTTAAGCCCACTATGTTTGGTGGCAAATCCGCAATCTTTAAGCCCACTTGAGGTGGCAAATTCAAACCATTGTTGTAAACAAACATGAGTTGAATTGTTCCAAATTGAGCAAACTAGTCTATACTTGCTTGTGCGCATCACATAGTAAAGATAGCCTAATAACCAGAACAAGAACGCATAATGTTTGTAAAAAATCATATCATGATTAGTAGAGGCCGATCTTTGATCAGGCGAGTGGGGGTGCTCAATTCGTGGCCTTCCCCTCTTGTACCAAAGTTCTCGAGCCGAGATAACATTCGTAATGACGGACACGTGGCCTTTAGCACAAGTTAGGGTTTCCTAAATTTCCCAAAACAAAATATTTAGGTGGTGACTTTGTATCTGGCAAAGCAGTCTAATTTTGACATTTTTGATTGAAAATCAATTTTCCAAAATGATTTGCCAGATTTGGACTCTTTAGTGATTATTAGTTTCACATTGCATTTGTGAGATTAGATTCAGAACCACGGGAGTCCGAATTGTGAGGCCTTTCTTTTCAAACCTTCCGAAAGGGGGCGCGAAAAAGGAAAGCCACAGTATGGAGCTACGACAGCGAGAGATTTGTATGACGAGCTCCCTGTTGGAGTCCGTGATATTGTTGATAAGACTAGCTTCAGTCACTTCTGCTCCGGCCTGACACGGGTTATTGCAAGCCGTCCTCTTCTAGGAGCGCTTCTGGGGAGGTGTGGGACACCACCAACTCCTTCCACTTTTCCACCGTCGGGGAGATGACGATGACTCCCTACGACTTCGCCATGATCACTGGCTTAGGAGTAGGGGATGATCCGATCCCTTTTGACACAGACATGGGGGAGTGGGAGGCGACCTAGATCGAGTTGCTAGGAACGCGTCCACCCTTGTATCGGGCAGCCATGGTCAGATATAGTTGGTTTGCTGAGCATTTCCGAGGAAGCAAGCCCGAGACACTAGAAGAGATGGAGTAGTACACTCGGGGTTTCCTAATGTTTGTCCTCGGTACCACCTTGTTTTCAAATAGGTGGAACACTATGGGCTTATATCTATTAAGTGCCCTAGTGACTCTTCCTCTGGTACGCTTCTATGAATGGGGCAGAGCTAGCCTTGCCACCCTTTACGGTTATATGAGCTTTACCTCTCGCCTAAGGGAAGAGCTAATTGGAGGCTATTGGCGAGCCTGGGAGGTATGCATTTCAGTTCCCTCTTTGCACTTTACATTTTCTGCTTTATATCTGTTTAACACCTGTGCTTTCTGTTTTGCACTTTTTGCATCTGTTTAGGCTGCATGCTTTCTGCTTTACACTTTCTGCATCTATTTATGCTCTGTTGATCACATATCACTGCATTTTCCTTGCAACTATGGGTTTATGCATATTTTCCAGCTCTTATCCCAGAGCCCATGGAAGAGCTCCCTCTAGCGGTCCCTTACTCAAGGCGATATGATGGCCAATGTCAGCGTAGGACTCGCTAGACGTTTGCTTTCTTCCGCCATTATTTTGACACTGTGGCTGCCCACGAGGTAACTCGAAACACAGTCATTTTGCTTTACAACTGCTCTGATTCACATTTTAACAACTAACAACAAATAACAATCTGTTCACTCTATTTGCAGATCATGTGGCAGCCTTGGGCCATGATACCGGCTGGGGTGCAGGATCAGTATGCCGAGGCTTGGGCCACGTCCCGCTTCTGAATTTTACTTGAGGCCCCAGCTTGCTGGGTCTGGTTCCTAATTGAGTGAGTTGTTCGACAGACCGTGGGCTTGCCGGATCCGATCGTTTCAATGCCACCCCCGGAGTCCATGAGATTTGCAGACAGCCTATTCGTTGATGCAGTCACACAGTTCGTGGTAGGCTTGGATGCTGATTACTTTAGGGGTGAGGGCGACTACGCGACCTTTATTCAGACACACCTTATGCCACCTCTGACAAGCGCTCATGGAGACGAGGGGGTGAGGGCTTTTACGGCGAGAAAGCCAACTAGGGCTTATGCTAGAGTGGTTCCCCCGACGGAGCAGAGCACCCGTTGACCAGAGCTTCCCACCGCACTCACATGTTGGTGGCATACCGGGGCTGCTTACCAGATCTTGATTGAGCCTGCAGGGACTGGGCAGGAGCTTGTTGAGGTTCGAGGCCCGACTCAAGTATGGACCACACTTTACCATTTGCACCCCCTATTTCATTTCAGATACGTTTATTACGAACACTGATCACCCAAATGCATTTGAAGGCATCCATAGAGTACATAGGGAGCTGTTTTGAGCTGATAGCCTCCTTAATGGGCATGGTACAGAGGAGGGAGACACTTCTCGGTGTCCACGGTATCTAGGTAATTTCTTCAGTTTGCACTTCATGCTATCAAATTTCCATTGATACACTGGCATTCCAATCATAGTCTTCCCCAAACTACACTAATACACTGCATTGGCACACTCATTCACACATTGTACTCAAACTGTATTTGATTTCTGCATACACTTATTCTGCATATTATGCTTGCATCTGATACACACACTGTAACTAATATCTTTACAACTGTCTTTTTCAGATTCCACCTGTACCAATGGCTTCGGCAGTGGTAGCAGCGCCAGCACCGACAGTACCTCCTCCAGTAGCAAGGAGGAGAGATAGAGATAGGGGCACCCGAGGCCAGAGCTATCCTCCAGAGCCCATCTTGAGCAATGACAATGCTGAGACTAGTGACTCCGATGAGGTAGAGAGGTAGCATTCTAAGTTGTCGGAGAGTGGACATGATGATACCGGCTCGGGATCCGAGAGTGAAAGCGACGCCGATGCAGGCTCTTGGGCAAAGAGTGGAGACGATGTCGGCTCGAGTTCTGGTTCAGAGACAAATTCGAATAGCAGAGCCAATCGAGGTAGTGCCCCAGAGTCCTCTCCTTCGAGGAAGAGGACAAAGAGGGCCTTTCGGGCTTAAGGCGACTGGCGCTGATTTTTTTGTACTTTTGCTTAGTTTTTTTTTTTTTTTTTTTTGGTAGCATTAACACATGTATAGCCTTAGGTAGGTTTTATTTTGTTTTTGAAACTTGTACTTCTCTTTTGTAAAAACCATGGTTAGAATAAAACCTCGCAGTTTTTATAAAATGGATATGGAATTGAATTGGCCAATAAAGCGCTTGATTGAAACAATGTTCTTAATCGGGTGCTGAGCCGACCAACAACTAAAATACAAAATACAACTCGATAAACAAAACAACAACGACTTAAATACAAATAAACAAACTTGCTAAAACCAAAAAGACTCAAAACAAGACCTTAAAATACTCGAAGATCAAAACAAAACACATGCTTCCGGCACTGATCAGCACAAAGGTGGTCGACAGGCCTAAAAAGAAAGCTGCCGGCCAGAGATAGATCTTATCGGCCATATGCCGGCCACAAGAGGTGGCCTGCCGGCCACAAAAGTAGCTTGCCGGCCATGAATGTGAGAATCACTAGATTGCTGACAGCTGGCCTCTACTCACTACCTTATCTTCTACAAAAGAGCCAGCTTCTTGAATTCTTCACAAATGGAGCCATTTTTTGCCGAAAAGCTCTCAGATTGGATAGCGACTTTAGACGGCTCGGAAAAGGTAAATTTTCAGGGTTTCGACATAAATGCCCTTTCTTCGTTGAGCCAAACTCCACTTTGTTTTCCGTTCCTCCATACCGTGGCTCGGTGCTGGGTCCCAATTACACACATCTTTAGCTTCGGGGGACAAGAAATATACCCGACAATTGAAGAATTTCAGGCACTAATAGAATCCCAGTGTGATGAGAAAATCATGCCTTAGCACCATTTTGGTCACGCCTAATCTTTGGGGCGGATGTGTGGGCTAACTTTGCATGAGGCTTGATCTCTAGCCCACAACGAAGAGCTGGATATACCCAGCTTAATTCATTAATTTTCCAACGTCGGTGACTAAGGCGACCTTCTCTGGCAAGGTTTTCGACAACAAGCCCTCTGCTTATGTATGTTTGCTCATATCCTTTTTGCCCCTAGTTTTGGCATGTCTAGTATTTGTTTGATCAAAGTGGCCCAAGGTTTGAAAGAAGGCAAGAGTTGCATTGGTTTGGCACTAGCTAAGACTTTGATGGGCTTAGACGTCTTTCATTGATGGGAGACTACCAGATTCGTGGGGAGTCCACTACTTCTTTAGGTAATGTTTCCTACCGTTTCTCATATGTGTTTCTCACATCGCTTGGCACTCATGCTCTATTTTTCTCGTAAAGCCCTTTCCTCATTTTTTTCTCAACATACATCTCTCTATTCTTTAATCTCTCTTTTCTTTCATCCCTCGCCAGGTGTGGTTTATGGATAAGCTAAAGGTAGTGTACTCTTGCCCTGAGTACTCAGCTCGAGGTTATTTCTTCGGCCACCGACTAGTGGATTTCCCAAATGAGGGATGATGGTACGACTGGATGTGCAACAAGTCTGCTGCTGACATAGCTTGGTGTTGCCATTAGCTTAATCTGATCAAGATAAGTTACATCATAGCTCGGCAACCTATCATTCAATTGATTGGCCCCATGCATTGCATGTTTTACCTCCCTTTCCAATTCAAACGTCAGTTCGGGCATGATTAGACCTGCCCAAATGAGGAGGTAGAGTACCCAACTTCATTCCCCATCCGAGGTTCACATTTGGCTAGGTACCTCACTACTTTGAGAACGAGCGAGCTTCTGCTCCCTGCCCCTAGCTTCAGTTGTGCCCTTTCTGGCGAGTTCTTGGCTTGGCTCGAGGATGAGGCACAAACTGGGCCCACTTTAGTTTCAGAAGCTTCCACAAGCATGAGCGGAGGACACAGGAGCAAAAGACTCATCTACCCCCTAGTTTATTGGTTTGACCTTTCTTTTCAAGTTCTTTGAATGTAATAAAAGCAACTTTGATTTATATCAGAGATTTGGAGAACTTTAAGTTGAAATCAATGAAATTAAAGTTGTGCGCACTGAAAATTTTCCTTTTGGTCCAAAAATGGTCTAAGTTGTAAACGATAAATTTTGAACAAAAATCAACTTTTATTAAAACTTTCCAAAACCATTTTTGAAAAGGATCACCACCTGACACACACAGAATCAATCCTTAAGATGTATAACCCTGAATCAAAAGATCATAATTGCCCCTTGATTGAACACCTCTGCTCAGCATTGTAACTAGCTTTTCTCTCAGAGTAAAGATCACCCCCGAACTCTTAGGTAAAGGACAGACAAAGATGACTTTGATCAAACACATGGACAGTATAGTTGAGTTGGAGGTGTTTACGGCCAAACTTCAAGATGAAGTTGCCTACGTATCCCGAAGATGGGAATCAGGCCTTACGTAGTTCGGTTCAGGATCAATCAAGTATTAACTCTCCTTTTGCCAAAGTTGCCCTTTAGGCTTTTCAACCTTGCGAGCTCAGTTTTTCTTTATTTCTAATTTTTCATGCTCTAAGTTTTGCCTAGGTCGCCCATTCAGGTTTTCGGCCTAGCGAGCCTCTCAGGGATAGTATTTTTTCAACTTGTCTATGTTGATCGGTTGGGAAAATTCTAGGCCATCCAAGTCTATGAGAATAACAGCTCCACTCGACCAGATAGCTTTGATGATGTAAGGACTAGTTCAATTGGGTTTGAACTTGCCCCTGGGGTCATGGATAGGAGCTCGGTTGTCTTTCAGCACCATATCTCCCTCTTTGAGATTCTGGGACTTAACTTTCTTGTCAAAAGCCCTAGCAATTCTGCGTTGAGAGCCCTGAACATGATACAATGCTTTCAACCTTCTTTCATCAAACAGCATCACATCTTCAAATCTACTATGTTGCTAGTCTGCCTCTACTATCTGACGCTCAACCATAACTCATAGCGACGGAACTTCTATTTCAATTGGCAGAGTAGCTTCCATCCTATAGACGAGAGGATAAGAGGTTGCCCCTATAGATGTCCGAATTGAAGTTCTATAGCCCCAGAGTGCGAATGGTAATTTATCTGACTAGTCCCTGTAGGTCTCAACCATCTTCTGCAAAATATTCTTAATGTTCTTGTTGGCAGCCTCAACAACTCCATTGGTTTGCGGCCGGTATGTAAATGATTTTTGGAAAACCATATTGTATTTCTCCATCAAGTCTATCACCTCTTTCTTGAAGTGGGAGCCATTATCTGATATGATCTCGTTTGGGACTTCATATCGGCAAATGATATTATTTCTGATGAACTTAGCCACATGCGATGCTTTCAACACTGCATAGGACTGACCTTGCACCCACTTCGTGAAGTAATCAATTGCCACCAAGATGTATTCATGCCCATTCAACCCTTTTGGTGTGACTGCGCCGACGACGTCAATTCCCCAAACTGAGAAAGGCCATGGTGAAGTCATGTTGTACAGTTTGGACGGCGGGATATTCATGCGATTAGCATGAATTTGGCATTTGTGGCATCGCCGAACAAAACCAATACGATCTTTCTCCGTGGTGGACCAGTAGTAACCTTGCTTGAGAATCTTCCGGGCTAACATCACTCCATTCATGTGCGCTCCGCACTCTCCTTCATGGATGGCCTCCATCCGGTGCTTTGATTCCTCTTCGTCGATACACAACTTGTGCATTCCCAAATGACCTCTTTTGTACAGTTTACCTTCGTAGATGATAAATTGGATGGCCATTCGCCGGATTGCCCTTTTATCTTTGGCATTTTCCCTTGGTGGATAAATCTCCTTTTCCAAGAAGTTCCAAATATCATAGTACTAAGGGTTTTTGTCTTGTGCTTCATCTATTGCGGCAATAGTTTCATAGGCCGGCATGTATCTCTGCTCAATGATAATCGGACGCATCCCGACTCCAAGTGGGATGTCTACCATAGAAGATAGAGTTGCTAAAGCGTTAGCGAACCTGTTGTTCTCTCTCAACAGATGTGTGAATGTCAACTTTTCAAACCTAGGAATCAGAACATCCAGGGTTTGGTGATAAGCCTTCATCTTTTCTTCTTTGACTTTCCAGTCTCCATTTGCTTGAGACACAACTAAGTTCGAGTCCCCGATAACGTCCAACCTTTTTGCCCCTAGTTCTAGGGTGGCTTCTAAACTAGCGATACACGCTTCATATTCTTCTTCGTTATTGGACATCTTGAACCGGAGTTTCAAGGCTAACGGTATATGGGAGTTGTCGGGTGCTATCAGCAACACAACTATCCCATAACCATACTGATTGGACGCTTTGTTAAAGTACATTGTCCAAGCTCCTTTTCAACTTGCAGAATGGCTTCATCTGGGAATAGGTATTCCATCGTTTCATCCCCTTCTACAGGGTGATCTGCCAGGAACTTTGCTACAGCTCTTCCCTTGACCGACTTGCGGGTGACATATTTGAGATCAAATTTAGAGAGAAAAAGCAACCAACGTGCTAGCCTACCCGTAAGCGCTAGTTTCTCAAAGAGATATTTGATGGGATCTAATCTTGAAATCAGGGTTATAGAATGAGCTAACAAGTAGTTCCTCAACTACCTGGTAGCCCATACCAAGGCCAGGCAAGCTTTCTCCAACGGACCATAGCGGGTCTCGTAATCGATCATTTTCTTGCTCAAATAGTAGATGGCTTTCTCCACCCTATCCTCATATTCCTGAGCAAGTATGGATCCCATGGTCATGTCTGTTACTAATAGATACAGAATCAAAGGCTTCAATGGCTCCGGCGACAACAGCACAGGCGGATTTCAAAGATACTGCTTAATCTGCTCAAAGGCAAATTGGTATCAATCATCCTATCAGAATTTCTTTTCTTTCTTCAGGAGACCAAAAAGTGGTTCACAAGTTAAGGTTAATTTGGAAATAAACCGTCTTATGAATTACATTTTACCCAGAAAGCCTTGCACCTCCTTTTCAGTCCTTGGTGGTGGCATTTCTAGGATGGCCTTAATTTTGGAAGGATCTACTTCAATGCCCCTCTGTGTGATAAAAAAGCCCAGCATTTTCCTTGCTGTTACGCCGAAAGTGCATTTTTGCGGGTTCAACCTCAAGCTTTACTCTCTGATCCATTGAAAGAATTTCTTCAAGGCAGTGTAGTGGCCTTCTCTTTCTTTGGACTTGACAATCATGTCGTCCATATACATCTCGACCTCTTTCTGGATCATATCAGGTAGAATAGTAGTTGCAGCCCTTTGATAGGTAGCCCCGACATTCTTCAGACCGAACAGCATAATCCGATAGTAGTAGGTTCCCCACGGTGTAGTGAATGCGGTTTTCTCTCTATCCCTGGGCGCCATCAAAATTTGGTTGTACCCGAAAAACCCATCCATGAAGGATAACAATGCATGGCCCGCAGTGAAATCCACTCATTCATTAATGTGCAACAGAGGAAAGTCGTCATTTGGACTGGCTCTGTTTAGGTCCAGGAAGTCCACACACACCCGGATTCTACCATCCTTTTTCTGCACTGGGACGATGTTGGCTAACCAAGCCGGATATTCAGATATTAACAAGAAAACCACTTCAATTTTGCTTGGTGACCTCTTCCTTGATTTTCAACGCCCAATCCAGACGGATCCTGCGTAACTTTTGCTTGACGGGTCGGGCTTTGGGATCAAGAGAGATCTGATGCTTTATAATCTCAGGATTGATTCCAGGCATGTCTTCGTAGTATCACGTGAAAACATCTTTGAAATCTTTTAATAAAGCGACTAAGCGCTCGCACTCCCCCGAAGACAACGTGGACCCGATCTAGACCAGACGTGGATCCTTCTTAGTACCCACATTAGTAGCAATGATTTCATCAGCACAGGGTTTTGCAAACCTATCCTCCTCTCGATTAATCAAGTTTTTCAACACCAGAGGAATTCCTTCCTCATCGTTTTCATTAAAATTCTAAAAATCTTGGTCAATGCAATAAACAAGCGACATAGAAAAATACTCAAAATCGGTAGCGTTCTCACTCATAAGATCCAGCTCTTCGATTACAACCGACTCAAAAGCAAAAGCAAACGAAGACCTGGACAAAACCTTGGCATCTGAGTTATCACCCCTAGGAATACCAGACTCAGACTCAAAAGAATCAAAATCTGATTCCAATTCCACAGACTCTGTGGAATCAGATTCTGGCTTATCACCTTACTTAGAACTAGATAGGTAGCCCTCATCCAGTTGCCAGATAAGAGATGGTGTTTCTGATGCTTCCAAAATGCTGCTGGATGGGTTCATACCCAGTTGGTACCCGATCATGGAGATGGTAAGGTTATCCCCCAAGTTCTCTGAGTCAGCCTGAGGATCTATAAGGAGACATGCCAGTGCTGCCCCTACTCCAAGTTCGCTACTGTCTGAGTCATTTTCCATGCTCTGTTTAGCTTCAGCACTTAGCTCAGCCTTTTTCCTCAGTATCACTATCTTGTAGTTGCAGGTGAAAGAAGATTTTGAAGTCGGGGACACGCTGCTTTGTGGAATTCATCCAGGGCTTGGGAAAGCCACAAAAGGAATCTTCTCCCTCCCGAACAAAGCGGCCATTCAGCGTTCCCCGGATTAGCTTGTGAACGAGCTCATAGTGTTTCTTGACTTGCTTGGCTCTGGCTCTGCCTATCATCTCTTCCCTTTTCCTGACCCAATCCTCTTTGGTGGGTACATAACCCAGACCAAAGGCATGTGGATTGTGCGGTACGTCTGTCAATGCTGTGACACATTTCCAGCCACTTCTTTCCAGTCTCATTCCTGGCACATGTTGTAGTTTTTTCATGAAATAGATAGATTGGGCGCTGACATACATGCCCTTATCAGCGGCCAAAATATTCTACATTACCCGGGCCTCAACCAGAGTAAACCCTGAGAGGAATACATCCTTCTCGCCATAAACGATCTCCAACACTGGTGTAGTTACCTCCGGCAGTGAATGGATGAATTCCTGAAAACAATAGCCACTCCTGCCCCGTGGAGATATTTTAACATTTGGTAGAGGGTGGAGGAGATAGTTTTCACCAGATCCAACTAGGGCCTCCCTAGCAGTAAGTTGAAAGTGGCTGGCACATCCAGGACATGGAACTCGACATCTTGCTGAGCTGGGCCTACCTGGACTCTAATTTGTATCACGTCCATAACCTCTCTACTCGTGTTATCACATGCCCGAATTACTTGGGCCGTGGGCACAAAGTCTGTCAGTCTAAGGCCAATGGCATAAGCTGTACCGGAAGGACAAACATTGATAGCTGACCCGGTATCAACCAACACCACTAGTACCCATTTCTCCTTGCACTCAATAGATATGTACAGGGGTTTGTTGTGAGCTGAGCCTTCCAGCGGCAGTTCTCTGTCAGAAAACATTAGGGTTGGGCTGGCGTCACCTGGGAAGACCAATCCCACAAGCTGTTCAGGGGTAGTGTTAATGGACAATTTAGCTTTGTCCATTGCTGACAGTACTGCCTGTCGATATACCTAGGAGGCCATAAGAAGACCCCAAATTGAGATGTCAGCTTGGATTTTCTTCAGTTGTTTCAACACTGCCTCTTCCTGTAGCTGCTTCTCTTTCTGTTTCTCAACCTCTCTGTCTTTCCTAGATGCCTCAGCTTAATCTAAGTGTGATGGCTTGAAATACCGCCCACTTCTTGTCATATGATCTATTTCTTCTGTGTACCAAGTGTTGTCTGGAAGGCATTCCCCCTAGTCTTCATTGGTATGGACCAGATGCAGATCATCATCATCCTACCATACACCTCCGACAGCCGACAAACAATTGTCCGGCTCCGTTCGGATCATTTTCACATCACAAGTATCCCCCGCAAGGTGTTGAGATATTATAGTTTTCTGGTTGTCTTCAACCCTCTCTTGTTCGAACTGCTTCAACGCAGCTTCCTATTCTGTACTCACAGTGCCCCATTCCTGAGCTGAATTTTCCATGCTAGTGTTCTCCGGCAGTTTCCCCTTTTCATCGGCCATTCCGGCGACTGCAACAATTCTTACTTTTTTTTTTTCCCCAGTTTTGTTTCAGTTCCTTCCTCCCTATCCGGTTCATCACTCAACCACCCAGAGTTGTCGATTGATCCATTCAAATTGAGCCAGTCAATCTGCGCATCCCCTTAATCTTGTTCGTCAAAGAACTGCAGGTTGTTTAAGTCCTCCTCAAGCTCCGCCAAATCATCCAAACCTTGCCTCGGGCCATCCTCCCTAACCACATTGACCTCCAGTACAGTTGGCAATACCACTTCCAGCTTGGCTTGATCAATTGGCACAATGTAGCAACTTGGATCGTACACCCCCTTAGGTAAGTCCTCAGAGCTCTCCGGTAACGAACTTGAACCTTCTTCTAAGGCCAGCTTCCCTTTTACTGTAACTGTCACCACCACAGGTTTAGGTTGAAGTGTGGACGTGTCCATCATGCACAAATCTATGCTTTCAGGAATGAACACCGTCAGTCTTGGTAGGTGAGAAGGGGTAATATATACACTGGGGTCATAGGGAACGGCCAGTGTGTGGATTATGTTTAGATTTTGAGGTGGGGGAACTTGATTGTGGGCTAGGAGAGGGTTGGTAGTTACATTTGCTTTCTGAGGTGGCGCGATCACCTTGTTGTTAATGAGGTCTTGAATCTCATGACGTAGTCTGAAGCATTGGCCAGTGTTATGACCGTGCTATTGGTGAAACGTACAGTACTTTGCTGGGTTGTGTTTGGGTGGAAGAGGATCAAGTAGTGAGCGAGGCTCTAATGGTTTAAAGTGCCATTTTTTAATCAACACCCTCATGGCTTGAGATAAAGGCATGTAGAGTTAGGTAAAGGTCACCTGGGATCGGGTAGGGTTGTTTGAAGTTTGTGGAGCTGTGTTGGTAAAGGGATTGGCTGTCTTGGTTGTGGTGGTGATAACACTCACATCAGATGGCCCCGCAGCTGTAGACACCCCAATTTTGACCACTCGTAAGACATACATGCTTGATTCCGATCACTCAAAGATGAAGGCTATATTGTGTAAATGGTTTGAATCCTCAACAAAGAAACCCGATTTCAAGCTCTAAACAATCCCAACTAGTCATATCCACCGTATTTCTGCCCTAAAAACTCAATTTTGAACATTATACCAACTTGCATTGAACCTGAAAGAGAGGAACTATGGAAATGCACTGAGGCCCAACCACGCCTTAGTGATGGCCGGCCGGGCATCCTGACTTTTCAAAGCAGATTGTGTAAATATCTGCCAGCGGTCTATTTCAGCAAATATTTTGATCTGCAGCTCAGTCTCTATAAATACTAGGCTGCTGGGCTGAATTGAAGGGGTTGAAAGTTTAAAAGAGTAATATAGTTGAAGGTTTAAGTATAAGAAATTAAAGAGTTGAAATCCTTAAGTCATCTTCCTATATCATCCATCCATACCCTAGCAACATAGAGCTTGGACTTGGAACTTGATTGATATTTTGAAAGCCATAACTCAACCTTGAGGGTGTTGGAATCAATTTTATCAACAAAGAGCTTACCTCTCTTTTAAAGGAAGAATTTTGCGTCTTCTTCTTTCATCTTCTTGTATTCTTTTCTTTTATTTTTCTTGCCTTTATATACTGATTTTCAGAGTTGAATTGAGGCCCAAAAAACATGATTTGAGGTCTTGATACTGGAGGGGTTAGCCGCCCCTCCTTAGGCTTTGTTCCATAGCTTTTTCTATACTCCTTTTACTTACTTTCTTTTGCTCTTAGCTACTATTGTTTTTTTTTTTTACCTATTAGGGGCTGTTTTAGGACTATTTTAATTTATTTAAATAACTTATGTTTTGACTAGTTTGTTTGTTGTCTCATAAGTTTGCTCGTATAACATGTTGCATGTTTATTCTAGCTTTTTTCTTTAAGTAATTTCCTTATTTAATAATCTTATTTTAATAATCAAGTTATCACTCATTTTATTTCATTTGAGAGTTGTTTTAAATGATTGATGGTTATTCAATACATGAACTAAAGTTTTGCACTTAATGGCTTAATCTCCACGGAGATTCATTGCCAACGGTGTAATCTTTCTTTCATGTTGAGAATTACTTCTCATTTGATGATTCTCTCCTTTTAGAGGACATAATCATCACCATGGACAAAGAAATTAATGAATGGCAATGACTAAAAGAATTGATTTAAAAGCAATCAACATACTTAAAGAAGATGGCTTAAACTACTTAGGCTTGGCCGGACGTTATGCCAAGTTAATTGAGTCAAGAATGATCATACACTATTGCATGGTGTTTTGATGATTCTTGAAGTGTCTCTACCACACTCTTTGAGTTAACTCTATGATAGGAGGGAGGGGTGGTCATATTCATTGCATTTTATCAATTTTTGTCCAAAATTGTATCCAAGATCATCAAGCAATCAATTTGCTCATTGATTGTTTTGGAACCAATTGCAACCTTCTTACGAAGCTTTCCCATGACAGAGAAGTGTAAGAGGGACAAATAGAGTCCAGAACACTCTGTCTGCACTGTTTTCACTTCAGGGCACCAAATGGAATTACGTGGAACAAAGCCATGGTCGGCCTTCTGTAGGACCGGCCGGGTGTCCGTGAGGGTCGGCCGAGCATCAATGTTTGGTTAAGTAGTGTGTTGTACAGAAGCAGAGGGCAGTAGCTGAAAGTGAAACAGAACAATCTGGGCAGACAGGGCAGCTTCTGGACGTTGCGCATGCGAGCATTGTGCATCTATAGATTTGTAACTCATTATTTAGTTACTTATTAATTCATTTGGTTTTGTAATAATTAGCTTAATTTAGACTATCGTACATTGATTCGGACCCTCCTACGTGAGGATAAATATGTAATAATGTGTATGTCTTCCAACCCCACGTATTTCTTCCTTTTATTTCCCAACTTATGATGGTTAGTTTAGGGCATCATGTTTCGTTTAGCATACTTCATGTTTGCATCCACTTGTATTACATGCATTGAGGCTCGGTTCATCATTGTAATCACATTGTTATTTCAATATTTATTTGAATATGTGTTTAACCGCATGTTATCAAATTGATTCATATGTCGTATTAGTAATCGAGCCTAGTAATTGCATATTGCATGTGTTGCAATAGCTATGTTGCATAGGAATCATGCATTTTTCTAACTAGTTTCTCTTTTGGCTTGGAGTACGATGTAAGCTTTTATTTACTTTAGCATAATGCATGAGTGTGATTATTATCATGTTTAGCATGCTTGCCATGGGGCTAAATGCTTAATTGATAAACTGCTTAAATGCCTATGGATGAAGGCTATTTGCTTGAATTAGAGCAAATTTTATAATGTTCATATGCAATCACTTTTCCAAGTGGTACAGATTCGGAACAATTTTCAAATCAAACATGAATCAAGTGTTCCAATGATTGCAAAATTAGTCTATACTTGTATGCATCACATAGTAAAGTTAGTTTAATAACCAGAACAAGAGCTTATAATGTAAATAAGAATCACATCATGATTAGTAGAGGTTGATCTTTGATCAGGCGAGTGGGGTGTTCAATTCATGGCCTTCCTCTCTCGTACCTAAGTTCCTGAACCAAGACACTTTGGTGATGACAGACTAATGGCCTTTGGCACAAGTCACGGGTTTCCTAAATTTCCCAAAACAAAATATTCAGGTGCCGACTTTATAAATCTGGCAAAGCAGTCCATTTTTGGCATTTGATTTAAAACATCTATTTTCCAAAAGAATTGCAGATTTGGACTCTTTTGCGTTTTCATTATTTTCAGATCCACAAGTAGAGTCCAAATTGTAGGGCTTATTCACCTTCCGAAAGGGGGTGCGAAAAAGTCGAGCTACAGTTTCTGGCGACTTCGCTGGGGATTTAGAGAACTTGACTTGAAAATTATGATGTGAATTTTTATCTACACTTATATGTTCTTTGCATTGCATTTGCATTGGTGCGCCTAAGTCACTATGTTTGGCATCTGCTATTTCTGAACGGTTTGCCGGAGGCTCGCCCAAAAGGCTTGCCAAAAGGCTGATCGGTTGTGGGCTCTGCCACGATGGGAACATAACCCTTGGATCTGGACTACCACTGTACTGTTTGATCCTCCTTTAACTTCTCGGTGTTAGGTGTGAGAGGTATATTAGGTAATCTTGTTGAGGTACCCTTTTTTGACCATTCGACCTAGTTGCATATAGTGAAACTATAGTGACTTTTTCAAACTAGGATAGGATGCTCACCCAAAATTCAGGATTGTATGAAACCGCTTTGTTTGAAATAGTGTAGCCTAGATTATGCCAAAAATCTAGGACAGGTAACCCTATCCCCTTCATAGGGGTGTTTTGGCTCTTTTACTTGGTATGTGCGTTTATAGTGAGACTAGACAAAATGGTTCATATCAGTATAAGTTTGAGAACAAAGTTCAGTGGGGATTTCAGTTCAGCTATGATTGTTGAGAATTGGGGCCGAAGCGCTATCTGGTTTTTAATTGTTGTTTTTATTTTCTTTCTTTTTGCTAGGTAGTTTACCATCATAGCTTCAGAAAGACCCAATATTCCCCAAGTTGTGTGGACTTGTTCTAGTAGGCTTTGCAAAATTCAAGACCTTGTTGGTGGTCAGCCAGTGTTAGTCTCTCTTCCACTGGTCACTCAACGAAGAAAGAACAAACAAGCATCAGCATTAGTACAAAGCACTCCACAAAAACCTATTCGTACCTATAATTCACCAATATCTCACCCACCTATAAGAACGCTACAGAACACAGAAGAAATTGCTGCTATGATGACAACTTTGAGAACCATGGATCAAAGGTTGGCCGCATAAGATGAAATCATTGCCAATCTGCGACGCCCATCTGGGCATCCGCATCTACAGTGCATCCAATCCCGGTTACACAGCCAAATCTCGATCCCCTTCCACCAGTGGAAAATCCCCAAGTCCTAGATCCCCAAGAGATATTTCCATAGGCTCCAGCTTATAGACCCTTGGCACAGCCCCAAGGGGAACTTCTTCCCTTTAACATTAACACTGATCCAGTTATGATCAAAATTGTAAGGCTAGAGAAAGCGTTGAAAAAGTCCCAAGGTTCAATTCCATTCCGGATATTGAAGACGGGTACACTGAGGCTTCGGTCAGATTATTGGAGAAGTTTAAAATGCCCCACATTGATAGATTTGATGGAAGTGGGGATCCAAGTGTATATGTCCGCTTGTTTTCGGATGTTTTGAGGCCTATAGGTCTTTCTCGTGTTCAGGAATTGTCATTATTCGGGAGAAGTCTGTCCAATATAGCAGCCCTTTGGTATGCTAAATCGGAAGAATCTACTAAGCGGAATTGGGAAGTGCTATCTGAAGGGTTCCTGAACCAATATTCTTATAACACTCAGATCGAAGTAACCATAGTGAATTAGAGGCCACTACCCAAAACCCCAAAGAATCTTTCATCGATTTTGTCGCCAGGTGGAGAGCCAAAGCAGCCCGGATGATAAATAGGCCTTCTAAAAGAGAGCAAGTTTGGTCGGTAGTCTTGAATCTCGAGCCTGATCTACTGCAAAGAATGATACTGGCATCATTGTCTACATTTGCTTCACTACACAAGTTGGGGGTCCAAATTGAAAGTGCATTCAAAAAGGGATCCTCTACAGAACTAGTGAACCTACAAGAAGGCCATTCACCAGAAGTACCAATGCTAGTAATAGCACTATTCCACGGCCTGCAAATGTCAGTACCGTCATTATGTCAGTCAAGATAGCCGATCCATTTGCTGCTACCACAACCTCACAACCTTCACAAAATATTGATCCACCTCGAAGTCGAAGAATTTTTACCCCCCTTCATATGACCCCGACCCATGCCTTCAAGCTGTTAATGAAAAAGGTACATCTCAAACCTCTCGATTCTCGTCCATTTCCAGACCCATTGCCATCCAAACACGACCCTGCCCAGTACTATATCTTCCATCAACAACACGGCCATCCCACAGACATGTGTTACCGCCTACGTCATGAGATTCAGGATCTCATTGACAACAAATCATTGCCCCACCTTCCAAACCAAACGTAACGACTAACCCACTTCATGCACATAATCAAGTCCCTCTACCTAGAAATATTAACCATATCCATACACTACCACCCACCTTCAACCCTAGCACATACATTATCTTGTCTTATTTACCAAAATCGGAGGTGTTTATTCCAGAAAGCATAGACATGTGCATGATGGATTTGACACTACAAACCTAATCTAAGCATGTGGCAGTAGCAACAGAGAAAAATGAGAATGCACTAGAGGCAGGGTCGTCTGTTACCCATGTCATAGAAAAGGGGGCTTCACTTGCCGAGGAATATGACCCGAGCTTATACATTGTAGCCATTGACCAGCCAAAGCCAGTAGTCATACTACCGGATTTTCTCAACATCAATGCTATCGAGGAGAATGAGCAACGTCAGGATGGTTGGCCTGGACAGGGTTTGAATGACTTAGCAAACCTAGAAGAGGATCTAACAGAATTGTAAAAGGATCTGGAGGATCTCTACTCCTTCGAAGAAGAAGATACAAATTGTGTGTAGATGGGATGGTGGGATCCAAGCCAGTCAGAAACAAACAATGGGTGGTTTATCGATGAGGAGGCAAATAAGGTAGAACAAACAAGAGATACCAAGAAAGAAAAGGCTGAGGCAACACCCTTGACTATAAAAGAACAAGTGTTTAAGCAATTCCAGCAGGAAAGGATAGAAGAGATCCAAGGGTAGATGGCCTTGAAACAAGAAAAAGGAAAAGGGAAAGAAGAAAATGAGTCAACCATAATCACCAAAAAGACTAAATGGAAGCCTAAACAATACTGGGATATGGAAGCCAAAACCATCGTGGAAAATGAATGGTGTGTTGACAGGTGTGACATGAACATGCTCCAGGTGAAGCCTGACAATAGCTTAGCTATGACTGCAGGGGAGTGGTGGGAAGATAATGATTTGAGTTACGCATACACAAACGAAGGGTGGGACTCTACCCCCGGTGATACGTGGTATACGGACGAGATTAATCACTTGACCCGGAGTGGTCGGTACTTCAAACCCATAACTTTAGACCAGCCAGAATCCTCCAACAAAGAGGTTGAGACATCAAAAGAGAAGGATGGTGACGAAAATATGGCCTTGAAATAGCTCAAGAAAATTCAGGCTGACATATCAATCTGGGGGCTGATAATGGCATCTCGGGAACATAGACAGACACTGTTAGAGGCAATGAACCGCACTAAACTGCCCATCGATACCACCGCAGACCAATTGGTATCATTGGTTACATCTGGGGACGTTACGCCAGTGATATCTTTTACAGATAAAGAGTTACCACCTGAGGACGCTAACCATAACCATCTTTTATATGTAACCTTGGAAAGTCGAAAGAAATGGATCCCGGTGGTGTTAGTAGATACCAGGTCAGCAATTAATGTATGTCTAGTGAGGACTGCCTATGCCATCGGTTTGAGGTCGATTGACTTTACACCCATAACCCAAGTTGACCAAGCTTATGATAATACAAGCCGGGATGTCATGGGAACATTCAAAAGCAATATCCTCATTGGCCCATCTGAACATGAGGTGGAATTCCATATCATGGATATACCAGCAACCTTCAATCTACTATTGGGAAGGCCTAGGTTGTATCAGATAAAAGTTGTAGCATTAACAGTCCATCAGTTGGTGAAATACCCCTTTAAAGGCAGAATTGTTACTGTGTACGGTAATTTTGCGATCCATCCTCCCTAGGAAACTGCCACGCCAGTGTTAGAAATCATACATGGGAAAGAGGATGTATTCTTCTCTGGTTTCTCGCTGACAGAGGCCCGGGTGGTCCAATCCATCATGGCAGAAGACGACGGAACTTATGTGGGTGCTCAATCCATCTACATGATGAACAAACAGGGGCATATGCCTGGATCAGGACTAGGCCGAAGTGGCAGATAGGGGAGCATTGTTGCTAAGGAAGTGAGCCATAACCTCCACTCTTTCAAGCTAGGATACAAACCTACAGTCGCAGATTAGTAGAGAAAATGGCAGGAGGTGAGAGAAAGGATAAAAGCAAAGAGAAATGGAAAGCAGTATGAGTTAGTCCACAAACCAATATGGGGAACCCTGAATGGACGCTTTGTCCGCCAAGGGGAAGATTTCCCCTTCTGTGGATTTCCAGAGCCTTGCGTTGACCAGGAGACAAAGACAAGATATCCAGGATTCGAGATCTTCTCAGGGCACCAGTTACTAGAAGAGAAGGATAAGAAGACGGACCTAAGCATTAATACAAACCAAAAGAGGACTGCAAGCTTGGGCATTGAAGAGGAAGAGCTGTTGAGAAAAGCACTGGCTGACCTACTGATAGGTTTTATTGCTAAAACTAAGACCACCAACTTGGGGGATAGTTTTACTATCTCAATGATTAGGGATGACCCAGCAATGGATTTCTCTAATCTTATTATAGATGCGTCTAAGGCTCCACATCTGGTCTGGAAATTTGAGCATGACATCATCAACAGTCCGAATTTGATTCCACCGAGTTTGTGGAGTCGGAGTCAGATTCGAGTTCTTCTGAGTCTGGTACTTCTGGGGTGGTAACCTGGATACCAAAGTCTTGTCCAGGTCGTCTTTTAGCTTTTCTTTTGAGTCCACTGTAATCGAAGACTAGGATTTTTTGAATGGGAATGCTGTGAATGTTGCTTACTTCTCTATGCCTTTGGTTTATTGTACTGATCTTAATTTTCAAAATTTTGACATAAACAAAGAGGAAGAAATTTCTCGGGTTTTGAAAATTTTGGTTGATCATGAGGAGGAGAGGTGTGTTAAGCCCTGTATAGATGAAATCGTATCAATTAATGTGGGTACTGAGGAAGATCCTCGCTTGGTTCAGATCGGGTCCACGCTGTCTTCGGTGGAACGCGAGTGTTTAATTGCTTTACTAAAAACTTTTAAAGATGTTTTCGCGTGGTTCTATGAAGACATGCCCGGAATCGATCCTGCGATTGTACAGCACCGGATCCCTCTTGACCCTGAGGCATGGCCAATTAAGCAAAAGTTGCGCAGAGTTCGCCCAAATTGGGCTTTAAAGATCAAAGAAGAAGTTACCAAACAGATTGAAGTAGGGTTCTTGCTTGTATCCGAGTATTCGACGTGGTTGGCCAATATTGTTCCAGTTCCAAAAAAAGATGGCAGAATCATAGTCTGTGTCAACTTCAGGGATCTGAATAAGGCCAGTCCGAAAGATGATTTTTCGCTGCCACATATTGATGAGTTGGTAGACTTCACCGCAGGCCATGCGTTACTCTCATTTATGGACAGATTTTCTGGGTATAACCAAATTCTGATGGCACCTGAAGATAGAGAGAAGACAGCTTTCACTACTCCATGGAGCACTTATTATTACCGAGTTTTACCGTTTGGGCTGAAGAATGCCGGGGCAACTTATCAAAGGGCTGCAACTACTATTCTGCACGACATGATCCATTTGTGCAGAATAGTAACTGAAATCCATTAGTTCTCTTCCTTTTCTTCACATTCACATTTGTGGAAGTCTCCGTGGAAGTCTCTGTAGCCAAAGACGACCCAATCTGTTCCCCATCCTTGAGCCAAGCCAAGCACTCACTAGCAAGGATGTAACTGAAATTTAAGGCAGGGGCCAGAAGCTCTCTTGTCCTCCAAGCAGTGAGGTATCGAGCCAAGTTTGAAGCACGAACAGGAAATGAAGTTGGGTATTTTACTCCCTCATCTGGACAAATCTGCTCGTATCCGAACTGGCATCGGAACCGGGAAGGAAAATAGAACACATAGTGTGTCAGACCAATCAACTGTATGCCGGGCTGATGTGTCATGCCGTAACTCATTTCAACCAAATTAAGCCAGGGGCAACGCCAAGCTATGTCAGCTTCAGAAAGACTACACATCCAGTTGTTCCACAACCCTTTTGAAGGGAAATCAACTAACCGTCGGTGAAAAAAATAAGCTCGAGCCGAGTATTCAACGCAAGGGTCTAGTACTTTTAATTTGTCCATCAACCATACCTAGGGAGAGATGTAAAATCAGAGAGATTAAAGAATAGAGAGGTATATGTTAAGGGAAAGATAAAGAAGAGGTTTTTTAGAGAAAAACAGAGTTTGAGTGTTGAGTGACATTAGATTTATAAATCAGAAGGGTGGGAAATTATACCTGAAGAAGTAGCGGACACCCTGCAAACCTGGTGGTCTTCTGTCGATGAACAACATCCAAGCCCATCAAAGTTAAGGTCAATGCCAAACCAATACAATTCTTACCCTATTTTAGGCATTAGGCCATTTCAATCAACAGAATACTAGTTCCACCAAAACTAGAGGCAATTAGGAATTGAGCAAGTAGGCATAAACAGAGAGCATGTTGTCGATGGCTGCACCAAAGAAAGTCGCTTCTATCTCCAATAGCGGAAAATCGATGAACTAAACTGGGGATGTCCAGCTCCCCATCATGTGCCAAATACCGAGCCTCATGCATTAACAATCCGCACATTCACCCCAAAGCATGGACATGGCCAAAATGAGATTAAGTCATGATTTCTTCACAGCGTTGAGATTCCATTAGTGCTTGAAATTCTTCGAGTGTTGGACATACTTCTTGAGAGCCAAATTGAAATGCATATGTGACTGGGCTCCAACTTTGAACCGCGGCATGGAGGAATGGAAGGCAAAGAGAAGTGCAACTTAAAGGAAAAAGGGCATTTATGCCGAAACCATGGAAATTCACCTTTTCTGAGCCATCCAAAGTGGCTATCTAGTCTCAAAGCCTATTGACAAATAACATCTCCATGTTGAAAGCAAAATATAAAGGAGTTGTGAATCTGCTAGAAAAACAGCATGAGAGCACCATTTATAGAGTTTTGGGATGGAGTTGTGCATGACAGCTGGACAACACTGACCAACAGTCGGCCGTGCATCAATGATGGCCGGCCGTGGATTAGTGAAGCCCGGCCAGCCCTTGGTGCTGATCCAGATCAGTGAAGTTGCAGCAAAAGTGGCCTTTGTTCAGATGAACCACAACTATACTCTTGAGTCTTGTTTTGTTTATACCAAGTGTGTTTTAGCTTTTTCGAGTTTTTTTCATTTTGTTTTTCTATTATCGAGTTATATTTTACATTTTGACCAATTATAAGTCATTATCCAATTCATGATTCAATTCAAGAACATAACATTCAATGCAAGGTTACACTGTTCATCATACGCAAATGCCAATCATCATATGGTGCAAAGGAAATCATTTCACAAAAAAACCTTGTTTTTATAACTAACAGGACCAACCCCGGTCAATGTTTTACAAAGCAAAACACAAAAACAACAAAATAAAAGTCTTCAAAAATAAAGGGTCTCTCTGAAGCAGCATTTAAACTACAAAGCAAAATATAAAAAGGAAAAACAAGAGCAACGTCAGCATCAATATCCCATCCTCGCCCTCTTTCTCCTCAGCTGCGGAGAAGGCGCATCACTATCATCACTCAAGCTGCTTGACTGCAAGTCGACCTCGTCTCCCTCACCCTCGAAGGTCGTGTACTCCTCTATGGACTCCTTGGAAGGCGAGCGCTACCTCACCCGGCCTCTTCCGCAATTAGCTTCTCCGCGGCTCCTCTCTCGGCCTCATCCCCGCCTACTAGCTGTAGAAGGTCCCACAGGTACTGTTGGCTCAAGCTGAAAACACGACAGATATTAGTATGCATTAGTTTTTTTCTTCTTTTTTTTTTCTACAGTATGACAACAACAAAACTGCAAACAAAATGTACCTTAATCCCATGGGAGACCAGGGCGGTCTCTCTCCACCGAACCATGAGAAGTAGCCGGTCAATCATCTAAGCAAGCTCGTCGCCAAATGCCCGAGGTATCTGAAAAAGGGATAAGATGAGAAGCAACATAGAACAATGCATGGAAAAGTACAGTGAGTAGAAGTATGGAAAAGTGTATACCTGCTCGATGCCAGGAGGAAATACTATCTACGGTCCCCCTCCTCGATATAATCAAGGGGAATCTGTCGGATCACTCAATCTGGACACATGAAGGTAATCGCAACAGGAATCGTCGGGAACCCAAAAAGGGGACCAACAGTATGGACACCCCTAGCAGGGACATCACCACCAACACCAGTAGTAGTAGTAGCAGCAGCAATCTTCGGAACAGCACGGGCTACGCCTGGCGTAAGAGGTGCCATCACCCGAGTACGCAAGAAAGTCGAGAAGTCGTCAGGCTCATGGTGACGATCACCGTCCTTACCTATCATCAAGAGGTCGAGCCCAGGACCATCCCATAAATCATCTACTATCCTCATACCAGCAGGAGGAGTATGTGGAACATTAGGGCCAGTAGCGCCCCGAGTCTGGTGGATGAATCTCTCTCCCAGGTAGTATGCTCGGCTAAAAGGGCCCTTAAACAGGATCCTCATCGTGGAAACATGCCAGGTAGCGGTGTAGGTCGCCCTCGACACGTGGGGAATGCCTGCCCAAGGGTACCAGTCAACCTGAGAAAATCAGTGCAATGTCAGAATTGGTATAGTGTCAGATGTCAGTGCAGTATGGAAATGGCAATGTGATACAGTACAATGGTACAACAATGCAACAGTATAAGAATGATCATATAATGTGGGAAACAAAATCCATATAATGTCGGAAACAGTATAAGAACGGTCCACTATTACCCATATAGCGTCGCGCCCTCTAGGTGACTTAGGCAACCCAATCACAAAATCCATCGTCACATACTCCCATTTCCATGCGGCTATTGGTAGAGGTTGCAACATTCCTCCTGGTTTTTAATGTTCCGCTTTCACTTGTTGGCAGGTCAGACATTTTGCTACAAATTTAGCCACTTCCTTCTTCATTCCATTCCACCAATACTGCCTTTTCAAATCTTGGTACATTTTAGTTCCTCCTGGATGTACCGCGAATGTAGAATGATGACATCCCTTCAGTACCTTTGCTTGTCACTTGGTACAAACAATCTACCTTAGTATCTTAAACTCCCATCTGGGTGAATTACCCAATCGGGCATGGGTTCTCCTGATTCCAGACGTCCCTTGATGTACGCTACCTCTTGATCGTGCTTCTGGGCCTCCATGACCTCATTCATTAACTTGGGCATCACCTTCTGCGCACTAAGACATGCTCTTGTATCTTGAGATTCTACTTGGATCCTGAACTCACTGAGTGTCTTAACCGTATCCCTCTTTTTTTTTTGATGAAGATCTTAGCCAACATCCCTCTGCTCTTACGACTTAGAGCATCTGCTACTACATTGGCCTTACCGGGGTGATATGAGAGAGTGAACTGGAAATCCTCAAGATTCTCCTTCTATCGTCTCTATCTTAAGTTAAGGTCCTTCTGTGTGAATAGATACTTCAAGCTCTTGTGATCTGTGAAAATCTCAAATTGTTCCCTGTACAGGTAATGTCGCCATTGCTTTAGGGCAAAAACCACAGCTACTAATTCCAAATCGTGGGTAGTTGCGCTCATGAGGTTTCAACTGCCTAGATCCATATACGACTACCTTGCAACCTAACCCCTCTTTAGATGTATCGTAATACACAGTGTACCCCTCTTCTTGTTCTGGGATGGTCAAAATTTGGCGCACTAGTTAACCTCTTCTTCAGCTCCTGGAAGGATTTTTCGCAAGCTTTGTTCCACTCATATTTTACTCCCTTTTGCGTCAGACGAGTCATTGGTTTAGCTAGTTTGGAGAAATCTTGGATGAACCTCCGGTAATAACTGGCCAATCCTAAAAAGCTGCGAATTTCCGACACAGTTTTTGGTTGTCTCCAATCTAATACTGCCTCCACCTTGGTTGGATCCACCGCAATCCCATTTTCTGATACCACGTGCCCTAAGAACTTTACTTCATTCAACCAGAGCTCGCGTTTACTCGTCTTGGCATATAACTGATTATCCCTAAGAACTTAAGGGACAGTCCTTAAGTGTTGCTCATACTCTTCTTCAGACCTTGAATATACCAAGATGTCATCAATGAATACTACTACAAACTGGTCAAGGTATGGTCTAAAAATCTTATTCATTAGGCTCATGAATACTGTCGGTGCGTTGGTTAGTCCGAAGGGCATTACTACAAACTCATAGTGGCCATATCTAGTACGAAAGGCAGTCTTTGGTATATCCTCCTCCTTGACTCGTAGTTGATTGTAACCTGACCTGAGATCGATCTTTGAATAGCACCTTGAGCCTCTAAGTTGGTCAAAAAGGTCATCAATCCTCGGGAGTGGGTTCCGGTTCTTAATCGTGACTCGATTGAGTTGACGATAATCGATGCATAGCCTTAACGATCCATCCTTCTTTTTAGCAACAACACGGATGCTCCCCATGGCGAAGTACTTGGCCTAATGAATCCTTTTTCGAACAATTCCTGTAGCTGTGTCTTCAACTCTCGTAGTTCTGCTGGTGCCAAGCGATACGGAGCCATGGATATCGGGGTAGTTCCAGGGTGTAGCTCGATGCTAAAGTCTACTTCTCGGGTTGGCGGCAATCCTGGTAATTCCGTAGGAAATACATCTATATATTCGCATGCTACGCGTGGAAGTTCTAATTTTCTTTTCTTGGCTCTCCTCATTTAAAATCAGACTTGTTATCCTACCCGCAAGTGGATCGCTCCACTGTGTCCTACATTTCGTTGAAGTCATGGAGTCTTATCTATCCCCCTTAAACTGAAAACATGCTCCGTTGGATGGGTAGGTCATCTCCTTCTATCGAGTAACGAATCTATTTTTAAGATGAGGTCGCAGTAGGGTATCTTTATGAAGTTGAGTTTCCTTTCCACAAGCTCCAAATCCTCTTGGATTCTACCCCCCATTCATTCGGAAGTCAAAGTTGTGCCGATTATTTCCGCAAGGATGGTGAGACTCCTCCAAAATTTGATTCTTGGTAGGGTTCGGGATTTTAGCCACAGTTACTAGTCCATTTTTAAGGTTTCAATTGGTACCGCATTTCTATTGTTGCTTGCAAGCTCTTGTTATTACTTGTCTCGAAGTATGGTCCACCATTTGTTTTTATTTGAATGGGGTGAGGCGTAAGTCAAATTCTAACTACAGAGGCAATTCCTAATTTAGAGTTTAATTATCCTAGGGTGTTCACACAGCACAACTTCATGTATACATAATAATAATGACAAGATTCTTAAAATTGGATTGAAGTGGAGACGAAGAATATGAAGCAGTTATGGTGGTAATACCAGGATTAATTGAAATATGGATGAATAGTATGATGTTATGGTTTCGAACTTCAATGTGATCAAGGTTATAGAGGTAGTGACTAAACTAGATATTTAACTTGAAACTGCGTTGGCCATCCGTGTTTCAAACTGAATATCCAAGATTCATCACCGAGCAAGGAAAATGAAATTATTTACAAGAAGCCTTGAGCTAAACAAAATATGCAAGGGTAAAGGAGGTCAAATTTATAAATAGTAGTATATGAAACAAAACTAGATGGACAAGACTTAATTTTGGGAAAGGATGACATTGAATAAAGGCTACGAATACAAGATGAGGGTACGACAATCGATAGAAGACGCGTAGAACTAATAGTACCCCCCTACTGCGCGATGAGGCCGCACTCAAAAACCATTTCACGATCCTGAAGTAGGTCCGCATGAGTTGATATTGGCGTGCCAGAAATTCGAAGAAATTCCCTAAGATAGGTCAAGAATGATTCTAACATAGTCGGGGAAAGGTAGTCTCTAACCGCAGGTCGAAACGCATGGGTAAGGGTTGAACCTATGCTCTGATACCAAGTTGTGACTCCCCGATTCTACACTATAGGTTGCAGTCAAGGGAGAGTCACTAGTGAGTCCTATGGCCAATAACCAAGTAAGATCCCAGATCGCCGGAGGAGTCAAAATAGCCTCCCTTCTAAGTCCAGCTTTCTTAGGCAGCGCACTACCTTTTTGACAGATCTTACAAGGCATTGACACAAGGTCTCATAAGCAACGATAAGGTTCATACATAGAATATAAATACATAACAACCTCAAATATCATTAATTTCAAAAGCCTGATCCATTACATTACATCCCAAGAGAAAACTTAAATCTTCATATGAGTCTTACAAAATATCCAAAAGGAAACTTCTAATATTCTAGGATAGCCAAAAGTCTTCAAAGGTTTCAGGTTCGACGTCTCCAGCTATGAGTTCCTCTTCGTCACCTGGCATGATACGCCGTGAGCTTTGAATGCCCAGTAAACACACACGCACCCCACCCCTTTTTCCCAGTCCAATACACAATCACAAAATATAACATCAAGTAGTAAAGCATGATACTCCAATAAATAAATAAGTAAATAAATAAATGGTTAGGTTAGATGTCAGTAATCTAGAAATCCCCCAAAGAGATTTCGTCCTCCCAACCACAAGAATCGGACGCGGATTATTCGGTATGCCCCCTCTTTTGCTGCTTTGTTGCAGAACTAACCTCGGATGCCTACCAACGGTTATATACCGCGTAGCGCCAACCGCAGGGCCTCAAAAGAGACGGTAAAAATAGGGCCTTGCCCGAATCCCCCCTCACACCAAACCACCTAGGGTCCGAATACAACCGCTCCGTTCAAGGGTTCCGAAAACCACTTGCGCAAGATTTAACCTCGAATAGGGAACGCATCCCAACAAGCCATATACCACACATTCTCATCTTTTCATTACTCAAGTGTTCGAAAACCCAATACCCACCCAATTAGGTTTCCCGTTGAATTAAGTGTTTTAAGTCAAGGTTAGTCCAACTAAACAATATAATAATATCCACATAAGCATGCATCCTCAAGATAAGAAAGATAAATAACATAACATGCACATACAACATCTTGCCAAGATATGATCATAAGCCATTAAACATTTTTATGAATACAAGGGCGCAAAACATCCATACATAACAAATTTCCAGATTAATCATCACGCGAGGATTAATACGAAAGGACTACTTTAGATCATCCACTGAACTCGTTCTTCCTATGGTTTGTAGAGAATTTGATCTAGTTTCTAGAACATTTTTCGGAAATGGGTTTGCTTTTCTAGATTTTAAGTTATTTAGAAAATAGTCCAGCGCTGTCCAGAATCTGTCCAGATCCGTCGACCGTTACGAAAACTTGATTTTCTTTCAAAACGCTTAATGTTTTTCGATGAAACCATTTTTAGTTGAAAGCTAACTCTTTAAGGGAGGTTTTGACATAAAATGGAGGTTCAGAATATTTTTGTACATTTTTCTGGAATTTTTTGAAAGTGGCTGCAAAAACAGATTTTTAGGTAGAATGCCCAAAACAAGAAAAATTATAAAAGGGGGTTCCACCATGGGAAGGTTTCATTTCTTTTGTGAAGAAAATATACTAAGTATCACATGTTTAACTCAGAAAATTTGTTTGAAAGAGTGCTCTTGAAAAGTTGAGAGATTGGTAGAAAAGAAGGTGGTTTTGTGCCAAAATGGGAAAGATACGAGAGAGATGGAATCAATGCTCAACTTTTAGCATTTTTAACACAAGTAACTCATCAATAACATATTTGAAAACATTATTTAGAACCCTTAGAAACATGTATTTGAAAAAGGAAAATGAAAGAGAAGGTTGCGTTGTGGCTTACCTACTAAGCTTTGCACAAGGAAGCTCTCTTCTTTCTTCCTCCTCTTCTCCTAAACTTCTCTTCCTTGCTCTCCTCTCTCTCTCTCTCTCTCTCTAGCCAAAATGTGTGTGTGGGTGTGGTGTGTTATATGTGCTTGCAAGCTAGGGGGTATTGGTATTTATAGACAAGTTTTGATGCAAAATGTCCTAAATGCCCACTAGTTGAAAATGGATGGAAGGTTTAGGATTTGTTTGAAGTTCAAATGAATAGAAGTGACTTGGGGAGTGGTTTACTCAAGGATTAGGTAACATTTGGTTGTAATGAAACTAGTCTTGGGAATTAGCATCCTAGGTCTAGGTATTAGGTTGTGTATTTCTAGAATTCCATCATGGTGGTTCTTGGAAATTGGTTTCTCACTCTTCCCTAGGAGTGTGATGGGTTATCATTTTATTTGTTTTGGTCCTAGAGCACATTCTTCAAGGTGTGTATATATATATATCTTACAAGATTGATGGTACTAATAACATTAGGGTAAACTCATGTATTGGAATCTTATTTATGTATTTACTTATGATCTAGTTAGATTAGGGCTAATTTAAATACTCATAGCAAATCTTTATTGGTACTAAAGTCATTATTGCTCCAAGTTTCAAGGGATTTGTTTGTACTATAGTATAATGATGATGCCTAGTCATGTCCTCAAAATTTGGGAAGATTTTCTTATTTATTTGGTGTACAAATCTTGGAAATTGTAAAACATAATGTTAAAAAAGATTTTAGGGTACAAGTGTATATATATATAAATATATGATGGCACTTGTTTGAGGTCAATTTGTGAAAAAATGTGAGGGCTTGGGCTTAATTAAAATATCTATTTCGAGTGAAGAGTTGATAAATTAGTGTCTAGGAAAATAATTCAGTTTGTATTATCTTTAAAGGTAAATAACTGAATGAAGACTGTAAAATCCGGAAGTTAGGGTTTAGAGCAATTAATCTAAAATTTAAGAGTTAAATAATTAATATTAGAGTGTTATAATTGATTTCTAAGCTTCCAGGGTCGATTAGGGTTTGTATGGTTTTGTCCGTGATACGTTTTCGACTCTAGGGTTTAATTTGCGAGCAATCAACGAATTAAGGGCTTGGTGTTGAATACATGTAATTTTTGTAGAATTAAATTAGGTTAGGGAACCTAATCCGGCTAGGAAAATTTTTGTTTTGAAAAAAAGAAAATAAAATTGCTAACCGACAAGATTCGAAATAATTCAAGTAATCGAGGGCTTTAAGAAAATAATTCATCATTAGGGTCTTAAAAGTAAATGCATATTTCGGGGGCTTCACAACCTATCCCCCCTTAAAACAGTTTTGTCCCCGAAATTCAACTATATACTGCCTTCGAAAAGCTCGGGGTAGTTTGCCTTCACCTAGTCCTGTCGTTCCCATGTAGGTTCCTCAATTCCCCGATGACGCCATAGCACCTTCACCAATCGAACCGTCTTGCCTCTAAGGTTCTTCTCTCGATGATCTTGTATTGCTACCAGTCCTTCTTTAAACGTAACATCTTTGTCAAGACTGATCTCTTCCCATTTGAGGACGTGTGTTGGGTCGGCGATGTATTTTCTCAACATAGATACATGGAAGATGTTGTGTATCCCTACTAATTGCGGGGGTAGAGCTAGTCTATATGCTACTTCGCCCACTCTTTCCAATACCTCAATAGGCCCGATATATCGTGGTCACAGCTTTCCCTTTCTCCCAAAACGTACGACTCCACACCTAGGTTGCACCTTTAGGAACACGTGGCTGCCTACTTCAAACATCAATAGTCTTTTCCTCCTATCGGCATAATTCTTTTGACGGTCTTGGGCAGTCTTTAATCGTTGTCGGATCAATTTGACCTTTTCAATAGTCTCTAGAACAAGTTCAGTTCCTATCAGATTTGCATCACCCACTTTCGTCCAACAAACCGGCGATCTACAAAGTCGTCCAAGTAATGCTTCAGAGGGTACCATGCTGATGCTAGCTTGAAAGCTGTTGTTGTAGGCAAATCCGATTAGGGGTAGGTGTCGTTCCCAACTTCCTTGAAAATCCATTACGCAAGCTCTCAGCATAACTTCGAGTGTCTGGCTAGTGCGTTTAGATTGTCTATCTGTTTGTGGGTGAAAGGCGGTGCTAAAACATACCCCGGTACCAAGAGCTTCCTGTACGCTCCCAAAATCGAGAGGTGAATCGTAGATCACGATCTGACACAATAGATACCGGAATTCCATGCAGTCGAATGATTTTCCCAATGTAGAGTCTACACATAGACTCTAAGGTGTCAGTCATCTTATAGGGTAAGAAATGTGTTGACTTGGTGAGACGGTCCACTATTACCCATATAGCGTCGCGCCCTCTAGGTGACTTAGGCAACCCTATCACAAAATCCATCGTCACATACTCCCATTTCCATGCGGCTATTGGTAGAGGTTGCAACATTCCTCCTGGTTTCTAATGTTCCGCTTTCACTTGTTGGCAGGTCAGACATTTTGCTACAAATTTAGCCACTTCCTTCTTCATTCCATTCCACCAATACTGCCTTTTCAAATCTTGGTACATTTTAGTTCCTCCTGGATGTACCGCGAATGTAGAATGATGACATCCCTTCAGTACCTTTGCTTGTCACTTGGTACAAACAATCTACCTTAGTATCTTAAACTCCCATCTGGGTGAATTACCCAATCGGGCATGGGTTCTCCTGATTCCAGACGTCCCTTGATGTACGCTACCTCTTGATCGTGCTTCTGGGCCTCCATGACCTCATTCATTAACTTGGGCATCACCTTCTGCGCACTAAGACATGCTCTTGTATCTTGAGATTCTACTTGGATCCTGAACTCACTGAGTGTCTTAACCGTATCCCTCTTTTTTTTTTGATGAAGATCTTAGCCAACATCCCTCTGCTCTTACGACTTAGAGCATCTGCTACTACATTGGCCTTACCGGGGTGATATGAGAGAGTGAACTGGAAATCCTCAAGATACTCCTTCTATCGTCTCTATCTTAAGTTAAGGTCCTTCTGTGTGAATAGATACTTCAAGCTCTTGTGATCTGTGAAAATCTCAAATTGTTCCCTGTACAGGTAATGTCGCCATTGCTTTAGGGCAAAAACCACAGCTACTAATTCCAAATCGTGGGTAGTTGCGCTCATGAGGTTTCAACTGCCTAGATCCATATACGACTACCTTGCAACCTAACCCCTCTTTAAATGTATCGTAATACACAGTGTACCCCTCTTCTTGTTCTGGGATGGTCAAAATTTGGCGCACTAGTTAACCTCTTCTTCAACTCCTGGAAGGATTTTTCGCAAGCTTTGTTCCACTCATATTTTACTCCCTTTTGCGTCAGACGAGTCATTGGTTTAGCTAGTTTGGAGAAATCTTGGATGAACCTCCGGTAATAACCGGCCAATCCTAAAAAGCTGCGAATTTCCGACACAGTTTTTGGTTGTCTCCAATCTAATACTGCCTCCACCTTGGTTGGATCCACCGCAATCCCATTTTCTGATACCACGTGCCCTAAGAACTTTACTTCATTCAACCAGAGCTCGCGTTTACTCGTCTTGGCATATAACTGATTATCCCTAAGAACTTAAGGGACAGTCCTTAAGTGTTGCTCATACTCTTCTTCAGACCTTGAATATACCAAGATGTCATCAATGAATACTACTACAAACTGGTCAAGGTATGGTCTAAAAATCTTATTCATTAGGCTCATGAATATTGTCGGTGCGTTGGTTAGTCCGAAGGGCATTACTACAAACTCATAGTGGCCATATCTAGTACGAAAGGCAGTCTTTGGTATATCCTCCTCCTTGACTCGTAGTTGATTGTAACCTGACCTGAGATCGATCTTTGAATAGCACCTTGAGCCTCTAAGTTGGTCAAAAAGGTCATCAATCCTCGGGAGTGGGTTCCGGTTCTTAATCGTGACTCGATTGAGTTGACGATAATCGATGCATAGCCTTAACGATCCATCCTTCTTTTTAGCAACAACACGGATGCTCCCCATGGCGAAGTACTTGGCCTAATGAATCCTTTTTCGAACAATTCCTGTAGCTGTGTCTTCAACTCTCGTAGTTCTGCTGGTGCCAGGCGATACGGAGCCATGGATATCGGGGTAGTTCCAGGGTGTAGCTCGATGCTAAAGTCTACTTCTCGGGTTGGCGGCAATCCTGGTAATTCCGTAGGAAATACATCTATATATTCGCATGCTACGCGTGGAAGTTCTAATTTTCTTTTCTTGGCTCTCCTCATTTAAAATCAGACTTGTTATCCTACCCGCAAGTGGATCACTCCACTGTGTCCTACATTTCGTTGAAGTCATGGAGTCTTATCTATCCCCCTTAAACTGAAAACATGCTCCGTTGGATGGGTAGGTCATCTCCTTCTATCGAGTAACGAATCTATTTTTAAGATGAGGTCGCAGTAGGGTATCTTTATGAAGTTGAGTTTCCTTTCCACAAGCTCCAAATCCTCTTGGATTCTACCCCCCATTCATTCTGAATTCAAAGTTGTGCCGATTATTTCCGCAAGGATGGTGAGACTCCTCCAAAATTTGATTCTTGATAGGGTTCGGGATTTTAGCCACAGTTACTAGTCCATTTTTAAGGTTTCAATTGGTACCGCATTTCTATTGTTGCTTGCAAGCTCTTGTTATTACTTGTCTCGAAGTATGGTCCACCATTTGTTTTTCTTTGAATGGGGTGAGGCGTAAGTCAAATTCTAACTACAGAGGCAATTCCTAATTTAGAGTTTAATTATCCTAGGGTGTTCACACAGCACAACTTCATGTATACATAATAATAATGACAAGATTCTTAAAATTGGATTGAAGTGGAGACGAAGAATATGAAGCAGTTATGGTGGTAATACCAGGATTAATTGAAATATGGATGAATAGTATGATGTTATGGTTTCGAACTTCAATGTGATCAAGGTTATAGAGGTAGTGACTAAACTAGATATTTAACTTGAAACTGCGTTGGCCATCCGTGTTTCAAACTGAATATCCAAGATTCATCACCGAGCAAGGAAAATGAAATTATTTACAAGAAGCCTTGAGCTAAACAAAATATGCAAGGGTAAAGGAGGTCAAATTTATAAATAGTAGTATATGAAACAAAACTAGATGGACAAGACTTAATTTTGGGAAAGGATGACATTGAATAAAGGCTACGAATACAAGATGAGGGTACGACAATCGATAGAAGACGCGTAGAACTAATAGTACCCCCCTACTGCGCGATGAGGCCGCACTCAAAAACCATTTCACGATCCTGAAGTAGGTCCGCATGAGTTGATATTGGCGTGCCAGAAATTCGAAGAAATTCCCTAAGATAGGTCAAGAAAGATTCTAACATAGTCGGGGAAAGGTAGTCTCTAACCGCAGGTCGAAACGCATGGGTAAGGGTTGAACCTATGCTCTGATACCAAGTTGTGACTCCCCGATTCTACACTATAGGTTGCAGTCAAGGGAGAGTCACTAGTGAGTCCTATGGCCAATAACCAAGTAAGATTCCAGATCGCCGGAGGAGTCAAAATAGCCTCCCTTCTAAGTCCAGCTTTCTTAGGCAGCGCACTACCTTTTTGACAGATCTTACAAGGCATTGACACAAGGTCTCATAAGCAACGATAAGGTTCATACATAGAATATAAATACATAACAACCTCAAATATCATTAATTTCAAAAGCCTGATCCATTACATTACATCCCAAGAGAAAACTTAAATCTTCATATGAGTCTTACAAAATATCCAAAAGGAAACTTCTAATATTCTAGGATAGCCAAAAGTCTTCAAAGGTTTCAGGTTCGACGTCTCCAGCTATGAGTTCCTCTTCGTCACCTGGCATGATACGCCGTGAGCTTTGAATGCCCAGTAAACACACACGCACCCCACCCCTTTTTCCCAGTCCAATACACAATCACAAAATATAACATCAAGTAGTAAAGCATGATACTCCAATAAATAAATAAGTAAATAAATAAATGGTTAGGTTAGATGTCAGTAATCTAGAAATCCCCCAAAGAGATTTCGTCCTCCCAACCACAAGAATCGGACGCGGATTATTCGGTATGCCCCCTCTTTTGCTGCTTTGTTGCAGAACTAACCTCGGATGCCTACCAACGGTTATATACCGCGTAGCGCCAACCGCAGGGCCTCAAAAGAGACGGTAAAAATAGGGCCTTGCCCGAATCCCTCCTCACACCAAACCACCTAGGGTCCGAATACAACCGCTCCGTTCAAGGGTTCCGAAAACCACTTGCGCAAGATTTAACCTCGAATAGGGAACGCATCCCAACAAGCCATATACCACACATTCTCATCTTTTCATTACTCAAGTGTTCGAAAACCCAATACCCACCCAATTAGGTTTCCCGTTGAATTAAGTGTTTTAAGTCAAGGTTAGTCCAACTAAACAATATAATAATATCCACATAAGCATGCATCCTCAAGATAAGAAAGATAAATAACATAACATGCACATACAACATCTTGCCAAGATATGATCATAAGCCATTAAACATTTTTATGAATACAAGGGCGCAAAACATCCATACATAACAAATTTCCAGATTAATCATCACGCGAGGATTAATACGAAAGGACTACTTTAGATCATCCACTGAACTCGGTCTTCCTATGGTTTGTAGAGAATTTGATCTAGTTTCTAGAACATTTTTCGGAAATGGGTTTGCTTTTCTAGATTTTAAGTTATTTAGAAAATAGTCCAGCGCTGTCCAGAATCTGTCCAGATCCGTTGACCGTTACGAAAACTTGATTTTCTTTCAAAACGCTTAATGTTTTTCGATGAAACCATTTTTAGTTGAAAGCTAACTCTTTAAGGGAGGTTTTGACATAAAATGGAGGTTCAGAATATTTTTTTACATTTTTCTGGAATTTTTTGAAAGTGGCTGCAAAAACAGATTTTTAGGTAGAATGCCCAAAACAAGAAAAATTATAAAAGGGGGTTCCACCATGGGAAGGTTTCATTTCTTTTGTGAAGAAAATATACTAAGTATCACATGTTTAACTCAGAAAATTTGTTTGAAAGAGTGCTCTTGAAAAGTTGAGAGATTGGTAGAAAAGAAGGTGGTTTTGTGCCAAAATGGGAAAGATACGAGAGAGATGGAATCAATGCTCAACTTTTAGCATTTTTAACACAAGTAACTCATCAATAACATATTTGAAAACATTATTTAGAACCCTTAGAAACATGTATTTGAAAAAGGAAAATGAAAGAGAAGGTTGCGTTGTGGCTTACCTACTAAGCTTTGCACAAGGAAGCTCTCTTCTTTCTTCCTCCTCTTCTCCTAAACTTCTCTTCCTTGCTCTCCTCTCTCTCTCTCTCTCTCTAGCCAAAATGTGTGTGTGGGTGTGGTGTGTTATATGTGCTTGCAAGCTAGGGGGTATTGGTATTTATAGACAAGTTTTGATGCAAAATGTCCTAAATGCCCACTAGTTGAAAATGGATGGAAGGTTTAGGATTTGTTTGAAGTTCAAATGAATAGAAGTGACTTGGGGAGTGGTTTACTCAAGGATTAGGTAACATTTGGTTGTAATGAAACTAGTCTTGGGAATTAGCATCCTAGGTCTAGGTATTAGGTTGTGTATTTCTAGAATTCCATCATGGTGGTTCTTGGAAATTGGTTTCTCACTCTTCCCTAGGAGTGTGATGGGTTATTATTTTATTTGTTTTGGTCCTAGAGCACATTCTTCAAGGTGTGTATATATATATATATCTTACAAGATTGATGGTACTAATAACATTAGGGTAAACTCATGTATTGGAATCTTATTTATGTATTTACTTATGATCTAGTTAGATTAGGGCTAATTTAAATACTCATAGCAAATCTTTATTGGTACTAAAGTCATTATTGCTCCAAGTTTCAAGGGATTTGTTTGTACTATAGTATAATGATGATGCCTAGTCATGTCCTCAAAATTTGGGAAGATTTTCTTATTTATTTGGTGTACAAATCTTGGAAATTGTAAAACATAATGTTAAAAAAGATTTTAGGGTACAAGTGTATATATATATATAAATATATGATGGTACTTGTTTGAAGTCAATTTGTGAAAAAATGTGAGGGCTTGGGCTTAATTAAAATATCTATTTCGAGTGAAGAGTTGATAAATTAGTGTCTAGGAAAATAATTCAGTTTGTATTATCTTTAAAGGTAAATAACTGAATGAAGACTGTAAAATCCGGAAGTTAGGGTTTAGAGCAATTAATCTAAAATTTAAGAGTTAAATAATTAATATTAGAGTGTTATAATTGATTTTTAAGCTTCCAGGGTCGATTAGGGTTTGTATGGTTTTGTCCGTGATGCGTTTTCGACTCTAGGGTTTAATTTGCGAGCAATCAACGAATTAAGGGCTTGGTGTTGAATACATGTAATTTTTGTAGAATTAAATTAGGTTAGGGAACCTAATCCGGCTAGGAAAATTTCTGTTTTGAAAAAAAGAAAATAAAATTGCTAACCGACAAGATTCGAAATAATTCAAGTAATCGAGGGCTTTAAGAAAATAATTCATCATTAGGGTCTTAAAAGTAAATGCATATTTCGGGGGCTTCACAGTACATCTCTCCACTGAGCCATATCTGGATCAAATAGAACCGGGCCACCGACCCCAACCCGCAAGCCGGTAAGCATCGGGAAGTCATACGGGGTCAAGGTCATCTCCCTGGTTGATGAGAAGTGGAATGAATCTGTGGTATCCCACCATCTCTCGACCAAGGCCCCATAGAGCCATGACTCGGCCCTCATCTGTATAAGCCCGGAGCAAAAGGGCCCAAAGCCAGTAGCATCTGCCAAAGTGCAGACCTCTGTGGAAAGCTGCTCATACCAGCGGACAGGACCAAAGATAGACCCATAACCGCCTATTCTTCCTTGCGAGCACCTATTAATTAGAAGTTCTACCAATACATGTGCTGTAGGGATATGTGATTTGTTCATTGAGTTCAACATTTCAACATGTGTGCAAAGTAAAAGTCCAAAGTAAAATGGAGGAAAAAGTTGTGCACTGTGGAAGCATCAGCAGAGGTATGCTCCATGGGCTCTTGTAGTAGTGTATCCTCATTCAACTCGAGAATGAAGCCCTTGAATCTCAAGATGTTGCCAGGAGGTGGCACATGTGTACGCAGTTAGTATGTGGCCGCATCAAAAGGTCTCTCAGCAAGGGGAAGCAATGCAGCGGCTTCATCCGCCTCCATGTCTGCGCCAAGGGCAGCACCAACACCTATGGCAGGCTCTGGAACAGGAACCTCATCACTAGCCATGAGAAAAGTAGAGGGAAGTGAAGAAAAAGTGAAGAAAAATAGAGAAAAGTGAAGAAAAAATGGAGAAAAATAGAGAAAAGCGAGGAAATGAGTGAAAATGGGTAAAAATCCCAAATTTCAAAACCCTAGGAGAGAGAAAGCGAAGAGAATATGGAAAATCAAAGGAGAAAGAGGAAAATGTGAGAAAAACGAAGGAAATCAAAGTGAAAACCCAAAACTCAACCAAATCAAAATTTGTTCGATTCAAAGTGTAGAGGAATGAAAGGGTTTTAAGAAAAAAATTCGCAAGGCATATTGGGTAAAGCGAATGAGATGGAAATCTAGAGAGAGAGGGAGTGTAGAGAGAGAAAGAGAGGCCTTTCGGATGTGTAAGGTATGAAAAATGAAGGTTTGGTTTTGTTTTAAAACAACAAAAGTCGAGGGATTGCTCAATCTGCCTCTTCCGCCATCGAAGGTCGGCTGGCGATCAGGATCCCTGACCGTGATTCACCAAGCCCCGGCCGACCTTTGATGAAAATTCCAGTTTTTTTGTTTTTTTTTTTTGGTTTTGCTTTCTTTTCCTTTCTTTTCTACATTTATTTGTTTCATTTTTAGTTGAATATGTATATGTAAAACAAAGAAAAAGAAAATCAAAGACAAATATACAAAAAAACTTGGAGCATTCAAATATTTTAATGTTTTTGAGGAAACAAAAATAGTTTTGAAAAACAATGTTTCCGAGAGAAAACAAAAAAAAAAGGAATGTGTTTATGAGGAAACAAAAATGTTTTGACATAAAAGTGTCTTTGAGAGGAAAAAAATGTTTCCGAGAGAAAACAAAAAAAGAGAAGAATTTTCAAAAGGAATAAATAAAAAATAAAATGCGTTTGTTTACGATAGATAAAAAAAAAAGTGAAAATATAAGTGTTCCAAACAAAAAGAAGAGAATGAGAGTTTTAACAAAAATGTGTGTTTTAAAGAATAAAAAAAAGAGATGTTACAAAAAAAAGAGAGAGAGAGAGAGAGAGAGAGAGAGAGAGAGAGAGAGAAAAGAAAGGAGGAATTTTGTTTTGTTTCGATAAATTGTTTCTGTTAGTTCGTGTGTTACACCTCTTTTGTTTTGTTTGATTTTTGTTGGTATTCTGTCCCGTACCCGTTTTTGTCGCCAGAAAATGTACAATACTCATCGTCGGCGATGCTTTTTCGATGAGTGACTGACCAGGTGATCGATTAGTATTGCTCTGTTTTGAGTCCATTTTTGTGTCCAATTTATCGAGTTTTGAGTTTAATTTTGTGTTATGATCAATGAGAGGCTCAATTTTTAGTTCAGAAAAACCAAATATTCATACCATTCGGATTTGCACAAAAACAAACTCATTTTATTAACCCCGATCAAATTTGTACAAACATATATACAAAAAAAAAAATAATAATAAAACAAAACAAAAAAGCGAAAAAAATGAATTAAAGAGAGAGAGAGAGAGAGAGAGAGGGATCTTTTTCATCTTTCTTCTCCGACAGCGGCCACACTCCGACCTCTGATAACAGCCACAAGCTAACCTCATTTACTCGACTCCCCCGCCAATTTCTTCATCTCGATCTCGCCTTGGGAGACCCTTGAAGGCCTTGCCTCAGTAGCTCCACTACCGCCGAGAGATTTGCCTCCCCGCCGACTGTCGAATGCAAAGTACGACGGTGCTCCAAATCGGGCCATGGAAGTGGCCTGCTATTTTAGCTCTTTGTTCTCAGCCTTCAGCATGCCAATATCTGCTAGTGCATCCTTGTACATGCACTGGAGCAGAGCGAGTTGGGCGTGAACTCGGTGTACCTCGCAGGTCCTGTTTTGCAGTCGATGAGACAAGTTAGTGACCACGGCCACTGTCTCCATACACGACTTCAGCGTGTAGTGGTTGGCTTCAATATCAGTTTGAGCAGCCATTACCTGCTCGACTGTCCATGTAGGAAGGTTAGAATGAGTAGGAGTAGGGGCACTTGGCCCAAAGGAGCTTGATGGATCATTAAGATCCAGAAAGAGAGTAAGAAGGCGAGACAAAGCCATGTGTTAGTAGAGTGAGGTGTAAAAGATAGGGGTCATAGAGAAATGGTAGAGAGCAGACTGAGTTTTGTCTCTCTTAGTCTCTCTAGTTCTGTCTCTCGCAAGGAGTGACGAAGAAGAAAAAGAATGAAGAAGGAAGAGAAGAAGGAGAAGGAGAAGAAGATGACAAAAGAGAAAGACAAAGAGGGAGAGAGGGCTGAGGTAGTTTGTCGACCAGCTGACGCAAAAAAAAATGAGGTCGCGTGTCAGGCACGGCTTTCCAAAGAAGAGAGAGAGGTGGAAGAGTTGTATACATATATGTATATGTATTGTATATTTATGTATTATATATATTTGTTTGCATATCTAGTCACAAGAGTGGCTTGGTCCAGTAGTTTGGCTCAGTGGTTGAAGGCCTGGAGAAGCTTGAGGTCAGGGGTTTGAACCCCCTGAGCAACGATTGTTTTCTTTTGTTTTATTTTGATTTGTATATTTATGTATTATATACATATTTGTTGGAATATTTTGTCATAAGAGTTGGCTTGGTTCAATGGTTCGACTTAGTGGTTAAGGACTGAAAGGTTAGTCCCGAGGTCAGCGGTTCAAACCCCACAACAAGCGTTTCTTTTGTTTTATTTTGGATTTATATATGTCTCATATCTATGTATATATATATATATATATTTGTTTGCATATCTTGTCACAAGAGTGGCTTGGGTTCAGTGGTTTGGCTCGGCGGTTGAAGGACCAAGAGACTAAGCCCAAGGTCAAGGGTTCGAAACCCCGTATCCCCACATCCATGCATTTCGTGTTTTTCCTTTCTTTTTGCATGTATATATTTGTATGTATTTTGTATATATCTGTATATATCTATATGTATTTTGTTTGTATGTCAATATATGTATACTTTGTGTACATGTCTGTGTATATGTCCGTATCTATATGTATTTTGTCTGTAGATAAATATGTGTATACCATATGTAAATATCTGTGTGTATAGCCACTTGTCTGTGTTTGTAGTGAGTTCCTAGGAGATTAACGGAGACGATGGAATCTAGAGTTCGAATGGCGATGCCTAGAACGCAAAGGTTCAGAATTTCCGAGACTAAAGTCTGGTTTAAATACCCAGGGGTATATCCTCGGCTTGAAATATGTATGGCAGCCCCATAGGTTGAGGTAGCGTATATGCACCTCAACTCTGAATACTGAACCAATCTAGTCATATCACCTTGTTGGAGAATGGGGAAAGTTGCAAACATAACCAAGAAAAAAAAAAGTAATACCCATGGTTTCGAAGCTCAAGATAAAGAAGAAAAGGAAGATCCCCAGCAGCATGAGGTGAGTCATCACCAATTGCCCCTGTAAGGCACTTTCACTTCTCAGCCGCCACATCATACCCATTTATCTCTTGCCCTCTATAGAATTGCATATAACATCTTTCGCATGCATTTATTGCATTATCCATTACATCATCATCCATTTCTTCGCCTACATCCTTTCTGTGTTAAGCTTAGTTTGGCATGTGCCCATACTTTTCACGTTAAAACATAGCATGCATGTGTATGCACCCATTCTGCAAGAATTGTGGTTTGAGGGTTTCGGCACCTTTTCTGTGTTAGACGTGGTCTGTTTTGTATCCATGCCCTTTCTAAGTAAGACATAGCTCTCACTTCATCAATTGCATCCATTGCATTCAGCATTTAGGGTCATTATCTTTCCTCAGCAGATCATTTCTCACTTATATCGTACCACCCAATTACTTGTACTCTTTGTCTTTCTACAAAACACATAGTTTTGCAGGTGTTCGCACCCCATCTCATGTTAAAACATGGTTATGTTATGTGTAAGCATCCATGTTGCACTGAGGCCAGTATTGAGGATATAGGCACTTAACCTATGTTAGGCGTCGTTTGGCTTGTGCCGCCACTTCTTCTCTATATAAAACGTAGTTTGATTTGCATCCTCATTCTTTTATGATATTCGTGTGTTTTGTATTGCTCGTGGTTTAGATGGTGGTTTAGATTGCTTACATTGTATATCATGTGAAGTCTCGTTACATTGTTGTTTTGATTGTTTCATTGCATGATCATAAGTTACGTTTTGCGTATTGTTTTGGATTTTTACCCTTGAACTACACTGGTTTGATTCCTTGCAAAGGGATACGTAGGCAACCTTCTGGTTCAACCACATGCATTGTATCTTGTTTGTTTGCCCACCTCTTACAGCTTGGTCAAAAGGGTCGTCTTCGGGCTTTGATATTCACTCACTTCAAGAAATGACTTCGAGCTCTGTCAAAGAGGGGCAACTGTAGACACCCCAATTTTGACCACTCATAAGACTTAGGTGCTTGATTCCGAACACTCGATGATGAAGGTTATATTGTGTAAATGGTTTGAATTCTCAACAAAGAAACCTGATTTCAAGCTCTAAACAATCCCAACTTGTCATATCCACCATATTTCTACCCTAAAAACTCAGTTTTGAACATTATACCAACCTGCATTGAACCTGAAAGAGAGGAACAGTGGAAATGCACTGAGGCCCGACTGTGCCTCAGTGATGGCCGGTCGAGCATCCTGACTTTTCAAAGCAAATTGTGTAAATATCTGCCAACTGTCTATTTCAGCAGATATTTTGATTTGCAGCTCAGTCTCTATAAATACGAGGCTGGTGGGCTGAATTGAAGGGGTTGAAAGTTTAAAAGAGAGATATATTTCAAGGTTTAAGTATAAGAAATTAAAGAGTTGACGTCCTTAAGTCATCTTCCTATATCATCCATCCATACCCTAGCAACATTGAGCTTGGATTTGGAACTTGATTGAGATTTTGAAAATCATAACTCAAGCTTAAGGGTGTTACAATCAAGTTTGTCAACAAAGAGCTTACGTCTCTTTCAAATGTAGAATTTTGCATCTTCTTCTTTCATCTTCTTGTATTCTTTTCTTTTATTTTTCTTGCCTTTATATACTGATTTTCAGAGTTGAATTGAGGCCCAAAAAACATGATTTGAGGTCTTGATACTGGAGGGGTTAGCCGCCCCTCCTTAGGCTTTGTTCCATAGCTTTTTCTATACTCTTTTTACTTACTTTCTTTTGCTCTTAGTTACTGTTGTTTTTTTTTACATATTAGGGGTTGTTTTAGAACTGTTTTAATTTATGTAAATAACTTATGCTTTGACTAGTTTGTTTGTTGTCTCATAAGTTTGCTCGTATAGCTTGTTGCATGTTTATTCTAGCTTTTCTCTTTAAGTAATTTCCTTATTTAATAATCTCATTTTAATAATCAAGTTGTCACTTATTTTATTTCATTTGAGAGTTGTTTCAAATGATTGATGGTTATTCAATACATGAACTAAAGTTTTGCACTTAATGGCTTAATCTCTATAGAGATTCATTATCAACGGTGTAATCTTTCTTTCATGTTGAGAATTACTTCTCATTTGATGCTTCTCTCCTTTTAGAGGACATAATCATCACCATGGACAAAGAAATTAATGAATGGCAATGACTAAAAGAATTGATTTAAAAGCAATTAACATACTTAAAAAAGATGGCTTAAACTACGTAGGCTTGGCCGGACGTTATGCCAAGTTAATTGAGTCAAAAATGATCATACACTATTGCATGGTGTTTTGATGATTTTTGAAGTGTCTCTACCACCCTCTTTGAGTTAACTCTATGATAGGAGGGAGGGGTGGTCACATTCATTGCATTTCATCAATTTTTGTCTAAAATTTTATCCAAGATCATCAAGCAATCAATTTGGTCATTGATGGTTTTGGAATCAATTACAACCTTCTTTCGAGGCTTTCCCATGACAGAGAAGTGTAAAAGGGACAAACAGAGTCCAAAACACTCTGTCTGCACTGTTTTCACTTCAGAGCACCAAATGGAATTACATGGAACAAAGCCACGGCCGGCCTTCTGTAGGCCCGGCCAAGTGTCAGTGAGGGCCAAACGGGCATCAATGTTTGGTAAGGCAGTGTGTTGTACAGAAACAGAGGGCAGTAGCTGAAAGTGAAACAAAACAATTTGGGCAGACAGGGTAGCTTCTGGACGCTGCGCATGCGATCATTGTGCTTCTACAGATTTATAACTCATTATTTAGTTAGTTATTAATTCATTTGGTTCTGTAATAATTAGTTTAATTTGGACTATCGGACATTGATTCAGACCCTCCTGCGTGAGGATAAATATGAAATAATATGTATGTCTTCCAACCCCACGTCTTTCTCTCTTTTATTTCAAAGCTTATAATGGTTAGTTTAGAGCATCATGCTTCATTTAGCATACTTCATGTTTGCATCTACTTGTATTACATACATTGAGGCTCAGTCCATCACTCTAATCGCATTGTTATTTCAATATTTCTTTGAATACGTGTTTAACCGCATGTTATCAAATTGATTCATATGCCGTATTAATAATCGAGCTTAGTAATTGCATATCGCATGTGTTGCATTAGCCATGTTACATAGGAATCATGCATTTTTCTAACTAGTTTCTCTTTTGGCTTGGAGTACAAGGTAAGCTTTTATTTGCTTTAGCATGATGCATGAGTGTGATTATTACCATGTTTAGCATGCTTTCCATGAGACTAAATGCTTAATTGATAAACTGTTTGAATGCCTGTGGATAAAGGCTATTTGCTTGAATTGGAACAAATTGAGTAATGTTCATATGAGATCACTTTTTCAAGTGGTACATATTCGGAACAATTTTCAAATCAAACATGAATCAAGTGTTCCAATGATTGCAAAATTAGTCTATACTTGTATACATCACATAGTAAAGTTAGTTTAATAACCGGAACAAGAGCGTATAATGTAAATAAGAATCACATCATGATTAGTAGAGGCCGTTCTTTGATCGGGCGAGTGAGGTGTTCAATTCATGGCCTTCCCCTCTCGTACCTAAGTTCTCGAACCAAGACACTTTGGTAATGACGGACTAATGGCCTTTGGCACAAGTCACAGGTTTCCTAAATTTTCCAAAACAAAATATTCAGGTGGCCCTTCTGTAAATCTGGTAAAGCAGTCCATTTTTGGCATTTGATTCAAAATATCTATTTTCTAAAAGAATTGTCGGATTTGGACTCTTTTGGTTTTTCATTATTTTCAGAACCACAAGTAGAGTCCGAACTGTAGGGCTTATTCGCCTTCCGAAAGGGGGCGCGGAAAAGTCAAGCTACAGTAGCTGTGCTACCACTGGTGGTTGTATTGGAACTGCGCACAAAAGGCCTCTTGGCCTGCTCTTTCTCATCAGTAATCAGCCCTTATTTCATGGCGTCTTCAATCTGAACCCCCATCTCATGGAGCAAGGTGAATGTGAACAGAAGTAGGACGATCATCTTCTGCAACAACTTCCCATGCAAATTGCAGACTACCATCCTTATTTGGTCTTTCTCAGAAAGCCTTGTGGTCATCATTGAAGCTTTAGCCCTCCATCTCGTCACAAATTCTGAAAAGCCCTCCTTTGGCTGTTGGCGTTTTGCCTCAAGATCACGAGTTGTGACCTCGATTTGTGTGTTATACGAGTACTAAGAAACAAAGGCCTCAGCCATTTCCTCCCAACTCTGCTTAACAGAATCCTCCAACTTTGCATACCATATGGTTGCTATACCAAACAGGGTTCGGCCAAAGAGAGACAGCTTCTACAATCTGGTCAGGCCCATCGGCCGGAGGATGTTTAAAAACAGGTGTAGATATACCATGGGATCTCTGGAGCCATCGAATCGATCGATGTGTGACATTTTGAACCGATCTAACGATGTCACTGCAAAGTTGGTATACCCATCTTCTATGTCGGGAATGGAGTTAACACCTTGTTCTCACTTGAATAGCTTCTCCAACTTGTTGACCTTAAGCACAGTTAGGTCAACCTCAAACTCAAATGGAGCTTCGGTTTGATACACAAGTGCTTAGGAGACTTGTGGTGGGATCGGCTTTACCGGATTACCCTGATTCTCTTGGGCATTAGTAGTATGGGCAGTGGCTCTAGGTGCTGGGATACCCGTAGGAGGCACATGAGATGCAGAAGCCGCTGGCTGCTGTGGCTGTTGTTGTTACAGCCTGTTTATTACCTCAGCCTGACGTGTTGTGACCTCAGCCTGACGAGAAGTATTCAACTGTTTGTTGGAGATGATGAATCAAGTCCTCCATACTGACTGTGGGATACTGTGCCATCAAAATAGGCGAGTGATCTCATACTGGGCTAGATATAGAAAACTGTCCCTGAACCTGACTGGATGCAGGTGAGATAAGAGGTGACTACTATAAAAATTGAACAAGTGAGCTCTGCATGACTCTCCTCCGTCTAGTAACCAGTGGGAGCAAAGTAAACATGGGTTGTCCCCTAACAAGATCTCCGGCTTTGCAAAGCCTTCTGACAAGAGTCCAGAGCACTTGGGGGGATATCCTAACTTTCCAAAGCTATGGTGCTAAACTACCTAGCAAAAAGAAATAAAGTAAAAAGAAAGCAGTAATCAGAAGCTGCGCAGCACCTCAGCTCAGATGTTAACAACACACATATGTAATCAAAGATGTAGGACTGCACTCAACACTGAATTCTGCCCTCAAAAATGGATACCCAACTTGCAACTGGTACGCACATTCCTATACAGTTTTACTGTAAAGCACATACCAGTCAAGTAAAAGCCAAAACACCCCTATGAGGGGGTAGGGTCACCCTGCCCTAATTTCGTTAGGAACTAGGGTTCACTATTCAAACAATGCAGTTTCATGCAATCTTGCATTCGGGTAAGCATCCTGTCCTAGTTTGGAGCAGTCTCTATGGCTTTCGATATGTAACTAGGCCAAATGGTCAAAAAGATACCTCAGCAAGACTACCTAACATACCTCTCACACCTAACACCGAGAAGTGAAAGAAGGATCAAACGATATAGCGGTAGTCCAAATCCAAGGTTTGTGTTCCCATCATGGTAGAGCCCATGATCGGTCAGCCTTTTGGCAAGCTTTTCGGGCAAGCCTCCGGCAAATCGCCCAGGAATAGCAGATAGCAAACACAGCGACTTAAATGCACTAATGCAAATACAATGCAAAGAAACATATAAGTGTAGATAAAATTCTATATTATGAATTTTAAGTCAAATTCTCTAAATCTCCAGCAGAGTCACCAGAAACTGTAGCTTGACTTTTTCGCGCCCCATTTCGGAAGTCGAATAAGCCCTACAATTCAAACTCCTGCAGTTCTGAATCTAATCTCACAAGTGCAATGTGAAATAGATAAATACCAAAGAGTCCAAATCTGGCAAATCTTTTTGGAAACTTGATTTTGAATCAAATTGCCAAAAATGGACTACTTTGCCAGATATAGAGTCGCCATGTTTTGGGAAAATTTAGAAAACCCATGACTCGTGTCAAAGGCCACGTGCCCATCATCACCAAGATTGTCTCGGCTCAGGAACTTAGGTACAAAAGGGGAAGGTCATAAATTGAGCACCCCCGCTCGCCCGATCAAAGATCGGTCTCTACTAATCATAATATGAATCTTATATACATTATATGCTCTTGTTCCAGTTTATTAGGCTAGCATTTACTATGTGATGCGCACACATACAAGTATAGACTAACTTTGCAAGAATTGAAACATTTGATTCATGTTTGTTTTGAAAATTGTTTTGAATATGTACCACATGAAAAAGTGATCACATATGGAACATTACTCAAATTATTCCAATTCAAGCAATAAGCCTTCATCTACAGGCATTCAAGAAGTTATAGCACTTAAGCAATTAGTCTCATGGCAAACATGCTAAACATGGCAAAAATCACACACATGTGATATGCTAAAGCAAGTAAAGCCTCACCTAGTACTCCAAGCCAAAATAAACAAAAGAGTTAGAAAAATGCATGATTCCTAACTATGCAAAATGACTAATGCAACGCATACAATATTCAATTTACTAGGCTCGACTACTTAACATGGCATATGAAACAATTGGCTAGCATGCGGTCTAAGCACGTATTCAAAGAAGTATTAAACTAACAATGCAAGTAGAATGATGAACCGAGCCTCGGTGTATGTAATACAAGTGGATGCAAACATAAAATATGCTAAACAAAACGTGATACCCTAAACTAACCATCATAAGCTAGTAAATAAAAGGGAGAAGACGTGGGGTTGAAAGACATACACGTTATTACAACATTGCGCTTTCACGAAGGAGAGTCCGAATCAACTAACTAGCTAACCAACTAAGCTAAGCTAAGCTAATTATTACAAAACAAATTAAATTAGCTAAACTACTTAACTAATTATTACAATAAATGAATTAACTATTCTAGTTAAATAAAATAATTACAAGACGAAATTGAATAACTAGTTAACTAACTAATTAATTACAACACAAAATTAACTAGTTACAACTAATAAATTACAACAAATAACTAAACTAAATATTTAAACTTAAACAGGCTCGGTATGCGAGGAATGCTCATGCACGTGTTCGGTTTCCACCTAAAATTTGCTTCCAGAAGGTCTCTGTTACACAATTGAACACTTACACTTCTGTCCACCTCCAGAATGGCTCTGCTCTGCTCTGCTCGAAAAACACATTGCTGAATTTTGCATCAGTGGCCGATCGGCCAAGAGTGAGGGCCTATCGGCCACTGCTGCACAGTTCACCTTGTTGTGACAGAGAACAAACATAGCATGCATAGGGTATTTTCAAGGGTTTGTTTGCAGAATTCACCCCTCCTTATCATGAACAAATCAAAGGAGTAGTAAACTTGGTCCACAAACCATCAATTCAAGCAATTTGATTGCATGATGGCTTATGAGTCAAAGTGTGCAAGTTCAATAAATGAAACAAAATAAGACTCTAACCTCCTCCCTTTCATGAATTGATTAAGGGAAATGGTGACCTTGGAATCTTGAACCATTGCATCACTAATGAGTATGAAAGACTTCAAGTTTCCATGTGTTCAATTAATGTCCGATTGAACACAAAATCAATTATTATCTTCAACCATTTTAGCTTCAATTTTATTACTTCATTTTAGTTTACCAACCATTCTTTAGTTCAATTGAGTCCAAATGGTGAATTTAAATCATCTAATGGAAAGAGGGCTCAAACCAAAAGTTGTTTTGGGCATGAAAGAGACATCATACCATTGGTAATAAACCCCCAAAGCGATTAAACCATTAAGCATGACATCTCAATCTCATGCTTAAACAAACAAAGGATTTAAAACTACTTTCAAAGAAAAACAAAAGTCAAGAAAGGAGAGAGGTTGCAGAGGTGATTAAGAGTGATCACAAGTATGGAAAGCCATAAATAAATGCAATTAACTCAAACGAGATGGTGTCTAAAGCCTAGAACACCAAACTCATGAGGATAATTACACTATAAGCATGCAAAACAGAGCTCAAATGCAACTATCAACCAAAAACAGTCTAAAAACAATCCCAAGACATGCTAGAATTGAGCTAAAAATAGCTAGATTAATAAGCTTAAGCATAGCACAAGCTAGGCTAGTAAGCAAGACACAAGGAGGGGAGGCTAACCCTCCAAATTTGAACTTCAAAACATGATTTTAGCCACTGAAATAACTCTAAAAATCGGTGTTTAAAAGCTCAAAAAAAGATGATGCAAGGGTGGGAAACACAAGGGAAAAGGCCTTCAAAACAATGTGCAAAGAAGGGTGAACCATCCCCCAACCTTTAATGGCCTTAAAACCCAAGTTTTAGCCCAAAAATACAGAGGTTTTATAGCTCAAAAATAGTTGGAAAATTGCAAGAAAAAGAGTAAACAAAGCAAGTAAAGAAGCAAAGCCTTATACCTTTTAAAGAGGAAATCAATTCCAAGCAACAAAACCAAGCAAACACATCCTCAAGAGCTCCAAAAAGCCTCAAAGACAACTCAACTCAAGTATGGAGAGGTTTAGTTAAGGGTGTATAGGCAAAGGTTAAGATATGTAGGCTAAAGTGTAGAAATTTCTAAAGAGAGAGAGAGAGATTTGTAGAGTGAGAGGAAAAATTTTGATTTAAAATTTTTCTAACCTTTAAACATGAGAGGGAGGCCTCCTATATATAGAAAACATGAATTCCTCTCAAGAACATCCAGCCCTACTCGTGGGAGCAGATGCATACATCTGTGCAAACAACTAGCACAGATGTCACAAAATATCTGCAAAAGACACTGGTGGTCGGCAAGCCACATTAGTAGCCAGCAACCAAAAGTAATGGCCGGCAGCCCAAAAAGGTGGCCGGCAGGCCACCAAGGGTTGCAAGCATGAAATACACAAGGTTTGGTCCAAAAATGAGACAACATGTGTGCAAGGTTTGAAAGGCTCAAAGCTGTGGCATTCCGCTGAAGACTTCGAGCACCTGACAAGCGTATAGACTCATTATCAGGTGTGCAAGCGATGGTATCCAAGTCGTAAGGGCCGTAAAAAATGGGGTGTCTACATGAGGGCATAGTGCTGCCAGTGACCTTCTACCAGCGTGGCTTTTATACATCCCATCGTGAATTTCATAGAAAACATTCTTGACTAGATTTGGATGCACACATAGTAGATAGGGGCCAAGCTAGGAGCGTCGATACAGTTTCCCAAATGGTGAGATCCAAACTGAGCTGATCGATGCCGAACTTTGTTTGCTGCTTTATTTTCTTTGGGAAAAGTGTCAAATCTCTGGAAAACAAGTATTGGATCCATTCGGCTTGGTCCTAAGTTCGTACAAAGAACTGAATCTGGAGACACAATGCTCGATTTTAGCACAAACTCGACCCAAATCTTACCATCTTTGGTATCCACTGATAAGCCAAGGTAGGCTAGAGCATCAGCATGACTGTTTCTGTCTCTATTGATTCGTTCCACTCCTATGGATTGAAATTTATTGAGGAGATCGCTGGCCTTGTCTGCATACATGGCCATTCTTTTATCTTTTGCTTCATAGACCCCAGTGAGTTGGTTGATAACCAACTAAGAATTGCTGAAAACCAGGAGCTCGTCTACGTTGAAGTGCTCAGCACCGCGCAATCCAGCCATTAGTGCTCCATATTCTGCTTCGTTGTTAGTGGCTTTCTATCCAAGCTTCAGAGCTTCTTCCCAGATGAACCCTTCTGGAGATATGAGCACCACCCCTACCCCCAAGCCACGGTTATTAGATGATCCGTCAACGTAGAGTTGCCAGATGTCTCCAATGAAGAGTTTTCATGCTTCTAAAGCTCATTGTTTTCCTAGTTCAGCGATGCGTAGCACCTGTACCGAGTTGGTGTTCGGGTGCTCGATGTTCTGGTGGGGGTGAATTCGACAACAAAATCTGCCAAGACTTGGGCCTTGATTGTTGTTCTGGGTTGATACCAAATGTAAAACTCACCAAGCTCGACTGCCTATTTCGCTGTTCGGCCCGAGAAATCGACTCCACGAAAGACGGATCTAAGGGGGAACTTAGTAAGGACATTGATGATATGACCTTGAAAGTAGTGTTGTAACTTCCTTGAGGCAATGAGTAGGGCATAAGCCAGCTTTTCCAATGGCAGATACTGTGTCAAGGCATCCGAAAGAGTCTTACTGACATAGTATACCAGCCTCTGTTCCTTTTCCACTTTGCGAATCAGTACCACACTTACTGCATAGTCTGAAACTACCAGATAGAAGTATAATTCCTTCCCTGGTTCTGGAGTGGAAAGGAAACGTGGTGTACTGAGATACTTCTTGAGGTCCTGCAGCACCTCGGTATATTCAGGCCCCCATTCAAATGCAGCATTTTTCCATAGAAGATGGAAAATGGCTTCATTTAGTCTGAGGATCTACTAGTGAATCAGTTTAGCGTTGCCACTGTGATACCCCTGTTCTATAGTATGCTAATTGGTCCTTAATACGAATGTGATTATGTGTCTTGATGTGATTTTGAGTGCCATTTGTATAGATATATGTGGTTTTGAATTTCTATCTATTCACCATAGGAATATGTATTTGATTATCTGCTTTGGAAATTAAATTAAAGGCCTTATCGGCCACAGAACCCGAAATTGATTGGGCTATTGTGATTGGCGTAATGTTTAGAGCCTACGGTGAAATTTAATTGGAAATTGATTAGGGTCAGATTAATTCGATTAAATTGATGAATTAAGTGCCCAAATATTTTATAATGAAATAATGTGTTGAGTGGAGCTAAAAAGGGACCATGTTATAATCAATTCCTCTCCCTTATATCATTTTGGCTGATGCTAACTCAAGAGAGAAAGGAGAGGGTCGGCCTTAGAGAGAGAGAGGGAGAGAATTGTGTAGTTTTGGCTCAAGGCTTGGAAATCTTGAAGATTAAGACCAAGAATTGACTAGAGTTTGGAAGATTAAGCTCCTTGGTGAGTAATTCATGTATTTTAGTTATCATCTTGTGAATTCAAGTTTCAAAGAGGGTCAAGAACATGGATTAGTTTGATCATAAGGAAATTGAGTTGAATTTGTTGTAATGAAGACCCATATGTGCATGCATGTGTGTAATTGCTTTGAATATTGCATGTTTGAGCTCAAAGGGTATGATCCTTGTAAATTTGTAGTTGAAGCTCATGTTTTGATTACCTTTTCATCATCTAAGTTGAGAGTATGGGTTATATAGCACATGCATGTACAATTCATGAGAATATGAGCTTGAATGCATGAATTTGTTATGTTAGAATGAGTTTGATGGGAGATTAGGGTATGCATGTGATTTATTTGTGAAATTAAGCTTCATTGGGTTGTAATTTGGGGTTTATACCATGTTAATATAATTATATTTGAGATTTGAGCCATTGCATGCAAGAAATGTTAGCTTGAAGGTCGAATTTGAGTTCAAGAACACAATCTGGGAAACCCAGAATTTTGATGTCCGCTCGAGTGGGGTAATGGCCGCTCGAGCGGGAAAAACGTGCTCCCAGTACTTTTTGCAGACTTCGTGTCCGCTCGAGCGGGGGAGCTACGTAGACAGGCCTTCCGCTCGAGCGCCCTATTTCACGCTCGAGCGTATTTTTCATGCAACCAGTACTTTTGCAGGCCTTAAGGGTCTGCTCGAGCGGTGGAGTCCATGCTCGAGCGGGGACCCTGTTTTCTGAAATTTTGTTTTCGCATTCAGTGTTTCGTTTTCCGTTCTTTTTCACTTGCAAGCACTCTTAGGCATTTGTTAAGCATTGTAAATGAGTTAAAGAGATAAGAACAAGGCCTAAACAGGAATATGTGAAATAAGGAACGGATTGAATTGTTAATGACCCTTTTGTATTCGTGAAATGTGTAGGGTCGAGCTCTAGGGCGAACCAACCAACCGATCACTGTGAGTAATATCTTATCAAGATATCTGAAATATACTGTTGTCCAATTGCTCACTTCTATGTAAGTTTTATAAGTTCGTCGACTCAATTGGTGGACAACGTTTTGACATAAATGAATGGACCGAAGGTCGTTTTGGCATAAATGAATGGACCGAAGGTCGTTTTGGCATAAATGAATGGACCGAAGGTCGTTTTGACATAAATGAATAGACCGCAGGTCGTTTTGACATAAATGAATGGACCGAAGGTCGTTTTGACATAAATGAATAGATCGCATGTCGTTTTGACATAAATAAATGGACCGCAGGTTGTTTTGATATAAATGAATGGACCGCAGGTCGTTTTGACATAAATGAATGGACAGAAGGTCATTTTGACATGAATAAATGGACCGAAGGTCGTTTTGACATGAATGAGTGGGTCGAAGGCCGTTTTGACACAAATGAATGGGCCAAAGGTCGTTTTGACATGAATGAATGGGCCAGAGGCCGTTCTGTCATGAATGAAAGTCTGAATGGACCAAAGGCCAGTTTGTCATTTAAATGGGCCAAAGACTAGTTTGTCACTTGAGTGGGCCAAAGGCCAATTTGACACGAGTGATAGTTTGACATAAATAATAGTTTGACACGAATGATAGTTTGATATAGGTAATAGTTTGACAAGAATAACAGTTAGATCTGAATAATAGAATGAATGGTCCAGAGGCCGTTTTGACATGAACGAAAGTCTGAATGGGCCAAGGGCCAGTTTGTTATGGAAAGATAAATGGGCCAAAGGCCAGTATGTTTGGAACCACAGTCACTTGACCTAAATTATGTATATATATGTTAAATAGAAATATGAATTGGGCCCAAGGCCGTTTGGAGCATGTTGTTCTACATATTGTTTGTATAACTTCTGTATTTGATATTATTCACTGGGCTATCGCTCACGCTCATTCATGTGTTTGTGGGTGAGCCAAGAGAAGTCCAAACCCAGCCCCAGTGAAGTCTGTCAGGAACAACAAAGGTTTTGGAGAGTCAGCCCTTGTGTCTCACATACGAGATCCATCTTTGCCATTTTGTTATGTATTATATTTTGTCATGTGGGCGAGGACTTTGTGTATATCTGTATATAGTTGAGATGGGTTGACTTAGACTCGAATGATCCTGTCGTGCAGAACTTTTTGGTACTATGTTTTTGTTGTGAGTTATTAACGTGCATATGTATGGTTTGTTTTGATGTGCATATAAGCACGGCTCTGTGGACAAAGTTTAAAATTTTTGCTTCCGTCGGCCCCTATACTCTGACGAGTTACGTCTATTTTGGTTTGAGGCCGTAGGTAATCTCAGGATTACTGGCCGGTTATGTCCTTAACCCATAGGGGTGGGTTCGGGTCATGACAGAGTAGTATCAGAGCACGAGTTAATAACTCACACACTTGTCCAAAAGAGCGATAAGCGTCTAAATAAGATCTAGGATGCATTCATGAATAAAGTACGAATTTGAAAGCATCAAGAATACGCTTAATTTTTTAATATGAACGGTTGTGTATTATAAGTTTGTGATTCGCTTGCATTGTAAATCATTTGAATATGTATGCTCTTTAGTATATGCATACCTGTGAATCTTTTGTATAAAGTACAATGCAAGTTTAATCAGATAGTGAGAACATGTGATTAATTGTGTCTTGACGGTACATAAAATGAGAAGATAACAATGTGCGAATGTACCCATGTGTATCTGTGTTTATTTTCGTATTGGGCACCCCAGTATTTGGCAAGGCTTAATAAGAGATCGTGTAGAGTATGGATAAAGTAAGGGCATACGGGTTGGAAGGCTCTTCCACAGCCCGACTTGATAGTCTGGAAAGAGTAGTACAAGAAATGGCAGAGATCTTAAGACAACAATGTCAATTGCCGCTACGGCAAGAACCTTTGCCACCACCAGTGTGGGAAACACCGAGGACTTTGTTATCGGATTTCTGGGGTTCATTATAGATGTGGTAAAATGGACCATATGGTAAGGAACTGTCCCCGAATTGAACAAATGTGAATAAATCTTCTGCCTCAGTTGGATTCGTACCAATGGTAGGAATTGCTAATCAAGATAGAGTGATTGCACTCGTCCCAGAAAGCACTCAGAACACTACAACCGTTATCCCAGGTATTTGTACTGTTGTAAACGAATGCTTATGTGTTGATTGATTCTGAATTAGTACATGTGTACATCTTTGTTTGGGATATTATTTGATTTGGATCGGCATATTCTTTCGTATCTGCTGCATGTGTATCTAGATTGGTTAGCCCCACAAGATCGAGACCGTGTTCATTGAATGTATATGCTCCATTGGGGAAAGTTGTGAAATACGTATCGGGACATTGATTGACTTTGTACATGCGCACATATGTCCAAACCTACGCTTAGGGTGATTTGTTATACTACTATCTTCAATGACTAAACCACTGGAATTATGACTTTGTGATTGTGCGACTGAGTTGAGCACCCCAAATAATGAACTCTATAAATTGTGAGATCATGCATTTTGATTGGTAGGAAGTTGACTGGACTATGTGATTCTACTGAGCTCGACTTGTAAACCTATGCTTTTGTGACTGATTTAGAACTTTTGTATAACAGACCCTATCTTATGTACAACCGAGGAACTTTGTTTAATGTGTTATTGTGCACCATGTACTTGCATGAAAGACTTATTTGGGAACTACTATACTGATTATGATACGTACCTCCCGACATGAACAACTGCATGCATATGCAACTATACCTGAATTCATGTGGACAATGCCATATTGTACATGACTTGAAATACTTTGATGTGAACAGTTGAGATGAATGATTTTGATATGACTTTGAGAACTGATAAACTTAGGACAGTTGTGAAACTATTAGCCATGTGCCTAAACAAACGAAGTGAGCCTTATGGAACCGAATGTACCCTATTTGAGAAAACTTTTATCTGATTCGATCCGATAGAACCTTTGTCTGATTTGGCCTGATAGAACCCTTGTCTGATTTGGCCTGATAGAACCCTCATTTGATATAACTTGATGGGACCTCTGTTTGATTTACTTTGACAAGACCTTTGCTTGGATTGATTTGATAAGACCCTCTATCTAATTTGATTTTGTTAAACGGGATTAAGAATCGCTTATAAATAAATAGCCAGATTATTCTTGGCAGAAAAACTGATAGACCCAAAACTTGAATCCATTTGGAATACCTAACTTATTTGAAAGACCTCTTGTGGGCTATCAATTGGCAGAAAAACTGATAGACCCAAAACTTGAATCCATTTGGAATACCTAACTTATTTGAAAGACCTCTTGTGGGCTATCAACAGATTGATCTAACCATGGACACCATTGAGAACCAACCTTCAACTATTGAGGACATATGTGCTATAAATGAACTGAATTGTGCAAATCCAGTGATTGGGTGTCTTAAGGAACAATGCTGGTGTGTTGTCATATTCTTGCTTGTTTGACGCTATGGAAACCGATGTCAACAGATTGATTCGATTGAAAACAGTACTGAATATTTGTCCTTGACTAATCAGGATATGTTTCATGTGCTTGTTTTAGTGTTATCGGATTTTGGGAAATCAGGTTATAGTGAGTGGTATTATGTTTGTTTTGATGACATTCTTGGGGCGTCCTTTCGTGTTAGGGGACGTTAAGCCTATGTAGCACCTTTGTTGAGGTATCCCTTTTGCCACCGACGGTCTTGTACAGGTGGGTTTGTCTAACCGATCTCGGGCCGGCCACCGACGGTCGTGAACGGGTGTGCTTTGGTTCCGAGACGATTATTCCTTTGTTTTGTTTGGAATGTCATCTTTTGGTATTATATAGATGTTATTAACGTCCAAGAAACTTTGAAAAACCCTAATTATCCAAAAGTGTGTAAATTCAGTACACCTTGTGTAAATGACTGCTCAATGCCATTATATTCTGCAATTGGGTCTTTGAGGATGTGTAAATTGTGCTTAACATGTGATTGACTCCTTTGATATTGTCTTTGACATCATGGAGATTTATATGCGAATTGCCTTATGCTTTTGACGACTATCTAATAATGTGCAAAGACTCAAGGGAACAGGGGATTGAATATGGAACTGAACTGTGAATCGTAAACTGTTGAGTGAATTGAGAACACGTGTATTGTGTTAGAAATGGACTGCTTCGATGCTATTGTACTTTACAATCAGTATTATGGGGATATGCAGACTATGTGCATTGTATGGGCAATTGCTTCGATGCTACCTCTGTTGATTCGGGAATCAGTATCTGGATCCACTTTATGTTCCTGAAGACTTTTGATTGACCTTGGATAACTGTGATGAGTCACTGAACTAAAATACTGAATCGGATTGTGAATTGTGGAAGTATTGAAGAATGAATTGAACTTTTGTGACAAGGGAATGGACTGAACTTCTATGGTAAAGTTAGCTGACATCTGAAATAAATATGTTGGCGAAATTGTGTCTAAATATCTTTCGGTGCCAACAAGTCGAAGTCGAATATCAGATAGTGGCGGAACTACTTTAGCCTCTCTCTATTTCGGAATGGAAATAGGGATATGTGACTACAAATTTCATTGTGGGGCTACCTTGAGCACCCAAGGTATAAGTCCCATTGGGGTTATTGTATGTGGAATTATTAAGTTTGCTCATTTCCTCCTTGTGAAATTTTCGTATGATGCTTAAAGACTAGCAACTGTTTACATCGATAAGATTGCTCGTTTGCATGGGATCCTAGTATCTGTTGTTTTGGATAGGAATCCTAAAATGTGTTTGAATTCTGACAAGCCTCCAAGAGGCAATGTGATGCAGCCAGCACAGCACATAGCCGTGACCAGCACACAGCAAACAATTATTATCCAGCACAGCACATAGCCGTGACCAGCACACAGCAAGCAATCCGTGACCATGGTTTTAGTTTAGTTGCCATTATTTTATTGTTATGTTCACTTTTGGCAATTGCCTTCTTCTTTGCCTTATATTTTATTAGTTTCCTTGTTGCCTTAGTTTATTATATTTTATTAGTTGCCTTGTTGCCTTAGTTTATTTCCAAACCTATGTGTTGCTTCATGGAGTTAGCCTCTGTTTTTCTTATAAATAGTGGGTGTAAAGCCTTAGGGCTCTAGAGTTTTTTATGATTAATATATTTTGAGTTTTATTACTCTTTGTTCCAACTTTGGTTAATTCTGTGTGAATCAACTTTGGTTGAGCCTTTAAACTCGGTATTCTTGGGAATCAATGGGTCTAGAGAAGAGTCCTATTTCCGGTATTCTTGTGTGAATCAACGGATCTTAAGATTGTTACTATTGTTTCGATCAGCACTGCATCAGTTGGTATCAGAGCATAGGCGACGATGGCACCGAGGAGGCGGCCCATGGATGACATTTATGAAGCTGACGCAGCAAGGATGCAATAACAAATTGATGCCTTGATCGAGCAACTTGCAGCGTTGCAACAACAGCAGCAACGCCAGCCACATCCAAACCCACGGTCTATGGAGGATGAAGAAAGTATGGAGGAGATAGACGACAACCCTTTTGCTGGAAATTTCTGGAGGGAAAGAGTTCGACAAGGTACGGAAGCAAATTCACGTCGGTGGGAAGCAGGCCTGAAAATTGACATCCCTGAATTTCACGGCAGTGTTCAACCCGAAGAATTCTTGGATTGGCTTTTTGCTGTTGAAGAGGTTCTTGATTTCAAGGAGGTTTCGGAGAACAAACGAGTTTCCTTGGTGGCCACACGCTTCAGGGGAAGAGCAGCGACTTGGTGGCAACAAATAAAGTTAACTCGAACCAGACAGGGAAAGAGTAAGATTGCTTCTTGGGAAAAGATGAAGAAACATATGCGTATGGCGTTCCTTCCTCATAACTATACACGCATGATGTACCAACAATTGCAGAATTTACAGCAAGGGACGAAGACGATCGATGAATACACCACTAAATTCTATCAATAGGTGTCACGTAATGACCTTGCTGAAAACGAAAACCAACTTGTTTCCAGGTACATCGGGGGATTGCAAGAACAATATCAAGATACCTTGAATTTATTTGATCCCTATTCTATTTCTGAAGCACACCAGAGGGCTATACAATTAGAGAAAAGGTCAAAGCGTCGCTCAGGAGTTACGGGGTGGCCAAGTGGAAACACTAGTGGCAACCGTAATCTGCCCCCAACAAACCGAAATACGAGTACGAATCTACCAGGGGCAAAGTGGGCACCACCCCAAGTTGATACGGCTGGTAAACCACCAGGAGGACAGTTAAACAGGAACCCTGGTACTAGTGGTGGGATGCGTTGCTTCAAGTGCGGGGAAGTTGGTCATCGCACTGCAGATTGCAGAAAAGGTGATCGGATTGGCAAGGGCCTATTCATAGATAGTGAAGAGATTGTCGAAGATGGGACTAATGAAGTTCTGCAAGATACTACCAATGATCCCGAAGTTAGTATTTATGACAAGGAAGAACGAGTTGCCGGCGATGAGGGTCCTCTATTGGTTGTGCGCAGGGCTTGCTATACACCTCGCGAGGTTGAAGGGAATGGGTGGTTACGAAATAACATCTTCCAATCCACGTGTACCATTAGTGGGAAGGTGTGCAAGTTCGTAATCGATTCTGGAAGTTGTGAGAATGTCATTGCGGAGGACGCTATAGCAAAATTGGGAATAAGTACAAGCCAACATCCCAACCCTTACAAACTGTCATGGCTTCAAAAAGGCAAGGAGGTAACGGTTTCCAAGCGTTGTTTAGTCCCATTATCTATTGGTTCTAATTACAGGGACAAGGTATGGTGTGATGTGGTCTAGATGGATGCTTGCCATATTTTATTAGGAAGGCCTTGGCAATTTGACCGCGACGTATTACACGATGGACGAAGGAACACTTACTCATTTGTTTTTAACAAGATCTGCATTGTTCTTGAACCTCATAGAGAAGAAGCACCAAAGCTAGCCACTGAGAAGAGTTCTAGCTTATTGTCTATGCACCGGTTCTTGGAGGAGGTGGCTGAAACGGGAATGGTGTTCGTACTAGTAGGAAAAGACAGTGCTATAGAGAGTAAGATCCCTGAGCCTGTGAAGGCTCTAATTGCAGAGTTTCATGATGTATTTCCCAAGAAGTTACCCCCAATGTTACCACCTATGCGAGACATACAACATCAAATTGATTTGCTTCCAGGATCAAATTTGCCAAATAGACCCCACTACCACATGAGTCCAAAAGAGCATGAGGAACTTCGCCGACAAGTGGAGGAATTGTTAGCCAAAGGATACATCCGAGAAAGCCTCAATCCATGTGCCGTACCTGCACTATTGACCCCCAAGAAAGATGGCTCGTGGCGCATGTGCGTCGATAGTAGAGCAATTAATAAGATCACCATCCGATATAGGTTCCCCATACCTCGGTTGGATGACTTATTAGATCAGTTAAGTGGAGCAACCGTGTTTAGCAAATTGGATCTAAAAAGTGGTTACCACCAGATTCGGATTCGGGAAGGTGATGAATGGAAGACAGCCTTTAAAACTCGAGAGGGGCTTTACGAGTGGCTAGTCATGCCATTTGGTTTATCAAACGCTCCCAGTACTTTTATGCGTGTGATGAACCAACTATTTCGGCCTTTTATCGGGAAGTTTATTGTTGTTTATTTTGATGATATTTTGGTTTATAGCGCTAATAATGAATTGCACCTTCAGCACTTGCGCCAGGTTCTATCAGTACTGCAGGAAGCAAAATTTTATGTTGGCACCAACAAGTGTTCCTTCTTAACTGATACTGTTGTGTTCCTCGGTTATGTCGTATCTAAAGATGGCCTCTCTGTGGATGAAAGCAAGGTAAATGCAGTTCGTGATTGGCCAATACCAAAAAACATTCACGACGTACGAAGCTTTCATGGGTTGGCTTCGTTCTATCGGAGGTTCATTCCCCATTTCAGTAGCATTATGGCACCAATTACAGACTGCATGAAAGCTGGCCAATTTTGTTGGACAGAGGCAGCGACAGAAGCATTCCAGCAACTCAAACAAAAATTGACTTCAGCACCAGTCCTCATATTACCAGATTTTGCTAAAACTTTTGAGCTACACTGTGATGCATCTAAAGTGGGCATTGGGGCAGTTTTGAGCCAAGAGGGTCGTCCAATTGCATATTTTAGTGAGAAGCTTAACGGTTCCAAAGGCAACTACAGCACTTATGATGTGGAATTTTATTCCATTGTCCAATCCCTGAAACATTGGTATCCTTATCTGTCCTAAAGTGAATTCATTTTATTTTCTGACCATGATGCGTTGAAGCACATCAACAGCCAAGACAAACTTTCTTCGAGGCACGCCAAGTGGGCAGCATATCTACAGCAATTCACCTTTGTGATTAAACATAAATCAGGGGCCTTGAACAAAGTGGCTGATGCACTTAGCCGCCGTTCTTTTCTACTTACTACTATGAGAAATACGATACTTGGATTCGACTCCTTTCAAGAACTATTGTCTGTTGATCCCTATTTCTCTTGTATTGTAGCGGCAGTTAAATCAGGTCAGAGGTCGGATTTTCTTCTCCATGACGGATTCCTCTTCAAAGGCAACCAATTGTGTGTGCCTGCATCAAGTCTTCGATTGAGAATTATCAAGGAGTTGCATGAAGAAGGCCATGTTGGGCGTGACAAAACTCTGCAGCTTGTGGCTGGTTCTTACTTTTGGCCTTCTATGAGGAAAGAAATTTTCAAGCTTGTGGACGGGTGTCGCATCTGCCAAGTATCCAAAGGATCCGCAACCAACGCAGGCTTATACATGCCATTACCCGTGCCCAACCAGCCATGGACTGACGTTAGTATGGACTTTGTTTTGGGACTCCCGCGCACTCAGCGAGGTTGTGACTCCATCTACGTAGTCGTGGACAGGTTCTCAAAAATGGCCCATTTCATTGTGTGCAAAAAGACGACAGATGCTGTAAATGTGGCCCAATTATATTTTCGAGAAATCTATCGTTTGCATGGGCTCCCTCAGTCCATTGTATCTGACAGGAACACCCGATTTCTTAGTCATTTTTGGAGATGTCTGTGGCGCTTGGCTAACACAAAGCTTGATTTCAGTAACGCCTATCACCCTCAAACCGATGGACAGACAGAAGTTGTCAATCGTTCTTTGGGCAACATGTTACGATGTTTAGTAACGGATCATTTGAAATCATGGGATCACAAATTGCACCAAGCCGAGTTTGCTTACAATCGCTCTGTAAATCGAAGTTCGGGTTTTAGTCCTTTCTATGTCAATTATGGCTACCAACCTCGGGCCCCGCTGGATTTATTACTTGTGCCAGACTTAAAGCGCATAAATGGGAAGGCAGAAGAGTTGATTCACAACCTTCAGGAGGTGCACAAATTAACCCAGTCCAACTTACAACAGTCAGTCGCCAAGTATAAGTTGATGGCCGACAAGAAACGTCGATTGGTCGACTTTGAAGCTGGCGATTTAGTGTGGGCAGTTCTTACAAAAGACAGGTTTTCTGCCGGTGAATATAACAAGTTGGCAGCACGAAAAAATTGGGCCCCTTGCAATTTTGGAGAAAATCAATTCAAATGCCTACCGTTTGTAGTTGCCTAGTCATATTCGTACTTCTGATGTGTTCAATGTTCGATACCTCATTCCTTATCACGGTGACAACACCACCGACGAGGCTGCGAATTCGATGGTGAATTCTCTCCATCCAGGAGAGGATGATGCAGCCAGCACAAAGCCAGCATAGCACATAGCCGTGACCAGCACACAGCAAGCAATTATTATCCAGCACAGCACATAGCCGTGACCAGCACACAGCAAGCAATCCGTGACCATGGCTTTAGTTTAGTTGCCATTATTTTATTATTATGTTCACTTTTGGCAATTGCCTTCTTCTTTGCCTTATATTTTATTAGTTTCCTTGTTGCCTTAGTTTATTATATTTTATTAGTTGCCTTGTTGCCTTAGTTTATTTCCAAACATGTGTGTTGCTTCGTGGAGTTAGCCTCTGTTTTTCTTATAAATAGTGGGTGTAAAGCCTTAGGGCTCTAGAGTTTTTTATGATTAATATATTTTGAGTTTTATTACTCTTTGTTCCAACTTTGGTTGAGCCTTTAAACTCGGTATTCTTGGGAATCAACGGGTCTAGAGAAGAGTCTTATTTCCGGTATTCTTGTGTGAATCAACGGATCTTAAGATTGTTACTATTGTTTTGATCAGCACTGCATCACAATGGGGACTGAAATGTGATTCGGCGCGGCTTCCCATCTATAAATTGATGTATAATCAGAAAGAACTATTTAGACTCTGGGAGAAATGCTCCAAATGTGCACTTTAGATTTTCGGGGAATTGGAAAAATCTATCCCTCGCTGGCAGACTTTGCTTACAACAACGGATCACACTCTAGTTTCGGTATGGCACCATACAAACTTTGTATGGCGGGAAAGGTAGATCTCTGACTGATTGAGAACAGAGTATTGCTTGATTTTGAGACTAAACAGATAACTATCAGACGGATTGGAACCGTTGAATAAGAAAGCATTCCAAATTGTTTTCGACTAAAGGTAAATTAAGTTTAGAGGACCAAACTTCCTAAAGGGGGGAAGACTGTGATACCCCTGTTCTGTAGTATGCTAATTGGTCCTTAATACGAATGTGATTATGTGTCTTGATGTGATTTTGAGTGCCATTTGTATAGATATATGTGGTTTTGAATTTCTATCTATTAACGGTAGGAATATCTATTTGATTATCTGCTTTGGAAATTAAATTAAAGGCCTTATCGGCCACAGAACCCGAAATTGATTGCGCCATTGTGATTGGCATAATTTTTAGAGCCTACGGTGAAATTTAATTGGAAATTGATTAGGGTTAGATTAAATCGATTAAATTGATGAATTAAGTGCCCAAATATTTTATAATGAAATAATGTGTTGAGTGGGGCTAAAAAGGGGCCTTGTTATAATCAATTCCTCTCCCTTATATCATTTTGGCTGATGCTAACTCAAGAGAGAAAGGAGAGGGCCGGCCTTAGAGAGAGAGGGGGAGAGAATTGTGTAGTTTTGGCTCAAGGCTTGGAAATCTTGAAGATTAAGTCCAAGAATTGACTAGAGTTTGGAAGATTAAGCTCCTTGGTGAGTAATTCATGTATTTTAGTTATCATCTTGTGAATTCAAGTTTCAAAGAGGGTCAAGAACATGGATTAGTTTGATCATAAGGAAATTGAGTTGAATTTGTTGTAATGAAGACCCATATGTGCATGCATGTGTGTAATTGCTTTGAATATTGCATGTTTGAGCTCAAAGGGTATGATCCTTGTAAATTTGTAGTTGAAGCTCATGTTTTGATTACCTTTTCATCATCTAAGTTGAGAGTAAGGGTTATATAGCACATGCATGTACAATTCATGAGAATATGAGCTTGAATGCATGAATTTGTTGTGTTAGAATGAGTTTGATGGGAGATTGGGGTATGCATGTGATTTATTTGTGAAATTGAGCCTCATTGGGTTGTAATTTGGGGTTTATACCATGTTAGTATAATTATATTTGAGATTTGAGCCATTGCATGCAAGAAATGTTAGCTTGAAGGTCGAATTTGAGCTCAAGAACACAATCTGGGAAACCCAGAATTTTGATGTCCGCTCGAGCGGGGTAATGGCCGCTCGAGCAGGAAAAACGTGCCCCCAGTACTTTTTGCAGACTTGGTGTCCGCTCGAGCGGGTGAGTTTACGCTCGAGCGGGGGAGCTACGTAGACAGGCCTTCTGCTCGAGCACCCTATTTCACGCTCGAGCGTATTTTTCATGCAACCAGTACTTTTGCAGGCCTTAAGGGTTCGCTCAAGCGGTGGAGTCCATGCTCGAGCGGGGACCCTGTTTTCTGAAATTTTGTTTTCGCATTCAGTGTTTCGTTTTCCGTTCTTTTTCACTTGCAAGCACTCTTCGGCATATGTTAAGCATTGTAAATGAGTTAAAGAGATAAGAACAAGCCCTAAACAAGAATATGTGAAATAAGGAACAGATTGAATTGTTAATGACCCTTTTGTATTCGTGAAATGTGTAGGGTTGAGCTCTTGGGCGAACCAACCAACCAATCACTATGAGTAATATCTTATCATGATATTTGAAATATACTGTTGTCCAATTGCTCACTTCTATGTAAGTTTTATAAGTTCGTCGATTCAATTGGTGGACAACGTTTTGACATAAATGAATAGACCGAAGGTCGTTTTGGCATAAATGAATGGACCGAAGGTCGTTTTGGCATAAGTAAATGGACCGAAGGTCGTTTTGGTATAAATGAATGGACCGAAGGTCGTTTTGACATAAATGAATAGACCGCAGGTCGTTTTGGCATAAATGAATGGACCGAAGGTCGTTTTGACATAAATGAATGGACCGAAGGTCGTTTTGACATGAATGAAAGGACCGAAGGTCGTTTTGACATGAATGAGTGGGCCGAAGGCCGTTTTGACACAAATGAATGGGCCAAAGGCCGTTTTGACATGAATGAATGGGCTAGAGGCCGTTCTGTCATGAATGAAAGTCTGAATGGGCCAAAGGCCAGTTTGTCATTTAAATGGGCCAAAGGCCAGTTTGTCACTTGAGTGGGCCAAAGGCCAGTTTGACACGAGTGATAGTTTGACATAAATAATAGTTTGACACGAATGATAGTTTGATATAAGTAATAGTTTGATAAGAATAATAGTTCGATCTGAATAATAGAATGAATGGGCCAGAGGCCGTTTTGACATGAACGAAAGTCTGAATGGGCCAAGGGCCAGTTTGTTATGGAAAGATAAATGGGCCAAAGGCCAGTATGTTTGGAACCACAGTCACTTGACCTAAATTATGTATATTGTAGACACCCCATTTTTGACCGTCCTCAAGACTTGGACGTCACCGTTGGAACACTCGGTGATTATCCATGTTTGTGTTCGTTTGGAGTTCCCGGAGTTCTCGGCTCGCGCGCCTTGCCTCAGGACCTCCGAACTCGACCGTTTTGTGTCTGGTTTTGCACCAAACACTTGTGTTTTGCCTTGGAAGGGCAGAGAATGCTTTGTGAGGCATCCCCACACACCACCGGCTCTGGCTAGAGGCCACCGGCTGGCTGGTGTTGCCACCGGCACTATATTGTGCCGGTCGGCACTCTTTTGTGCCGGTCGGCACTTGTTTTGGCAAAATGACCATTTTGCCCTGCCGACTCTTATACAGTTGTTTTCTGAGATATTTTCAGACAGCTGTATGCCTTTTGTTTCCCCTCCATACACGTGTATGGAGGGATGAGCCTTTGTTTTGGCTTAGCTTGTAAGTCTTGGTTGCCTATAAGAGAACTCTTGCTCTCTTGGCTCAAGGGTTAGAAAAATTAGAGGGTTAGACATTTTAGACAGAGGAGGAGCTCTGGTTTTAGGTTAGAAATTCTATATCTATCCTATCTCTCTTTTGCTCTCTTGTTTGTACACTAGGTGTTTGTGCCTTACTATTGCACATCAACACCTAGTGTTTCACCTTTCCTTGGCTATTGAGATTCCAAGAGGTTGTTCTTGAGGTTCTTGGCTAATTTGGAGCTTAAGGAAGCAACAACATCATCTTTGGTGAAGGAGATCATCAAGGGTAAGAAACTACCCCTTTTTACCCCATTCTTGCACCTTGTTTTTACCTAGTTTAGAACTATTTTTGTGCTTAGTGATTAACACATAAAAGTTCTGTTTTTTAACCCTCTTCATTGTTTATTAAGAGTGTTTTGTGGTTTGAGCAAGTTTGACCACCCTTAGGCCTTGAAAAGGCCTCATTTTTGTGCTATTTTGTTGAGACCCGAGACTTTGGTGTTAGGATCTCTTCACCACTAAAATCTTGAGGGATTTCAGTGATGAAGATGATGCCTTAGAGTCTCAAGAAGGAGGGGGCCACCCCCTCTCCTTGATGTCCTTGAAAAGGGCAAGATTTGGTCTCCAAAGGAGCACCATGATTGGTTGTGTTTTGAGCATGTCTTGGCTGCATTTTATGTTTATTATGCCTTAATATGACATTGCTAAGTGTTGTTTTTGGTCTCTTATGCATGCTTAGCATAGTTGCCTTGTAATGCCCTTTGATGCCTTAACATGCCTAGGTTGTGTGCCTTAGTTTCTAGCATGTTTTAGGCCTACATTTGTGAAGTTTTTATTCTTATATTTCCATGTTTTAGGTCTATCTCATGTTGTTTGAGTCAACCATAGCATGTTTAATATAGCCTCTTTGCATTCGGCTTGTTGGCCTTAAGAACATGAGTGTGTAGCATGCCTTGCTTGCTTCATTTTTGATGGTTTGGAACCATTTTGCATGCTATTTCAGTCCTTCATACATGTTTGTTTGATTGCTTAGCATGCCCCTTTGGTGCTTTAAAAGCATGTGTTGAATGCTCCATGTTTTAGTCATGTTGCATGCCTTTGTGCTTAAGCCTCTTAGATGCCATCTAAGTAGCCATTTGGCTTTGTTTTAACATGCTAAAACTCTGTTTTAGATTGTTCAATGCATGCCATGTTTGCTTTGCATAAGTGTGGTTCAAAGCCTCATGGGCTTGCCTTAATGCTTGAGCCATTTGTATGCCTTATTTGGCTTGCTTTGTTAGTTGATTTGGCACTATGTTTTGCATGAATTTCGGAGCTTTTCATGTATGCTAATAGTCCATGTTTGTGCCTCTTAGATGTGTTTAAGAGTTGCTTAATTGTGCTTAAGTGTTGGTGCCTTAACTTATGCATGTGTGCATGTGTGCATGTGTGCTTAGACCCCAATTTTGGGCATTTTGGCCACTGATTTTAGGACTATTTGAGTTGCCTAATTCATGTATAAGACCATCCCTCCATTGGTTTGCATGCTTACCTTGCATGCTTGCTTGAACCCTTTGCATGAACATATTGCATTGTTCATGTTGCATGCTAGATAACATGCTTAGAGTTGCATTACATGAGCATGCATGCTTGGCCTCTTGAGGTGAAGTATGATGGAGGTTGAGCACCCTTGTTTGCTTGTTGGCATTGCATGCATTTGAAATCAAATTTGCACTCTTGGTTCTTTGGACCATCATGCATGGAAATGCGTGATTGGTGGTCCGGGAATCAAGGCACATGCCCCCTTGAGTCACTCACATGATAGGGAGTGTGTTTGGTGCATAAATGGCTTGAATTGTATTGCCATGCATGTTGCTGTCCTCTGCTGCTGTGAGTTGCAGGTTCTGCAGGCATTCAGTGCCGGCCGGCAGTATTTAGTGCCGATCGGCAGTGTACCAGTAGCCGATAGCTTCATTTTGTGCCGATGGCTTCTTTATTCAGCCAGTGGTGTTCTACCCCAGCCGGTGGTAATCTCCAGTGCCCTGAGAGGCACTCCTGGGACTTTGGCAATTTTCTGAGGAGGAGAGCAGAGGAAACAGAGGCAATCCATGCATGACAGTGCGGTTCCGAGCCAGTCCCGAGCGCATGCTGCATTTGGCCCTCATCCCGAGGCAATTTACTGTTTAATTAGATTAATTATTTTATTTAATTAATTTAGTTAATTTGTAATAATTAATTAGCTTGCGTAGTTAATTAAATTGTATATTCTTTCGGTCCCTCTGAGTGAGGGCAAAATTGTAATAAGTGTGTGTGAGTGGGTGTATGTCTTCCAAACCCCCATTTCTTTCTATCCCTTTTATTTACCCGCTTTCGATGGTAGATTAGGGCATACTTATTTTAGCATACCTTATGCAATACATGCGTGCATCCATGCATTTGTTGACATGCATCGGGCTCGGCACATCATACAAACTGCATCGTACTTTCAATTCCGAATTGAATACGTGTTATTTGTAGCATTCCATATGCCATGTTTAGGATAGCCGAGCCTGCCTAGATTACATCTTTGCATGTGTTGCATTAGACATTTCAGTATGCTTAGGTCCATGCATGGATTTCTAATAAGCTTCTGTTTTGGCTTGGAGTACTAGGTGAGCTTTTATGCTTTAGCATATCGCATGTGTGTGAATGTTGCCATGATAGCATGCTTACTATGAGGCTAAGTGCTTATGTGATATAACTGCTTGAATGCCTGTGGGTGGAGGTCAAATTGCCTAAATTGGGATAATGCATTAAAACTGTGAGTTTTAAAGCCCACTTGAGGGTGGCAAAACCCGCATTTTAGCCTACTTGCGAGTAGCAAATCATTTTCAAAACAAACTTACAATGTTTTGTTCCAATTTAGGCGATTTGGTCTATACTTGTTTGCTGTGCGCATAACATAGTAAATCTAGGCTAATAACCGGAATAAGAACACATAACGTTTTCAAAATTGGATATCACGGTTAGTAGAGGCCGGTCTTCGAACCGGGCGAGAGGGGGTGCTCATAGATGACCTTCCCCAATCGTACCCAAGCTCCCGAGCCAAGTCACTTTGGTGATGACGGACACGTGGCCTTTGGCACCGAGTCAGGGTTTCCTAAATTTCCCATTTTAAAAATATTTAGGTGGCGACTCTGTAATCTGGCAAAGCAGTCCATGTTTGGCACTACTTTTCAAAAGTCTGTTTTCTTTCTCAAAACGATTTGCCAGAGGTGGACTCTTTGGTTCAAGATTAAGAACCGTGACAATTTGAGTCCGAACTGTAGTAAACCCAAATGAACGGAACGGGACTTAACCCTCCCGGGGCGTTCGGGGACGTCTACATATATATATATTAAATAGAAATATGAATTGGGCCCAAGGCCGTTTGGAGCATGTTATTCTACATATCGTTTGTATAACTTCTGTATTTGATATTATTCACTGGGCTATCGCTCACGCTCATTCATGTGTTTGTAGGTGAGCCAAGAGAAGTCCAAACCCAGCCCCAGTGAAGTCTGTCAGGAACAACAAAGGTTTTGGAGAGTCAGCCCTTGTGTCTCACGTACGAGATCCGTCTTTGCCATTTTGTTATGTATTATATTTTGTCATGTGGGTGAGGACTTTGTGTATATTTGTATATAGTTGAGATGGGTTGACTTAGACTCGAATGATCCTGTTGTGCAGAACTTTTTGGTACTATGTTTTTGTTGTGAGTTATTAACGTGGATATGTATGGTTTGTTTTGATGTGCATATAAGCACGACTCTATGGAGAAAGTTTAAAATTTTTGCTTCCGTCGGCCCCTATACTCTGACGAGTTACGTCTATTTTGGTTTGAGGCTGTAGGTAATCTCAGGATTACTGGCCGGTTATGTCCTTAACCCATAGGGGCGGGTTCAGGTCATGACAGTCGCTATTCCAGCCAATTTTTGTGGTTCTTTGGCCTTCTTCGGTATCTCTATTTCTTGTATTGCTTTAATTTGATTCAGATTTGCTTCAATTTCTCTTCAAGTTACCATTTACCTCCAAGAACTTCCATGTTCCTACCCCAAAAGCACATTTCGAGGCTTTGAGGCGAAGCCGATGGGTTTTTAAAATGTTGAAAACTTCCCTTAAATTAGCGAGGTGGTTCGTAGCAAGTCTTCTTTTGACCACCATGTCATCTATATATGCTTCCATAGTAAGTCCAAGTTGATCCTTGAACATTCGAGTCACCATCTGCTAATAAGTTGCTTTGATATTTTTTTAAGGCCGAACAACATTACCTTATAGCAGTAGGTGCCTCTTGGAGTGATAAACACTGTTTTCTCTTGGTCTGGGCCGAACAAAGGTATCTGGTGATAGCCACTGTAGGCGTCTAAAAAACTCATCCACTTGTGCCCAACTGTTAAATCCACAAGCTGATCTATGCGAGGCAAGGGAAAGCTATCTTTCGGACAAGCTTTATTAAGACATGTAAAATCGACACAGACTCTCCATTTGCCGTTCTTCTTTTTTACTACAACTGTATTAGATTGCCACTATGAGTACTGGATCTCCCGAATTGCCCCTGCTACTAGGAGCTTATCCACCTCTGCAATCACTGCTTCAGTGTGCTCAACTAAGGATCGTCTGCTTTTCTCTATGATGGGCCGAGCTGAAAGATTGACGTTGAGTTCATGGTAGACAAATTCAATACCCAGGCCATGAATATCATAGGCTGACCCTACGAATACCTCTATATTTTCCCTCAGCAAATCCAGTAACTAAAGTCTCTTATCAGCACTAAGCAAGGTACCAATAAAAAATTATTTCTCATGATCGCCTTCTTGTACTAAAACTTTCTCCAGATCCTCTACCATCTTCTCGGCTAGGGTTCCTCTGATATCTTCCAGGACAAGCTAATCTGCTACCTCAACTGTCTATACCCGATTATAAAGCTGCTTAGTTTTCATGGTAGCCATGAAACAATGCTTTGATGCAACCTGGTCCCCCGAGATCTATTCTACTCCATGCTCCATTGGGAAGCGGATGAGTTGGTGATAGGTTGAGGGGACTGCTTTCATCTGGTGAATCCATCGTCAACCGAGGATGGCGTTGTAAGGGGATGGAGTGTTTTTAACCAAAAATTCTATCTGAAGAGTCTTCGCCCCAGCTACTATAGGTAACACTATCCTACCAAGTGGCCATTCGAGTTGAGAATTGAAGCTGACCAGCGATGTTGTTGCTGGGGTGAGATGCTGCTCAGAAAGGCCAAGCTTTCTGAACAAATCGTAATACAAGATATCCACAGCACTACCCTGGTCCACTAGGACTCGTTTCACATCAAATCATTTTCTGATCCCCACAATTATAATCAACGCATCAGTGTGTGGATGTTGAATACTTTCTAAATCTTTCTTAGTAAATGAAACAGTACATAAGGGAGATTTAGGTATCGTTCTAACCTTTTTTGGTGCAAGACCAACTGACATTACTTGTTGAATATGTATTGCTTTTGTAATTTCCTCTTGGAGTACCTCCTCCAGCTCAAGACTGGTTGTGCCATAGATTACATTGATGACTAGTTGAGGGGGATGTTCGGCATTTGGTTGTAGTGGAGGATTCCCCTATTTGATCACGATCTTGTCTGGATCGATGTATTCTTGGAGGTACCTAGCAGCTACCAAATCTTTCAAATGCTACTTTAATGCTCTGCAGTTCTGAGTCATATTGTAATTGCCCCAAAATACATGTCACGATGATCATTATGTAATTATGAATTAATATGATTTAATTTGGAAATATCTGTCTGAATTGGAAAAATATCTATTGGGGCTACGACTTCAGAACTGAAATTGAAGACCTTAATGGGTTCAGAAACCGAAATTGAGTACATGTACGTGGATATGCTAATGGGAATTTTTTGTGCCATTTGAAAAGTTTAATTGAAAATTGATTTCTTCTAATTCGCTAAGTTGTATTTGGCTTATCATTTATACAATTATATATGTATATATGAGATATGAGCTCATCCTTATTTACCAAGAGCCCAAAATATCTTAAGAAAGAGTGAGAATTCTGGAAAAAAAAAAAAAAAAAAAAAAGAGAAATAAGAAGAAAGAAAGAGAGAAGCCAAGAAAAATGTGTAGAAATTGAAGGAGAGGCTCAAGATCAAGCTTGTATTCAACAAGATTATGCAAGATTAAGTAGCTATGAAGGCCCTAGGTAAGAATCTAACTCTCAATTCTTGAGGATTAAGTGTTATGGAGTTGGATTTATGGATTATGTGTAAGTTTTGCATATATTTTTCTATGTAATGTTAAGAACGTGTTGTACCCTCATGCGTGGCATAGATTCATGAAAATCATGTTCATAAACTTATTTTTTCTTGCATGATTCTTGAGATTTGAAAATAAACTCCATGGATTTCAACTATTGGAGCTCAATTTGCATAAATGATGGTTTTGTATTTCAACTCAAGGGTTTGAATGTTTTGTATGAAATTTAAGCTCCACTTTGAAGTTATGATTTTGTTTAAAGCTAGATATGCTACATTCAACATGTTTTTGAAGAGTAACAATTAAACAAGAATAACCAAGCAACTGTATAATTGATTCAAATGCCTCAAAGAAATGAGGACTTCTCTGGAACAATTGACAGTTACATAGTAAACAAAAAGTAATTTCAATAATGAAACTACTGAAGTTTACAAAAGCTTACCAATTACAGTGATGAACTATTCCTATTTCGAAAAAGAAACTACTCCTAAGATAAAACTAAATCTAAAGCTAAGTATTGTTGAGTTGATAATGTCCCTTCTCCTTGGCAATTCATGGCCTTTATATCTTCACATCCTTCTCTAACCCATGGTTGCATGTTTCCCTTGATTCCTACAACTGTCTTTGCTTAACTGCTACAACTGCTCATTTTCTTCCAAACCCTCAAACTTCACCAATTGTTCATATCTACCTGTTGAACCACATTCCCTTCATGATGCCACGTGTCCCTCAATAGTTTGGACTTCTAATCGACAGAGTCAAGTCCTTATTCTGCACATGCTCACTTCTGCAACAATCCACTAAGTCCATGACTTAGCCTGGTAACTGTTCAATTACCTGGGCCACTTACTGCACTTGACCCCTTCCTCTAATGTCATCTGTCCCCTTGTATTTCGTTTTTCTTTCTATTTTTTTCATTAAATCATCCAACCTAACACAACCTAAGTGCTTGAAACCAATTAGTATCTTACAATTCACGATATGTATCTCATGATTTGGTACTTTTAAGAAGGAATCGATACTATCATCAATACGTATCTTAAATTAAATGTATCATACGATACATATACGATATGTGATACAATACGAGATACATAATGCGATATGTATGTTACATAAACACTTAAATTTCTTTAGCAATTTTGAAAAAAAAAATTCAAATTATTTTATGTAAATTATTATTGTCGAAAATTTTAACTAACTTATGGAAAAAAAAAAAAAAAAAAAAAAAAAAAAAAAAAAAGAGGGCTATTTTTTAAATGAGAATGATACATTTTAATCGATTTCTCGACCTTTTTGACATATCTATTTCTCAACCTTTTTGTTTATTCACTCAATTTTGAAATTACTATTAGTCGATCAATTCTATTAAAATTAATTTGAGAAATAAACTAGTTACAATTATGTGCACGCACACACAGAGTCGTCAAGAAATTTTTTACTCAATTAATTTCTCCTTGATCGATTTGAGATAATTTGAGACTTAAAGAGATAATTCTAAATGAATATTTTTATTATTTTTTTTACAAAGATATTATTTAAAATTTAATTTTTTTATTATTGAGATAAAAAATTATTTATTAAATATTTAAATCTATTTTTTTATATTTGGTGGACTAATTGATTTTTAAGGTATATTTGGGATGTAAAATAAAATTCCATATGAAGTTTGGTACCACATCAGCAAGTTCTGTTTGATTGTAGAATGAAATAGATGACAAGGTAAATTAATTAAATTTTAAAAAGTTTAGTAGTCAAATTAACATAATACAAAATCTGAATACCAAATTGATTTTCACATAATAATTTAGGGACAAAATGATATTTTTTTCTTATTGCAAAGATTCAAAGTTAGGCACATCATTATGAATGATTTATAATGAGTATATAATGATAATTTTTTTATATTTTTAGTATTTAGTGAATTTTTTTTTTTAAAAAAAAAAATCACAACTATTATACTTTATAAGTGTATTTACGTTGGGTGTGTCTCAAAAATTTAAAAAAAAAAATTGCTTAAAATATTAAAAAAATCAGTGAAAACAAAAAAATATATATATAGAAAATGAAAAAGTAAAATTTTCTTAAAAGTAAATTCTAAAAACTAAAACCAAACAGAGTAATTAGAATTATCATTTTCCTGGCGAACGACAACGTACGAATGGATTCTTTTGATTGAATTGTTGTGGGTGTTTTGAAAAGTAAGTTAAAAACTAACTCTTTGATTTTTTTTGACTTGTTTTTTTTTAAAAAAAATGTATAAAAAAATAAAGAAATGATACAATACAAAAAAGTAAAAAAATTTAAAAAATTAACTTTTAATCAACTTGCCAAAACAACACGAAGTGTCCCGCTAGAATAGAAAAATCTATAAGTAAATCTTGATAGAGTAAAATAAATAAAAAAAAAATTCAAAATACATACGATTGATGAGTCCATAACATAGTGTCTCGTATTAGAGGGTACACAACTAGCTTCGGATGGGAGACGGTGTTAGAGAGTAATTATTTACAACTAAGGAAAAGGGCCCATGATCTATGTGAAATTGTGAATGGTAGATTAGGATTGAGAAGAATTTAAACTAGGCCTGATGTTTGGTATTATTATAAATTAATTTGTGAGTTTCACATAAATAAATGACTTGAATTAATTTGTAGTATTGTCACATCAATATGTTTTTAGGGCAATGAATAATTGCTCCAATGTTTGTTTCATACGTGAAAGATAAATTATTGAAACATGTGTAAAGATGCCTAGATAAAAAATAAAAATAAATAAAAATAGTCTTAATATATATTGGATTGACTTCTCACTTATCAATTTGAAAATAATATATATCGAGAGCCTTAATGGTTCATATGTGAACTCTAAACTTTCTTTCCTAGGGATTGAGTTTCCCAACAAATTTCTTCACCCTTGTAAATATATTTTTAATTCTATTGTCATGGCTTTCTTGTTTGGGAAAAGATTATAAAATGAAATCAATTGATAAATCTCAAATATTTTTTTCAAAAATTAGTCCCATTAAACACACATACATATCTATGATGCGCATATCGTTGTAGAAACTATAGCTCAATCTAACTCACTCTGCAAGTCATTCAAGGGCAAAAAACATATTGGAGTTATTGAGAGATAGGGGACTTTGAATAGTAGGTCACAAATTAATGTGGTTCTGGTGTTGTCGGAACAACGATTTTTTGTAGTTCAAAAAAAACATTGTAGAACTACATTAATTGCCTTCACAATTAACTCAATTTTCAAAATCAATAGCAATTCAAGATTTAGTCTCAAGGCCTTTTTTAGTTGAGTTATTTGGCCAGAATAATTTTTACAGATATGTTTATGTATTTTCTATACGTCAAAATAACATTATTGTATATACTTAGTGCAAATAAAATATTTATAAAATATATCAAATTATGCTTTGTGTTCAAATCTTAAGGTCATGTCGAAAGAAAATTTCTAGTGAATTCTCTAATCATGGCGTGGATGATTTTATTTTTCTCAAAATTTATTTATAATTTTTCTTGGTTGAGTTTTCATGACTTAATTTTTTATTTTTTATTTTCAAAAATTATAAGTTAGTTTGAAAAAAATAAATATAAAAAAAAATATTTTTAAATTTCTAAAAATTATTTCTATCCCAAAAAGAAAGAAATCATATAAAAATATTAATTTTTGGATAAATTACACTGACCTTCCATAAGAGTTGAAGAAAATACAATGTCTCTTAGTTTTGGCATAGTTATATTTAATTCTTTTAATGTTTTAATTCACATAAAACTTAATCCAATTTTCATATGTAATTTGTTACTCCTTTAAATAAAAAATGATGATGTCATCTATTTAACGCTGAAATATATATATATTAATTTGTTTATCTGCATTAGTTTTGATCTCTTTAGACTGTTTTTAGTTCATAAATTTGGAAAAAAATTTTGAAATGGAAAGAGAAAATATATGTGAAATATAATTATATTTACATATCATATACCTTTCTCAAATCCCTACTATGTGTGCTAAAATATGACCACACAACCAATACTCTGATCTTACCCCTAGAGTTTTAAGAATAAAGCCATAGAGCAAATTCACATCCACAAAATTAATAGAATAACCCGATTGGTCATTATTCGGGAGGACACTCTGATGTTAAAGTCAATAATCAACTCTCACAGAACTATTTGACAAAGTAACAATAAGCACAAAATCTCATGTCTATTGACATACCTCTCACCTATGGAATGCTTGCCTTTATGTACAAGTGCACTAATCTCTTCCTAACATATGTATTCTTGTCAATCACTCATTCCCTACACACACACACACACACACACCCCCAAAAAAATTCTATTTAATTAATTCTAATTAAGGATTAGAGTTCCCTTCAAATTAATCAAAATGGATTGAATTATATAGCAAGTGTAGTCGGCAATCAATGGTGATGTCAAGGCGTCCATTGAGATCAGGTAATGAGTACGAGGGGCAAGCAAGCAAGCATAAGAATGGAGGATGGCAGCCAGTGGTTCACAGACATGGTGGACGAGGAGATGGGGCTTTAAAGGAGAAAAATAACACCTACTCTGTGTTTGTAGACAAAATACCAGTATCTATGTGGGTGAAAGGGTTGTTTAAAATCTTCTCAAACTATGGAGTTGTACTGGATGCATATATTCCAAATAAGAGAAGAAGATCTACAGGATCCAGATTTGGCTTTATAAGGTATAATTGTCCCGTGGCAACGGATATGGCACTGCGAAAAGCAAATGGGCTTTAGTGTGATGACAAAGCACTAAAAGTAAAAATGGCTGAGTTCAGAAAGGAATATGATAAAGAGCAAAGAAAGGTATAACCATTACAGCAGAGAAGGGACAAGGAAGATAACCAAAATGTAAATGCCACTTATCAGAAGAGATAGTCATTTGCTGATATGGTAAAGGGTAGGGTTCTTCAACCCAGTTCAATTCATACTATTAAAGTATAGAAAGGAGGTAATGGTTAGCTATACAAAAGCGCAATGGTAAGATTAAAACTAAATCTCTCGCTTAAAGAATTCAAGGAAGAGCTACAGAGAAGAGGATATAGAGACATCATAGTTAGAGTAATAAGTGGTAGAGAGTTAATTCTCTCATTTCAATCAGTGGAAGATATGAGGGAGAAGCTATTGTTAATGAAGGACTAGCTCAAAGGTTGGTGTGAATCGGTTAAGGAATGAGAAGAAAGAATGGATTTTGAGCAGGTGAGGCAGGTGTGATTAAGCTGTTATGGTGTACCACTGGTCTTGTGGAACAACACCACATTTTGTAGCATAGGTAGAGAGTGGGGAAAGGTTATGAAATAGATGAAGACACATTCAATCTGAACTCTTTCCAATACGGGAAAGTAAAGATTGAAACAAAATGCATAGATACCATCAACCATACAATTAACTTAGAACGCAAAGGTGTAACCTACCTAGTAAGGATTTTTGAGGAACAACTCATAGTCTCAAAAATAATGAAAGAACAATGTATCTGTCAATCTTTTCTGAGGACTAATGAGGAAAGTTACAGCTCAGAGGAAGAAGTTGAGTTTATTGCAGATAGATGAAGCAGGCTAGGGGAAGAAGATAATTATGTGGAAGTCCATGTGGGTGATGAGGTGGATAAAGGAAGTGAACATAGAAACAGGAGATAGGGAGGTACCACATGCTAATATTAATGACATGGAGAAGGAAACAAGATTGAGGGAGTTTTCAGTGGTGGAGGAGACAAAAATGATGAAGGGAGAGTCAAAAGAAGATGGCGCACGTGAAGAGGGTTCTGCAAGGTGGCTCTATAAAGGGGTGTCAGAGGTGGGTGGCGCACACAAGAAGGGTACTTGTAGAGTTGATGATGAGGTGTTCACACCTAGCTTTATAAGAAGCATAAGTGGGCCTGAAGGGAATAAACAAGGAATTAATCATGAGGTGGATCTAAATAGAGCCCAATTGAGAACAAGCATGGATGGGTCGGCCTAAAGGGCTGCAGGACCAAGTAATAAGGCTGGTAGTAGCATCCAATCTATTAGTGAATCTCTTGATAAGGAAGGGGAGTCCAACTCAAGGACTAGAAGGTAAACATAGCCCTAATATGAAACAAAAATGTGAAGGAGAAAGGACAAGAAATTAAAAGCAAAAAAACTTCTGAAGCAGGGGAAGCACGAAGTGAGAAAGAAAACAATGGAGCCATCACTAAATCTAAGAAAAGGGGCAGTTTTTAGGTCTACTGTAGCTGCTATTTCACTCTCTATGGAAAGTAAGTCTACTAGAGGATGTTTAAGATTATCAGAGGTTGAAGCATCAATCCAAATTGGAAAAGTGTTGGGGGTAGATTGTGATGACAAAGAGGAGGAGGTGATTAGCAAGTTAGAGGAATTTGAGGCCAAAGACAGGGAGAAAGTGGTGGAAAGGGGGGTGATGATAATTGAGCACTAAACTCAAGGAGTTTTGAGTGTTAAAAATGTTGTAATGAAGATAACAATCATGAAATGTTAGAGGACTTGGAAGACCTGAGAAAAGGAGAAAAATTAAAAGAAGTTTGGCATCAATTTAGTGATGATTCAAGAAAAAAATAGATCAACAATCATTACTGATGTAGTAAAATCTATCTGGTATAAGCAAAATTTTGAGTATACAGCAGTGGATGCGGAAGGTAGAGCTGATGCATTTGGAATCCCGGGGTGTTCCAATCAAATGCTTGTTGTGGCAATCGTAACTTCATCTTAATGTCAGGTACTTTCGTTTCTTCATTTAATTGTGTGGTTGTTAATGTATATAATCTAACTGATGTGGTTAAAAGGAAAGAAGTATGGGATAATTTTGTTCAGTTGAAGAATAATTTTTTGGGGCCATAGTGTATTGAGGGAGATTTCAACGAAATATGAAATATTGCTGAAAGAATTGGGTGTTCTAGAAGGGACAGGGGGATGAGGGATTTTAATAACATGATAGAACAACTAGAAATGATTGACTTACCAATGCTTAGGAGGAAATTTACCTAGCACAACTCATAAACAAGAGAGAAATGAAGTAGAATAGATTGATTTTTACTTAATCATGAATGGCTACATAATTTTAATTTCAAGTTATGGGGACTTCCTAGGTTGATGTCTGACCATTGCCCTATAATTTTGATGGAGGATGAAAGAGATTGGGACCTAGACCTTTTAGGTTTCTGAATGCTTGGGCTCTTCACCCTAAGTTTGTATCTTTAGTGGAGAACAATTGGTCAGAGTTTCAGGTGAAAGATTGGGCTAGCTACAGGTGTCATGAAGTTTAAAGCCTTGAAACAAAAATTAAAAGTGTGGAATGTTGAAGTGTTTGGGAAGATTGAAACTAAACTTAAGATTGCTGAAGAGGAAGCCCATGCTATTGAATTAATTACAGAAGAAAGAACACTTTTGGGAATGAACAAGCTAGAAGAAGGGAATTAAGGGGTGAAATTTGGAGGTTGAACAAAATGTTGGAATGGATCCGGTTACAAAAGTAGATAATTAATTGGGCCACAAAAGGAAATACGAATACAAGGTATTTTCACATAATGGCTTGCAGCAGAAATAACAAGAATTCTTTATGTTCAATTCTAGTGAATGGCTCAATGGTTAAGGAACCTATGGAGGTCAGAGATGAGGTGAAGGCATATTTCATGAATCACTTTTCTGAAACTTGGGCTATGAGGCCTAAATTGTCTAGCCCGTCAAAAAATGTTGGAGGTAGTCAAGTAGTGGATCTGCTAGAAGCGGAGTTTACAGAGAAGGAAGTCAGAAATGTTATCAAGAATTGTGAAGGCAACAAAGCACCTGGGCCTGATGGGTTTAATATGGCATTCTTCAAGAAATGCTAAAGAATAGTCAAATCTGATGTAATGTAATTCTTAAGAGAGTTTCATCAAAATGCCACTTTGGTTAGTGGTTTAAATAGTTCTTTCATTACTCTAATCCCAAAAGTAGATAGCCTATCAAGCTTGAGCGATTATGGGCCCATAAGCCTTATTGGTTTCTTGTATAAAATTCTGGCAAAAGTTTTGTCAAATAGGATGAAACAAGTAATGCCAAAAATCATTAATGAGGCCCAATCAGCATTTCTAGGGGGAAGGCATATTCTGGATGGGATTCTAATTGCAAACGAGATAGCTGATGGATAGAGAATGTCAAATAAGAAAGGGTTGGTGTTTAAACTAGATTTTGAGAAGGCATATGACTTAGTTAACTGGGAATTCTTGTTCAATATGTTATCCAACTTTGGCTTTGGAGATAGATGGGTGGGGTGGATGAAAACCTATGTAGCCTCCACAAAAGTGTCAGTTTTAGTGAATAGTTCACATATTGAGGAGTTTTGTCCACAAAGAGGTTTACAGCAATGTGACCCATTGTCACCTTTCCTTTTCAATATAGTGGTAGAGGGTTTGAACATCTTGCTTGATAGAGCCAATGAGATGGGCTTAATCAAAGGAGTTGACATTGGAAATAATGGGCTAAAAGTATCACATCTGCAATTTGTTGATAATACAATATTGTTTTGTAAAGTTGAGTGAGTGGAAGTGGTTATTATCAAAAGAATTCTTAGGTGTTTTGAAATTCTCTATTGGCTGAAAATTAATTATCATAAGAGTGTGATTGCTAGCATTAGAGTGGATGAAGGGCTGATGCAAGATTTCTTTGCTGGATTAAATTGTGTACATCAGAACCTACCTTTAAAATACCTTGGGTTACCTTTAGGAGTTAATCCTGGTAGGAAAAATACTTGGAAGCCAATCTTGGATAAATTTAAACAGAACGATCCACATGGGGGGTAGATCATTTGGGGAAAGAATCACACCTTGCTAGCTTTGTCTAAGCTTGAGTTACACAATTTATACCTTGCTAGCTCTATAATTGAGTTGGGGGATGGTAGAAGAGCTCACTTCTGGTTGGATATATGGGTAGGAAACGTGTGTCTTAAGGATGAATTTCCTAGACTTTTCTCTCTTTCTAACGATAAAAATAGAGTAGTTTCTGAATTTTATATCAGAAGAGGAGGACTTCAGGAATGGAATCTGGAGTTTAGGGGAACTCTTTTGGCCTGGGAAGAGGAGGAGGTAAGTTGATTACATACCTTACTCAAGAATGCACTAGCAATTCGAGTCACAAGATTAGATGAATGGAAGTGGAATGTTGATCCATCTGGGAATTATTTTATTACATCAGCTCATAAAAGGTGTGAATTATCCTTGGGGCCTGTTAGGAAAATGGCAGAGGCAGTATGGAATAACTATGCTCCATCTAAAGTTAAATTCTTTGGGTGGTTGGCTTGGCAAGGCAAGGCGAAAACATCAAGTTTTCTTCAGAGAATTGGGATTTTAGGTGAGACTGTTATTGTGGGCTATGTTTTTTTTTTGCCAAAATGAAGTGGAGACAGTCAATCATATCCTACTTTAATGTCCATTTGTTTGGCTAGTGTGGTCTCACATTATGAGATGGTAGGGTATGCAGTGGGTTATGACAAGCTCAGTGGAAGGTCTGTTGCAATGGTGATCGAATTGCAAAATGAAAAAGCTTGAAAAGATGATTTGGAAGGTTATGCCTTTGGCTGTCTTTTGGTCCACATTGAAGCATATAAATGAGTGTGTTTTTAATTGTTCTCAGCCAAATCTAGAGGAGTTGTGCGAGATTGTCAAAGTAAGAATAACTTTGTGGGTCAAATCATCCCCAATCAAAGTGGAGCTCTCTGTTAATGATGTAATGTTCAATTTGCAACAAGTTCTATATTGTGGTGGGAATAGGAGCTGAGTGGGTTGTCTGGGTGTAGTATTGCTCCCTATTTTGCTTGTTTACATTCAAATCTCTCCAATTTGTTATGGGTGTGCACTTGATTGGTCTTGTCTCACGTGCCAAACATAGTTGCGATACGAGGTTTTAACAATGATGCAATTCCATCTGAAAAATCTTAAAAACCCCAAGATATTGATTTGTGATTATGTATCAATTTTAAACTGTAATGACCCGACCCTCGTGCATGTTTTCTGATATATTTTTAGAGCCTGTTTTGTGTTATCGAATGCTTGTTGTGAAATCCTTTGAAAAATTATGGTTAAGTAAGAGAATTTCACGTTTAGGGATGTCTATCTGCTAGACGAAGAAAGTATCTGTTACACCTCTAAGTTAGAAGCAGAAATTGGAAGCCTTAGGAGCTTAATTGTCCTAAATGAAGCTCAAGCTACAATGCAAATGGGGAAAGTACTAGGGCTCAACTTCAAAGGCAAGAAATCTGATACTCTTCACAAAATTGTTGAATTAGAGCTCAAAGATATAGAAAGAAATAGAGGAAAAGAGAAAGGAGGGCAGTAAATAGCTCCAAATTAGCTGAATTTGGTGTTCAATTTTTTTTTTTAATTAATGAAGCTACTGTCATGGAATATTAGATGCTTGGGAAAAGTTGAGAAAAAATGAAGAGTGAGGAAATTAATTAGGGAAAGGCAAGTGAAAATAGCATTCTTTCAAGAAACAAAAAAATCATTTATTTCAGAGAATGAAGTTAGAGCCCTATGGCCAAGAAGAAGTACGGAATTCATGTCAGTTGATTCAAAGGGATCTGCTGGAGGCCTACTGTGCATTTGGGACCCAAAGATCTTCAAGCTACATAGCTGTTGCTGTAATAGGAGATTCATTCTCCTCTTAGGTACACTTCTCAATTCTTTTGAATGTGTACTATTAAATGTATATGCCCCAAATAATGCTAGTAGTAGAAACAAATTATAGAAATGTCTTGTTAATCTAAAAAGAATCTTTCCTAACCCATGGTGTATCGGTGGGGACTTCAATAATATTGGGGAAAGGCTTGGATCCTCTAGAAGGGACAAACGGATGAAAGAGTTTAATGAATTCATTGACAGAAGTGAGTTAACTGACTTACCATTGCTTGAAAGGAAATGCACTTGGTGTAATGCACAAGAAAATGAGAAATGGAGTAGGAATGACAGAATTATGCTCAGTCTTGAATGGCTAACCAAATTCAAATTGAAGTTATGGGGGCTTCCTAGACTTCTCTCTGACCACTGCCCCCTCCTGATAAGGGAGGATGAGAGGGATTGGAGCCCAAAACCATTCCGGTTTATCAATGCCTAGACCTTGTATCCATCATTTCCCTCTTTTTTGGAAAGCACCTGGAAGAAAGCTACTATCAATGGAGAACCTGGGTATACTCTTCTGCAGAAGCTAAAGTTGTTGAAGTTCGCTCTTAAGAAGTGGAATTATGATGTCTTTGGTAACATTTCCTCTAAATTGAAAGTAGCTGGGGAAGAGTTGCATGAATTGGATCTAACTGCTGAAGACAGACCACTGGTAGAATCAAAAGAGAAAGCAAGAGAGTAATGAAAGGTGAAGTATGGAAGCTAAGCAGAATGATGGAATGGATGTGGCAGCAGAAATCCAAAGTTAACTAGACACTTAATGGGGACAAAAACACTAGGTTCTTCCATGTAATGGCTAGTTGTAGACAAAACAGAAACATCATCAATTCTATATCTGTTAATGGAGTTACTCATGAAGATCCTGACAAGATCAAACATGAGGCCCTTCTGCATGTTAAGAAACAGTTCACAGAAGATTAGGCTAAAAGGCCATCTTTAGGTGGTGTGTTCAAATCAGTTGCAGTGAGCCACTCTTTTCAGGAGTTAGAAATTGAGTTCTCTAAAGCTGAAATTAAGGCAGCTGTTAAAGAATGCAATGGCAATAAAGCACCAGGCCCATATGGCTTCAATCTGTTATGCTTTTAGAAATTTTGGAAGGTTATGAAAAATGAGATTCTCATGTTCACGGAAGACTTCCACACCCACGATAGACTTACTTATGGGATTAATAGTTCCTTCATCACACTTATCCCCAAAAATGAAAATCCTATAGGATTGGAGGACTATGGACCTATTAGTGTGGTGGGCTCCGTTTACAAGATTCTTTCAAAAGTCCTAGCACATAGACTGAAAAAAGTTCTTCCTGAAGTAATCGGAGCTACTCAATCTGCTTTTCTTGGAGGAAGGAATATTTTGGATGGTGTTCTCATTGCTAATGAAGTTGTGGATAGTTGGAAAAAAAAAATCTAAGAAGAAAGGTATCATCATTAAACTTGATTTTGAAAAAACTTTTGACTCAATTAATTGGGACTTTCTCCTTTCTATGCTCTCTAACTTTGGTGTTGGTCCAAAATGGGTTGCTTGGATGAGAGCATGTATCTCTACAGTAAGGCTTTCTGTACTAGTTAATGGATCACCAACTGCAGAATTCTCTCCACAAAGAGGGCTGAGGCAAGGTGATCTCCTTTCACCATTTCTATTCAACTTAGTAGCAGAATTCAAAAATCCATTGATCACTCTCAAATTATCAAGGAATCACACAAAAAAATATCCTCCAATATAGAAAACCTTGGTAGCTCTACTCTCCTCGAATTTGGACGGCTTAAATCCTAAAAACAGCAAATGAAACACCTTATAGTAAACTGGATTGCGAAGACCGATCGAGCGACCACTTCATCGCTCGAGTGAACTTACTAAAATGCGTGCCCATCGTTTGAGCCAAGACTCCACCGCTTGAGCACATAAAGGATTCTCTCAGAAGTTCAATTAGTTTTGCAAAAATATTTGATGATGTCATTCACCGCTCGAGCGGTTAAACAGTTCGATCCCCTTATATAGTCAACAAAGTGGCAAACATGTAAGATTCAAGATCACAAACTCCTCTGCATAGGCACAATTTGAGTTGGATTCACATCTAAATACTCATATCCTCACTGAAACAAAAGAGCGAATAAAATTACAACTGAAAAAAAATTTGTCAAACAATATTGCCAATCACAAAAACCTAACAATAGTATAAATGAATATTTATTATAAAAATTTTATCAGCTCTTACACTTATAAAATGATGAGAGGTGAATAAAAAAAATGATATAATAAAATTATAAGAAATATCTAGAGAGTGAATTAAAATGATAATATAAGATGTGTAATAATACTAAAAATTGAGAACTCAAAAGAGGGTAGACCAAATAGGAAAAAAAAAAAAAAATCGATCTATGTGAGACAAAACTATGTTTTCATATGATAAAATATTATTTACATTTTATACTTGGCTTATATGAGTTCAAGGCACATTCAAAATCGATATACAATACGGAGAATATGTATTATGATCTGTTTGAAAAGAAATTTTATAAATTTAAATATGAACTGTTCAAATCTATATTTTGATGAAGATGGGCTAAAGAAGAAAGTTGCTCGTTCTATTTTTGAAGACTTTTCTTTGAAATTTAGATTCGAGAAAGTTAATTTTAAATACAAAGTGAATGTAGACGTGTGGTTTTAAGTAATGAAAACTTGAAAACGAGTTTTTCTTAAGAGGAGGAGAATGATGGAGACCGAATTTTAAAATTAATATTTGATTTAGAAAAATACTCTAATTTAGTATAAAATATTATAGAATTATTTAATTTCCCGTTTTGATATGATACAATTTTTCTATTTTGTTAGTTCTGATTTTATTTCTTGCTTTATTGGTTTCTTGTTTTACAATAATTAGATTCAATATAAATAAAGATGTAATCCTTAGGGCAAAAGATAATTTTTGATGATTAATAAAATTGTGAGTTAATATACTCTTTTTCTTTGACCTTGGATATTCTTTGAGAATCAATCATTGTTGATCATTTATTCTTGGTATTCTTTGTGAATCAACGAGTTTAGAGATGAACATTGCTACCAGTATTCTTGTTGAAATTAACGAATTCTAAGATTGTTATTATTTCGTGTTTCGCACTACATCAATGTTCAATTGAACACCCAATGGTGGCTATAGAGTCGCCCTTGTGTGCAGGGAATTATTCATTATTGGAGATAAAGAATTCATTATATCAAGAGTAAGCGCTATTAACTACAAAAAATTAAAGTTTTAAAAACCAAAATTTAGGGACAAAATCTTTTTTTAGGGATTAAATATTTTTGTTGCGAAAAATGTCGTTATTATATTTTTAGCAACAAAAATTAGACATTAGTTATGATTTATTATCCTTTTGATATAAATTTTTTTGTCTCAAAAGATAAACCATTTTGAGACCAAATTATTTTATCTCTAAAAATCTATTTATAAGTGACATTTTTAAAATTTTATTGCTAAAAGCCTTGTTTTAGACTTTTCAGTACAACTTTTTAACGACTATCCTTATGACGATAGAAATTGGTTCCTAAATGTCTTTTACAACAAAATTTTCATTTTTAGAGACCAAAATATTTAGTTTCTAAACCTCTTATTTGTTGTAGTGATTTCTCCAAAATCCCTTTGGGGTGTCGAATCACATTCACTGGAAAATGAACAAAAGAAAACAGAACGGGTCTTGATTTGCAGAAAGAAGTTTTGTGTAATAGTTTAAGGCCGCCTTCTACTACACAAAGTTTCCCCAATACAGGTTTTAATTTCAAGGTACCAATAGGTTGCTTGTATCATGAGGTTCCGACTATTTTTTTTATTTTTTTTTCAATTGATTTTGTTATTTGAAGTTTGTAGGTTCTTAACTTATTAATGAAATAGTATTTTTCCACATGGGGTGAGACTGTATACATCATACCTTTCTCAGATCTCGTAGTGGCGGGAGCTTATGCACTGGGCTGCTCTTTTAATTGTTCATCAAATGAATTTAATTTTAATCTGTATTTCAGCAAAATTATAGATTTCTATCATGCTCATCAAACGACATATGCCTAACTGCTAAAGCATGTTTCACTACATAAAAGCACTTTTGTCTATATTGCTGTTTCTGTGCTGATTCTTAACCTGAAAGTGAAAATGTGAAGTGAATATCATTGTCATTTCAATATCTTAGGATCAATTGCGATGACAACATTAGAAACTGTTACTTTTGAGGCCAAAACAGCCTCGCTCTATGCCTACTCTCTGTCTTTCTCTCTCATTGATAGCCACCTACGTATTTAGTTCCAAACACAGCCTAAAAGGATAAGAAATGGATGAAAGTGAATTCAGATCAACCAAGTATACACATGCTGTAAGGCTAAATTTAATTATTTAGTCATTATGATAACTCACGTGATATGATGATATGAATTATAAATTTACTAAGATTATAATTCTATATTTTGAACCAAAAGTTATTATCTAATTAGTTAATAGATTAAGTAGTTTTCAAATCTCTTACTTTGATGGTCAAGTAGAGTTATAATTATATTAGAAAATTGGTCATCTCTCTACTTATAAAAATATATTTAGATTATCTGTCAATTATTCTGAATATAACATACTGTTAATTATTCTGAATATGACATATTTTAAAGAGGGTCAAGAGAGAAAAATCATTTCCCACTAATATTATTATTAGGTTTATGTTCAATCAATTTTGGATCACTTGAAGGATTCGCATAACTGATCTCGGTATATTATTTATTTTTCACATTATGTTATTATTTGTGAAAATTATGATAGTTCACGACTTTGAATTTTGGGTCAAAGCTGATTCGGAGGGGTGTTCTTACTCAGTCCAGGACTTCATCTGTAATTTGCAACAAATCAGGTATGTGTCTAGGTCTTGATGCTGCTGAGTAGTGCTTAGTGGAGTCGCTGGTCTTCTCTTTGGTAAGCTTGTGGGCAGGAGGTGGGGTTTAGGAGCATTGTTGGAAGCAGAGGTGTTTTGAACCTTTATGCTCTGTTTTGTTTCTCTGTTGGGTGGTATCTTACCATTCTGGATGTTTGTAGGGTGCCTTTTCACTTTGCTTTATTGTTGTATTCATACTGTTGTATGTTGCTATCATCAATAAAGTTGTTTGTTTTGCTGATCAAAAAATGTACATAACACCATAAAATTATTTACACTTGTCACCTTTTTATACTATATTTAATTTACCACTTATCTATATATAACTTAAAACAAACATTACACCTCTATATTACATATCTGCATATAAAATAATAAACACACTAAGATAGACTATGATCCAAAACTTTATGGATTACAATAATAATTTTGGACTCATACTAATCAATTTATTTGAATCACGTTCAACTCGTTTTTCACGGATCAAATAAAATATAGTCAAATGACAATCTAATTAAGAACAAATTTAGATCAACCAAGTACACATTTATCATCTTTTTATATCACATTTAATTATCACTTTATGTATAAACCCATCATTGATATAAGGGGTCCCACCACTCAAGTTTATATCAAATAATAATTTAAAACATGAGGTGATAGGGTATAAAAAGATGATAGGTGTACCACTATTATTTTATTATGGTGCCTGCCAAGATAATCTTACAAGGCAATATTTCACAACATTATTGCACTGGAAAATGAAAGCTGAAAGCAAAACAGGAAACACATAAAAAGAAAGAAAGAAGAAAAAGCCATTCTTACAAGGCAATATTTCACAACATTATTGCACTGGAAAATGAAAACTAAAAGCAAAACACGAAACACATAAAAAGAAAGAAAGAAAGAAAGAAAGAAGAAAAAAAGGCCATTTTCACAGGTGGCGAATGCGATTGCACTTGGCACGTGCAATAAGCCTTTTCAACCCCTAGATTACCCCTAGAGAACGAGTGGAGTCTCGTGAGGGTTTGCAGCAAAGATGTTACCCACAAACATCTACCCACCACCAATGAATTGGTGGTGGTCGTTATTGGGTTTCCGAATAGATGAAGACATCGCGGCAATCATTGTCTGGGGTTTGAGATAGTGCACATAAGCAGTTGGAGTATTTGGTGTTAGCGGTCTGAAGGCATGCATTGCGTTTGAGATGGCAGTGGAGAAGTAGGATTGCAGTAGGAGAACTATCTACGTGCTGGATCTCGAACAAAGTACATCCCAACTTTTTTAGGTCTTCGTTTGGTGCAACAGCAACAGCAGCAATCGATGAATTGCTGTGTTTCTCCGATTTCACGTGGCAGCAACTGTTGGTGGTGACTGGTTTGAACGTTTTAATAGTGGCCATTTTCTCTCTCTCTCTCTCTCTCTCTCTCTCTCTCTCTCTTACTTGGTTCCTTTCTTTCTTGTGATTTCCCTAACTCAAACCAGCGCTGCTATTTATAAGGTGAAAAATAGGGTGGTGCTGGTCCAAGTTTGTCCAACCCATAGTTCTAAATCGCGGTATCGGGTAACGTAACGGTATCGGTCGCGGAGTATCGGTATCGGTAGTATCGGCCGGTACGAATCGGGAATCGGGTATCGCGACCGTGAAATTTTAAAAATCATTAGCAATCCCTCTAAAACTAAATTTTATGCATTTTTTTGACTCTTTTAGCCTTAATTTGATACATTTTAATCAAAATTTTGATATGTAGAAATATTTTTGACTCATTTTCAACTAAATGATATGTATTTATTTTAGTTTCAAACTTTTTTTTGACATATGTTAAACTTTTAATAAAAAAATTAATTTGATTATTTATTTTTCTTGTACTGAGAAAAAAATAAATATATATATTAATATAGATAGAGATGTTGGTGTATAAACAAATAAATAGAAGAAAAAAAAAATCTAAACAATTACAATCTAGAAGTCCACCATAAACACATACACCACCATGTACCTAAGAACCTCTCCCTTCCTATCCATTTCAATCTCATACTCCCAATGCACCTCCATGTACCTGATTATCTCTCTCTTCTTTTCCATTCCAACCTCAGACACCCGAACCATAATACAAGACTGCAATTGACTGGAAGCAAGACCCATATCACCTACCCCTCTCTCTCTCTCTCTGTCTCTCTCTCTCTCTCTCTGTATGAACGCTGCCCGGAAGCTGTAGAATCCGGCCAACCCAGACAAACATTTCAGCTTTAAATCGGCAAAAAAAAAAAAAAAAAAAAAAGAAGAAGAAGAGACCAGAAACAGAGCACAACAACACCAACAAAACAGAGCACAACATCAGCACAACAAATCTGTATCGGACTGTATCGTCGCACGTATCGGATTCGGGCCGCTACGTATCGGGACTCGGCCGGTACGGCTGTGAATTTCGTTCTCACCGGTGTACCGGTCAATATCCGACTCGGTGATATGGTTTTCCGGTACGAATCGGCCGGTACGTACCGTACCGGCCGATATTTAGAACTATGGTCCAACCCATTGAGAGCAGAAATTAAAGTAGTTCAAGAAGATTGAAGTTGTTTTGAGAAATTGGTATTTTAATGTTTTATAAAAAGTGTAAAAAATTAAAGAAAATAGTTGATTTTTTTTTTTTGTTGTGACTTTTTGAATTTTTTTTTTTTTTTTTTTTTTGACTGTTTTCCCATGTTGCCAAAATAGGCTGGTGGGTGTTGGGGATTTGCCCTTTTGTTGGCTCATTTTCATTTTTAGGGAATTTTTTAACAAAAAAGTGAAAAGTTTTACGTTTTTAGATTTTACTAGACAAAACGAATAAAAAAATTTAGAAAAAACAAAAATAAACAAAAAATAGTGGCCCTTTTTTGTGGAATTTTTTTTATTTTACTTTTTAGATTCATCTATACAAAAAAGACTAAAAAAAAATAGCTACTAAGCTTCGTTTGGCAATGACTTTTTTAGTTGGTTTTTTGATTTTTTTGACTTTTTTAGTTTGTGACTTTTTTGTTCGTTTGGTATTTTTGATTGGTTTTTTTAGCTTTTTAGCTTTAGAATGGTGGACTTTTTTTTTTGTCTTTTTGTGATTTTTGTCCTTTTGTGATTTTTTGACTTTTTTTTGTCCTTTTGTGATTATATAACCCAACTCATTTACCAAACAACCCCTAAGTCATCGTTCTAATGTGGTCTGTCTATCCAAAAAAAATTTAAAGAAAATGTTAGGTAGTGTTTGGTTTGTTTTTGAATCATGATTTCAATCAAAAAAATTTAAAGTTCTTTTCAAAATTTATAACTAACCATACAAAATTCAAAACTCAATTCAAAAATTATTTTCATTAAAACACACAACTCAAAATTTAATTCAAAAACTTTGTTTAAAAAAAAAAATCAATTTTTTTTATTTTGTTCTTTAAAATTATTTTTTATTTTATATTTTTTTTTTTGAAAAAATATAAAATTTCAAAACTATTTTGTTTATTTTTATTTTTGAAGAAAAATATTTTTTTATTATTTTTATTTTTTTTAGAAAAATATTTTGTTGTTTTTTTAAGTATTGGCTAAATAATTTGTTATGATTTAGATAATTATGGGCAATCAAAAATTTTTAAAATTAAAAAAATTAAATATTTAAAAAAGTTAAAAAAAACTCAAAATACAATTTAAAAAATATTTAAAATATTAAAAAAATAAAATAAAATATTTCAAATAAAAATTATGTATTTAAAATGTTTAAAAATATATATAACGCACACATTTAATAAACACGGCACACATTAAAAAATAAATAAATAAAAATATTTGACCTAAAAAAATAGAATTAAGAAAAATTTTAAATATTTAAAAAAAAATAAATCCAAAAAATTTCAAAATATAACTCAAAACTCTTTTCAAAACTCATATCCAAACAAATTTTATTTTTTCAAAACTCATAACTCAAAACACAACTTCACACTGAAATCATGATTCTGAAATTAAACCAATGAATTAGTTTTTTTTATTTATTTGAATTAGCAAAGTTCCTAAAATTCCTCCATGCCTTATAGCTTTTCTTCCTCGGTCACACTACCGATATGGTATGCTAGACCCATAGAATAACTTCTCATGTTTGAAAGTAACTTGCGTGGGAATAGAAAATGGAAAATGAGACATATAATCCTATTTTTACCTTATTTTTTTCACCTTAATACACAAGTTCAGATACATTTATGAATATAAATCGCATTACTTTGCTCAAAAAAAATAATTAATTAGATAAGGTATGTGCGAAAAATTTATATTTTCTCTTCATCTTGTTTAGATAAATAAGAGGGGAATGAAAAGAAAAGATATGTTAATTAAACTACATCAAAGAAAAAAGAAATTTGTTATTTTCTATATCTAAAGGGGCAGGTTTAGTATTATAAGAAAATAACGATTAAGTGGTTTTATTTTCTTTTCCAATCTCTCCATTTTGGGGAGATTCCAGTTAAAGATTGTAAGAAAAATGAGTTTCTCACAATTTATTCTTATTTCATTTCATTTATCTTTTTATATATCCAAACATTTGATATGAATTACAAAAAATAATTTCATTTATTTTATTTTATTTTCATGTCACTCATCTCAAGGTTGTTTTGGGCATAATTTATAAGTTCACTTTTTTCCTTATCACCAAAAGACGTATAAAAAAGAAAATAAATTATTTAACCCAAGTAAGCTAATAAGTTAATAAATTGTTTTTTTTTTTTTTTTGGCACTCAATCCATAAATCCAATTTTAGATTTTCTTTACTAAAAAATCCACACTTTAAAATATTTTGTTCATAAGAACAAATTTCTATAAAATGACCAAACTATTAGGGTAAAAGTATTGACCTAGAACCCAGGAAAATGGATATATGGTCAGAGCATTTAACCTAGCCAAAGCAACTCCAAAGTAAGGGCTAGGCCCAAACCCTTGTTAGGTCCATCTTAATGAAAGAGATAAAGCCACGTGATCGAAGGTTTGAATAAGATCGCCTTTTGGAAGGAAATTCGCAACACAAATGAGAGCCCTTGGATCCGTATGTAACCTACGATGGACATCAGAATTGACAAAGATAGGAATATGGGATCAGCATATCCTGATAGCATGATCATCTAATGAGAGAAATCCGATGGTCGAAAATGAGAACCAGTATCTGAACTAATCTAGGCCATCCAAAATAAAACAACTTCTACGTTGGCAAATCAAGACAACTTGACCCCTTGCCTGACAAAGGTCTAGGGGCATAAAATACCATTCAATCAAGCCAATCATCCAACGCCCCAAATGCAAGGTATTGACACTATAAAAGGAAGGACCAAGAATAACAAAGGGGGGGCAAGTAAACAATAACCAATACAACTAGTCTTTCCTTTCAATATAATATGTCCAAACAATATTCTGACCTGACCATCGGAGGGTCCACCCGACCAAATCTGGTCAGGAGAGATCACTAATAACTTGGTGTCTTTTTACAAAGCATAGGAAGGAGCAGCTTGTCTCGTTTTCGCTATGGAGAAAAATTCGTCCTTCCATAATATATATTGTATATATTTCCCAAAACATATACTCGCTCTTCCTCTCTGCTTACCTCTTCTCTGTCTCTCTCTCTCTCTCTCTCTCTCTCTCTCTCATAGAATATAGACACACACACACACACACACACACACACACACACAACCCTAGTTTCTTCTCTCTAAAAACCCTAGTTCTGCTATGGAAGCTTTCGGATCAGAAACACTCGGCGATGGCGAGGAGTGAGTGAAAGACCCTCACCGCCAACGCCTAACGCCGCATCGGATCGCTGTCGATCTCAGCAATGAAATCACCTTCGCTTTCACCGCCGTCGATCTCAGCAACGAGATCCACTACTACCTTCACCCCGGCGATACCCTTGATCTTCCTCCACGTCCGCTATACCTCCGTGCTCTACAACGTCGATCCATTTTTCTTCTACTTTTTTGCTCTTCAAACTATGTTTTCTGTCTAGATCAACATCGATTTGAGTTGATTTTGAGTGATTTTTGTTGTTTTTGTAGATGAGACGACGGAGATAGTGACAGCGAGGGTCTCTACCGTCTATTACTCTGATCATCAGATTGTGTGTTCATGTTCACACACTGAACCACTACATATATAGAGATACAGTCGAAGTCGAAGAAATGAAACCCTAAATTCACAAATCGGCCATGGCTTCCATCAAAGATCGCAACAATTGTTTATATCGCCAACCTCGCCGAAGAAGTCAAACGCTATGATGGTCACTTTCTTCTTCTTCTTCTTCTTTTTCTTCTCTCTCTCTCTCTCTCTCTCTCTCTCTAGATCTACAGTTTTTAAGCTCATTTTTTGAAGCTAGGTTTTTTTGAATTTGATTTTGTGTAGAAATGGTGGAGTTGATAAAGATAATAACGAAATTGTTAACATCATCAAAGGTTTGTTTGTTTTCTTTTATTCGCAAAAGAGAGAGGTAGTTTTTGGTGGATTCTAAAGAATTTAAGCCTGAAACTTTGGTGGATTCCGGAATGGCTCATTGCCGTAGATTTGACATTAGCGTTGTGAATCCAATATTGGGCGAGACAATTCCGATGTGAAGATAGTGGTGGAAGAGGCACATTGAGATCAATTTAATTCAATCATGGATTCACTATGTAATTGAGAATACACATATGTAATTCTTTTTTATCTTCTTAGTAAATTATTTTGTGGCTTCGGTCCTTAGTTTTTTTTTTTTTTTTTTATCACAATTAGAGACATTCTAATTATGATTTTTTTTCACGTTAAATCATTGTGTCGATTTGTCTTTGATTGTTTGATTGAAATTGTTATTCATTGTTTAAAATTGAAACACAATCATAAATCAATATCTCAAGAATTTTAAATTTTTTAATAGTCATATTTTTTTTAATATCAATTATAAAGAGATTTTCTTAATATCATTTATATTTTTTTTCATATCATGATATGAAAAAAAATATAAATAGACTTTCTCTTTTAAAATGATAAGCTCCACTACAATCATATTAGGGACGAAGTGTCACGACCCAAACCCGGCCCTATGGGTTTAGCACCGTAACTGGCCAGTAATCCGAGATTACCGAAGGCCTGCTGAACAGTAATACAGTAAAACAGAGTACAGGGCCTGGCGGAAGCCAATACAGTAAATAAATAGTGTCCATTGAGCTGTGACAATCTGTATGCCAAAAACATTTTTCATGCATTCATTCAACTCAAAACAGTACAGTCTATACAATCATATACAACCATTCAGTGCAGGGACTTAATCACTCGATAACAGTGCAGTAGAACAGTAAACAGTTTATACAGTAATACAAAACAGTCGGGAGACAGGTGGGGAACACAAAAACACCCCAAGCCATAGCATGGCGTCTCGGAACCTCGCAGTGAGGCACATAGGCTGGCTTGACAAAACTGGGGGACTAACCCACGCTCCTAGCTCCGGTCTGGCTGCTGAGAACCTACATATATATATAAACAGTGAGCTAAAGCCCAGTGAATAACAATAAGTGTAAAGGGGTTATGAATGAATGTCCTTACAGTAATGAAATCAATTCATTATACAGTATTTCAATCTTTCAGTATTTTAGTCAGTCAGTATTTCAGTCAATCAATCATATGTGGTACATCCATTAGCCTATAAACAGTAGGTCCAAAGGACCGGGCCTTAACAGACCTAACAATAATGATGGCCATCAATCGATAAACGATATGGTTCCACAAGGAAACCGACAGAGCTCTGTAACAGTCAATAACAGTAGGTGCTAAGGATGCCACAGTACAGTTCAGAAATAAATGACATACATTCATTCAATAAACAATATCAGTTCAATAAACAGTTCAGTTCAGTATTCAAAATATAACCATTTTTGAACATATCTTTACACAATCTGTTACTCACAGAGATTGGGCTAATAGCAGCTAGAGCGCGTCCCCGAGAGCCAACCCTAAACAGTTAACAAATGAACACACCCTAAGTTTAACAGTTGGGGAAGTACAATAATCAACTTCCTATTATGCCTCAGTGTGTTCTACATCTATATCCTCATTAAGATGTCTTAAACTAGGCCTAAGGATGCCTAGGATGGGATGAGGATGCAAAGATGTATACAGAAAACATTTTCAGAATTTTCAGAAAAGGGAGCCACGCTCGAGCGTACACATCCCCGCTCGAGCGTACAGGCAAAAACGTTCCCCGCTCGAGCGTAAGCCCTTCCGCTCGAGCGGCCTGCAAAATATACTGGATGCTCGCAAAACACGCTCGAGCGTAAATATTTCCGCTCGAGCGGACAGCACAAAATTTGCAAAACTGCTGGGAACTTGATTTCTGCGCTCGAGCTCGCAACCCTCCGCTCGAGCGTACACCAGAAATCTGGAAAACCCAGAATTGTGCTCTGAATTTGAAACTCAAGTTTGGAACACAAAAATCGATCCTCTTGGGCCCTTTTTCCTGGAAAACTCATGAAAACACATAGTATTACTAGGTTCAAGGCTCAATTTGTAAGATCAAAGCCCAAGGGAAGTTTAATCAAGCTCATTTCCAAACCAATTTTCAAGAACATGCATGAACAACATTCAAATATGACATGCATGAGTTTCAAACCAATTTCAAGCTTCAAATCTTGCTCTCAAGAGCTCAATAGTTGGAAAACAAAGTGAAAACATGGACTAAAGCTTAGACATGAACATGCATGTACAATCAACCATGAATTCAACTCTAAAACACACCAAAATGGCCATGCATGCAGCAATTTAAGCATAAATAAACCTCTATGCACTAAATCATGGTTTGATTCTACAATGGAGCCTAGAACATGCAAGAATGAAGTTCAAAGACAACAAGGAGAAGATGAATTCACTCACCTAAGTCTCAATTTAAAGGTAAGAAGGCTAGATAAGCAAGTATACTTCAATCTACTTCAAGTCTCCTAGCAATTCTCAACAATGGCAAGATGAGCTCAAGTCTACTCCCTCTCTCACTCTATAATTCGGTGGGGACTAAGGAAAAGGCTGAGGAGAAGCTTGTTCAACATGTAATAAGGTCTAGACTAATAATAAACAAATGGGCCACTAGCTATGGCAATGTGGTAATTAAGTTAAACTTGGTAATTAACTCGTTTTAATCTAATTTAATCATTCCTAATCAATTTTCAGATAAATATATCATAAAATCACGAATATTCTTCTGACTACAAAACACTAAACGGTTCCTAATTCGGCCGCCGATAAGGCCTTCAATTAACAGTTTAAACATAAAACACGAACAGATAAAGGATCAATCAAACAGATGCAATATGCAATATAACAGATAAACTTATTCAATTTCAGTTTCGATTTCAATCAGTTCATTCAGTACTTCAGTTAATCCAATTATCAGTCATTATCAGTTCGGTTTAGCAGTAATCAGTACGTAATTCAGTGGTTAACCGATAATCAGTACGAGGGTTGTTACACGAAGCAAGGTTAAATTGTGAAGATTGTGAAGGAATTGCGTGAGTTTAAAATCTTGATAGTCCCAAGTGCTTGAAAATAGTGTAGGAATTTCAAAAGATTGTCAATGAATTGCTTGAGTTTAAAATCTTGCTTATGAATAACTGTTTGTTTTTTCTTTTTTTCAGAATAGAAAAATGTAAATGTCTATTAATGAAACTAAAATGGAAAATTTGGCCATATCCCTCAAGAAGCACTTATCTTGTCAACAGAATAAGAATTATATGAGTACATGCAAAAATCCTTAGTATTTTAGAATATCATTCTTATCATTCTCATAATCACTGCTTATCTCCACCATCTCATATGAGATTGATGACCTCAGATCTGACATTTATTATCTTAGATTTGAAAATCAATAGTTCATTCTCTCTCTTTTTGACTTTGTTTCTCTCTCTCTCCTTCGATCTCTCTCTCTCTCTCTCTCATTTCTCTCTTTTGTTCACTCATTTCCCTGTAAATCCCTTGTTTGTTTCCTTTTTTTTATTTGTTCACAGGTGAAATTATAAATTTTATTCTGATTCAAAATAAAATTTTATTGTGAATCAAAGTAAAATTTTGTCCTTTTAACAAAAAATGGGAACTATAAGAGAGTTTTGTAAGTATTGAATTTTTTTTTTTTTTTTTTTTTTTTGACAAAAAATGAAAAGTCTGAGATTTATGGTCAAATCTCCCAACTAAAATAACTTGCATCAATAAATGTGAGGGAAATGCATAACTGCATCATAGTGACCCAATTCATCCCAACTACTGACCCAATAATTGTTTGGTTTGAAATCCTAGTGACCCAATAACAGCAACTCAGTCACCCAATAACTGTTGGATTCTTGGAAAGATTGGAAAGAAATTGATTAACTTTGAAATCCTATTTTATAACAATCTGTTTTTCGGTTAGGGGATTTGATAAAAAAAAATGAAAGGAGGAATAGAAAATAAAATAAAATAATTGATAGAATTCGAATTTTGAATCATGTTTGGTTGAGTTGAAAAATAAAGAAAGAAAAGAGTTTAAGTGAACTTAAAAAATAAAAAATGAGATTGCATTTTCCTCTATTTTTTTTACCTGTGTTTTCTATTATAACCAAACAAAAAGTAAGATTACATTTCGTCCTTTTTTTTTTTTCCTTTTTGCCTTTTTTTTTTTCATCAAATCATCCAACCTAACACAACCTAAGTGCTTTTAACCAATCAATATCTTATGATTCACGATACATATCTTATGAATCGATACTTTTCAAAAGGAATCGATACTATCATCAATACGTATCTTAAATTAAATATATTTTATGTTACATATATAATACGTGATGCGATATACATTACAAGATACATAATGCAATACGTATGTTACATAAATACTTAAATTTCTTTAGCAAATTTGAAAAAAAAAAATTTCAAATTATTTTATATAAATTATTATTGTCGAAAATTTTAATTAACTTATTAAAAAAAATCTACTTTTTAAATGAGAATGATACATTTTAGTCTATTTCTCAACCTTTTTGATATATCTATCGTATGGTTTAAGAATGTTGAGTTATTAATTTATGTCTTGTGAAGATAATATGTATTGCTGCATATATATATATATTTTTTATTTATTTAAGGAACTTTACTTTTGCAATTGATAGAATTACATATTGTTTAGAGTTTTATTCTCATAAGATATTCGTTTTTTATAACTATATTTATTTCTCTACCTATTTCTAAAGGTATTAAAGTAACTTCAATACATGATACGATACGATACACGATTCAGAAAAATTAAAATATGATACACAATTCGTATCCTAATTTGACAACTATGCTTGAAACGATTGTGGAGGAATTGATTAATAGTCTGAAATCTTGCTTCAAAATAATTGTCAAATGCTTGAAAGGATTGTCAAGGAATTACTTGAGTATGAAATCCAATATCAGAATAATTGTGTACTACATGAAAAGATTGTGGAAGTAATCATTGAGTAAGAGTTGCACAAACTTAAAAATCCTAATGTAGAATACCGGTTGAGTGCTTAAAAAGATTGTAGAGGAATTGATAGAGTTTGAAATCTTGCTTTAGACTATAATTTTAGCATTTTCTAACAACAAATTTACTTAGATCATGTTTTTGCATCACAACAATATTATATGGTTGATATTGTTCCAATATCAGAACTTTGGGGTCTTACCAGAAGTTTGAATGTGAATGGATGGTGACAGTGACCCCTTGATATTAATCTCAAATCTCTGTTCTATAATTCTCAATTTTAGAAAGGTCATACTCATGTTTCCATCATAGGTCGACCCCTTCAAAATATGAGCTGGCTAAAAAAATATGAATTTATGTTACAAAAGTGCTAGGAAACTCAAAATATTTATAAAAAATATAAAATAAAAAAATATATATAAAAAATATATATATATTGAATGGTTGAGATGCATTTTAAAAATGAAGCTCACAAAACTAAATCGACATCATCAAATAACATTTGGATAAATTTCTAAATTATATTTCTGAATTCATAACTCACTATAATATATAAGAGTTTTAGAGACTAATTTTTTTAGTCTTTAAAAGTGAATTTTGTTTCAAAAGACATCCAGAGACTAATTTCTACCGTCGTGAAAATAGTCAGTAAAAGATCGTTCCAAAAAGTCAAAAATAAGGCTTTTAACGACAAAAGTTAAGAAATATCACTAATAAATACATTTTTAGAGACAAAATAATTTGGTCTCAAAAGGATTTTTTTTTTAAGACAAAAAATTTGGTTCCAAAAAGATAATAATTTATCATTAATGTCTAATTTTCATTGCTAAAAATATAATAATTTCTTTTCACAATAAAAATATTTGATCTCTAAAAAATAATTTTATCCATAAATTTTAATCTCTAAAATTTTATTTTTTTGTAATGACTTTTATGTTATGTTATAGGGAAGCCTTATAGTACGCTGTGCACACCCCCCTTAAAAGTAGGGTTTGGCTGTCTACCAGTGTGATTGGATTGGAGGGTGTCATTGGGCTCGTGGAGGCTTGTCACAGATCCCGTTTTAATAATCTGAACCATCAATATGTAGAGCTCATCGAGTAATATATAACTATAAAAAATCACGTTGATTAGATATCGATAGCTACTTGATCAAATTACTTTTTTATATATAAAAAAGGACGGCGAAAAAATAATCAGTTGACAGAAATCTGATCCGATGAAATAGTTATCGATATCCAATTAACATGATTTTTTATATTTATATAGTACTCGATGAGTTTTACACATTGAACGGTTCGGATTATCGAAACGGGACCTGTGATGGGCCTCTACTAACTTAATATCACTCTATAATCTGATCATAAACGAGAAGGAAGCCAATTCCAAAAAGTACTACCATTTCCTGAGACTAGGCCCCGTTTGGGGAGTGGCTAAATTAGCCAATTAGTCAAAAAGTTACCTTTTTAGTCAAAAAGCCAACAACTCATACCAAAAAGTCAAAGATTCTCTTTCCTCTCTACTTTTTGCACAGCTTTTCGTAATTAGCTAAAAAGTCATCCCAAACATACAAGTTTTTTTTACCTACCTTTTTAGCCAATTAGCCAAAAAGTTACTAAATTAGCCTGTTCCCAAACGAGGCCTAAATTATCATTGGGATCACGTTTTGGCACTATTATACCATGAAAAGTTACACATTTTTTCACTTTGTAGAGAAATTAATTATAAAATTACATATAATCTTTTATAAAGGAGACTAGAGATGAAATTCACTTTATGTAAAGAGTTGTGTGTAATTTTATAATTGATATTTATGTTTCTAACCTTTTTCAAAGTTATAATCTTAAAGAAAATTCATGTAAAAAAAAAAATCATATTAAAATATTGTGATAATTATCTACAAAAATTATAGGGTAATTTGGCAATCTAGTTAACAGCTAGCTTTTAATTTTTAATTCATTTTAGGTCATATTCCCTTTTATATTTTTTATATATAAAAGGATAAAAAAAGTTAGAAAAAACTAAAAAGTTAATTTTTAACTAACTTCTCAAATCACCCGAGGTATATTTCTACTAATAATTGGTGTTCTCTCCCAATTAACCAGAAATTAATAAAAATTCAACTCCCTTTTGTCTATTTCTACTAATAATTGGTGTTCTCTCCCAATTAACCAGAAATTAATAAAAATTCAACTCCCTTTTGAAATGGTGTTTGAAGTGTAGTCCATGTGATAGTTACTCTTTTGAAACTAAGCTCAAATTTCTATACATTAAGCTTCCGTTTGGAAAGTTAATTAACTTTTTGTCTTTTTAATTATTTTAGTAGTGTTTTAAAAAGTAGGTTAAAAGTCACTTCTTAATTTTTTAACTCACTTCCCTCTCTCACAAAAAAGTTAAAAAGTAACTTTTAATCATCTTCTCAAAACACCTTTTAGTTTGGATTAAAAAGTCTCGTTTAGAATAGATTTTTTGGCTTTTTTGATTTTTGTGAGAGAAAAATTAAAATAATTATGGTTTAGATGTGATATTTTATCTTATTAACTTTTTAGCATATTTTATTATTTTGTAACTATTTTAGCCCTAACCTAAGATGCCAAACAAAGCCTATATTTCCATGATAATGACTAATCTCATTTTTGGGTTTGTTTGGGATGTTAATTAGTTTTTTGACTTTTTGATTTTTTTGATAAATTTAGTCTGTAGCTAAAAAGTCTCGTTTGATATAGATTTTTTTATTTTTTATTTTTACTTTTGTGAGAGAAATGAAATGATTATGGTTTGAATGTGACATTTTATCTTATTAAACTAAAAAATTCATTTTATCTTTTTGTGACTAAAATAACCCCTACCTCACCCAAACCCCCGTGCCAAACCAGAACTTTGTGGTATAAAACCGCGCAACATGATTAGCTACATGGATTGTTTTAGCAAATTTTATTTATAATTTTTTATTAATTAATAATATTAAGTAAAATAATATCATCGATATATTCAGCTTTCGTTTGGGATATAGGTTGGCTTTTGGCTTTATGACTTTTTTCCTATTTTAGCGTGGGGCTAAAAAGTCTCGTTTGAGATAAGTGTTTTAATTTTTTTGACTTTTGTGAGAGAAAAAATAAAATGATTATAGGTTGGATGTGATATTTTATCTTATTTAACTAAAATAATCTATTTTATCTTATATAACTATTTTAGCCTAACTGACCTTCCCGAACGGACCCTCAATCTTCATTTTTCTATCATTGTTGGACCCTCCAAGATATGCTTAGGTAGGAAAGATATGCATTTTAGGGATAACGCAAACAAATATGATTCCATTCAATTGGGTTCCTATCATTTTTTTGCACTACAGTAATGTATCTCCCATCTTCTTTGATTTGTGAAATAAAAAATAAAATAAAATTTCTTTGCCGATTCAAAAAATAAAAATAAAATCATTCATTTGAATAACGTGCCAACTGGGTTTTATAACAAAAGCATTCGAACCAATCATAGCATTCTATAAAAAAATATTATATAATTTTCCTATTCATACAGTACTATATTAATGTTCCCTCCAAGTTAATTAAAAAAAAAAAATCACGTAAATGAGCCAAAAAAATAAGGGGTGCTTTCAAAATTTATTCTACATGTAATTTTCACAATTATAGAATAAATTTAATTCACATTTGAATTTTTTTGGGCATGTTTTCGTTTTTATTTTTTTATTTTTTTACGTTATATATTTAGTGCAAACAAAATATTTATATAATATATCAAATTATGTTCAGAGTTTAATTTTTTAAGTCAAATCGTGAAAAACGTTTTTTTGTAAACTTTTTAATTCCGACGTAGATGATTTGTATTGACCGGGTCAAAAAAGAAATTAATGTCCAAACATCTCCAACCACAGAAAAAAAATAATCAATGATGTTGGGCCCATTAAGGAGAAATAAATTGATATCATGTGCCGAGCAGCAGGTCATGACCTGTTTGGTAGAGTTGTGGGAAAGTGATTATAATTTATACGTTAACAGTTTATAACTTATACCTGTGAATATAAGCTATTTTTTATTTATAAATTAAGTTTCTCCTCCCCACTCAAAGAATAAATTGATTTTTGACTTATAAAAAACTATAAATTGTATTGTTAAGCTAAATCAAACACATCAAAATAACTTAAATTAAGTTAAAAATTAAAATAAGTTGAAAATAAATCCTACCAAACAAGGCCATGTCTCTCAAATGGGAGCCATTTGTTTCTGTAGAAGTGGCTGATATCTGCTTTTCATTTAGTCCCTTTAAAAAGTTTGATAGCAATGAATTGTGAATCCTTTATTAAATTAAGCTCAGATCTCTACACCATGACACCAGTATCATATACAAACAAAAATGTGTTAGGTTCAATTGGAATTTGTATCGTTTTTCAAATTAATTAATTCTATTTGGATCACTCTACAGTGGAGCTGTTAATGCATATGTTAGTGTCAGTTGTTATTTTTTAATTAGTTATTTTTTGTTTTTGCTCTCACAGTAGAGCTGCTAGTATGTGTGTTAAAGCTATCAGTTGTTAACTTGTGTTAACTTGTTTGTTATCTGCAGCGATAGTTTTAGCTAGCAGAGGAGAGTGTGTTTGTGTTCTTACCGGTTGACTGGCCGGTTGACCGGTCAACAGCAAATTTATTTTTTTTTTTTATTTTTTTTTACTTGTTGGGATTTTTTTTTGGACTTGAAATTTAATTTTGGATTTGAAATTTTTGATTAAACTAAATTATTTATTTATTTTATTTATTATGTACACACATATATATATATATTTAACACACATCTTAACACACCCCTTAACACATTCATTGCACCACCACTCACTCTTCAAAATTAACAAACTCTTAACACATCTTAACAAACATTTTTGGGCCCCACTTCTATTACTTTTTGTCATATAACATACATCTTAATACACTTTTTTAGCCATCTCATTGTAGATGCCCTAACCACAGAAAAAAAATAATCAATGATGGTGGGCCCATTAAGGAAAAATAAATTGATATCATGTGCCGAGCAGCAGGCCATGTCTCTCAGATGGGGGCCATTTGTTTCTGTAGAAGTGGCTGATATCTCCTTTTCATTTAGTCCCTTTAAAAAGTTTGATAGCAATGAATTGTGAATCCTTTATTAAATTAAGCTCAGATCTCTACACTATGACACCAGTGTCATATACAAACAAATATGTGTTAGGTTGAATTGGAATTTGTATCGTTTTTCAAATTAATTAATTCTAGTTAGATCACTTTTTTTTACTATAATAACACGAATTATTATCTTAATCAATAAAAGTTTTACATATGTGATGGTTGCACAAGAATCATCTAGAATGGTTATATTCAAATTGATTATGTAGCGGTAATTACATTTATATAGCATAATAATGTGAATTTTTATCTTAATTAAGAAAAAGTTATGCATATCTGGCAATTGTATATATATATATATTTTTTTTTTGGTACATCGGAAAGGGCAATTGTATATTTGCCATTAAGAATCAGGGAGAAGAATTGTGCTAGATTCAATCGAAATTTTGTACCATTTTTTAAAATTGATTATATAGCTATAATCAAGTATGAAATTCAATTATTATGTGCCAGTTTGGTGCAGCTTAAAAGTTACTTATTTCAGCTTTCAGTTTAATTTAAGTTATTTTGATGTGTTTGGTTTAGCTTATAGCTTATAGCATATAGCTTTTTGGAAGTCAGAAATCAGTTTATTGTTTGAGTGGGGCAGGAGATGCTTAATTTATAAGTCACAAAAATCAGCTTATGTTCATAGTTATAAGCTATAAGCTGTTTAGGCATAAGGTATAAGCACTTTCCCATAACTCTACCAAACAGGGCTTATCATAGTTAAAAAAAAGTTGTATGTATGTAGCGATTACATATTTGCAATTAAGAACTACATAGAAGGGTTTTGTTATAATTTTTGCAAGGATCCAAAGTTAAGCACATCTGTTTAATGAAAGATTTGTAATGATTATATAAACAAGAGATTAAATACACCTAAAAATTAGATAAAAATATTAAAATTATTGTTTTCCTGGAAACGAGTATGTGAGTAAATTCTCTTGGTTAAATTGATATTGGTGGGCTTACATGAAATATCCTGATGGAATAGAAAAATTTATAAGTAAATCTTGATAGAGTAAAAAAATTCAAATGCATGTGACTGATTAATGTGTAACATAATGTCCTGTAATTTAAAAATCTTTAGGCATGAGCCCATAACATAGGGTCACTTGACTTGGATTGCAGATTGTATGAGAGAGTAATAAATAGAAATAATGAAAAGTGCCTATGATTTATAGTGACGTTGTGGATGATAGATTAGACTCAAAGAAAATTTAGACTAGGCCTGATGCTTGGTTTATGTGAGGGACAAATTATTGAAACATGTGTGAAGCAATGTTTTAAAAATCGGACCGGTGAGTGAACCGGAAAAATGATCGGGTGGACGGGTCACCGGTTCAACTGTCGGGTTGAACCGGAATCGAACCGTGACGTCATAAATATATTAAAATTATATTTAAATAAAAATATAAGTAATAAAATTATAAATTAAAATTTTTAATAATCATAAATATTTCTCTTAATACTTTTTTTACTAAAAAATATAAGTAATAAAATTATAAATTTAAAATTTTAATAATCTTAAATATTTCTCTTAATACTTTTTTTATTAAAAAATATAAAAATATATTTAAAAATATTATTAATTTTAATTTTGGAAGAAGAAATCAAATATTCAATATTCCCTCCATATGATTTTAATTCAAATACTTTGATTGAAAGAAGAGCAAAATTTTTGGAGGGATATCAAAATTTTAAGTTTCCCTCCAATGAATTTGATTGAATCCCACATAGATTTCTTGAATTTTTTTGGAAGAATTTTTTTCTTATAAATAGATAGAAGCTCTTTCACAATAATTTCAAGCTCTCAATGGGATTCCTCACAAGAGGAGACCCTTAAAAGAGAGTTTCCAATTAAATTTTTATTATATATATATATAATAAGAAAGAAAGAAAGAAAAGAAAGGCCGGACCGGTTCGATCGACCGGTTCACCGGTTTAACCGGTGGGTTCACCGGTTTTCAAAAAATAAGCCGGTTTTTACAATTGGCCGGTTTTAGAGGGCTAACCGAACCGGAACCCCATCCGGTCACTGGTTCAACCGGTTGAACCGGCCGGTCCGGTCCGGTTTTTAAAACCATGGTGTGAAGATTCCAACATAAAAAATAAAAAAAAAATGGTCTTAATACACATTGTATTGACTTATACCCAACAAATTTCTTCATCCTCATGAGTATATTTTTAAGTCTATTTTCATGACTTTCTTGTTAGGACAAAGATTATAAAGTAAAATAAATCGGTAAATTTCAAATGTTTTTTTTTTCAAAAATAAGTCCCATTAAACACCACATACATATCTATCATGCACATATCATTGTACAAACTATTGTTCAAATTTTTATCGACATGAGAATAGTCGCTAAAAGGTCGTCTCAAAAAGTCAAAAATAAGGCTTTTAGCAACAAAATTTTGAAAATGTCACTAATAAATAGACTTTTAAGAACAAAATAATTTAGTCTCAAAATAATTTTTTTTTAGACAAAAAATTTGGTCCCAAAAGAATAATAATTCATCACTAATGTCCAATTTTCGTTAATGAAAATATAATGACGACATTTTTCGTGACAAAAATATTTGGTCCTTAAAAAATAATTTTGTCCCTAAATTTTGGTTTCTAAAACCTTAATTTTTTGTAGTGAAATTACTCTAGCGTTCTTGAAAAAAATACAATTTCTCTTAGTTTTAACATAATTAAATTTGATTCTTTTAATGTTTTAATTCACAAAAAACTTAATGGGATAATTAATCTATCATCCGTCTCTAACTTTTGATAATGGAAGAGGTTTATAATAATTGTTTTTATAGCCTAAGGTCCCTCACACCCACACACATACCCATACACATATCTATACCCATACCCTCTCTCTCTCTCTCTCTCTCTCTCTCTCTCTCTCTCTCTCTCTCTCTCTCTCTCTCTCTCTCTCTCAGTTTTGTAATACTCCAAATAATATCCATTGTGAAAATTATATGATAATCTATTTTGAAATACCTTAAGCTAAACTAGTTAAATTGACACTTGGGAAATCATTTGTACTTTTATAATTGTATGCACTAAAACACAAGTTGAAATTAGGGATCATTATGTTTTATCTAATATTTATTGGGCCATAGTGGGAATATAAGGAAATTGTTGCAAATTGGTTTAAGAAAACTACATAGCTGCACAATGTTGCATATAGTGTAGCATAGTGTTACACAGTTGTAACAACCCCGACGTCTGATTAACATGCAATCCATGATTATGAATGCTTAATAAGTAATTAAAACGAAATTTTGTATTCATTATGTGTGTTATGTGTTATATAAATTTCTATCTGTTCTGTGTAGGAATATCTGTCTCTAATTTTGTTCTATTTTGTAAATTGAAGGCCCTATCGGCATTCGATCGTGAAATTGACTTGGTTTTTGTGTTAATTGAAATTTTTAAAATTTTATGGTAGGTTTAAATAAAATTCGGTTCAGAACGATTAAATTAGATTAATTAAGGCCACTTTGATTAGCTTAAGCTAAATTAATTAAAGACCACTAAGCAAGCCTATATAAGGCCAATACACCTCTTAAACTCATTTCTTCATCACTTAATTTGCATTATCGAGCTCAAAATCGTGAGAGAGAGAGAGAGAGAGAGAGAGAGAGCTTGAATCCAAGACTAGGAGAAGGGAAATTGCGTAACAATTGAAGGAAATTAGAGGAATTGTCTAAGAACTTGCTAGGATACAAGAAATTGAAGAGTCCAAGTAAGAAATTCAACCCTCATTTTGAAACATCAAGCTAACTTACATGGGTATTCAAAGGAATTTAATGGTTACTTACATAAATTGGACCTTAAAAGTGGAATTAAGGATTAACACATGCATGCATGCATAATTTATGAAGTTGTGTTTGAATTTTATCTCATACATCACATGCATGGAGTTATTTGTACTACATTTTGAGAGTTCAACATGGTTTTACACTCAAACACCTTAATTGTCCATGTTTTGGAAGCTAAAGTTCAAGTTCTTACATGCATGTGTTTTCAAGATGAGTTTTGAATAATTCACTTGCTCATGGGCCTTGATTTTATGAAAAGATCCTCAATTCTTCGTGATTGGCAAGTTTACAAGTGTTTCCTTAACTTTTTGGCTCAAAAAGATGAGTTTTGATGTGTTGAATTCGAGTTTTGCAGCTTGGAGATGAATCTGGAAATTCTAAAATTCGACCCCTTCGCTCGAGCGGCAGATATTGCGCTCGAGCAACCACTCTGTGATCTTGTACCTCCGCTTGAGCGATGAAAGGTAAGCTCGAGCGTAAAATGCATACTCCTAGAAGTTTATTTGTTTTTTAGACCGCTCGAGCTTCAAGAGTTGCGCTCGAGCAAGGACATAAGTCTCATGCTCAAGCGAGCATCGAGCGGAAAAACCGAGCAACTAGTACTTTTTCAAAATTTACAGACCGTTTGAGTGAGGAAAGTTGCGCTCGAGCGGCCCCTCACATGTTTGCAAGTCCACTCGAGAGAGGGAAGCTGTGCTCGAGCGTGACCCCTGTTTTCAACAAGTTTTGTTAAGTGTTTCCAAATGCATTTTGGCATCCTCATTATATCCTAGGCATTCCTAGGCCAAGATTAAGACACAATAATGAGAGTAAAGGTTAGAAACACACTAAGAACGAAATGAAATAAGTTATGTACAATCCAAGCGTGTGTTTCAATATATGTATCTGTTATGTTGGTGTAGGTCACGTGCTGTGGGCTGTTGATCCATTGGTTTGCTATCAAGCTATCTGTGAAGCTATCTGTGAGTAATAACTTAGTAAAGCCATGTTCAATATGAAATACCTTCTGAATATTATGATATGATGTGAACGGTTTTGTTTCGAATGATAGAAAAGAATATGATGTGATTACATGAATGATGATCCACTCCTGTGAAATATAATTGTGGTATCCTTAGCAGAGGCCCTCGCCCAGGGGACATAATACTATGGCTTATGGTCATGAGGCCCTCACCCGAGGGAGACAATACCGTGGCCTAGGCCCTCGCCCGGGGAAAATAATGTTGTGGCACAAGCCCTCACCCGGGAGAAACAATATCGTGGCCCACGTATAAGATATGTTATCTGGTACCGGAGGTTCCAATGTAGAACTTAATATGCTTGACCAAAGAGATATGTTTAATGCTAATGGATACACCACTCATGATACGAATATGGTTATGTTTCTGTTCAATAAGAGATTTGAAAGTTATATCTTTGACGGATATCATTCATTTAAACCCTTTACTCTGTTATTATTCACCAGGCGCGTAACCAGGCTTAGAGTTGAGGACCTGGCATCTCAGTTTTATCAACCAACCATTATGCCTCCGAGGAGGTTCCCTTTTGTGAGCGAGTCAAGTATAAATGGCTTATGTTTAAGACTTTGTCTTCTTTTGAGTATAAATCAAGTTCTGTTCATTTGTACACTAAGCTAAGACACACTTTTGTTTTATCTATGTTTGAGAGTGATGCTCGATTAACGTAAATATAAATGATGTCACATGTATGTTATCAAAGTTTTAAATTTCCGTCTCATATACGTCATCATAGCTCTATGGACTACGTTATTTTATATATTTGCTTCCGCAGCCCCTAATTATAGGTCATTATGTTAGGAGGCCTTCGGTAATCCAAGGATTACTGGCCGATTACGATGCTAAACCTTTAGAGGCAGGTTTGGGTCGTGACAGAGTGGTATCAAAGCACACGTCTTACCGCGTACACGAGTCCATATGAGCTATAGGGTGTCCTAGAAAAGAAGTAGGGACATTTCATCTGCATGTGTGAGTGTGTATTAATTTATGTGCATGAGAAAACTGTATTAGAACATGAACACATGAAATTGAAACGAATGAACTAGGAGTGAATGTTTTGAACACTGTGAAAAGAACTATGTGCCTGTGTTTATTATTCTTTTGTTTACCTATAGCTAATGGAGAATGCAATAAGTAATAATGCAAGTGAATCCTCAGAGGCTCACATAAGCCGAATGGAACAAATGATTACCGCTCTAACTGAAGCAATAACACAACAACAGAGGCAACAACCTTTGCTCCCTCCACCTCCACCAGCACAAAATGAGCCAGATAACAATGACATAATCAACTTGACCCAGAAGTTCATGAAGATGAAACCATGAAGATGAAACCGCCAAGTTTCATGGGTGGTGTTGAACCCTAAAAGGCAGAAACATGGTTGCTCAAAATGGAAAAGTTATTTAAAGTGTTTCCTTGCTCTGCGACGCAAAAAATACTCTTGGCCACCTACACCTTAAAGGAGGAAGCCCGGAGATGGTGGTTGTTAGTTCGAAATAACAATGGGGATATGACATGGGCTCAATTCAATGAGATATTCTACAACAAGTACTTTCCCCAATGTTTCAGAGATCGAAAAGTGTCAGAGTTTCAAGAACTTAAGCAGGACAGGATGTTCGTGGCCGAGTATGAAGCTAAATTCACTGAGTTGGCTCAGTTTGCCCTACACATAGTGGATACTGATTATAAAAAGGCACGAAAATTTGAAGGCGGCTTGGATTTGGAAGTGTTTGACCGAGTAGGCATCTTGAAGTTGCCTACCTAGGTGGAAGTCTTAGACAGAGTAATAATGGCGGAAGCCACCCAGGCAGGAATGAAACAAGCCAAGGCACCAACCACAAAATGAAGAAGTAAAAAATCCGAATTTAATTTCAAGAAGGGCCTGTCACTTTCAAAAAAACCAAATACGGGATCCTCCAGCAGCTCTAGCCAGAGTAGTGGCTCTATTCCAAACTATCCTGATTGTGGAAGAAAGCATAGGGGAGTGTGTTATCATGTATCTGGTGTCTGTTACCAGTGTGGCAAAGTTGGCCATATGATGAAAGATTGTCCACTTGGGCTTGAGAATGCCAATCGCCTCGCAGCAAGTTTAGTTGGGTCTGCCTCGGTGGCCAGGTCAAATGCTAGAACTAATGTCAAGGGTAACACTGGGAATGAAACGTTGAGGCAAGGGAGAGTGTTCGCACTAGTGCCCAGAGATGTACAGAACACCGAGTCTGTGGTATCAAGTATAATTGCCATTTGTTCCCAAAATGCATATGTTTTGGTAGATTCTAGTTCTTCACACTCATTTGTGTCGTATACCTTTTCTCGAAAATTAACTAGATCCTTAAAATCCATGAATTATTTATTGTCTATGTCTACACCATCTGGGGGTTCTATGGTATGTGCATATGTGTATCCAGCATGTGATATTGTGATTGGTAATGTGACGTTGTATATTGACTTATTGTCATTTGGGAATTGATCATTTTGACTGCATACTGGGTATGTACTAGTTAACGAAGTACTTTTCGACTATTGACTATGTGAATAAATCTGTTGTATTTCATCCACCTAGTTTACCTGAGTTTGTGTTTACTAGGAATGGGGTAGTCTCTTTCCCATACTTGATTTCTGCTATGAAAGCTGTTAAACTACTTAGGAAGGGATGTAGGGGTTACATGTGTTGTGTTTTGACTGAGATTTCTGATAATTCTAATATAGAAACTATTCCTATTGCTTGTGAATTTCCCGATGTGTTTCCGAATGACCTACTTGGAGACTTAGTTGATAGGGAAATTGAGTTCACTATTGAAGTAGCACCGGGAACACAACCTATTTCTAAGACCCCTTATAGAATGTCAACCTCAGAACTAAAAGAATTGGAAACCAACTTCAAGAATTGTTAGACAAGAAATTCATCCGCTCAAGCACTTCACCTTAGGGTGCTCCAGTTTTAGTTGTTAAGAAGAAAGATGGATCCTTGAGATTATGTATAGATTATCGGGAACTGAATAGAGTAACTATCAAGAATAAATATCTATTGCCTCAGATAGATAATTTGTTCGACCAACTTCAGGGAGCCCGAGTGTTTTCTAAAATTGATCTTGGATCGAGCTATCATCAATTGAAAATTAAAGCAGAAGATATAGAGAAAACAACATTCAGAACTAGATATGGGCACTATGAATTTTTAGTAATGTCATTTGGGGTAACTAATGCACCTGCGGCGTTCATGGATTTAATGAATAGGGTGTTTAAACAATTTCTGGATGAATTTATTATTGTCTTTATTAATGATATACTGATTTACTTCAAAAGTAGGGAAGAGCATGATAACCATTTGGGAACTGCTTTACAGATTTTGAGAGAAAAGAAGCTGTATGCAAAATTATCCAAATGTGAATTTTGGCTTGACAGTGTGGCATTTTTGGGACATGTAATCAACAAAGACGGTATCTCTGTTGACCCTCAGAAAATTGAAGAAATTGTGGACTGGCCAAGACCAACTAATAAGTCAAAAATGAGAAGTTTTTTGGGACTCGCAGGTTACTACAAAAGATTTGTGAAAGATTTCTCAAAACTTGCTACGCCATTGACACAGTTGACACAGAAAAATATACCGTTTAATTGGACCGATCAACGGGAATCAGCCTTCCAGGAACTGAAAACTGGACTGGTAACTGCACCAATTTTGACCTTGCCTAATGGAACCGATGGGTTTCAAATTTGCAGTGATGCTTCCCACAAAGGTTTGGGTTGTGTGTTAATGCAAAATGGGAAAGTGATCGCTTATGCTTCTCAACAACTTCACCCTCATGAAAAGAATTGTCCAACTCATGACCTTGAATTAGTAGTTGTAGTATTTGCTTTGAAAATTTGGCGCCATTATCTGTATGGTGTGACATGTGAAGTGTACACTGATTATAAAAGCCTTAAATATTTCTTCACCCAAAAGGAACTGAACATGAGACAGAGATAATGGCTTGAGTTGATCAAGGATTACAACTTGCAGATTTTGTACCATCCGGGAAAAGCCAATACCGTTGCAGATGCCTTGAGCCGGAAATCAATGGGTAATTTATCATGTTTACTCACTGGTCAGAAACAGTTAATATGTGATCTAGAAAAGAATGAGATTGAATTTGTACTGCATGAACAAGGCGGAATCTTAGCCGCCATTTCTGCTCAACTTGCAATCATTGAAGAGATTAAAGAGAAACAACGTGAAGATGAATTCTTGAAGAAATTTTTTGATGAAATTGACTCAAAACTGAGGCCTGGATTCGTGATTGAAAATGATGTGTTAAAATTTCAGAATAGACTTTGTGTACCAGATTGTTCTGATTTAAGGAAATGTGTTATAACCGAAGCTCGCAATTCAAAATTTGCTACGCATCCGGGAAATACAAAGATGTACCATGACACGAAACAGAATTTCTAGTGGCCTGGAATGAAAAAGATTATTTCTGACTACGTGGCTAAATGCTTGCATTGCCAACAAGTTAAAGTTGAACATCAACTACCCGCTGGATTGCTTCAACTGCTTCCAATACCAGAATGGAAATGTGAGCATATTACCATGGATTTCATTATCGGGCTACCTCACTCTTCTCGAGGTATGGACTCTATTTGGCTTATTGTTAATTGTTTAACTAAGTTTGCCCATTTTCTGTCTATTAAAACTATTTATAACGCAGATAAGTTGGCTGACATTTATATGAATGAGATTATGAAACTACATAGTGTACCAGTATCTATTGTATCTGACAGAGGTTTAAAGTTTACATCAAGATTTTGGCAGAGTTTACTACAGGTTTTGGGAACTGAACTGTGATTGAGTAGTGCGTACCACCCACAGACAAACTACCAATCTGAACGAACCAATCAGACTCTAGAGGATATGCTCAGAATATGCACCCTAGATTTCCAAGGCAATTGGGAGACCTACTTTTCATTGGCTGAATTTGTGTATAATAATAGCAATCACTCAAGTATTGGGATGGCTCCTTGTGAAGCTCTGTATAGAAGGAAATGTCGATCTCCGATCTGTTGGGCTGAAATAGGTGATAGACCTTTGTTGGGACCAGAACTGGTACAAGAAACAACTGAAACTGTGAAAGTAATTCAACAGAGATTGAAAACTGCACAAAGCTGCCAAAAGAGTTGCGCGGATGTCCGAAGAAGAGATCGAGAATATGAAGTCGGACATCATGTGTTTATCCAAGTGAGTCCTATGAAAGGGAAAACGCAGTTTAGGGTAAAAGGCAAGTTGGCACCGAGATATATTGGACCATATGAAGTTCTTGAGAAAATTAACCCGGTGACGTATCGAGTAGCCTTACCTCCGATGATGGAAAATATGTACAACGTCTTTTATGTCTCAATGCTTCGGGACTATTTGAGGGATCCATTTCATGTCATTGAGCCGACACATGTACTTTTGAAGGATGATTATACGTATAAAGAACGGCCAATTCTAATCATTAACCGAAGAATCAAGAGATTGAGGAACAAGGAAATTCTGTTGGTGAAAGTTGATTGGTAGAATCATGGGGGAACTTATGCTACATGGGAAATGGAAGAAGATATGATAAAGAGATATCCAGACTTGTTTCCGTTGAACCCAATGTTCTTCCAAAATTAAGGTACTTCGAGTTTGGAGGACCAAACTCTTTAAAGGGTGAAGGCTGTAATAATCCCGACCTCTGATTAACATGCAATCCATGATTAAGAATGCTTAATAAGTAATTAAAATGAAATTCTGCATTCATTACGTGTGTTATGTGTTATATGAGTTTTTATCTATTCTGTGTAAGAATATCTATCTCTAATTTTGTTCTATTCTTTAAATTGAAGGCCCTATCGGCATCTGATCATGAAATTAACTTGGTTTTTGTGTTAATTGGAATTTTTAGAATTTTATGACAGGTTTAAATAAAATTCAATTCGGAACGATTAAATTAGATTAATGAAGGCCAATTAAGGCCACTTTGATTAGCTTAAGCTAAATTAATTAAAGACCACTACGCAAGCCTATATAAGGCCAATACAACTCTTAAACTCACTTTTTCATCACTTAATTTGCACACTTGAGCTCAAAATCGTGAGAGAGAGAGAGAGAGAGAGAGAGGGAGAGGGAGCTTGAATCCAAAACTATGAGGAGAGGAATTGCTTAACAATTGAAGGAAATTAGGGAAATTTCCCAAGAACTTGCTAGGACACAAGAAATTGAAGAATCTAGGTAAGAAATTCAACCCTCATTTTAGGACATCAAGCTAACTTACATGGGTATTCAAAGGAATTTAATGGTTACTTACATAAATTGGACCTTAGAAGTAGAATTAAGGATCAACACATGCATGCATGCATAATTCATGAAGTTGAGTTTGAATTTTATCTCATACCTCACATGCATGGAGTTATTTGTACTACATTTTGAGAGTTCAACATGGCTTTACAATCAAACACCTTAATTGTCCGCGTTTTGGATGCTAAAGTTCAAGTTCTTACATGCATGTGTTTTCAAGATGAGTTTTGAATAATTCACTTGCTCTTGGGCCTTGATTTTATGAAAAATCCTCAATTCTTCATGATTGACAAGTTAACAAGTGTTTCCTTAAATTTTTGGCTCAAAAAGATGAGTTTTGATGTGCTGAATTCAAGTTTTGTAGCTTAGAGGTGAATCTGGAAATTCTAGAATTCGACCCCTTCGCTTGAGTGGCAGATACTGTGCTCGAGTGACCACTCTGTGATCTTGCACCTCCGCTCAAGCAACCAAAGGTTAGCTCTAGCGTAAAATGCATACTCCCAGAAGTTTACATATTTTTCAGACCGCTTGAGCAACAAGAGTTATGCCCGAGCGAGGACATGAGTCTCACGCTTGAGCGAGCGTTGAGTGAGCATCGAGCGGAAAAATCGAGCAACTAGTACTTTTTCAGAGTTTACAGACCGCTCGAGCGAGGGAAGTTGCGCTCAAGCGGCCCCTCACATGTTTACAAGTTCGCTCGAGAGAGGGAAGTTGTGCTCGAGCATAACCTCTGTTTTCAGCAAGCTTTGTTAAGTGTTTCCAAATGCATTTTGGCATCCTCATTGCATCCTAGGCATTCCTAGGCCATGATTAAGACACAATAATGAGAGAAAAGGCTAGAAACACACTAAGAACGAAATGAAATGAGTTATGTACAATCCAAGTGTGTGTTTCAGTATATGTATCTGTTATGTTGGTGTAGGTCACGCGCCGTGAGCTGTTGATCCATTGGTTTGCTATCAAGCTATCTGTGAAGCTATATGTGAGTAATAACTTAGTAAAGCTATGTTCAATATGAAATACCTTCTGAATATTATGATATGATATGAACGATTTTGTTCCGAATGATAGAAAAGAATATGATGTGGTTACATGAATGATGATCCACTCCTGTGAAATGTAATTGCGGTATCCTTAGCAGAGGCCCTTACCAAGGGACATAATACTGTGGCTTATGGTCATGAGGCTCTCGCTCGAGGGAGACAATACCACGGCCCAAGCCCTCACCCGGGGAAAACAAAACTGTGGCCCACGTATAAGATATGTTACCTGGTACCGGAGGTTCCAATGTGGAACCTAATATGCTTGACCAAAGAGATATGTTTAATACTAACGGATACACCACTCATGATATGAATATGTTTATGTTTCTGTTCAATAAGAGATTTGAAAGTTATATCTGTGACGGATATCATTCATTTAAACCCTTTACTCTGTTATTATTCACTGGGCTCCCGCTCACTATTTATATTATGTATTTAGGTGACCAGGCGTGTGACCAGGCTCAGAGTTGAGGACCTGGCGTCTCAGTTTTATCAACCAGCCATTGTGCCTCTGAGGAGGTTCCCTTTTGTGAGCGAGTCAAGTCTAAATGGCTTATGTTTAACACTGTCTTCTTTTGAGTATAAATCAAGTTATGTTCATTTGTACACTAAGCTAAACCCACTTTTGTTTTATTTGTATTTGAGAGTGATGCTCGACTAACGTAAATATAAATGATGTCACATGTATGTTATTAAAGTTTTAAATTTCTATCTCATATACGTCATCACAACTCTATGGACTATGTTATTTTATATATTTGCTTCCGTAACCCCTAATTATAGGTCATTCTATTAAGAGGCCTTTGGTAATCCGAGGATTACTGGCCAGCTACGACGCTAAACCTTTAACGGCAGGTTTGGGTCGAGACAATAGTACTGCATAGTAAGGGTCTTCTTACCTATAAATAGGTGAGTTGCATGGTATTGAAATCACAAAAATAACAAACGAGGGAAATTTGAGAGAGTGAGCCGAAGTTAGAAGTGAGAGTAAATGATAAAATTTGATGTAAGTTGTATTATATTTTGAGCTACCATAAACTATTTTATGTAAATATGTTTTACAAATCGTATTAGTTTTAAAAGTATATTATTTATTAAATGAACCCTATTTTCTTAAAAAAGGAAAAACCCATTGATATAATTGTTTATTAATTGTGTTTTGCATAATTATTTTGTAAGTATCACCACGGAGGTCCTATGCCTTGGGAGACTTAAATAATCATTGACCCTCTGTATTGTCACTTTAAGTAATCCTCTGTTGTCATAAATCTACTGACCCTTTGAATTTTGGTATGGAAAAAAGTGTTGTGCGGAACTAAGTGCTACACTATTGTGGGAGCCACTTTTAGAATTCGCACAAGCCACCTCTTGAATCTATACATCTGTTATGTTCTCTATTATGGAGCGAAATATTGTGTGGAGCTAAGTGCTATACTATTGTAGAAGCCACCTCTGGAATTCGTACGAGTCATCTCTTGAATCCATATATCTGTTATGTTCTGATCTATTTCGGAATGGAGTAAAGTGTTGTGCAAAGCTAAGTGCTACACTATTGTGGGAGTCAGTTTTAGAATTCGTACGAGCCACCTCTTGAATCCATATATCTGTTATGTTGTATACCATGGTTATGATTATTTGTTTATATGATTTCCGCATTATGCTTATATTATGTAAAAGCATTTATGTATTTTTGTTACCGAACAAATCTCTGTTTAGCCAATAATTATGCATGGTGATTTTTATACCCTTATGCTCACAGTATAATATTTTTCACTCTAATATGTGCTTATAGTTGTTAACCACTTTCAAGTAACGTGTTAGGACCAGTGCATGGAGTAAGCACAAGGCACTTTGCAGTCATAGTTTAGCTCTAGCAATGTAAATATATAGAAGCTCCAATGTATATGTTTTTAATTATGAGTACTCTTTTATTTTACTCCGCTGCACTATTAATTTGTTATGTCTTCAGTTATTGTCTTGTTACGACACCGAATCTCTGGATACTGAGTTTGGGTCGTGACAAGTTCTTTACTCTCTATCTCTCTCTAAAAACCCAATGCTCCTAGAATTGTTGTTTTAAAATCGACCATAATGTTGCAGCAGTTGCTGGATCTGGGTTCTTCACAAAAAGCTTCCTTAACACCACCACTAGTTCCAATGATCCAAACATTGAAAGAGATGTCTAGCGTCATCTTCGGCGTCTTTGACGCCACTGAAGTCGACTTGTCCCTTGACGAAACTATGCATCACCTCAATTCACTTGTCTCCAAATTGAAAAGTCTCAAAAGAAAGGTATATATGTATTGTGTTGTATCCCCACGAAACCCTAACCTCTTTTTGCTTGATTGCTCTGATAATTACTCCTTTAGGGAACTAGATTTAGATTGTGTAATTTTTCTAGACATTGAAACAAAGGAAACTATAAACAAATTCAACATTGAATTTCGAGTTGATTCGCATTAGTTTTTTATTTCAATTTGTGATTTAGAGATCGCGTTTTTGTAATTTTGTTGAATTTTTGTTTTTGAAGCTTTATTCGAGTTGATTTCTGATCGTAAAGTTAATTTCCAGTTGATTTGCAATAGAGGTGTTCATTGTTCATTGATTTCAAATTGATTTGGCTAGAGAAAATCATAGGGGGAAGTGTGTGATTTGGCCAAGAAAATTGTCACAACCCAAACCCGCCCCTATAGGTTTAGCGTCGTAACCGGCCAGTAATCCTTGGGTTATCCAAGGCCTCTGAACAAAATAATATATAATTATGGGCTGTAGAAGCAAATATATAAAATATGCGTAGTCCATTGAGCTATGAATAATAACAGAGTAAAAGGTTAAATGAATGATGTCCCAACAGCTTCAGAAAATATAAACAGATTCACATTCACAATCTTGTTTGAATCATATACAGAAATCAGAATTCATGCTTGTTCATATGTGGTACATCCATTAACACTAACAGATCAAATACAAAACTTTAAGGGTCATATTTTCCAGTTCCATAAGGAACCTCTGGTACTGGGAACAAATAACATACTTGGTAGTTCCACAAAAGAACCTCCAGTACTGGGAACAGATAACATACTTGCCAGTTCCACGAAAGAACCTCCAGTACTGGGAACAAATAACATACTTGCCAGTTCCATAAAGGAACCTCCAATACCGGGAACAGATAACATACTTGAACCACGGAATTGTTGCCACGAGTACTTGTCAAAAACTAGACAATCATTCATTGCACAGAACATAACATTTCATAAACAAATCTTATTCCATATATAGAAAAGAAAAAAAGTTGAACATAGCTTTAATAAGTTATTACTCACAGATGGCTCTAAAGCAAACAACAGAGCAGACAAGTTAGGTAATTTGTGGTGCGTGACCTATACAGATATAGAATGAATATGTACTGAATTACACACCAAAAATTATTAACTTAGTTCTTTCTTCTTTAGGTGTGTTTCGACTTCTTATCCTCATTATTATGTATTAACTAGAGCTTAGGAATGCCTAGGATGCAATGAGGATGTCAAAACATGTTATTCAACAATTAGGCAAATTTATTGAAAATTGGATCCTCGCTCGAGCGTAGCTTCTTTCGCTCAAGCAGAGGTCCAAAAATGTGAGTGGTCAATCGAGCGCAACTTCCTTCACTCGAACAGTTTCTAAACTCTGTAAAAGTACTGGTTGTGTGAATTTTTTGCTCGATGGTCGCTCGAGCATGTGACTGAGGTCTTCGCTCGAGCGCAACTCTTGTCGCTCGAGCGATCTGCAAAATGTCTCAACTTTTGGGAGCATGCATTTTATGCTCGAGCCAACTTTTGGTTGCTTGAGCAGAAGTGCAAGATCACAAAGTGGTCGCTTGAGCGCAGGTTCTGTTGCTCAAGCAGAAAGACAGAATTTTGGAATTTTCAAATTGCTCTTCCAAGCTCAAAACTCAAATTTAATGCTGAAATTCATGTTCTTTTGGGCCAAAAACTTAAGGAAACTTATGTAACCTTGGAAAACTTTGTGAATTTAAGATCATTTCGCAAAATCAAGATTCAAAAGCATGTGAATTGAGCAAAATTCAAACTCAAAGCTTTGAAACATAACATGCATGAGTTGATATAAACTTCAACCTCCAAAAACATGATCAAACAACGCAAAATGGTATGAAACTTAATGAATTCCAAAACTATACCATGATCAATGCATGCATGTAAGAATTCTTCAAAATCAAACTCTAATTGTAAGAGGATGTGCATGCATGTATGATTATCATCCTGACTCTTCATTCATAGTTCAATTCTTGCATCTCATAGGTTAATTTTCCTTGAATTCATGCATTAACCAACTAAGTCACAACACCAAGGCTTGAATTCTTACCTAGGCTTTCCTATTTAAGCTCAAAAGGCTAGATTCTTGAATCTCTAGGTTCAATCCCTCAATCTCCGAGCAAGTCCTTTAGCTTGAGTTTAATTCCTCTCCACTTGGACTCTAATCTCACTCTTCTCACTCTCCCTCACGTTTAGAGCTTCAGAATGAAGAATTGAGTGTGCAAAATGAACTAGTGGAGTCAAGTGGGCCTTATATTGTGAAGCCCCTGGAAAATGTATTTTCTTTAAAAACCCTTACGTTTGAATTATTTCCTTAAAGCCCCTTAGTTCTTAAATTATTTTGAATCTTGCCGGTTAGCATTTTTAATTTTTATCAGAATAAGAATATCCTAGCCGAATTAGGCTCCTTAGCCTAATTTAATTCTACATAAATAAGGTTTCAATACATGAGTTTAATTCCAAGCCCTCACTTCTTTTATTAATTTCAAGATTTGCCCTAAACTAGTACATGTACTTTTTATACTATGGTACCACCAAATCAATTTGTGGATATATATATATATATATTGGGAATATCTCCTTAGTACACATATATTGAATAGAATATTCTCCATTTCCCTTCCCCATGGCCGGCCAACCTAGGGGAGTGTGAGGGATCAATTTTCAAGGCTTGTAATCATGGAATTCTAGAAGCAAAAGTACCAAGTACTCCTAAATCAAGGGATTGTGTTCCCAACCTAGTTCTATTCCAACTAGAGGCTAACTAAATCTTGCCTAATCACATAATTAAGTCCCCTAATCACTCTCTATTCCATTAGACTCCAAGTAAATCCAAACTTCTTAATCCAATTCCAACTAATGGGCCTTTGTGTATTTTCATACCAAATTTGCCTATATATACAACCACCCTCTTAGCATAGCATACACAAACAACACACACACACACCTACATTCGGCCTAGAGGAGAGAAAGGAGAGCCAGAGAAAAGTCTTGAGAGAGAGAGGAAGGAAGAGGAGAGCAATCTTGTTCAACTTGGCCTAGCCTAGCAAGTAAGCCACAACACAACCCTATCTTTTATTCTCCTTTTTCAAATACATACTCTTAAGGGTTCTAAGCATTGTTTTCAGATGTGTTTTAGTGATTTTCTTGTGTTAAAAATGAAAAGAATTGAGCCATGATTCTACTCTTCTTGTAGTTCCCCTTATTCGATACAAACTATCTTTTTCATACCGATCTCTCAAACTTTCCAAAGGCACACCTTCAAGATAAATTTTCTGAGTTTAATATATTATTTAGCCTATTTTCATCACACAAAAGAAATGAAAAATTTCCCTTAGTGGATCTCTTTCCTCACAAATCTTCTTGTTTTGAGTACTGTGCATTAAAAATCTGTTTTTACAGCCAACTTTCAAAAGTTCTAGAAAAATATAGAAAAATCTTATGGACCTCATGTTTATGGCAAAATCTTCCTTAAGAAGTTAATTTTCAAGGAAAATTGGTTTCATTGAAAAAGAGTGAGCAGTTTGTAAGAAAATCTGATTTTCGTAACGGTCGACGAATCTGGACAACACTGGAGTGTCTCTTAAATAACTAAAATTCTAGAAAAGCTTTCCCATTTCCGAAATATGTTCTGGAAACTAGATTAAATTCTCTTCGAACCATAGGAAGGCCGAGTTCAGGAAAAAATCTGAAACAACCCTTTCGATTTTAATCTTTAACGGTTACTAAATCTGAAATTTCTATTTGGCATTGGTATTTCATGCTATTGTGTTCATGAATATACTTGTTAATATATATGAATGTGTCTTAATATGATATCACACTTGACATGGTTGTATATCCTATATTTTAGCCCTCCAATGATGCTTACACTTATGCAAGTTTATTCTTGTTACTTGCTTGTACTAACTAACTTAAACATTAATCTAAACGGAAACTTAATGGGGGTGGCTAATGGGGTCTCAATCACATGAAGTATTATTATGAGATAAATTTATGTCCCAATTGAATTGTTTGGCGGGCCGTGTTCCCTTTTGAAAGTTACAGTCTTGCATAAGTAGTTGTTCGGAACCCTTAAACGGAGCGGTTGTATTTGGACCCTAGGTGGTTTGGTGTAAGGAGGGAATGGGCAAGGCCCTATTTTACTATCTCTTTTGAGGCCCTGCAGTTGGCGTTACGTGGTACATAACCGTTAGTAGGCATCCAAGGTAAGGTCTGCAACAAAGCAGCAAAAGAGGTGACAAAAGAGGGGGCATACCGAATAATCTGCTTCTGATTCTTGTGGTTAGGAGGACGAAATCTCTTTGGGGGATTTCTAGTTTACTAACATCTAACTTTGTAGCTCTTTGCTTGTTTAGTTGAATATCATGCTTCATTACTTGTTGTCATATTTGTGATTGTGTATTGAACTGGGAAAAATGGACGGGGTGTGTGTGCGTTTACTAGGCATTCAAAGCTCACGGCGTTTCATGCCATGTGCCGATGAGGAGCTTATAGTTGGAGACGACAAGCCGGAAACCTTCGAAGACATTTGGCTATCTTAGAAAAGTTAGAAATTTCCCTTTTGATGTTTTGTAAGGCTCATATGAAGATTTAAATTTTCTTTTGGGATGTAATGTAACGGAACGAGCTTTTGTAATTAAAGATATTCGTGGTTATTATGTACTTATATTCTAACACCTATATAACCCCTAACATTGTTTATGAGACCTTGTGTCAATACCTCTTAAGATTTGTCAAAAAGGCAGTGCGCTACCTAAGAAAACTGGACTTAGAAAGGAGGCTAATTTGACTCCCCCGGCGATCTGGGATCTTACTTGGTTGTTGACCATAGGACTCATTAGTGACTTTCCCTTGACTACAATCTATAGTGTAGATTTGGGGCGTCACATATATAGACTTCATGAAATTGACTTAATTAATATCGGCTTAAACTAAGCAAATGAGTATTAATTATTTTAATTAATTCATTCCAAATTGAATTTTAGTTAAACTTACCATAAAATTCTAGAAATTCCAAATAACACATAACCTAAGTCAATTCCGTGATCGAATACCGATAAGGCCTTTAATACGCATAACAAAATAGAAACACAAACAGATATTCCTACAACAGACAGATATCAACTCAAATAATGCAATGCACATGTAATTAACTCAGAATTTCTTCTTAATTACTTATTAGGCATACTTAATCCTGGCTTAACAGTTAATTATGGATCGGGGTTATTACAATCTTCCCTCCTTCAAGAGTTTAGTCCTCCAAACTCGGATTACCTTCGTGTTGGAAGAATATCGAGTCCAACGGGAACAAGTCAGGGTATCTTTTTAGCATATCTTCTTCTATGTCCCAAGTTACATAGGTTCCTCCATGGTTCTGTCAATCAACTTTTACCAATGGTATTTCTTTGTTCCTTAATCTCTTAATTCTACAATTCACAATCTGAATTAACCTTTCTTTGTACGCATAGTCATTTTTCAGAAGTACATGGGTCGGCTCGATTACTTGTAATGGGTTTCTCAAATAATCTTGAAACATTGAGACATGAAACACATTGTGCATATTCTCCATGACCGAAGGTAAGGCCATTCGATATGTTACTGAGTTGATTTTCTCTAAAACTTCATACGGGCCAATGTATCTTGGTGCTAGCTTTCCTTCACCCCAAATTATGTTTGGCCTTTCGTTAGAGTTGCTTTGATAAATACATGGTCACCGACTTCGTATTCTCTGTCCCTTCTCCGAACATCCACATAACTCTTTTGATGACTCTGTGCAGTTTTCAAACGTTGCTGAATCAATTTCACTTTCTCAATTGTTTCTTGCACAAGTTCCAGTCCCAGCAATGGTCTATCACCTACCTCAACCTAGCAAATTGGAGATCAACACTTTCTACCATACAAAGCTTTATATGGTGCCATTCCAATGCTTGAATGGTAACTGTTGTTGTATACAAACTCGGCCAAAGGAAGGTAAGTCTCCTAAACACATACATCCTAAGCATATCTTCCAAACTTTTATTGGTTCGTTCAGATTGGCCATCTGTCTGTAGGTGGTAGGTACTACTCAATCGCAATTCAGTCCCCAAAGCCTGTTGCAAACTCTGCCAAAATCTTTACGCGAACTTTGAATCTTTGTTAGATACAATGGATACTAGCACACCATGCAACCTCATAATCTCATTCATATAAATGTTAGCCAGCTTGTCCGCATTATAAATAGTTTTAACAGGCAGAAAATGAACAGATTTAGTCAAACAGTCATCTATGACCCAAATAGAATCCATACCTCGAGAAGAGTAAGGCAATCCCACAATGAAGTCCATGGGAATGTGCTCCCATTTCTATTCTGGTATTGGAAGCGGCTGTAACAAACCAACGGGTCATTGATGTTCGGCTTTAACTTGTTGGCAATGTAGACATCTTGCCACAAAATCTGCAATACATTTCTTCATTCCAGGCCACCAGAAATTCTGTTTCAGGTCATGATACATCTTTGTATTCCCCGGATGCATAGCAAATTTGGAGTTGTGGGCTTCAGTCATAACACGTTTCCTTAATTCAGAATAGTCCGGTATCCAAAGTCTACCCTGAAATGTCAATACATTGTTCTCCAATGTAAATCATGGCCTTGGTTTTGAGTCAATCTCGTTAATGATTTTCTTTAAAAACTCATCTTCAAGTTACTTCTCTCTAATCTCTTAAATGACTATAGGCTAGGCAAAAATGGCAGCCAAAATCTTGCCCTGTTCATGCATTACAACTTTAATCTTATTCTTTTCCAAGTCGCATAGCAATTCTTTCTGACCGGTGAGCAAACATGACAAATTTCCCATTGACTTTCGGCTCGAAGCATCTGCCACTGTATTAGTTTTTCCTGGATGGTACAAAATCTGCAAATTAGAGTCTTTAATCAACTCCAACCATCTTCTTTATCTCATGTTCACTTCTTTTTGGGTGAAAAAATATTTCAGGCTTTAATGGTCAGTACACCCTTCACAAGTCACGCCATATAGATAGTGGCGCCAAATCTTTAGTGCAAAAACCACAGCTGCAAGTTCCAGGTCATGGGTCGAATAGTTCTTTTCATGTGGACGGAATTTCTGAGAGGCATAAGCAACTACCTTCCCATTCTGCATTAACACACCCCAAACCTTTGTAAGAAGCATCATTGTAAATCTAAAACCTATCAGTTTCGTTAGGCAAGGTCAAAATCGGTGCAGTTATCAGTCTAGTTTTCAGTTCTTGAAAAGCTGACTCCTGTTGATCATTCCAATCAAATGGTACATTTTTCTGTGTCAACTGTGTCAATGGCATAGCAAGTTTTGAGAAGTCTTTCACAAATCTTTTGTAGTAGCCAGCAGGCCTAAAAAAACTTTGAACTTCTGACATATTGGCTGGTCTAAGCCAGTCCACAATAGCTTCAATTTTCTGTAGGTCAATAGAGATACCCTCCTTGTTGATTACATGCCCCAAAAATGCTACACTGTCAAGCCAGAATTCACATTTGGACAATTTTACATACAATTTCTTTTTTCTTAGAATCTGTAAAGCAATTCTCAAATGACTCTCATGCTCTTCCCTACTTTTGGAATAAACCAGTATATTATCAATAAATATAACAATAAATTCACCAAGAAATTGTTTGAAAACCCTATTCATTAGATCCATAAATGCTGCATGTGCATTTGTTACCCCAAATGGCATTACTAAAAACTTGTAGTGCCCATATCTAGTTCTGAATGCAGTTTTCTCTATGTCCTCTGCTATAACTTTTAGCTAGTGATATCCGGATCTAAGGTATATCTTGGAGAACACTTGTGCCCCCTGAAGTTGGTCAAATAGGTCATCTATTCGGGATAGTGGGTACTTGTTCTTGATAGTTACTTTGTTCAACTCCCGATAGTCTATACACAGCCTTGAAAATCCGTCTTTCTTTTTAACATATAGGAGTAGAGCACCCTAGGGTGAAGTGCTCGGACGGATAAACTTCTTGTCTAACAATTTTTGTAGTTGAGTTTTCAATTCTTTCAATTTGGAAGTGGACATTCTATATGGGATTTTAGAAATCGGTTGTGTCCCTGTTATAACATCAATAGTAAACTCGATTTCCCTATCAATAAAGTCTCTGGGTAATTCATTTGGAAATACATCGGGAAATTCATTTACTACAAGGATGTTCTCAACAGTAGAACTATCAGAAGTCACAGTCAAAACATAACATAAGTAACCACAGCACCCTTAATAACTTTTTTGGCTTTCACAAAAGAAATCAAATACGGTGGAGGAATTACCCCATTCCCAACGAATACAAACTCAGGCATACCAGGTGGTCGAATATTTACACAATCAATAGTTACACAATAATTCGTCAACTAATCTATGCCCAATATACAATCAAAATGATCAATGCTCAAAGGTAGCAAATCAATGTACAATGTCATATCACCAATCATAATATCACATGCTGGATAAACATAAGCACATATCATAGAACCTCCAGATGGTGTAGACATAGATAGTAAATAGTTCATAGGTTCTAAAGGTCTAGTTAATTTCCAAGAAAAAGCGCGCGATACAAATGAATGCGTGGAACCTAAACCTATCAACACAGAGGCATTCTGAGCACAGATAAAGATTATACCTGATACCACAGACTCGGTATTTTATACATCTCCAGGCACTAGTGCAAACACTCTCCCTTGCCTTAACGTCTCATTTCTAGTGTTGCCTCTGGCATTAGTTCTGACATTTGACCTTGTTACAAGAGTAGATCCGGCTGAACTTGTTGTAGGACGGTTAGCATTGTCGAACCGCAGCGAACAATCTCTCATCACGTGGCCGGTCTTGCCACACCGAAAACAAGTGCCAGATGCACAGTAACATGTGCCTTTATGCCTTTCACATTTCGAACAAACTAGCATAAATCCACTACTTTGGCTTGAACTGCTAGAAGATCCAATATTTTTCTTTTTGTTGGTAAAAGATTAGCGGCCTTTTCGAAAATTTGACCCAGATATTTTGCCTCTCCATTCAATTGTTGTTGAGGCCTTACTTTGCTTTATAGCTCCTAAGGTAGCTTCTGTCATCAAGGCTCTGTCTAGTACTTCCATATAGATTGGCAACTTCAAGACGGCAACTCGATCAAACACTTCTAGATCCAAACCATCTTTGAATTTTTGTGCCTTTTTGTAATCAGTATCCACCATGCGTAGAGAAAACCTGGCCAACTCATTGAATTTAGCCTCATATTTGGCTACAAACATCCTGCCTTGCTTAAGTTCTTGAAATTCTAACACTTTCTGATCTCTGAAGCATTGGGGAAAATACTTATCGTAAAAGATCTTGCCAAACTGAGTCCATGTCATGTTCCCATTATTAGTTCGGATTAGTAACCACCATCTCCAAGCTTCATCCTTTAAGGTATAGATGCCCAAAAGAACTTTTTGTATCTCGAAGCAAGGAAACACTTAAAACAATTTCTCCATTTCGAGCAACCATGTTTCCGCCTTTAAGGGTTCAATACCACCCAGTAAAGTCGGTGGTTTCATCATCATGAACTTCTGAGTTAGATTTATAATATCATTGTTATTCGGTTCAACTTGGACCAGAGGAGGTGAATGAGGTAAAGGTTGTTGCCTCTGTTGTCGTGTCATTACTTCAGTCAAAGCTGCAAGCATCTGTTCCATTCGGCTCATTCGAGTTTTAGAGAATTCGATGGCATCATTACTTCTTATATTTTCCATTGGCTATAGGTAGACAGAACACTTATAAACATAGGCAAACCCTTTTTTTTTACAATGTTTAGATCATTCAATCTCAATTCATTCATTTCAATTTCATATGGTTCAATTTTCATAATTACAAAAATTAACACATACACACTCACACATACAAACGAAATGTCCCTAGTTCTTTTCTAGGACATCCTAGAGCTCATATGGACTCATGTGTGCAGTATAACACGTTCTCTGATACCACTCTGTCACGACCCAAACCCGTCCCTATAGGTTTAGCGTCATAACCGACCAGTAATCCTTGGATTGCCTAAGGCCTCTAAACAGAATAATATATAATTAGGGGTTGCGAAAGCAAATATATAAAATATACATAGTCCATTGAGCTGTGCTGACAAACATAAGGCAGATAATTTAAAACTTTGTATAAAATATATACATATATGACGTCATGTCCACATAAGACATGCAACACCGTTCAAGTATTATCAAAAGGGACTTAGCCTAGTATACAGATAAACAAAAATGAAACTAAACGTAAACGTTCTTAACATGATACACAAAACAAACTCTTAGCATGGTCCATAAAACTTGACTCCTATATAGGAACCTCTCCGGGAGGCACGGTGGCTAGCTGACTCCAAAACTCTCCAGGCAGCAGTTTAGGCCTAGTCACGCGCCTGCTCACCTACATACGTAATATAAACAATGAGTAGAAGCCTAGTGAATAATAACATAGTAAAGGGTTAAATGAATGATGTCCTAACAGCTTCAGAAAGTAGAAACAGATTCACAATCATAATCTTGTTTGAATCATACACAGAAATCAGAATTCATGCTTGTTCATATATAGTACATCCATTAGCGCTAACAGATCAAATACAGAGCTTTAAGGGTCAGACTTGCCAATTCCATAAGGAACCTCCGGTACTGGGAACAGATAACATACTTGCCAGTTCCACAAAGGAACCTCCAGTACTGAGAACAGATAACATACTTGCCAGTTCTATAAAGGAACCTCCAGTACCGGGAACAAATAACATACTTGAACCACGGAATTGTTGCCACGAGTACTTGTCAAAAATTGGACAATCATTCATTGCACAAAACATAATATTTCATAAAAAGATCTTATTTCATATACAGAAAGGAAATAAAGTTGAACATAGCTTTACTAAGTTATTACTCACAGATGGCTCCAAAGCAAACAGCAGAGCAGACAAGTTAGGTAATTTGTGGTGCGTGACATACAAAAATACAGAATAAATAAGTACTGAATTACACACCCGGAATTATTAACTTAGTTCTTTCTTCTTTAGGTGTGTTTCTACTTGTTATCCTCATTATTATGTCTTAACTAGGGCTTAGGACTGCCTAGGATGCAATGAGGATGTCAAAACATGTTATTCAACACTTAGGCAAATTTGTTGAAAACTGTGTCCTCGCTCGAGCGTAGCTTCTTTCGCTCGAGCGGAGGTCAAAAAATGTGAGCGGTTGGTCGAGCTCAATATCCTTTACTCGAGCGGTCTGTAAACTCTGCAAAAGTACTGGTTGTGTGAATTTTTTGCTCGATGGTCGATCGAGCGTGTGACTGAGGTTTTCACTCAAACATAACTCTTGTTGCTCGAGTGATCTACAAAATGTCTCAACTTCTCGGAGCATGCATTTTATACTCGAGCCGACTTTTGGTCGCTCAAGCGGAAGTGCAAGATCACAGAGTGCTCGCTCGAGTACAGGTTTTGTCGCTCGAGCGGAGAAACAGAATTTTGGAATTTCCAGATTGCTCTTCCAAGCTCAAAACTCAAATTTAATACTGAAATTCATGTTCTTTTGGCCCAAAAACTTAAGGAAACTTATGTAACCTTGGAAAACTTTGTGAATTTAAGATCATTTCGTAAAATCAAGATTCAAGAGCATGTGAATTATGCAAAATTCAAACTCAAAACTTTGAAACATTACATGCATGAGTTGATATAAACTTCAACCTCCCAAAACAAGATCAAACAAGGCAAAATGGTATGAGACTTGATGAATTCCAAAACTATACCATGATCAATGCATGCATGTAAGAATTCTTCAAAATAAAACTCTAACTATAAGAGGATCTGTATGCATGTATGATTATCATCCTGACTCTTTATTCATAGTTCAATTCTTGCATCTCACAGGTTAATTTTCCTTGAATTCATGCATTAACCAACTAAGTCACAACACTAGGGCTTGAATTCTTACCTAGGCTTTCCAATTAAGCTCAAAAGGCTAGATTCTTGAATCTCTAGGTTCAATCTTTCAATCTCCTAGCAAGTCCCTTAGCTTGAGTTTAATTCCTCTCCACTTTGACTCTAATCTCACTCTTCTCACTCTCTCTCACGTTTAGAGCTTCAAAATGAAGAACTAAGTGTGCAAAATGAACTAGTGGAGTCAAATGGGCCTTACATAGGCTTCATGAAATTGACTTGATTAATCTTTGCTTAAACTAAGCAAGTGAGTATTAATTATTTTAATTAATTCATTCCAAAACGAATTTTAATGAAACCTACCATAAAATTTCAGAAATTCCAAATAACACATAATCTAAGTCAATTTTGTGATCAAATGCCGATAAGGCCTTCAATACGCATAACAAAACCAAAACACAAACATATATTCTTACAGCAGACAGATATCAACTCAAATAATGTAATGCACATGTAATTAACTACGGATTTCTTCTTAATTACTTATTAGGCATACTTAATCCTGGCTGAACGGTTAATCATGGATCAGGGTTGTTACAAAAATGAACATGACAAGGAGAAGAAAATCAAATTTATCTGGCTATCACACATAGAAATTTGTCCCAGCCTTTCAAAATGTTCACTATAAAGGCAGAAAATTCCATGACAGGGAAAATCAACATGTTAGAGAAAAGTACACACATCAAATTTGAGAAAATCAACTAGTTTGAAGAAAATTTCACATAACTAGTTTGAAGAAGAAGCTCAAAAGAGGAGTAGTAAGTAAATTTTAGAGAAAATTAACAGGCGCAAGGAGAATTCTAGAGAAATTCCATATCTCAAGGAAATATCTTCATGACAGAGAAATTGTAGAAAAAATCAACATGCCAGAAAAATTTCATTTTTACAATTTCTCTGGCTATCACACATAAATCTGGGAATCTAATGTGGTCAGAGAAATTTCAAATGCCAGAGAAAATTTTATGCACACTTACATACAAAACTAGCTTGAAGAAGAAGCTTAAAAGATGAGTAGTAAGTAAATTCCAAAAAAAAATCAACAGGCACAAGGGGAATTCCAGAGAATTTTCGTATCTCAAAGGGATAATTTTCATATCTCAAGGAGATATATTAATGCCAGAGAAATTGAAAAAAAAATCAACATACCAAAGAAATTTTATTTTTACAAATTTCTCTTACTATCACATACAAATCTGGCCAAGGTCTTAGGCAAACAAAATCAACTTATCAAGAGATAGAGCTTTCACAAAATTCTTTAAAATGACAGAAAAATCAACTTATCAAAACACAGAGAAAATTTCAAAATACAAAAAAAATCAGAGAAATTGAACTATCTAGAGAAATTTCAAAACACAGTTTGTGTTTTGAAATTTCTTTGAAAAAATGTTGAAGGACTCCAATCATTATGAAAATATTACATGTCCTTTATCCTATGAAATCTTAATATCAAGAACCTTTAAAAAAATTACCCTTAAATATAATCAAAGATCTTTTAAATTATAACCAAAATAATAATTATAATGAGTCATAACTAACATCATAATTTGTCAGAACTAAGTCATAACTAAATACCACAAAGATCATAATTGAGACATATGGTACATACTCTAAAATAAGGTGTGTATTATAAAATTTCCAATAGATAACTACATAGTTTTCTTTCTTCTCTTTTATTTATTTTGATATAAAAATAGTTGGTTAGGCTGGGTGTGAATTGAATTGATCAGATTTGTTGACGGACTTTTCTTAAGTGTGCAACCCTCAAGGTTGCACACCATATGCCACTTACACAAAAAGTGTAAGTGGTAGGTATAAACATAAAACAGGACGAAAAACAGAAAGGCGTAAGTGTAAGGCGTAAGTTGCACACTATAACAGGACCCTTTGTTGACATGCCAATTTCATTTATTTTTTTATTTTTAGGTTTTTTTATTTTTTTAGAATCATGAAACACTATTATTATAACTTATAATAGACGAAGTCTTGAAATCAAATTTAAAATGATATACGTTGTGGTGTTTGGAAAATTATTATTTTAGTAGATTATTTTAATTTTTAACTATTTTAATATATTAAGGTTAAGTTTGGCCTCTTCAAAATAAGTTAAAAAGTCAAAAAGTCACTATTCTATTTAAGTTACATTATCTTATTTAAATCACATCACCTCTCTACTACATCACTTCAAACCTAATCCATATTTTATAAAAAGTCAAAAAGTGCACTTATTTAGAACATCCCAAACAACTCCTAAATTTTTTATGTTAGGGAAGATGATTGAATTTTTTTATAATTAACTGTGATATTTGTGAAGAAAAAAATAAAATAATTATAAATTTAATGTGATATTTTATTTTATTAATTATTTTAATTTATTTTTTCTTTTTATAAATTTTAAAGTAAAAAATGCTAAAATTCATCTTGCCAAATAGTCCCATTGTCTTACTGTCTAGTGCAGGTTGGGTGTAACGTGATCTATATGTACCTATGTTGGACAAAAAAATAAAAAATAAAATAAAATAATCTATAGGTACGCGGCGGTGGTTCTATTTATTTGGGCGGTGAAGTAATTTAATGATATACCTACCATTCAATTAATTTTATCTGCACACAAATCGGCATTCTTTTGCTCCGTTTGAGAGGAATGTTTATGGGCTTTTTTTTTTTTTTTTTGGTGGCTATTTTAATTATAAAAGATAAAATAGATTATTTTAATCACAACAAATAAAACATCATATCTAATTCATAATCATTACACTCTTTTCTCACAAAAAAAAAAAAAACCAAAAAAGCTAAAAAGTCAAAAAGTTCTTTCCAAATCAAACTTTTTAGCCCAGGTTAAAATAACTAAAAAATTCAAAAAATCAACTCACTTCTCAAACGACACCTTTGTTTATTTTTAGGATTATGATATTATCAGATAAGAAAGAGCAATATTGGAGGCCTTATTATTAAATATTTTATATAGGTGTGGAACTCACATCATGTGAGTTCTATGTACGTCCTACAATCATGTGAGATATTTGATAAAAATTTTAATAGAATTTTTGAAATTTCTAATATTTTTAAATTAAAAAAAAATGACTAGAAGAGTAATATATTGTGAAGTCAATAATAATTATTTTTTCTTCATCCTAATCTAACGATCAAAACTTTTAATATCTATAAATTTTTTTAATAATTTGACTACTATTTCTCTTTCCCAATCAATAATTTAAATGTCACTTGGACATTAATCATCTATCTATACTATATATTAAGAAAAATAAATTTTTAATTTTAAGAGCTTTAGGAGTTTCAAAACTCCAATCCAATTATGGTTTTTTTTTTTTTTTAAAATAATCATTGGGTATTAAAAATTGAAATTTAAAATTGTAGTCAACAAAGAATCTATTGAATTCACCTATCATTTAGGCATTTAAATTTTAAAATACACATGACTTAAGGAATTATTTTCCATAAGTAAAATATATTGTATTATATATTTTACTCAGCTAATCAATCAGAATTTACGTTAAAAAAAAATAATCATTCACTGCTTTCACACTACAAGCAATTACACCTTCACCAATCACTTTTGCCGATTAAAAATATTTTGATCACGAAAAAATAACAATTACCGACTAAAGTGTTTGAGCCCACCCGATAAGTGTGCCTAAAACTTGTAAATTTGGTTTTTAAAATTTAAAATTACTTTGGCAGTTAAACTGCTATGAACGTGGATAGGCATAGGAGAAAATTTTTTATTTATTTATTATTATTCAATTTATACATGACAGAATTTTTAAAAGATTAAATTTAAGTCTCACTTAATATAATAGTATAAATAACGGGTGGTTGGTAGAGCGTATATATATGAGTTCACGTGTGTTTAGTTGGTGAAATTATTTATCAATTTGTTTTTTATGTATTGTACATACACTGTTGGTAAAGTGTATATATGAGTTCACATGGGTATAGTTTGCGAGATTATCTATCAATTTATTTTTTATTGGTTGTGTATGCGCCTTTGACTTCATTTGGGGAGTAGGTTAGCTTTTTGATTTTTTTTGACTATTTTGGTCTGGGGTTAAAAAACGTGATTTAGGAAAGGTTTTTGACTTTTTTGACATTTTAATGAGAGAAAAAATGTAATGATTATAAGTTAAATGTGATATTTTATCTTATTAAACTAAAAAATCTATTTTATTTTTGTAACTATTTTAGTCCAAAAAAAAAGAAAAAAAAAGAAAAAAAAGAAGCTCCTTATTAGGGTCGCACTCTTAGTAAGAAAATACGTGCACTAGTCGGTGTACACCCAATGTGGTATTGCTCCCTGCAATTCATCCGAGATTCCCTTCCCTATGCGAAAGAAGAAAAAATAAATTAAAAAAACAAAACAAAACAAAACAAGTTGTCATATTTAGGCCCTAAAATAAACAATGACTAAAAGAAAGTGTTTGCTCCCTTCCATGGAGACTAGTGCTAAGCCCATGCTATGTATAGAATATAAAAAAAATTAGTAACATAAGTTTTATATAAATAATATAAATAGGTAGACTTTTATATGCAAAATACGAAAATTAAAAAGATTGAAATTCAAAATTAGACTTGTTTGGAAATTAACTATTTTAATAATTTTAATTTATTATGAAAAGTCACATAAAAAAGTGGAGATAATCAATTGACAATTTACAGTGACTTTTTGACAAAAAGTTACTCTTTCCAAACATAGCTCACGATTTTATCATAATATCATGTATTTTACGTGTCAATTTTTAAGTTATCACTAGCTCAACTGTATAACTTCCTCCCCATTTGCTAAAGTAGCAAACTTTGACGAGTTCAACTAGAGCAACTTCAACCTAACTCGAAATTTCTTAAGACTTGAGTAACATATTTTTAAATTTGGTGAGGACTTGAGCAATCTGTGATTTTTTTTACCTTTTATTTTTTTAGATTGGATAAACCAAAGAGCAACATGTGATTGAAAACACCATTTTACTTAATATAGATATAGATAAATATAGATTATCCAATGTTAGTCAGGTCATATTATGGGTCATGTTTTAACTTTGAGCTCTGTTACAGAGCCCGAAAGGGTTTCGAGCCAAATTTGGCTCGAATTTGAGAAGGAAGAAGGAGGAAGAAGAAGAAGAAGAGAATGAGAAGCAGAACTGGAAGGGGCCCTAAAAATGAGGCTGGAGGCGGAGGCGGAGGCAGAGGCAGAGGCAGAGGCGGAGGAGGGCGGAGGCAGAGGCGACGATCGGCCGACGAGCGACGAGCTGCGACGACGAGCTCCCGCCTCTCCCCTCTGTTTCTCTCTCTCGCCTCTGCTTCTCCTGCGTTCAAAACGAAGAAGAAGAAGAAAAGAAAGAAGAGGAAAAAAAAAATTTTTGAAGCCCAAAACGACGTCGTTTTGGGCTTCGAGCCGGATTCGAGCCTCATATTTCGGGCCCTCAAACATTTTTCTTTAACTTTAAGACCTGACCAAGAAAAATTAATTGGTCAATTAGTAAAAATGTTTTATATTAATCAATTTAAATTAACTAATATCTATTATACATAGAAATTTATCCCAAAAATGAGTGCATAATATAGGTTGAAAATTAGTGAGATATGAGCTGCACTCACAATAGATGCATACCATTGTTTTTTATTTATTGAATAATTTGTTTGGTAGATTTTATGGATTTGCCTATTTTATCATAGAACTTATTGAAGTGAAAATTTTATGTCAATTTTTAAAAATATTTGTAATTATTAATTTGAATTTCGTAATTAAAAATTTTAAACTTTTTATAATTTCAATAAGATTCTAGCATGTGTACTTGAAATTTTTTACCATTTGATAAATTATGATTTACAGCTAAAAAATAATTTAAAATTATATTTGATTCAAATTTTCTTTAGACTTCATTTTTAAATTTAAAATTAAATATAGCTTAGACATAGCTTAAAAAGAAAAGGGGTACTTACCAATTAGTCCTATTTACTAGACTTATTTATCTACAGGTCCTAACTAATAAATTTAACACTATAAAAATAACAGAGTAATAAATTTATCACTAAAAATTTATTCATAAAAATAAGAGACTGATAAATTTATCACTATAAATTTATTCATAAAAAAAAAAAGACTAATAAATTTATCTTTAACACTTAATAAATTTATCAAATAGGACTTAATGGGTAGTCTCCAAAGTAGGACCTATTGGGTAATAAGTCTCCAAAATAGGACCTAATGGTAGTTTACCCAAAAGAAAATTACCATCTAACCAAAAAGATATAGCTAAAATTATTTTTTGACATTTTATGTACATTTTTTTTTTTTTTTTGAATTTGAAAATTAGATATGGTTAGATAAGCCAATAGTCTTAAATTATATTTATTTTTTAGTTCCAAATATTTTAAAAAATGAAAAATATTTTGGAAATATATATTTTTATAATTTTAAATTATATAATACTAAAATTAAATTTAGAATTTCATTTTAAGGATTTTCAAATATCAAATTAGATGTGGCTTAAATATGGTTAAATTTATTTATTTGACTTTCGATATATAAATATATTTTTTTTAAAATTTAAAATTATATAAACAGTTAAATCTGCCCATAATTTTATGTCACTTATATTTCGTAACTATTAAAATTAAAAATTTTATATTAATGTTTTGAAATTCCTAAAGCCTCTTTGATCATTTTTTTTTTCTTTTTCTTTTTTTCTTTTTTTGTTCGAAAACGCACTAATTTTATGTCACTCGTATATGCTCTACACCTAAGACACACACTAATTGATAAATTAAATAGTTACTCAATAGAATTGAAAATGAAAATCATGAAAAATATAATTATTGATTTTTAAAAACTACATATATAAAATTAATAAATGATACAATTCTTTCTTTTTTTAAATTTTATTTATAATCTATTTGATAGACTTATAATCAATCACACACTCCAACTTTTTAATAATATATGGCACATTGATGTATTATATATCTTAGAAATAACAAACATGCAAAAAATCTCACATAATCTTAGCATTGAGGCCAACAACTATTTGTAATTACCTTAAAATTTGAAGGAGGCATCTATGGTTATCTTCACATATAAACCTGATCTATTGTTGTTCTATTATTAATAGAGGTCGGATGTATATGTAGCTTGAATGAAAGGCAACATATATATATATATATGTATTTTAAATATCAAATGAAATCTTAATAATCACAATTTGAGAGAGAGAGAAAGATGCAAAGAATATTTATTCTTATAAACATTAATATTTTACGTGAATGCAGTGAAATATAAGTTTATTTATTTATTTATTATAGGAAGGGATTTATTAATTCCTACTAAAAGAAAGATTAATTAGTTAGGTAAAATATATAGTATCTTTTTATTATAGAAAGCAATTCCTTAAAGTATGTGTATATTGTTAGGTATAAAATTTTGAAATTTAAAATTCCTAAATCATGGGTGAATTCAATAGTCAATGATATTGAAATTTTAAACTTTAAATTTCAATTGTTAATTGCCAATGATATTTTTCTCTTTTTAATTTTTCTCTTTTTAAAAAAATAACAAAAAATTAACATAATTGGATTGGAGTTTTGAATCTCCTAAAACTCTGTTTGGTAGAGGTTTCTAAATTTAATTTCACCCCTTGGTTTGAGTATAGTGTTTGGTTAGAGTTTTTCAAAAATTAATTTCACACTCACTTTTGAAAACACGTCTACCCGGTCGTCTGGCCAATTGACTAGAACAATGTTCGTTTTTTATTTTTTTGGCACTTATTTTTTTATATTTTAAATAAAAAATATTTTTAGATTTTTTTTTAAAAAAATTTTTATGAACTTTGAATAGAATTTTAGGTTATGTATTTGGTCATGAATTGTAAATTTTTGAAACAAATTTCACATATCACATCAAAAATTTCAAATTTAATTCAAAACTCATAACTAAACAAAATTTTCTGCACTCAAATTATAATTCTATTACTCATAAACTCAAAATATAATTCTATTCTTAAATCATAATTTTAAAACTTTATTAAACGTTATCAAAAATTCTCTTTTCCTTACCTATAGATTCCCTTCTTTGCAACGCAAAAAATAAATAATAACAATAATAATAATAAAATTGAGCTGTCATATCCCGGCCTTGAGATTAAAAAAATGACTACAAAGAAAGTCTTTTTTGATAATGGTTTCTATGGCCCGATCAAAAAAAAATAAAAGATATGTTTCTATGGCTAAAAGAAAGTCTTTTTTTATTTTTTTAATCAAAGCACGCCTGAATGTAATCTTCGTAAGATTCCCTTATCAGTCAACCTAATGGGCCAAGACACTCACATCAAAGAAGAAAATATGTGCATTAATTGGTAGGTTGGCTTCAAATAAATAAATAATAATTAATTTTAAAATTAAACAGTAAAACAATTAAAATACATAAGAAATAAAATTAATTAAATTTTAACTATTTTATCACAATTTCACTTATGTTTCTTTTTTCCTATCATTAATATTATGTTTGAATTTCTAAATAATAAATACATGAATCATAATGTAATTAATAAAAATTAAATAAAAACTATGGTAAATTATAAATATATTATCATTTTCTAAGGATTTTATAATTTTAATTTGTCATATATTAGATTCATACAATGATATAGTAAACTATATATATATATAATAATTACTTCTCTTTTTCTTTTCTTTTTTTTGAAACTAACTCAAAAAATTGAATAACAAAATAAAAATAATAAATAATGAACTACCAATAACCTTTATCTTCTTATCCTTCCTGAAATCAAGTTTTACCTACCAAGTATAACTTCTAAATTTTCTCACACTCGCTAGTTTTGGCGACCCACATTGAGCCCTTTTCTTGTTCTCCTCTCACCAATTTCACGACTTTTACGATCTCAATTATCTAACTTTTCTCCTGCTAGATATCTTAACTTCTCTTTGTCAATTACCCTTGCCTTATCACCACCATTTTACTAAACCCCTAAACTCACTTATATTTGTATATAAAATATTGATTTGGCTAGTCTATATTTTAAATTTAGTAATGTAAAATTATCAGATTTTTATATATTTGTTATATGATGCAAATATTTTGCATAACACTAATTACATCATTTGATAGGCTCTATATGATATACATATATATGTATATATATGAATAGTGTCATCCAAAGTATGATATCAAATGTGGTCAACATAAATTATTAAAATTTTATTTTGAGCATTCTTTTTAAATATCACAAATTTAAATAACTAAAATTTAAGCAAAAAAATGTATATTACCACGCATAGATTGTTTCTAAATATTTTTCTTATGAAAAATTCATTTTTGTCATAGAATATTCATACCCCCCCAAAAAAAAAGAGAGCTATTTTTTCTCTTATTCTTCTTAAACTTTAAATTTGAACTCTAGAATCTATGGATTATTGCTTAAATTAGATTTGATTTACATATAAACTTTCATCTAATTTTTTTTTTAAAAAAATTAAAATTAGATATGTTTGGATGAGTTAATAATTTTATCCAATATATATTTATTAATTTTTATAAATTGAAATTAAAATTTTGAAGCTCTTAACATATTTTGGACAAAAAGTTATTTTAATATATAGACAATAATAGATTTGGAAAAATTATCACTCACAAATAATAATTATAGTTTCATTTGTCAAATAAAAATAAAGTGATAATTTCAAAACATGTATGCTTTCTATTATAGAAATTATAGTTAGATTATTGCTCATTAGAGATTAATGATTATAATTAAAGAAAACTAAAAAAAAAATTATCATATTGATTAACAAAATATTTAAATTAAATGAAAATAAGAAAGAACTAATAATATAATTAAGAGCTCATAATATTATAATATAATGTTATTAAATTCTATCATTTTATAACAAGTGCATTTTCATATTATAAATTTTACTTCATTTATTTAAAGTGAACCTTATAGTGTTGTGCATGTTTTAATTGAAAACAGTTTAAATTTTAAAATAGAATAAAATTTAAAAATTTTAATTAATTAATTTTCATATAAGTTGAGTGGACTTTTGACTAATTTTAACAATTTTATCAAAAAATATATATATTTTCAATGGTGTTACATACACCAAGTACTATACCAATTAGTGTACTAACACATGCTATAGCAATATAATTTCAAAATTATGAACCCCAACTAGGCCTAGCCTAGTTGGCCACCATGTCTTCCTTAGGGCTTAGTCCCAAGGAGGTCATAGGTTCAATTCCTCTTAGCGAGTTGAATTAAGAGTGTGCAAGCACTTAGGTGCTTTGCCAAGGGTGGGGAGATTTTCTCCCATAGGTGCTAATCTAACAACTAACAACTAACATTTGCCAATCAAAAAAAAAAAAAAAATTATGAACCTCACCTATTATACAAACTACAAAGACTCAAAGCCAATAACACTATGTCACATCATCCGTTAGTATACTAATTGGTAGTGCGTATAATTTTATTCATATTTTTGTTATTTCTGAAATGATGTTTAAATTTTAAAACAAACTTTAACATAGAATAAACTAAGCTAAAAAATTTATAAGACGAGATATGCATTTTTATTTTCTCATAAATATAATTTTTTTTAACTTATTCTATTTTTTCATCTTTACTAATTAAATTATGTCATTTATTTTTTATTGTGAACTTAGAATAAACAATTAAAAGTGCAATATATATTGTGTAGTAAAATGATTAAAATTTTATTCATTCTAAATTATTTTTATACTTTTTAAATAAATTTTATATTATTATTTAACTTTAAAATTATTTTTAATTATTTGTTTCACCCATGCATAGCATGGGTTGATATGCTAATTTAGGTATAATACAAACAAATATGATTAGGTTCAATTAGGGAAAGGCATGTGGGTTGTGTGACACCTCAGCTGACATCGTAATGCCTTTCCGACCACTCCTTCCAAGTCTTATTCCCGGGATGTGCCGCAGTTTGTTCATGAAGTAGATGGACTAGGCACTAACGTACATGCCTTCATCCACGGCCAGTGTGGTCTGCACAACTCGGGCCTCCGCCAGAGTGAATCCTGAAAGGAACACATCTTCATCCTCATAGTTGATTTCGAGTACCGGCGTAGTCACTTCTGGAGGTGGATGGATGAATGCATTCCCAAAAACAATGGCTACTCCTCCCTCATGGGGATACTTCAACATCTGATGGAGGGTGGAGGAGACAACATTTACATGATGCAGTCACGGCCTTCCCAACAGCAGGTTAAAGGTAGCCGATACATCTAGAATGTGAAACTCGACCTCCTGCTCTGACGGGCCCACTTGAACTCGCATTGTCACTGTGCCCATGACCTCTCTATTTGTATTGTCATATGCCCGTATCACCTGGGCTGTAGGAACAAAATCTGCGGGTTTGAGGCCAACCGCAGAAGCAGTACGGGAAGGACAGAAATTAATGTCTGAACCAGTGTCTACCAACACCATTGGCACCCATTTCTTCCTGCATTCCACAGAAATGTACATGTGGGTCGACCCTTCCGGTGGCAACTCTTTATCAGAAAAAGTGAGCATTGGTTTGACACCACCTGAAAAGACCAATCCCACAAGCTCCTCGGGTAGAGTGTCAATAGACAATTTAGCCTTATCCATTGCCGACAACACTGCGTGTCGGTGCACCTAGGAGACCATAAGAAGACCCTACATAGAGATATCGGCCTGGATTTTCTTAAGCTATTTTAACACCAACTCCTCTTCTAGTTGTTTCTCCTTCTGTTTTTTGGCCTCTTTATTTTTTCCAGATGTCTCTGCTCGATCTAAGTGCGGCGGCTTAAAATACCGTCCACTTCTTGTCAGATAGTCTATCTCCTCGGTATGTGTTATCCGGAGCGCAGTCACCCCAGTCTTTATCAGTATGGGCTAGATGCAAGTCATCGTCATCCCACTACTCACCCTCATATGTTGACAAACAGTTGTCTGGTTCTACCTGAAGCATCTTCACCGCACAAATATCCCCCTCAGGGCGATATGGGGTTGCGGTTTTCAAGTCATCGACTCTTTCTCTTTCAAACTGCCTCAGCGCAGCTTCTTGTTTAGCATTTACAATATTCACAATACCCACTTCTTGGGTTGTACTCTCTGGTAATTTTTCCTTTTCATCTGCCCTTCCGGCTACTTCAGCTACCTCTAGTTCCTTTTGCTTTGGCCTAATCTCAGTCTCTTTTTCTTTGTCCGACTCATCACTCAGCCATCCGGTGTTATATGTTGACCCATCTAGGTTGAACCACCCAATTTGTACGTCTCCTTGGTCATGCTCATCGAAGAACTGTAGGTTATCTAAGTCCTCTTCAAGATCTGGCAAATCTTCCAACCCTTGGCTTGAGTCGTCCTCTCTGATCACATTAACCTCTACCAAAGTTGGCAACACCACTTTGAGCTTGATATAATTGGTCAGCATAATTTAACAGCTCGGATTATACACCTCTTCAAATAAGTCCTCAGAACACTCTGGCAACAGACTAGCACTTTCCTCTGAGATCGACCTCTCCTCTACTGTAAGTGTCACCACCACAGGTTTAGGTTGAGGTGTGGATGTGTCCATCATGCACAAATCTGTGCTTTCAGGAATGAATAACATCGGTCTTGGTAGGTGGGAACGGGAAATATATACGCTGGGGTCATAAGGGGTGGTCAGTGTATGGATCAAGTTTAGATTTCGAGGTAGGGAAACTTGATTGTGGACCAGGAGTGGGTTTGTGGTTACATTTGGTTTCTGAGGTGGTGCGATCACCTTGTTGTTAATGAGATCTTGAATCTCATGATGTAGTCAGAAGCACTGATCGGTATCATCACCATGCTGCTGATAAAACGCACAGTATTTTGCAAGGTTGTGTTTGGCTAAGAGAGGATTTGGTAGTGGGCGAGATTCTAACGGTTTGAGGTACTCTTTTTTGACTAGCACCTGCATGGCCTTAGACAAAGTCATGTGAAGTTGGGTAAAAGTCCTCTGGGATCGGGTAGGGTTAGGTAAGGTTTGTGGATTTGTGTTGGCAAAGGGATCGGTAGTCTTGGTTGTGGTGGTGACAACGCTTACATCTGACGTCATCGCAATTGTGCTACCGTTGGTAGCATTGGAACTGCGAACAAATGACCTCTTGGCCAGTTCTTTCTCCTCAGTAATAAGGCCCTGCTTCATGGCATCCTCGATTTGCACTCCCATTTCATGGAGCTCGGTAAACGTAAACAGAGGTAGGACGATCATCTTCTGCAATAACTTACCATACAAATTGCAGACGACCATCTTTATCTGATCTTTCTTGGAAGGCCTCATGGTCATCATCGAAGTTTTGGCCCTCCAACATGTCACAAATTCAGAAAACCCCTCCTTCAGCTGTTGGTGTGTCACCTCGAGATCACGAGTTGTGACCTTGATTTGCGTGTTGTAGGAGTACTGAGCAATAAAGGCCTCGATCATCTCTTCCCAATTCTGTTTGACAGAATCTTCCAACTTAGCATACCAAATAGTCGCTATACCTGACATGGTGCGACCAAAGAGAGACAACTTCTACAGTCTAGTTAGGCCCATAAGCCGTAGGATATCTGAAAACAAACGCAAGTGAACCACTGGATCCCCAGAGCCGTCGAAACGGTCTATGTGCGGCATTTTAAACTGATCCGACAATGTAATTGCAGAATTAGTGTACCCATCTTCTATATCTGGGATGGAGTTAACGCCTTGCGCTCTTTTGAATAGTTTCTCCAATTTATTAACCTTAAGTGCAATTGGGTCAACCTCAAACTAAAATGGAGCCTCGGTCTAATAAATCGGGGCCTTAGATGCTTGTACTAAGATTGGCTCTGCTGGATTGCCCTGGTTTTCTTGAACATTGGCAGTCTAAGCAGTGGCATCGGGTAGTGGGATAGCTGTGGCAGGTGTATGGGATACAAAGGCCGCAGCTAGTTGTGGTTTCTGTTGTTGTAGTCGGGTTATGACATCGGCCTGACGGGCTGTGACTTTGACCTGGCAGGCCGTATCTTGCTGTAGTGTTTGAACTATCTGTTGCAACTGAAATATTAGCTCCTCCATATTAGCAGGGGGATACTGTGTCATTTGAATAGGTAACCGGTCTTGAACTGAACGAGAAGTAGATAACTGTTCCCGAACTGGACTGGACACAGGAGAGCTGAGTGGTGATTACTGTAAAAATCGAATTGGTGAAATATGCCCAACCCTCCTCCGTCTTATAACTGGTGAAAGCAAAGTAAACACGGGCTGTCCCTGAACAGCAATTAGAAAATGCACAGCACCTTTAGCTAAGATGTTATCAATACAGACATGATTAAAGCTGTAGGACTGTACTCCACATTGAATTCTACCCCCGAACCAAATACCATTGTGCAACTAATATGCACATCCTTGTACAATTTTACTGTAAAGCACATACCAGTTAAAAGAGAGCCAAAACACCCCTATGATGGGGTAGGGTTACCCTGTCCTAGTTTCGTCAGGAACTTGGGTTCACTATTTCAACCACGTGGTTTTACATAATCCTGTATTCAGGTGAGCATCCTATCCTAGTTTGGAACAGTCTTCATGGCTTCATTATATGCAACTAGGCCAAATGGTCAAATAGGTACCTCAGCAAGACTACCTAATATACCTCTTACACACGCGCACCAATGCAAATGCAATGCAAAGAACATATAAGTGTGGATAAAAATTCACATCATGAAGTCCAAGTCAAGTTCTTTAATTTCTCCAACACAGTCGCCAGAAACTATAGCTCGACTTTTCGTGCTCCTTTCGGAAAACAATAAGCCCTACAGTTCGGACTCCCGTGGTTCTGAGTCTGGTTTCATAAGTGCAATGTAAAATAGAAAAAACACAAAAGAGTCCAAATCCAGCAACTCTTTTGGAAAATTGATTTTGGATCAAAATGCCAAAAATGAACTACTTGGCCAGATACAGAGTCGCCACCTAAATATTTTTTTTTTGGGAAATTTAGGAAACCAGAGACTCGTGCCAAAGACCACGTGTCCGTCATCACCAAGAGTGTCTTGGCTCGAGAACTTAGGTACGAGAGGGGAAGGTCATGAATTGAGCACCCTCGCTTGCCCGATCAAAGATTGGCCTCTACTAATCATGATGTGATTCTTGTTTACATTATATGCTCTTGTTCCAATTATTAGGCTAACTTACTAGGTAACGCACATATAAGTATAGACTAATTTGTAAAAATTGGAACATTTTGATTTCATTTTTTGTTTTTTGAAAAGAGTTTGTGAATGTGCCACTTGAAAAAGTGGGCTCAAATGTACATCGATCAAATCATCCCAATTCAAGCAATTAGCTTTCATCCACAGGCATTCAAACAATTTATCACATAAACACTTAGTCTCATGGTGAACATGCTTTAACATAGCATTACTAACACACTCATGCAATTATGCTAAGGCAACAAAAGCTCACCTAGTACTCCAAGCCAAAAAAAAGATGAAAGAGTTAGAAAAATGCATGATCCTAACCATACAATATGACTAATGCAACACTTGCAATATCCAATTACTTGGCATATGAATCAATTTGATAACGTGCGGTAAAGCACGTATTCAAAGAAGTATTTAGCTAACAAATACAAGTTAGAATGATGCGTCGAGCCTCGATGCATGCAAGACGAGTGGATGCAAGGCATGAAAAATGCTAAAAGAAACATGATTCTCTGAACTAACCATCATAAGCAAGTAAATAAAAGGGAGAAAGACGTGGGGTTGAAAGACATACACATTATTACAATTACGACCTCACGCAGAAGGGTCCGAATAAACTAACTAGCTAATTAATTACTACAAATTAACTAGCTATTACAAATTAAATGAAATAAATTAACTACACTAGCTAATTATTACAACACCGACTTTAACTATTTTATGGAACTAAATTAACTACAACATGAAAGAAGTAACTAAGCTAAGTAATTAAACTAATCAGCCCTGGGAAGCGAGAAATGCTCATGCATGCACAGATTTCCACCGAAAAAAAGCCACTGTTCTATTGCCAAAATGCCTCTGTTGCATAATTAGAATATTTTCACCTCAGCCTTTGCTCTGTTCTGTTCAAAAAAAAGTTATTGCTTGGCTTTACAAAAGTGGCCCGCAGGCTAGAAGTAGTGGTCGGCCAGCCACAAAAGGTAGCCTGTCGTCTAAAAAAGTTGGCCTGCCAGACAGAAAAAGTGGCCAGCCGGAAACTGGAGCCTGGTTCCTTCTACTGCAACAGAGAGCAAACAGAGCACAAACGAGGTATTCTCAATGGATATTTGTACAACTTACCCCTCATTATCATCAAACAGCTCAAAGGAGTGGTAAGCTTGATTCACAAGCTATCAATCGATGCAATTTCATTGCATGACGGCCTATGAATCAAGGGATAAAATTTCAATAAATGCACAACAAAAGACTTCCAAACCTCCTCCCCATCATGGATTGATCAAGGGAAGTGGTTAATAATGACTCTTGAACCGTTTTCATCACGAGCAAGTATGAAATGACTCAAGACTCAAGGATTCAATTAACGTCCAATTGAACCCTAAACAAGTTATTATCTTGCATCATTTTTTAGTCCCAATTTTATTACTTCATTTTAATTACCAACCATTCCTTAGTTCATTGAGTCCAATAATGAGCTTTAAGTCCTCTAATGGAAAGAAACATCAAACCAAGAGTTGTTTTGGGCATGAGAGAGACACCATGTCATTGGTAATGAACCCCCAAAGGGATTAAACCATTAAGCACAATACCTCAATCTCATACTTAAACAAGCACTTGGCTTGAAGCAACTTTCAAAGCAAAGAAAAAAACCAAGAAATGAGGGAGGTTGCAGAGGTGATTAGAGGTGATCACAAGTATGAAAAGCAAGAAATAAATGCTATCAACTCAAATAGGTTGGTGGCTAAGGCCTAAACCTCCAAACCTATGACGACCATTACACTACAAGCATGCAATACAAGGCATAAATGAAACAAACACACTAAAACAGTCCTACATGGAGCTAAAACAGTGCTGAAAATGAAAGCAAAAGAGCTAAGAAAAAGTAAGCTATAACACGGAGCAAGTTAAGCTAGTAAACAAGCACAAGGAGGGGCGGCTATCCCTCCATTTTTGGGACTTCAAAACATGATTTTTTTTCCCTTTGAAAATCAATATAAAATAGCTCAAAAAAAAAGTTGACAAAAAGGTGGAAAACACAAGGGCAAAGACCTAAGAAACTAGGTGCAAAGAATGATGATCCACTCCTCTACCTTTATTGGCCTTAAACCACAAGTTTCAGCCCAAAATTTCAGAGTTTAAACAGCTCAAAAACAATCTAAAAATAGTAGGAAAAAACAAAACCAAAGAAACAAGCCAAGACTTATACCTCTTGAAGAGGAGAGCACTTTCTAAGAAACAAATCAACATTTACACACCCTCAAGAGCTCAAAGTAGGTTCAAAAGTACCTCATCTCAAAGATCACAAAGTTTGGTTTAGAGTGTATAGGCAAAGGCTCAAGAATTTGCAAGAGAGAGAGAAATGTAAAAAGAGAGAAAATATTTTGTTCCAAATTTTCTAACTCTCAAAAATGAAAGAGGAGGTCCTCTATCTATAGAAAAACATGCAACTCCCTCAGAAACATCCATACATACACGTGTGGGCAGATGCAAGCATCTGTGGAAACAGCTGGCACAGTTGGCATAAATATCTGCCAAAACACACAAGTGGCCGGCAGGCTACAAATGTTGGCCGGCAAGCAACACAAGTGGTCAGCAGCCCAGACTAGGGGGCCTGCAGGTCCCAAGGTTTTCAAGCTTGAAAAACTATGGTTTTGGTCCAAAACAAGGCACAAAGTGTGTAGGGTTTGAAAGCTCAAAACTGTGGCATTCTACTGAGGACATCGAGCACTTAACAAGCACATACAAATTCATCATTGGGCGTGCAAGCGGTGGTGCCCAAGTCATAAGGGCGGTAAAAAATGGGGTGTCTACATCCGTCAAAGTACATTGTCCATGTTTCTCTTCTATCTGTAGAATGTTTTCATATAGGAATAGGTATTCCACTGCCTCATCTCCTTCTGCTGGGTGGTTTGCCAGGAATTCCGCTACAGCTCTCCCTTTAACTGATTTGTTCATGACATACTTAAGATGAAATTCAATGAGGAGAAGCAACCAACCAGCCAACCAACCCATAAACGCAGGTTTCTCAAAGAGATATTTGATGGGATCTAATCTCGAAACCAGGATTACAAAGTGAGCTAACAAGTAGTGCTTCAACTTCCTGGCAGCCCATACCAAGGCTAAGCAAGCTTTCTCTAGGAGAGTGTAGCAGGTCTCATAGTCCAGCATCTTCTTGCTTAAGTAATAAATAGCCTTTTCCACTTTATCTTCAGATTCTTGAGCTAGCATGCACCTCATGGTTGTATTTGTTACCGATAAGTATAGAATCAAAGGCTTCCCTGGCTCTGGCAGTGTCAACGCAGGCGGATTCTGGAGGTACTGCTTAACCTGCTCAAAGGCAAACTGACATTGATCATCCAATCTAAACTTCTTCCCTTTCATCGACAGACCAAATAGTAGTTCACAAGTCAAGGTTAATTTTGAAATAAACCGTCTTATGAATTGCACTTTACCCAGAAAGCCGCGCACCTCCTTTTCAGTTCTTGGTGGTGGCATTTCTAAGATGGGTTTGATATTGGAAGGATCTACTTCAATTCCCCTCTGTGTGATCAAGAATCCCAGCATCTTTCCTGCCGTCATGCCAAAGGTGCATTTATGTGGGTTTAATCTCAATTTATATTCCCTGATTTGTTGAAAGAATTTTTCCAACGCAGTATAGTGGCCTTCTCGCTCCTTGGACTTGACAATCATGTCGTTCACATACACCTCAGCCTCTTTGTGGATCATATCATGTAAAATGGTGGTCGCAGCCCTTTGATAGGTAGCCCTAGCATTTTTCAACACAAAAGGCATGACTCGGTAGCAGTAGGTACCCCATAGTGTGGTGAAAGCAGTCTTTTCTCTATCTTCCGATGCCATCAGAATCTGATTATACCCAGCAAAACCCATCCATAAATGAAAACAATGCATGGCCTGTAGTGAAGTCTACTAACTCTTCAATATGCAGTAATGGAAAGTCGTCCTTCGGACTGGCTTTGTTCAAGTCCTGAAAGTTGACACAAACCCAGATTCTGCTATCCTTCTTCGGAACTGGGACGATATTAGCCAACCAAGTTAGATACTTGGACACCAACAAGAATCTTGCATCAATCTGCTGAGTGACCACTTCCTTGATTTTCAGTGCCCAATCCGGACGAATTCTACGCAGTTTCTGTTTAACTGGTTGGGCCTCAGGGTCAAGAGGGATCCGGTGTTGTACAATCTTATGATCGATTCCAGACATGTCTTCGTAGGACCACACGAAAACAACTTTGAAATCTTTTAATAAAGCGATTAAACGCTCGTGTTCCTCCGAAAACAATGTAAACCCGATCTGAACCAAACGTGAATCATTCTTAATACCAACATCAATGGCAATGATTTCATCAATACAGGGCTTAGTACGTCTCTCCGTCTCTCGAGTAATCCAGTGTTTCAAAGCCAGAGGAATTTCTTCCTCTTCATTTTCATTAAAATTTTGAAAATCTTGGTCAATGAAATAAACCAGCGGCACAAAAAAATACACAGAATCTGCAATGCTTTCATTCATAAGTTCCGGCTCTTCGGTTACAATGAACTCAAAAGAAAAGAAAAAAGAGGACCTTGATAGGACCTTGGCATCCGGGTTACCACCCCCCAGGAATGCCAGACTCAGACTCCCTGGACTGACTTGAATCTGATTTTGACTCCACATACTAAGATGAATCAAATTCCGACTCATCACCCGATTCTGAAATGGAAAGAAAGCCTTTTTCCAACTGCCAAGTAAGACATGGTGCCCTCGATGCATCCAAAATACCACTGGTTGGGTCCACACCCGATTCTTCCTTGATCATGAAGACAGTAAAGTTATCCCCCAAGTTCTCTAGGTCGGTCGCAGGATCTGTCGGAAGATTGACCAATACTGCCCCTACTTCAGCCTCACTGTTGTTTGAATCATCTTCTTTGCTCCAGCTAGCATTGATGCTTGGTTCAGCCCTTTCTTCATCATCACTGTCTTGCAACTGAAGGTCAAAGAAGATCTCGAACCCAGGGACATGCAGCTTTAAGGAATTCACCCAAGGCTTGGGAAAGCCGCAAAAGGGGAAGTCCTCTCCCTCTCTAACAAAATGCTCGTTCAACGTCCTCCAAATTGGCCTGTGGACAAGCTCATAGCACTTCCCAGCTCTCTTGGCCTTGGTTTTGTCCCTCATTTCTTTCTCATTTCTCATCTAGTCCTCTTTAGTGGGCACATAGCCTAACGCACAGGCATGCGGCTTGTGTGGTACCTCTGCCAGTGCTATGACACCTTTCCATCCGCTCCTTCTGAGCCCCATCCCCGGAATATGCTACAGCTTGTTCATGAAATGGATGGATTAGGCATTGGCGTACATGCCCTCCTCCATGACTAATATTGTCTGCACTACTTGGGCTTCTACCAAAGTGAATCCTCGAGAGGAATACGTCCTCGTCACCATGATTGATCTCTAGCACTGGCATAGTCACCTCTGGAGGTGGATGGATGGATGGATGGATGTGTTCCCAAAAACGGTTGCTACTTCTCCCTTATGAGGATACTTCAACATCTAATGGAGGGTGGAGGAGACAACTTTCACGTGATGTAACCAAGGCCTCCCTAACAGGATGCAGGATGCAGTCTCCCAAATCTTCGTCACTATGGGCCAAATACAGATCACTGTCGTCCCACCACTTGCCCTCAGTTGTTAAAAAACAATTGTCAGGCTCCACCTAAATCATCTTTACAGTACATGTGTCCCTCTCAGGGCGACACGCTGTTGTAGTTTTTTGGCTAACTTCAATTCTTTCTATTTCGAACTACCTCAGTACAGCTTCTTGTTCAGTATTTGTGGCTTTCACAACACCCACTTCTTAGATTGGATTTCTCGTACATGTGCCCTTCAGCAGTTTTCCTTTCTCATCAGCCTTCCCGACCACCACAGCTATCTGTGCTTCCTTTCCGTCTGGCTTAATCCCAGTTTCTTCTTTCTTGCCTGGCTCATCACTCAGCCATCCAGCATTATCAGTCGATCCGTTCAAGTCAAACCACCCGATCTGTACATCCCCTTAAGCATGCTCATTGAAGAACTACAAGTTGTCTAGATCTTCTTCAAGATCCGCAAGGTCGTCCAATCCTTGGCTCAAGCCATCCTCTCTAACCACATTAATATCCACCGAGGTTGGTAGCACCACTTCAGGCCTGGTTTGAATGATTGGCATGATATAGCAACTCGGATCACATGCCCTTTCAAATAGGTCCCCGGGACACTCTAACAACAGACCAGTACCTCCCTCCGAGGCCAAAATCTCATTTACCGTTGGTATTGTCACCACATTGCGAGGCTCGGGTTATGGATTAGATGTGTCCATCATGCACAAATATGTGCCCTCAGGAATGAACAACATTAGTTTTGGTAGGTGAGAAGGGGTAATATATACACTGGGGTCATAGGAGGTGGCCAGTGTATGGATAAGGTGAAGGTTTTGAGGTGGAGGGACTTGATTATGGGCTGGAAGCGGGTTGGTGGCTACATTTGGTTTCTAGGGTGGAGCGATGACCCTGTTATCAATGAGATCTTGAATCTCATGACGTAAACGAAAGCACTGGTCAGTGTCATGACCGTGTTGCTAGTGGAAAGCACAGTATTTTGCGGGGTTATGCTTGGGTGGAAGAGGGTCAGGAAGTGGGTGAGGTTCTAAGGGTTTTAGGTGCCCTTTCTTGACCAGCACCTGCATGGCTTTGGATAGGGTCATGTATAGTTGGTTAAAAGTCCTACCCGGAGGTCAGGTAAGGTTGGATGATGTTTGTGGGCCTGTGTTGGCAAAGGGGTCAGCAGTTTTTGTTGTGGTTACAACACTTACATCTGACGGCCTTGCAGCTGTGCTACGACTGGCAACATTGGAATTGCGAACGAACGACCTTTTAGCCGGTTCCTTATCACTGGTAATAATCCCCTGCTTCTTGGCATTCTCAATTTGAACCCCTATCTCATGAAGCTTTTTGAATGTAAATAGCGGGGAACGATCATTTTTTGCAGCAACTTGCCATGCAGATTCTGGACAACCATTATGATCTGGTCTTTCTCTGAAGGTTAAATCGTCATCATGGACGCTTTGGCCCTCCATCTCGTCACAAACTCAAAGAAACCTTCCTTTGGTGCTTGATGCGTTGCCTCGAGATCACGAGTTGTGACATCGATTTACGTATTGTAAGAGTACTGAACAATAAAGGACTCGGCTAATTCTTCCAAATTCTACTTTATAGAATCTTCCAACTTAACGTACCAGATGGCCACTATACCCGACATAGTGCGACTGAAAAGGGATAGCTTCTGTAGTCTAGTCAAACCCATCGGCCGCAAGATATCCGAAAATAGCCGTAGGTGAACCATCGAGTCCCCAAAACCATCAAAGCGATCAATGTGTGGCATCTTAAACCGCTCTAGTAATGTAACCGCTGATTCAATGTATCCATCATCTATGTCTGGAATGGAATTGACCCTTTGACCTTTTTTCAACAATTTCTCCAGTTTGTTAACTTTAAGTGTGGTTGGATCAACCTCAAATTCAAACGGTGCCTCGATTAGAAAAACTGGGGCTTTGGAAGCTTGTGCCAAGATGGGTTTTGTTGGGACTGGGAAAATCGGATTACCCTGGGTTTATGGATCTTGAGCAGTGGCAATATTGGTATTGGCACTGGGCACAAGGATGGCCGCGGTGGGTACATGTGATGCAAAGGCCGCGGTTGGCTGCGGTTGTTGTTGTTGTTGCTGTTGCTGTAGCCTAGTTATAACATCGGCTTGACGGGCCGCATCGTGCTGTAGTGTCTTAACTGTTTGTTGCAGATGGAGTATTAATTCCTCCATATTTGCCTAGGGATACTGTGTCATTGGAATTGGTGACTGTCCCTGAGCTGGACTGGAAGTAGATGACTGTCCCTGAACAGGACTAAATACAAGTGAGCTGAAGGATGACTGTTGTAAAAATTGGACTAGTGAATTCTGTTTGATTCTCCTTCACCTTGTAATCGATGATAGTGAAGCAAACACGAGCTGTCCCCGAACAAGATCTCCAATCTTGCACAATCTTTCGACTCGAGTCCAAGGTACTTGGGGGTTATTAGAACCTTTCGAAGCTATGGTTTTAAACTACCTAGCAAAAGAAATAAAGCAAAAGAGCAGTAATTAGAAACTACACAACACCTCAGCTAAGATGTTATCAACACAAACATGATCAAAGCTGTAGGATTGCATTCCACACTGAATTCTACCCTGAAAATAGATACCAACTGTGCAGCTGATATGCACATTCCTATACAGTTTCACTGTAAAGCACATACTAGTTAAGAGAGAGCCAAAGCACCCCTATGAGGGGGGTAGGGTTACCCTGTCCTAGTTTTGTGATGAACTAGGGTTTCACTCTTTCATTTAAACGGTTTCATGCAATCCTACATAAGGGTGAGCATCCTGTCCTAGTTTGGAACAGTCACTATGGCTTTACTATATGCAGCAAGGCCAAATGGTCAAAAGAGGTACCTTAGCAAGACTACCTAATATACCTCTCACACCTAACACCGAGAAGTGAAAGGAGGATCAAGCAGTACAGCGGTAGTCCAGATCTAAGGGTTGTGTTTCCAATATGGCAGAGCCCACGACTGGTCAGTCTTTTGGCAAGCTTTTGGGCAAGCCTCCGGCAAACCGTCTAGGAATAGTAAATGAAAAATATAGTGACTTACAGTAATCATACAGATGCAGTGCAAAGAACATATATATGTAGATAAAAGTTCACATCGCAAAGTTCAAGTTAAGTTCTCTAATTTCCCTAGCAGAGTCACCAGAAACTGTAGCTTGCTTTTCGTGCTCTTTTCAGATACGATAGCCCTATAGTTTGGACTCCCGTGGTTCTAAATCTTATTTCACAAGTGCAATGTGAAATAGATAAATACAAATGAGTCCAAATTCGAAAAATCTTTTAGAAAATCAATTTTGAATCAAAATGCCAAAAATGGACTGCATTGCTAGATTTCAAAGTCGCCATCTAAATATTTTTGGAAAATTTAGAAAACTCGTGACTTGTGCCAGAGGCCACTTATCCGTCGTCACCAAAGTGTCTCAGCTTGGGAACTTAGGTATGAGAAGGGAAGGTCATGAATTGAGCACCTCACTGTCACGACCCAAACCCGGCCCTATGGGTTTAGCACCGTAACTGGCCAGTAATCCGAGATTACCGAAGGCCTGCAGAACAGTAATACAATAAAACAGAGTACAGGGCCTGGCGGAAGCCAATACAGTAAATAAATAGTGTCCATTGAGCTGTGAAAATCTGTATGCCAAAAACATTTTCCATGCATTCATTCAGTTCAAACAGTGTAGTCTATATACAATCATATACAACATTCAGTACGGGAATCAAATCCCTCGATAACAGTACAGTAAACAGTAGACGGTCTATACAGTAGGGGACACAAAAACACCCCAAGCCATAGCATGGCAACACGGAACCTCGCGGTGAGGCACATAGGCTGGCTTGACAAAACTGGGGGACTAACCCACGCTTCTAGCTCCGGTCTGGCTGCTGAGAACCTACATATATATATAAACAGTGAGCTAAAGCCCAGTGAATAACAATAAGTGTAAAGAGGTTATGAATGAATGTCCTTACATTAATGAAAACAGTTCATTAAACAGTGTTTCAGTCTTTCAGTATGTCAGTCAATCAATCATATGTGGTACATCCATTAGCCTATAAACAGTAGGTCCAAAGGACCGGGCCTCAACGGACCCAACAGTAGTGATGGCCATCAGTCAGTAAACAGTATGGTTCCACAAAGGAACCGACAGAGCTCTGTAACAGTAACAGTCAATGCTAAGGATGCCACAATACAGTTCACAATACAGGACATACATTCATTCAATAAACAATATCAGTTCAATAAACAATTCAGTTCAGTATTCAAAAGATAACCATTTTGAACATATCTTTACACAATCTGTTACTCACAGAGATTGGGCTAATAGCAGCTAGAGCGCGTCCCCGAAAGCCAACCCTAAACAGTAAACAAATTGAACACACTCTAAGTCTAACAGTTAGGGAAGTACAATAATTAACTTCCTATTATGCCTCGGTGTGTTCTACATCTATATCCTCATTAAGATGCCTTAAACTAGGCCTAAGAATGCCTAGGATGGGATGAGGATGCAAAGATGCACTTAGAAAACATTATCAGAATTTACAGTCAAACAGAGCCCCGCTCGAGCGCAGGTTTCCCCGCTCGAGCGTCCAGGCAAACAAAGGTCCCCGCTCGAGCGCAACATACCCCGCTCGAGCGGACCAAAAAGTACTGGATAGGCGAAATCTCCGCTCGACGCCCGCTCGAGCGTGTCACCCAGTCCTCCGCTCGAGCGCCCAATTCCCCGCTCGAGCAGACTGATGCACAATGCAAGATGCTGGGAGCTCGACTTCTCCGCTCGAGCGCTACTTCCTCCGCTCGAGCGGACAACAGAAATCTGGAAATCCCAGATTTGAGTCCCAAGCTCAAAACCAAGTTCAAAAGCAATATTTTCGATCCTCTTGGGCTATTTTCTGGAAAAACTCTTTTAAACACATAGAATAACATGTTTCAAAACTCAATTTAAGAAATCAAGGCCCAAGGGTGTTTCAATTAAATTCAATTTCAAACTAATTTTCAAGAACATGCATGAACAACATTCAAACATGACATGCATGGGTTTCAAACCAATTTCAAGCTTCAAATCTTGCTCCCAAGAGCTCAATAGTTGGAAACAAAGTGAAAACATGGACTTTAACTTAAACATGGACATGCATGTACAATTCTCCAAGAATTCAACTTCAAATTACACTAAAATGGCCATGCATGCATGAATTCAAACATAATTCAACCTCTATGCACTAAAACATGGCTTGATTCTACAATGGAGCCTAGAACATGCAAGATTTAGCTCAATGATACAATTAGGGAGATGAATGATCTACCTTAGTCTTGTAGTTTAAGCCTAGAAGCTCAATTAGACAATCAACACTTCAATTCTTCAAGATTCAAGCTAAAATCCACAAGATGAACTACTCTCTCAAATCCTCTCTCTCTTTGGTCGGTTGGAAGGAGAAGAAATGGCTGAGCAATTGTTATGTTCAAGTGTATACAAGGCTCAAAGATGATTAGGTAGTGGCCCACTAGGAGTGGCAATTCCGTAATTAAGTCCAAGTCTTCAATTAATCAATATTTACTCTAATTTAATCATTCCTAGTCAATTTTCAGATAAATACATCATTAAATCACAAATATTCTATTGATTCCAAAACACTAAACGGTTTCTAATTCGGCCGCCGATAAGGCTTCCAATTAACAGTTCAAACATAAGAATTCAAACAGATATTCAATCAATCAAACAGATGCAATATGCAATTCAATATATAAACTCATTCAATTTCAGTTTCAGTTTCATTCAGTCTGTTCAGTAGTTCCTCCAATTCACTTATCAGTCATTATCAGTTCAGTTTAGCAGTAATCAGTACGTAATTCAGTAATCAGTACGAGGGTTGTTACACTCACTCACCCGATCAAAGATCAGCCTCTACTAATCATGATGTGATTTTTATTTACATTATATGCTCATGTTCCGGTTATTAGGCTAACTTTATTATATGTTGCACACAAGTATAGACTAATTTGCAAAAGTTGGAACATTTTGATTTCATGTTTGTTTGAAAATTATTTTGAATATGTACCACTTGAAAAAGTGATCTCATAAGTATATTCATCAAATTATCCCAATTCAAACAATTAGCCTTCATCCATAGGCATTCAAATAGGTATATCAGCTAAGCACTTAGCCTCATGATATTATGCTTGACATTGCAACACTAACACTCATGCAATATGCTAAAGCAATAAATGTTCACCTAGTACTCCAAGGCAAGCCAAAGAAAATAAAATAGTTAGAAAAATGCATGATCCTAATAATGTAAAATGACTAATGCAACACATAAAACATGCAATTAATAGACTCGGCTAATTGCATGACATGTGAATCAATTTGATAGTATGCAGTTAAGCACATTTTCTTGGATAATAAACAATCGCAACGTTATAATGATGCACTGAGCCAAATGTATGCAAAAATGGATATGGTAAGCATGGTAATGATATGAAAAATGTAAAACATGATACTACCATTATAAGCAGATAAATAAAAGGGAGAAAGACGTGGGGCTGGAAGACATACACACATTGTTACATATTTGCCCTTACGCAAGAGGGTCCAAATGAATGTCTTAGCTAATTATCGAATTAACTAACTATTACAATACCAAAATAAATGAATTAACTATACTAGCTAATTATTTACAAATTAGAACTAACTAATTAATTACAACACAAAATTAATTAATTAAGTAATTAATTATTACAAGTTTATTGCTAAACATAATTTAACGGGCCCTGAGAAATGAGAAATGGCTCATGCATGAAGGCGAATTTTCCACCTGAAAATGACTTCTGTTTGGCTGCCAAAATGCTTCTGTTTTGCAATCAGAAAACTGAATTGTTTTTATCCCAGCCTCTGCTCTGGTTTGCAAGGAAAAAGACACTGCCTGGCTGGTGGCCGGCCAGCCAGAAGAAGTGGTCGGCCGTAAACTAAGGTGGTCGGCCGGCCACTATTTTTTACTACTGCCATACTGCAACTGATAAGAAACAAAGCACAAACAGAGTATTTTCAGGGGTTGTTTGTCCACCTTGCCTCTACTTATCATCAAGCAGATCAAATGAGGGGTAGGCTTGATTTACAAACTATCAATTGACACAAATTCATTGTGTGATGACTTATGGATCAAGGGACAAAAACTCAATAAATAAAGCTAAAAGACCAACAAAACCCTCTCCCTATCATGATATTGATCAAGGGAAGTGATTGACATTGAATCTTGAATCATTATCATCACCAACAAGTATGAAATGACTCAAGATTCAATAGGTTCAATTAACGTCCGATTGAACCCAAGTTGATTTTATTATCTTGTTCCATTTTAGTCCAATTTTATTGCCTCTTTTAATTACCTTTCCATTCATTAGTCATTTTAGTCCAAAAATGAAGATTAAGTCCACTAAAAGGAGAGGAATGTCAAGTAAAAAGTTGTTTTGGGCATGAGAGAGATGTAATGTCTTGGTAATGAACCTCCGAAGAGATTAAACCATTAAACATGGAACGGTCTCTTTCTCAAGCTTAAACAACACTCGGTTGAAATAACTCTCAAAGAAATAAAAATCCAAGAAAAATGGGAAGTTATAGAGGTGATTACATATGAACACAAGTATGAAAATCCTGAAATAAATGCTATCAACTCAAATAGGATGGTGTCTAATGCCTAAAACACCAAACCTATGAGGACCATTACGCTACAAGTATGCTATACAAAACATAAATGAAATAAGCAACTTAAAACAGTCCTAAAACACCTAAAAACAGTGCTGGAATTAAGATGACAAAAAAAAGAAAAAAAAAAAGCTAAAATAACGGAGAAATTAAGCTAGCAAATAAACCAAAGGAGGAGCGGCTAACTCCTCCACCTTTGGGACCTCAAAACCAAGTTTTTAGCCTCTGAAAAAACTCTGAAAATCAGTAGGAAAAAAGTTGGAAAATTGATGGGAAACACAAGGGCAAAAGCTTAGGAAATAAGGTTTAAAGAAGGGTGATTAACCCCTCTACCTGTAATAGTTTTAAGCCATAAGTTTCAGCCCATAAACATAGTGGAAAAATAGTCCAAAAATAGTAAGAAAAGATAGGAAAGAAGTAGTGTAAGAGAGCTAGGAGTTATACCTCTTGAAGAGGAGTAACACTTTGAGTTATAAACCAACAATTTTCTACCCTCAAGAGCTGAATTTCAAGCTCAATCACCTCAACAAAGAGTCCTCAAAATTTGGTTTAGGGAGTCTAGGTAAGGTATATATAGGTTGCAAGGTAAAGAAAGAGAAATAATTTTCAAGAATTTTGCTTCACAAAATTTTCTAACCTCATTTCAAGAGGGGGTCAAGTATATATAGAAAAATATATTACTATCTCAGAAATATCTATATAGACATAGCTGGTGCAGTGCATGCATCTGTAGAGATCGCTAGCATAGTTGGCAGCAAAATATCTGTTTTGCCAGAACACTTGGCCGGTTGGCCACTAGAAAGGCGGCCGTACACTCACTTCTGGCTAGCCAGCCACTAGTTTGCCTGCAGGCCTTTGAGTGGTCAAGCTTGGAAAAAACTGTTTTGATCCAAAAGTGGTGCAAGATTTTTAGGCTTCTGAGACTCAAAACCAGGGCTTCCTGCTAAGGAAATCGAGCTTTTGTCCAACATATAAATTCGTCATTGGGTGATCAATCTGCTGGCACCTAAGTCTTAAGAATGGTCAAAAATGGGGTGTCTACAATTACAAAGTTGTATTAGAAAAGAATGTGATATTTTGATCATTAGATTACTCAATAAATTGCGGTAACTGGTTGTATCGAATGCCATAGAAGTAAATCACTGCTTTAGAAAAAATTAAAACAAACAGAACCAATAACATAGCCAAAAAATATATATCCTGCAAAACATATATGAGTCTCAAGTCTAATGAAGCACAAGATTTTAGGACCCAAACCATAGAATCCACATTCCTTTGCAAATTCTCTATCACCAATAGAGTTGGGACCTACCATAGAAAACACCATCTCGATATAAGTTGAATAGACCACCAAATTAACAGACAAAAAACATCAATTGTATTTGAATTTTACATTAATGAGCAAGCCAACTAGGATTAGATTGAGAGGATTTGTCATGATTATATGTGCACATGCACACAAACAAATGTTGTCCTATCCTAACTGTGTTGACATCCCATTTTCAAAAAATTCCACAAATTGAAAATTTTGCATTGTGTCTAAGTTCACAGCTCTTAACAGTTTAAAGCTTCTTTTTGAAAGTTTCTGTTTTTTGTGCTTGTATGCATGTTGGAAGTGTCTAAGTTCACACCTCTTAACAATCTAAATTATTCCTACTACTAATCCAATGCTGCTCTTTTTACATGTGTGTGTGTGTGTGTGGGGGGGGGGGAGAGAGAGAGAGAGAGAGAGAGAGAGAGAGAGAGAGAGAGAGAGATGGAGATGGGGTATATAGTAATTCTTTAATGAAAACCTCTTTCTATTTCTTTGGTAATTGGAACCAAATCATATGAATTTACATTCTTTATAGCAACAGTTCAGTCTTGGAATTTAAACAAAGGGAAAGCCTTTGATTTCTAATCATCTTAACTAAGACATTCATGTGATTTATGATTTTAAGAAGCAAGAAAGTAAATGAACAATAAAACATTTGCATGGAAGAACTATATAGTTTCAAGGAATGCTAATCTAGTCCCAAAGAAGTAAGAGAAATTTAAGATCTATTTAGGATCAGGTAATGAAAACATTGGGGGTCCTCTATTAATAAAAGCTCTCAATAGTTTTGAGTGTGGGATAGGTTTATATAGCTCTCAGTTTCCAAATCTCACCCTATGGAACAAGATAGAGATGAAAACAACTATAACCTTCACTCACCTTATGCGATAATTATTAAATAGTGATACAAACCAGGAAAATTAAAGGATTTTGACTGAGCCTTAAAATTTACCTGAAAAATGGTTGTTCTAGCATTCCAGACTTCTGAACCCACAAACTGCAACCATGTTCAGAACACATAAACAACCAAACAACAATCTTTAACCTTACAAATAAATTCCTCAGTCTTGTCCATGGCAACATGTTTAATGCTCAATTTGTTTTCTATTATAAATTTGAAAACATATAATCCAAGCCCCACTGTTTTCACCCTATATAATATATAAGGAATAAATTGTCATTTTCTAGTACTCGTAGAAACTAGAATCCATAATCTCTATGCACAAATGATATAAGAAAGCTTTTCTCTCTTTCTCCAGTTCTAACATCCCACATTGCAATTAGAATAAAGAAAAGAAGGAAAGAGAAATGACAAAGGAAAAGAAAGAAAGAAAGGAGAAAAAACCTCCTCCCTAATGTTCAAATTAAAATTGAAGCTCACCTTGCACGACAATATTTCAACTGTACAATCTTCATCTGTTAGGGTCACTTCAAAGTTCAGAAGTTGAACTTTTGGCAAGGTACGCCTGTATAGAAGCTAGCAACGTGGCAAAATAGAAAAGAAAAAGAAAAAAAAAAAAGTAACAACAATAACCATAGGCCAATTGCGTAGCACTAGCACTAAGCAGCAACAATACACAGGCCAGCACAGCAGAACTATATCTGGCTAACACCACTGCAGCATATCAACACCCAAGTGATATTTGATTGAGTTGGTAATTGATTGTGGCATTTAATCAAACACATACAAGACAGATGATGATTCCTCATTGCTATTCATAAATATGTGTAGCATCAACAACTAAAATACAAAAATTCAAAAACCGACATTTAAACCAACCAAATTGTAACATTCCAACACCAACTTAGTAACAATAACACTTAATCATCAAACCATGATCTTCACATTCCAATTCCGAATACGGAATTGTTAATTATAGTAACAGAAATCATTACACAAAACACAACCATATAAATCATAAACAATGTAGTGGCTTAAAAGCAATTTTGTGTTTGTATTAATGCTAATGATCCTAAAAAGGGAGTTTTAACAACTAATATACAAAATCTAACAAACCCATATCTAAACCAACCAAATTGTAACAGTCCAACGCCAACTTAGTAACAATAGCACTTAATCATCACATTGTGATCTTCACATGCCAATTCTCAGTAATGAATTGTTAATTAAAGTAAACAAAGCATATTGTGTGCATGAATAATCAAGGAGATCATATAGGATGATGAGAAAATTGCCATGAAAGACGACAAAAGGAAGAGAATATGTGCTTATTAGTGTACAGGTCAACGTGAAGATGATTAAAATTTTTAGAACTAGTTTAGAAGCCATTGATTATGGTAAAAGGAACACAAAAACCAAAGAAAACCCAAGATTTTAACACGAAATCATAGTTAAAATTTAGGGTTTTTGTGGTCCTTGGAAGATTGGGAGTTGTATGAATTATGGGTTGGGTTTATTTTGAAGCATACATGAGAAACACTGATGGAGGATGAAATATATAGATTATTAATTTATGGATTTGGTTGGTATGTCTATACATGATGAGAGTGTCTGGAAAGAGAGAGAGAGAGAGAGAGGGGGAAAGCAAACTGACCTAAATTAGGAACCGTTGATACATCGGTCACTACACCAATGGAGTATGAACCATTGATACACTGGTGGGCTATAGCTTGTGAAATCAGGAAGCCTCAATGATTTCTTGGTGCTGTTTCATGAAAGTATAGATAGACTAGGGCACAAGAAGTATAGATGGATTGATCTAGAGTTGAACCATTTTTTTTGGGATTGAAATTCTAAACACTAAATCAAAAGCCAAATAGTTGGTGTATTTTGATATATTTTTTGGTTTGGGGGTTTGGGGCCAGAGTATTTCATTTTGGCGCCTATTTTTATTTCGGTCATACTATTCATGACAGAAATTGCGTGTCATGAAAAGTAAAATAATTTTAACGGCTAGTATATGTGCGTCGTGGAAAGTGTACTTTTTAACGACTAACATTTTGTGCGTCGTGAAATGTTCAATATTTTTAACAGCTAGTGTACACGTGTTGTATATAGTTGATGTATTAATGGCATATCATATGCACATCATAGAAAGTTTTATTATTTACGGCTAACATTGCAAGCCATAAAAAAATCATCGTTATTAGCATTCACGACCTACACAATGGACACGTCATGGTTGAGAAATTATTTACGACATGCAAAAAAAGTAAGTCGTAAAAGTGAGAAACCACGGCTTGCATTTACTGTATGTCATTGATGTAAAGCCGTGAAAATCCAATTTTGTTGTAGTGGTTCCTCCATTTCTAAATAAATAGCGGTGGCAATGAGAAGTCAACTGATAGAAATCATTGGACCTTGCTTGTCTTGGACAAAGAAGACAATTTATGGAGGTATTACAACTCACTAAGGCCAAAGAGAGATGATGCACACGACAAATATCTCAAAGATGCAAAACAATTAGTAATGAGTGCAAATTTCTCTGATCCATAATAATGTTTATGTGATGATAATTTTCATAGACTCCCATTAATTTGTGTCTTTGTGTCATTGTGTATAAATTTCTCTGTTATTTAAAAATTATCTTTTTTGCAGCAAGATTATGTGGAGAATTTTTTGAAAGCATGCCTTGAAAGAGAGGCACAATCACAACCCTCATTCAAATTAATAGATTCACAAAGCACAAATTATGACTTTCAATATGTCAACAATGTTCCACAACAAGCCAGTGATTCATAAGTTTCATAAAACATCTATAAAAAGGATAATTTAATTTGAATGTTTCTCAAAACTAATTATACCTATAATTTGTATGCAGTGGATTGTGGCCTCTTTGTGTGTTACATAATGAGATAATATATCAACCATAAACCTATCAACTCAACATTGTCAACACAAGATGTAAGGTTGATGAGGACAGAAATCATAGAAAGATTTGCGACCGAAGTCGGCTGGTCATGGACAGAACCAATTCAAATACCACCAGAATAAGTACCAAAAGTATAATAGTGAAAGGACACTGGTGAAAGAAAGACAATGCACACAATGCAATTAGGAATAACCATTCAATACTTTTTTTCATATATTGAAGGAATGATGATGTTTGAGATATATGTATATATCTTTTTTTGACTAATGTAAACTTCAACATTTCATAACTATCAATGGTTAAATATAATTTTTTTATAATGCATGCTAAGTGGTGATTGTCAACACAATACACACAGAGAAAATTATATGTCTAAATAAATTTCTCTAGTTTAAAGTTACCAGAATTTCACAGAGAAATTTATCTCATATCATGCAAAGAGGGTGCCTATATGATCATGTAATTTGTAACGCACTGTGTTAATACAAACAATTACACAGAGCAATTTTCTCTGCTATTGGCAAATTTCTCTGGATGAATTTGACTAGTATTATAAACACACTGCCCAAAGTATGTTTGAAGAAACACAATGCAGAGAGTGATTTTCTCTGCTATTGGCAAATTTCTCTAGATGAATTTGACTAGTATTATAAACACACTGCCCAAAGTATGTTCCAAAAAACACAACACACAGTAATTTTCTCTACTATTGGCAAATTTCTCTAGATGAATTTGACTGGTATTATAAACACATTGCCCAAAGTATTTTTCAAAAAACACGATATACAAAGTAATTTTCTTTGCTATTGGAAAATTTTTCTGAATGAATTTGATTGGTATTATATACACACTGTCCAAAAGTATATTTCAAAAAACACAAATACAGAAAGTAATTTTCTTTGCTATTGAAAAATTTCTCTAGATTAATTTGATTGGTATTGTCACGACCCAACCCTCGCCCCACGGGACTAGAGACATAACTGGCTAGTAATCCAAGATTATCAAAGGTCTGCTTAACAGTTAATACTATAAGGGGCTGGAGAAAGCTAATAATATCACAATACATCGTCCAATGAGTTATGAAACTAAAATGAATAAACCCCCCTATATGTGCACCATTATACAATCACAAATACTATATCATATACATGTACCAAAAACATATACAATACCTAGGGAATTAATCCCTCAATTAATATTCATAAACAAAAGATCTTCGCTATGAGTCACTTGATCACTTAATAAAAGGGTAAATTCATAACCACCCAAAAGCCTTGGAGTTAGACCCAAACGAAACCTTGAAGGGAGGCACAACGGTTGGCTTGACAACTAGAAGGTAGGTTGACGCCCTTAAGTCCTTTCTTGAGCTTGATCACCTACATAACAAATATAAATTATGAGCCAAAGCCCAGTGAACAACAATGTGTAAAGAGGTTAGGAATAATGTCTGTTTAAACATTAAAGTGAAGTCACATAACAGTAGTATGTTCGTTAAAGCATATCAATCATATAACTTGATATCTCGTACACATTTGGCCATAGTACTATCACCCCCAAGCGAGGGCCACATGAATATAAGTCACGATATTGTTACCCCCGGGCAAAGGCCATGTGAACATTGACCATAGTATTATTACCCCTGGGTAAGGGCCACGTAAACATATTGCATGGAGTGGACTCACTCATTCCGTAAATCATATCACTATAGAATAGACTTTAACAATAACAATAACAATCAGAAAGAATCATAACTCAAACATAGCTTTACTGTATTGTCCCTCACAGTTAATTCTGTCTAGCACGTGGGCGTCTGACCTACATAGACACATGAAAGCGTAATGGTTCAATATACAGTCCTTTCGTTCAATTAGTCATTATCTGTTACTGATCCGTTACTTATTATTTAACTTGATCGCATTCATTCTTTCCTTTCCTCTTGTGTTCATACAATACGCATGCACATGGAAACAATTGAAAATCATGCAATTGAAGGCTCGGAAGTCAGAGAAAACAAAAGGAAAATCAAACTGGGCTGGCCCTGTTGGCCGCATGAGCAGGTGAACTTCAGAATCAACTTTGGCCAAAATAAGGTTGGCCATTCGTGCGGTGGCCCGAGCTACTCGAGCGATCTGGGTGAAAAACCAGTTCGAATTTTTGCTAAAAATGGAGCTTTTCCCTTGTTCAAACCCAATTTCATTTTACACAAAAGAAGGCTAAAAAACACTTCAAACAATAAAGCAAGGCTCAATTCTCAAATAGGACTGCAAAATCATGAACTTTTAGTGTACAATCTCAATGTATGCAAAGTTTGAGTGTTAAAGTTAAAACCCTTAAAATTTTCTCTTCAAATCCTAAAATTCATACAAGATGTAGGTAAGGAAGCATGAATGATGCCATGTATTACAAGGATAAGAGCTTACTACTTTTACTTCTTTACTTTAGGGTTTCTATCATCACTTTAAACTACCTAACTTCTCAATTCATCTTAATTTCTATGATTTCATGGGTAGACAAATTTAATTCTTGAAATTAAAGGAAAATTTCTTACCTTAGATGGGTAAATTGGTGAAGATTTGGCTTAAGCTCTCTTACTCCTCTTCTTCTTCTATCTTTCTTCTACTTCTAGGGCTCTCTCTCTCTCTCTCTCTCTCTCTCTCTCTATCCTAGACTCCTCTTTTATTGACTTGAGTTAATAAGCTAATGAGCTAGTCCCAATTTTCTTTAATCAAATTTTAAGCTTAAACTTAATTCAATCCAATTCACTTAATCAAGTCAATCCTCATTATAGCCTAATTAACTTAACCTAGACTTAAACTTGCTAAGGTGAATTAGACTCTAACCACCTAGTCCAACATTTAATTGCAACCTTCTAATTTAACGAATCAGACAGGTCTTTTCACACAGTATCATATCTGTTACTCAAAACATATACCAAACAATTCATGGCACATAATTTTCATACATATGAGCATATAAATCACATAAAGGCACATAATTAAAGTAATTTTCAATTTGACTGGTAATCAAGGAAGCGGGTGTTACATGTATTATAAACACACTGCCTAAAGTATGTTTCAACAACACAAGTGCATTGATCCAGAAATTACATAAAAAATTTGAGAGAAAATACTAAACACAACACACAACAGACACATTATTTTTGTAATAAGATCCATACCCATACAAATTTCTATCTATTAACCAACATTGAAAAATGCAACATAAATTCCTCTAACATCCTCAACTGTATTATTCAATCAATAAAATGTATTATCCTCAACTATTCAATAATGGTTCTTTGCATGCTCTTTTATTATGGCAACCAATACTCCCACATCGACTACACTTCATCACCCTTTTAAACTCTTCAGTAGAAGCAATTTTATTCTTCTTTGGCCTCCCAGCTGGTCTCTTACTCAGCAGAGGTAAAATCATAGCATCATCAATGTTACACACAAGTTTTTCAACAGTTGGAACTGGGCTAATCGAAAATGAGCATGCTTGATGATATATATCAGCATAAAAAAATGGTTCAACAAAAGAATTCAAATTCTTTCTACTTTTAAAAATTGCAGTAACAATATGTTAACATAGATACCCATTTACTTCCAATTTTCGACATTAACAAGTTCTCAACCCAAGATCAACCATAAACAAAGGAAAACAATGCACTTCACACACATTATCAGATGATAAACTCATATTCCACGTCCTCCCATCCATGAAAGCCTTCTCTAACACATTATCCATACAAGGACAAAGAACTTTATGCCATTTACTAGAAAGCAACCTTCTATCAGACCTCATATTCATGATTTGCAACCGTATCATGTCCACCAAATTTGTTATTGGCAAGTGCCAAGTTTCTCGTATCCATAAATTGAATGACTCAGCAACATTTGAATACATTTCGCTACAACGTTTCCCCTCGAAATATGCATCACTCAAATTTTCATATGGTAAACTTCTCAAGAAAACACTCACAATGTCGCATCTCTCACCTTTAATTCATTTAACTTGAAATGGAATGATGCCTTTGTTAGCGCATATGCACATTCTGAAAACTTGGATCAGATTGTCTCCCTAACCAAATTTGTCTTTCCACATGATAACCTATCCCTCAAATTTGTTTTGAGATGTTTAAGACAAAATCCATGATAGCAATTAGGGAAAAACCTGGCAATTCTTTCCACAAATACCACAATGTTGATCTGATATGAAACTTATCACCCTCTCCAATCCCAATAATTCACATAAATGTTCAAGGAACCAACACCAATTGTCTTTATTCTCAGCATCAACAACGGCAAAAGCTATAGGAAAAAATCCTACAAAACAAATAGGAACAAGCACATTAGATATACACATGCAGAGAAAATTAGAACAATAAACAACCAGAGAAATTTCACACTGCCAAAATCCAAAGAAACTCTACACAATGGCCAAATCTAGAGAAAATTCACACAGTGCCAACATCCAGAGAAAATTCACATGGTAACCAAATCCAACATCCAGAGAAAATTCACACAGTGGCCACCTTCGAAGAAAATTCACATAGTGGCAACATCCAGAGAAAATTCACACAGTGACCACCTCTAGATAAAATTCACAAAGTGGCCACCTCCAGAGAAATTCACACAATGGCCACATCTAGAGAAAATTCAAAGTGCTAGAGAAAATTCACAAAACATAACCATAAAAATAGAAAATTCACTCAATTCCCACATGTACAGAAAATTCACATACTTAAAGAAATTAGATATATTTATAATTACCTTCATTTCCATCTTTCCCTGTCGCAGCAAGCATAACTCCTTTGTATCGTCCTTTAAAAAATGTTCCATCAAGAAACAACAATGACCGACAATATTTGAAACCAACAATGCATGCATGAAAAGCCACAAACGCTCTTTTGAAACGCTTGTTATCTTCAAAATTTAACTCAAAACAACTACCTGGATTGTTCTTCCATGCCTCATCAAAATACCACCATAATTGATCGAATGACAAATAAGAATCCTCATATGTACTACCTTTTGCTTTTTCAACCCCCAACTAACCGTAGTTATAACTGATTGAGATCCCATACTTGTCTTTCATTTCTTTGACAACATCCACTGGATGAGTTAAAGGCTCCGCACTTACTTCTTCAAGTCTCAACCCAGAAACTAAGCTAGAAGTCATCCTACCATGTTTACTAGTACGAATCGCCACACCATACGTATGTTCATTGTTCAAAGTTCTTATGTAAAAGAACTTATTTGTTTTTTCAACTGAAGTATGTACACGCCATATACATCCCCTTGATTCTTTATATACACATTCTGTCGTAACCCTTAACTTGTCATTGTTAACATACGTAAACTAAAAACCAACCTTAATAGCACACTTGCACAAAATAGTATGGAACTCAACCACACCACCCTCAAACTTTCCAACACTTCTAATATTATTTCGCCAACCAGCTGACAATAACACATTTTCTTGGTGAGAACAAAACTTAGAGAGTGAATTTCTTTCAATATCCACAAGTCTATCACATTCACCATGCACAATATCTACCCAATTAGACCCTACTTCATCATCTTGATCAGAAGTGCTACACCTAATAACTAAAACATCAACTATATCAACACCATGTGCATAACAACCCTCAACATATTTAGAAAATCAATATTATTTCGAATCATACAATTCGTATGGCCCACAATAGAATATGAAATACAAATCGTCTCAGGTTTCAAATTCTCCAATGTTTTATACAAAATGCCAACCAATTCTTCAAAATTCAATTCGTATGAAACATAAATGACAATAGTATCATTCCCATATTTGCACAGCAACAATACTGCACTGTCTATCTAAACTAAAAGAAAAAACCAGACAAATAACTTGTTCAATATAAAAACACTTAAAAAGCACAACATAAAAGTTCAGAGAAATTGGTAATAATTATAATTTTCTATAGATTATAATAACAAGCTTATAATTTTCTCTAAACTCAAATAAAAGTCCAGATAAATTTACGAATTTATATTCACCTTCAAGATAACAAAAACAAAATCACAGAGAGAATTAATTAGTCCACCTTCAAGATAACAAAAACAAAATCACAGAAAAAATTAATAAGTCCAGAGAAGATCACAAAGAAAATTAATGCTAACTATTAAACACAATCATAGACAAAAATCACAAAGAAGATCTGTTATGAAATTATAATCTTCTTTATGATTTTCACTAGACTACAAGTTTCCAATTTTCTCTGTGATTTTTGTTAGATTATAATGACAAACCTACAATTTTCTCTAGAATTCAAAGAAAAGTGTAGAAAAATGAAAAGTGCAAAAAAAAGAAAAAGAAAAAAAAGAGCTGATCTCCAAATACAAATAACAAAACTTATAATTGATAAGCATGTAACAGAGAACAAAAAATCAACTCTAAATATCAAAATCAACTCCATTGTCAATAACAAAGAATGAAGAATCAACTTCAAAAATAAAAAAACTACACTGAGCTGCCCCCCGTCTCTCTCTCTCTCTCTCTCTCTCTCTCATTGATCAAAACTAAAAACAAAAACCTAATTCAAAATATACTCGAAAACTAATATGAAATCGGAATCCTTACTTACAAATCAAATGAAAAATCAAAAACTTACACTGATTGTTAAACTTACCTGATTCAACTCCACTGCAAATCAAATCAACACGACTTCAACACTTACACGATCAACAACTACAGAATCCCTAGAAAATCTCCAAGAAAATCTGCATCATCAAGTTCTCCATGAAAATCCCCATCATCAAGTTCATCCCAACATAAGGGGTGTTTGTTTCAGCTTTTAAAAGCTAACTTATAGCTTTTAGCTTTGAAAAAGTTATTTTGAACTGTTTGGTTAAACTTATTTCAAACAGCTTCTGATTCTAACAGCTTATTTTAACTCAAAAAAACTGATTCTGAAAAGCTGCTCACCCCTTACTTCTGATTATCAGCTTCTGATGTAGACATGTTAATTTATGGTTATACTCTTAGATTTTTTTATTTTTTATTTTTTTAAAAATAGAAAAAGACCCAAATGGACTACAAATTATTATTATTATTTTTTATGAGAAATGTAAATAAGTAGTAAATAACAAAAAATAAAAATTAATTGAAAAAACTATTTCACAGCTTATTTAACAAACACTACTCAGCAACTTAAATCTATAATCCAACAGCTACACCAAACAGATTAACAACTTCTGATTAAAGTCATAATCTATAATCTGTTAAGTTATAATCTATAAGTTGTTTTAACAGCTACACCAAATGAGGCCATAATCTCCTACAAAATTGCAATATAATCTTCAGTTTCCAAAATTGAAAACCACGTATATTATAAAGAAGGGTAAAATAGGTGTTTTGTGACTTAAAATAACATTGAGGGACCTTAGGCATCAAAAAATATTATTGTGGATCTCTCCTCATACTAAAAGTTGAGTAGGGATCTTAGACCAATTTTTTCATTAAAAAGTATAATATTTAAATTCACTAAATACCAAAAATATAAAATTTAAAAAAAAACCAAAATTTTAATATATTTTCATATTCTTGTGTATTTATTGAATTTTTAAATTTTTTTTTACAAATATTTTACTTTTAAGTACATTTAGGTTAGGTGCATCTAAAAAGTAAAAAAATTACTTAAAATATTACAAAATTCACTAAAAATGAAAAATAAAATACTCAATTTTCAGAAAATTAAATTCTAAAAATTGGAACGAAACCTAGATGAATCTAAAAAATATTATTGATTTGTTTTTTAAATCCATCTTGTGTAGACGAATCGAAAAAAGTATAAAATTTTGAAATTTCTTGAAAAAAAATAAAAAAGCCACAATAAATCTAAAAAATTAATTATTTTTTGGCTTTCTTTTTCTTTTCTAAACTTTTTTAGAATTTTATAAAAAAAAATTATTTTTTTCGATTTGTCTGGTCAAACTGGATCTAGATAGTTAAAACTTTTGAATTTTTTTTTTTAAAATTACTAAAAATAAAAATAAACTAAAAACAATTACCAAATAAACAAAGGAAAAATATCAAGGAAAAATATAATTTAAGTGGGATGTAGAAAAATAATAACATATTAATTAAAAAACTTTATAATATTAAAAAAATAATTTAAAAGTTTTTTCATGAAATTGTAATAATTTTTACATGTTATCTCGGACATGCTATTTCTCCATAAACAAATCGCAAACATCGTAAATCCCAAGTAATTAATCTAGTGAGTAAGCTTAGGACCCAAAATTTACTTTTAGGTTTTACATTCAACTCTTGTTAAGTGTTATTAATTCTTTAAAATCACGCCCACCAATTGTACTCGACATTTAAACGAACCACAAAAAAGAAGTATTTTACATAAATCCTAAAATTAGTAAAAGTACTCATAAACTGACCATAAAAAAATCCCAAATACCGTAAGCACTGCCTAACCACCTAATAATAATATTTAAGAGCTCTAATTTTAGAGCTCTAATGTAATCTATACTGTATATTAAGTAAAAGAGGGTTTTTAATCCCAAGTCTTGTGGGAGCTCCAAACTCTCAATCTAAATTTCTTGATTTTTTGATTTAAAAAAAAAAAAAAAATCTTAACATTTATTAACTTTTCACAACTCCCAAGTCTTACCCTTATAATAATACTTTAATGCATTAAGAACAAGCATAAAAAACAATTCTTGAAAAAGTCTAACACATATGATTATTATCAAAATATTAAACTTTAATATAATATAATAAAAAAAAGAAGACATTTAATTCCTTGAAAAGTCCAACACATATGATTATTATCAAAATATTAAACTTTAATATAATATAAAAAAGAAAAAAAAGAAGACATTTAAAAAAAAAAAAAGACATTTAAAAATCGCAATTCACATACATAGATAATTGTAAATATATTAAGGAAAAGAGGGTTTCTAAACCCCAAGCCTTGTAGGAGTTCCAATCTCTCAATCTTAATTTTCTAAATTTTTTATTTAAAAAAAAAACCCTCATCATTTATTGATTTGGTCAAAATTCCCTGATTAGCAATTATTAACTTTTTCCAATCCCATGTTTGCATTTATTGATTTGGTCAAAATCCTTGATTAGCATTTAAAATCCACTCATACAATATGATATAAAAAAGGAAAAAAAGAAGACATTTAAAATAAAATAAAAAAAGACATTTAAAAATCTCAATTCACATATATAGATAATTGTAAATATATTAAGGAAAAGAGGGTTTTTAAACCCCAAGCCTTGTGGAAGCTTCAATCTCTCAATCTTAATTTTCTAAATTTTTTATTTTAAAAAAAAACCCTCAGCATTTATTGATTTGGTCAAAATCCCTTGATCAGTATTTATTAACTTTTTCCAATCCACATGCCTGCATTTATTGATTTGGTCAAAATTTCTAATTAGCATTTAAAATCCCCTCATACAAATAATTATAGATACATCTCGTACATAGTTACTGTAGTAGCGTTTTTAATTTCTCTTGTACACTATGGTTAGTGATAAGATTATTAAATTATTTTTATAAAAAATCTGAAAAAACATAATTTATATATTAAAAAAAATTAAAATAAATATAAATATCTATAATTATCCCGTGTATAGCACGGATGATAAGCTAGTTCTAATAATGTGAAAATATTTATGTAAATGTGAGACGCACACTCCTCTCTCTATTCTCTCTCTTTCCCCTCATTAAAGTTTCATTCAAAATTCTTAAATTAGAATTATATATTCTTACCAATCACAAAAAAAAAAAAAAAAAAAAAGTGAGAAATTATTGTCACGGTTACTCTTATGTCAGCAATTATTATGTAATTCCAACAATTATGGACCCTAGTAAGGGAAAGGAACCATCAGGGGGGTCAATCCATTCTCAATTTGCTTGCGTGTCCCTCTGATTTTGGCACGTGTAAAACAAATCGCCAAAACCTCGATCAAAAATGAGTGAGACTTTTTTTTTTTTATTTTAAGATCTTACAACTTTCAAAATAATTTATACCACTCATGATATGATATGTGGGTCTACTTTTATATATATATATATATATATATGTGGCCCACATTATGAGTGTGGATCACTTTAAAGTTGTGGAGGTTTCCCCAAAAAAAAAAAAAAAAATCTCTACCATTGTTGAAATTTGACAAAAGCGTATTTTGATAATTGAGTTAAAAATGAGTTTTTTAATTTTTAAAATCATATCACTTTTCTATTATATATATTTTTTTATTAAAAAATTTAAAAAATTAATTTTTAATTTACTTTTCAAAATAAGTCAAAATTGTTTTAAGGGCAAATTACACTAACAATCTCTATAGTTTGGGGCTTGTGTCAGTTTAGTCCCTAACTTTTTAATTGTGACACATTTGACTCTGAATTTTAAATCTTGTTCCAAATAAGGACAATTGAACATACCATTGCTTAATTTCAAGAGTAAAATCGTCAATTTGATAAAATATAAACTAATTTGACAAAAATAAATTTCAAAAAATATTTTAAAAATTTTAAAAATTATTTCTACCCTTCAAAAATAAAATTATGTAAAAGTGATAAAAATTAATAAAAATTACATCATTAATTTTTAAAAATTAATTTTACATGATCATTATCCAAATACATAATAAATGGTAAAAAAAAAAAATAAATGTCTAAAATATTTATTAATTTTATATAATTTTATCTTTAGTAGGTAGAAATAATTTTAAAAAAATCAAAAATAATTTTTTGACATTTATTTTTGTCAAATTAATTTCTATTTTATCAAATTGATGATTTTTCCCTTGAAATATTCAATAATATCTTCAATTGTCCTTATTTGGAACAAGATTCAAAATTCAGAATCAAATATGTCATAATTGAAAAGTCAGAGACCAAAATGATACAAATCCCAAATTATAGGGACCGTTAGTGTAATTCACCCTTGTTTTAATGTTACATTTTTATACCTTATGACGTGACACAATATTTGTTGGATATCTGTTACTTTAAGGACAAATTACAAATATACTATTTTAAATTTTTTTAATATGTAATTATTTTTTGTAATTTTAAAAGTTATATTTGCCTCTTGAAATTTATAATTTCATATCAAATGAAATTACTCTTTTTTATTAATAAATTATTTAGCAATGCTACATTCACAGAATTTTAACTTGCTCAAATTTGTGCATGCCAGTTGTCTAACCGATCATCTAATTGGTCGTCTAGCCAGTCATCCGGCAACAAAGGTAAAAGTCGCAGTTGACAAAGTTTGCACTGGTTGTCTGGACAGTCGAGCGGCATGCACAAATTCAAGCGAATCAAACAAACTCAAATTTGATAAATTAATCATTTTTCTAAATTATTAAATTAATTAATAATTTTTAATAATACCATAAATATATTTTAATTAATAACTCAACAATTTGCAACATCAAACCACAAATCACAAATTTTTACAATACCAACTATAAAATTTTGGATATTTATTATGTTAATTTATAGTAAAATTATGCATTTTATGATTTATATTATAAAATTTTATAATAAAATTATAAAGAGTGCACACCATAAAATTTTTTGTATAATTATTTTCAATTCTCCACTTATTTGCAATTCTTCTATGTTCATATCACCTTTTTTTTCATTTCATTTGGGAACAAACAACGTAGATAAGGATTAAGTCTAGGACCACACGTCCATTTCCATATTTGCGTCAACAATGGGTGTGCGGTGGAAATTGAAAATGTGTTATAAGGTCTACGTTTAAGATGAATTTAAGTTATGTATTGATATTTTGGGAGTAAAATTTATGAGCTTATAGTATTAAAATAATGCCAATTATACTCTTCATTTTTTTTGTTAGTTAAAATATATAAAATATATTTTTATTTATGTACTCCAACGGTGCTCTTTATTTTACTTATATATACACATAAACCATGTAAATAGCCTTCCAAAACTCTTCAAATATAACTAACCTTATAAAATTTTACTGAAATAGCTGTTATAATTGGAGTGACTACCAAGCCTGATTTAAAGAGTCCTTAGGCCCTGTTTGTTTTGGGTGATAAAGGAGGGGATTGGACAAGAATAGATGTGGGACTCACTATAATGGAGTTTGTTTGCAAAATAGGAGAGGGAAAATTCTACCATACATAAAAGTGGTTTTCATGTATGATACATAAAATAAAAAATAAAAAAAAGGACCATTAGATTTAGATAAGATGAATGCTAGCCATTGAATGAGTAAATAGTAAAACTAAGGTCTCGTTTGGGAACAGGCTAATTTAGTAACTTTTTGGCTATTTGGTTAAAATATGTGCTAAAAAAAACTACTATGTTTGTGATGACTTTTTGACTTTTTATGAAAAGATGTGCAAAAAGTAGAGAGAAAAGATAATTTTTGATTTTTTGGTATAGGTTGTTGGCTTTTTGGCTTTTTTAATAACTTTTTGACTTTTTAGCTAAACCGGCCTGTTGCCAAACGAGGCCTAAGTAAAAAAAGTAAGATGCTTTTTTTAAAAGTAAAGTAGTTTTAGTTAATTTTGAAATTAAAAAATAATAATGATAACTTACAATTTGCTACAAATATGCTTACTATTTGATATTTACTCACTTACTATTTGTTATGAATGAATTTAGTATTTTAAATATTACCTGCTAAGTAAGTCACCTTCATGTCTTGAAAATTATGTTCTCTTTTGCATCTTAAATTAATTTTAAATATATAAAATTAATGACACACCATATTTAACTATTTTCCCTCCATATTTTGTTTATGATTTGTAAAAAGTAAAATATGATATGTAAATATTAATTTATTAAAATTTCTTAAAATTTACCAAGTTTTTAAAATAGCCATTATTGTGAAAAATTAATTTTTGATATAATATTAAAGACAAATAAAAAAGAAAAAAATTGTAAACAAAATATTTTTAAATTGTAAGTTATTTAAACTTATTTTTAAAAACATTAAATTAATATATATATATTACCTACAACACCTCAAAATAGTAATTACTATTTAAGGACATGTTTGGTAACGTTTATAGTTATAGTTTTTTATGTAAGTATAATTTCATTGACTAGTGACTTAAGTCTATTGAAGTGGTGTCTTGTTGATTGGTAAGTCATATTTAATTAAGTAGTAAGTATAGTTTGATTGAGTAGTAAGTAAAAACTCATTTAAGTAATAATTAAAGTCTAATAGAGTATTATTAAGTAGTAAGTGGTGTTAATTGAGTAGTAAGCAAAGTATAACAAAATCGTTAGTGGAGACTCATTGAATAATAAGTGAAGTTTAATTACCATTCAAAAACGCAATATTTACCATTCGTTCTATTCTACTTATAACTCTTTGTTACTGAACTTACCACTTACCATTTTATCACTTAGTATTCTACTTACCATCTTTACTTGTTATTTCCTAATTAATTTGCTTGTACTTATTGTAGATGGAAAACAACATTGAGCAAAACAAGAATAATATTATATATGAATTAGATGATGATAATGATGATACTAATGATGGTGAGTATAATGAAGATGATATCATCAATTGTAATGATCTCCTAACTGAAAGAGATGTTAAGTGACTAGATGAATTAACTGAAAAAGACGTGTTTAAAATAACATTTTGATTCGGATGAAAATAGAGAAAGATTTTATAATTCGTATGCTAAGGTGAACGGCTTTAATATTTGAAGGGACCAGTTGTATAAAGGCGAGAGTAATATGGTCATATCTAGGATGTGGGTTTGCACAAAAGAATGGCATAAACAATCCAAATACCTTGAGGTTGAAGAACATGAAAGAGAACCAAAATATTTAACTAGAGTTGGTTGTCATGCTTCTTTCCGTATCAAATACAATCGGAGTAGTTTTAAATATGAAGTGAATGAAATTTTCAAACATCATAATCATTCTATGATAGGACCTCTTGGTGTTCAATTTCTTCGCTCACATAGAAATGTTATAAGTGCTGATAAGGCACAAGGCTATGCAATGCATCATATAGATATGAGGACAAGTCACGTTATGGACTTTGCTGCACAACAAGTAGGTGACTATGAGAATGTTGGGTTCATACAAAAGAACAAGTATAACCATTTTGGGACTATGCGTAGAGCGCAAATGGTCAATGGTGATGCAGTAGGTGTTTTAGCTTACTTATGTGGTAAAACAGTGCGATATCCAATGTTTTATTATAAATATGATGTGGATGAAGAAAATTGATTAAATAATTTGTTTTGGACAGACGATAGATCTTGAATAGATTATTTAGGTTTTGGTGATGTGTTGATGTTTGATTCTATGTATCGGCCAAATGCATACAAAAAGCCTTCACTAGACTCCATTTACTACACAATAAGCTTCCATTTATTACTTCATTATACTTTACTGACTACTCAATTTTGGTTTCACTTACTACTCAATGAGTTTCCATTTACTATTTCAATAAACTCCACTTACTACTCAATGAGCTTCCATTTACTACTTTACTAAACTCCACTTACTACTCAATGAGTTTTCAATTACTATTTCATTACATTTTACTTACTACTCAATTTTGGTTTCACTTACTATTTTACTAGACTTTACTTACTACTCGATGAGCTTTCACTTACTACTTCATTAGACTGTACTTACTACTCAATGAGCTTTCACTTACTACTTCTCTAGACTCTAATCAGCTTCTACTTACTATTTTACTAAACTCCACTTACTACTCAATGAGCTTTCACTTATTATTTTATTACATTTCACTTACTACTCAATGAGTTTCCACTTGTTACTTCACTATGCTCCACTTACTACTTAATGAGTTTCTACTTACTATTTCACTAGACTCCACTTACTGCTCAATGAGTTTCTATTTTCTATTTCATTACACTTCACTTACTACTCAATGGGTTTCCATTTCTACTTCACTAAACTTCACTTACTAGTTAATGAGCTTCCATTTAAATAAAATGTAATGAAGTAGTAAATGGAAACTCATTAAATAGTAAATGCGATTTAATTAAATACGATTTAATAAGTAAAGTCTACTGTTATTAACAAACTTACTATTGAAATATAAACAAAATACTACTCAACAAAACTTCAACCGAGCCATGGGAAAAATGAAAAAAGAAAAAGTGTGGTCAAAATAGAAAGAAGGCGATAGTGATGTTTAGGGATGGGAGAAGAAACGACGGCGATGGTTCAAAATAGAAAGGAGGCCACGACGATGTTCAGGGAAGGGAAAGGATGTTGTGGTGATGGTCGGAGATGGAAGAAGAGACAACAACGAAAGTCTGAGATGGGAAATGAGGTTGCAATGATGGTTGAGGATGGAAGAGTGTACAATGGTGAAGGTCAAGAATAGAGTTAGGGTGGCTAGTTAAGGGGAGGGCTAGATAGAGTTAGGGTTTGCAGAATTTAGTAGATAAAGTTAGGGTTTATTAGATAGAGATAGGGTTTGCCAGAAGAGAAATGGCTGGATGATAAAGATGAAGGTAGAATGGTCTTTTTAAATTTTAATTTCACAATAATTAAAAAAAAATGAAGCCCACTCTGGATGATTAAGAAAGCTTATTATTAAAATATGATAATGTGAATTTTAAGATAAATTGCAAATAAATATTCCGATTTTTACTTAAAATATAAAGTACTTCTTGTGGTTCTAGAAATTGTAAATACTCTATTGTTAATATTTTTTTTATTTAATAGAAGTAATACAAAAAAGTCTTAAGGAAATAGCATATTAGCTGCAGTTATAAAAATAAATTACAAATCAGTAGTAAATTTTACCAATATTAATAATGAAAGTCTTAAACTTTTCATGTATGTGTAATATTTTTTTTGAAAGTATCACTAGATAGTAATTTTTCAAAAAATAAATGGTCCGTTTGGTTTAGTTTTTAGAATCAATTTTGAAAGATAAATTTTCTAAAAGAGCTAATAAACTTGTTTGGTTTTGAGATTTCAAAACTAATTTTTGGATTTTTGGGTTTTTGAATTTTTTATTTTTCGTGTTTTGTTGTATTTTGTAAATTTATTTTTATTTTTCAATTTTTTTTTAATTATAGTTTTAGGTTCACATAATCTAAATATACTTTTTACACCTATTTTTTTTATTTTTTTGTTTTAGTCAAATTTTTTACTTTTGGGGTTTTTCAAAAATAATTTTTTAGTTTCAATTCATATTTTATTGTTTGCAGTAAACTTTTTAAATATTTTAATCAATATTTTTTAGTTTTAGATCCACTCAATCTAAATACACTTAGGATATATAAAATTTATGAAAAAATATTTTAAAAAATCACTTAATACTAACAAATATACACACAAAAAAAATTTAGTTTTTATCCAAAAAAATTTGATGAACTTTTTTTTTTTTTTTTGTGCAGCATTTTTTTTTTTTTTTGTGAACGTAAAAATATGATGTTCCGCATACTTCAATATAGATATCGATTCAATTAATTTAACTTTGGTAATAGAGATAAATTTAGAATAGATTTGAAATAGTTTTAAGAATAGAGATAAATTTGGAATATGTTTGAAATAATTTTGTGAATAGAGAAAATTTTGAAATAATTTTGAGAATAGTTTTGGAAATGGAGATAAACAAATAAATTTTTGATTTTAGACTCTCAAAAATCGTTTTGAAAATTCAAACCAAATGATAGTCAAAATTTTTAAGTACTCTTTTATATAACAATAAAATAATTTAAATTATTTATTAAAATACATTTCTGACATCACTAAAACAATTAAATGTGTTGATAATTTATTAATAAAAATAATTATTTATTATGTGATTAAAAACTTGAAGAGAGGAAATATAAATTTCAAAATTACAAAAAAATAATTTATATTTTAAATGGAAAAATTATTCATAAATCATATTTTGGTAAATGTTACACTAGTTAGTCCTGAGTGTTTTTTTATTAAACCATTTAGTCTTGCTTATTTTTGGTATAATAATTTTTTTAATTTATTATATATCATGTTTACCTTTTTGCCCATATTTTGTTTTGTTTTTTGATGTTTTTCTGGTGTTTGTTTATTAAGGATATACTGTAACATTCCTTTTATTAGGAGGGAATTTCGTGGATATCAATGACAGAATAAGCCTCCGAATCAACTAAATTTTGACCATTACTTTCATTATTATGCCAAATACTTCAAATACAATCACGAGCAATGTCAATGGTGATGTCGGTGTCGGAGCCAAGAAACCCATTAAGACTACAGCTTTCAACGATTAACCCTAGCAGAAAATGCTACATAAACACTATGTTCTTACCGAGAGCTCTGGCTTCTATTTCGGAGAACACGACGGCCATTTCTAATGTTGAAGAATAATGTTTGATGAATAATGTTGAAGATGTAGTTGATGTTGGTGATGTTTGATGTTCACAATGTTTGATGAATAATGTTGAAGATGTAGTTGATGTTGGTGATGTTTGATGTTTGATGACGTTGCTCATGTTGATGATGTTTGCTGATGTAGTTAATGTTGTTGATGTTCAAAAAGAAGGGAAATCATAAAAAGACCTATAGTAAGCTTTTTGGGTATTTTTGTCATTACAACATTAGTAAAAACTTACATTTACCCTCTATCAAAAAAATATTACGTGTTAAATAAATGGGTATATACATAATTAATGTTCAAATAGGACTTATTAGTCTATAAAATAAAAGGTAAGACTAAATAATTTAACAAATTAAGATTTGAAATTTATCAATGTTTTGCCCATTTGAGTGTATTTATAATTTACTCTTACTTTTATTACTCCGCTACATGACAAAAACGTTGCAACTCTCCAAATTGTTGGGCAGAGGCCGGTACAATGACAAAAAAATAGTGCAACTCTCCAAATTGTTGGAAACTTCTATCATACAAAATGGTAGTTTTGGTGTATGAATAAATATTCATTATTGGATTTGGGTAAGGTATTATCTTGACTATTGATGAGTAAATAATTAATATTTAGTTGGAAAAGCAAGGTAGATTCTCACAAACAAGATAGTTTTGAGTATTTTAATAAAATATTTATAAAATTAGCTTAGGAGTCCTTTGGCAGCAAGTTAAAAAAGTTAACTTTTAGGCTTTTTAACTTTTTTACGCAAAAAAGTCAACTTTTTTATCAAAAAAGTCACCAAAAAAGTCAAAAAAATTAACTTTTTACTAACTTCTCAAAACACTCATACTATTGTAACATGTCACACTTACTATTTGCTATGAGAGAACTTATTATTATATAAACTCATACTTACTATTGAAAACGACATCTTCAAGAGATTATTGGTTCAAATGGTAACAGGTAATACTTTTAAATTTGTGCTCAACTAATAACACACTATGTGGTGTTTTGAGAAGTTGGTAAAAAGTTCATTTTTTGACTTTTTCATTTTTTTAATGATTTTTTTGGCAAAAAGCTGGGTTGCTTTGAGTAAAAAAATTGACTTTTTTAGCTAAAAAATGAAAAGCCAAAAATCTAGCTTTTTTGGCAACTTTCCAAAAGACCCTATATTGGCTACTTTCACTCTACATTTTGTATAAAATTTTGAATTATTTTTTAACACAACTACTTTCACTCCACATTTTGTTTATTTGTTTTAAATATTGTTTTATTTTTATTTTTTGATTTTTTAAGACACAATATAAAGTGTAAGAAATAAAATGTATAGTGTTATTTTATTTAAGAAAGTTAGGAATAAATTTATAATCAAATTTTATAAAATTCAAAATAAATATAATAAAGTTAGTTTTTTTTTTTTTTAAATTTAAAATTCACATCATTTTATTAATTATTTTATAAAAATAAGAAATTTTATATGAATCTGATATACTAATCTTTTAGGAATTTTGAAAAATACATAATTTTTTATGAATTTAAAATCCACAATGAAATGAATTTTTTTTTTCTCCACAAATTCATATGATTGGCTATGAATATGTTTTTACAAATTTAATATCTATAATATTTTGAAACATAAATGGAAGATCTGTAGGAAGATCTACCTAGGAAGATCTCTCATTTATAAATATACTTAGGAGTATCTCTTATTTATCAACATTCATTATTGGCAATAAATGAATACATTTACCAAAAAAAAAAACTTTCCTTTACTTACCACAACATGAACAGCTTTATTAATGACAATAATTAAATACATCTAAGTTAGTTAATTAAAAAAATATATAGGAGACCTCACAATTCATGTGCACACACTATGAATAATAATGATTTTCTCTATAATTTTTTAACAAAAGAGAAGTGAAAGAGGGTGATTTAATTTTTACAAATTCAAGAAAGTCACCGTGTAAGAATCTATCTATGTTTATTTTAACTTATGTGATATTTTTAATTTATAAATTTTAATGTTTTGTTGGAATAAAAAAAAATCATTGAATAGTAAGTGAAATTTCATTAAATAGTAAATCGAGTTTAATTAAGTAGTAAGTGAAATCTAATAGATTAGTAAGTTAAGTTTGATGGAGTAGTAAGTAGAGTATCAACGAGTAGTAAGTAGAGTCTCATTATGTAGTAAGTGTTGTTTACTTTAGTAGTAAGCAAAATCTAATGAAATAGTAAGTAGAGTCTCATTAAGTAATAAGTGAGACTGAGTAATAAATTACCCAATCATTAAGTTGTAAGTGAGATTTAATTAAGTAGTAAATCAAGTCAAATTAAATAGTGTCTTACTAAGTATTAAGTTAAGTCTAATAAATTTTTACATTTTCACATTTTGTTTAAAATTCATATTTATTGTGTTAATAATTTGAAATTCATATTTCTATTTATTATGGACCAATCATAGAGTTGATGATTTACCAAGTTATTCTTACAGCATTTTGCGACTCAACTTACCACTTACCAGTTTACCACTTAGTAAGTAAAGTATCAACGAGTAGTGATTAGAGTCTCATTATAATAGAAAATAATAATTCCTTGTTTGGCATGATCTAAAAAAGTTAAAAAGTCAAAAAGTCACTATCCTATTTAAGTCACATCATCTTATTTAAGTCACATTACCTCTCTAACACATCACTTCAAACCCAACCCATATCCAACCCATATTTCATAAAAAGTCAAAAAGTGCACTTATTTAGATCGTCCCAAACCACCCAAATTTAGTAATAAGTGAAGTGTAATGAAATATTAAGTGGAAGATTATTGAGTAGTAAGTGAAGTCTAATGAAGTAGTAAGTGGAAGCTCATTAAATAATAAATACAATTTAATTGAATAGTAAGTGAAAACTAATGAAATAATAAGTAGAGTCTCATTAACTAATTGTAATATCACTTACCATTTGATTTGATTTAATTAATTTTATTATATTTACCACAAATGGAAGACAACATTGTATATGAATTACATAACGGTGGTACTATATGCACCAATTGGTATACCAATTAGTGTACCAACATATATTATGACATTATTACTGACTCCGCCCATTATACAAATTATAAATACTCAAAACTTCTAAAATTATGCCACATTATCTGTTAGTGCGCTAATTGGTATACCAATTGGTGCATTTAGTATTATTCATTACATAATGATGATGACGATATTGACATTGGTGATTACAACTTGGCAATCAAGAGAATATTGTTAATTCTAATGATCTCCCAACCGAAAGAGATGTTAACTGTATGGATCAACCAACCGAAAAAGATATATTTGAAATAACATTAGATTCGGTAGAAAATGAAAAAAGTTTCTATAATATGTATGCAAAGGTGAAAGGTTTTAGTATTCGAAGAGATTAGTTGTATAAGGACAAGAGTAATATGGCTATATCGAGGAGATGAGTTTGCTCAAAAGAAGGGCATCAACAATCCGAATACCTTGAGGTGGAAGATCGTAAAAGAGAATCGAAACAATTAACTAGAGTTGTCATGCATCCTTTAATATCAAACACAATCCAAATATTTGCAAGTATGAAGTGATTGAGTTTGTTAAAGGGCATAACTATTCCATGATAGGGCCTCTAGTGAAGTAATAAGTGGAAGTTTATTGAATAATAAGTGAAACTAAAATTGAGCAGTAAGTGAAGTGTAATGAAATAGTAAGTGAAAATTGATTGAGTAATAAGTGGAAACTCATTCAGTAGAGTCTAGTGAAATAGTAAATGAAAGTTCATTGTGTAGTAATTAAAGTGTAATGAAATAGTAAGTAAAACCTCATTGAATAGTAAGTAAAGTGCAATGAAATATTAAATGGAAGCTGATTGAGTAGTAAGTGGAGTCTAGTGAGGTTTAATTGATTAGTATACTAAGTCTAATAAAATAGTAAGTGAAGACTTATTAAGTAGTAAATGTGGTTTAATTGATTAGTAAGTCAAGTGTAATGAAGGAAAATTTAAAGGATCAACAAATAAGAAGGTTTAATTAGGTAGTAAGTAAAGTTTAATGAAATGGTAAATGAAATCTAATTGAATAGTTAGTAGAATTTAATGAAGTAGTAAGTCAAGTTAAATGAAATAATTAATAGAGTCTCATTGAGTGGTAAATGAGATTTAATTGAGTAATAAATCAAATTTATTTTGAAATAATAAGTAAAATTTCATTGAGTAGTTAGTAGGATTTAATTAAATAGTAAGTAGTGAATAATGAATATAATTGTTAGTAATGAATAATGAATAAAAATAGTAAGTAAGTAGTTAGTAATGAATAACGAATAAAAAATGCAAATAAACAGCAAAGTATGTCAAACCTATTTAATTGTTTTTCATTGTGTATAAAATAAGAATAATGTTATATGTACTAATTAATGTACATACTAGTGTACTAACAGATAATGTGGCATCATTTGTATGGTTTTGGATATTTGTAACTTGTATAATAAATGTGGTCAATAATAATATCATAACACTAATTGGTACACTAGTGTGTACACTAATTAGTATATATAGTATCACCGATAAAATAATTAAAAAAATTAAGATTGAATATATTAATTTAATTCCAAAAAATTTCTCTACCAGTCCAATCTAATTAAAAACTTACAAATCAAAGAAAAATTTAAAGGATCAACAAATAGGATATTCCGGCCAACTATTTGCTTGCAAAGAAAAAATTACACAAAGCTTTTTCAATCTTTTAAGAAACAAAAATAAATAAGTTAATTAAATATTTAAATCTCATTCAAATTAAAATTTTCTTTTCATTGCCCCGAACAAAACTGAGTCAATTGTTAAGGAGAAAACACTAAACAGTGGAAGGTGGGGAAAATAATTAGCAAAGGATGTGGATGCAACTTTTTCTGTAAAAAAATTCACGTAAAAAATTTCAGCCATATTTTAACCGGTTGTAATTATTTTGAGTTCATTAGGCTAGATGGTAATTTCTCCAATTGTAAATTCATTTCGCAAGTGCATAATCATTACACGCCATATTTATCTGAGAGTTTTTGGAAAATGATTTTCCACCGGTTGTAACCGGTTAACAATTTGAGCAGAGGACCGTTTAGATTCCTTCCCTATATCTAACGGCTAAAAATAAGTTTGATGTATAGTACACAAATACTACTTTCAAAATGTTTTGAAACTCTAATAAAGGAGCTCTAATAATTCTAACAGGATGTGGATTTAACTGTGATAATGATATTTGTGTTTTGTATTTTTGTTTTTTTTTTGTAACTTTTTATGTCATTAGAGTTTTTTTAATTTAGAGAAATGTATCATTGTTGTATTACTTTTGGTACTACAGTCGGATCCCAAATTGTTGGGCTCTGTGCAGAGCATTTCTCTGTTGGAGATTTACCCGTTATAACCGGTTAGCATATTTTGAATTCAATAGTTCAGATTATTTTACCAAATCTAATGGCTGAAATTTATTTTTTGGCATGGTATCCGAAAACCACTTTCTGATACTGTAGTGGTTTCCAATAGGGGAGGGGATTCATAGTTCCTTGCTAGTCCTGGAAGAGGGGATTAGCATAGCTCTCTATGGATTGGGTTTCAAAATTAGTGAGGGAATTAAGTTGAAAAATATTATTTTATCCATGCCATGTGGTATGTATTTATGTATTTTTTATTTATTTATTTATTTTTTGTGTGTGGGTATTATATCATTATATATATATATATTAAAATAATGTAATATAAAAAAATATTTTAATATTGAGATAAACTAAATAAGTGTATTTTTTGACTTTTTATGAAATATGAGTTGAGTATAGGTTGGATTTGAAATGATGTGGTAAAGAGGTAATATAATTTAAATAGGATAGTGACTTTTTTGATTTTTTTAGGTTATGTCAAACCAAGCCTTAAGATATTTTATGGGCCTGGCTTTGGTCCAGTCCTTAATCGGACTGGAGTGTGCTGTTGGGCCCGTGGGGGCCCACCACGGGTCCCGTTTTGAAAATCTGAACCGTTAATGTGTAGAACTTGTCGAGTACTATATGTCTGTGAAAATCACGTTGATCGGATATCGATAGCTCTGTGATCAAATCAGTTTTGTATAAAAAAAAATGAACGGTGAATAAATTAACGGTTGATAAAAAACTGTTTTGATCACATAGCTATCGATATCCGATCAACGTGATTTTTCACAAGCATATAGTACTCGACGAGTTCTACACATTGAACGGTTCAGATTTTCAAAACGGGACCCGTGGTGGGCCCCCACGGGCCCAACAGCACCGTCCAGTCCGATTACGGACTGGACCAAAGCCAGAGCCATATTTTATATAGTTAATCCCCTCACTAAAATATATCACAAATAAACATAATTTTTCTTAATTTCTCACTAACAATCCTCATAATCACTTCACTAATGGTCTTCACTGTAATAATCTGAGTCAACCTAACTCCAAAAACAAAGAGGCCCTTAGAGATGCTGGGCCTTCTCTATATACATGTGCTTTCAGTGTGGTTGTTTCCATGAACAACCTCATAAATCCTAAACCATTTTCTCCCAAAGAACTATCTAACATAACTGTATCAGTTCCCTCCTACCCGAGTAGCTACCATGATGAAAGGGAGTGACGATCTTTCAGAACTTACACAAACCATCCGTAATATAATCGAAGAAGGTGTAAAGAAGACCAAATCCATGCCATCTCCATGTATTTTCAGGGTCCCGGAGAAGCTTCGCAAGGTGAAGGAAAGTGCCTACACTCCTCAACTCGTCTCAATCGGACCTCTTCACAGCAACAAAGAACATCTTAAATCACCCATGGAGGACATTAAGAAGCAATACGCCGAAGCCCTGTTTATGCGAGTGCCGACAGCCAATAAAACAATGGATATTACGCCGGTGCTACAGAAATGTGTACAGAAAATGAAACTGTCGTTACCCAGAGCCAGGGATTGCTATGCAGAGAAAGTAGAAGTCGATGCCCTGGAGGATGTGGAGAAAATGAAAGACACAGCCAAGGAATGCTTTCCAAAGAAAGTCGATACCCTGGATGTACCCATGTTGGTCATCGATGGTTGTTTCATACTCGAACTTCTCTACAGGTATTTACAGATTTTGAATATTTAGTGATCCTCTCCTTGAATATAATTTTTTAATATTAAAATACTCTATTTGTACCAACAAACAAGTTTGAAATCTTCTGCATAAATTCTAACCAAATTCTTCAACAACTACTTGATTAATGTTTCTGGAGCCGTCACTGCAGGTGGTACCATAAGGCTCATGATCCCAACATGATCGGAACCAGCAACAACCCAAATTCCAGTAACAAAACAAGTCAAGATTTCTGTTTCGACACTGCTCTGAATCGCGTCGCAATTAGACAAGACTTGCTGCTATTGGAGAACCAGCTTCCCTTCTTCGTTCTCGAGGACTTGTTTAGCCTCACGGTGGCTAAGATTCCGAACCTCACGGTGCCTAATACTCCGAACCACACGGTGGTTACTATTCCGAATAGTCTTAGTCACTATCTCCTCTCATACTTTGGCAACATGATGAATCCCTCAGAACAAAGAGACAAGAATGACCGGGAACAAAGCCACGAGAATGACCGGGATCCGAAGATTTGTCATATCCTCCACTTTCTATACAATCAATACCGGACACAAGAAGGTACTATACAATCATCCACAGAACCAATCAATACTGAAATCCCCGAAAACAAGAAAGAACACCAAGATTCACCAAAAACCAATTCCAAAGAACACCAAGATTCACCAAAAACCAATTCCATGCCTCCTGCATCAGAACTCGAGTATGCAGGAGTCAAGTTTGAAGTCGGTACTAAAACCGGTGATAAAGACACCCCATTCAAGGTCCAATTTATTGCCCCACAAGGCCCTTTCTGGTACTGCCGTAGAGCTTCTTTCAAAATCCCAACTCTGCAAATTAGTGCTGCTACGGAAAGACTCTTGAGAAACCTCATTGCTTTCGAGCAGTGTTACACTGGCTTTAATCTTAACACTGGCCATTATGGCCTTGATTTGTACTTCACATCGTATGCTACCCTCATGGATAGACTCGTAGACACTGAGAATGACGTGCAAGTGCTTGAAAAGGCTGGAGTCATATATAGCCGTCTCGGCGACAGAGAAGAGGCCTCTGATCTGTTCCACAGTCTCTGCAAGGAAATTGTTCTGCCTCGGGATAGTTTCTATTTCGCTCAAGCTTGCAATCAGGCTGCTAGCCACAGCAAGCGTCGTTGGCATAAATATTTGGTGGGGTATCTGAGGCGTACATATTTCACTAATCCATGGACATTCATAGCTTTCGTGGTTGCCTTCATCGTTTTTGGCATCCAACTCGCACAACTCCTCCGTAATTTCCTTCGTTGAGGATTATTCTGCCAGAATTACTTAGTACTCCCATTTTAGGGCTTCTCAGTATTCAGTGATGAGTCAAAATGGTGTTGGTTATGAAACAGTAATGCTAGGTGTCATGAAAAGTCTTTCATGAAAATGATCATGAAAGATTTGTGACTTTTGGATTACACTTAGAATAAAGCACCACACACTAATCAAGGTAATTTAAAGGTCACAAATCTTTCATGGTCATTTTCATAAAAATTTTCATGATCCCTAACATTTCCCGTTATGAAATATGTGGTCTTAGTCCTAAGATATATAATTAGTGGTTGTTAAATATGTGGTATTAATTGTGAGATATGTTGTGTTCTCTTGTACCTTGATATCTCCATCAATAAAGTCTTTGCTGCCATATTTTTTTTTTATATTTTTTATTAAGGTAATCCAGATTGTTTGACCAAAGAACTTTTGGAACTCTAGACAAGCAACGCAAAGGCAAAAGGCACGAGTAAAGGCAAAACAGCTCATGCTCGGAATGTCATGAAATTTGGCCGATCCAATGTTTAGACATTTGATTTTGCGATTTTATTCTTTTTGGACTTCGTTTTATCTAAAATATGTAATTTTCATTATAGTTTTTAAATTTGAGCTTAACTCAAATCTTCGCACTTTTGGTAATTTTAATGGTGTAAGCCTGAGGACAATTCACTTTTGATATAATTAGTTTTTTACCCGTTCTTTTGAACGGGTTGTATTTGATTTTTTTTTTAATATTATAGAAGTGTAATATAAATAACTACAAATAATAATAATTACAAATTGAAAAATTGTGAAAGTACGGTAAAATAATGGAAAAATTACTCATAAATTCCAAATTGAGAAATTTTGCTTTATTTAGTCTTGAGTATTTTTTGTTAGACCAGTTAGTCCTTTTTATATTTTGGTATGTTGGCTTTGTTTGAATTATTGATTTGTAGTTTACTTGTTTGCCCTTGTTTGCCCTTAGTACTGATTTCAAAAAGATTTTTTGGTGGGTTATTGATAAGGTATGGTTTAACATTACTATTCTTTGGAGGTGCACTACAACAAAATTGACTTTTTACGACTTGCAATGCATGCCGTAAAAACTCTTTCACGGCATGCACACAAATGCTGTTATATGACATGCCGTGGAAAGTTGAGCGTCATTTACGGCATGCAGGTAAAGTTGTAAAAAGTAATAAATTAAACATCAATGACATACTTTGTATGTCGTATATAACTTTTTACGACATTTTTATCATGTCATAAATCATCATACTTTCCATGACATAATTTTGCATGCCGTAGAAGATTATTTTTAATATATTTATGGCATACTTTGTATGCCGTATATAGTATTTTACGACATTTTCTTGCATGTCATAAATCATCACATTTTTCACGACATAATTTTGTATGCCGTAGAAAGTCATTTTTAATATATTTATGACATGCCTTGTATGCCGTATATAATCTTCTACGACATTTTCTTACATGCCATAAATCATTACACTTTTCATGGCATAATTTTGCATGCCGTAGAAAATTATTTTTAATATAATATAATATATACTAGTATATGCCCGTGCCTAAAGGCACGGTACAATTAATAATAAGATTAAAATATAAATCAAAATAAAATTATTAAAACATAATTGTAAGATTTTTTAGGCTGTGGTTGAAGATTCGGGACTTGTTGTGGCTTTATGGTGCTTTGGTTTGGTGGGGGTGGGGAGGGGATTGGATTTCTGAGGCTAAACTGTGCATATTATAAGATTCGTTGAGTATATTGTTTATTTGTATGTTTTTTGAAAAAATTAATAGAAAGCAACCTATTTTTTCATTTAGAATTTTCTTTCAATTTCTAAACACAAAATTCCACCAATTTTGCAAAGCACATAAAAATACTCTAGTAAAAACATACACACCCCATTGAATAAAATGAATTGAATTAGTACTCAAGTTTTTAGCAAAAATACTACAAATTTAAAATTATAGAAAAAAAATTAAAATTTTTTTTTTCTCCACAACTGTTATTAGAAGCAAAATCCAAGACACAGTAATTGCTTGATGTTGTTGTTAGTCATGATGTAGCAGCAGCCAATAGACTTGTTGGAAGCTAACCAGTAGTTTAGCACAATCCCTGTTTTGAACATAAATAAATAAACAAAAATTAATCAGAAACACATGTAATTATATTAATTTCATTCTTAAAACAGTCACAAAATGAAGATTGAAAAAACTTACATAAGCTGTGTCTCTGAGAAACCAGTGTGCAGTTTTAGTGTGTCGTTCCAAGTAGGGCTTTTGTTGATGGTGCAACGGGCAATGTAGACTGCTGAGGCAGCAAGCATTGATGGACAGTATATAATGGTGGCATAATTCATTATCCCTAGCTCAGCCAGAAAATACACCATGTTCTCCATCTAAATGTACAAAAAACAAAACAAAAAAATGAACAATTAGCATTCAAGAGTAGAGCAATAATCATCATCAATCACAACAATTTTGAAACAGTAGAGAGCAAAAAATACAAACATGCTGATCAGCAACAGCGGCTTTGATGAAGCGCGCGAGGAACACATAAGGCGTAGGAATTGTTAAGCTCCATTAGAGCTCTCCCAATATGCGTTTCTCAGTAATCAGCATTTGCTCATTTGTATAAGCCCTGTCTAAGATGCACACAAAGTCATTGACCTTTGCGGCCCAGATTTTTTCATATTTGGAGGCCATGAGCATGGCACTGATGCCTACTAATTGGAGTTCCCTCCTCATCACCGACTTTGAAGCGAGGTAGCGATCGACAATGTTGATAGTGAGGTATAGAGTCTCTAGCATGAGTTCAAATTTGCTATGAACTTCGATCAACCAATCCACCAGGGATATTTTCAAAAATTATTCAGGACCAATAATTAACACAAAAAAGTTTCAGAAAAATAATAATCCAAAACATATTCATCATCTACTCAGAGCAGTCAACAATGGGTTCAATCTTGACACCCTTGATGACCTTCTTGGCCTGCATAAATTGAAGGATTATCTTCTCCAGTCAAATCATTCTGAGGATTTTAAATTTGTTGTGTCACTACAAGAATTAACACTTTTGGCAACAAAAAAAATAGTCGCTAAAAGTCTATTTTTGGTCGGCAATTCGCAGGTATGTTCTCTCCTTTTTTCATCACCCAATCTATCCACACACACAGCTCCCTACCTGTTGGAACCAACAAAAAAAAAAAAGGAACAGTATCAGCATCTGCAAGGAAAACAAAAACATTGTGTTAAATGGTTTCCCACATTGATATGGTATATGCAGGATACGTTTATTCATGAAAAGCTTAGGGATGTGCTACTTTCTCCACTGTATCATATCAAGGACTGGGAACCCACAGTGCTTATAACATCACAGAACTGCACAGATCTCATAGACAACATCCTTCAATCAGACCCACAGTGCTTATAAATATGACGATAAGCTTTAATCTTAATCCTTCTTATCAGTAGATAGCAAAACCAATGCCTAAACAAATTGTGAAGGTGCAATCTTCACAAAAAAAAATTCAACGTATCCACATCTACAATTCTTTTACTGTTTAACACAATAACAAATCAAAGTAAAAAAATAAAACCAAACACTCACCCAAACCAGTCCCAACAATTAGACTCCCCTCAATGCAAATGAAAAATTAATATTTACCCAATTTTCACACCACAATCAACTCAATATATATGTACATTTTTCAATTATACATGTATATGTGTGAGGCTTAGATCTGTATATGATCAGGGGAGAATGTGACTCCATCGTGGCTGCAACAACTGTTGCCCATGAGAGAAGCTCTCTCTCACGGGCCATCCGAGTTGCCTCGCCAAGAAACGGGTCGGGTTCTCAGCGCCCGACTCATGGGCGGCTCAGAAAGCTATCGTCACAGCCTCTTTCAATGGAGAAATTTCTGCAAAAAGGGTTGAGTTTTGGTGCCGTGTCGAAAAAAAACAACATACAACCAACCACTTCTCATCAAAAACAAAAATACACAGAGGGCTGTTGAAAGGGAGATTCTATATACACACACATAGAGAATGATCCAAACCTCCTCCACACCACCACCACCACCACCACCGCCACAGCCACCGCGATCGCCATGGAGGCCACCATCGCCATCCACATCCACATCCACATCCACATCCACACCCACACAGAGAGCTGTTGATTTTGAATGTGAAATCATTGGCTCTGATGATCAGAGAGGGGCAACACCCTCATAAACTTCGCAAAATTTTGATTATTCATTAAAAAAATTTGATTATTCATTTTTGGCCAGAGAAGAATTATTAAAAAAAAAAAAAAAAAAAAACCCTAAATAGATCAGAAGTCAGAACTCATAAATTAACAGGAGATCAAGGGTGGTTCTTACCTTGCACAGATAGAAGACTCAAGGGTGGAGGGAGAGGGGGAGAGGCAACGAATGGTTCGAAGCAGAGAGAGAAAGAAAATACGGCGGCGGCAGCGGCTGGCTGGGAGGGTTGCGAGTGGGAGGGTTGCGGAGCGTCTCTGCGAAAGGAGGGAGAGGGGGAGAGGCACCGAGTGGGAGGGTAGGGGGAGAGGGGGAGAAGAGATAAAGATGTTGTTCTCAATGGTTATCTATATATGGAGGTCTATCTTGTTGTTCAGAAAACTGGTAGAGAAGAGATAAAGATGGAATGGGGAAGGAGACGTGGGTAAGTGGGAGAGTGTGGAGTGTGTTTAGGCGGGAAACAAATTACTCTAAGCTCTTAGATTAGTTTATACATTTTTAAGCGTTGGATGTTATTATTAAAAGTCATCTCAGCCGTTGAAATGTCCTAGTAGGACAATTGTCTCTGGGACATTTTCAAAATCTGTTTTGCTTTATTATATAGATATATATATAGGAACATGGCCTTGCCTAACCGTATGTAGACAATAGCTTATAAAATGCAACCTGTTACAAACCAAGCAGAAGCAACAACTATGAAGTAAGCAAAAAAATCTAATATCCATACACCAAACAACCTACATACTAACTTTTATCCTCAACTTCTACCATATCAAGCTGATAACAACCTCAAACATACAAATCAAAAAAAATATCCAAATCATCAGATTCACTAATCTTCAAAATACGACTTTAAACATCCAAAAAGTATAACTACAACTTGTAAATCAACATTTTTCAAAAGATTATACATATATTTATAATTATTACACCTACCTCATGCCCTAAACAAAATTTTCAGCTTCAAATCATGAAAACACAAATTGAGCCTAAAGAACTTAATACATTTATTAACCCTAACCACAATCTTGCCTTGAGGCCTACCCCTAGTGCATAGATCCAATGAATGTTCATTGTGTTTTAATGTCATCTTAATCCAACATATAGAAAATGTCATGTCAATGGGCTTCCAGGCCAGTGGCATCTCCCCACCTCTTATGCAAGGGAGGTCAAGGATTCTAGATGGAATGCTACTAATCAAAGCCAAGTTCCACAATGCTCGTAGTATACAATACATGGTAGAGTCCAAGTTGTCAGTACCTTCATTACTGATCTAACAATTTCACCACGATGGAAGAAAGCACGAAAACTGGTGCAAAATCATATCGGGTAGGAAATTACGTGTTGCATATCAGTAATCAGCTTATGAGTTTTCTCAACGTCGCTTCAGCTCGCTGCTCAAATTTTGGTAGGGCCCATTCATGCTTAATTATGTCAAGACCATCTTTCTCAGCACCCAAACTCTGAAATGAATAACACAAAAGGTAAGTAAGGATCCATTCATGATTCAAAGTCTTGTAACGAACCAACCTATATCCCATTTAATTATCCAAAAGGTGACACAAAGCTGAGGTTAACAAATACTATTGAACCATATTCTGTGTCTAGATAATAAATTGTACACAAAATAAACTACTCTCCCCACATTCCATAGAAAAATATCAATTGTTAATTTGACCGTGCCCCATCAATTAGTCGATCAGGCTATGGCTACTCTGTCTGTTGCATTTCCACCCCAATCATCCAAGTGTTTTTCAGATGCCCAGAATCCGGATAACTATTCTGCCTAGCCCATGCTAACCTAACAGATCTGGACAAAAAATCCATTTGTAGCAAGTTAACAACACAAGCTACTTTAGCTCCCATCCCAGACCCTTACCTCATGCAAATTTATCAACTGATAATATATTTTTTTCTTTTCTTTTCTTTTTTTTTTTTTTTTTTTTTTTTTTTTTAACAGCGAGCTAGTTTACATAATTAAAATTATGTTACTCTTCACATAGAGGATAGACGAGTAAAAATGATTACTTTTATTTTTTAATTTGAACTTAACATGACACTATTGTTGTTATCTTTTGTGCCTATGGTTTTGTTGCCTCTAGTGAAAATCAAGTCCGTAACTTATTAACTGTTTGATGGGTCCAGAACAGGGTAATAATTCAGAAATTTTAGAGCCAGAACACAAAGAAGAACCATTCTACACATTAGCTCTTTATTGGGCCAAAGCGGAAAGCAGAACCAATAAATTTAGCAAATTGCATCTCATTGTGTATTTCCATCATTTCACCAGAGGACGAAATTTCAAATTCAACCAAGAAAAAAGGGGGAACTAACCTCAATTACGCAGAAAGTCGGATGAATTAAATGGTTTACACATTCCAACTTGTCCATGAGATAGAATGTTAGCTTGTTTACAAAAAGCATCATTTTCCTGCTCATAGTAAGTGGAATTTGGGCCAAACTGATCAATTCCTGCAAATTTGGCTTCAGTTTTCCTTGAATCTGGCATATTAGCAAAGGCCAGATGGTTGAACACCAAGAAAAACTGCGAGCGTGTGCAATTTTCCTATTCAAAGATTAGAGCTGAATTAACAGTTGACAAGAAAGCACCATATGGTAGCTTCTTTGGGTTCGTATTCATAACCTGTGACATAAACCATGGAAGGAAAATGAACTCAGAAAAATGTGGAGTATATTATACAGTTTTACAGTTTTTATAGAAGTCCAATATATCTAGCAAAGCAAATTATAGAAAACCCAGAATATGCAAAACCATACATGTGTATCATATTTTATCCAGTCAATGCAAGATGCAAGCCAAAGCCTCAGACATAAAACCATAATTGTATGACATCCTACATAGTATCTACAACGAGCTTGTTCAACAATAAGAAAAGGAGGGAAAAAAACTGTAAAATTTCTCGTAACTAATGTTCTATCTCAAGATTGAATAAGACTTGTAGCAGAAAGGAAAGGTTTGGTGTGTACAAAACTTGCGCTAACCAGCAAACTGTTAGATGTGCATAAAATCTAAAATTCCATGCACAATCAAGCATATACTGAAATTCGAACTCCCCAAAGCAGTTCTGGAAACAAAAGCATTAAGACATAATTGATAAATCTATCCAGATATAATTTGCTTACTGATTACCTCTTCAACTCTAAATGCAAATTGTAGCTTCCATTGAAGTGTCAGAGTTTGGAAAGCAACAGAGCTAGTTGTTTATCAGATACCTTGACATCAACACATGCTCCTAGCGACGCTGCAAGTCTTGCAGCTAATTGATGCTTACACTGGCAGAGGAAGGGAAGCAAAAAGAAATTATCAAAACATAAAATAAAAATATAATAAATAAATAAACAAGGGATTTAGCAAAACAGAAATAATTGTCAAGAAAGTATGCCAAACTCACACAAAGCTGTTCTCCTCTATTTACAATGTCATAGAAAAATGAATAACAAGCACAGTAGTTTATGAGAAACAGATAAATAATTCTTTATTATAGTTTATGAATATTACAAAAGCTCACAGAACTATATAATCAGTACACGTCAAGCTATCATACCCATAGAGTTGATAGGTGAAACAGGTGTTCAGAAGAAGAGAATAGAGGTCACAATAACCACCACTCGCTTCACACAATTACCCACAGAGTGGGTGACTGGAGATACCCTCTGCAATATCATATAAGAAACCTGCAACACAAGCTCATGTCAGCACTTTTACAAGAAAGTAATCCATTAACTAGATGATTACAGAACAAAAGAATGCAGAGATTTCATAAAACAGAGCTCTTACAGTGTTGCTTCAGAAAGCGGAGGTCGCTTTTTGTTCATAAGCTCCTGTCTCTCTATGAATCCTTGCTGCTTGAGATCATAAAGTTGAAATGAAACTGCAAGGGAGAAAAATTTAGGTTAATTGAATAGAAATCAAATCAAAATCAAAATCAAAAATCAAAACCCTAGAAATCAAAATCAATACTCTAGAAATCAAGTCAAAATCAAAGAGAGGTGAGAGAGGAGAAACTGAATTCATCGAATAAAGGATGCAATCCTAGGCTCTCATCAAATTAATCCAAGGCTCTCACCGAATTAATCCAAGGCTCGGAATTAGAATCAAATGCCAAGCTCGGAATCAATCGATTGGTGCTCGTGTAACTAACATCATCGGAGGGGCAGTGGCTGGTGGTGGTTGCTGGTGGTGCTGGTGGCTGGTGGTGGTCGCTGGTGGTGCTGGTTGTCGCTGGAGAGAAAGGAAAAAGAAGGAGAAAAAAGAGAGAGAGAGAGAGAGAGAGAGAGAGAGAGAGAGAGAGAGAGAAATCACGTATTGACACAGAAAATCAATTGGAAAGTCTTCTTGTTGCCTTGAACCCTAATCAAACCAATCATTTATATATTACTATTCTCCCCCTTTTTTTTTCCTTCCAATTTTTGGTAAACTGCTGCTTACTTCATATGTTTATTGAAATATAGAATACAAATATGTGTAGAGATTTATTGTTATATTTTATTTTTATGTTTGTATAAAAATCTTAAAATTTTGCTATTTGGATAAAATTTAAAAATACAAAAAGAGAATGTGATTGAAATTTAATTATATTTTATTCATATTTTATTTATTTTTTTTTTAGTAATTTTTTAAAGTAGTTAAAGTTGGCTTTTTTTTTATAAAATTTATAAATATTTTTTAATTTTTTTAAAAAATCAATAAATTCAAAAAAAAATATAAAATTTAATACATTTCATATATATTATATTTTATTATATTTTTTTACAAATATTTTATTTTTTAGTTATATTCAGATTAGGCACATCTAAAAAGTAAAAAATAAATAAATTATTAAAAGAAGGAAAGATATCAAATCAAGGTAATTTATAAAAAAAAATAATTACAAATTAATGAGAAGTCATATAAATATTAATTATTAAAATTATAAATTTTTTTATGAATATGTAATTTTTTTTCCTCAAAATCCCACTAAGTGCAATTATCTCTTAAAAGAGACACTAAATTATAAAACAACATATAAATTATTTTTTTCATTGTCCTCAATTAAGAAAATGTAAGGTGAGAAGTTTGGTTGGAAATTGTTAGCTTTTTTAAATAAAATAAAAAAAAAATCGGATTGAAATTTTTTTTAATAAAAGTTTTCACGACATGCTAATGCATGCCGTGTAAAGTTATAATATTTTACGACATGAAATGTATGTCGTCTTAAGTATAAATATTTTATGACATATTTTTGCATGCTGTGAAAATATACATTTTTTACGGCATACTTTTGCATGCCATAAAAAAATTCTTGATTGAATTTTTATTTTTTTTTTGCAAAAGTTTTCACGACATGTTAATACATGCCGTGTAAAATTATAATATTTTATAACATGAAATGTATGTCGTCTTAAGTGCAAATATTTTACGACATATTTTTGTAAGTCGTAAAAACATACATTTTTTACGGCATACTTTTGCATGCTATAAATATATGAATCAACGACTTACATGGTATGTATGCTGTTATTGACAAAACATTAACGGCTTGCACAAAAAAAAAATGCCGTAAAATGTACTAACTACGACATGCATTTAATGCATGCCGTAAACATGATGCCGTGAATAGTTAGTTTTGTTGTAGTGGTGAGAGAATTATGTGATTCTGTTTTGAAGTTTTGATCCTAATGTGGATTTCATTTGTCTTGATTTAGGTTTGCAGGGGCATCACTTTGTGGTGTTGATTGTTTCTGGGTTTATTCTTTTCACGTGTAGTGGGTTTTTCTCACAAGTTGGTGTTATTTCATTGTTATGCTTGTGTTTGTGATGGGATTGCAGATGTCGGTTTGGGGTGTTTGTTAGATCATTGTGTGTATGATATTGTGTTTTGGAACGTATGTACGTTTGTCCGACGATTAGGGGTTTACAACATCGTCTTCTCATGATGTTAATGTGTTGTTTGATTCGTTCATTTGTGATTGTCTTTCAATATTTTTTCATTAAACAATGGATTATGAGGCGTCACCCACTTTAGTCTGGTATTGGTATGTTGTTTTATTGAAAATTTCGTGTGTCATTCTGTAAATTTTGTGCGTATGCAATAGTGCGTCATGGTGATGTTGTTTTCGTGTAATGTTAGTTGACAGTCGGAAGATTTGTGTCCACATTGATTACTTATGCACATTCCCATTTGCACAGTTTTCCTGTACCAATTAATATACACACGTAATGTTGGTTTGTTTGGCAATTTTTCTTTCTTCCCCCAGGTATGGAGTTCATAGTGTTGCTGTTATGTACTTTCAGGCAAACAAATGTCGTGTTTCGTCTTCATTAAACATTGACATTTGCATAGTTGGCCTATGGTGTGTATGACAAGTTTGATAGCTTGGACTCGAGATTGGTGTATTTCTTTTTCACAATCCTTGGGTATAATAAGTTTAAGATTGATTGTGATGACGATATTCAGAACATGTTGTCGCTTGCAACGTCATTCGGTCTTGACCATATCGACGCGTTAGTTCAAATGTGGACTTATGGGTCGGGCGTTGAGTATGGAAGGTCAGGTTCCCACAACGTAGAGCGTGTGACAATATCGACAGGTCGATGTGCGATATTGAAGATCGGACAGATTTGTTACCGTCGTATTGTCCTTATAAATAGAAGACTTTTTTGTCTGTTGGATTGGCATTCAGTATTACACATGTTGGTCAATTTTTTAGGGCGGCGCGCATGAATTCTAGACAGTACTTTGCAAGTACACTGTCGAATGCGAGTTTCAGTTTAAGTATGTAAAAAATGATTCCGTACGTATAACCGCTGTGTGTAAGTTTGCAATATCATCTGGGTGTGCATGGTTGGTTTATGCAAGGGTGTCTGCGTCAAACGGGGTGTTGCACTTGAAGAGGTTCAACAACATGCATTCTTGTGGTGCTGCTGTACGGACTTATAGGAACCCACGGACTAGTTCGGACTTGGTTTATGATATTATCACGGGCCGTGTACGTGTACAACCACTCACCCGACCAACTGACGTGGTGTTCGATATCAAAGACAGCTACGGGTTGGACATTAGTTACTGGGTTACTTGGTTGGGAATGGAGAAAATGAGAGGTGAAGTATTTGGAGATCATGCTATGTTATTCAACCAATTGAGGTGGTATAGCGATGATGTTATGGAAAACAACCCACACAGTTACATTAATTTGGATTTTGACCAACAAACTGGTAGGTTCGTGAGGTATTTCATATCTTTTTGTGCATGCATAGATGGGTTCAACCATTGCCGCCCACTTTTGTTCCTGGATGGTACGTTTTTGAAGGGAAAGTTCAAGGGTACGTTGTTCACGACTACGACTAAGGATGGCAACCAAGGTATGTTGAACATATTTAATATTTGTTGGTTGTATTTGATGGTTATGGTATATTTGCCACACAACAAATTTTTTTGTTCACATTCATCTTCATTTTATGGTTCCATTCTCCAGATTTGTGGAGTAACGTCTGGTTGATTTACTTATAATTGCACATGTGCAGGGTCGTTTCCCACCACTTTTGCAATTGTTAACTTAAAAAATTCATACAATTGGAAGTGGTTTTTATGACAATTGTCGGAAGTTGTAGAAGCTGACAGGACGTTAACATTCGTCTCTGACCGTAACGCGGGTCTATTACAATCAATGCCTACCGTAGTTCCGTCAGCACACCATGCTTTTATCTTATTACATCTTCAAATGAATCTCCGTGACCGGATGAGATATGTTAACGCTGAACACAAAATTGGCCTCATGCGCAAGTTGCGAGAATGTGCTTACGCACCTACAATAACATCCTTGAATCAGAAGATCAAGATTTTAAAGCAGTGCAACCCAACGATTTTTAAAAGATTTGCATCCTCAACATTGGGCTAACGCTTATTTCAAGTAACGTTGTCCATTACGTTACATACCCGCAATGTGTATGTATACAGTCCTATCCGAATGCAACTTATTAGTTCTTATTTTTGTAGAGGTTGCAAGTATGGCGAGGTGTGGTCCAACATTACTGAATCGTTCAACAACCAGATTCGTGAAGCTCGTCATCTTCTCATTACTCAGTTGGTTAATGTAATTCAAGGGAAAATCATAGAACAAATGTCGAAGCATAAAGCTAAATCTGGTGGTTGGGTTGGTGAACTTTGTCCTAAAATGGAAAAGAGTTTGGCATCGGCATTCAACGATAGCAGGTCGTGGATTGTTAGTCAAGCTGATGTTGACGTCTTTCAGGTTTGTTCATATCCATTGGTGTTGGTCAACATTGGTATAAACACCCCATTTTTAACCGTCTTCAAGACTTGGACGTCATCGCTTGTGCACTCAATGATTGTGTTTGTTTGTGTTTGTTTTGAGTGCCCGAAGTCCTCGGCAAAACGCTCTGTCTTTGAGCCTCTTAACCTCTTCTTTTCTTTGCTTGGTTTTGCACCAAATCTTGTTGTTTTTGAGTCTAGAACCTCTTGGTGACCTGTCGGCCACCAACACAGGCTGTCGGCCATGGTTTTTTTTTCTTGTCGGCTAGTAGTGTGGCTGGTCGGCCACCAGTGTGCTTTTCCAGATATTTGTTGACAACTATGCCAGCTGTAAACACATTGAGCTGCATCTTCCTACACATGTATGGTAGGATGTTCCTAATCTCATGGCTTGTTTTTCTATATATAGGGGGTTCCTCCCCCATTTTTTAGGGTTAGAAAATTTAGACCAAAAATATATCTCTCTCTAGATTTCTCTCTCTCTCTCTCTTACAATTTTATGCTTTGTAGCTAGTTTTCTCTACACTTTTACATATACTACCTTGATCAAAGTTACTTCTCTTTGAGCTGAGGTTCCTTGAGACTTGTTTTGAGCTCTAGCAAGTAGTTTTAGCTTGGATTTGTGCCTAGAATTGCTCTTTGCTTCAAGAGGTAGTTTACTTGCTTTGTTCACTTGTTTAGTATACTTGTTTTCTCATCTTTTTAAACTGTTTTGAGGTTGATTTTGAACCAAAAAAAACCTTTGTTTTTATGACCTGAAAATGGTGGTTTGAGGCCATTTTCAAGTGGGGGGTGGTTCACCCTTCTTACTTACTAGTTTGCTAAGCTTTTGTGCCTTTATTCATAACTTTCAAATCAATTTTTTTGGGCCTTTTAACCACTAAATTTCAGAGGTTTTTCAGTGGTAAAAATCTCATTTTGAAGTCCAAAATTGGAGGGGTTAGCCTCCCCTCCTTGTGTCTTGTTTGCATGCCTAATTAACTTCGAGTATTAGCTTAATGTTTTAGCCTTTTGTAGCTTAAGTCTAGCATGATTTAGACTACAATTAGGGCTATTTTGCCTCTATTTTTGGTCATTTGTTTCATTTGAGCCTTGCATGGCATGGTTGCAGTGTTAATTCCTTCACAAGCTTAGTGTTTAAAGGCTTTAACTAGCATTGGTGTGAGTTGGTTGCATGTTTTGGTGCTTTTTCCACCTCATTTTCAACACTTACAATCCCTGAAACCCCTCTCAATTCTTCACTTTTGATTTGCTTTGAAAGTGGTTTCAAACCACTTGTTTGCCTAAGTGTGAAATGGAGGTACTACACCCAATGGTTTAATCCCTTAGGGGGTTTATTACCCACAATGTAATGCCTCTTTCATGCCCAAAGCAAGTTGTGGTTTGAGCCCTCTTTTCATTAGAGAGCAATCATCAATGGACTTAATGGATTAAGGAATGTCTTGGTAATTAAAATGAGTAAACAAAATTGACAAGTAAAAGGGGCAAGATAAGCATTCTGTGTTGCATTGCATGTGTTCAAATCAGACGTTAGTTTGAACACAAGAAAAATGGAACATTTCATACTCAAAAGTGATGAAATGTGCCATTTTCCTAGGTCTCAATTGCCCTTGATCATGCATGATAGGGTGGTGGTCATTTTGGTCTTGTTTGTTCATTTGTTGAACTTGTACAAACTTGGTTCCTTAGCCATCATGCATGGACATTTCTTGATTGATGGTTTGAGGGCCGAGAGTTTCACTCCTTTGAGTTTGTTTGATAATAAGGAGCGTAACAGTACAAACAAACCCCCAAAAGTACACTGTTTTGGCTCTGTTTGCTCTCTGTTGTAGCGAAAAAGTCCAAACCAGTGGTGGCTGACAACCACCACCATTAGTAGTCGACCGGCCACCACCAGTGGCCGACTATCCATCAGTAGTGGCCGACCGGTCCCCTTGTCGGCCACCAATGAAAATTTAGCAGAATGTTCCTGAGGCAAAATAGATGTGATCTGGAGAAGGAGAAAGCGTGAATGCTTCTGTGCAATAGAAGCTTGCAATAGCTAAACAATGGCCTTTCGGGTAGAAAATCGAGCATACATCCATCCCTTGTTTCCCGAGGCCTTTCGGTTAATTGTCTAGTTAATTAGTTGTAGCTAATGCTTGCAAGTGTTGTAATTATTCAAGTAGATTAGTTGATTAATTCATGTTGTAATTAATTAGCTTAGTTGTTTTGTAATTAATTAGTTAAATATCTAGCTAATTAGTTTGCTTTGTGATATTTAATTAACTTAGATAGTAAGTTATTTATTTGTAATACTTAATTAGCTTAGAATAGTTAGTTAATCCAATTCAAGTGTTGTAATAATTAGTTAAGTAGTATAGCTTAGCTAGTTTCGTTCGGACCCTCCATCGCAAGGGCATAATATTGTAGTAAGTGTGCATGCGTGTGTGTATGTTTTTCAACCCCATGTCTTTCTCCCTTTTACTTAATCGCTTTTGATAGTTAGATTATGGACATGTTTTAATTAGCATATCGCATGCTTGCATACATTCATCTTATTTTGCATGCACCGAGGCTCAGTGCATCATTCAAACTGCATCGTCATTTCAATACCTTATTGAATACTTGTTTAATCGCATGTTATTCAAATCGATCCATATGTCATATTAGTAGCCGAGCCTATTAATTACATATTGCACGTGTTACATTAGACATCTTGTATAGTTAGGAATCATGTATATTTTACTAACTCATATCTTCTTAACTTGGAGTACTAGGTGAGTTTTTATGCTTTAGCATGCTTACATGAGTGTAAATGTTGCCATGTCTAGCATACTTGCCATGAGGCTATGTGCTTAAATGCTAAACTGAATGAATGCATGTGGATGAAGGCTTGTTGTTTGAATTAGAACGATTCAATGATTGTGCGTTTTAAGCCCACCATATTTGGTGGCAAATCCGCATCTTTAAGCCCACTTGAGGTGGCAAATTCAAACCATTTTCACAAACAAATATGAGTTGAATTGTTCCAAATTGAACAAACTAGTCCATACTTGCTTGTGCGCATCACATAGTAATGTTAGTCTAATAACTGGAATAAGAGCACATAATGTTTATAAAAAAATCATATCATGATTAGTCGAAGCCGATCTTTGATCAGGCGAGCGGGGGTGCTCAATTCATGACCTTACCCTCTCGTACCTAAGTTCCCGAGCCGAGACAACTTTGGTGATGACGGACACATGGCTTTTGGCACGAGTCAGGGTTTCCTAAATTTTCCCAAAACAAAAAATATTTAGGTAACGACTCTGTATCTAGCAAAGCAATCCAATTTTGGCATTATTTGATTTAAAATCGATTTTCCAAAACGATTTGCCGAATTTGGACTCTTTGGTGCTTATCAGTTTCACATTGCACTTGTGAGACTAGATTCAAAACCATGGGAGTCCAAACTGTGAGCCCTTTATTTCAAACCTTCCGAAAGGAGGCGCGAAAAAGCCGAGTCCACAGTTGGTAGGCATTCATGCTCGTGTTTCCAATGGCAATTGAATGGATTCCCTTATTCCTACGCCGTTGTTGCTTTTCAAAACAATAGCAAGAACATTTACGACTCCATAGAAATATTCTATCACGTGGCGAAATATAGGGCAGCGTACTCTAGATCTATCCACCTGATTCCCACCGTGGAGAAACCCAAGTTCACAACATCAAACTATCTCATTACGCCACCTATCTACAAGTGACCAGCTGGACAGCCCAAACGTAAGCGAATTCCGTCAAAGGGCGAGTTTGTTCAATGGATTCGATGTGGCCGTTGTGGCAAAATGGGTCACCACAATGGAAAAACATGCAAGGAACCGATGTAGTGCATTCGTCACATGCATCATTCACACCGATGCATACATCCCTAATAAAAGTTACATACATCAACATGAATTACATTTGTATCTTCACTTTCTAATGTAACGTCATTGTTAGACGTCTATTTCATTATCAAGGTTATGAAAACTTATTTGACACATTTTTCCCAGTTCGCAGCTGTAGACACCCTAATTTTGACCAGCCCTAAGACTTGGGCACTTTCTTTTAATTACCCGATGATGACAATTAGAATGTGTTTCTCACAGAATCCTCAGTAAGAGAGATGGAATTTGAATTTTAATCCCAACATTTACCATTATGGCCCAATTGTTTTAAACTACTAAATATTTTATTAGTTTAGTATTTTGTGATTTTGCATAATTTTATGTGTTTGTTCATATTTTTGGTGTTTTTATATAAATTGGTATAAATTATATATTTTATATGTATAAAATAAAATAATAAAAAAAGTTATATTATTATATTATATGTTTAGTATGTTATGTATAGTTATAGTATTATATTACATGTTTAGTATTTTATATAAAGTTATATTATTCTATTATATGTTTAGTATTTTGGTATAAATTATATATTTTATATATTATATTATATTATAATAAAAGAAAAATAATAAAAAATTTAAATGGATGTCAGTCAGCCCACATCAACCTCAGTAAACATATATATATATATAATCTTTATATACTTTATATTATTATATTATATATAGATATATATTATTATATTATCTATTTATTGCCTATATAAAGTAACCAAATGGTGAGATTTCAAGAGGGGGGGAGGCCCAGCAAAGAAAAATGAGGCTAATCAGAGAGGAAAATGAAGTGGTGCAAGAGAGTTTAAGAGGAAAAGAATCAGAAAGAAAGAAAATTAGTTTTTTTTTTTTTAGAGAGAGAGAGGGAAAATAAAATATTTTCTTTGATATTTTTATTTCCATTTCATCAATACACCATTCAAAAACCAACCACTAAAGCTGTAATTCCAAATTTTGGACTGAGAATTGAGAACACATTCCACAGACTTGAGAGTAATCAAAAGAAAGTTTGTGACTTAGAAAATTTATCATTTCCCCAAAATGTGAGTTTTCGCAAATTTTCATTTAATTTAAAAATGTGATATAATTTTTTTAAATACTTCATTTACTTCTTTTCATGATTGTTTTTTTATCGCTTTAATGGGAAGGTTGCACCACCCACATATCTATTGTAATTTTTTATTATTATTATACTGTTTTACTGTTTCAACGGGAAGGCTGCACCACTCACATATCTGCTGTAATTTAAATATTGTATATAAACTGTTGTAATTTATTACTTTAAATAATTTACCCCACCGGATGAATAGTAATCTCCGGCGGTGAATAGTAAAAGTGGTAGGTTTCTCTCAAATTCTTTTGAGGCTATTTTTCAACATTTAAACTATGTGATTTGAAGTTGTAAAAGTGGAGGGGTTAGCCACCATTCCTTCTACTTGTTTACTAACTTGATCCTATTTAATTTTGCTCACTTTCTATAGCTTAATTTCAGCACTATTGTATGCTATTTAGGGGGCTGTTTAATTTATTTCAATGATTTATGTTTTAAATATCAAGTTTATTTGTACTAACCAATTAATCAACTTTGCAGAATCATCTCTGCAACTTCCCTCCATTCTTTGCTTATTTCGATTAAAAAGTTGTGAAAAATTAAGATTGTGGTTCAAGTATAAGAAATAAACTCTTCCATGCTTAATGGTTTAATCTCTTCGAAGGTTTATTACCAAAGGTATAAAACGCTCTATGCTTAATGGTTTAATCTTTTTGGAGATTCACTACCAAAGGCATAAAACGTTTTATGCTTAGGAGGTTCATTACCAAAGGTATAAAACGTTCTATGCTTAATGGTTTAATCTCTTTAGAGATTCACTACCAAAGGCATAAAACATTTTATGCTTAGGAGGTTCATTACCAAAGGTATAAAACGTTCTATGCTTAATGGTTTAATCTCTTTGGAGATTCACTACCAAAGGCATAAAACGTTTTATGCTTAGGAGGTTCATTACCAAAAGTATACAACGTTCTATGCTTACTGATTTAATCTCTTAGGAGATTTACTACCAAAGGCATAAAACGCTCTATACTTAACGGTTTAAATTCTTTGGAGGTTCATTACCCCATATGTATACATGTTCTTATACTAAAGCACAATCTTTTATTTTTCATTTCTCTTTATTCATCAGTGTGTTTACTTTTAAGGGACTAATTGACCCTTGGGAATCACCAAGGACAGTGTCATTATCACTTATTATCAAGTTTGGATTTCAAGTCATTATCACTCAAGTTTGGGTTTTTCTAAGTCATTATCACCTTTTTGAGTTTGACTAGTCCTTGTTGCACATTTTGAGTTGGACTTGGAATCCCTTATCGCTTGTAAATAAGTTTGACTCTTCCTTTGTAATTTCTCCCGAAGAAAATAAAATTTGTTTCTCGGGTTAAGTTGATGCTTGTTTCTCTTTATTGCGTTTTGGACTTAATGGACATAAATATCACTTTTGCACAAACAGAAGAAAAGATAAAGAAATGGAAAGGTAATAAAAAAGGCTAATAAAATTGGTTAAAATTGGATTACAACCGACATAAAGAACCAATATGATTAATTAAATTCGGTTGGACATTATACCGAGTTTATTGTGTCAAGGCTTGTCTTACATCAATTCATGATAATTTGATGAACCTTGAAGTGTCTCTACTTCCTTTCTTGAATTCACTTCATGATAGGAGGGAGGGGTGGTTGTTTATTCATTGTATTTATTGATCATTGTCCAAATTTTATCCGAGATCATCAAGTAATCAACTTGCTAATTGATGGTTTTAGAGATGATTCCAACCCTCTCTTGAGTATTTTTATGATAGAGAAGGGTAAAACAAAGACAAACATGGCTAGGAATACCCTGTTTGCACTGTTTCACCTCAAGTACAAAAAACAGATTTTCACAAGAAAACAAAGTATTGGATTTATTTGGGGCTCAACTAAGTCGCGTTTTGGGGTCGGCAAGGCTCCAATAAATTGCAAAACAATACACTTTTGGTCGAAAGCAGTAACTAGGGGTGAAACAGAACAAATCACAACAAGGCAGACAGAATAACTCCTGAGGAGCATTGAGCAATCATTGCATATTATTATTGTAATAAATTAGATAGCCCCTTTCATTTATTATTCATTCGGCTTTGTAATAATTATTTATTCGAACATTTGGACATTCGGACCCTCCGCGAGGACAAATATGTAATAAGTTGTATGTCTTCCAACCCTCATTCTTTCTCCCTTTTATTTCACTACTTATGATGGTTAGATTAGGGATATCATGTTTAATTAGCATTTCCATGATTTGCATCCATTTGTTTACATGCATAAAAGTTCGGCTCATCATATTATTCAAATGTCAAATTCAAACTCTTTACCTGAATACATGCACTATCACAGGCCTTGAATTGACTCACATGCCATACTAATAGCCGAACCTTAAATGCATGTTGCATGTGTTGCATTAGTCATTAAATTAGGATCATGCATTTTTTTTCTAACTATTTGCTTTCTTCTTGGACTCGCCTTCGGACATTAAGGTAAGCATTTTTTGCTTTAGCATATTGCATTAGTGTAAATGCTGTCATATCAAACATACTACCATGAGGTTAACTACTTATTTGATATACCTGTTTGAATACATGTGGATGAAGGCTAATCACTTGAATTGGGATACTTTGATTCATGTATATATGAGATCACCATTTCAAGTGATACATATTCAAAACACTTTTTTTCAAAACAAACATGAAATCAAACATTCCAACTTTTCGTGAAATTAGTCTATACTTGTATGTTACATATAGAACAAGAGCATATACTGTACATAAAAATCACATCATGATTAGTAGAGGCCGATCTTTGATCGGGTGAGTGGGGTGTTCAATTATTGACCTTCCCTTCTCATACCTAAGTTCCCGAACCAAGACACTTTGGTAACGACGAACTAATGGCCTTTGGCACGAGTCATGGGTTTCCTAAATTTCCCAAAATAAATATTTAGGTGGCGACTCTGATATTTGGCAAAGTAGTCCATTTTTGGCATTTGATTCAAACATCGATTTTCCAAAAGAAATTGCCAGATTTGGACTCTTTTTGTGTTTTCACTGTTTCACATTGCAATTGTGAAATCAGAATCAGAACCAACACACAAGTGGAGTCCGAACTGTAAGGGCTATTCATTCTTCTGAAAGGGAACGCGAAAAGCCGAGCTACAGCAGCATACACACAGTAATACTAATAATATTCTCGCATAAGTTACTGATTGTTGTCCTCATAAATTAATTACGTTTTCTGTATTAATCTGTTAGTCATTGCCCATCTTTCCCCAACAAATTCATAAAGCAGTCCATGGTTTGCACATGGTTTGGGTTTCTGTAAACCATTAAATGGACAATGGGCTTGCATACCAATATGTAGTGTTTACATTGTTCACTGTCATCACCATTGTCTATGTTATGCTTTTGGTCTCAATTACATTAGGGAGTTCATCTACATTTTTAAACTGTGATGGTAGTTTGTACTGAAAATGCTTCCCATGGTTGCCACATGGGTTTTGTGTACGCAGCCCATAAATGTGGAACACCAGCATCACACACCAATATGTTCTGTTGAATAGTTCAAAGTCATTACTATTTCCTGCGCTATGATTTTTTTTTTTCTCAATGACGTTACAGAGTTCATTTCCGTTTAATAAATGTGATTTTGTTCTCACAGACATACAACATCAGCCATGCCCATTTCGACACCTGTGCCAATCCATTTTCAGACCCACACTAGTGTACTTAGATGTCATGTTTTTTTGTCCTCACATTATCAACAAATAAATCATCACAGTACACATCCACATGGCATCTTAATATTAGCACATAATCAGACAACAACGGCCAATTTACCTATACACATTAGCCACCATGCTTGAACGACATGTTGTTACAGGGGATAGGTCAATGTTGCAAAGAACAGCTGGTTGTATGATAGTAATAGGCCAACACATTACGGACTTTGTAATATTGCAACATTTGCACCTACATTGTACCTAAAAGATTGTTGTGTGTCTTGCAGTAGTGGCCTCATATTGTTCCTAACGACATTGTTGTCTATGATCGTTACGCCACTTGGAATTATCACCATCAGATTAACAATGTACAATATACCACATGTCATGTTCAACTGCTAAACAATTACAACGTACACACACTAACAGTTGATTTATTTTTATGCACACATTCGCATGAAAATAACATCTCAATATTTAGACCCACACTGGTGTACATAGATGTTGTGACCCAAACCGGCCCCTATAGGTTTAGCGTCGTAATCGGCCATTAATCTTGGGATTACCAAAGGCCTCAGAACAGATTAACACATAATAAGAGGGCTACGAAAGTAGATATATAAAACATACATAGTCCATTAAGCTGTGCAGACATACATGGGACAAAAATTTAAAGTTTTATTTATACGCATACGTGACGTCATGTTAACAAAGTCTTACATCACCATCACATATACACATAAAACCAAAATGGGACTTAACCCAATATACAGATATCAGAAACTTGTTCGGATTTCAATAAAAGAACACAAAGTCTTAAACTTAGTTCACAAAACTCGACTACTTGACTCTTTCCAAAACCTCCTCGGGAGGCACCAAGGTTGGCCGATAAAACAGAATTCCAGGCAATCATCAATGAGTCTAGTCACGTACCTGATCACCTACATACATAAATAATACGGTGAGCTGAAACCTAGTGAATAATAACAGAGTAAATAGGTTTAAATGAATGATGCCCCATATCATATTTAGAAAACAAATTCATATTTATTTCAGAAACAGAAGCATATCCATATTCATATTCATATTCTTGTTCAAATCATATACAGAAATCAAAGTTCATACTTAATCATACGTGTTACATCCATTAGCGCTAACAAAATAGATACAGAACAATTACATAACAGATGATGGTTATGAGTAACTAGTTCCATAAAAGAACCTCCAGATCCAGGTAACAGATAACAGATATGCTGAGCTCCATAATGGAGCCTCCGATACAGGTAACAGATAACAGATATACTAAGTTCCATGATGGAACCTCGATACTGGGCAATAGTTAACAGAGATACTAAAGATGCCACGAATACTAGTAAAAAATTGGACATTCATTCATTGTACAGAACATAACATTTTAGAAAACAGATCTTTTTCATCATACAGAAAATAAATAAAGTTGAACATAGCTTTACTAAGTTATTACTCACAGATGGCTCCACTAGCAGATCAGATAAGGCAGACAAATCAGATAGCTTATGGCGCGTGACCTACATACAAACACATAACAGATATACATGTTGAAACACACATTCGGAAGTTACATAACTCATTTCATTTCTATCTTGGTGTGTTTCTAATCTTTATTCTCATTACTATGTCTTAATTAGGGCTTAGGAATGCCTAGAACGCAATGAGGATGCCAGAATGTGCTATGAAGCACTTAGTCAAAATTTCAAAAACAGGGCAGTCCACTCAAACGCAACTTCTGTCGCTCGAGCAGTCTACAAAGTTTGCAAAAGTAATGGTTACATGATTTTTTAGTTCGATGGTCGCTCGAACGCAAGACTAAGCAAATAGGGTCTCTACTCGAGCACAACTTTGGTCGATCCAGCGGTTTGCAAAATTTTGTAAAACTTTTGGGAGCATGAATTTCACACTCGAGCCAACTTTTTCTCACTCGAGCTAAGATGCAAATCAAAGGGTGGTCACTCAAGCGCAGATTTGTTCGCTCAAGTGGTGATGCAGAATTTTGGAATTTTCAGATTGCAGTTCTAAGTTCAAAACTCAACTTCAAGACTTCAAAACATATCCTTTTGGGCCCAAACTTAAGGAAACACATGTAAACTTGTAAAACATTGTGAATTCACAATCATTTCACAAAATCAAAGCCCAAAAACATGCTGATTGTACAAAATCAAACTTGAAACTTAAAGAACATAACATAAAGACAACATGAATGAATTGTCTTGGCTTCAAAGCTTTCAAAACATGATCAAATGAGGTGTTGAATTCAAAAACATGTTGAATTCTTAGAACAAAGCCAAAATGAGGACATGCAAAAAGAAAATCTTTGAAAACATCCCCAAAACACAATGAAATGAGCATGCATGCATGTCCTAAGCTTGATCCTATAATATGAGCTCACTTCTTGTCTTAGTCTCGAATTTCTTTTGAACTCATGTATTAGCTAAATTAATTACATAATCAAAGGCTTGAATTCTCACCTAAACTTCTCAATTAAGCTTCAAGTAGTCAAATTCTTAAGTGTCTAAGCTAATTCTCCTTAGTTCCTCTCATGTTTCTTCCTTTGATCTCAATTCCCTCCTCCTCTCTTTCTTCTTACATTTGTAGGCTCAAAGATGAGGAATTGAAAAAGTCTAGAATGAGCTAGTGGAGTCCAATTATCCTTATATAGACTAGTTAACCAAGTATGATTAAAGATAGATAATTAAGCTTAAGTCTAATTGAATATAATCTAATTATTTCGTTCCGAATCGAATTCTAATTCAACCTACCATAAAATTCTAAAATTGCTAAATGGCATGTATTCTTAGTCAATTTCACATTCTGTGGCCGATAAGGCCTTCAACTCGCAAAACAAAATAAAAGCATAAACAAATATTTCTACGACAGACAGATAGACTCACAAATATCACAATTCACGTGCATTTAATTCAGAATTTTATCTTAATTACATATTAGGCATCCTTAATTATGCTTAATTAGTTAATTACGAATCGGGGTTGTTACAATAAATGTCATTTTTTTTTGTCCTCACATTATCAACAAATGCAACATCACAGTATGCATCCACCTGGCGTCTTAATATTAGCACATAACCAGACGACAACAACCGATTTACCCATACACGTTGGCCACCATGCTTGAACGACATGTTGCTACGAGGGACAGGTCAATGTTGCAAAGAACAGCTTGTTGTATGATCGTAATAGGCCAACACATTACGAACTTCGTAATGTTGCAACATTTAAGCCGACATTGTACCTCAAAAATTGTCGTGTGTCTTGCGGTGGTGACCTCATATTGTCCCTAGCGACACTGTTGTCTATGATCGTTATGCCACTTGGAATTATCACCATCAGATTAACATTGTACAATGTACTACATGTCATGTTCAACTACTAAACAATTACAACGTACACACACTAACGACGGATTCATGTTCACGTATACATTCGCATGAAAAGAACGTCTCATTTATTTGCGAATCATAATGTCCTAAAAAAGACAACTAAACTGGCATCCAAAAATAGACCCAACAACAACCACCTTATGAAATGTTATGGTACTAAAAACCCAAAAATGTGTCCAATTCAATCAAAACATAACTATGATATACCACTAACGTAGCGGATGTCCAACTATCAAGTAATAAATAATAATAAAAAAAACATTTACCCCAAGTCAAAAAAATCTACTATTTCAAATTAGGGGCCAACGACATCAAGGTGTTCTGGCACGCAGTCCTCTTATCGGGTCGTTCAAGAACATATTCAATATTGCCGCACGCAGAGCGCATGGAGTCAACCTAACCGTCATACTGTCAACCTTGGCTCTGTGGATGTACTGCCTTATAATGTAACACACAAAAATAGCACAGTCCGATCTGCAATGTAACCACAAAAAGACATGAATAAATACAGTATATTTGTGGAATAATGCAACATGGAACAATGAAAAAAGTCACCACTTACATGTCAAGGCTCTGTTGTGGGCAGTCCATGACTGCAACAAGCAGACCATCAAAATCCAGCTTCTTCACATTATCGGACGCCACCATTGGCTTCACAAAACTGGTGTAGTGCTCCGCCACCCACTTTTTCTGCATTACCAATTACATATATACATCAACCTTGAATCTAGCATCACAAATTACATAATCACAACCAGCAACACCATACATACACAAAATAAAAACAATCGCACCTGCCACCAAATATAAAACAAATAATAAGTCTCGATACGTTTTTGCACGGTAATTTATGTTTACATGCTTACCAATTTAAGCGCTTCGTTATAATGATCATCTCACATCCCTTATCTCAGTTTCACAGAATTATAGTGCTTCCAAGTGCCAGTCTTCGAGTCGTGCACCATGACAGCCCAGTGATTAGCATCGTAGACTGGGTAATGCGTGTATTTGTGGCCTCTTGCAGCTTTGAAATGGATGTTTAGATACTTTGTTCCCAAAAGTGCACTCGGGTTCCTCATCACATCCTGTCACCATGGTCAACAACAAACCCATTAGTCTATGCATAACACATTTTAGTGTGCAACCATGTGTTCATTCAAATTATTAAAAACATACCGAACAGACACTACTATACACGTACGACGTGTCCACATTATCCATTTGCTTAGCAAAATTTTCTTGTAAATCAGTTAGTATGGCTGCATATGCGTCAATTACCTACACAATTTTCCCATACCCTTCCAAATGTCAAACAAATATGTATTCTATAACATTGTCATACATAAACAATTTCAACACATACACACATTTATTACACAATTCACGACGTACTTACGTTGCCCTAAATTGATGACTGTTGCACTAGATCACTAACATCCGTGAATAGCACTTGTATACCATTATCGACACCATCCCAGATTATTGAGCTGCAAGCCATTGTGCAAACGTGTTAAGAAAATAAGGTCACAATACTTTAACAAAATATGTGTAAACGAACACGCAAAACACCATACCAAAAAAACAATGTAAATGCTTACCTGTCGCCATCAAGGCTGTACACTTTCTCTTGGAGCTTCATATCTTCATATTCTAGCATGTTCCACAGCATGCTTCTTGTGCATACCAAATCTGTGCCACGCTTTACGTTCAACATCGACATCGTCCACTATGAATATCACTTCAGGCCTTACTTCTTTCCCTGTTGTCACCTTCATATTTTGTTTTCCACGGCCACCTATTACAGGGTACTCATAATGGGCTAGTTAGTATTCGCGGCGTGTTTTATTCTTCACGCGTCGTATCAATGACGTTATATTATGTGCTGGACTTAAAACAATTTCTTTGTCACTGTCTACCCCACTATTGCCATCTAGTATGACGATTCGGTCCATTTTTTTAAAAACAGGACATTCCACAACGTCCTCCACCATTAGAACCAGTTCACTGCTGTGTACGTCAGCATGATTCACACTTGGATCTCCAACCCAATCCATAATATCATCACAATTTATCTTCATTTGAATAGTTGGGCTTATCTTACCATTGCCCAAAGTGAAACGTTGCACACTCTCACTACTCGTACCATTTCCTAACACCTTATTTTTCCTCGAATGATTATCTGACGCCGTTCGCGACCTCAGGCCTGCATCTGCTACTAACTGTGTCACTACGTGAACTTCATGGTCGTCAACCTCATCCTCCAATGTTGTTATTCTGTCTTTTAACTGCCTAACTAGCTTGTTTAGCCGACCAATCACACTTTCAAATCCAACAAACAAGCTGCTGGCTTTTGCGCCAATCAATCGTTCCATGGCATCAACCTTACCATCCAGCTCACGCACACATGCAGACTTCGCCTTCCAACTCATTAATTTTGTTCATAGCCTTCGTCAATTGTTCAGTTGTATTTTTTGTGTCATCACTAACGGCAACTTCATGTGGGGTGCTTGACAAGTCTAGCAAATTGGGAAACAACATAGGGCATGCTTTCCTTGCTGCTAACTTTTTCCCACCTTCTTTTACATTATCATTTGGTTATGCCTAGGGCAACACTTCACTTTTGTTGTCTGATATCATTTCAATTTCCTTGCCATGTGGCGAATCTGGCTGCCAACAATCCAAACTTGGATCTATAATAGTAATATTCTCTACACCGACATCAGCACGCTGTCCATCTCATACAGTCACCGGATCAACTTCCAAAACATCGTCAATATGCTTGCTAGCCACATGCATGTTCGGTATAATAGCCCTGTTTGGTACAGCTTAAAAGCTGCTTATTTCAGCTTTCAGCTTAATTTAAGCTATTTTGATGTGTTTGGTTTAGCTTATAGCTTATAGCTTATAGCTTATAGCTTTTTGGAAGTCAGAAATTAGCTTATTCTTTGAGTGGGGCAGGAGATGCTTAATTTATAAGTCAGAAATCAGCTTATATTCATAGTTATAAGCTATAAGCTGTTTAGACATAAGCTATAAGCACTTTCCCACAGCTCTACCAAACAGGGCCAATGTTGATGAAATAACATTCAACAATAGATCCACAAAGTTTACCACAGTTAATTTTCAAAAAACACCACAAACAAATCAAAACAAACAGAGGAACGAAACATGTACACCAAACCACCACTAAGTCATGTATCATATCTTTATAGAGCCATCTACTGTCAAGTCCACACACTTGAGCTTCCCAACAAGTTCGCCAATGTTCCATCGACAAAACCGTGGTAACATATTGCGCCTATCAAGTTCCACAATGTCAATGTGCTCACAAATGAGGAACTACAAACACAAATAATAATGAAGGGTTAAAAAAACATGACATTACCATCATTTCCACATGCTATGTTAATTACTATTGTATTGTTCGTTAACGTACTAGTAGTGCAACTACACACCGGGTAACCCTTTTCGGCTTGTTTGTAAGTCATTCAATGAACCATTCAACGCACTCCTAATCGTTCCAGTCCAATCGTACAACCGTAACATCTCCAACTTATCAATAACCCGTACATACACCCAACAGATCGACTCACTCGTATTTGCAAAGAACAACTTCACACATTTATACAAACATACCAACTTCGCGACGTCTTCTTCGTCACGTTCAATATTCCCCTGCATTGTAATCACGAGCAAATCTTTGATAATTTTTGATGAAATCTGACTGACATTGGGGCAAAGCCGTTGGATGAAATCTAAAGGAGCTTTACCACTTTGCACCACATCTAACTTTTCTTTCCCACATTGTATCCCAAATAGCAAGTGGATGTCACTGTTTCGCAGTGGCAGTCCTCTCCCTTCAATGTGGACTTTTTCAACAGTCAAACTGTATGTTTGAATAATTCGGCACACCGTGGCATCACACTTCTTGAATGCTTTCGGATCCAAGTTATACACTCATATTGCCTCAATCATCAGCCAGAACGACGTCTGTTGTAATTGCTTTATATGGCCAGCACCAAAATTGAACTCCATCACCATTTTGATCACCCGACAATATTCGATCAGTACATCAGCTTTGAGGGGTCAACAACATGTTTTCCAACAGATCATATTGTTGTTTTAGTCTTTCTAAAAGGCAACTTTGCTTGTTTTCTTGTGGCCAAGCGAGTCATACTCTCACTTGATGAACGTGAACGTTTTGTCTTCCAATCAGCCTTACATCCCGATCTACGCCGGCTAGAACTACCTACAAACAAAATAACAATACAAATTAATTATTACATATTCAATATGCACTTTAGCAGCCAACATTCTCTCCACACTCCGACAAACCCTTACATGACAACACAGGCCATGTCATCACACAGCATACTACGGCACGTATATATCACAAACTCATACAACATTAACGTCACACACCCACCACCAATAAAACCATAAACCCTGCCACGATCCGCCCACCACAACACCAATACCTACATGGTTAATACACAATCACAGTCCCCAACAACAACTACATAACTACACTGCGACTGCCCATCAACAACGTCCACACCATGTCCCCAATTCAAACACAAACCATGCCATCACACAGCATACTACGGCACATAGAAATCACAAACTCTTCCAACATTAACATCATACACCCAGCACCAATAAAACCACAAACATAAACCTTACCACAATCTGCCCACCACAACACCTATACCTACACAGTTAATGCACAATCACAGTCCCCAACACCAACAACACAATTACACTGTGACTGCCTATCAACAACGTCCACACCATGTCCCAAATTCAAAATGAAATCAAACTAACAGATGCACCTAACATCCACCAACACCAAGAACACAATACCCATACCCACACTCACACCCAACAAAAATATTGCACAAAACCAAACCAACAACATGCACATGTTATTACTTGACCATCACAGAAAATAACATTAACTTGAAACCCATTTTTCCCCAGCACTTATTGTTGTCACACCACAAAAACACATTAACATTACATTTTATGCAAACAGTAAACACAACATCACAGCATTTCGTCCATCAAAAGCACATACAACTATTATATTCGTTATTGGCAATAAATAACATCATCCACAACTAAAACAATTAAAACCACCAATCCATAATACAAATTTCAAACCCACATAATCGATGTTCTCCAACACCAACCCCTTACTATTCTAACCCATAAATATTCAAATCAACGTCAACGATCAACATACCTACTGCCATCGCACAACGTCACCCATGCCAACGTCGAATCACTGATGGTATTAGATCGCCAATGTTATGTGCTTACAAGCAACAGTCAAGAACCCTCAGTTGTCACGCGGAATTGCCTCTACAAATGTTACCACTGGAAATGGGTGTTTCTACTTGTCTAGGGTTTTTGTGGTTGGGTACAATGTTATTCTGGTATTGAATATTGGAGGCTCCACATTGCCAAATGTGAAGATTCAATTACACAGGATGACGATCCCAATCACTAACATTGACATGGAAATCCAAAAATTTCCGTTACATCTCGACCGTTTTGTTCGGGATCGTGGGAAATCAAAAAAAAAAAAAAAGACTATAGTATGCTTTTGGACATTTTGGTAATTACAACATTACTAAAAACTCACATTTACCCTCTACCAAATACAATCCATGTGTTAATTAAATGGGTTTTTTATGTAATTAACAGTCAAAACAGGACTTTTCAGTCTATAAAATAAAAGATAGGATTAAATGGCGCAACAATTCCAAATTTGGGATTTATTGGTGCTTTGCCCTAAAATAATACAGTAAAATTATAAAAGTTCTTTCAAGTTTTAAAAATAAGTAGAAAAAATGACTTATCAAAATTGTGAGAAAATAAAACCTATGAAAAATAATTTATATTCTCAGTTAAAAAAGAAAAAAAAAATTGATGAAAAATTGTACAAAACTTAGACAAATAATTTAAAATATCCAATATCTATTAACATATCAAAATAAAAATTAAAAAATTGCAAATCATAAGTTTTCTTTTTCTTTTTCTTTTTCTTTTTTTTTTAATTCATATTCAAATTGAAAATAGTGTCCCCATTTTTTTCCCCTTCTCTTGAAGTTAATTTATTTATTTAAAAATTTAAGCTACAATTGTCCCATAACACATGCAGAAAGACCCAAAAATACACTACAATTTTTTTATAAAGTATTAAATTTTAATTGTGTATATATGATACATGAAGAGATTTATTATTGAACAAACTTGAAAGAAAACCAAAATATAATAAAAATAAAACAAAATAAATAATAGGGATACATGGCAAACTTTGAGTATGCCACATGCCATAATTGTAGAACATTTCAATTAAAGGCACTACTTCTTATATTATATATGATATCAACATATTGTAAAAAGAACAGTAACTTTCTTTACTGTACGATTATTCTATTTTTCGCATTCTATATGCGTAGAATGACTCGTCAAGAGCTTGAAGAAATACTTGTCTGTGTTAGATATCCATTAAGGTCCATATACTAATTGTGAATTTGTGGTTTTTGCTATAAAAAAATCTGCCCAAACCAAGCTCTGAGCTTATCGGGCCTAGTCTATTAGTACTGTAGAATTAGGTCCAAAAAAATGGAGAATTACAAATTAGTAGGTTTTTCAAAGAAATATTCATAAATACATTAAAAAAAATTAAGATTTTAATTATCAATATTTATAAAATTTTCCATGTGTAATTTTGTTTCCTAACCAACAATGAATTGCATTTTTCTCAAAAAAAAAAAAAGCTTCAAAGATGAAAAAATATATATTCAAAAAAAAAAAAAAAGAAGTTTTGATGGTAGATTTAAACTTAATATGATTGTGGGTTACACTTAAAATAAAGGGTATTTGGCTATAAACCTAAATTTAAAACTTTTGGAACAATTACTTCAAATTCTACTTATTTTTGTCAAAAATAACAATAACAATTTTAGACATTATATTACCTTAACCTATCTATCCGTCTATTTGTCGACTTTTCTACCTATTTGTCCACTTGTCCACCACTATTGCCCACTGTTGCCAGTTGCTGCCAGCAACTTCCCTACAACAAAATGCACCTTTGGCGACTAAAATTGACGACCAAAAAAAATTTAGTTGCCAAAAGTTATGGAATTGGCGACCAACATTTTTTTTTGTCGCCAAAAGTAAAATATTTAGCTACTAATTTTTTTTAGTCGGGGTATATTCATTATTGGCAACTAAAAAAAATTTAGTCGCTAAAAATGCCAGAATTGGCGACAAAAAAAAAACTTAGTCGTTGTATATTGACTTTTGGCTACTAAAATATTTAGTCGCCGAATAGGCAACAAAAAATTTATTTTTTCTCTTTAGTCGCCAAAAACTTACTTTCAGCAACAAAAAAAAAATTAGTCACCGTATGTTGACTTTTGGCTACTAAAATATTTAGTCACTGAATGGAAAATAAAAAAATTATTTTTTCTCTTTGGCGACTAAAGTTTTAGTCGCCAAAAACTTACTTTCAATGACAAAAAATTATTTTAGTCGCCAAATAATTTTTTTTTTAATCTTTGGTAACGTATCTTCAACGACTAAAATTTAGTCGCAGATGTGTTCAAAATTTTATTAGGAAATATTTCATATTGGCCCCTAAATTTTTGCCCAAATCTATTACTTTTTCACACGGTTCTTTCTCTCTTGCTCTCCCTCTGTCTCTCTCTGTCACACAGAGAATCAATCACCACCGCCCCTCATCTTAGCATTGCACACGACCAGTGTCCGTCAATCTTCCACCGTTGAACATCGCCACCGCAGCTCACCGGCCTCCTTTTCTCCTCCGCCTCCGAGATCCGTGACACCCGCTAGTTCTGGGCCAGCTCCAAAACCCCTTTCCAATGGCTCCTCTGTTTCCTCCTCGGCACTCGCCCTTGTCGGTGACATCTGAAGGTTTGCCGTTCTTGACACATTGATCTATTTTTAATCTTTACTTTACTTTCTTTATCTATCTAGTTTTTATCAATCACATATAGAAAATCAAGATTACTTTAAAAAGGATTAAATAATCATGACTAGTTTAGGAACCTAGATACCAAGAAAGATAGTATAATCAATAAAATTTTCAAAGTAGGCCTCCATTTAAATTCCTAGACACAAACCTTTGGACATCTGAGGACAATAGAAGAAGAGAAATGTCTGTAGGCAGTATTCTTTGAAGGCTATTCCCACTTCACATGCATTCTTCTCTTCTCATTTACACATTTGATTTTAACTGTGTGTGTATTGAGTATTGGTTTCCCATCTGTATTGATTCAGTTAGATGATTAGAAATTCCTGTCATGTTTACAGAGCGGCTGTCATGCCTATTTCACCTAAAGAGTTCTACAGAAGATACTCAAGATGAACAAGGTTCTGCTATTTGCTTGAGGCCTAGAGCTGGTGATTATCATGTGTTGTAAGTATCTCATTTATGGATGGTGGTTCTTCGGTTTCAAAGCACTGATTTCTAAGTCAAAAAAAATCTGTAAATTCTTGTTACTAATATTATAAAGTGACTCTTTATAGTCAAAATAAAGTGAATTGTATTTTGATTTGTTTTATTATTGTAAAAGCTCGTAATTTAGTAGAAAAAATTGTCTGAATGATGGACTAAAAGGAAGATGGAATCCACATTGTAGTAGTAGAAACTAGTTGTGAGTACGATCTTTTGTATTCGGTTATATTTTATGAAAGGATTACAGGTTGGTCAGTGTCATGCTTACCCACCAACCCAAAGAGTTAGAAGGCGCTCAAGTTGAACCATGTTGGCTAGTTGTTGTTAGCAGCTTGAATTGTGGTGATTTTGATGGTCTTTGACATTAAGATGTATACTAGGCATACTCGTATAATGTTTGCTAGTGAACCCTTGAGATTGCATTTGTTCAATGATACTCGGTTATGTGTACCATTAACATTAAAAAAAATCTTACTATGTGCATGAATTTCAGTTTCCCAAAGAACCAAGGTGATGCTCTTTTACTCGAAGTCCAGGATACCAAGAAAACTATCCATGGTCGAGCAATAATTCCAATTGCATCATTGACTGAAAATCCTGTATGTATCATCTATTTATGTTCTGATAATGGAGCTTTTTTTAATTTGATTTGGCAAGTTACATGATCTGGTAATCCAAACCATGCAGAATGATAGAATTCGATGGTGGCAAATTTACCATGATGATCACGAATGTGTTGGAAGTTCCAGCTCTCCATTGGTAGTACAATTACATCCAACGAGACTGCCCACATCAAGGTATAATTTTATCTCAATACAACAAAGCCATATATAGCCCAACTAGTTGGGTGTCAAAATTTTCCTTTTGCTGAAAAAATAACTCCCTTGGTGAGGAATAACTTACTTGACTTAAAGATATTGGCTAATGTTTAGAATGTTAAATCGTTTCATTTTGCAAAAAACACATAGTTATATAGTTGTTTTAGTAATAAAAAAAATAGTGTGTGATATCACATATAATGATGTATATAAATCTCCTGTATATATATCCAAAAGATGCTAATAAATGGTATTGAAACATAGTCGCCGAAACTTACAGTCAAAAGGGTAGTGGTTGACTTTTCCTCACCCAACATTGCTAAAGAAATGCATGTCGGCCACTTGAGATCTACAATTATTGGAGACACTCTAGCCCGTATGCTAGAGTTTTCAAATGTTGAGGTTCTTCGGAGAAACCATGTTGGTAACTGGGGTACACAGGCAAAAGTGTGTGTGTGTGTGTGTGTATGTGAGCACATGCATTCTGTATGTGTGTTTGTTTTCTCTCTTTTATCTTGAAATTTTATATAAGTTCTGTTAAAATTATTTATTTTTTGATGAGGGTTTTAGTCATGGGTTGTCCCATTTTATGAGTTAACCTTTTCATTTAGATCAAAATAATTTCTTGGGTGAACAACAGTAGTTTGAAGTTCTTCGGTGCCTTTTCCTTCCCTAATATGTGGTGGAAGAAGGAACTCCAACAGACCCTTCTTGTATAATTGTATTAAGTGGAAAAATTATACTCTTTTAAATTTTTTATTGATTATTGCTGCTCTAGAAGGTGATAATATTATGGCCTCTTTGCTGTCTGAATTATGAAAGTCTATTTCAATAATTTTTTTGTTACTTTCCTATTATGTCTTAAAGATATTATTTATGTTTTGCAGTTTGGTATGCTAATTGAATTTCTTTTTGAAAAATTTCCAAACGTGGAGGTTGTCAATGATCAAGCTATCGGAGATCTCGAGGTGAGATAAAAATTTTGGAAATTAGGTCCGTTTCCTGAACTGGTACAGACAGAATACTTCTTCATGTCACTTGAATATTTTTTATGCTACATCCAAGCAACAAAGTCCCTTGGTTAGATTAGCAAACAATTCAAGTAACTAGTTGCTTGTGCTACTTTGAGCAACTTATGCCTTTGATTCAAAAAAATTTCATTGAAATGAATCATGAAATTCAATGAAAGTGGGTATTATTGATTTAACTTGAATGTTGTTATTAGGCATTCTATAAGGCATCAAAGCAAAGATTTGACAATGATCCTGGATTCAAGGAGAGGGCACAACAAGTAGTGGTCAGTCTCCAAGTGAATCACTTACCTTTATGCCTTAAAGACTTGTGAGGTTGATTATGGTAATAATTAAATTTCTCATTTGTAAAACAACTTAAAAGCTATAAATTTCAATTTTCTATTTTGGAGGAAATCTGATTTATAAACTATAAATTTTGTTTCTTCGTTTAGGAAGAAAATCTGGTTAATGATTTTATCTCGAGGTTTCATTATGTTTCATCATTTATCTTATTTGGTTTCATTTCCTATGGCATAACTTTTATCACAAGGTGGGGAAGAGAAGTATCGAAAGGCATGGGCACAAATCTGCGAAATCAGTCGAAGGGGATATCAAAGAGTTTATCAATGCCTAGGAATTAAGATAGAGGAGAAGGTACTTAACTGATATTTTTCTTTCTAACCAATGACAATGTCAAACATTGATTGTATTTTCCACACCTGTTTTCTGCGCCATGGAGCCACGTAAAAAAGACATCAACTTTTGATTTCAATCTATAGCGTGCATGCTAAAAATAGAACATTCTTAGTTTATGGTTCACAGCCCCCTGCCCCACCAATTATATATTTTATCCGATTCAAATGTATCTACTTTAAGTCATTGTCACTTTATATTTTGATCAATGTTATCAGGTTGGCCATTTTGTATGACTACTTGAACTGATGCTAGCTTGATATCTAAGATCACAATTCTACAAAGACAAAACATTGTTATTTCGTCATCTTAGTTACTTCTTGTATAGCTATAATAACTAAAAGATTACTTTAAATTAGTGGGCACAAGAACTGTGGCAAGACTAGACTATGAATCTTAGTTGAATTACATTATTGCATATGCAATGAGGACATTAGTATGGTACAGGCTTACAGTAAGGGAGGCCAGAGGCCGATAAATGTAATTTATCATTGTTTATTCTTTTTTATTTTGGACTCAAGTAAATTACTCAATTCAATAGAACTAGTAGGGGGTGAAGACTTACCATGACACATGGGAAACACGTAGGGGGTGAAGACTTTTTGTGATATTTAGCAACTCTCTCTCTCTCTCTCTCTCACACACATAAGTCTTACATTATGCTTATTCCTGAATTTGATTATTGTTACACATGCTATTTAAAACCCTATTTGGAAGTGAAGTTGCAGGGAGTGTCAGATGGTGGCATGATTTGCCCTTATTTGAATTTCATATGAGTAATGAACATATTGTACTCATGAAATCAACTGTTCCTATGATTGAGTGGCAAAATCACTTGTAATTATTTTGTTTTTTGCCTTCCCGTCAGAGAGAAAGCTTTTACAATCCATATATACCTGGAGTTTTAGAGAAATTGGATAAGAAAGGATTAATTGAAGAAAGTGAAGGTGCTCGTGTGATCTTTATTGAGGGGAAAAATATTCCTTTAATTGTTGTGAAGAATGATGGTGGTTTCAACTATGCTTCCATTGATCTTGCGGCTCTTTGGCTCACACGGATAGCTTTGCCGTGACAAATAGAACCTGTGAGAACTGATGCAACATAATTCAGACCCGTAGGTTGGGAGTTAGAGCCGAGTACGCCCTAAACTTAGTTGAAAAAGGGCGTTTCGGGGGCAAAAATTCAAAACAGCCCCCGAACGACCGTGTGGCTCGCACGGATAGCTACGCCATGACAAATAGGACTTGTGAGTACTAACGGAACGTAATTCAGACCCATAGGTTGGGAGCTAGAGCCGAGTACGCCCTAAACTTAGTCGAAAAAGGGCATTTCGGGGGCAAAAATTCAAAACAGCCGCCGAACCACCGTGTGGCTCACACGGAAAGTTCCCCCATGACAAATAGGACTTGTGACAACTGACGGAACGTAATCCGGACCCGTATGTTGGGAGTTAGAGCCGAATATGTCCTAAACTTAGTCGAAAAAGAACTTTCCGGTAGCGAAAATTCATAACAGCCCCCGAACCACCATGTAGCTCACACGGATAGCTATACCATGACAAATAGGACTTGTGAGTACTGATGGAACATAATTCAGACCTGTAGGTTGGGTGTTATAGCCGAGTACGCTCTAAACTTAGTTGAAAAATGGCGTTTCGGGGGCAAAAATTCAAAACATCCCCCGAACCACCATGTGACTCACACGGATAGCTTCGCTGTGACAAATAGGACTTGTGAGAACTGACGGAACGTAATTCGGACCCGTAGGTTGGGAGTTAGAGCCGAGTACGCCCTAAACTTAGTCGAAAAAGGGCGTTTCGAGGGTGAAAATTCAAAACAGCCCCCGAATGACCGTGTGGCTCGCACGAATAGCTTCGCCATGACAAATAGGTCTTGTGAGAGCTGACGGAACGTAATTCGGACCCATAGGTTGGGAGTTAGAGCCGAGTACGCCCTAAACTTACTTGAAAAAGGGCGTTTCGGAGGCGAAAATTCAAAATAGCCCCCGAACTACTATGTGACTCACACAGACAGTTCCCTTATGACAAATAGGACTTGTGACAACTGAAGAAACGTAAACCAGACCCATAGGTTGGGAGTTAGAGCCGAATACGCTCTAAACTTAGTCGAAAATGGACTTTCCGGGGATGAAAATTCATAACAGCCCCTGAACCACCGTGTGGCTCACATGGACAGTTCCCCCATGACAAATAGGACTTGTGAGAACTGACGGAACATAATTCGGACCCGTAGGTTGGGAGTTAGAGCCGAATACGCCCTAAACTTAGTTGAAAAAGGGCGTTTCGGGGGCAAAAATTCAAAACAGCCCTCCGAACGACCGTGTGGCTCGCACGGATAGCTTCACCATGAAAAATAGGACTTATGAGAACTAATGGAACATAATTCGGACCCGTAGGTTGAGAGTTAGAGCCGAGTACACCCTAAACTTACTCGAAAAAGGGCGTTTCGGGGGCGAAAATTCAAAACAGCCCTCGAACCACCGTGTGGCTCACACGGACAGTTCCCTCCATGACAAATAGGACTTGTGACAACTGACGGAACGTAATCCGGACCCGTATGTTGGGAGTTAGAGCCGAATATGTCCTAAACTTAGTCGAAAAAGAACTTTCCGGTGGCGAAAATTCATAACACCCCCCGAACCACCATGTAGCTCACACGGATAGCTATACCATGACAAATAGGACTTGTGAGTACTGATGGAACATAATTCAGACCTGTAGGTTGGGTGTTATAGCCGAGTACGCTCTAAACTTAGTTGAAAAATGGCGTTTCGGGGGCGAAAATTCAAAACATCCCCCGAACCACCATGTGACTCACACGGATAGCTTCGCTGTGACAAATAGGACTTGTGAGAACTGACGGAACGTAATTTGGACCCGTAGGTTGGGAGTTAGAGCCGAGTACGCCCTAAACTTAGTCGAAAAAGGGCGTTTCGAGGGTAAAAATTCAAAACAGCCCTCGAACGACCGTGTGGCTCGCACGAATAGCTTCGCCATGACAAATAGGTCTTGTGAGAGCTGACGGAACGTAATTCGGACCCATAGGTTGGGAGTTAGAGCCGAGTACGCCCTAAACTTACTTGAAAAAGGGCGTTTCGGAGGCGAAAATTCAAAATAGCCCCCGAACTACTATGTGACTCACACAGACAGTTCCCTTATGACAAATAGGACTTGTGACAACTGAAGAAACGTAAACCAGACCCATAGGTTGGGAGTTAGAGCCGAATACGCTCTAAACTTAGTCGAAAATGGACTTTCCGGGGATGAAAATTCATAACAGCCCCTGAACCACCGTGTGGCTCACATGGACAGTTCCCCCATGACAAATAGGACTTGTGAGAACTGACGAAACATAATTCGGACTGTAGGTTGGGAGTTAGAGCCGAATACGCCCTAAACTTAGTTGAAAAAGGGCGTTTCGGGGGCAAAAATTCAAAACAGCCCTTCGAACGACCGTGTGGCTCGCACGGATAGCTTCACCATGAAAAATAGGACTTATGAGAACTAATGGAACATAATTCGGACCCGTAGGTTGAGAGTTAGAGTCGAGTACACCCTTAACTTACTCGAAAAAGGGCGTTTCGGGGGCGAAAATTCAAAACAGCCCTCGAACCACCGTGTGGCTCACACGGACAGTTCCCCCCATGACAAATAGGACTTGTGACAACTGACGAAATGTAATCTGAACCCGTAGGTTTGGAGTTAGAGCCAAATACGTCCTAAACTTAGTGGAAAAAGAACTTTCCGATGGCGAAAATTCATAACAGCCCCCGAACCACTGTGTGGCTCACCTGGACAGTTCCCCCATGACAAATAGGACTTGTGAGAACTAACGGAACGTAATTCGGACCCGTAGTTTGGGAGTTAGAGCCGAACACGCCCTAAACTTACTCGAAAAATGGCTTTCCGGGAGCAAAAATTCATAACAACCCCCGAATACGCCTTACACTTAGTCGAAAAACTTGCAACACTTAGTTAAAAAGGCAGCAACTTTATTAAAATAACATCTACATATTCTAATAATTGCCTTTATATATTTATAGGACGAAGAAATTACATATTACATTGTTTGTGCAGTTGGTTGGAATAAATATTGCATGATACATATATATATGTATATACTTTCTTTTTTTTTCCAAGAAGACATTTCTCGATTGTTCTACCTTAAATGCATGTTAGAACATGTTCCATATGGCTGACTGAATTGATCTTTTGTAACCAATTCTGATGTTTCATTTTTTGTTTTTCTTTGTAGATGGCTTTGTTACGTGGACTTCTGGATAATCCATGTTAGTGTATGGAGAAGAATTTTCACTTTTGTGTAGAACTAATATAATACTTTTGTCGTCCTCAGATTACGATGGTAATTTGTACCATGCCAAATGGTAATTTTGCTTGGTAGTAAATGTATTTTTTTTGTATACGGATGGCTTTAATTTTTGTATGATATATTTTGTATGGAATTATTATTTTAGTTTGGAAAATAGTTTATTTGTATGGACTTTGATATTTAATGTTATTAATTTTTGGTATATGGATGCAGATTGTGGAATAATTGATAGTATGTATCATTTTATTTTTATACGTATTACAGGTTGCATTGTATATAGACAGGTTGTGGAGAAATTATAATTTCGCGATAAAACATAATATCATGTTTTTGGCGACTAAACAATTAGTAGCTAAAAAAAAATTGGGAAAATACATTTGGTGACTAAAAGTTTTGTAGCCCAAAAAAAAAAAAGAAAACATTTAGTGACTAAAAGTTTAGTAGCCAAAAAAAATAAAAATAAATAAATAGACATTTGACGACTAAAACTTTAGTAGCCAAAAGAAAATCAAACATTTGGCGACCAAAATATTTCGTAGCTGAAAACAAAAAATTAAATTATAAACACACTTTTGCCGACTAAAATATTAGTAGCAAAAAATGTAGAACTTTAGGCGACCAAATATTTAGTAGCCAAAAGAGGAACTCTTTGCCGACTAAACATTTAGTAGCCAAAGATGTGGACTTTCGGCGACTAATTTTTTAGTAGCCAAAAAGAACTCTTTGCCGGCTAAAAATTTAGTAGCAAAAAAGGTAGGACTTTAGGCGACTAAAAGTTTGGTCGTCGAAAAAGATCTAATTAAATTTAATGTCCAACCTTTTAGCGACTAAATATTTAGTCGGCAAATGAATACATTTGGCGACTAAAATAATTTTAGTCGACAATTAGCTTTCCCGACTACTCTTCAGCTACTAATTTTGCGACCAAAAAATTTAGTCGCTAAAACCCTTTGGCGACTAAAAATTGACTTTTGGTGACTAAAAATTTAGTTGCCAAAAGTGAAAATTCTTATAGTGCTTTTTCTTCAATTTTTCGGGCAAGCAGCCAATGGCAATAAGATGCGATTGCTAATATTGCGGGAAAATAGAAAAAGAAAGTAGAAATAGAACAAATACAAGAATAAAAATAAACAAAAATTGTCTTTAAAATAATAATTTGTATTTCTTACCAATATATTTCAATAACCATATCTTTATAACATTAACTTCTAGGTTATGGATAAAAGGTTTTTAAAATCTAGTACATCAGGTATCCTCACCATGAATTGCATGGCTTTGAAATTTAAATTTGGTTCAGAATAACTGTTGTGTGCTTTAAAAGAATGAGGATGAATTGCTTGAGTTTGAAATGTTGCTCTAGAGTAACCATCGAATGCTTAGAAAGACTGTACAAGAACTAAATAGGGTTGAATTCTTGCTCTAGAATAACTATCAAATGTTCCAAGTCTTGTTTTGAAATAATGCTTGAAAGAATGAGGATTTTTTTTCTAAAGGATCTCTCGAAAGCTTGAATAGACTATGGATGAATTGCTTTAATTAGTTTTAAATGTTGATTAAGGGACTTGAGGGTGCTGTTTTGGACCTGTGACCTATTTAATTTATCGTGCTTGTCATAAAAAAAAAATTTAAAAATACATGTTTTATTTTTAAAAATACAATTGTTGTCCAATTTTTTTATTTATTTTTTTATTTTTTTTTGGTGACAAACACAATAAGTTAAATAGATCATAATTAACAAAGCAACCTTTTTTTTTTTTGTGATAAAATACACAAAGTACCCGACAAAATGAACGGTTCAGATTATTAAAACGGGATCCATGGTGAGGCTCACAAGCCCAAACAACTCCTTCCAATCCATATTTTGGATTAGAGGGGATCTCTTCCTATAATAATTGCCAACCTTTTCTTTTCTTTTCTTTTCTTTTTTTTTAAAGTTGATTTGGACGTTTGACCATAGAGTTTTTAGAACTCATCGACAAACAAAGCAAAAGTAAAAATAAAAAGTGCTAGTAGAGGCAAAACAATTAATGCTCGCAATGTCATGAAATTTGGTCAATCCAGTGTTTAGGCCTTTGATTTCGCAATTTTTCTGTTTCAAACTAGGTTTTTCTAATATAAGTAATTTTCATTATAATTTTTAAATTTGAGCTTAACTCAAATCATCTCATTTTTGGTAAATTTCGTTTAATGGTACAAGTTTAAGGGCAATTCACTTTTGATATACTATTAACATATTTTAGATGAGTATTAACTTTTTTTACTATACTATTCTGTTATTGTTGTTCATGTTTCACAGGCATTAGAATCTCGTCTAAAGCTTCAAGAGATCATTGAAGAATTGTTTGAGTTTTAAATATTTCATTAAAATATGCTAGTCACAAATTTCCAGCAATGTGGGTATGCCAAAAATGGCTTAAACCTCAAGGCAAAACTTTTGTTGACTAAAGAAACGAATTGTTAAAACCATCTATAAATAGTGGGTTTTTCTTTGCTCAAACCCATAAATCCTAAACCATTTTAACCCAAATTAAGCACAACCCAAGATCAATATAGAAGAAGATAATGGCTTGGCGAAGCGAGTAATCAGTAAGCCCGAGGGTCTTATGATGAGGCTAACAGAGGCTGTTGGTAAAAAAATTGATGAAGGAACACATAAGACTGAATTCACATCTTTTGCTAGCATTTACAGGGTCCCCGATGAGCTTCGTAAGCTCAACAAAAGTGCCTATACCCCTCGCCTTGTCTCCATCGGTCCTTTTCACAGTGAGCCTCGAAACAATCTCAAGTCACCAATACACAATATCAAATTGAGTTATGTGAATTCCCTCCTCTGTCGAAGCACCTGTGGGGGGTCAAATTGAGTTATGTGAATTCCCTCCTCCTCTACTCGAATGTCTCACTCAAATGAGAGAGTCATTAAAGGAAGCCAAGAAATGCTATGCCGAAGAAGTTTATGATAAGCTCGATGAAGAGATGTTAGAGATGGATGGTTATTTCATACTCGAACTTCTCTACAAGTTTAAACATGAGGAATGCAAGAAAAGCAGCGATCCTATTTTGGGCAGCATTCTAACTGTTGAATACATCCGACATGACTTGTTATTGCTCGAGAACCAGCTTCCTTTCTTCATTCTACAGAGGTTGTTCAAGCTCACAGTCTCTACCGTGTATAAATCTTACTCTTATTGATGATGTCTTCTCATTTTTGGCGACATCTTGAATACAGAATCAAAAGTCAATGAAAGAACAAAACAGAAGATGAGTAAGAAAGCTGATTATCTTCATATCCTCGATATTCTACATAACCTCTACGATTCTTACAAAAAACCAAGACTCACGATCTTAAACAGTCCATGCCTTCTGCATCAGACCTCAAATTCACAGGAATCAAGTTTGTACCCAATTAGCCCCCAGCCGGAGAAGAACTTAAGATCAGGTTTAGTGAATATAAAGGTCTTTCCTAGTTTATTTATCGACCTCATTTTGTAATCCCAACTTTGTTCCTTTACGAGTTCACCAAGCTATTCTTGAGAAACCTCATTGCTTACTGTTAGGGAAAATATATGATTCCCACAAGTAAATCAATCAATGGGAATAAAAACTAATATGAAAAAATTAAATCAACAGCAACACAAGAATTTTTACGTGGTTCCCTCAATGTGAGGTACGTCCACGGGATCGAAATCCGATTCCACTATTAACCAAAAAAATTTCAAACGATTACAAACCGAGACACGAATGGTCTTACAAAAATCACCCTTAAGTGAATTCCAAATAATCATAAATAATGAAAAGGAAAGACCTCACCAAATAGATGAACAAAATTGTCTTCGAAACAAAGTTGTAGAAAACCCAAAATAATAACCCAAATCAACTTTGAATCAAAGATAGCAACAGCATAAATAAATCAAACCCATAGCATTAATCAACACCAAATTGAAAAGCACCATGCACGGTCACCGAGATGAATCAACCAGCACACACACAAGCCGCTGCCTTCTTCGGAAAAATACAAAACAATACTGAAACAACATTGTTGATTCTTGGGTATTATATCAAAACCCTAATTACTACAAAATTGAATATAAAATATCCGTTGGGCTTCCAAACAAATATAATATATAAAATATATTATACCCAAACCAAACCAAATTAAAATTCTTAATAAACCAATTGGGTCCCATACTCTAATAAGGAGGTATATCCAACAATTCTCCCACTGCCGACTTAGGTGTAGACATCAACCATATCCACCAAAGTTCAAAACTTTAAATGTTTGTCCCTCAACAAAGTCTTTGTCAACATATCTGAAATATTATCATCTGTGTGAACCTTTTCGAGTTGTAACAATTTCGAATCTAACACGTTACGAATCCAATGGTATCTCACATCAATGTGTTTCAATCTTGAATGAAAAGTATAATTTTTACTCAAATGAATAGCACTTTGACTATCACAATAAAACACATACCTTTCTTGCTTCAAACCCAATTCTTGCAAAAATTTCTTCAACCATAACTTTTCTTTGCAAGCTTCCATAATGGCAATAAATTCAGCTTCGGTAGTTGAGAGAGCAACACATTTTTGTAATTTAGATTGCCATGCCACAGCTCCCCCAGCAAAAGTCATTACATATCCCGAAGTAGATTTCCTAGAATCAACATCACCAGCCATATCAGAATCCGTGAACCCATCAATCATCGGCTTACCATCCCCAAAATACAAACACACCTTCGAAGTCCCTCGAAGATATCTTAAAATCCACTTCACCGCTACCCAATGTTCTTTACCCGGATTAGAGAGAAAACGACTCACCACACCAACGGTGTGAGCAATATCTAGCCTTGTACAAACCATTGCGTACATCAAAGAACCAACCGCTGAAGTATAAGGAATTTTCAGCATCTCTTCCTTGTCTTTGTCACTTGTAGAACATTGATTCGAACTAACCTTGAAGTGACTTGCAAGTGGACAACCAACCGATTTTGCTTTGTCCATGTTAAACCTCTCAAGAACTTTTTCAATATAGCTTTCTTGAGACAACCAAATCAACCCCTTTTTGCAATCACGAACAATTTTCATACCAAGTATTTGCTTTGCCGACCCCAAATCTTTTATAGCAAAAGACTTGCTCAACTCTAACTTCAACTTGTTAATCATAGTAGAATCTTGACCCACAATTAACTTCTCATCAACATAAAGCAAAAGAATAATAAATTTGACATCCGAAAAATATTTCACAAACACACAGTGGGTGGTTTTAGAAAAATCATTATTCATCATAAAAGAGTCAAATCTTGACCCACAAACCTCAGATTCTTGCTATCATTCTTCAATTTGAAAACCCACTTATTTTTCAAAATTTTCCTCCTCTTAGGCAACTTCACTAAATCATAGTGTGATTTTTAAGTAAGGAATTCATCTCCTCTTCCATGGCCTTTTTCCAATCATCTTTCTTTGCATGCTCAATTGCTTCTTGGTAGCTCTCAGGCTCCCTTTAATCGGAAATTAACACAAATTCATTGGGAGGATACTTTCTTGAAGATTGTCGGTCCCTTGTAGATTTCTTCAACTCAAGTTGTGGTGGCGGTTCTAGAGTTGGATGCTCTTCCTCAATTCCTGGCTCAAGTTCATTAGGATTAGTATCATCCTCTACATCTTCAGTAGGTGGCTGCACATCTCCCCTATTTTCATCATCCACCGAAGATGAAAGAGATGAATCCATGTCAATGAGATCACTAGTTTTTAGTTCCGGATGATCACCTTTGCCAAAGTCTTTAATTGTTTGGTCTTCAAAAAACACAACATCATGGCTTCGAATAACTTACTTGTCTACCGGATCCCATAATCTATAACCAAATTTATCACGCCCATAGCCAAGAAAAATGCATTGTCTTGACTTGCTATCAAGCTTGGACCTCTCATCTTTTGGAATGTGAACGAAGGCTCAACAACCAAACACTGTCAAGTGCTCATAAGACACATCTTTGCCGATCCAAACTCTTTCGGGAACATCACCATTAAGGATAGGAATGAAACAAATTGATCATGTCAACCGCTGTCCTCATTGCCTCACCCCAAAAGGATCTTGGCAATTTTGCATGTGAAAGTAGACACTTTGTTCTTTCCACAATGGTGCAGTTCATCCTCTCGACAACGACATTTTGTTGAGGAGTCTTCTTAACTGTCTTTTGGTGCCAAATACCTTGGCTGCGACAATACTCATCAAATGGCCCAATGCATTCCCCACCATTGTCAGTTCGGATGTACTTTAATTTCTGCCATGTTTCTCTTTAAACCATTGCCTGAAAATGCTTAAATACATCTAGAACTTGATCTTTAGTTTTTAGTATAAAAGCCTAAACTTTCCTTGAATAATCATCAATGAAAGTAACAAAATAAAGTGCACCACTATGTATTCTAACTTTCAAAGGACCACAAACATCCAAACAAATCAACTCCAAAACATTTTCTTTTCTAGACGCAACATTTTTATGAAAAGAAACTCTATGTTGTTTACTCGCCAAACAATGAACACAAGTTTGAAAATGTGTACCTTTTAAACCGGGTAGAAGCTCTTTCTTGAACAAAACTTGTAGCCCCTTTTCACTCATATGGCCAAGCCGCTTGTGCTATAATTCGGTAGAAGTATCATCTTCAAGTGCATTGACAACACATTTACAAATTTTTTCTTGCATCGAATAAAGTGTACGAGTCTTCTTGCACTTAGCCACCACCAAAGAACCCTTTGTGAGCTTCCATATTCTATCACCAAATTTGTTGTTGAAGCCTTCATCATTTAGCTTCCCAGTAGAGATCTAATTGAGGTAAATGTTAGGAATATGCCTCACATCTTTAAGCAACAACATCCAGCCCAAACTTGTTTCCAAGCAAACATTACCCATGTCAATAATCTTGGACAAAGCTTCATTACCCATTCAAACAGAACTATAATCTACTTTGGTGTAGGTAGTAAAGAAATCAACTCAAGAAGTCACATGAAAAGAAGCACCGGAATCAATCACTCAATTGCTCTCTTGGCCCACAAAATTGATACAATCATCTGCACAAACGACCATGAGATCATCAGTAGTAACCTTCGTTGTGTCTTTTTGCTTATTGTCCACACTTTTATCACGCATTTTCTCTTTGTTCTTAAGCTTTCGGCATTCCCACTTCATGTGCACTTTCTCATGGCAATGATAACACTCAATATCTTTCTTTGAAAAAGAACCATCTCTTGATTTGTCATGGCTTTGATCACGACCATGAGGAGTCTTACTCCTCCCCATTGTTTTGCTTTGGCCTCTCACAACAAATGCCTCTGAATGAGAAGAACCACCTAATTTTCTTCTAGTTTCTTCATTCAACAAGCTACTAGTGATTTGGCTCATTGTGACAACTTCATCGGGCGCTGAATTACTAACCGTCACAACCAAAGTCTTCAAACTTTTAAGCAAAGAACTAAATAGTATCAAAGCCTGTAACTCATCATCAAAAATAATTTTCGTAGAAGCAAGTTGATTAACAATACTCTTTATTTCATTCAAATGTTCCGGAATAGGGCTGCCCTCTTTATATTTTAAATTAACCATCTTGCGAAACAAAAAAGCTTTATTTGTGGCTGATTTCCTGTCATATAGGCCTTCTAATTTTTTCCATAAATCATGTGTTGAAGTTTCAGTAACAACATGATGAAACATACTATCATCAATCCATTGACGAATAACACCAACGGCTTTTCAATTAAGCATCTTCCATTCATCATCTTTCATACCATTGGGTTTGCCACTATCACCCTCAATAGGCCTACACAAATCTTTACAAAATAATAGGTCCTCCATTTTAGTTTTCCAACTTACCCAATTGCTTCCATTGAAGCTAGACATATGACCCACATTCTCCTTCATTGATTTACACAAATATATAAATCCAAATAAACCGTAAGCTCTGATACCAGTTGTTAGGGAAAATATATGATTCCCACAAGTAAATCAACCAATGGGAATAAAAACTAATGCGAAAAAATTAAATCAACAGTAACACAAAAAATTTTACGTGGTTCCCTCAATGTGAGGTACGTCCACGGGATCGAAATTCGATTCCACTATCAACCAAAAAGTTTTCGAACGATTACAAACCGAGACACGAATGGTCTCACAAAAATCACCCTTAGGTGAATTCTAAATAATCACAAATAATCAAGAGAAAAGACCTCACCAAATAGATGAACAAAATTGTTTTCAAAGCAGAGTTGTAGAAGACCCGAAATAATAACCCAAATCAACTTTGAATCAAAGATAGCAACAACATCAATAAATGAAATCCATAGCATTGATCAAACACCAAATTGAAAACCACCATGCACAGTCACCAAGATGAATCACCCAACACACACACAAGTCGTTGCCTTCTTCGGAAAAATACAAAACACTTACAAGCAGTGTCGTCCTAGTGTTCGTCGTTACTTTATATCATATGCCAATTTTATGGATACCCTCATAAGCAGTTATGAAGATGTTCATGTGCTTCACAAGGCTAGAATCATACGTAACCGTGAAGATGCGAAGCTCTTCAACAATCTCTGCAAGGAAGTTGTTCTTAAGGAGTCTTATTTCACTGAAACAATCAGTGCTGCTGATCGCTACAGCAAGGTTTTTTGGTCTGATTTTATGGCACGTCTGAGGTGTAAATACTTTGCGGGTCCATGGACATTCATGGCTTTAGTTGCTGGTTTGTCACTTTTGCCGTCACTGCGTTTAAATTCATCACACATACTTTCCATATCCATATCCATATCCCTCGTATATGATTAATTAATGAGGATGATGAATATATATTATGTTATAGATCATCTTAAGCCAATAAGTCATCCACTATTGTCTTAGCTTTAATAAGAATTGTACCAACCAGAATGTCTAAGGGCATGTGTTTCTAAAACATGGAGTGTATGGATTAATATGTAATTTCTCATACTTGTATGAATAATGTTATACATAAATAAATTTTCTTCACATTAATTAATACTTACTAGTGGCACACACGATGCATGTATAATTCAAATAAGTTAGAATAAAAAATAATAATAATAAAATTAACATTATATTGTGTACTTAAAGTATATGAGTCCTCCTACCTTAAATCTATAGTCATGGGTTTGAGTCTTACCTTTTTGTGTAACTTTTTTTAAAAAATAAAAAATACTACACGTGGCATGAGGATAGTAAATATTTTACTACACCAATTGAGACTTCGACTGACTACCTTGATTTGCACACATTTGCTACCGTGGCTTCCGGCCAACGAGCTTGGTTGGGTCAGTCTAACGCTTGGGTTTATGGTTGGTAGTCTACCATCTTTGTTACCTTCATTTTGTAGGAAAGTTATGTATGATATTCTAGTTTTTGAAATTTAAGGCGTATGTGTGTGAGGGGGTGTTCAGAGTCATTTTGTGTCGAGTGTTTGGCGTAATCGGATCCCAGATTTGTCAATGCAAATATGGAATTGAACTGCTAATGCGTTGTTGATGCATATCAAAAATCCCTCCCGACCCCATTAACTTTGCAATAAGAATCATATCCCCAAATTGTAGTGGCGAGGGCTGTTATTATTGGTGAGGCACATACGATTGTTCAATAGTACGTCAAATGTTAATGAAGCTGACTTCGATGACAATGCCGCGAAAGAGTAGGTTCCACATTTGTATATTTGATTTTGAAATCTTTGTTATATGTGACCGTGGTGTTGTGTAATATAGGGTTTTTACTTGATTACAAACTTGTTATGTATCATTTGTGTCCATTGACTTGTGAGTATGTTGTTGGGTTTTTATGCTTGTTTCTCATTTTGATATCATGTGATTATGGTATGACATGCTATGTTTGGTATGCATGTGTCCCAAATTTGGGAGTTCTGATTTGATGTGGGTGTTAGTGGGGTGGTGGAGATTTGTGGGAGGGGGATATGAGAGGGTAGGAACTGTTGTGCATTTGAATGTGGGGTATGTGTGTGTGTGATTATGTGTGGGCATAGAATGTGTAGTTATGGCGTATGTGGTATGACAGTGTGACGCGTATGGTAGTTAATTCAATCTATGATGAATTTATAAAGTGTTGACATGCATAAACGTGTATTGTGTCGTGTGTGGTAGGGTGTACAACATATGTTCACGTAAATGTTTTCATTAGGTGTGTGAAAGGGTGTACAACGTATGTTTACGTAAATGTTTTCAACCAGGTGAAACTACTTCAAAGTGTGCCTGCAACTGTGAAATCTCAAAAAATGCAATGAAATTACTGGTTAAACATTGCCAGGATAGTGAAAATTATGTCCACATCAAGTTTAATGGAGGCACATCGCGTCCATCTTAGGAAAACTTTATTCTGGCTAATGTTCAAAGCCATTATGGACAATGATCTCAAACAACGCGAGTTCAAAAAATGTGATGAATTAGTGTTCAAGATGATTCAAAAGTTCATGCCGAACATTGGTTGTTTCCTTATTGGGAATGGGATGCTAACGTTGAGGGACAGTGACATCAAATTGATATTTGGCCTACAATGTGGTGATCAACTGTTAGTGATGACCGTTAAGCCCCGTCCACTATCTGACTTCATATAGCGAAGGTGCCGATCTGTGAGCCACATTAGTTCGAAACTCATGAAGACACTTTTCCATGATGTAGTTCATGGCACTTTTGCCCAAGACATTGAGGATGCTGCCAAGTTGTTGACATTGTACGTATGTGTGAAACTCTTCTTCTCGACATCAAGGGGATCTATGAGCTAGACTTTCCTTCAAATTATAGACAAATTAGATTCAATGAAATTATATAATTGGATTGGGGTAATATGAAGCATGCTGATAAGGCTAGTTAGAGAGTTCCACCGTACGCCCGAAAAAGCGACTAGGTGTATCATCGTTCTGCTGGTGAATTAATGTTGTACTATTAAGATTTGTTTTGTTTTTATGTCTAGTGGTAATAGTCTTTGGCCTTGTTAATCATGGTAATCTAGCAATTGCATTATTTCCTATGTGAGCACACGACGTAGTTGGAAGCCAACAGGCCAGAGTGTTCCCAAGATTCCTAAAATGGAATATTAGTAGTTTGTTGATGAAGATGCGTACTGTGACGTTGGATGATGGTGACACGCTTGAGGTAACACAACAGTGAATGCATATGTTCTAAATGCATATGTTTTTGATTGTTAGGTATGTGGCATGTGGCATGTGTCCCTAGGTTTTACTACCTCGGCAAACTGCCCGTAGGTTCTATTACCTCGGCAAACTAAGGTAATAGAACCTACATTGTCTGACCTCCTAACATGTCGACTTAACAACATGTTAGAAGATGCTCTCAGACTGAAATCATGACTCGTCGACATTAGGAAACAAGGACTAAGTGTCCACTCATCAAGAACGAAGAATCAATATCTCATCTGAGATCGTGACTCGCTAGTTCAAGAACATCAACATTAGAAATCTGTCACCTCAAAACAAACTCAACCATCATCCCAATATCATGACGTGTCACCTCCTCATTGATTATATCGTCTCTGACTTGATCTCATTTGTCCGATGTTGGCCATCTATTTTACTAAGTTCTTATAGATGGCGCCAAATTATGGGTGTTGATTTTTGACCTCACAACTAAACAGATCTCTTTGCCGAAATGTAGGGAACTTAGCTGGAGAGCACACGGAAGAATAGATTAAGTTAGCACTTGCGCACAAGAAGACAAGAAATATCGCGGTGGCTCGTCCACCTGGGAGCACTCCGACGATCAAGTCAGTAACTTATCTCAAAGGATATTAACTCAAATCAAGAGTTCACAAATTAAATCACATACCTTAGACCCACGGGAGTGCCTTACTTTTATAATGGTCAGTATTCAACTTCCCTTAGAAGTCTTACTTCATGGGACTCTATCCTTTACAAGGATATCAATTAGCTAAGACTCCTCGTATTTGGATTAAGATTAACTCTCTCAAGAGTCCAACCTTACCCAAACAGAGAGTCTGTCATCATCTAGGACTCTACTTCTTCATTCGAACATCTTAGATTCAGATATGGTTTGACCACACCTTGGGTAATCAGAATCAACCATGTGGCACTTTCGCTAACTACATAGGTCACTTGGCTATGCTAGAAAATCAGACAATATAGGCTCCATCACCTCAGGTTGCCGAGGTAATAGAACCTAGAAGGAAGTTGTGGGGACATAATTTTGTGTTGTCAACGTGGCCTAGGTAGTTAGTCGAGGTGCCACGTGGGTGATTCTGATTGGCTGAGGTATGGTTAAACCACATCTGAATCCGAGATGTTCGAATAAGGGACTAGAGTCCTAGATAATGACAGACTCTTTGTTTGGATAAGGTTGGACTATTGAGAGAGTTGATCTTAATCCAAATAAGAGGAATCTTGGATAATTGATATCCTTATAAATGATAGAGTCCTATGAAGTAAGATTTCTAGGAACGAGGGCACTACTGGCTATAAAAGTAAGGCACTTCGTAGGTTTAACGTACGCTTTAATTGAGAGTTATTATAGTTGAGTTGATATCTTTGAGAGATAAGTGACTTACTTGATTGTCAGAGTGCCCTCGGGTAGACGAGCCACTATGGTATTCTCATTTTCTTGTGTGTAGATAGTTGGTTTAATCTATTCTACCGTATGCTCTCCAGCTAAGTTCCTTGTTGGTTGTGAGATTAGAAATCAACACCCATAATTTGGCGCCGTCTGTAAGTAAGAATAGATGGCCAACACCGGACAAGGAGATGGAGTCGAAGACGATATAACCAATGAGGAGGTGACATGTCATGATGCTGGTATGACGGTTGAGTTTGTTTTGAGGTGACAGATTTCAAATCTTGATGTTCTTGAACTAGCAAGTCACAATCTCAGCTAATAGTGCAATCTCGGATGAGATGTTGGTTCTTCGTTCTTGATGAGTGGACACTTAGTCTTTGTTTCCTAACGCCGACAAGTCATGATCTCTGTTGGAAAGCATCTTCTAACATGTTGTTAAGCCGACATGTTAGGAGGTCAAACAATATAGGTTTCATCACCTTAGTTTGCCGAGGTAATAGAACCTAGGGGTAGTTGTAGGGACATATTTTTAAGGTTGTCCACGTGGTTGAAGTTGTTAGCCGAGGTGTCACGTAGATGAACTAAGTTGCCGAGATATGGTGTTACCATATCAGAATCAAAGATATTCAGATAGAGGACAAGAGTCCTAAATGACATTAAGTTACCTATTTGGATAGAGATGGGACTCGTGAGGAAGTTCATCTTAATCTGAATAGTGTGAGTTATGATAGATGTTATCTTTGTAAGATAAAGTCCCATGAAGTAAAGCTTCTAAGGGAAGTTGAACACTAATCATTATATAAAGAGAGCACCCTCGTAGGTCTAAGGTATGATTTATTTTGTGAGCTATTTACTTGAGCTGTAATCTTGTGAGATAAGTTTATTGACTTTATCGTCGGAGTGCCTCTAGGTGGATTGCGATATTTCTTATTTTTTTATGAGTAGGTATTGGCTTAATCTATTCTATCGTGTGCTCTCCAACTAAGCTCCCTAGATCACAGTAGAGAGAGCAATTTGGTTATGAGGTCAAAAATCAACATCCACAAAAACCTATATTATAAACCTGTCCAAATTAATAAATGAGTTTAAATGTATTTCTTGTTGTCAACCTAATTAAAATTGGTTTTATATGAATTAGATATGGAGACCTATTTAAACTCGTCAAAATGGACAACACTCATCGCCACTCTATTACCGATGAGCAATCCAATTAAAATTGGGTTGGACATGGTTATCTATTTAAGTTTGTCTAAATAGACACCATTTCTACCACCAATCCACCTTCACCATCGCTACTCCACCACTAACTCACTACTTTTACCACTATTGCAACTCTATCACCACCATCGTTGAGCCGACACACCATCATTACCAACACGACCACTACTTCGTTGTCACCATCACCACCAGCAACACACTACATACCAACACCACCTCCTCCACTACAACCACCACTACTTTGCCACTATCACCTCCATTACCGGCACTGCCACTATCATCGTTTTCATAAAAAATATATATATATTATAAAAATAAAAAATAATAATTTAAAAAACAAGAATTCTTTTATAAAAAAAAATTGTGCAAATTACCCCAAAAAAAAAAAAAAAAAAATCCTAAAATTTCATATGTTTTTCAAATTAAATCCTAGATTTTCAATTTCATCGATTTAAATTCTGAATTTCTTTTCCTGTCACAATTTATACCTTCAGTCCATCTTCGTCCACCAAACTAATTTCTCTCACCACCCACCATTTTCATTTCCTTCACTTATTCATTGGGTATCCGAAATATGTCCAACATCGACCGTCAAATTTTGCAACCGATCACCTATTCCGACTGCCCTAATCTCCTAGATCAGTCCCAGCTCTTCCATATATCCATCTCTCTCTCTCTCTCTCTCTCTCTCTCTCTCTATGTATATATATATGTCAATTCAATTTTGTTTTACTAGTCTATATCATTTTTTTTTATTTATGTTTGATTCTCCATGCTTTTCAGTTCACGTTCGTACCAGCTTATACCACTCATCAATGGCGCCGCTAACTCTGCCTTAATCCAACACCGAAATTGCAACAAATCACATACACTTACCCCTCTTTCACTCACTACCTGCCACCGCAGCCATCCGTGGCGTGGCTCCTTTTTAGGTACCACTCTTTCTCATCATTCACCATCGCTAATCACCAGATCTGTCACACCGTTTGCCCGTAGCCCACTTTTGCTAGAAAAATAAATAGTGAAAGAGGGAAAGAGAAAGGCAAAGGGAGAACGTGGTGGTAGCTGGTAGAAGAAGAAGAAAAATGGGAAAAGTGGTAGTCGTCGGGGGAACGGAGAAATGAGCAAGAGCAGTAATGGATGTCAAATAAATAGTGATACTGATAAAGTGTGATCATATTTAAATATAAGATTAATATTAAGTAAAATGGACAGATGAAAATGTGCCACGTATGCATTAAAACAGTTCTGTCAAATAAGTTAACAAGAATGAACGGATGGTTAACATTGATATGAATAAAAAGTTCAGGATTTAAATTGATACAATTGAAATTTTAGGATTTAATTTGAAAAACAAGTAAAATTTTGAATTTTTTTTTAAATTTGTCCAACAAAATAAAAATTTTAAAAATTTATACATTTTTTTATTTTTTTTTAAGCAAATGGGCTAATACTATCACACATCATTCTAAACTTTCTTGGATTACATTTAGCGACATTGCAAAGAGCTTATGCAGCAATCACAAAATGTCCAAATGGAAAGGGAAACATGTTAGAATAGAAACATGCCCTTGTAATTGCAGCAATACTAGATATCATGAAAAGTCTTTCATGAAAATTATCATGAAAGATTTGTGACTTTTGAATTACACTTAGAAGATAAAAGTTAGGGATCATGAAAATTTTTTCATGAAAATGATCATGAAAGATTTATGATCTTTGAATTACCTTGATTAGTGTGTGGTGCTTTATTCTAAGTATAATCCAAGGGTCACAAAATTTTCATGATACCTAGTATTGCTGCACTTAGAATAAAGCACCATATACCTAATATTTCTCTTGTAATTATTTGGTACAAACAATTTTTGTAGAAAAGTAGTACGGAATGACTTAAGTTGATCTAGATCATATAAGATATTAAGCTGATCTAGATCATAAACAAGCATATAACGATATATATATTGGGTAGGAGTAGGATAAGAGGAAGATGACAGAACACCGCACAATATTCATAGAAGGAAACTTCGGATGAAATTTGTCAATGTGATTCCAAAAGCGATAAAGCCAACAGCAAAAGCTATGGTTGTCCATGGAGTCGCAAAATATTCACGTCTCAAATATGCAAACGCTTTTGGCAAACGACGCTTTGTGTAGTCAGTGGCTTGTTTGTACGATTTCTCGAAATGGAATGGATGCACACCTACATCCTTGCAGAGTTTGTTGAAGAGATGAACGGCTTCTTCACGGCTGCCAAGAAAGTCCCTTATTACTCCGGCCTTTTCAAGCACTTCCACATCTTTTACAGTGCTTATGAGTTTATCCATAAGGTTTGCATATGATGTGAAGCGACGCTCGAACCCAAGGAAACAAAAACACTGCTCGAAAGCAATGAGGTTTCTGAAGAACAAGTCGGTGGAGTCAGGGCCGGCTCTAGGCTAAGGCGAGTAAGACCTGTGCCTAGGGCCCCCAAAATTTGGCCCAAAATAAGGCTCCAAATTTTGAAGATCCATTATACTATTAAGTTTTAAATAAAGTCCAATTATTGTTAGAAATCCTGAAAAACAAAACAACCCACTAAAATAGAAGCCCTCCAAAATAAAACAGCCTATTACAAAAGGCCCAAATAAAAACATGTTGCAGGTCTATATTAAAAACAAATAAAAAAATTAATCAAATTGAAAAAACAAACAAAGGGCCCAAATGTACTCAAGCAAACTTGAGTGGCCACTAACAAATATTTTTTTTTTTTTTTTTTGACGTATGTACAAGGGGCCCAAATTTATAAGCTCGCCTAGGGTTCCTGAATTCTTGGCCGGCCCTGGGTGGAGTCATCGATTGCCAGGGTTGGGATTTTAAAACGAGCTATACGACACCACCCAAAAGGAGTACCAACTACATAAAACTTTATCTCGGAACTGTTGCACGGTTGTAACTTCACTCCTGCGTCGACGAGTTCTAACGCAGAAGGGCTGAATCCGCTGTCATCATGGCCGGTTCTACACTTCAACATGGGTATGCAATTGAATACCCTAAAAAAAAATTTAGTAAAATATATTACCAACTCAATTCACCTGGTTCAACACCAATTCATAATCTACTAACTTTTAGAACAACAATATTTGGACTACAACAATTTGTTTGTCAGAAAATGTTTGGGACCTTTTTTTGGGATAACTCCCACACTTTTAAAATGATCCTGTCTTTCCATACTTACTAAGCGAATCAGGAAGCGTCCTAGAGGAGGAGGAAGAATAAGAAGAAGAAGTAGGCATAAGCTTCTTGGTTACGAGGAACAGCTTATCAAGAGCAGAGAAGGGTAGCTGGTTCTCCAGACGCAATAAATCATGTTGGATGGGGAAGGACGTCAGTGGGCTATCAAAAACAGGGTCGTGGGCGTCGCTATTTTTGTCACCGTGTCATTTTTCGTCATTTCTTTCGTAAGATTTGTAGAGAAGTTCAAGTATGGAACACCCGTCAATCACCAACATCTCTTCATCCAGCTCATCATCAACTTGTTCTGCATAGCATTTTCTGGCATCGGTCAACAACGACGACTCTTTTGTTTCCTCGATTATCTGCATCTCGTTGATTAGCTGCTTCAGCAACTCCAATTTTCGCTCATCCGAATCCTCGACCATTCGAGCGAGGAAGGAATTCACGTAATTCATCTTGATATCCTGCATGGGCGTCTTCAGATGTTAGTCCTGGCAATGAAGAGGCCCGATTGAGACGAGGCGAGGGGTATAGGCCTTTTTGTTCAGGTTATAAAGCCACTTGGGCACCCTGTAAATAGAAGCGCCTGACATGAATGAAATTGCTGTTTTCTACACCTCTTTTGATATTGTTGAGGATCTCTTCAGGCGTATTTTGCTTCCTCTTTTGCTTTTGCTTGTTTTTCTTATTTGGCGGCGGTGGTAGGGCGGAAATATTATGGTGGGACGACATCTGGATGCAATTATTTTATCTTAAGCAATGCTTTGGTGAAAGGAAGAAAATGGTTTAGGATATATGGGGGGGTTTATGGATTTTGAGATACCAAATGCTCCCTTACCAGGTTCTCTACATGTAGTAGAGGGAAAACGTGTTTTTTTTATTATTTTATAATCATTGACAGAGAACTTTATTGATGAAATCAACCGTACAAACAAAGAAAATGTTTATGTTACATGAATTTCTGTCTCTCCAATTCTATCAAAAAATGAGTTGGGTGCAGACTATTTAAAATTGATGAGTTGTAAGTCAATATAATTGTAGTTCATAAATGTATTTTTTTGAGTAATTTTTTAACAACAGTGTTATATTCACACAATTTTCTCCTCTCAAAATCTCTTGAATAAGGTGGCAAAGTAAAATGCAAGGAGAATTTTGAGAGAATATTATATGTGGATCAACTTTTCAAATTTTACTTGTGTGTCATTAGGGAGTTTGTGGGGAAGAAATTGTATAGATGAATCATTTTTTATTTTTTAAATATTATTATTATTATTATTAGGTCTAAATGTGATACATTTTTAATTTTACATCAAAATGATTTGAATGAGGAATTAGATGAGTTGAACTTGAAAACCATAGTAGAGTTATTTAGGGTTGTAGAGTTTTAAATTGATCGAATGATAATTTTGAAGATAAAATGTGAGCTAGTAAGCAATTTTATGAGCATCCTTCGAAAACGCTACGAAGCTGAAGAAACATTCACCCCAAATGAGTTGAGTTGTACACTTTTCTCACATAGTAGCATAGATTAACCAAAGAAAAATGTCATTGAAAAAAAAAAAAATGAAAGAAAAATATGCATGAACCATTTTTTTTATGATTTTCTTATTACAAGATAAAATAAAAAAAAAATTAAAAAAAAAATGAGTAATATTAAAATCTTGTGTTCGTATTTTCTTCTTACCGTTTCTATTTTATTTGCTTCCATTGCTTGGGTGAGATTTATTCCCAACAACATTTTTATGATATATGTTTTGCATTTTTTTTTTTAGTAAACGGTACATATTTTTTCTAGTAGAATTACAAAAAATTATGATTGAGAAATAAAATTACACATTTTGTGGTAATATCACATTTTTTTTTGAGTTAGAAAATGTTTAATTAAAAAAATATGTAACATTATCATAAAAATGCATAACATTATACCAAATACGTAACTTTATTTTTGAATCACAAATTGCCATAACTTTACCAAATAATTTCGTAATATTTACTACAAAAATATATAACATATACTATAAAAATACATAACAAGTGCATATGGTACAATAGTTCAAAAAATAAATAAATAAAGTAGCCTACACAACCTTTTGAGCAGCGTGCATTTTAAAATTTCTCTACTATAAATCCATATTTTTATAAAAAAAAAAAATTATTCAGAAAATTGAGGCTCATTGTGATGTTCAATTTAAGACTCTAAAAAATTTTAAGCAGCCACTATATTAGAAAATTGAATTCATCACAAGGACAATTAATATGATTTTACAGTATCAGAACAAAAACATAGAATATTACAAAAACATTGGATATTTTCCTTGAACAAAAGAAAAATCTTTGCTCCTAAAACGCTAGAATCACATAAATTTGTGACCTAATGTTCAAAGTCCTTTTTCTCTCAAAAAAATGCAATTTTGTCATTGTCATCGAGTGACTTACACAGTGGATTAGACTAACATCACTATTAAAAAATTAAGATTTTAGCGACCAAAATTTAGTGATAAAATTATTTTTTTAGGACCAAATATTTTTGTTGCGAAAAGTGTCGCCATTATATTTTTAGCAACGAAAATTGGACATTAATGGTGAATTATTATCATTTTGGGACTGAATTTTTTATCTCAAAAAATCAATCATTTTGAGACCAAATTATTTTGTCTTTAAAAGTCTATCTATTAGTGACAGTTTCAAAATTTTGTTGCTAAAAACCTTATTTTTGACTTTTCGAGACGATCTTTTAGCGATTATCTTCACAACGATAGAAATTGCTTCTTAAATGTCTTTTGTAACAAAATTTTCACTTTTAAAGATCAAAAAATTTAATTTCTAAAACTCATATGTTGTAGTGTATAGAATACATTTAAAAAAAGTTCACTCATCACATAAAAGAAGATTTGCTTGTTGGAGGTCATTGTTCTTAAGAAATGTAGGCATCCTTTTACTTACACTTTAAAAAATAGGTTAAAAGTTGTCTTTTTATTTTTATTTTTAAACTTATTTTGAAAAAAATATAAAAAAAATAGAAAAGTGATGTAAACTGAAAAAGTCAAAAAGTGTAAAAAAAAAACTAATTTTTTACTGTGTTAACAAAATTATTTACAAATTTGTGTAAATGTTAAAAAAGATTTTTTTTATGTCATTCAATAGTAAACAAATTGATAATTTGATCTTCATAAGAGCATCTCCAACGGTTCAGCTAATATTTCACCAAATCTGAGTAAAAAAGTGTCCATTTCCTTAATTTGATACATCGCGCTCCAACGGTTCACCTTCATCAAATATCATTCAGGACAACCGGATGGTCGACCGGGTAGAGGAAAAAAAAAATTTTTTTTTTTAAGCTTTCTGAACTGTTTGAACCAACCACTGAACTGTGAACTGGAAGGGGGGCGACCGGTTGGTTGACCGGCCGGTCGACCGGTAAGCTTAAATTTTTTTTTTCCCTCCATTTATGTTCCTAATTCTTTTCCTATTTGTTTTTCCCTCCATTACAGCTATGGGGTTTTGGTTTACCCGTAATAGTTAATTTCATCTAAAATCTCATATAAACACATTATTATTTATATGCCAGACAACTCCATAGCTTAAACACAAGGATCATATCTTCAAGAAAACAGAGCATAATGGATACTTTGAAATCCATGATATTTACTTCATTTTCATCCTCTTCTTCTTCCTCTTCCTCTGATGAGGAGTCTGATGATGAATATATGGTCACACTTTTAGCAGCTTATGAGCAGAATACCAGTACTATGCTTCAGATTCTCAAGTCAAGTGATAGGTCGAAGAAAATAGGGGGTTCTGTTGTAGGCCACAAGTATATACGCAGAGATAGAAAGTAAGGTCATGATAGATTATTTGCAGATTACTTTGCTATAAATCCAGTGTATTCAGCTACAATATTTCGGAGACGTTTTCGAATGCGTCGTCCTTTGTATCTGCGAATTTTAAATGCAATCGAAGCACACAATTCATATTTCATTCAAAAACAAGATGCAGCTCATGTAGTTGGATTATCTGCCCTACAAAAAATGACTTCAGCGATGAGAATATTATCATACGGTGTCGCAGCAGATGCAGTTGATGATTACATACGTATTGGGGAAAGCACTGCAATTCAAAGTTTGCAACAATTTTGTAATTCAGTGATTGATATCTTTGGAGTAGAATATTTGAGATCTCCGACACCAACTGACATTTCTAGATTACTTGCTATTGGCGAGGTTCGGGGGTTTCCGGGTATGTTGGGAAGTTTAGATTGCATGCATTGAGAGCGGAAAAATTGTCCAAAAGCATGGCAAGGTCAATACGTAGGCCATCAAAAAAAGCCAACCATTATTCTTGAAGCAGTAGCTTCTTACGACTTATGGATTTGGCATGCATTTTTTGGAATGCCTGGGTCACACAATGACTTGAATGTATTAGACCGGTCACATTTGTTTTCTGATCTTGCCCAAGGTAAGGCTCCCCCTGTCCACTACACTGTTAATGGACATAGTTACGATATGGGTTATTACCTTGTTGATGGTATATACCCGCAATGGGTAACACTGGTGCAAACAATTTCCTCTCCCCAAGGAGCAAAGAGACAACATTTTGCAATGATGCAAGAGTCTGCTAGGAAAGATGTAGAGCGGGCATTTGGAGTCCTTCAATCTCGAATCGCAATTATAGGTGGTGCTGTACGGTTTTGGGATCCGAAAATGCTTGCCAACATAATGAAGACTTGCATTATATTACATAATATGATTGTTGAAGATCAGAGGGAGGAGCACCTTGATTTTGATTATGAAATTTCATCAACCAACACACCAGTGCAACTTTCCTCTACTCCTACCAATGACTTTGAATCATTTTTGTCTCGTCATTTAGGTATTAGGGATAAAAATGCATATCATGCCCTCCGTAATGATTTAATAGAACATATGTGGCAACCTCGCGGTGAAAACTAGATTCACCACAGATATATTTTGTAATTTTGTTTATAGTTTTGAAATTGAAGGTTGTCTTTTTTGTAATTTTCATTATGATGCACTATAGTAACCAAGTAACACAGAAGTTATGTGATTAGATGTGCTATTGTGGTGATCCAATCTTCATTATTCATAATTGTTCTCTATTCATTTCATGACAATCATCAAACTAAGAGGGGGTCAATGGAGGTATTGCTTTGAAAAGCCTATGCCTTTTCTCTCCTTTACAGTATGGTTTTGATCATGGTGTGAGCTTTTGCTTAATACATTAGCCTTTTCTTTCTACCAAATCTGTTTTCTTTAGTTGACATTGATTGATATGAAAAGAAAGATGTAGTTCTATAATTCTGTGTTGGAGTTGCAAGTTTTGTTCACTACTGATTCCCCAATAAGTCTAGGAACACAAATATCAAATATAGAATATGACATATATGTTTTACATGAAAAGATGCATTATATGTGGATCTCGTATCATGTAGATCACATTTGGTAAAAATTTCGTAAAAATCACCTCCAATCTACATCAAACTTGTATTAAATTAAACTTGTACATTTTTTTCATGAAATCAAGGCAAAAATAAGCTTTTTACCAAATTTGTTGCAACAAACTTTTGGGAATAGGTTTGGAATTTGTAAAATGATTTCATGATTACGGGTGTGTAGGTTTTAAGAAGTGAGGATTGGAGCATTCAATTTTTTATTCAAATCAAGCATTCAATTGATGAAGGGTCTGGCTCGTGGGATTCATCATGCATGCCATTATTTGTGCATTCGAATAATTGTTTTTGTAAGGATTTATCTTCAATATTCATAATTTCTTTTGTATGCATTTCAGTATGTATATTCAATGTATGTGTAAATATTAATTTGTTTTTAAATTCAATCAATTATTTGTGGCATGCATTTCAGTATGTATATTCAATGTATGTGTAAATATTAATTTGTTTTTAAATTCAATCAATTATTTGTGGCATGCAGTATGTATATTCAATGTATCTTTAAATATTAATTTGTTTTTAAATTCAATCAATTATTTGTGCCATCAATTGTTTGTGGCATTCAGTAAATTATTGATGTTGATGCATTGAACATTCAACCTACTTTTCTGCCACAAAAATACATTTAACCTGAGAACATAGTACTACATGTGGCATACGTTTGAATGGAACCACCTACCATTCATTATATGAACCACCTATCAATTCAACCACCTACCATCCTCTATATCAGCTCAACATTGCCATCACCACATTCACAGTTCACAAGTTTTCACTGAACACCTCTAATCACAGAGTCTACATTTTCAACTGTGAATCGACATCATCACCAAGGCAGCATCCACAGACTCTGCATATTCAAGTGTGAATCCAAGGCAGCATCAAAGCAGATCAAAGCAGAACAAAGACATCATCACCAAGGCAGCATCAAAGACATCATCATCATCACCAAGGCAGCATCATCATCAGAACAAAGACATCATCATCAAGTGTGAATCCAAGGCAGCATCAAAGCAGATCCAAGACATCATCACCAAGGCAGCATCAAAGCAGATCAAAGCAGAACAACAAGGCAGGTGATTCACGGGGCAACCGGTTGGTCACCCGGCCCTTACATTATTATTATTTTTTTTTTCCTTCATTTTTCTATTTTTCCCTTCCAGTGTGCATTTTTCTATTTTTCCCTTCCAGTGTGCATGCCACTCACTTGTTCAACTTGTTTACAGAACACAGGAGCATGATTTCACTATATGTTACTTTCATGTTTTTTAAATTAATGTAGTTTATTAACACCTGCACTGCAGAATTGAATTTTAAGTTTCACTTGGTGTTATGTTATTGTTTTGAAAATGCAGGTCATTTATTAAAACCTCTCCAGATTTTACTTTCAAGTTTGTGAAATGAATGTAGTTCATTTAAACCTCAACCACAGAACAACAGAAATTGACATTACAACATGAAAACCTCAACTACAGAACAAGATTTTGATTTGTATTTCATGTTACTTTCATGTTTTTAAAATGAATATAGTTTATTAAAACCTGTACTACAGAACAAGATTCTGATTTGTACTTGAAGTTACTTTAATGTTTTGAAAATGAATGTACTTTATTAAAAGCTCAACTACAATACTGAATTTTCAGTGTGCATGTTTTATTAAAACATGAGCTACATTCATTTGATATGTACTGAATAGAGAGTCTGCATGCTTTATACTACATTACTATGTTCTTAAATTTTCAGTAAGCATTTTCAAAGACAGTGTTTATGTTAATTACTTCATTATTGGCACATTTTTATTAACATTCAACAGATATTCACATCATGCCTAGAACTAAAAGAGTGAGAACAGAAGCTGGTGAAAGTTCTAATCCTCGCCGACGCGAACAACAGCGGCCTCAAAATCAGTCATATCCTACGGATGAATTTCTCAGTGAAAGTCATGAACTAGCTTTCCAAAACTTCTCAAGCCGACCTATTGTAACAGGGAGGAGGGTCAATCTGCCACCTCAATATGATGCACTACTAGTTAGTAAACTTGAATCTATGGGATGGCTAAATTTAATTAATTTACCCCAAAAGGTATATCCACGGCTAGTATCCATATTTTATGTTCACCTAAAAGTTACTCATGAGCAAGATGGAAATTTTACTCTTTTGTCATATGTGAAAGGAGAGGGTGTACAGTTTGATGTTCCTCAATTGGCAGGCATTATTGGAGTTGAGGTAGGTGATGAAAATACCCATTTTCAGACTGAGGCTGAGTTAGTTAAACTTGTTGGTAATGGTACTGATGTATATACTACTATATGTCAGAACAGATTTACTGGAACTAGTCTACAAGCAAGGCATTTAAAACCTTATCTTCGGATCCTGCACCGGTGGATTGTAGAAAATGTCACTCCGAAGAAAGGACATCATGATGCGGTCCCATATTTTAATGCCTATTTGTTATACTGTTTTGAGGTTGGGCAGAAGTTAGATTTGTCTTACATAATTATGAAAGAAATGGTGCTGGCAAATCAAGAAATGGGCCGGTCATTACTGTTTGGGGCACTCTTGACAAAAATTTTAAAATATTTTAAGGTTCCTTTTGCAAATGAAATGGAGATCAAAATCCGTTCACCCATTACTCAGTATACAGTGAATCATGCTGGTGCAGCCGCCAATTTAATGGAAAATGATAATGCTGCAGAAGATTCAGAGGATGAAGTCTCACCAGATGATGGTCCACAGGATCGTCCTGTCAATGTGACGCCATCAACTGAACCACCTCAATATTGGACTGACTTTTTGGCCATGGAAGAACAACGTTATAATCAACGCGTTGAATGGGAACAGCAACGCGTTCAATGGGAACATCAAATGGCTAATCAAGTCAATTCGTTAGGTACTCAGTTTGAGACATTTGCCACTGCGCAGAACTCATTAATTGAACAATTTGGTGAGTTCCGTTTGGATATTGGAAGACGTCATGACGTGGCAAACAATCGCATTGATAGAATTGAGCATCGCGTAAATGACATATACCATCACTACTTCCCTCCTCCACGACAACCAGATAATGACTGTTGATCGGTGTGCCATTATGTGTTTCCAATGTTATGTCTTGTATTATTTTCACAACCTGTTGTTGGGTTTTGTCTTTTATGAATGTACTGATTTTCTAAGATGATGTGATATAAAATTCTCTTGCCTTGGTAAGACTTTAGCACCATCTTTTCGAGCTTCACGCATACCATAATATGTAATATGAAAGTTTTTGAAAGGTGTAATGGTAACCAAAGAAAAGAATAAATGATGTATTTATATGTAAGTAGTTATCTGTAATATAGTATGTACATCATATTCTTATTTGAAAAATCAGACAGAGGAGATTCATTGAGATGAAGATAAGAAGCAGATTAAATGAATGGTAAAATTATAAAACCTACTTTTATATTTTGCTTTCTTTGTAAGTGACAGTACAACAGTAGCATAAGAAATTGGTGTTTCATTGTAATTACTTCATTACTATGTCCTTATCTGACATATCCATGAAGACGAATTTCATTCATGATAACTACTTAGCAATTGGTGTTTTTTGTTTTTACCAATCAATATGGTATCCAAAGTAGCAGTAGAGAATAGAACGCAACCATCTAAAGAAACAAAAACTGATTTTCAAATTAATTAATTTCTAATTTTACAGAAATGGAAAAGGCAAGTGAGACATTTCATATAATTGTAGACAGTGTTTCCCTTTCCTATAGATGACACCAATAGATGAAACCAGTAAATACAGAACCTTTCAAGCCAATCTATTAGTTGTTCGAAATAAAATCTGTCGTTGAAGATCTTCGTAGTACGCCCTTTGCATTGGATTTAAATTTGTCATGTCCATTGACATTATTTTATGATCTTCATTTCGTTGTTCTCGTTCATTCATCATAGATAGGAGTTTTAGTTGTTCTTCCCTATCTTCGGCCCTTCTTCGACGGTCTGCAGCTTTCTGCTCACGGTTGATCGCCTTTTGTTCATCTCGCTCAATAGTTCTAGCGGAGATAGTTGATAACACTTCAACAATTTTGGATTGGTTGGCAGCCATTTCATCAAATCTACTATTGTGGGTTGTTTGATTCTTCAACTTCTCTTTCACTGCTTTAGTACCAATTGGTCGGGTTGATGGATTAGATGGTTGTTCGTGCAGGACATTATTCTGGTTGGATTGAAATGCATCAGATTCTCCAGTTGGTGGATTCGAACATGGATAAGCATGTTGCGTACTCTTTTTGGATTGTGTTCGAAATTCATCCCACTTACAACTTCGGCGCAAAATATCCCAACATGTATCAAATGTGAATCAAATGTGAAGTGTTTTTTCTGTATTGCATGATACATCCGCTTTGCTTCAGCGACCTACAAAAAAAATTACAACAATTTTAATAACAAATATACATTTAGAGAAGAAATTTGATATTTAATAACACAAATAAATGTTACCATGTCTGCCTCAGTTGTTCCACTTTGTTGCCTCAGTTGAATTTGTTCAAGAAAACCACAGAATTTATTAATTGCCTTTTGCATGGCAGACCAACGGTGAGACAAAGAAATACGGTTTCGATTTGATTCACCATTGAATTGTGAATTAAAATTAACAAGTACTCGTTCCCAAAATACAGTCATAGTCTGACTATTACCGGTAATGGGATTTTGAGAGACTGCTAACCAAGATCTACATAAAGTTTCATCTTCTATAATTGTAAATGCTTTACCACGAGAAACACGAGAAGTTTCTGAAATGAAATGATTATCACTGCTCTGCGTGTTATGTTCTCGCGAACTTTCCGACATAAAATTAATATCAGTGTTGTGCTGAAACATTTGTGATTCTTCAAACATTTCAAAATCTTCCATAGTTTCAAAAAAATACAGTACATACACTATCTAGAATACTAAAAAATATTAGAATGATATGCAATCAATTCAAAATTAGATAATTTAATCATATAATATAAATTAAAGTTTCAAAGGAGAAAAATCACAGAAGAAACAAAATTCACAACATGTAATGCTCTTCTCAAAATAAAATACTCTGTCATCTTGATATACAAAACTGATATATTTTATAGAAGACATTATCAACGGTAACTTTTCAAAATACTCTGTTCATGCAACGGTAAAATTATTAAAACGGCTATTTTTAAAATATGTATATTGTCAAAATACTCTGTCAATCTAACGGTAAATTTACTGAAACGAGTAGTTTTCAATTATTTATATTAAAGATAACAATTTGAATTATATTTTCAATGAAATTAAAATTTATATCACCCTTCAAATTATTCCAAATTATTTCAAGTTGACCTTCAAATTATTCAAAATTATTCCAAGTCCACAAAATAAGCTATCTGAAAATAAACCTATCTGAAATTCTACCTGTTCAAACCAAACCTGTTCAAACCTAAACCAAACCTGTTGACACCTCCCATTCCTATGCTCAGACCGGGCGACCCGGGCGACTGGACGCGCAGTCCACGGCCCAGTTCAAACCCCTCAGTTCAACCAGTTCAAACCGGTCACAGTTCAAACCCGTCGGTAACAGTGATTTCAACGGTCAATAACAGTGATTTCACCAAATCTGTGTCTCGTTCTCAGTTTGATGATTTTTTTGCTGAAATCTCATTTTGATATCAATCTGGTGCAACGGTTGGAGCATGAAAAAGGGGCTTTTTCATCAAAATTCAAATCTGGTGCTGGGTTTGGTTCACCGTTGGAGATGGTCTAAAAATTTTAGACTGTTAAGTGAAAGGTGATTTTTCGGTACTTTGGAAGGACCGTCACGTGGCTGCTTTATTATGGTATGATTGATTGAGAAAATAAAATATTAATTATTTATATTAAGTGATTGATGATAGAGTATAAATACATGATATTTTTTGAAATATTGTATCATTTTCCACATAGATGTAAATAATTATTCATTCATTTACTTCATCATAATAATTTTAATAAAATATTCTCAAAATATTTGTTATATTATTTTGAATCAACGGTGATGCCACCCCACGTGCAGACCAACCAGTTTTCATGAACAAGTTGATAGCAAAAGATGATGGTGGAATTAAAACACCCCCCCCAAAAAAAAATAAATAAATAAATTGGGGGATGATGATTACTCCATTTCCAAATTAAACTCAAATTCCTATACTATGATTTATCTTTCTAATTTGTATGACACCTGTCCCATACACAAGCAAATATATATTAGGTACAATTAAAATTTGTATCACTTTTTAAATTAATTATAATTAGAATCACATTTTTGTTGACTATTGCGAAGGGGTAAAAATATTGATCCAAAAATTAGAGATGTTGGACAAAGGCCCATAGCCCAAGTCCAACTAAGCAACCCAAATAATAAAAATAAAAAAAAACCCCCCAAATTAGTGATAGGTCCGACAGAAGAGGGGACAACGTCATGTGACCAAAGCCTGAGTAAAATCACCTTTTAGTAAAAGATCTGCAGAATACAGATATACCCTTAGATTCATTCATAATCAACGGTAAGGATCATAAGCATTAGAGATGGGAGCATAGGCCTAACCAACGCAAACGACACAACCATCTGATGAACCTAATCGGACAAATGGAGCAATCGACAAGTTAGACACTAAACATCTGACATAATTTAAACGATAAACAACAAGATAATCCAATGGCAAAGGATCAAAGCAACTTAACCACTTGCCCGACCAAAGTCTGGTAGTAATCAGAACCCTTAGATGAAGATGTCAATCCAACAGTCAAGACCAGGACACTTTATAAAAGGAAGAATAAGGAAAAATAAAAAGGAGAAGAGAAAATCTTTCTTCCTAAACAAATATTATATGACCGATCATATTTCTGACTTGATCGTCAGAGGGTCCTTCTGACCATACCTGGTCGGGAGTGATCACTGACTAGTTGGTTTCTCTTTGTAGAATAAGCATCTCGTCATGCATTCCCTGTGGAAAATCTTTCTACCTTTTACAACTATAATAATGTGAATTATTATTGTAGTTAATAAAAAAATTATACATATATGGCAATTGCACATTTGCGATTAAGAATAATCTAGAATAATTGTATGCTAAGTTCAATTGATTTTTTTTCCATTTTTCAAATTGATTATATAGCATTAATCATGCTTGTCGACTATAATAATGTAAATTTTGTCTTAGTTAAGAAAATATTATACATATGTGGCAATTGCATATTTGAGATTAGAATCATCGACAAGGGCTATGTGTTAGTGTGACAACCACCTCCTTAATTAATTAAGCTAATTATGTGCTTTATATTGATCATGTGTTTAAGTGTTAATTATGAGTCATGTGATATTTGAATTGTGTTATTATGAACAGATATATATAGATATGAATTGAGCCTATCCGAATCAATAATTTAAGTAAGTTAGAATTAAATAATTGGATAGGTAATTAGAGCCCAATCCACATTGGTGTAATTAAGTTTAGTCTAGTTTAGATTAAATTAGGTTATGATGAGGATCAATTAATTTGGATGAATTTGTTTTTAAATTTAGTTTAAACTCATAATTAATTAAGGTTTAGGAAGATTAGAGCTTAATTATATTTCCTAAGCTATTCATCAAATATTAAGGGAAAAGAGAGAGTGATAGTGGAGAGTGTTGGAGACAAATTTGAGAGAATGAGAGAGAACCCTTGAGAGCTCACCTAAGAAGAAAAAAAGAAGAGGTAGAAAAGAACCAAGCAATCTTCAACAATTTGAGCACCTATGGTAGGAGTTCTTTCCTTATTTCATGAATTTGTGACATTACATTCATAATCCTCTAGAATTTGAGTTGAATTAAAGAGGAAATCTTGCATAATTAGGAGTTTAAGGGTGTAAAATGGTGCTATGAAACCACATGAGATCTAAAAGGATGAATTGTAGGAATTGAACTTATATCTCCTCATGCATGGCATAATTTGTAAGACTAAATTATTTATTTAGTCATTATATTGACCCACATGATATGGTAATATGAATTAGAGATTTGACAGGATTATGATTCCATATTTTTTGCTACAATTAATTGGTAAATAAAGAAGAGTGTTTTCCAAGTATCTTACTTTGATGGGAAAGTGGAATCATTGTTGAATAAGGAAACTGATCATCTCTCTACCTATAAAAGGACATTCAAACTACCCATCAAAATAATTTTGAATCCAATGTATTCTAAAAAGGGTCAAGAGAGAGAAACATTTTCCACTAATATTATTATTAGGTTTATGTTCAATCAATTTTGGGTCACTCGAAGGTTTTGCATAACTGATTCAGGTATGTTATTTATTTTCCACATTATGTTATTATTTGTGAAAATCATGATAGTTCACGATTTTAGATTATAACACTACTACAAAAATAGTTAAAAATCACACTTTGACAAAAAAAAAATATCTCACTTTTATTGGAAGTGTGATAAAAAAAAATTAGATTGATATTTTAATCACACTTAATTTGATTGAGTGTGATAATATTCATTTTTTATGTCACTTTTCAATTAAGTGTGATTATATATATTTTTTTAATCACACATTCTAATTAAAGTGTGATTATATATACACTACTACTTTTTAATCACACTTTTTAAATAAGTGTGATTAGATATATATTTTTTAATCACACGTTCTAATTAAAGTGTGATTATTTATATATTTTTTAACCACACCTTCCAATTAAAGTGTGATTATATATACATTACTACTTTTTAATCACACTTTTTAAATAAGTGTGATTATATATATTTTTTTAATCACACATTCTAATTAAAGTGTGATTATTTATATATTTTTTAATCACACCTTCTAATTAAAGTGCGATTATATGTATATTACTACTTTTTAATCACACTCCACTACAAGAAAAAGCATCTTTGGCGATTAAAAAAGCACATTTAGTCGCTGAAAGTATAGGTTTTGGCGACTAAAAAAGCATTAGTAGCCAAAAGTAAAGATTTTTGGCGACTAAAAAAATTTAGTAGCCAAAAGTATAGGTTTTGGCGACTAAAAATCTATTTGGTTGCCCATATATGGCTTTTACTGACTAAAAAAATTTTAATAGCCAAAAGTAAGGCTTTTTGGCGACTAAAAAAAAATTAGTAGCAAAAAGTGAGGTATTGGGTGGCTAAAAAGATGTTTGGTCTCCAAAAGTGAGGCTTTTACGGACTAAAACAATTTTAGTAGCCAAAAGTAAGATTTTTGGCAACTAAAAAAAATTTAGTAGTCAAAACTGAGGCATTGGGAGACTAAAAAGATGTTTAGTAGCCAAAAGTGAGGCTTTTTGGCGACTAAAAAGAAGTTTAGTCGCCAAAAGTAGTAATTTAGCCTGAGAATTAAATTTTTTAACGACTAAAAAATAATTAGTAGCCAAAAGTATAGAATTGGCGACTAAAATTATGTTTAGTCACCAAAAGTGGTCTCTTTTTTTTTCTAGTAAGTAATTTATTTTTACATAAATTATGTTCAATAAAAAATAATTATCTTTATATATATACTTTTATATTAATATGGGTCTATGTACTATATAAATAATATATGTTGCATATAGAATCATATGGTGTTATAGAGGTGTAGTAGAAAGAGTGTGCTGTATAAGGTTTATGGTGTGAGAGGGTTGATGGTTTGAATCTCCACAAGAGCAAATGAGAAACTAGTGAGTTTTATATTTTTTTTTTCACATCTAAATGTTATTAATCACACTTAAAAGATGTGATCTAAATGTTTTTAATCACACTTAAAAGGTGTGATCTAGATGTTATTAATCACACTTAAAAAATGTGATCTAAATATTTTTAATTACACTTAAAATGTGTGATCTAAATGTTATTAATCACACTTAAAAGGTGTGATTAAAAATGACCCCTTTTAATCACACTCCCAAAGATCACACTTTGATAAAACTTAAAAAGTGTGATTAAATAACTACATCACACAAAAAAAAATGTGATCTTTATCTGTTTTTGTAGTAGTGTAAAGGTTGTTATATGTATTACACGATAAAATTTTTATATGTGGTATCAGAGCTCATGTTTCAGAACATTATGATTTTTCGATTAAGTAAATATCAATTAATTTTGATTACAATTATGATTACCTCGATCAAAAATTTTCAATTTGCTAAGCATGATATGGAATTTAATATGCAACTCTTATGTTCCTACTTTAGATTGGATTGCATATTGTATAAATAATATTTATTTAATGAGTGCTAACTCTTTAATGATGAACCGAATGTTTTAATATTTTGATGTTGAATACTATGAATGATTTAATTATTTTTATTATGAGGAAAGGTTTAGTGGATAATGACCATTGTATTGTTTGATTTAGTAATGCCTAAAGATATTCGTATTACATAATGAATCATTATTATTCATGTTTTGCAGAATTTTATCTTATCAAATTTTACTGTGAGGCACATTAAAGTGTTATTGTGATCTTTATAGTACTAAGCATATTGCTATTTAAGGATCTAACTGCAATCTCTAAAAATTATTTCAGTATGATGTTATTACCACCATTATGTATAAGCTTGATTTTTATAGGTGGTTTGATAAGGTACAAAAGTATATATTTTTATGTGACATAGAATATGACTTGTGTTAATATTTGTTTTAATATTATTCTTATGATTTTGTAATATGCATTATGATTGTGAGGATGAATAGTTTTGAATAAATTATTATTTATTCAATAATGTCCATGCAAAGTTTTTATTTTGATTTGAAATCTAAATTATGATACAATTGGTAGTTGCCAAAGTGACCCAATCAGAATGACACATAGATATTAAATCAAATAATTGAAATTTAATACCCTTCCCAAGTATTAAAAAACATAATGTCACGACCCAAACCCGCCCCTAAAAGTTTGGTCCATGACCGGCCTGTACATAGGCCTCAAAACAGAATTTTACGAATACTTATTCAAAAACGGGGCCTTAAGCGGAAGCAATATCAATATAAAGATAACATCCATTGAACTTGTGCATACATGATGGCTTAGATAGATTTAAGCATTTAAATACACTTCCATAAATACATATACAATCACAGAATTTATATAGATCTCACACACACTTACATAACTCCCAGTAATCAAAATTAAGGCCTCAACACGGAGGCGTACCCCAGGTGGCTTGGCAGACAGACGAATCTCAATACAATTCTAGTGTCAATCCCCGATGGCTCACCTACATAAATATACATAAAACGGAGTGAATAAGGCTCAGTGAATAATAGCAATGTAAGGAGGTTAAATGAATGAGTATAACCTTGAGGAATATAATATACATAGATCAAACCATACGTAGGGCCTATCCGTGGTTGTATTCCTTAACGACCTCAGGCCCACATGTAATACAGAACGGCCTCGGGCCCACATATGATACAGAACGGCCTTAGGCCCACATATGATACAAAACGGCCTCGAGCCCACATAACGACAGCTGTCCACACATTGGAGGGTAGGTAGAACATCGACATATACACTACCTCCCTTGGCCTCTGGCCACGAATCAGAATCAATTCGAACCATATTAGGGTCGGTGGAACATCGGCATGTCTCTATCCCCCTCGGCCTTAGGGCCATGAGTCATAAACAATTCACATCATAACGGCCTCGGGCCCACTTTTATTAAGAGGAACAGAACGACCTTAAGTCCATATCAATGCCATTGTTCAATCTTGTTCTTTAATTCAATCAAAGCACACTGACAATAGTATATGCCATTCACAACACAATACATAAGTCATAATCACAGGAAGTAAGTAAAACATATCGTTACACTACTATTACTCACAGTGATGGGCTTCCGATAGCAATGGGACGATGTCCTCGTCTTGACCTACAAACACAATGCACATAGCATAATATGAGGATATAATCAACCTTCTTTCTTTGCTCTTTAATCCATTAGTCATATCGGTTCTAAACTCATTATTCCTCAATAGGTCATAATCCATGTCTCAGAAAATAAGAGAAATCGATAGAAAAATGGTTTAGACGAAGAAATGGTATAAAATCGGTAGACAGAAAGTGAACAATCGTCACTATTTTGGGCATAAATATTTGTGTACTAAGAATTTGAGAGTAAGGCCACCACCATTGGAAACTAGACTTCCGGGCTTGAATTTAGGCTCAAGAATCACTCAAAACGAAGTTCGGATGTAAAAGATATGCTTATTCGAAATTGGCTGCACAGAGCTATCCCGCACCTGCGGGAAACAGGGCCGCACGTGCGGGAGGACGTGCTTTTTTAGCAGAAACAATCTTGGTGCTGGAAGGGGACTGCCGCACGTGCGGGAAGACCCGCCGCACGTGCAGCTCTGAGCAAAAATTAATCCGAAAATGGCTCTTTGATTTGAAACCTCTCATTTTCACAATCAAACTTCAATTTCATGTAAATCAAAGCCCAAAACTCTTTAATACATGATAAATTTCACATCCTTAGCATCTTATCAAAAATCATAACCCCAAAATACTACTCAATTTCCCAATCACAAGAACAAGATTAAGGTAGATCTTCCCAAAACTTCCTCTTCCAAACTTATGTAGATCTTTATCTCATATATGATTAACCATACAAACCCTCAAAATGAAGGTTCAACATCTCATAATCAACATCAAGATAAGCAAATGTAAGGAAATTGACTCTTAAACCAAGCAAATCTATAGAATCAAAGTTCAATTCCATGAAGAGATCCCATTTAAACTTATATTCTCAATCCCAACTCAATTAGGTGTTTGCTTTTCATCTTAGATCATGAATTTAAACAAATAATAAGTCAATCTCAAGAGGTTAAGTTGATTACACATACCTTGGTTCAATCTCTTGAATTCTACTTTAATTCCATCAATTTCCCCATCTTCTTATTCATTCTCAAGTTTTCCCTTCTTCTCTTGCTTCTCTTTTGCTCTCTCTCCAGATTTTTCTTTCCTTGGATATTTTTGGCTCAAAAGTTGAGTTCACCCATATAATAGATACATACATATGCTTAACACAAATGGAAATAGCCAAACGCACCCTTACGAATCGTACAAAATCAGATTTCAATTAAACTTCCTAGATGACTCTAAAAATTAAGCTGATCATAAATGTGTCCTCTGTTCTAGTTTTTGAAGTCTCTAAGGCCTTCAATTTGCAGTGCAGAGTTAACCACCTAAACATACCTTAACGAATCTGACAAAATAAATTTCTAATTAATTTTCCCAAATAGCTCTAAAAATTCCCATTAACATATCCATGTACTCAATTCCGATTTTTGAACCCATAAAGGTAGTCAATTCCAGTTTTAAAGTCGTAACTCAACAGATAATTTCTCAATTCGAACAGATATAATTAAATTGAAGCACATTAACCCACAATTAGTTAAAGATAATTTCCGATACGCATTTTAGGGTCGTTACACATAATGACTTTGCAAATCGCAATTCTTTAATTACAAAGATATTAGGTTGGCCTAAAGGTGTACCATTTCTAAGTAATTGTTGAATTGGAATATGATAGTTGATTTGTATGAATAATTGATATTGGAATGGATACCCAAAGGTAATAGACCTACTTAATTATGAATATTTTATCAACTAGTCCTATTGGTGAAAGGGAATCACCGTAATTGTTAAAGAGTATGCCATTAGATTATCTCAAATATAGATCACAGTAATACTATTTATGATTGTTTAAACATGTGTTTATCTTGACTAATTGTCAATTATTGATTACTTTTAGCATTAATGTAGTGAGCATAAATTATTGATTAAAGTTTTATTTTGCTATATTTGTATACTTTATTTGTTTCGATTTTAAATGAAAAATATTTCTAAAAAAATAAGATAAAATAAGTTCAGTTTCATCTCGATGTCTTGAATTTTGACTTAGTGTTACTATTTGAGAAATTTACTGCTATTATGATTTAAGCAGTATAAAAGAAAGGAAAGATTTTTCATAAAGTATAAAAGGATTGAACAAATAAAGTTTATGTTTTTATGCGAATAAGTATAGCAAACATTAAGTTTTAACGTCCTTAAATTGATAATGCTAAATAATGTGAAATAATGTTTCCGAACTATTAATAAGTTTTTTTTGCTGTGACACTTATGGTTAAGCTTACCAACATAAAGTTTGATGGTATGCATGAGATGTATGAGCATGTCATTGAATTATTTAACTTGACTGCTCAATCAAAGAATTTAAGAATATTTGTGAATGGGTTTGTTTTCGTGCAATTTATTTTGAATTATTTATCTCTTCAGTATGAGTCATTTATATTGACTAGTATGTTTATTTAAGAAGAGACAAAACTTAAGTAATTAAGATATAATTTATTGATCTTATAATTCAAGGAGCTGAAAAGAAAGGGAGAATGCTTATAAAAAGGACATAAAGAATTAGCCACCTAAAGAAAATGAGTCTGTTCAAGATTTTCAGTCTCATAAGAACGAAAATGGCTATTTATGTTTTTTAATTCGATGCAAGATTATTTTCAAACTGATTATGTTAAAATCTCCAATTGAAATTATTGGGACTTATTGTTTATTTTTGGACATTGATCATTATTTAGACTTTATTTTAAAAACTTTATATTGCTTCTAATTTTGAAAATTATTTATTGATTTGTCCAAACTTAATTAACCTTGATGGTTATTTTCAAAAAATTTAGAATAAAAGTTTAATTTATTGATAATACCTTTTCTATTAATTTTGGTATTATTTATGATGGTTTGTATAAATTAAAATTTAATGATTTATCAAAAATTTAATTATCTTGCATCATTATGTTGGTCCTAAATGTAGCTTGATAAATGAAAACTCCTCAAACTTATGGCATAAAAGATTGTACTATTTTTTATTTTTTATTTTTTGAAAAAAGTTATAAAAACTAATAAAGGCGAGATTGTTTTGAACTTAAACTTTATTGCTTTTAGTGGGAGCATGAGTTACATTAAGGAAAATCAATTCAATCACATTATGTAAAGTGCCACAAAATATATATAACTTCTTCATATTATCCAAATAGACATTAATGTATCTTTTTGACACTTCATGTTTGGTAAATAAAATTATTTTATCATTTTTATAGATGAATTTTCACTTCATGATTTTGTTTATTTATTGCATAAAAGATCTCTAGTAATTGATATCATTGAGGTATACATTATCAAGCAAGAAAGGCAATTAAACAAAAATGTAAAAATCATAAAAATAGTGTAAAGCACAAGTCTATTTGCTAAACTCTATGAAAGACATAATATTTGTGAATGCCTCAACAGAATGATGTAGCTAAGAAATATTATTGTGCCCTAATGAATATGACTAAAAGTATGTTAAATAATTTCTAAATACCCATAACATTGTGGATGTATGTTGTTGATCTATTGTTTTCATATTAAATCGGGTTCCTAGTAAGGCAGTTCCAAACATTCATTCTGAACTGTGAATAAGAAGGAAACTGAACTTAAGACACCTGCATGTTTGGGGTTGTCTATGAAAATTAGAATTATTAATCCACAGGAAAAGAAATTGGATTTCAGAATAATCAATGGTTATTTTGTTGATTATCTTGAAAATTCAAAGGGTATTAGTTTTACTATCTTGGTCATAGTACAAGAATTGCAGAAACCGATAATATCAAATTTAATAAGAATGGTGAAATCAATGTGAGTGATAAATCATGAAATGTGATTATTCAATAAGTTGGATACAAGTATCATTATCCATAATTTGAAGGAAATTGTTGTTCCTATAGTTGTTAAACAACTTAATGTCTTGGAACAACAAATGGATAATCAATTACTCCATAATGTAATTATCACCAATGAAAAGTTGTATAAGAACCACAAGAAATAATATTAAGAAAATCTCATAAAATAAAGAGATTTATCATTTCGAATAATTATGTGGTATATCTATAACAATCTTATTATAATATTGGATACGTAAAGACTCGGTTTTATTGTCACAAGCCATAGAAAGTATTGATTCTACTAAAGAAATTAATGTCATGAATGATGAGTTGAAATCAATGGACTAAAATAAAATTTGGGATTTCATTGAATTGCCTAAGGATACAAAAATATTTATTGTTCTAAGAGCAATATAAAATGATATAATGCTAGATATGTGGCCAATGATTTTACTTATAAAGTAGACATTGATTACAACGAAATATTCTTCTTCTCTTTTCACTTGTATCTCAAAGGGCTAATTTAGAATCATTATGGCATTAGTAACTCATTATAACATTGAGTTGAATATATGTGAAAATTAATTTCTGAAAGTGAGTTTAGATGAAGAATTTTGTATAGATCAACTCCAAGGTTTCTCTATTGAGGAAAATGAAACTGTGACTTGCAAACTGAAGAAATCAATTTGTGGACTTAAATAAGCTTTCTAAAAATTTATCTTAAATTTTATGATACTATTTTTCCTTTGGATTTAAAGAAAATATTTTTTATTAGTGTACATATCCAAAGACAAATGGGAGAAAGTTTATATTTATGATTTTGGATATTGATGATATTTTGCTTGTCAATAATGTACGTGATTTATTGCACGAGTTAAGAAATTTCTCTTTAAGAACTTTAAATGAAATATATTAGTGAGACAACCTATGTAATAAAAATTGAAATATTTCTAAATGAAACACATGAATTGTTGAGATTGTCTCAAAAGGTATATATTAAAAATTCTATAGAGATTCAATATGAATGAATATTCACATAAAGTTATCCATGTTCCGAAAGAAAATAAGTCTAGTCTTATGCAAAAATTTTATAAAATCAATTGGAATGGAAACGATTCATTATATATTTATTGTAAAAAGCTTAATGTTTAAATAAGGAAGTGATAAAGTAATCATAAGGAATAAAAGATTACTTGCTCACATTTATAAAGTCTGGTAATCTTGGCTACTTTAGATTCAGACTTTAGGTGATATATTGATAGTAAAAAATTCACTTTTGGTTCTTTGTTTCTATTATGTGGAGGAGCAGTATTAAGAAAAGTGTAAAACGAACTATCATAAGTATCCTCTATAAAAGTTGAATTTGGGTGTGCTTTGAGACCATAATTCATGAATTGTTATTGCGAAACTTTATCTCAGGACTTGGGATTGTCGACTTTTGTTGCCAAGTCGTTGAGAATTTATTGTGATAATTTTGCAATTGTTTTATTTTCTTAGAATGACAAGTATTCTAATGATGCTAAACACATAGAATTGAAATACTTTGTCGTTGAAGAAGAATTTCAGAAACAAAATCTATCAATAAAACACATAAATATATAACTTTTAAGTGCAGATCTATTGATGAAGGGATTACTCTGTTATTTGACACATTGAGATCTCATTAATTGTGTTTCTAATATATTTCTTATTATGAAATGAGTATGTACATATATGAGAATGAATGAATGACAACAGGAATAGTCTTTCATAAAAAGACATTATCGTTGGACCTCTTTATACTCTTCACTTAAAGGGCTATGTTAAACTAGTTCCTAATGTTGTAGTATATGGAAGAGACTATATCGCACTATTGGTGTAGAACCGCCATGACTCATATTAGTGAACTATTTAATTATAGCATTATGATGATGAAAAAATTAAAGGTAATATTGAATATGGTTTATTGTGCGCCTAATGTTAACCTTGTTAAATCTTGACGTAAGTTCTCATGTGAGCCAAGTGGGAGAATGTAAGACTAAATTATTTATTTAGTCATTATATTGACTCACATGATATGGTAATATCAATTAGAGATTTGGCAGGATTATGATTCCATATTTTTTTGCTACAATTAATTAGTAAATAAAGAAGAGTGTTTTCCAAGTATCATACTTTGATGGGAAAATGAAATTAGTGTTGAATAAAGAAACTGGTCCTCTCTCTACCTATAAAAGGACATTCAGACTGCCCATCAAAATAATTCTGAATTCAATGTATTTTAAAGAGGGTCAAGAGAGAAACATTTTTCCACTAATATTATTATTAGTTTTATGTTCAATCAATTTTGGGTCACTCGAAGGTTTCGCATAACTGATTCGGGTATGTTACTTATTTTTCGCATTATGTTATTATTTGTGAAAATCATGATAGTTCACAATTTTGGATTATGAAGGTTGTTATATGCATAACACCATAAAATTTTACATAATTTTCATGGAATTCATGACCATCCAATTGTTTCCTTACTTCTTGTATGAGTTTTCAAAAATTGAGGAGGAAAACTCCATGAAATTCAAAGATTGGAGCTTAATTTGCATAGATTATGATTTTGTTTTTAAATTCAAGGGTTTGAACTTTTTGCATGGAATTTGAGTTTGAATTTGAAGTTATGATTTTGTTTAAAGCTAGATATGTTAAAATCAATATGTTCTTGAAAGGTTTTGGGGCTTGATTTGCATGAAAATGAAGTTGGAGTCGCGAAATTAGAACTTCAAACTTGAGACAGATTTTCAGACTGGTTTTGCCCAGTTCTGCACATGCGGCCTGGGGCCCCGCACGTGCGGAAGAGCTCCTTTATTCTAGCACAACTACTGTTTTAATTGCATGTGCGAGGCACGCGTGCAATGGTGGTTCCGTACATGCGACCAGTGCCCACACGTGCAATTTTCAAGACATGCCCGATTTTGTTTTCGCTCTGTTTTTCCAACTTTCGAGCCTCTGTTTACATAGTTTTCACATGTGTTTACATTCATATGCATAACATAGGCATGAAAAAAAATAAAGAAAGAACAGGAATAACTGAACAAACGAGTAAAGAAACCAAATAAGTATAAGTACCAAACTGAATAAAAATGACTGAATAACATGAATGTAATTGAGTTGTGCTTGAATTTGTTTGTCTAAATCAGATGCTGCATCTTAAGCACATAATTCAGGGAGCCCACTATAAGTAACAATGTTGTAAAGCTATATTCAATTGTAATTTATGTTCTGATCGATGAAACGTACTGTTTTCTGAAATGATACCGTTTACTGAATGAATGATTGTCATATTTTATGAACTGTAATCGTGGCATGCATAGCATCTGTTACTATTACTGTTACTGCTACTGTTACAAAGATCTCTATCAGTTCCAATCCTTGGAACTACTATTTACTATATTGATGGCCATCAACTGACTGTTCAGTCTTTAAGGCCTACTGTATTGTTTTGCTATTAGATGTACCATGTATGACTACTATGATTTCGAAATGACTGATAAGTTATGACATACTGATTGAGGAAATGATCTACTGATGAAATTGATTGTTTCAATTACTGTAAGGACATCATTCTTAACCCTTTTACATAGTTGTTATTCATTGGACTCTAGCTCACTGTTTAATATATCTATGTAGGTGAGCAAGCACCGGAACGGATATAGCGGCGTCAACCTGAACCCTGTTTTTTCAAGCCAACTACTGTGCCTCAGTGCGAGAGGTTCTGAACTGTCAAGTGTGAAGACTTTTTGGGTGGTTCTAAGTTCACCCTTTTGGCATTGTTAGGAATGGCAACGGGCTGGGCCGGGGCTGGAGTTTGCCCTCTCCGTCCCCAATCCCCAACAATATGAAATTCCCTATCCCCACCCCCGATCCCAGGTGGGGAACCCATCACCCCTCCACCTTCGCCCCCTAACGAGGATCGGGTTTCTCCGACTCGAAAAATCCCCGACGGAGACACACACACACATTTGCAAATCTAAGTAGTCATCATCATCATCACACACACTCACACACAAAGACACACACATACACACACACACACACACATCTGCAGATTTGAGTCACCGTCATCGTCGTCATTATCACATACATACACACAGAGGGAGAGAGAATAGAGGTCTCGATCAGTGACGGAGAGAAGAGAGGTCTCGATAGGTGAAGATGGAGACTCTAGTTATGCCGTCGTTATCAAGCGGTGGAGTGCGACCATGGCAGCGAAGAGACGAGAGGCAAAGAGAGGCAAAGGAAGGGTACTGAGATGAGAGAGAGAGAGAGAGAGAGAGAGAAAGAGAGAGAGATGAGTATAGATAGTGGGTAGGTGAGTGAGAGAAAGAGGAGAGAGAAGCAGCACTGAAACGGGACGAGGATGGGGACGGGGACGAGGACGAGGCTGGGGTGGAAGAACTTATCACCATCCTCGGCCTGAAACTTATCTGGGATTCTTTTTTAAATACCATCCCCGGCCCGTTGGGGCTATTTTTCAAGAAAAAATTGTGTTAATCGGGGTCGGGAGGTCGAGTCTCCGTCGGGCCAGGTTCAAATTGCCATCCCTAGGCATTGTGTTTAAATGATGTGAATATTGTAGGACTTTTCTTCCTACTGCTTTGGTAATGGGATTTATGTGAATATTTGAATGTATCATATGAAGTTTGTTTGTTCATGTAAGTCCACGCAGCTCATTGGACGATATGTTATTTTATTTATTGGCTTTTGCTAGCCCCTATTATTGTATTATAGTTATTACTGTTAAGAAGGCCTTTGGTAATCACGGATTACTAGCTGGTTACAATGCTAAACCTTTAGGTACGGGTTTAGGAAGTGACAATTAGGTTCAATTGCATTTTTATACTTTTTTTTTTTTTTTTTGCTTTTTATTAGCAAAAAGAGAAATTTTATTGATGAAATGAACATACGTTTCATATGATACTATATCAATAAAGAAAAAGGAAGAGTAAGGAGCATCATAGCATTATTCCCTGTAGACACCCCATTTTTTACAATCCTTATGACTTGGACGTCCTCGCATGCACACCCGATGATGAGTCTAAATGCTCGTCCAAAGCTCGAAGTCTTTAGCAGAATGCCCTAGCTTTGAGCTTTTCAAACCCTGTGCCTTTGTTGTCCTAGTTTTGGACCAAGCCTAGCTTTTCCAGCCTGCAGCCTCTGGTGGCCTGCTGGCCACCACTTTTGGGCTACCGGCCATCATATTTGGGCTGCCAGCCACTGATGTAGCTTGCCGCCCACCAGTGTATTTTGCAGATATTTTATGCCAGTTGTGCCAGTTGTTTGCGCAGATGCATACATTTTCACCCATGTGTAGGGCTGGATCTTTTTGAAGGAATTGCGTGGTTCTCTATATATAGAAGACCTTTCATATTGTTTTAGAGGTTAGAAAATTTTGAACTCAAAAATTTTCCTCTCTCTACCAAATCTCTACACTTTAGCCTACAAGTCTTCAACCTTTGCCTATACACCCTTAACCAAATCTTTTAACCTTTGAGCTGAGGTACTTTTGGGCTTGGTTTGAGCTCTAGAGGGTGTTGTTTTCTTGTTTTGTTGCTTGGAATTGCTTCTTCTCTTCAAGAGGTAGAAGGCTCTACCTATTTGCTTGCTTTTTTTGCTTTTATTCCTTTTTTTTCCCATTGTTTTGGGTTGTCAAAACTTTATGTTTTTTGGGCTGAAGCTTGGGTTTAAGGATACTAAAGGTTGAGGGGTTGATAGCTCTTCTTTGTACCTTGTTTTGGAGGCCTTTGCCCTTGTGTTTCCTACCCTTTTACTATCTTTTTTCAAGCTTTCAAACACTGATTTTCAGGGCATTTTTAGTGGCCAAAATCATGTTTTGAAGTCCAAATTTGTAGGGGTTAGCCTCCGCTCCTTGTGTCTAGCTTACTAGCCTAGTTGGTGCTATGTTTTAACATTTTAATCTAGCATTTTTTAGCTCAATTCTAGTAAGTTTTAGGACTTGTTTTAAACTATTTTAACACTGTTTTGGGCTGTTAATTGCATTTGAGCTTTGTTTTGCACGCTTCTAGTGTAATAGTCCTCATAAACTTGATGTTTTAGGTCTTAGACATCACTTATTTGAGTTGACAGCACTTATTTTTGGCTTTTCATACTTCATTTCAGCACTAATAATCTCTGTAAGCTCCTTCCATTCTTGTCTTTTTATTTTTCTTTGAAAGTGGTTTCAAGTCACTTGCTTGCCCAAGTATGAAATTAAGGTTTCATTCTTAATGGTTTAATCCCTTATGGGGTTCATTACCAACGGTATGATGCTTTTTTCATACCCAAAGTAACTTGTGTTTTGAGCCCTCTTTCCATTAGAGGACTTTAATTCACCATTGAACTTAATTGGATTAAAGAATGGTTGGTAAATTAAAATGCGTAACTAAAACTTGGGACTAAAAGTGAGCAAAATAACAATTTGGTTGTGTTCAATTGGACATTAATTGAACACATGGAACTTGGACCATTTCATACTTACTAGTGATGAAATTATTCAAGTCTCCAAGGTCAACTTCTTCTCTTGATCATTCATGAAAGGGAGGAGGTTTATGTCTTGTTTTGCATTTATTGAGCTTGCACACTTGGTTTCACAAACCATCATGCAATGAAATTGCATCCATTGATGGTTTGTGAACCGAACTTGTCACTCCTTGGATTTACTTATGAAAAGGAGGGGTGAGTTGTGCAAACAAGCCCTCGAAATACCTTGCATATGCTCTGTTTGTCCTCTGTTGCAGCAAGATGAATCTGTGTAGCAGTGGCCGGCCGGTCACTTTCCATTGTCGGCAGGTAGCCGGCTGAAGACACCCCATTTTTGACGGCCCTTCAAAACTTGGATGTTCTTGTCGGTACACCAAATGATGAGTTTGTTTGCTCACCAAGTGCTCAAAGTCCTCAGCAGAATGCCATAACTTTGAGCATTTCAAACCCTACATCTATTTTGTCTCATTTTTGGACCATGCCTTGGCCTTTCCATCTTGGAATCTTTGTTGGCCTGTCGGCCATCCCTGGAGGCTGCTAGCCATCATTTCTTGTCTACCGGCCATTTCTGTGCCTTGTCGGCCATCACTGATGGCCGGCCGGCCACCAGTGTTTTTTGCAGATATTTTATGCCAGCTGTTTGCACAGATGCTTGCATATGTACACACGTAAAGGGCTTGATCTCCTTGTATAGATTTCGTGTTTTCTATATATAGAGACCCCCTCTCTCATGTTTTGAAGTTAGAAAATTTTAGACTCAAAATTTCCTCTCTCTCTCTCTCTCTCTCTCTCTCTCTCTACAAATTCTCTACACTCTTGCCTACTTACACTACACTCTTGCCTATACTTCCTTAACCAAACTTGATCACCTTTGAGCTGAGGTTCCTTGGGGTCTTCTTGGCGCTTTTAAAGTTGGTTTGGGCTTGATTTGTTTCCTAGAATCACTCCTCTTCAAGAGGTATAATATTTGCTTTGTTAGCTTACTTGGCATACTTGTTTTCCTATCTTTTTCTCACTGTTTTTGAGTTGTTTTTGGGCTATAAAAACTCTGTTAAAGTGGGCTGAAATTTGTGGTTTGAAGCCATTTTAAGGTAGGGGGTGATTCACCCTTCTTTGTACCTTGTTTGTAAGGCTTTCCCACTTGTGTTTCCCACTTGTGTTTCCTACTTTCAAACTATCTTTTTTCAAGCTTTTAACCACTGAATTTTAGAGCTTTTTTAGTGGTGAAAATCATGCTTTGAAGTCCAAATTTGGAGGGGTTAGCCTTCTCTCCTTATGTCTTGTTTGCTAGCCTAGTTGGTGCCATGTTTTAGGTTATCTTGCTAGCTTGTTGTAGCTTAATTCCATCATGTTTTAGCCGCTGATTTAGGCTATTTTAACCCTGTTTTGGGTTGGTTATTGCATTTGAGTCTTGTATTGCATAGTCGTAGTGTAATCGTCCTCACAAGCTTAGTGTTTTAGGCCTTTAGACACCACTTGTTTGAGTTAATTGCATTTTTTTTTGTGCATTTCACACTTAATTTCAGCACTAATCATCTCTGCAACCTCCCTTCTTTCTTGGCTTTTAATTTTGCTTTGAAAGTGGTTTCAAGTCACTTGTTTGCCTAAGTGTGAAATTGAGATTTCATACTTAATGGTTTAATCCCTTAGGGGGTTCATTACCAATGGTATGATACTTCTTTCATACCCAAAGCAACTTGTGTTTTGAGCTCTCTTTCCATTAGAGGACTTTAATTCACCTTTGGACTTAATTGGATTAAAGAATGATTGGTAAGTTAAAAAGAGTTATTAAAACTTGGGATTAAAAGTGAACAAGATAATGGGCTTGTTTGGTGCAGCTTAAAAGCTGCTTATTTCAGCTTTTAGCTTAATTTAAGCTATTTTGATGTGTTTGGTTTAGCTTATAGCTTATAGCTTATAGCTTATAACTTTTTGGAAGTCAGAAATCAGCTTATTCTTTGAGTGGGGCAGGAGATGCTTAATTTATAAGTCAGAAACCAGCTTATGTTCATAGTTATAAGCTATAAGCTGTTTAGGCATAAGCTATAAGCACTTTCCCACAGCTCTACCAAACATCACCAATAACTTGTGTGTTGTGTATTCAATCGGACGTTAATTGAACACAAGGAAAATTGGGACATTTCATACTCAAAATGATGAAATGTGTCAAGTTTCTTCGGTCTCCATTGCCCTTGATCATGTATGACAGGATGATGGTTCTTGTGTGTCTCATTTTGCATTTATTGAACTTGCACATCTTGAGTCACAAGCCATCATGCAACGAAATTGCTTGAGTTGGTGATTTGTGGTTTAGGTTCACAACTCCTTGGATTTGTTCATGAAAAGGAGGACTGAGTTGTGCAAACAATGTGTGGGAATACCCTCTTTTTGCTCTGTTTGTCCTCTGTTACAACAAGATAAACTAGTACATCAGTGGCCGGCAGGCCACTATCCATGGCCGTCAGGTCGCCGGCAAAGAACCATCGATAGCCGACAGGCCACTACCATGGCCAGCAGGTGGCCGACAAGCTTTACCAGTGGCCGGCTGGCCACTGATGCAAATCTCAGCAGAATGTTGGTAAGGTGCAGCAAAATTGTTCTGGAAGTGTTCAACTCTACAAACAGAGGCTTTCAGGAGTGAAACAGAGATCTTTTCGGGTGATATCCGAGCATGTGCATCTTCCATTTCCCGAGATAGAGTAGTGGCAAAGTAGTTAACTACTTTAATTACTATTTGCATTTGTGTTATAATTTAATTAGCTTACTAGTTAGGTAAATTAAAAGTATTGTAATAATTAGTTAATTAGTTTAGCTACTTATTTATCTTTGGTTTGTAATAATTAGCTTAATTAGCTTAGCTCTAATTAGTTGCCAGTTAGTTTTGCTTTATTCATTCGGACTCTCCTTCATGAGAGCAAAATGTAATAATGTGTATGTCTTCCAACCCCACATCTTTCTCCCTTTTATTTAATCGCTTTGGATGGTTAGATTAGGGACATATTTCAATTAGCATACCGTATGCTTGCATTCATTCATCTTGTCTTGCATGCACTAAGGCTCAGCGTATTATTCTAACTGCATTGTCGTTTCAATTACTTCATTGAATACGTGCTTAGACCGCATGTCTTGAATTAATTCATATGCCATATTAGTAACCAAGCCTATTAATTGCATTATTGCATGTGTTGCATTAGACATCTTGTATAGTTAGGAATCATGCATATTTTTCTAACTCTTTTGTTTTATCTTAGCTTGGAATACTAGGTGAGTTTTTAGTGCTTTAGCATACTTGCATGAGTGTGAGTGATTGCCATGACTAGCATGCTTGCCATGAGGCTAAATGCTTTCTTGTTAAACTGCTTGAATGTCTGTGGATGAAGGCTTGTTGTTTGAACTGGAACGATTCAATAAATGTGCATTTAAGCCCACTATGTCTAGTGTCAAATTCACAGTTTTAAGCCCACTTTGTTGAGTGACAAATTCGCAAACTTTAAGCCCACTTGAGGTGGCAAATTCAAACCTTTTTCACAAAAACAAACATGAAATTGAATTGTTCCAACTTGAACAAACTAGTCTATACTTGCTTGTGCACATCACATAGTAAAGCTAGCCTAATAACTGGAACAAGAGCACATAATGTACTTTAAAATCATATCATGATTAGTAGAGGCCGATCTTTGATCCGGCGAGCAGGGGTGCTCAATTCATGACCTTTCCCTCTTGTACCTAAGTTCCCAAGCCGAGGCAACTTTGGTGATGACGAACACATGGCCTTTAGCACGAGTCATGGGTTTTCTAAATTTTTTCAAAATAAATATTTAGGTGGCGACTCTATAATTGGCAAAGCAGTCCAATTTTGGAATTTTGATCCCAAAATCGATTTTCCAAAAGATTTGCCGGATTTGGACTCTTTAGTGTTTATCAATTTCACATTGCACTTATGAGATTAGATTCAGAACCGCGGGAGTTCGAACTGCAGGGCTTTTTTCAACCTTCTGAAAGGAGGCGTGGAAAAGTCGAGCTGCAGTTTCTGGCGACTCTGCTGAGGATTTACAGAACTTGACTCAAACTCATGATATGACATTTTATTTACACTTATATCTTTCTTTGCAATTGCATTTGCATTGGTGTGCCTAAGTCACTGTGTTTGCCATCTGCTATTCATGAATGGTTTACCGGATGCTTGCTTGGAAAAGCTTGCCAAAAGGCTGACTGGTTGCAAGCTCTACCACGATGGGAACACAACCTTTGGATCTCGACTACCGCTATACCGTTTGATCCTCCTTTCACTTCTCGGTGTTAGGTGTAAGAGGTATATTAGGTAGTCTTGCTGAGGTACCCTTTTTGACCAATCAGCCTAGTTGCATATCGAAAGCCATAGAGACTATTTCAAACTAGGACAGGTTGCTTACCCAAATGTAGGATTGCTTGAAACCGCATTGTTTGAGTAGTGAACCCTAGTTCCTAACGAAACTAGGAAGGGGCAACCCTACCCCATCATAGGGGTGTTTTGGCTCTCACTTAACTGGTATGTGCTTTTAGAGTGAAAACTACAGGAATGTATGTATCAGTTGCAAGTTTGGGTATCAGTTTTGGGGGCAAAAATCAATGTTGAGTGCAGTTCTATAGCTTATGATTACAACTGTGTGTTGTTAGTATCTGAGCTGAGGTGTTGTGCGATTTTTGATTTTCACTTTCTTTTTGTTTTATTTCTTTTTGCAAGGTAGTTTCTCACAATTGCTTCAGACAGTTCTGTTACCCCCCAAGCACTCTCGACCCATGTAAGGAGACTTTACAGATCCAGGGATCTTGTTAGGGACAACCAGTGTTTGCTTCGCTCCCACTGGTTACGAGACAGAGAAGGGTTAGGCATAATTCACCAGTCCAGCAGTCATCTTTTACTTCACCTGCGCCTAGTCAGGCTCAGTCTTCTACTTCCACTCCAGTAAGAGATTATTTGCCAATTCTGATGGGTCAACATCCCCCGGTTAGCATAGAAGACATGCTTCGTCATCTCCAGCAAACCATTGAAACCATGCAGCTAGATACTACCTGCCAAGCTAAAGTTACAGCCCATCAAGCGAAAGTGATAAATAGGTTGCAACAACAGCAACCACCGCAAGCAGCGACTTCTACTTCCCATGCACTTCCAATGGGTATCCCAGCGCTAGGAATCACTGTTAATGTCCAAGAGAATTTGGGCAACCCGGTAGACCCCATTCCACTGCAAGCCTCTAAGGCACCAGTGTACCAAACTGAGGCGCCATTTGAATTTGACGTTGACCCCACTGCACTGAAGGTCAACAAGCTAGAAAAGCTTTTCAAACGGGCAAAGGGTGTGAACTCAATCCCTGACATCGAAGATGGACACACCGACTCTGCAATAACTCTACTGGACAGATTCAAGATGCCACACATAGACCAGTTTGATGGCTTTGGGGATCCTCTGGTCCATTTGCGGTTATTCTCAGACATCCTGCGGCCAATAGGCCTCACCAGACTTCAAAAGCTGTCACTTTTCGGCCGAACCTTGTTAGGGATAGCGGCTATCTAGTATGCAAAGCTGGAAGACTCTGTGAAATGGAGCTAGGAGGAAATGGCTGAGGCCTTCATTACACAGTACTCCTACAATACCCAGAGCGAGGTCACAACCCATGATCTTGAGGCAACCCGACAAGAGCCAAAGGAAGGCTTCTCGAACTTTGTGATCCGATGGAGAGCCAAGGCTTTGATGATGACTACCAGGTCGTTAGAAAAGGACCAAATCAGAATGATGGTCTGCAATCTGCAAGGGAAATTACTGCAAAAGATGATTGTCTTGCCATTGTTTACATTTACTAAGCTCCATGAGATTGGGGTTTAGATTGAAGATGTAATGAAATATGGGTTGATCGTCGATGAAAAGGAACAGCCTAAGAGGCCTTTCACACGCAGTTCCAATGCAACCACGAGTTGAAGCACAACTGCACGGCCATCTGATGTGAATGTCGTCACCATGACACCCAAAACTACCAACCCTTTCGCAAGTACAAATCCACAAACCTTGAATAGCCAGGCCCAATCTCAACGGGTCTTTACTTCACTCTATATGCCTTTATCCCAGGCCCTGAGGGTGTTGATCAAAAAGGGGCACCTTAAGCCATTAGAACAATGCCCATTACCTAGTCTCGTCCTTCCTAAACACAACCCGGCCAAATATTGTGCCTTTCATCAGCAGCACAGTCACGACACCGACCAATGCTACAGGCTGGGTCATGAGATTTAAGATCTCATCGACAACAAGGTGATAACATCACCCCAAAAGCCAAATGTAACTACCAACCCTCTTCTAGCCCACAACCAAGTTCCTCCACTTCGGAACCTAAATCTAATAGATACACTGGCCATCCCATATGACCCCAGCGTATATATAACCCCTTCTCACCTACCCAAACCGGCTGTGTTCATCCCTGAGAGCACGGACTTGTGCATAATGGACACTTCCACTCTTCAACTTGAACCCATGGTGGTTACGGCAGCAGAATGAGGGAGGTTGGCCTTGGAGGAACATGTTAGTCCATTGCCTGAGAGCTTTGTAGACTTATCTGAGGAGGTATATGACCTTTGATGTTACATTGTGCCGGTGGATCAAGCCAAACCCGAGGTGGTATTGCCGACAGCAACGGAAGTCAGTGTGGTTTGGGAAAATAACCCAAGTTAGGGACTGAATGATCTAGAGGAGCTGGAAAAAGAGTTGGACAATCTACAGTTCTATGATGAACAAGATCGGGGAGACATGCAGATTGACTGGTTTGATCTGAATGGGTCAACAGACAACTCCGGGTGGCTTAGTGATGAGTTTGACAAAAAGGAAGAAATTGAACCAAAATCTGAAGAAAAAAAAAATGAGAACAACTGCAGTGGCCAGAATGGTCGAAGACAAGGGAAAATTGCCGGAGAGCACCGGTATTAAGAATTTAGCTCAAGAACTGGGCGTCGTGAGTACCGCGGATACTGAACAAGAAGCCGCATTGAAGCGATTTGTGCAAGAAAGAGATCAATACAACCAGGAAGCTGGAACAACTCAATGCCCTGGGGGGGATACTTTTGATGAAGGAATGATCAGACCGGAGCCAGAAATTGTTTGTCGACTACCAGAGGTGCATGGTGGGAGGACGATGATCTGTTTTTGGCCACACTTACGAGAATTGGGATAAAGACCTGCCAGACAATACCTGGTACTCTGAAGAAGTTGACCATATGACTAGAAGTGGGCGGTACTTTAAGCCCCCACATTTGAACCAAGCTAAGGCCTCCGGAAAGGATAAAGAGGTTGAGAAGCAGAGGGTAAAGCAGTTGAAAGAAGAAGCAGTGCTGAAACAACTAAAGAAAATTCACGCCGATATTTCAATCTGGGGTTTGCTTATGGCTTCTCGAGTGCACCGACAATCTGCTCTATCAGCGATGGACAAAGCCAAACTGTCCATTGATACGACTCCTGAACAGCTAGTTGGATTAGTCTTCCAGGGGGCGCTGCGCCAACTTTTACCTTCTCAGACAAGGAATTGCCGCCAAAAGGCTCTGCGCACAACAAACCTCTGTACATATCAGTTGAGTGCAGAGAAAAGTGGATGCTAGTGGTATTAGTCGATACTGGGTCGGTTATCAACATTTGTCCATCTCGTACAGCATATACCATCAGCTTGAAACCAACAGATTTCGTACCTAAAGCCCAAGTGATTCGGGCGTATGACAATACAAGCAGAGAGGTGATGGGCACAGTAAAGATCAGAGTTCAAGTGGGCCTAGCTCAACAAGATATTGAGTTCCATGTCCTGGACGTTGTAGACACCCCATTTTTGACCGTCCTCAAGACTTGGATGTCATCATTTGAACACTCGATGATTATCCATGTTCGTATTCGTCTTGAGTTCTCAGAGGTTTCGGTCGCGCGCCTTGCCTCAAGACCTCTCGACTTATTTGTTTTGTGCTTGGTTGTGGACCAAGCACTTGGGTTTTTGCCTTTGAGGGTAGGAAATGGCTTGTTGGCCACCCCCACACCCCACCAGCCTTGGCATGTTGCCACCGGCCCTGTTTTATTGCTACCGGCCAAAAGTGTTGGCCGGTCAGCAATGTTTTTGGTCGGCCGGCCGTTATTTTGGTCGATCGGTCACTTTTTCTGGCCGAGACCTTTTCTTTGCCTTTTTTTAGGCATTATGCATGCCAGCTGTGCCAGCTGGTAAGCACAGACCCTGCCCTCCATACATGTGTATGGAGGATTTGAACCTTTGTTTTAGCTTCTTGAGGAAGCTTGAACCTTTTGAACCTTCGTTTTAGCTTCTTGAGGAAGCTTGAACCTTTTAAACCTTCGTTTTAGCTTCTTGAGGAAGCTTGAACCTTTTGAACCCTTGTTTTAGCTTCTTGAGGAAGCTTGAACCTTTTGAACCCTTGTTTTAGCTTCTTAAGGAAGCTTGAACCTCTTGAACCTTTGCTCTAGCTTCTCCAAGAAGCTTGAACCCTCTTGTTTCTCTATAAGAGAGGGCCTCCCTCTCCTTTAGAGAGGTTGAAAAAATTTGTCTAAGGAAAAGCACATATATCTCTCTATATCTCTACATTCTAGGCTTAGAAATGGTGTTTGTTCTTGGCCTTTAACACCACACCTCATAGCCACACACCTCCACCATTGATCTAAGGTTCTTGGAGGGTCTTAAGAGGTCTCAAAGAGCTGGTTTTTGGTCCAAGAAGCTGCTGGTTTTGCTGAAGCTACAAGGGTAACACACTATTCTCTCTTTTAAGTTTTATTTTGCTCCATCTTTTAGCCATACTTGCAATCATATTTGAGCTTTGGTGTAAACTAAAAAAAGTCTTATTTTGAGGCCCTTAACATGTTTGTTTGAGATCATTTTTCTGTTGGGGGTCATCTACCCCCTTTGCATGCTTCATTTTACCTTGTTTTCAGCTATGCCCTAAGGCCTTCAATTTAATCTTTGTTTGGCCTTTCAGCCACTGAAATCCAATGGATTTTCAATGTTTAGAATGCTGTTTTTAGTGCCAAAATCATAGAGGGGTGACCCTCTCTCTCCTTGTTTTGTTTTCTAGCATTTTTGGCCTTACAAAGGAGCCCTTATTTGCATGCTTCCAAGCCATGTTTCAGGCCATTTTTGGTGAGTTTTAGGACCTGTATAGGCTCTATCCAAGGCTTTTTTTGCCATATTGGATGTCCATCTTGCATGTGTAGAATAACCCTCTTCATAGCATATCAAAGGAGCATCTCATTCTTGCATGCATTAACCATGTCTTAGTGGGTTTTTAGGCTTTATTTGGCATGGCATAGCTCTGACTTTTACTGGTTTAGTAACCTCTTCATTGCCTCACATGCTTGTAGTGCAAATCCTCTTTACTAACTTACATTGCATGCTATTTTGGCCTTTGATTCTAGCACTTTTTGGCCTTGCCTTAAACTGATTTTGTGCTTGTTTTGGACTGCCTTAGCTTTGTTTTTAGGCCTCATGGTCGAATGATGTTTTCTATGCATGGTTGTAGTGTAATAGCCATGCCTAGCTTTGAGTTTTGAAGCCTATTGCATGCTTATATTGAGGTTTTTGCATGTTTTAGTATCATTGTGTATGATATTTCAGAGCTTATTCATTCGCCATCTTCCCATGTTTATCACTCTTTAAGCGCATTTGAGAGTTGTGCTTGTATGCCCCATTTATGAGCCATTGCGTGAGCTTCATTTTTGCGCACTTCAAGACATCATCTTAGTCCATTTTGGCCACTGTTTTGGACCTATTAGAGGGCTGTCCATCTTGGTGTAAGTCCATCCTTTGCATGTTGTTGCATGCTCGCCTTGTGTGTTGTTGCATACTCGGCTCATTGCATGTTATTGCATGTTTAAGTTGCATTTTGCATCCTTGTTAGCTTGCATTTTGCCATATGTTTGATATGTTGTTACATGTTTGCATGTTTGCATGCTTGTTCACATGCTCATGTTGCATTGGTTTGCTTGCATGTTTAGGTTGCATAGCATTGTGCATGTTTGCATCCCTTGCCTCTTGATAAATCATGATAGAGGTTGGGGCTCTTCTATGTATTTGTGTGCATTTCATTTGACATCAAAATGCACATTTGGCACCTTGGGTGATCATGCATCGAGATGCGTGATTAGTAGCACGAGGATCGAGGACTACACTTCCTAGAGCTCATGCAATGACGGGGAAAGTGGTTGTGCATACATATTTTGAAAATACTTTGCCATGCCCCTTTCTTACTCTCTGTTGCAGCAAACTGGAAGCCAGCAGTGCAGTATCCCTACAAGTTCCCATGGAGTTGTGTACAATGTTCCGAGGTCAATTGTAAACAGAGGCAAATCGGGGCATCACGATGGATTTTCCGGCAAGGCGACTCGAGCATGCATGCATTCCTTATCATTCAAGACCGAGCTGAGGCAGTCCATTTCATATGTTTTGCATGCTGGCTTATTTATTCTAGTTAATTTGTTAATTAATTAGGGTTGTGTAATGATTAGCTGTAATTCATTATTCATTCGGTTGTGTATTATTTATTCGGACCCTCCGAAGAGGGCAATGTTGTAATAAGTGTACGTGTGTGTGATGTATGTCTTCCAACCCCACGTCTTTCTCCATTTTATTTACCAGCTTACGATGGTTAGTTTAGGGCACGTTTCAATTAGCATACTTATGTTCGCATGTTTGCATCCATTCATCTGTCTCGCATGCACCGGGCTCGGCGCATCATACTAACTGCATTGTATTTACTCCAAGTTGAATATATGTATCAGTTGTTGCATTTCATATGCCATTTTAGAATAACCGAGCCTATCTTAGTTGCATTTTTGCATGTGTTGCATTAGCCATCTTAAACATGAACTAGGATCACGCATTGATTACTAACTAGTTTCTGTTTTGGCTCGGAGTACTCGGTAAGTGTTTATGCTTTAGCATCCTTGCATGTGTGTGAGTGACTACCATGATAGCATGTTTACCATGAGCCTAATTGCTTATGTGACATAACTGCCTGAATGCCTGTGGGTGAAGGTTGGATTATCTGAATTGGAACAATTCATTGAATGTGAGTTTTAAGCCCACTTGAGAGTGGCAAAATCATGTTTTTTAAGCCCACTTGAGGGTGGCAAAATCCGCATTTTAGCCTACTTGCGAGTAGCAAACTGCTTTCAAAAACAAACATGAGATGTTTTGTTCCAACTAAAACGATCCAGTCTATACTTGTGTGTTGTGTGCATCACATAGTAATTCTAGGCTAATCGGAATAAGAGCACATAATGTTTTCGAAACTCGATATCATGGTTAGTAGAGGCCGATCTTTGATCGGGCGAGCGGGGGTGCTCACGAAGTGACCTTCCCCAATCGTACCCAAGTTCCCGAGCCGAGGCAACTTTGGTGATGACGGACACGTGGCCTTAGGCACGAGTCAGGGTTTCCTAAATTCCCCCAAAATAAAATATTTAGGTGGCGACTCTGTATCTGGCAAAGCAACCCATGTTTGGCACTTCTTTCTAAAAATCAGTTTTTCAAAACGATTTGCCGGATTTGGACTCTTTGATGATTCATCGGTCTTGCATTGCACTCTGTGAGATTAGATACAGGACCGTGACATTGAGTCCTGAATTGTAGTAAGCCCAACGAACAAAGCGGGATTTCTCCCGGGACGTTCGAGGACGTCTACAGACGTGCCGGCCACTTTCACTTTATTGTTAGGAAGGTCGTGGCTACACCAAGTAAAAGCTGTCTCCTCTACCCTCTACCAAATGCTGAAATACCCCTATGGGAAGGGAGTGGCTATTATGTTCAGGAATTCATCTATACATCCTCTGCCAAAGATAACTGCACCTGTGCTGGAAATTGTTCATGGCAAAGAGGATGTATTCCTCTCTGGATTTACCCTAGCTGAGGCTTGGACAGTGCAAACCATCTTGGTAGCTGATGAGGGCTTGTATGTTAGTGCCCAATCAACCTACTTCATGAACAAGCTTCAACATGTGCCAGGAATGGGATTGGGAAGAAGTGGCAGGAAAGGCGTTACTGCATTGGCTGATGTGACACATAACCCGCATGCCTTATTTTGGCTATACACCCACCAAGGAGGATTGGGTTAGAAAAGGGAAAGAGATGGCAAGCAGAGCTAGAGCTAAGCAAATCGGGAAGCGCTATGAACTTGTGCATAGACCAATCCGGGGGACCCTGAATGGTCATTTTGTTCTAGATGGTGAAGACTTCCCATTTTGCGGTTTCCCCGACCCCTGGCTCAACTCTGAGAAGCAGTGGGTTCCTAGTTTTGAAATTTTCTTCGACTTGCAGCTGCAAGACAGTGATATGAAGGAAATGGCTGAACCGACTGCTGAAGCTGAGAAGAGCACAGAAAGTGATTCCAACAACGACAAGTTTGAAGTAGGAGCAGCACTGGCATGTCTCCTTTCGAATCCTCTGATCGACTCAAAGAGCTTGGGGGATAACCTGACCATTTCCATAATCGGCAACCAACCGGGTGTGAACCCTTTTAGCAGCATTTTGGATGCATCTAACGCACCATCCCTTGTTTGGTAGCTGGAGGAGGGTTACCTGTCTAGTAGTTCTAAGTCGGGTAGTGAGCCAGAATCTGATTCCGTAGAGTCTGTGGAGTCGAAATCAGATTCCGGTGCTTCTGAGTCTGGATCTGGTATTCCTGGGGTTGATAACCCAGATACCAAGGTTTTGTCCAGGTCGTCCTTCTCTTTTGTTTTTGAATCAGTTGTAACTGAAGAATTGGATGAGCTGGACCTTTTGAATGAGAACACCACTACAGATTCTGAGTATTCTCTATGCCTCTTGTTTATTGCATTGATCAGGACTTTCAAAATTTCAATGAAAACGATGAAGAAGGAATTCCTCTGGTTTTGAAAATTTTGATTAATCAGGAGGAGGAAAGGTTTGCAAAACCCCTCGCTGATGAAATCATTACTTTTAATGTGGTTACTGAGAAGGATCCGCGTCTGGTCCAGATTGGGTCCACGTTGTCTTCGGAGGAGCGTGAGCGCTTGGTCGCTTTATTAAAAGATTTCAAAGATGTTTTCGCGTGGTCCTATGAAGACATGCGTGGAATCAATCCCGAGATTGTACAGCATCGGATCTCTCTTGACCCCGAGGCCTAACCCGTCAAATAGAAATTGCGAAGAATACGTCTGGATTGGGCTTTGAAGATTAAGGAGGAGGTCACCAAGCAGATAGATGTAGGGTTCTTGCTAGTATCTGAGTATCCCACTTGGTTGGCCAACATCGTCCTAGTGCCAAAGAAAGGCAGTAGAATTTGGGTGTGTGTAGACTTCAGAGATTTGAATAGAGCTAGTCTAAAGGACAACTTTCCCTTGCCGCACATCAATGAGTTAGTGGAGTTCACCGCGGGACATGCATTGCTCTCCTTCATGGATGGATTTTCTGGGTATAACCAAATTTTGATGGCGTCCAAGGACAGAGAGAATATCGCCGTCACTATGCCGTGGGGAACCTACTGATACAGGGTGATGCCGTTGGGGCTGAAGAATGCCGGGGCTACCTATCAAAGGGCTGCATCTACTATTCTACATGATATGATCCACAAAGAGGTCGAGGTGTATATGGACGACATGAAAGTCAAGTCCAAAGAAAAAGAGGGCCACTACACCGCCTTGAAAAAATTCTTCCAACGGATCAGAGAATACAAACTGAGGTTGAATCCACAGAAGTGTACTTTCGGTGTAACAACAGGGAAAATGCTAGGTTTTTTTTATCCCAAAGAGAGGTATCGAGGTAGATCCTTCCAAAATCAAGGCCATCCTAGAAATGCCACCACCAAGGACTGAAAAGGAGGTGCAAGGCTTTCTGGGTAAAGTGCAATTCATAAGACGGTTTATTTCTAAATTAACCTTGACTTGTGAACCGCTATTTGGTCTCCTGAAGAAAGGAAAGTAATTCCGATGCGATGACCGATGTCAATTCACTTTTGAGCAGATCAAGCATTACCTTCAAAATCTCATGTGTTGTCGCCGCCAAAGTCAGGGAAGCCCTTGATTCTGTATCTGTCAGTCATAGACACAACAATGGGATGCATGCTTGCTCAAGAATCTGAGGATAGGGTGGAGAAAGCCATCTACTACTTGAGCAAGAAAATGCTGGATTATGAGACCCGTTATACCCCACTAGAGAAAGATTGTTTAGCCTTGGTATAGGCTACCAGGAAGTTAAGGCACTACTTGTTAGCTCACTTCGTAATTCTAGTTTCGAGATTAGATCCCATCAAATATCTCTTTGAGAAACCAGCACTTACGGGTAGGCTAGCTCATTGGTTGCTTCTTCTCTCCGAATTTGATCTAAAGTATGTTACTCGTAAGTCAGTCAAGGAGAGAGCAGTAGCAGAGTTCCTGGAAGATCACCTAGTGGAAGGGGATGAAGTGGTAGAATACCTGTTCCTAGATGAAGTTATTTTGCAGGTCGAGGAAGAGATTTGGACAATGTACTTTGACAGAGCATCTAATCAATATGGTTATGGGATAGGTGTGTTACTGATAACACCCGACAATTCCCATATACCTTTAGCCTTCAAACTCCGGTTCAAGGTATCCAATAACGAAGCAAAATACAAGGCGTGTATCGCTGGTTTAGAAACCGCCCTGGAACTAGGGGCAAAAAAGTTGGACATGATCAGGACTCAGACCTAATTGTGTCTCAAGCAAAAGGATACTGGAAGGTTAAAGAAGAAAAGATGAAGATCTATGACCAGACCTTGGATGTTCTTCTTCCTTTGTTTGAGAAACTGACTTTCACGCATCTACTGAAAGAGAACAACAAGTTCGTTGATGCCTTATCAACTCTATCTTCTATGATAGACATCCCATTTGGAGTCCAGATGCATCCGATCATCATTGAGCAGAGATATACGCCGGCCTACGAGACTATCACCGCAATAGATGAAGCACGAGATCAAAACCCTTGGTTCTACGACATCTGGAACTTCTTGGAAAAGGAGGTTTTTCCACTAGGGGGAAATGCCAAAGAGAAAAGGGCAATACGGCAGATGGCCATTCAATTTATCATCTGCGGAGACAAACTGTACAAGATGGGTCATCTGGGAATGCACAAGTTGTGTGTCAAAGTAGAGGAATCAAAGCGCCTGATGGAGGCTATCCATGGGGGAGAGTGCAGAGCGCATATAAACGAAGTAATGTTAGCCCGGAAGATTCTCAGGCAAGGTTACTATTGGTCTACCATGGAGGAGGATTGTATTGGTTTTGTTCGACGATGCCACAAATGCCAAATCCATGCTAATCACATGAATATCCCGCCGTCGAAGTTGTACAACATGACCTCACCATGGCCGTTCTCAGTCTGGGGAATCGACGTCATCGGCGTAGTTACACCGAAAGGGTCAAATGGGCATGAATACATTCTGGTGACAATTGATTACTTCACAAAGTGGGTGGAAGCTCAGTCCTATGCAGTGTTAAAAGCAGCGCATGTGGCTAAGTTCATCCGAAACAACATCATTTGCCGTTATGGAGTCCCAAATGAGATCATTTCAGATAATGGCTCTCATTTCAAGAAAGAAGTGATAGACTTGTTGGAGAAATACAATGTGGCTTTCCATAAGTCATTTACATACCGACCGCAAACCAACAAAGCTGTTGAGGTCGCCAACAAGAACATCAAGTATATTTTGGAGAAGATGGTTGAGACCTACGGGGACTAGCTAGATAAATTGTCATTTGCACTCTAGGGTTACAGAACTTCAATCAGGACATCTACAGGGGCAACTCCTTATTCTCTTGTCTATGGGATAGAAGTTGTTCTGCCAATCAAAATAGAAGTCCCGTCGCTGCGAGTCATGGCTGAGTGTCAAATAGTAAAGGCAGACTGGCAACAGAACAGGTTCAAAGAACTAATGCTATTTGATGAGAGAAGGCCGAAAGCATTGTACCATGTTCAGGGTTATCAATCTAGGATTAGCAGGGCTTTTAACAAGAAAGTTAAGTCCCGGAATATCAAAGAAGCGGATTTGGTGCTGAAAAACAACAAAGCTCCCATCCACGACCCTAGGGCAAGTTCAGACCCAATTGGACTGGTTCTTACATCATCAAAACTATCTGGTCGGGTGGAGCTGTTATTCTTATGGACCTGGATGGCCTAGAATTTTCCCAACCAATCAACATGGACAAGTTGAAGAAATACTATCACTAAGAGGCTTGGTAGGCCGAAAACCCGGAAGGGCGAACTAGGCAAAAGTTAGAGCACAAAAAATTTGAAATAAAGAAAAACTGAGCTTGCAAGGCTGAAAACCCTAAAGGGCGGCCTTGGCAAAAGTTAGAGCGCAAAAGGAAAGAGTTAATACTTGAGTGAACCCAAACCGAACTACATAAGGCCTGATTCCCATCTTCGCGATACATAGGCAATTTCATCTTGAAGTCTGGCCGTAAACACCTCCAAATCAACTATCCTGTCCATGTGTCTAATTGGGTCATCTTCTTCTGTTCTTTGTCTGAAATGCTAAGCAGTGTTATTCAGTCAAGGGGCAATTTTTGATCTTTGGCTTAAGGGTTGTACATCTCGAGGATGGATTCTGTGTGTGTCAAGTGGTGATCCTTATCGAAAATGGTTTTGAAAAGTTTTGATAAAAGTTGATTTTTGCTCAAATTTTACCTTTTACAACTTAGACCATTTTTGGACCAAAAGGAAAATTTTCAGTCTTCACAACTTTAATTTCATTGATTTCAATACAAAGTTCTCCAACTCTCGATACAAATCAAAAGGTTGCTTTTATTACATTCATAAAACTTGAAAAGTAAAGATCAAAGCAATAAACTAGGGGCATAGATGAGTCAGGTGTTCTTGCATCCCCCGCTTGTACTTGTAGAAGCTTCTGATGCTAAGGTGGGCCCAGCTTGTGCCTCATCTTTGAGCCAAGTCAGGCAGGAGCCAGAAGCTCTCTCATCCTCCAAGTAGTGAGGTACCTAGCCAAATATGAACCTCGAATGGGGAATGAAACGGGGTACTCTGCCCCTTCCTCTAGGCAAGCCTGATCATATCCAAACTGACGCCTGAACCGGAACGAAAAGTAGAATACACAGTGTGTCAGGCCAATCAACTGAATGTCGGGTTGTCAAGTCATGTTGTAGCTCATTTTGGTCAAATTAAGCTAGGGGCAACGCCAAGCAATGTCAGCAGCAGACCTGTTGCACATCCAGTGGCACCACCATCATTCATTTGGGAAATCCACTAGCTGTTGGCGAAAAAAGTACGCTCGAGCTGAGTATGTGGGGTAAGAGTCCACTACCTTCAGTTTGTCCATTAGCCACACCTGGGGAGGGATGAAAGAAAAGAGAGATTAAAGAATAAAGAGATGTGTGTTGAGAGAAAAGTGAGAAAAGGGCTTTGAGAGAAACGTAGAGCATTTTTGTCGAGTGATGTGAGAAACGCATATTAGAAAATGTGGGAAACATTACTTGAAGAAGTAGTGGACTCCTTGTGAATTTGGTCGTCTCTCGTTGGTGGAAGACGTCTAAGCCCATCAAAGTCTCGGCCAATACTAAGCCAATGCAACTCTTGCCCTCTTTCAAACCTAGGGCCACTTCAATTAGCCGAATGCTAAACCTGCCGAAACTAGGGACAAGAAGGAAATGAGCCAGCATGCACAAGCAAAGGGCATACTGCCAAAAACCTCACCAAAGAAGGTCGCCTCGGTCACCGATGTCAAAAAATTGATGGATCAAGCTAGGAATATCCAGTTCTCCATTGTGAACCAAAGATCGAGCCTCGTGTAAAGTGAGCCTGCACATCTGTTCCAAAGCTTGGATGTAGCCAAAACAGGGCTGAGGTATGATTTCCTCATCGCGCCGGGATTCCATTAGTGCCTGAAATTCTTCAATTGTTAGGCATATCTCTTGTCCCCTGAAGCTAAAGACATGTGTAATTGGGTTCCAGCATCTAGCCGTGGCATGAAAGAACGAAAAATAAAGCGGAGAACGGCTCAGCGGGAAAAGAGCATTTATGCCAAAACCCCAAAAATTCACCTTTTTCGAGCCATCTAAAGTCGCAATCCAATCTAAGAGTTTGTCGGCGAAAAATGGCTCCATTTGTGAAGAATTTGAAGCTGAAATGAAGAAATCACATAGCTCAACCTTTTGTAGAAGATAAGGCAGTGAGTGGAAGCCTGGTGTCAACAATCTAGAGGTCTTGCACATTGATGGCCAGTAGGTGTAGACACTCCATTTTTGATCGCCCTTAAGACTTGGGCGCTACTGATGGTTTACTTGGTGGTGAAAGTTGTGCAGTGCCAAAGGGTCGATTTCTTTAGCAAGGAGAGCGTCAAATCCCAATCTCACACCCCATTTTTGGACCAAAAGATTTTAGATCTTAAAATCCTCTCTTTCAAGACACTTTTGAAAAAGTTCCTACGATGTTTCGACGCTCGCATTTTGTTAAATGTTGCGTTTTTCGGTAAACCGAGCAAGGACAAAGTGGAAATGAATGAAAGAGAGATGAAATCTTTGAAAAATCTTTCAAAACACCTTGTTTAGGGGTTTAGTGTTGAAGAAAAGAGGAGATGAGAGAAGAAACCCAGTTGGGGAGAGGAGTTGGGCATGAATCGTTAAGAGAGAGACGAGCAGTCCTCGCTAAATCGGGCCTATCTTTTTGTATACTTGGATTTAAGCTATGAGGCCACCACCATTGGAAAGAAGACTTCCAGGGCTTCATTTTACACTCAAGAATCTTCTAAATCCGAGTCCGGATGGGAAAGATATGGTTGGTTGAAGTTAGGCATCAATCTGATTGAGCCAGAAATGAGCAGCCTTCACTAAAAGAGGGATATCTCTTAGCACACTTGGAATTTTGAGCAAGGCTTCCACCATTGGAAATATTACTTATGGGGCTTTAATTGGACACAAGAATGACCTGAAAATGAGTCCATATGAAGGAGTTATGCCCGTTTGAAGTTGGACCAGCAGAGCAGAATGTCCTGTCGGCCACAAATGTGCACAATCGGCCATGGAGATGGCCAGTCGGCCATCACAAGTAGCTAGTCGGCCCCAAAGATGGCCGGCCAGCCAAGAGTGACCCAAAATCAGAATTTTTGAAGATATTTCTCCTCCAGCTGTTTCCAGCTTGTGCCAGCTATCCCAAATCAGATATTTCAACCCAAGGGATGTATTTTGCTATATATTAAGGCATTTCTCTCATTTTGCAAAGGTTAGAACATTTTGAAGGCTTAGAGAAAATTTGAGAGCTTCTCACTCTAGAATCCTCTCTCTCTAGGAGCTTTGTGAGCAAATTCTCCCCTCTCTCTAGAATTCTCCCTCTCTCCTCTTGTTTTAGGTTTAAAAATGAGAATTCCTTACATATTTGCATACACTTCCTTCATCAAAGTTGCATGTCATTTGGCTGAGGTCCCTTGGAACTTATTTTTGGGCTGTTGAAGGGTCATTTGAGCCAAGAAAGTGGCTATTTTGCTGCTGTGCATCAAGAGGTATATCTCTCTCCCTTTAAGCTTGTTTTTCACACTTGCTTCACCATCCTTTTCCATTGTTTTGGACTATTTTGGGGCTGGTTTTGAACCATAAAAAACTCTGATTTTGAGGTTCTAAAATGTTGGCTTAAGCCTTGTTTGGCTAGGGGGTTGTCTCTCCCTTTTGCTCTTTGGCTTGTAAAGCCTTTTGAGCTATCTTTCAAGGCCTTTCAAAACAACTTTACGTGGCCTTTTAACCACTGAAATCCAGAGAATTTTTAGTGGTAAAAACCCTGTTTTGAGGTCCTAAATAGGAGGGGGTGATCCCCTTTCCTCTTGTCTTGTTTGCTTGTATTATTGGCCTACCAAATGAGCATGTGTTTCTCTCTTTTTTTGGCTTAGTTTGAGCACGTTTTTGTGACTTTTGGGACCTACCATAACTCTAGTTTTGGTCAGCTTGGTCACCTCTTGCGTGCTTCTTGCACTTGTAGTGCAATCTTGCTTACTAGCCTTGTTAGCCTTACAAAGTAGCATGCCCTTGTGGTTTGAATTAGCATAGTTCAAGCATGTTTTTGGTGTTATTTTGGCATGTTATAACTCTGATTTTGATTGGTGGACTCACTTCTTGCATGCTTTATACACTTGTAGTGTAATCCTTGCTAGCTAGCCTTGCATGCTTGTCTCTTTAGCCTATTGTTTTAGCTCATTTTGGCTATACTCCAACATGCTTTTGTTCATATTTTGGCATGTTTTAGCTCTGTTTTGAGCCTTCTTGGTCGTATGATGCTTGTTATGCATGCTTGTAGTGCAATAACCTTGACTAGCTTTGAGTTTTGAGGTATCTTGCATGCTGGGCTTAAGGTATTTGCATGTCTTGGCATCATTTGGTATGTTATTTCAGAGCATATAGTATTGTCACACTTCCATGTTTTTCACTCTTTAAGTGCTCTTGAGAGTTGTACCTTTATGCCTTGTTTGTGAGCCATTGCATGAGCATCATTTTCTTGCCTTTCATGCTATCATCTCAGCTCATTTTGGCCATTGTTTTGGCATGCATGAGGTCTATTTAGGGCTGGTTTAGTCCATTGAGCATTGTATTGCATGGTTCTAGTGTTGTGTCCTTCACTAGTTTCAATGTTTAAGCCTTCTAGCATGTTGTACTTGAAGTGTTTACATGTTAGAGTCTTGTTTATCATGCCACTTTAGCACTGAAAAATCTACCATCTCCCTCATTTCTTCATTTTTGATTTGTTTTGAGGATTGGTTAGTCTTGAGGTTGTGTTTAATGCTTGGGATTGAGGCCTATGCTTAAATGGCTTCAACCCTCTTTTGAGGGTTACTCCTAGTCAAAGGCATTGGTCTCTCCCATGCCTTAAACCATTCTCTTTGATAGACCTCTCTCTCATTAGAGGACTCTCATATTTGGACAAGTTGATTAATGAATGGATTGGTAATGTTAAAATGAGTAAACAAAATAAATCAAAGTAAAACATGCCAAGATAACATGTTTGTGTTGCATTGCATGTGTTTGGATCGGACATTAATCCAAACACAAGAAATGAGAGACGTTTCATACTTGAAGTGATGAAACGTGCCTTATTTCTTAGTCACTGACACCCTTGATCGTGCATGATAGGGTGAAGGTTTCATCGAGTCTATTTGTGCATTCATTGACGTGTACACATTTGGCTTCTCGGCCATCGTGCATTGTGATGCTCGGTTGGTGACTCAAGAGTTGAGTACCATACTCCTTTAAGCTTGAGATATGATAATGAGTGTGGTGGTACACACATTTCCTTGCAAATACATTGTCATGCCTCTGTTTGTGCTCTACTGCAGCAAAAGGAGGAAATTCAGGGAATCAGTGGCCGACCGGCCACTAGAGAAGCCGACTAGCCATCATTACTGGCCGGTGGCCACCATCTCTGGTCGATCAGCCCTCAGCATGTTCCTGAGATGGGTCAAAAGCATTCTAAAAGTTGGCATAATTTTCAGAAGTACAGAAGTGTGCAAACAGAGGCATCTTGAGGCAAGGTAGTGGATTTTCGGGAGGATGCGACCGAGCATGCATGCCCCCCCCTCGTCCGCAAGGCTATTTTCTCGCTTTACTAGCTAACTGTAGTTAATTACATGTGTTGTAGTTAATTAGAATATTTGCTTTGTAATATTTTAAATTAGCTTAGCATAGCTAGTTTTCAATTTGTGTTGTAATTAATTAGCTAGAATAGCATAGTTAATTAGTTGATTTGTAATAAGTAGTTTAGCTTAACGTAGCTAGTTAGCGCTTATTTATTCGGACCCTCCGTCGAGAGGGCAAATGTTGTAATAAGTGTGCATGTGTGTGATGCATGTCTTCCAACCCTATTTCTTTCTCCCTTTTACTTATCAACTTTCGGTGATTAGTTTAGGGCATGTTTCAATTAGCATACTTATGCTTTGCATGCGTGCATCATTCATTCGTATTGCATGCACCGGGCTTGGCGCATCATACAAACTGCATTATATTTCAATACTTACTTGAATACATGTTATCAAGTGTTGCGTTCATATGCCATTCTAGATAGCCGAGCCTACTTAGTTACATTTTGCATATGTTGCATTAGGCATTATTGACATAGCTAGGATCATGCATTGATTACTAACTACCTTTTGTTTTGGCTCGGAGTACACTGTGAGTGTTTATGCTTTAGCACCCTTGCATGTGTGTTAGTGACTGCCATGATAGCATGCTTGCCATGAGGCTAACTGCTTAAGTGATTAACTGCATGAATGCCTGTGGATGAAGGCTTCATTGCTTGAATTGTAATAATTCATCAAAATGTGCATTTTAAGCCCACTTGTTTGTGGCAAATTATGCTTTAAGCCCACTTAAGGGTGGCAAGTCCGCATTTTAGCCTACTTGAGGGTAGTAACTTCAAACCATTTTTCGAAAAACAAACATGAGATGTTTTGTTCCAAATTGAGTGATTTAGTCTATACTTATATGTTGTGCGCATCACATAGTAATTCTAAATTAATAACAAGAATAAGAACACATGTGTTTTCAAAAACAACATATCATGTTAGTAGAGGCCGATCCTTTAATCGGGCAAGCGGGGGTGCTCATTTCATGACCTTCCCCCCTCGTAACCAAGTTCCCGAGCCGAGACAACTTTGGTGATGACGAACACGTGGCCTTAGGCACGAGTCAGGATTTCTTAAATTTTCCAAAATAAAATATTTAGGTGGCGACTTTGAAATCTGGCAAAACAGTCCATGTTTGGCACTTTTTGATTCAAAATTGATTTTCTAAAACGATTTGCCAAATTTGGACTCTTTGGTGATTTATCAGTCTCATATTGCACTTTGTGAGATTAGATTCAGAACCGTGACAGGAGTTCGAACTGTAGTAGCTAAGAACCCCAATTCGCGCCCTCGCGCGCCGAGCGAAGTTCAGGCGGTCTACAGTAAGTGGCTGGCAGGTAGCCGGCAAAGGACATTGTTGGCCGGCAGGCCACCTCTCATGGTCGGCATGTGGTCGGCAACATCTGTTTGTGGCCGGCAGTCTCTCACTTTGACCTGCTGTCCACCTTTGTGCTGAATAGTGCTGGAAGCATGTGTTTTGTTTTGCTCTTTGTGTGTTTTAAGGTCTTGTTTTGAGTCTTTTGGTTTTAGTAAGTTTATCGAGTTGTATTTGAGTTGTTTTGCTTTATTGAGTTGTTGTTTTGTTTATCGAGTTGTATATTGTTTTTTATGTCAGTTATTGGTCGGTTCATTACCCGATTAAGTTTTTGTTTCAATCAAGAGTGTTTAGCTTGGTCAATTTGATTCCGTGTCCATTTCATGCTATATAGTGTTCATGATGCAAACAAACAAAAAAATGATGACAACACCTTTTTCATAAAAACTATTTTCATTCCAATCATGGTTATTTTTACAAAAGTGTAGTACAAGTTTTTAAAGCAAATAAAACCTGTCTGAAGTTGTACAATGTGCTAAAACTATAAACAAAAAGAAACTAAGCAAGAATACAAAAATCAGCACTGGTCGCCTCATGCTCTAAAGGCCCTCTTCGTCCTCTTCCTCGGAGAAGAGGACTCAGGGGCACTGTCTCCATCAGTGCCGCTGTCTAAATCTCTCTCTAAACCAAAGTCCGAGCTAGTGCCATCTCCGCTCTCTGCTCCAGAGCTTGCCTCAGCATCGTCTCCACTCCCGAAACCCGAGCCAGTGTCATTACCTCCACTCTTAGATGACTCTGAATGCTGACTCGCTGCCTCCTCAGAGTCGCTCATCTCAGCATCATCATCACTCAGAATGGGCTCTGAAGGGCAACTCTCGACTCAGATGCCCCTAGCTCTGTCTCATCCGCGCGCTAGAGCCTGTCTCTCTCTCCTCCCTCCTGCCAGAAGAGGTACTGCCGGTGTGGGTGCGGCAACTGCTGCTGGTGCCATCGGTATGGATGGAATCTGAAAAGACAGTTGTCATATATCAGTTATAACATGTGTATCAGATGCAAGTAGAGTGTGCAGAATAAGTGTATACAGAAATCAGATACAACATATAAATACAGCATGTGATTGTAGTGTGTTAGATACGGTTTCAGTTGGAGTGTCAGTGTGTTAGTGGAAATTTGATGCCTAGAATGAAAAACTGAAGAAATTACCTAAATACCATAGAGGCTGAGCAGCACCTCTCTCCTCTGTACCATCTATATCAGGGAGGCTATCAGCTCGAGAGCGCCTCCTGTATACTCGATGGACGCCTATAAATGCAGTTTGAATGATCAGTATCTACAAATGAATATATCTGAAATGAAATATAGAGTACAAGTGCTAAGGTGTGGTTCATATCGGAGTCGGGCCTTGAACCCCAACAAGCTCATGACCAGCCCGGTGTGTCGCCAGCAAGTCAGTGTGGTAGGAAGCGCTGGCCAATCAGCCCTCTGCCTCGCCTGGGAAGCCCCTCTGCCACGGGCTTTGCTCGCTCGGGTCACTCTGGGCCTCGCTCTCGTAGAAGGAGCTCTCACCTCCTCAACTCCACGAACATCGGTCAACGGCAGCATCAAGTGTGTTTGGATGAAAGCTGCATAGTTGCCCTCTGCGCAGAAGAAGTCGGCGTCCAGGCCCACCATAAATTGGATGACCTCCTCAACCGATAGGCTATCCGTGGACTGCGTGGATTCTGGCAAAGCCATCAGGACGATCGGGTCGGGCAGGCCTATAATCTGGCCCACAAAGCACTCATCCAAAAACCAGGCCCTACAGACTAGGCCCTCAAGTAGAATGCGGTAGCGAAAGGTGGCCCAGGCCCCAACATACTGGTCTCGGACCCCCCTAGCATTAAGGCCCATGACTGCTACATAATCTGCAAATAAAGTTGTACAGATCATTAGTTACCGTCAGTTGCTAAATGTGTAAAGCAAAACAGTTTCAAAGCAAGAATGACTGTGTTTCGGATTACCTCATGCGCTGCTACCGTGTCGAAGTACTGGCGAAAGAATGTAAATGGCTCACGGGTCCTACGACAGAGTCGACCGTCATATATCCGCAAATAGGAGATTGTAAATGGAAGCTCCTCTACAGGCTCCGGGGCGAGGGTCAAAAAGTATGCATATATCCATAGCTGTAGGGAAAATGCAGTGGTATGTGATCAGTACAGTATTGAGCAGATGCAGAAAGTGCATAACAGAAAGCACAGTGTATGAATAGTATTGAGCAGATGCAGAAAGTGCAAAACAGAAAACACAGTGTATAAACAGTGTCTAGGCAAATACAAATATGCAAAGCAGAAAGCATTCAGTGACTAAGCAGATACAGAAATATGAAGCAAAAAGCATATATTGTTATAAGATGTAAAGTAGAAACTGTAAAGAAACTATAAAGTGCTAAGAGGGAATTGAGATGTGTACCTCCCAGGCTCGCCAGTAGCCTCTAATCAAGTCTCCCCGCAGACAGGAGGTAGAGCTCATGTATCCGTATAGCGTGGTGAGGTCGGCTCCGCCCTAATTGTAAAAATGAACCCGAGGAAGGGTCACCAGGGCACTCAGCAAATGCAGGCCTACGGTGTTCTACCTGTTCGAAAACAATGTGGCACAGAAGACGAACATCAAGAAGCCCCTGGCATACTGCTTGATCTTCTCTATCGTCTCAGGCTCGGTCTTTCTAAATCACTTAGCGAACCAAGTGTATCTGACCATCCCCGTCCAATATATGGGTGGGTATGCCCCTAGCAGCTCGAACCAAGCCACCTTCCACTCCTCCATATCTGTATCAAAAGGGATCAGATCGCCCCCTATGTCTAAGCCGATGATCATGGCAAAGTCGTAAGGAGTCATCGTCATCTCCCCTGCGGTGGAAAAGTGGAAGGAGTTGGTGGTATCCCACTATCTCTCCACGAGTGCTCCTAGAAGGGGATGGCTCACGGTGACCCGAGTCAAGCCAAAGCAGAAGAGGTTGAAGCCCGCCTCGTCAATGATGTCGCGAACTCCAACTGGGAGCTCGCCATACCAACCTCGAGCGATCGTAGCACCGTAGCCTCTGAAGGCACGAGACTTGCACTGTGGCAGAGAACAAGTACAATAGATATAAGGCAGTACATGAAATGCAGTCAGATATAAGGTAGTGCATGAAATGTAGTTAGATACAAGGCAGTGCACGAAATTCAGTCAGGTGAATCCGATGAAGGCATGAAAGAAATGCAAGTAACTAAAGGCAAAAATGCATAAAAACAAAGTTCATACCTCAATGGCAATGGCCGACAAATTAGAATCTGGCTCTCTCAACAGGAGGTCTTCTGATACGCCGCGAGAAAACTCGGTAAAACGTCTAATGCCTCTGGAAGTGGGCAATATGTGTGTCTGAGGATGATATCTCTCCGAATCAAAAGGCCGTATCCTCAGCAGTAACGGCTCTGGCTTGACCTCGGGCTCGAACTCTGTATCTATGTCGGCCTCAAGGTCAGCTATCGACTCCTCTACCTCGGGAACAAGTGAAACTACTAGGGGAATCTCGAGAGGAGCCCCGTCATAAGGAATCTCATCTGCCGTCTGAAAATAGGTGCGAAATGGGTGAGAAATGAAGGAAAATGAAGAAAAAATGATAAACTTGGAAAAAGTCAACCCTAGGAGAGAGAAAATGGAGGAAAAAGTCAAAGCCGGGAAAAGTGGGCCGAACTCGATAAAAACTTGAGGGGAACAAGCTAGAATGGTGGAAATGAGGAAAGAAGCACCGGAATCAAATTTCAATCAGTTCAAAGTGAAGGAAACAAAGAGGGTTTGGCGAATCAAATTCATGTGAGGTGTTGGAAAACGCGTAGAAAGTGAAAATCTAGAGAGAATGAGTGTCTAGAGAGAGAGGGAGGGAGATTTCAGATAAGAGGAAGTGAGGAAATGAGCCCTAGTGGCTCATATTTAAAGACCCGAGCCGAAAAGTCTCATTTTCCCCCGCACTGCCATTGATGGCCGACAAGGCTCATTAGTGGCTGGCAAGGCTCACCAGTGGTTAGCACCTGGCCGACGGCCTTCCCTTGTGGCCGACAGGTGGCCGGGGGCTTCCCTTGGGGTCTTGATGCTGTTTTGTGTCCTTGGTTTCCAAGAAGTGAAGGGATTGTCCACTGTTTGGTTCAGATTGTCTCTATGGAAGCTCAAAACTGTGTTTTTAGTGCACGATGTTCATCACCTGCCAACATGAACGAGGTGTATCCTTTAAACATATTGTAACTTTTCTGAGAGGTGAATCGGAAGTTACTACTGAGTTTGTTTTCGTCAAATCATGCTTTGGTATCTTGCATAGAACATGCATTTCTTATTTGTCATTGCATGGAACATGTACTTCATTTTGTGGCATAGAATATGCATTTCACATTAGTTGTTATAAGATGTGCATCTCACAGGAATTGCATACGCATCTAGCGTTCGCTCTTGAATCATGCATAGAATGTGCATTCGCTCTTGAATCATGCATAGAATCTGCATCCGCTTTTATGCATAAAATATACTCCTGTTATTAATCATGCATAGAACATGTTTCTCGATTGTTTGTTTCTTGCATAGAACATGCCATTAACATTGTATCTCGGTTGTTTGTCTTGCATAGAACATGCATTCGTACTGTATCGCACTTGTTAAGTCTCTTTCCTATACATGCACGATATTGTATGTAGGGTTCATTCAGAGGAGTTCTAGGTAAAATCATTCATGCCCTTCGAATTGCGTCCTTCCACCCCTCCTCCTCTCGGGTGAGACACGTTAGGAACCCCCTTCGGTTAAAAACATTCGGGTGCGTCCCGGTGTTCACACCAACCCCTTCAGTTAAAAACATTCGGGTGCGTCCCGGTGTTCACACCACCCCCTTTAGTTAAAAACATTCGGGTGCGTCCCGATGTTCACACCAACCCCTTCGGTTAAAAACATTCGGGTGCGTCCCGGTGTTCATACCACCCCTTTCGGCTAAAAACATTCAGGTGCATCCCGGTGTTCACACCAACCCCTTCAGTTAAAAACATTCGGGTGTGTCCCGGTGTTTACACCACCCCTCTCGGTTAAAAACATTTGGGTCCACCCAGTGTTCACACCATCCTTTTTCTCCTTCCTCGTGCAACGTGTTAGAATCTGGGTTGAGACCTCGGGTGTGCCCAACGGTTACGTCACCCCTCGCCTTTCTTGCGTGTCGCGTAGTTAAGCTTTAATTTTCTTACATCATTTTTTCATGAAATATAGTTTGGCTCATGTTTCTCGCGCGTGGCGCGTAGTTTTCTTTTCATGGTTGGAATTACTGTACCTTGTTTCAGTTAGGTGGCATTTTCTCTGCATAGCATTCGCATTTAAATGTTTCATTGTACGGCCTGATTACGTGATCATAAGTTACGTTCTTGCATCATGCATATCATTTGTATTTTGCCTCAGAACTACGCTGGTTTAATTCCTTGCAAAGGGATACGTAGGTAGCCTGAGGGCGCAACCATTTATTTCTGTTTTGATTGTTTGTTCAAGTTTTACGGCCTTGTCAAAATGGGTCGTCTCTGGGCTTTAACATTTACTCACGTCATTTCATGACTCCGAGTTCTGTCAAAGAGGGGCAACTGTAGACACCCGATTTTTGACGGCCCTTCAAGACTTGGATGTTCTTGCAGGTACATCTGATGATGAGTCTGTTTGCTCGCCAAGCGCTCGAAGTCCTCAACGGAACGCCGCAACTTTGAGCCTTTCAAACCCTGCATCCATTTTATCTCATTTTTGGACCATACCTTGGTCTTTCCATCCTGCAATCTCTAGTGGCCTGCCGGCCATCCCTTGAAGCTGCCGGCAATCATTTCTTGTTTGCCGGCCACCAGTGTTTTCTGCAGATATTTTATGCTAGTTATGCCAGCTGTTTGCATAGATGCTTGCATCTGTCCACACGTGGAGGGCTGGATCTCCTTGTATAGATTTCATGTTTTCTATATATAGAGACCCCCTCTCTCATGTTTTGAGGTTAGAAAATTTTAGACTCAAAATTTCTCTCTCTCTCTCTCTCTCTCTCTCTCTCTCTCTCTCTACAAATTCTCTACACTTTTGTCTACTTACACTACACTCTTGCCTATACTTCCTTAACCAAACTTGATCACCTTTGAGTTGAGGTTCCTTGGGGTCTTCTTGGAGCTTTTGAAGTTGGTTTTGGCTTGACTTGTTTCCTAGAATCACTCTTCTTTTCAAGAGGTATAATATTTGCTTTGTTAGCTTACTTTGCATACTTGTTTTCCTATCTTTTTCTCACTATTTTTGAGTTATTTTTGGGCTATAAAAACTCTGTTAAAGTGGGCTAAAATTTGTGGTTTGAAGCCATTTTAAGATAGGGGGTGATTCACCCTTCTTTGTACCTTGTTTGTAAGGCTTTCCCACTTGTGTTTCCCACTTTCAAACTATCTTTTTCAAGCTTTTAACCACTGAATTTCAAAGCTTTTTTAGTGGTGAAAATCATGGTTTGAAGTCCAAATTTGGAGGGGTTAGCCTCCTCTCCTTGTGTCTTATTTGCTAGCCTAGTTAGTGCCATACTTTAGCTTATCTTGCTAGCTTGTTATAGCTTAATTCCAGCATGTTTTAGTGTCTGATTTAAGCTGTTTTAACTCTTTTTTGGGTTGGTTGTTGCATTTGAGTCTTGTATTGCATAGTTATAGTGTAATAGTCCTCACAAGCTTAGTGTTTTAGGCCTTTAGACACCACTTGTTTGAGTTGATTGCATATTTTTGGTGCTTTTCATACTTAATTTCAACACTAATCATCTTTGCAACCTCCCTCCTTTCTTGGCTTTTAATTTTGCTTTGAAAGTGGTTTCAAGTCACTTGTTTGCCTAAGGGTGAAATTGAGGTTTCATACTAAATGGTTTAATCCCTTAGGAGGTTCATTACCAACGGTATGATACTTCTTTCATACCCAAAGCAACTTGTGTTTGAGCTCTCTTTCCATTAGAGGACTTTAATTCACCTTTAGACTTAATTGGATTAAAGAATGGTTGGTAAGTTAAAAAGAGTAATTAAAACTTGGGATTAAAAGTGAACAAGATAATAAATTGTGTGTTGTGTATTCAATCAGACGTTAATTAAACACAAGAAAAATTAGGACATTTTATACTCAAAATGATGAAATGTGTCGAGTTTCTTAGGTCTTCATTGCCCTTGATCATGTATGATAGGGTGATGGTTCTTGTGTGTCTCATTTTGCATTTATAGAGCTTGCACATCTTGAGTCACAAGCCATCATGCAATGAACTTGCTTGAGTTGGTGCTTTGTGGTTTAGGTTCACAACTACTTCAATTTGTTCATGAAAAGGAGGAGTGAGTTGTGCAAATAATCTGTGGGAATACCCTCTTTTTGCTCTGTTTGTCCTCTGTTACAACAAGATGAACCAGTGCATCAGTGGCCAGCAAGCCACTTTCCATGGCCGTCAGGTGGCCGGCAGAGAACCATTGATGGCCGGCAAGCCACTCCCATGGCCGGTAGATGGCCGACAAGCTACACCAGTGGCTGGCTGGCCACTGATGCAAATCTCAGCAGAATGTTGGTAAGGTGTAGCAAAATTTTTCTGGAAGTGTTCAACTCTGCAAACAGAGGCTCTCGGGAGCGAAACGGAGGTCTTTTCGAGTGATATCCGAGCATGTGCATCTTCCATTTCCCGAAGTAGAGTAGTGGCATAATAGTTAACTACTTTAATTACTATTTGCATTTGTGTTATAATTTAATTAGCTTACTAGTTAGTTAAATTAAAAGTGTTGTAATAATTAGTTAATTAGTTTAGCTAGTTATTTATCTTTTGTTTGTAATAATTAGCTTAATTAGCTTAATTAGCTTAGCTCTAATTAGTTGCTAGTTAGTTTTGCTTTATTCATTCGGACTCTCCTTCGTGAGAGCAAAATGTAATAATGTGTATGTCTTCCAAGCCCACGTATTTCTCCTTTTTATTTAATCACTTTTGATGGTTAGATTAGGGACATATTTCAATTAGCATACCTTATGCTTGCATTCATTCAGCTTGTCTTGCATGCACTAAGGCTTAGCACATCATTCTAACTGCATTGTCATTTCAATTACTTCATTGAATATGTGTTTAGACCGCATGTCTTGAATTAATTCATATGTCATATTAGTAGCCGAGCTTATTAATTGCATTATTACATGTGTTGCATTAGACATCTTGTATAGTTAGGAATCATGCATATTTTTCTAACTCTTTTGTTTTATCTTAGCTTGGAGTACTAGGTGAGTTTTTAGTGCTTTAGCATATTTGCATGAGTGTGAGTGATTTCCATGACTAGCATGCTAACCATGAGGCTAAATGCTTACTTGTTAAACTGCTTGAATGCATGTGGATGAAGGCTTGTTGTTTGAATTGGAACGATTCAATAAATGTGTGTTTAAGCCCACTATGTCTAGTGGCAAATTCACAATTTTAAGCCCACTTTGTTGAGTGGCAAATTCGCAAACTTTAAGCCCACTTGAGATGACAAATTCAAACCCTTTTCACAAAAACAAACATGAAATTGAATTGTTCCAACTTGAGCAAACTAGTCTATACTTGCTTGTGCGCATCACATAGTAAAGCTAGCCTAATAACTGGAACAAGAGCACATAAGTACATAAAAATCATATCATGATTATAAGAGGTCGATCTTTGATCGGGCAAGTAGGGATGCTCAATTCATGACCTTCCCCTCTCGTACCTAAGTTTCCGAGCCGAGGCAACTTTGGTGATGATGAACACGTGGCCTTTGGGACGAGTCATACGTTTCCTAAATTTCCCCAAAATAAATATTTAGGTGGCGACTCTATATCTGGCAAAGCAGTCCAATTTTGGTATTTTGATCCCAAAATCGATTTTCCAAAAGATTTTTCGGATTTGGACTCTTTAGTGTTTATCAATTTCACATTGTACTTGTGAGATTAGATTTAGAACTGCGGGAGTCCAAACTGTAGGGCTTCTTTCAACCTTCTAAAAGGGGGTGCGAAAAAGTCGAGTTACATTGGCAGACCACCATCCATGGCCAGCTGGTGGTCGGCAACCTTCACCAGTGGCCGACCAGCCACTGATGCAAAATTTGGAAATATGTAGGTAAGGTGGAGTAGAGTTGTTCTGTAAGTGGCAGCAGTGTTGGTGTTCAATTGTGCAAATAGAGGCATTTTGAAGCAAAACAGTAGTTTTTTGGGTGCAAACCGAGCATAAGAATTCTTCGCATCTTAAGCCTGTTTAGTTCAAATACTTAGCGTAGTTATTTGTTGTAATTAATTAGTTGTAGCTAATTAATTTTGTAATGTGTTGTAACTAATTAGTTAGTTAATTAGTTATTCAATTTCATTCTGTAATAATTAATTAGCTAGGCCAGTTAGTTAATTCAAGCATTGTAATAATTAGTTAAGTAGTTTAGCTAGTTATTCATTTCGGTTTGTAATAATTAGCTTAATTAGTTTAGCATTAATTAACTAGTTAGCTAAGTTTATCCATCCGGACTCTCCTTCATGAGAGTGTAATAATGTGTATGTCTTCCAGCCCCACATCTTTTTCCCTTTTATTTACTAGCTTATGATGGTTAGTTTAGGGACATCATGTTTCAATTAGCATTCTCCATGTTTGCATCCATTAATATTGCATGCACCGAGACTCGGTTCATCATTCTAACTACATTGTTAGTTCAATACTTCTTTGAATACGTGTTTAGACTGCATGCTATTTAAATTGCTTCATATGCCATATTAGTTGCTGAGCCTAGTAATTGCGTATCGCATGTGTTGCATTAGTCATTTTGCATAAGTTAGGAATCATGCATTTTTCTAACTCATTTCTTTTTTGGCTTGGAGTACTAGGTGAGCCTTTACTCGCTTTAACATAATCGCATGAGTGTGATTGCTATTTTTGCCATGTCTAGCATGCTTAGCATGAGGCTAAGTACTTAAATGATAAACTGCTTGTATGCCTGTGGATGAAGGCTTATTGCTTGAATTGGAATAATTTGAGTAATGTTCATATGTGATCACTTTTTCAAGTGGTACATATTTCGAAACAATTTTTCAAAAACATGAGTCAAGTGTTCCAATTCTTGCAAAGTTAGTCTATGCTTGTATATGTGCGCATAACATAGTAATGCTAGCCTAATAAACCTGAACAAGAGCATATAATGTACATAAGATTCATATCATGATTAGTAAAGGCCGATCTTTGATCGGGCGAGCGAGGGTGCTCAAATGTATTCGTGACCTTCCCCTCTTGTACCTAAGTTCCCGAACTGAAACAATCTTGGTGATGACAGACACGTGGCCTTTGGCACGAGTCATGAGTTTCCTAAATTTCCATAAAATCGATTTTTCAAAAGATTTGCCAGATTTGGACTCTTTGGTGTTTATCAATTTCGCATTGTACTTGTGAGATTAGATTTAGAATCGCGGGAGTCCAAACTGTAGGGCTTATTTCGAGCTTCTAAAAGGAGGCGCAAAAAAGTATAGTTTCTGGCGACTCTACTGGGGATTTAGAGAACTTGACTCGAACTTCATGTTGTGAAATTTTATCTACACTTATATGTTTCTTTGCATTGCATTTGCAGTGGTGCGCCTAAATCATTATGTTTGCTATTCCTAGACAGTTTGCCGGAGGCTTGCCTGAAAAGCTTGTCAAAAGGCTGACCGGTCACGGGCTCTGCCACGATGGGAACACAACCCTTGGATCTGGACTACCGCTGTACTGTTTGATCCTCCTTTCACTTCTCGGTGTTAAGTGTGAGAGGTATATTAGGTAGTCTTGCTGAGGTACCCTTTTTGACCATTTGGCCTAGTTGCATATCGAAAGCTATAGACACTATTCCAAACTAGGACAAGATGCTCACCTGAATACAGGATTACGTGAAACCACTTTGTTTGAATAGTGAACCCTAGTTCCTGACGAAGCTAGGACAGGGTAATCCTGCCCCCTCATAGGGGTGTTTTGGCTCTCACTTAACTGGTATGTGCTTTACAGTGAAATTGTATAGAAATATGCATATCAGTTGCAAGTTGGTATCTATTTTGGGGCAAAATTCAGTGTGTAGTACAGTCACTCAACTGTGATCATATCTGTTCTAGTAAATTTAGGCTGAGGTACTATTTGTTTTCTCTTTTGCAATGTAGTCCTGGAACCATAACTTCAGAAGGCTCTGATATCCCCCAAGTACTCTGGACTCGTGTCAATAGACTTTGTAAGGTCGGGGACCTAGTTCAAAGGCAGCCAGTGTTTGCTTCACTTTCGCCGATGGCAAAACGAAGGAAGGCCCAACAGGGTTCACCAGTTCCACTATTCCGACATTCACTAACTAGATTACCTTTGTTTAGCTCATTCCGAGCATTTACCCCTATCATGGCTCAGCCTTCGACAAATTTAGAGGGATTATTACTCCATCTACAGCAAACAGTTGACTTCCTCCAGCATGACGCAACTCGTCAGGCCAAAGTTACGGCCCGTTAGGGCGAGGTTATAACTAGCCTACAACAATAGCAACCGCAGCCAACAGTGGCCTCTGTATCACATGTACCCACCGCAGTTATCCCTGTGCCCGGTACCACAGCTAATGCTGCCACTGCTCAAGATCCACAAATTGAGGGTGTTCCGGTTCTCCCAATCCAAGTAGAACCCATCCCAACACAAACTTCCAGAGCCCCAGTGTATCAAACCGAGGCACCGTTCAAATTCAAGGTTGATCCAACCGTGCTCAAAGTCAACAAGCTGGAAAAGCTATTCAAAAAGGCACAAAGGGTCAACTCTATTACAGACATCAAGGATGGGCACACTGAATCGGCGATTACCTTACCAGAGCAGTTCAAGATGCTGCATATTGACCGCTTCAATGGCTCTAGAGATCCGATGGTGCATTTACATCTGTTTTCTGATATCCTACGACCAATGGGTTTGACCCAAGTACAGAAGTTGTCACTATTTAGCCAAACCATGTCCGGAATAGCTGCCATTTGGTATGCTAAATTGGAGGACTCTATGAAACAGAGCTGGTAGAAGTTGGCTGAATCCTTCGTTGCCCACTATTCTTACAACACACAAATCGAGGTCACAACTCGTGATCTTCAGGCAACGCGTCAAGAACTGAAGGAGGGCTTTTCAGAGTTTGTTATTCGATGGAGGGCAAAGGTGGCTATGATGGAAAGCAGGCCTCCAAAGAAAGAGCAAGTTCGTATAATTGTTAGAAATCTGAACAAAAGGCTATTGCAGAAAATGATAGTCCTCCCATTATTCAACTTTAAGGACCTCCATGAAATTAGGGTTCAAATCGAGGATGCCGTCAGACAAGGGATCATTGTGGAGGATAATGAGCCTTTAAAGAAGAATATTGTTCGCAGTTCTAATGTTACTACCAGTGGTAGCACAATTGTGAAATGCTCAAAAGTAAACACTGTCACCACTCCCATCAATAGCAAAAAACCCACCACTTCAACTCGGCCCCAAGCCTGAAATTTCCATCCTCTTTACATGAGTCTCTCGCAAGCCTTGAAAATGTTGCTAGAAAAAGAGTACCTAGAGCTCCTAGAACCCTGACCCCTCCAAAATCCTCTTCTACCAAGATATAACCCCACTAAATACTGTGCCTAACATCAGCAGCACGGTCATGATACAAACCGTTGCATCTACCTCCGTCATAAGATTCAAGATCTTATTGACAAAGAGATTATAGTTCCACCAAAAGGATCTCAAGCCACCACTAACCCATCATCTTCACAACTTGACCTAATCCATATACTACCATCCACCTACAACCCCAGCATAGACATCACCCCAGCCCATTTACCCAAGCCTAAGGTGTTCATTCCAGAAACCACAGACTTGTGTATGATGGATGCACTTGAACTCCAATCATCTCAAACCCATGAACCCACTACTTCTGAGCTAATAAGCATGATTGAAGATCTTCAGAGAATAGTGGCAGATTTAGCCTTTGGGATGTTGGCTCCATCATCGACCACATCAAATGCCAGAAATTTCACCCCAAAAGGCTCCCTAATCTTAGGGCGAGCTGCGATTGAAAATGGCCAACCTGAAGCTATCTCAAGTCTGGGTGATGGCATGTCAACAACAACTGGGCTCTGCTCTGATATGGCGATCCAATCCCTTGGCAAAGTGGAGACAAGAGGCAAGAATAAGGCCGGTGCAAGCATTGATCCCTATGAACATCTTCAGCAGGCTATTGAGGATTTAAAAGGCAAAGGGTTGAACAAGCAGCAAGTGCTTGCAGTTGTTACAAAAACTATGGATAACACTTTTGTCACTCAGGTTAGGAGCATTTCGAATCAAGGGGCAAGCCAAGAAAAGGGCTATTGTACTAGAAATATCCCTTTCAGCTCTAACCCTATACCCGTAAGAGGTCATCAAACCCAGCCAACACCTGCCAACCCCTCTGTTAATCCCTCAAGAACTGGGAACCGCAACTACAATCCCCTTTTCATGACCTTATCCAAAGCTCTCAAAATCCTCGTAGGACAAGGCCATCTCAAACCCCTTAACCCTCAGCCTCTCCCTGATCCCCTTCTATCCCGGTATAATGCTGCCAAGTACTGTGCCTTTCATCAACAAACTGGCCATGGCACTGACGGTTGTTTCCGTCTTCGCCATGAAGTTCAAGATCTGATTGACAATAAGGTCATCACTCCACTGGGTCCTACAAAGCCTATCAGCAATGGATCAATGAACTGGGGGGATAATGTAACTATGTGATCAGGGATGAACTACCTGCTGATAGCACTCATTTTACTCTAGATGTGGTGGATGGCACGCACTTTTTAGCACTTTGAAAATGCTATTTATTTTACTTTCAGACTTGGGTATTGAGTCAGTCTTATTGTTTTAAGTCAGTCTTGTTGTGTTAAAGTTAGGTGATTTCGGTCGTGTTAACTCGAACATCACATCACTATCTTGTTTTGTTTGTCTTTTTCACTCTTTGAGTCTGTTTCTTCCATTGAGCCGGTTGCGCTAAAAGATCTGAATGAAATGACAGTACTTTTCCACTTACTTCTACTGTGCCTTTAAATCATTGCATTGACCAAAGTTTTTTTCAAAACTGTTTCTAAAAACAAAGATGAAGGAATTCCTCGGGATTTGCAAAATTTTGATCGATTGAGAGGAAGAGATGCGTGATAAGTCCTTAATGAATGAGATCATGTTTGTTAATATGAGTACTGAGAAGGATCCTGGCTTGATCCAGATTGGTTCTACATTGTTTTCAGAAGAGCACGAGCGGCTAGTCGCTTTATTGAAAGAATTTCAAAAATGTTTTATATGGTTCTATGAAGATATGCTTGGAATTGATCTTGAGATTGTACAGAGTAGGATTACTCTCGGCCTCAAGGCTCGACCCCTTTGCTTTCAAACTTTGATTCAGAATGTTTAACAACCGACCAAAATATAAGCTTTGCATGGCCGGATTTGAAGCAGCCCTTGAACTAGGGGCAATAAGGTCGTATGTTATCAAAGGAAGCTTGCATAGCTGGATAAGAAGCAGCCCTTGAACTAAGGGCCAAAAAGGTCAGATATGCTTGAAGATTCAAAACGGGTCATTTCTCAAGCCAATGAAGATTGACAAGAAAGCCAAATCCCAGAATCTGAGAGAAGAAAATTTTGCTGAAGGACAATCAAGTTCCTATCCACGACACTAGGGGCAAATTCAGACCCTAATTAGATGGGCTCTTACATCATCAGCGAGCAGCAGCCATTCTCCTAGATTTAGATGGCTTCGAGATCTCAAAACCAATCAACATGGACAAGTTAAACTTTTCTATCCTTAAGAGGCTCGCTAGGCCGAAAACCCAAAAGGGCGACCTAGGCAAAAGTTAGAGTAAGAAAAAGAAAAAGAAAAAAGAACAAAAATGCAAAAATGGAAACAAAGAACAAAAAAGAAAAGAAAAGAAAAGAAAAAAAGAAGAAAGAAAAATGAAAAGGAAAAATAGAGCTCACAAGGTTAAAAACCCGAAAGGACGGCTTTGGCAAAAGTTAGAGCGTAAAAGGAGAGTGTTAATACCCGAGTGCACCTTAACCCCCTAGAACTACGTACGACCTGATTCCCATATGTGGGATACGTAAGCAACTTCATCCTGAAGTTCGGCCCCAACCATTTTCAGCCTGCTTGTCTCATCCATGTTGATTGGCTTATCCTTGTTCAACTCAGCTATCCTATCCGTGTCCAATTGGCTCATCTTCATTCAAAATCGATTGTCCATTCCATTAGAAGGATTCAGCTGTAAGACAATTCAAGTTCAGATCTGGGGTTTGTAGCTCGGCTTTTTTGCGGCCCCTTTCGAAAACTCAAACAGAAGCCCTACAGTTCAAACTCCCGCAGTTCTAAATCTAATCTCACAAGTACAATGTGAAACTGATAATCACCAAATAGTCCAAATCTGGCAAATAATTTTGGAAAATCGATTTTGAATCAAAAATGCCAAAATTGGACTGCTCTGCCAGATACAGAGTCGTCACCTAAATGTTTTTTTTTATTTTGGAGAAATTTAGGAAACTCATGACTCGTGCCAAAATCCACGTGTCCGCCATCACCAAAATTGCCTCAGCTCGGGAACTTGGGTACGAGAGGGGAAGGTCATGAATTGAGCACCCCCGCCCGCCCGATCAAAGATCGGCCTCTACTAATCATGATATGATTTTTTTATCAACATTATGTGCTCTTGTTCCGGTTATTAGGCTAGCTTTACTATGTGATGCTCACAAACAAGTATAAACTAGTTTGCTCAATTTGGAACAATTCAATTTCATGTTTGTTTGCGAAAAGGGATTGAATTTACCACCTCAAGTGGGCTTAAAGTTTGCGAATTTGTCATTCAACAAAGTGGGCTTAAACATACATTCGTTGAATCGTCCCAATTCAAGCAACAAGCCTTCATCCACAAGTATTCAAGCACTTTAGCAAGTAAGCACTTAGCCTCATGGCAAGCATACTAGTCATGGCAATCACTTACAATGATGCAAGTATGCTAAAGCATTAACAACTCACTTAGTACTCCAAGCTAAGAAGATATGAGTTAAAAAAAATATGCATAATCCCTATCTATGCAAGATGGCTAATGCAACACATGCAATATGCAATTAATAGGCTCGGTTACTAATATGGCATATGATTCAATTTGATAACATGCGGTTAAACACGTATTCAAAGAATTATTGAAATGACGATGCAGTTTGAATGATGCGCTGAGCCTCGGTGCACGCAATACAAATGAATGGATGCAAGCATAAGATATGCTAATTAAAACATGTCCCTAATCTAACCATCGTAAGCGATTAAATAAAAGGGAGAAAGACGTGGGGTTGGAAGACATACACATTATTACATTTTGCTCTCACGAAAGAGAGCCCGAATGAATAATAGCTCAGTTAACTAGCAACTAAGCTAAGCTAATTAAGCTAATTATTACAAACCAAGTGAAATAAATAGCTAAACTAATTAACTAATTATTACAACACTTGAATGAACTAACTAGTAAGCTAACTAATTAAGTTACAACACAAATGCAAATAAGCTAAGTAATTAACGTCTATAACTACGCTGCCACTTCTCCACCTTGGGAAATGGAAGATGCACATGCTCGGATACCACCCGAAAAGACCTTCGTTTTGCTCTTGAAAGCCTCTATTTGCAGAGTTGCATACTTCCAAAACCATTTTGCTCCACCTTACCAAGATTCTGCTGAAGTTTGCATCAGTGGCCAGCTGGCCACTGGTAAAAACTGCAGGCCACATACCAACTATAAAGGTGGCCTGCCGGCCATCTATGGTGCACTGCCGGCCATCTATGGTGCACTGCCGGCCACTGATGCACTGGATCATCATGCTACAACAGAGGACAAATAGAGCAAAGAAAGGGTATTTCCAAGGATTGTTTGCATAACTCACCCCTCCTTTTCATGAGTAAATCCAAGGAGTTGTGAACTTAAGCCACAAACCACCAATCCAAGCAATTTCATTGCATGATGGCTTGTGATTCAAGAGGTGCAAGCTCAATAAATACAAAACAAGACCCTCAAGAACCATCACCCTATCATACATGATCAAGGGCAATGGAGACCTAGGAAACTTGAGACATTTCATCACTTTGAGTATGAAATGCCCCAATTTTCCTTGTATTCAATTAACATCCGATTGAACACACAACACACAAGTTATTATCTTGCTCAATTTTAGTCCCAAGTTGTTAGTTACTCATGTTAACTTACCAATCATTCCTTAATCCAATTAAGTCCAAAGGTGAGTTAGAATCCTCTAAGGGAAAGAAAAGCTCAAGAAACAAGTTGCTTTAGGTATGAAAGAAGTCTCATACCATTGGTAATGAACCCCCTAAGGGATTAAACCATTAAGTATGAAACCTTAATTCCACACTTAGGCACACAAGTGGCTTGAAACCACTTTTAAAGCAAAAAGAAAAGCTAAGAAAGGAGGGAGATTGCAAAGGTGATTAGTGTTGAAATTAAAATAATAAAACATGTAATCAACTCAAACAAGTGGTGTCTAAAGGCTTGAAACACCAAGCTTGTGAGGACTATTACACTACAACTATGCAAAACAAGACTCAACTGACCCAAATAGCCCAAAACAGAGCTAAAGCAGTCTAAAACAAAGGCAAAAACATGCTGGAATATAGCTACAAAAAGTGAGAAAATCATGCTAACATATTGAACTAACTAGACTAGCAAACAAGACACAAGGGGGGGAGGCTAACCTCTCCAACTTTGGACTTCAAAACATGTTTTTTTCCACTGAAAATACTCTAAAATTTAGTGGTTAAAAGCCCAAAAAAGATGGTTTGAAAATGGGAAACAAAGGTACAAAAGCCTTAGAAGCAAGGAATAAAGAAAGGTAAGACACCTCCCTAACCTTAAATGGCTTAAAACACCAATTTCAGCCCACTAAAATAAAGATTTTTATAACTCAAAAAAGGCCCAAAATCAGTGGGAAAAGATAGAGAAACAAGTGTATTAAAACAAGTTAAAAGACAAGTGTTATACCTCTTGAAGCCAAGCACAACTTTAGGCACAAATACAAGTCAAAACCACCTTCAAGAGCTCTAACAAGACCTTAAGGGACCTCAACTCAAAGGTGATCAATTTTGGTTAAGGATGTGTATGCAAAAGAGTGATATAACTAGGCAAGTGTGCACAAAATTGCGAGAGAGAGAGAGAGAGAGAGAGAGAGAGAGAGAGAGAATTTTGTTTCAAAGTTTTCTAACCTCAAAACATGAGAGAGGGGGTCCCTATATATAGAAAACATGAAATCTATAAAAGGAGATCCAGCCCTCCATGTGTGAACAGATGCAAGCATCTGTGCAAACAGCTGGCACAGCTGGCATAAAATATCTGCAGAAAACTCTGGTGGCCGGCAAGGCATCATTGATGGCCGGCAAGGCACAATAATGGCTGGCAGACAAGAAGTGCTGGCCGGCAGGCCACCAGAGACTGCAGAAGGGAAAGGCCAAGGCATGGTACAAAAATGAGACAAAATGGATGCAGGGTTTGAAAAGCTCAAAGATGTGCCGTTCTGCTAAGGACTTCGAGTTCTTGGCGAGCAAACAGACTTGTCATCGGACGTACCTACAAGAATATCCAAATCTTGAAAGGCCATCAAAAATGGGGTGTCTACAGGGTTGTGCATCTCAAGAGTTAATTCCTCATTGGTCAGGTAGTGGTCATTTGCAAATAGTTTTGAGGATTTTTAGTGAAGTTGACTAATTCTCTTGAAAATTTCTGTCTTTTCCCCCGTTATCAATGTACTCGCCAGAAAGGGCACAGCTGAGACTAACAGCAGAGGCCAAAAAGTTCTCTTATCCTCCAAGCAACGAGGTATCGAACTAAGTGCGAAGCACGAATGCTGGATATTCGATCCCCCTCATAAAGTCCACAACTTCCAACTTATCCATCAACCACACCTAGGAAGGGATAAAAAATAAGAGAGATTAAAGAATAGTGAGATGTTTGCTGAGAGAAAAAGTAAGGAAAGGGCTTTTTAGAGAAAATAGAGATTAAGTACCAAAGTGATGTGAGAATCACAAATAAGAAAGGGTGGGAAACAATACCTGGAGAAGCAGTGGGCTCCCTATGAACTGAAAGGTCTGCCACCTGTGGTAAACATCCAAGTGTTATGTTTGTTGTTTTTGTTTGTCTCGATTCTTGTTTTGAGTTGTTGTGAGTGAAAATAGATGTGTTAGATTTTTCTTACTTTATTTTCCTTTTGTTGAGTCATGATGTACTATGGTCAGTTGTAGATTCAATACCCGGTTAAGAACTCATTCTTGGTTTCAATTGCAAAAATAAATTGTTTTGTGCTCAGAATGTTGTGCCATTCCCACCATGATGTGCAAAATAGAATTCTTCCATTCATAAACTACAGGGTCTAACCCTGATCAAAAGAGAGAGCAATAGAACAAGGACCTATCTGAAGCTACATAGGTTCCGGGCAGCAAAGCAAAAGAAAAGAGGAAAAATTGGAGCATATGAGTTTGTTTCAACTTCAGCAATTTCCGAGATTGCATTCTGGGTGCACCTTCTCAAGCTTTGTCATTTCTCCAAAGTATGAATGTACCTCGACCTCAAGCTCAAGCCTACTTCAAGTCAAAATAGCGATTAAAGTGCTCTCCCTGAGCACCATTCCCCATCAGAGGTATCTTGGCTATGTTTGCAATGAGTTCCTAAGAGATCAATTGCGACGGTGGAAACTAGAGTTCGAATGGTGATGCCTAGAAAGCAAAGGTTTGGAATTTCTGAGACTAAAATCTGGTTTAAATACCCAGGGGTGTATCCCTGGCTTGAAATCTGTATGGCAGCCCCATAGATTGAGATAGCATGTGTGCCCCTCAATTTTGGATACTAAACCAACCTAGTCTGTCACCCCATTGAAGAATAGGAAAAATTGTGAATATAATCAAGAAGAAAAGCGGCATCCGTGGCTTCTACATGCAGAGGTTACCCCTTGTCAGCATTTGAGAGCTTTTGAATTGTGAGTTGAAGGTAAGAGTTCGAAGAACACAAGAGGGAGATCCCCATCAGAGTAGAGTGGTTCATCGCCACTCACCCCATGAAATACTTTCTAAAGTGCCGCTTTGTTTGTTTACTGCATTTCCCGTGCATCTATCGCACAATCTCATCATACTCTTTGCATCTATCGCATCATCTCAGGACCTCTTCTCACGATTTCAGCGTAGTTTAAGTGTTCTTTTCCTCACACGATTTCAACATGTTTGGAATTTATCTCAGGACGAGTGGAACGTGCCCCTGAGTGGTTTTCTCAGGACTTTTTCTCACGATTTCAACGTGGTTTGAGTGTTCTTTTCCTCACACGATTTCAGCGTGTTTGGAATTTATCTCAGGACACGTGGAACGCGCATTTGAGTGGTTTTCTCAAGACCTCTTCTCACAATTTCAGCGTGGTTGGAGTGTTCCTTTCCTCACATGATTTCAGCGTGTTTGGAATTTATCTCAAGCCACGTGAAACGCACCCGTGAGTGGTTTTCTTAGGACCTCTTATCACGATTTCAGCGTGGTTTGAGTGTTCTTTTCCTTACACAATTTCTGCGTGTTTGGAATTTATCTCAGGACGCGTAGAACACGCCCCTGAGTGGTGTTCTTAGGACCTCTTCTCACGATTTCAGTGTAGTTTGAGTGTTCCTTTCCTCAATCGATTTCAGCATGATTAAAGTTTCTCAGGATGCGTGACACACGGCCCTAGGCGAGTTTCATCTTGGGACGTGTGAAACACATGCCCAAGCAGTTATTTCTCAGGACGCGTGAAACGCGGCCCTGGACGGGTTTTACCTCGAGACACGTGAAATGCGGCCCCGAGCCATTTTTGTTTCTCGGGACATGCGAAGCATGAGCCTAAGTAGTTTTCTTGTTATCTCAGGATGCGTTAAACGCGACCCTGGCCGGGTTTCATCTCGGGACGCGTGGAACGCAAGTCCCGAGTGGATTTTCTTGTTTCTCAAGACGTGTGAAACACGGGTTTGAGCGGGTTCTCTTGTTTCCCGGGATATGTGAAACACGACCCCGAGCGGTTTTCTCAATTTCTCAAGGTGGGTGAAACGCAACCCTGAGCGGTGTTTTCTTTGCTCGTCTCTTATTTTGGCGTGGTTAGAGTGCAGTTTTATCTTCTTTTAGCTTGAAGCTGCTCATTCATGTGTTGTTATCTTGCTAATTGTATTCATTCTTGCTTATCATATCTATTACTACTTATTGCATCATCTCGCATGATCAAATTTTCAAATAATCAGCTTTGTGAAGCGTGTGAGTCCAGCTTTCAAAGTTGCATTGTGCATATCATTTGCATTTTTGCCCTGGAACTACGCTGGTTTGATTCCTTACAAAGAGATATGCAAGCAGCCCGTAGGCGTAACCATTTCTTTCTATCTTGATTGTTTGTCTAAGTCTTACGGCCTAGTTAAAAATGGGTCGTCTCTGGGCTTTGACATTCACTCACGTCATTTCATGACTCCGAGTTCTGTCAAAAAGGGGCAACTATAGACACCCCATTTTTTACGGTCCTTACGACTCTGACGTCCTCGCATGCACACCCGATGATGAGTCTAAATGCTCATCCAAAGCTCAAAGTCCTCAGTAGAATGCCTTAACTTTGAGCCTTTCAAACCCTGTACCTTTGTTGTCCCAGTTTTGGACCAAGCCCAGCTTTTCCAACCTGCAGCCTTTGGTGGCTTGCCGGCCATCACTTTTAGGCTGCTGGCCACTGATATGGCTTGCCGGCCACCATTAATGGCCAGCCGGCCACCAGTGTATTTTGCATATATTTTATGCCAGCTGTGCAAGCTGTTTGCACAGATGCTTGCATCTTCACCCACATGTAGGGCTGGATCTTTTTGAGGGAATTGCTTGGTTCTCTATATATAGAAGACTTTTCATATTGTTTTAGAGGTTAGAAAATTTTGAACTCAAAAATTTTCCTCTCTCTCTACCAAATCTCTACACTTTAGCCTACAATTCTTCAACCTTTGCCTATACACCCTTAACCAAATCTCTTAACCTTTGAGCTGAGGTACTTTTGAGCTTGGTTTGAGCTTTAGAGGGTGTTGTTTGCTTGTTTTGTTGCTTGAAATTGCTTCTTCTCTCAAGAGGCATAAGGCTCTAACTATTTGCTTGCTTTCTTTACTTTTATTCCTACTGTTTTTCCAGTGTTTTAGGCTGTCAAAACTCTGTGTTTTTTGGGCCAAAGCTTGGGTTTAAGGCCATTAAAGGTTGAGGGGTTGATAGCCCTTCTTTGTACCTTATTTTGGAGGCCTTTGCCCTTGTGTTTCCCACCTTTTTACTATCTTTTTTCAAGCTTTTAAACACTAATTTTCAGAGCTTTTTCAGTGGCCCAAATCATGTTTTGAAATCCAAATTTAGAGGGGTTAACCTCTCCTCCTTGTGTCTTGCTTACTAGCCTAGTTGGTGCTATGTTTTAGCATTTTAATCTAGCCTTTTTAAGCTCAATTCCAGCATGTTTTAGGACTTGTTTTAACCTGTTTTAGCACTGTGTTGGGCTGTTAGTTGCATTTGAGTTTTGTTTTGCATGCTTCTAGTGTAATAGTCCTCATAAGCTTGATATTTTAGGTCTTAGACATCACTTTTTTGAGTTGATAGCACTTATTTTTGGCTTTTCATACTTCATTTCAGCACTAATAATCTCTGCAACCTCCTTCCATTCTTGGCTTTTTATTTTTCTTTGAAAATAGTTTCAAGTCACTTGTTTGCCCAAGTATGAAATTGAGGTTTCATACTTAATGGTTTAATTCCATATGGGGTTCATTACCAATGGTATGATGCTTCTTTTATACCCAAAGCAACTTGTGTTTTGCGCCCTCTTTCCATTAGAGGACTTTAATTCACCATTAGACTTAATTGGATTAAAGAATGGTCGGTAAATTAAAATGAGTAACTAAAAGTTGGGATTAAAAGTGAGCAAGATAATAATTTAGTTGTGTTCAATCGGACGTTAATTGAACACATAGAACTTGAACCATTTCATACATGCTAGTGATGAAATGATTCAAGTTTCCAAGGTCAACTTCTTCCCTTAATCATTCATGAAAAGGAGGAGGTTTATTTCTTGTTTTGCATTTATTGAGCTTGCACACTTAGTTTCACAAACCATCATGCAATGAAATTGCATCCATTGATGGTTTGTGAACCAAACTTGTCACTCCTTGGATTTGCTCATGAAAAGGAGGGGTGAGTTATGCAAACAAGCCTTTAAAATACCATGTATATGCTCTATTTGTCCTCTATTGCAGCAAGATGAATCTGTGTAGCAGTGGCCGGCAGGCCACTTTCCATGGCCGGCAAGTAGCCGGCAGACCACCATCCATGGCCAGCTGGTGGCCAACCAGCCACTAATTCAAAATTTGTCAGTATGTTGGTAAGGTGGAGCAGAGTTGTTCTGTAAGTGGGCAGCAGTGTTGGTGTTCAATTGTGCAAACAGAGGCATTCGGAAGCAAAACAGTGGTTTTTCGGGTGGAAACTGAGCATAAGCATTCTTCGCATCTCGAGCATGTTTAGTTCAAATACTTAGCTTAGTTATTTATTGTAATTAATTAGTTGTAGCTAATTAATTTTGTAAAGTGTTGTAACTAATTAGTTAGTTAATTAGTTATTCAATTTAATTATGTAATAATTAATTAGCTAAACTAGTTAGTTAATTCAAGTGTTATAATAATTAGTTAAGTAATTTAGCTAGTTGTTCCTTTTAGTTTGTAATAATTAACTTAATTAGTTTAGCATTAATTAGCTAGTTAGCTTAGTTTATTCATTCGGACTCTCTTTCGTGAGAGCATAATGTAATAATGTGTATGTCTTCCAACCCCACATATTTCTTCCTTTTATTTACTAGCTTATAGTGGTTAGTTTAGGGACATCATGTTTCAATTAGCATTCTCCATGTTTGCATCCATTAATATTGCATGCATCGAGGCTCGGTTCATCATTCTAACTGCATTGTTAGTTCAATACTTCTTTGAATACGTGCTTAGACCGCATACTATTTAAATTGCTTCATATGCCATATTAGTAGCCGAGCCTAGTAATTGCGTATCGCATGCGTTGCATTAGTCATTTTGCATAAGTTAGGAATCATGCATTTTTTTAACTCATTTCTCTTTTGGCTTGGAGTACTAGGTGAGCCTTTATTCGCTTTAGCATAATCGCATGAGTGTGATTGCTATTTTTGCCATGTCTAGCATGCTTGTCATGAGGCTAAGTGCTTAAATGATAAACTGCTTGTATAGCCGTGGATGAGGGCTTATTGCTTGAATTGGAATAATTTGGACAATGTTCATATGTAATCACTTCTTCAAGTGGTACATATTTCGAAACAATTTTTCAAAAACATGAGTCAAGTGTTCCAATTCTTGCAAAGTTAGTCTATGCTTGTATATATGCGCATCACATAGTAATGTTAGCCTAATAAACTGGAACAAGAGCATATAATGTACATAAGATTCATAGCATGATTAGTAGAGGCCGATCTTTGATCGAGCAAACGGGGGTGGTCAAATGTATTCATGACCTTCCCCTCCCATACCTAAGTTCCTGAGCTGAGACAATCTTGGTGATGACGGACACATAGCCTTTGGCACAAGTCATGGGTTTCCTAAATGTTCCCAAAACAAAATATTTAGGTGGCGACTCTGTATCTGGCAAAGCAGTTCATTTTTGACAATTTGATTCAAAATCGATTTTTCAAAAGATATGCCGGATTTGGACTCTTTGGTGTTTATCAATTTCACATTGCACTTGTGAGATTAGATTCAGAACCGCGGGAATCCGAACTGTATGGCTTATTTCGAGCTTCTGAAAGAGGGCATGAAAAAGTCAAGTTACATTCCCTAATTTCAATTAGATTGACATTAAGAAGAATACCCAATTATATATTAGCTCGAGCCAAAAATTGGTGAGTGTAGACACCCCATTTTTGACCGTCCTCAAGACTTGGACGTCACCGATTGAACACCCGGTGATCATCCATGTTTGTGTTCGTTTGGAGTTCCCGGAGGTCACGGCTACGTGCCTTGCCTCAGGATCTCCGAACTCGACTGTTTAGTGTCTGGTTTTGCACTAAACACTTGTGTTTTGCCTTGGAAGGGCATGGAATGCCTTGTGAGGCATCCCCACACATCACCGGCCATGGCTAGAGGCCACCGGCTGGTTTTTTGTTGCCATCGGCAATGTATATTGCCGGTCGACACTCTTTGTTGCCGGTCGGCAGTCAATTTTGTCAAAATAACAATTTTGAGCAGCCGACTACTGTTCATCTGCTTTTGCAAATATTTTAATACAGCTGTCTTGCATTTGCTTCCCCTCCATACACGTGTATGGAGGGATGGACCCCTTGTTAGCTTACCTTGTAAGCTTTACAAGATTGGCTCCTCTATAAGAGGAGCCCTCCTCTCTTGGCTTTAGGGTTAGAGATTTTGGTTAGAAAAACACAAAGGAGAGCTCTGGTTTTAGGGTTAAGATAGTTGTAGCTATTCTATCTCTCTTTTTCCCTCTTTTGTGCTTAGTGTGTTTGTGTCTTACTATTGCACACAAACACATAGTGTTCCACCATTTCTTGGCTTTTGAAGGGCCAGAGGTTTGTTCTTAGTGTTCTTGGCTGGATTTGAGCTTGAAGGAGTAACAAGATCACCATTGTTGAAGAAAGGCTTCAAAGGTAAGAAACTAGTCCTTTTTACCCCATTTTTGCATCCTACTTTTGACCATCTTGTAACTGTTTTTTTGTTTAGTGTATAACATAAAAAAGTTCTATTTTTAGGCCCTCTAAGTAGTTGCTTTAGAGTGTTTTGTGGTTTGGAGGTGTTTGACCCCTCTTAAGCCTTGAGGGGCTCCATTTTGTGCTATTTTGAGTGAGCTCCGGGACTTTGGTGTTTGGGCCTCCTCACCACTAAAATCTTGAGGGATTTCAGTGGTAAGGATGGTGCCTTGAAGTCCCAAGAAGAAGAGGGCCACCCCCTCTCCTTATTGTCCTTGAAAAGGACCCATTTTGGCCTCTTGAGGGAGCATCATGTTTGAATGTTCGTTGATCATGCCATGGCTGTATTTTATGCTTATATTGCCATAATATAACTTTGTATTAAGTTGGTTTTGGTACACCATGTTAGTTTAACATACATGCCATGTAATGCCTTGTTGTTGCCTTAATATGCCTTAGGTTGTAAACCATAGTTCTAGCATGTTTTAGGCTTAGCCTTGTGAAGGTTTTGTGTTTATTTTGCCATGTTTAAGGTCTTTCCATAGCTGTTTTGGTCGACCATAGCATGCTTTGTATAGCTCCTTTACATTGTTAGCTTGTAGGCTTAAGTATGTAATTGTATAGCATGCATTGCTTGCTTTGATTTAGTGGTTTGGCACCATTTGTAGCATTATTTTAGTCCATTTAACATGCTTGTATGCTTGCCTCAGACACCTCTTTAATGCTTTGAAAGCTTGTGTTGTATGCCCCATGTTTGGTCATTGTGCATGCTTTTGAATTCAAGTCATTTAGATGCCATCTAAGTGGTCCTTTGGGTTTGGTTTTATGTGCTAAAACTCTGTTTTGGTCATTTAAGTCTTGCCATGTGTGATTACATTAAGTGTGGTCCATTGCCTCTTTGGTGAGCCTTAGGCTTTGGGCTTAGTTGCATGCTAATTGTCCTTGACTAGGCTCTTTTAAGTGTGCTTAGAGGTTGCTTGTTTATGCCTAAGTGTTAGGTCCTGACATGTGCATGTGTGTATGTGTGTTTAGCCCTCATGTTTGAGCACTTTGGCCACTGATTTTAAGCCTAATTAGAGCTGCCTAAATCATGTTTAAGTCCATCTTTTCATTGGTTTGCATTGCCTCATGACTTGCATGTTTGCTTGTATAGGTTGCATGCCTAGCATATAGGGTGCATTGCATTCTCATGTTGCATCCTTAGCTTGCATGCCTAGGTTGCATTGCATCTTGCATGCATATCTTGTTCCTTGATTTGGTGATAGGAATTGGGCCTTTTGTTTGTTGGTTTGCATTACATTTGAAATCAACATGCACAACTTGGTGCTCTTGGGCCATCACGCATTGAAATGCGCGATTGGTGGTCCGAGAACCAAGGACCATGCCCCTTTGAGTCATACGCATGATAAGGAGCTTGGTTGGTGCATACATTGTTTGGATTACATTGCCATGCTATGCCTTGCCCTCTGCTGCTGTCAATTGCAGGTTCTGCAGGCATTATTTGCCGACCGGCAGTGTTCAGTGCCGACCGGCAATCCATTGGTGGCCGATGGATGTATTCTCAGCCGATGACCACATCCCACTGCCGGTGGCAAATCTCCCCAGCCGGTGGTGTTTTCCAATGTCCAGGGAAGCAATCCTGAGACTTTGGCAGTCTTCAGAGGGGCAGAGCAGGGAAAACAGAGGCAGCCTACGCATGGCGGTGGACTTCCGAGCAAGACCCGAGCATGCGTGCATTGAGTCCTCTTCCCGAGGCCCTTTTTCTTGCTTTCTTAACTTAATTAATTTGCTTAATTAATTTAGTTGGTCTGTAATAATCAATTAGCTAGGATAGTTAATTCATTATTAATTGTATTATTCTTTCGGTCCCTCCGAGCGAGGGCAAATCTGTAATAAGTGTGGGTGAGTGTGTGTATGTCTTCCAATCCCCACTTCTTTCTCCCTTTTACTTACCTGCTTTGGATGGTTAGTATTAGGGCATCTTTAATTTAGCATACCTTATGCTATGCATGCGTGCATCATTCGTTTGTCTTGCATGCACCGGGCTCGGCGCATCATGCTAACCGCATTTGTACTTCAATTCCAAATTGAATACGTGCATCAATTGATTACATTTCACATGCCATGATTAGGTTAGCCGAGCCTACTCTAATTGCATCATGTATGTGTTGCATTAGCCAAATTGACATAAACTAGGACCATGCATGTCTGCTAACTAGTTTATTGTTTTGGCACGGAGTACGATGTAAGTATTTTCATGTTTTAGCATACCGCATGCGTGTGAGTGCTATCATGACAGCATGCTTACCATGTGGCTAATTGCTTATGTGAAATAAACTGTTTGATTGCCTGTGGGTGAAGGTTGGATTGTTTGAGTTGGAACAACTCATTGAAATCCGTGTTTTAGCCTACTTGTGAGTAGCAAATTCCAAAACATTTTCCAAACAAACGGATATGCAATGCTTGTTTCCAAATTAGGCGATCTAGTCTATACTTGTTTGCTGTGCGCATAACATAGTAATTCTAGGCTAATAACCGGAATAAGAGCATATAGTGTTTTCAAAATAAGATATCACGGTTAGTAGAGGCCGGTCTTCGGACCGGGCGAGAGGGGGTGCTCATAGCTGACCTTCCCCAATCGTACCCAAGTTCCCGAGCCGATACAACTTTAGTGATGACGGACACGTGGCCTTTGGCACCGAGTCAGGGTTTCCTAAATTCCCCCATTAAAAAATATTTAGGTGGCGACTCTGTATCTGGCAAAGCAGTCCATGTTTGGCACTTCTTTTCAAAAATCTGTTTCTCTCAAAATGATTTACCAGATTTGGACTCTTTGGTTCAGATTAAGAACCGTGACACAAATCGAGTCCGAACTGTAACAGAGTGAATTCCCTCGCGGACCTGTTACAGTGATACCACCAAAAACAAACAAATTAGCTAAACAAATAACAAATCACAAGATGAGGTCACAACCAAAACAGACAATCACAACTAATGGAAACACTACACCAATCAGCATGCTAACCTGTAGGAAATTGACATCACGTGCGGAGCTGCAAGCCATGTCTGTAAGATGGGAGCCATTGGTTTCTGTAGAAACATTACAAAGAAACATTACAAAAAAATTAAGGTTTTTGAAACCAAAATTTAGAAATAAAATTATTTTTTAAGGATCAAATATTTTTGTTATGAAAAGTATTGTTATTATATTTTTAGCAACAAAAATTAGACATTAGTGATGAATTATTATCTTTTTAGGATCAAATTTTTTGTCTTAAAAAATAAACTATTTTGAGATCAAATTATTTTGCCCCTAAAAGTCTATTTATTAGTGACATTTTCAAATTTTGTTACTAAAAACCTTGTTTTTGACTTTTTGGGATAACCTTTTAGCGACTATCCTCACGATGGTAGAAATTAGTCCCTAAATGTCTTTTGCAATAAAATTTTCCCTTTTAGAAACCAAAACTCTTATATGTTGTAGTGAAATGGCTGATAGATCAGACTCAAAGGATATTTAGACTAGGCCCCATTTTCGGTTCACATGTGAGGGATAAATTATTGGAACATATGTGAAGATTCCGACATCAAAAAAAAATTTTAAAAAAAAAATATTTGGTCTTAGGTCTCGTTTGGCAATTTACTATTTTAGTCTTAAAGTCAAAAAGTCACTAAAAAAAGCTAAAAAACCAACAACCTATATCAAAAAGTTAAAAAAAAAAAATTCTTTCTACTTTTTACACATCTTTTCTTGAAAAATTAAAAAATCATTCCAAATATACTAATTTTTTTACCTCATATTTTAATCTAAAAAATCAAAAAATTACTAAAATAATCTGTTTTCAAAGGAAGCCTTAATATACATTGAATTGCCTTATCATTTATTCGACTTTAAATTTTTAATTGGAGTATGAAATTTATGTTGAAACCCTTAATTGTTCATATGTGAACTCCAAAATTTCTTTCTTGCATATTGATTCAGTGTTGTTGCGTGTTCTAGGACTCCTGGAGTACACAACAAATTTCTTCATCCTTCTAAATATATTTTTAAGTCTATTTTCATGACTTTCTTATTAGGGAAAAGATTATAAAATAAAATAAATGGATAAATCTCAAATATTTTTTTCCAAAAATAACTCCCATTAAACACCACATGCATATCTATCATGCACATATATAGAAACAGTTGTTCAATGTAACCCACTGTGGAAGTCACTCGAGGACAGTGACAAAATTACAGGTGTTTTTTTTTTCATTTTTTTTAGAGAAAGAGGACTTTGAACATTAAGTCACAAATTGTAGGAGCAAAGATTTTTTTTATAGTTCAAGGAAAATATTCGATGTATTTGTTCTGATACTGTAAAATCATATTAATTGCTCTCAATATGAATTTAATTTTTTGATACAATAAATATATTTTCCACCCTTGCAAATATATTTTTGAGTTGTAGGGATGTATTTTTAGAGTCGTGTCACGTGGCCGAGGTGCTACCGAAGTATTGGCTGAGGTGCCATGTGGATGAACCAGATTGCCAATATGGTTGTGGTATTGCAGAGATCTGGTGTGGTAATACCGAAACCGAAGATATTTGGATAGAGGACAAGAGTCCTAGATAAATGATGCACTTAGTTTGTATAAGGATGAGACTTTTAAGGAGTTCATCCATATCTGACTAAGAGTCCGAGATGAGCAGTGTGTTTGAGTCCCAAGAAGTGAGACTTTTAGAGGACGAGGGTACTATTGGCTATAAAAGTGAGACACCCCCATAAGTCTAAGGTATACCTTAACTTGTGCATTGAGTACTTATTTGATATCTTTGAGAGATAAGTTAACTGATTTGATCGTCGGAGTGTCCCAGGATGAACAAGCCACCGTGGTATTCTTGTCTTCTTGTTGGTAGATGTTTGGTTTAATCTATTCTATTTCATACTCTCCAGCTAAGTTCCTTAGATCTCGACAAGAGATCTGTTTGATTGTGGGGTCGAAAATCAACACCTATACAAGTATATAGTCATGGCTTTCTTGTTAGCACAAAGATTATAAACAAATAAAAAAATGATAAATCTCAAATATTTTTTCCAAAAAATAAGTCCCATTAAACACCATATATATCTTATGCACATATCATTGTTGAAACTATATAGCTCAATCTAACCCACTGTGCGAGTCACTTAAGGGTAATGACAAAATTGCATTTTTTGAGAGAGAGAGAGAGAGAGGACTTTGTACATAGGTTACAAATTAATGTGGTTCTAGCATAGTAGGAGTAAAACTTTTTCTTAGACCAAGAAAAATATCCTATATTTTGGTTCTAATACTATATAATTATATTAATTGCCCTCGAAGTGAACTCAATTTTTGATACACTATCCACTTAAGATATTTTAAAGTCTTAAATTGAACATCACAATGAGGCCTTAGGTCTCAAGTAAGGCTTTTGATAATCGAGGCATTTAGCAAGAATTATTTTTTAGGCGAGCCTTAAGCAAACTATTGAAAAGAGAATTGCAATGTGAAGTGGGAGTCTTCTTGTAATTCTTATCCGAGTATAGTGAACATTCAAAGGCCAAAAAAAGATATTCTAATTAGTTTGTTTTATGAAAGGAATGAAAAATCACCTAATTTTATTTTTTTAATTATAAATTAGTTTGACAAAAATAAATATTAAAAAATATTTTAAAATTTTAAAAAATTATTTCTATCCCAAAAACAAAACAAAAAAAATCATATAAAAATATTGAGTTCTTTTAATTTTTGGATAAATTACACTGCCATTCTTGAAGAAAATACAAAGTCTATTAGTTTTAAGATAACTAAATTTCATTCTTTAATGTTTTAATTCACATAAAACTTAATCCCATTTTTATCTGTAATTCATTAATATAAAAATAAATAAATAAATAATGTTGTCATCTATTTTATATTAAAATATATTTTTTAATTTGTTTATCTCTACATTAGTTTTGATCTCTTTAGGTTATGTTTCGTTCATAGATTTTGGTAAGAATTTTGAAATGGAAAGAAAAAAAAATATGTGAAATCTATATATCAAAGCATGAGCGTTTTTTAATCTTCAACATATTTTTGTCCTACTCAGATATTTGGACAACTTAGATCTATTCAAACTATAAAACAATGACTGAGATGTATTTTTCAAAAAATGTCCTACGTATACATTTTTTACTTTCCCACTTCTCTCTCTTACTTTTTCCTTTTTTCACCCACCCTCTCATAATCCCATGAATGATCACATGATCCCATGATCCAACCTTCCTCATTTTCTTTTTATTTTTTTTAATTTTCCGCCTTTTTTATTTTCCTCCCTATTTGTTTTTTTTTTTTTCACTTATTTTTATTTACACCGTGCCTTCAAACATGGACATATACTAGTGTAATTATATTTTTGTCCAAATTCTTTCTCAAATTCATAAACCAAACATAACTTAAAATATATGCATTTAAGACATGGTAATAGAGTTTAGTCTTATATAGTTGAATTTATAATAAATTGAAGATATTTTAAGAGTCTCAATCTTTTTCCTTTTAATTAATTAACCAATAATTTTAGTATTTTTGTAACAAAAATATTTTTAATTTCTTCTTTCTTTTTTTGATCACGTTATGGCAGGAATGGATTGTGACTCTTTGTAATAACAACAGTCCTTGAGTCTGATATTATTTCTTCATATTAGTTCTGTTTGATATCAGTTCTTGATCATGTCATTGTTATGTGACTGTTTGGTTTAATTTTTAAAAAATTATTTTTAGATAAGTTTTTATTTATTTTTAATAAGTTTTTTTATATTTTAATTAATTTTTTGCATTTTTTAATTCAGAAATGACTCGTAGCTCGAATTTTGTTAGGCACGAATGGCCCGAACTGCCCAAAACGACGTCATTTTGGGCAGTGTTTTTTTTTCTTTTCTTTTCTTTTTCTTCTTTATTTCTTTCCTTTTCATTCTTTCCCTTCATTCGTTCGAACACAGAGACAGAAAAGAGGGAAGAGAAGAGGGAGAGGGAGAGAGAGAGAAGAGAAGAGGAAGAGAGAAGAGAAGCAAGATCGGTGATGGCGCGGTGATGGCGGTCGATGATCCGCGGTGATGGCGGTCGGTGAGGATGAAAGGGATTTTTTAAAAAATTTTGCAGATTTTTTATTTCATCTGGATCTGTTTAAATTTTTTTTTTTTTTTTTTTTTGTTGATGTTGATAAACCTAGCAGATCTTCTTGATGTTGATCTTCTTCTTAAAAATGTTGATCTGTTTAAAAAAATAGAGAGAGAAAAATCAACATCTTTTTTTGCAGATCTTCTTCTTGTTGATCTAGATTTCCTAGTACTCTGTTTCGGACCTTCATTGCGACGACCCACCCTGATTTTCCTGCAAACCCATGAGAGTAGGGCTGAGCAAGAAATCCGTAAAATCCGTAATCCGATCCAGTCCAGTCCAATCCGATAGGTTTGGATTGGTTTTTTGAATCCGTGGTTCGGTTCTGGATTGAAGAATTAAAAATCCGTAGTCTACGGATTGGTTCCGGATTGAACCCCACGGTCCCGGATTGAACCCCACGGTCCCGGATTGAACCTCACGGTTCCGGATTGGAACCGATCCGGACCGTATACAAATAGTCTATATTTTTATTATATATCATCCCCCATAGTATCTTCTCTTATTCTATATAAAACCTAAACTCAAACCTAAACCCCGTATAATATCTTCTTTTATTACTTTTGTTTGTTAGTTTTTAGTTTTAATTTGTAATAGTCTAAATACTTATGCTGAAACCAGTTTTCCTATGATTGTTTAAATTCTAGATCATTATGTCACTATTATAAAAAAAAAACATGTTGTTATTGTGGAACTAATATAGCGTTATGTTTATATTTTTATGAAATTAAAGTGTTATATATATTTTTTTTTGTTATTTAATTATGTGAATCCGTGGTCCTAAACCGATCCAATCCGTGTTTAAATGGATTGGTTCGGATTGGTTCCATGATTTAAACGGATTGGATTGGTTCCAATTTTTCAGGAACCGTAGATAATGGATTGGTCTTGGTTTTACCCCAATCCGGTCCAATCCGGACCATGCTCACCCCTACATGAAAGAAACAGAGAAAGCAACAAAACCAGGTGCAGTGAACCAGATAAGCCATGTAAAGGGTTGGTTTGGAAGAAGAAGATGTTGATCTTTTTATAATTTTTGCAGATCTTCTTCTTCTTGATCTTTTTATTTCTTCTTTTTCTTCTTCGAAGAAAGAGAGAAAAAAAAAAAAAAAAAAACCATCGAAACGACGTCGTTTCACTCTCAAGCCACTCTCGAGTCACGTCTTTTGAGCTACGAATCGGAACTGTTTTTAATTATACCTAGTCAAGATGCATCTAAAAAGTAAAATAAATTGGCTAAAATATTTTTTTTTAATTTCTAAAAATAAGCAAAAATTTAAACAAAAATCTATGTGTATTTTTGTTTTGGGTTTTTATTTGTTTTTAGTGAATTTTTTTATATTTTAATTTTTTTTTTTTTAACTTTTTAGATGTATCTAACTTCGATATATAAAAAGTTTTAAAAAATGACTAAAATATTAAAAAAAAATTAAAAAAAAACAAAAATCTATTTAAAAATAATGTCTAAAAATACAAGCCAGACAAAGGGCCCTTATATGGTAGATAGGAAGGTATACATTTATAATATATAATACAAACAAATGTGTTAAGTTGAACTGAGGTTTCAATCATTTTTAACTTTTTTAAATCTTGAAAAGTCGTTTAAAATTCTGTCAAACATCACCAAAGTTGTGGTTGTGGATATAAGAAGTGACTTCTCTCTAGTCGTTTTACTTACCACAATCAATTTTTTTTTTTTTTTTTTTTTGGTTGGGGGGTCATATAAGAGATATGTATTTTGTTTATATTTTTAAATAAAAAATGAATAATTGTTGAAGATTTTTTTTAAGTGAGATTGACGATTGAACAATGTGTAATTCGTTTGTTATGATTATTTTTTTATTGAATTTAATTGAATAATTGTGTTTTTATTTGTTGTAAGCTTAACGTTACTTTGGGCTCTTTTGGGATCACATAAAAACGCATGGTTTGCGTTTTCTGTGCAAAACGCAGCTGGCGTTTTTTTTGCCATTTGGGAAGTGTGGAAATTTAGTTGGAAAATTACTTATTTACCCTTAACATTTGTATTTTGGGTAGATTGGGTGAAATGTAAATTTTTGAAGTTGAGTGAGGGTATTTTAGTCAAATTACTTCCAAAAAGTTTGGTTAAAATCAACTTTTTACCAATTTCCCAAATCACTCTAAAAAATCTTGGTTAAAAGCAAAAAAGCTGATTTTTACCACCTTCCCAAAATAGCACTTTGATTTGTTTTGGTAATATATAGTTTATATTTTGTTTGTTGATACTTTATTTAAATGTGATATTAAATTTTTTTCTCTGATTTGTTATAATAATATCTCATTTGTCTTTTATTTACTAATTATTTTTTTAAAATTAACAATAAAATATTACTTTGTTAACATTATTATTTTATTGTTTTCATAAAAAAATTTATTTAATATTTTTACTTTTTTTTTTGTGACCGGATGTCCGCCCCAACTTGCTACATTATTCTAATGACATGTGTTGGGCATTTCAAAACAATTTTTTTTTTTTTTTTTTTACTGATCCTTAATACATAAAAGTTTTATTATTATTAAATTTTGACCATATCTTCGGTTATTATATTGTTTATTTCTCTTTGCTCATAAAAATAAAAACCTCCATTAGAACAATGTGGCAATTGCGTTTTATAACAAAAGCAAATACTCCTTTATCAAGAAAAATTTATTTAAAAAATTAACAAAAATATAAAATTTTTAACTATTCTCCTATATAATTATAAAATTACTTGAATCATTAATTAAAATGTTTTTTTTAATATCATTAAAGTTGTTGATTAATTTTATGATTTATTAATAAAATGACTTATTTGTTATAGGATTAAAAACTTGAAGAGTAGAATATAATTTTTAAAATTACAATCTATATTTTGTGATGTAGGCCCGCAACGGGATTAGCTTAGGCTATATTTAGTTGAGGGATTTGAAAAGAGAAATGAAAATAGTAGATGAAATATGAATAAAATATAATTATATTTTACCTAATTTCACACACATTTTTCTTTTTCCTTTCTAAATTTCTTTTCAAATTTCTCAACCAAATACAACGTAAGTGATTGACAAAACTTATTTCAACTAATCTTATATGTACTTTTTTTTTTATCGATTAATAATATTTAAAAAGTGAAATAATATCATGATTATAGTGAATATTCATTTTTCTTCCCTATGGGACCCTCTATGATATGCCTTACAAAGATAGGCCATTTAGATGTAATACAAACAAATATGATTAGGTTGAATTGGGGTTCCTATCATTTTTTACACTTAAGCCCTAACGAGAAACACGTTTTTGCACTATAGTAATTCATATCTTCTTTGATTTGTGAATAAAATTTCCTTCTTTGTTGACCTAAATATATATATATATTCCAATAGAACAATGTAGCAATTGAATTTTGGGGTTGTTTGGAGTGTCTTAAATAAGTGCACTTTTTGCCTTTTTGGACTAAAAAGTTGAGGGAAAAAATATGGATGTTTGGGTTAACTTTTTGACTTTTTATGGAAAAATGTTCATTAAAAAATTGTATAAATTAGTGTGTAGGGGAAAATTAGGATTGAGAGTTGTGTAACTGTAATTTTTGACTTTTGGTGACTAGTGATAACTTTTTAACTTTTTGAGTAACTTTTTAACTTTTTGACTTTTTTTACACTTCCCAAACTTAGCCTTATAACAAAAGCATTCAATGCGAACATAGCATTCTATACTTAATTATTATATAATTTTTTTTTTATTTATACAACATTATATTAGTGTTTACTCCAAGTTAATTATTAAAAAATCGCGTAAATAGGCGCACAAGTGGTGTTTTTCAAATTGTAATCTCCACAATAAATAGAATGAATTTAATTCACAATTTAAGTTTTATGAACATGTTTATGTATTTTGTAATTAACATTATTGTACATATTTTGTACAAAATATTTATACAATATATCAAATTAGGGTTATTTAGATTAAGATTTTTTTAATTATTAACGAATATTATTTTACTCCATCTTCTATGAAAACGTATATTATGACTCCTTAATTATAAAAATATATGACTTTCACCTTTGTATATCCCGTCAACTATAAAAATATATCACTTTCTCCCTTGCATATCCCTTATAAGTCACCTCAAAAAATGATATATTCACACTATTTTCATAGTAAAAAAAATCAATATATATGGAGCCATGAGAAAAATCCTAAAAGTTCAACTTACTTTTCTGTTTGAAATTTCTTGCCATGGGAGAGGGAGGCAGCAATAGTTCCCCTACCTATTTGATCTCCCTTTCATCTCCATCTCTTCCCCTCGATGCTTCTTTGATCCTCCTCGAGATTTGGTCATTAATCCAAATCTGATATTTGTCTCACTAGTCTTACAATCACCATCATACCTTCTCTGCCATTAAGTCCAAAACTTTAAAATATGGCTTTAGATCTTCTCAGTCTGAAAATTGATGTTTAATAACGCATTTGTTCCATATTAGATGACCATCTCAAATTTAATGTTCTATCTTAACCAGTAGATGTGGGGTCTCCAAATTTCAAATTGAAAGAGCAATGGAGATTTGAATGAATGCGGTGACGACTTAGATCTAATATTTTTTGATTTTTTTTAATTTGTTGATCTAATACTTATTTTGTGTGGAAGTTTATTTCCCTCTATTGTGAGGGTCTTTTCTCTTCCTCTATGGAGGCTTGAATCTTAATTCTATAAAGATTGTTTATATATATTTGAAATCTTGTGATACCGCTGTATTAAATTGATTCTATTTTTTATCAATTTTACAATAAAACTTTTCTTCCGGATGTTAAAAAAAATTATATATAAAAATATAAATAAATAAAAAATAATATTCGTTAATAGTAAATAGAGTTTGAGTGTAATTCACTCTATCAAATAAATATTAATGATGGTAGGCGCATTAAGAAGAAAAGGAAAATTTTGATGTCAAAGTGCGGAGAACCGGGGCATGTCTCTTAGATCGGAGGCATTTGTTTCTATAGAAATGGCTGATAATTTCGTCCCTTTGAATAGTTTGATAGCAATGGATGATGGTTACTTCTTGAAAAATTCTATTTCCACATATCTACTTATCTTAATGCATATCATTTTTCAGTATATACATTTATTAATTTGATTTTTGGTTATTCTTCTTATTCCACACACTCGATGTTCCAATTATACACTAACTCATATCCTTGTACACACATCACCTAAACCCTCATCACACCCATCTTTACCCCCCTTACCCATTTCAACGCAACTATGACCAATGGTTTAAAATGGTTTAAAATGAGAGCTTATCCAAATGGGTTGTCTCAATTAAGAAGTAAATTTTCCCAAGAAAATGAGAAGGACAATTGAAGGGTTTAAAGATATTTACAGGATTTAACGAAATTCACATCGTTTCCATGAATCACAACCTCAAATTTTTCTGTTGTTTTTCCAGAAAATATCGTTGGTGGCCCTGACAAGGAAACCGAAAGAGAGAAAGAGAGCAGAAAGGGGAAAATGAAGTGAAGACAGAGAAGAGCGCCATTGGTTCATCTGATTAACTAGATCCTCTCTTGATGTTATATTAGCTTGTTTGTTGATGTACAAAAACTCAATATTGTAACCTCCATAATTTTGTTGTGTAGTTTCGTACTCCTCGTGAAAATGTCCTGAAATTAAGGGGTTGTTTGGGGTGTTCTAAATAAGTGTACTTTTTGTCTTTTTGAACTAAAAAATTGAGGAAGAAAATATGAATGTTTGGGTTAACTTTTTGACTTTTTATAGAAAAATGTGTAATAAAAAATTGTAAAAATTAATTTGTAGGGAAAAATTAGGATTGGGAGTTGTGCAGCCGAAATTGTTGACTTTTGGTGAATAGTGTTAACTTTTTAACTTTTTAAGTAACTTTTTGACTTTTTGACTTTTATACAATATGCCAAACTTGGCCTAAGTTAATAATCTTGACAGTGTTAGGCTTATTATTAAGGGATCTCCCAAAACAATGATTTAAGGCCTCGTTTGGCAAATTAACACTTTAGTCAAAATGCAAAAAAGTTATTAAAAAAGTCAAAAGTCTATATCTTATACCAAAAAGTTAAAGATTATCTTTTCTATCTATTTTTTGCACATCTTTTCATAAAAAGTCAAAAAGTCATCCCAAACATACTAATTTTTTTAATCTCTTATTTTAGCCAAAAAATTACTAAAATAGCTTGTTCTCAAACGAGGTGTATACCAAGATGACAATCTATGATATCTTGTGAAAAGCCCAAAATGATTTTTGTTTTTTTGTTTTTTTCTTTTTTCGATCAGATGCATCGGTTAACAATAGCTTTGGCAAAATGGCCTCCCTTCAAGCATCAATGTTTTTTTATTAGTGTTTTTTTTATGGTGTTGCGTTTTCGAATTCAATTGTGCACAGGTCTCGGTCAAAATGTACTACAAGATGCTGTATTTGCAAGTCTCCATTATGAGGTTATAAGTAATTCAACGAGAAAATGGAAGTGGACAGGGAGAAGAAAGCCATTGTAAAAAAATTTGATTTATTACGAGTGTTTTGATATTTATTATAGTAATTTGGTTTAACGTGCAATTGACATTAACATAATATTTTATTAAATGTATGCACAAAGATAAATAAATGTGTTGAAATGAAATTTCCCTGACTTCTTTTCTTTTTGTCTTTTTTACTTTTATAAATTAAGCTCAAATCTCTATATTATGATTTATCTTTCTAATTTTATTTTTTTAATTATAAATTAATTTGATAAAAACAAATATTAAAAGAATATTTTAAAATTTTTAAAAATTATTTATATCCCAAAAAGAAAAGAAAAAAAAGTCAAATAAAAATATTTAGTCCTTTCAATTTTTAGATTAATTACACTAGCGTTTTTTAAGAAAATACAATGTCTCTAGTTTAAAATTCTCTCAAACACCCCAAAATTGTGGTTGTGGATATAGAAAGTGACTTCTTTCTGGTCGGTTTTATTAATTACACCATCTAATTGCTTTTGTATGGATCCAGGCTTAACTTAACTTTACTTAACACAATCTTTTTTTTTTTTTTTTTTTTTTTTTGTCATATAAGAGATATGTATTTTGTTTATATTTTAAAATAAAAAAATGAATAATTGTTGAAGATTTTTTTTAAGTGAGATTGACAATTGAACAATGTGTAATTCGTTTGTTATGATTATATTTTATTAAATTTAATTGAGTAATTGTATTTTTATTTGTTGTTAGCTTAACTTTATTTTGATTTGTTTTGATAATATATAGTTTATATTTTGTTTGCTAATACTCTATTTAAATGTGATACTAAATTTTTTTTCTGATTTGCTATAATAATATGTCATTTGTCTTTTATTTACTAATCTTTTTTTTAAATGAACAATAAAATATTGCTTTGTTAACATTATTATTTTATTGTTTTAATAAATTATTTTATATAATATTTATACTCTTTTTTTTAGTGACTGAATATCCAGGCCAACTTGCTACATTATTCTAATGACATGTGTTGGGCTTTTCAAAACAATTTTTTTTTACTTATTCTTAATACATAAAAGTTTTATTATGATTAATTTTTGACCATATATTCCGTTATTATGTTGTTTATTTCTCTTTCCTCATAAATTTTTTTTTAAAAAAAAAACCCATTAGAACAAGAACAATGTGGCAATTATGTTTTATAACAAAAGCAAATACGCTTTTATCAAAAAAATTTATTTAAAAAAATTAAGAAAAGAATAAAATTTTTAACTATTTTCCTATACAATAATAAAATTACTCAAATTATTAATTAAAATATATTTTTAATATTATTAAAGTTGTTAATTAATTTCATGATTTATTAATAAAATGAATCAATGGTATAGGATTAAAAACTTGAAGAGTAGAATATAATTTTTAAAATAACAATTTATATTTTATGCAAACTTCAATAAATATATTTATAATTTAATGAATCAATGACAATGAGTAAATATTTATAATTTAATGAATCAATGACAATGAGTAATCCATTTTGTGATGTAGGCACGCAACGGGATTAGCTAAGTGATTGACAAAAACTTATTTCAACTAATTTTATATGTAGTTTTTTTTGTATCAATTAATAATATTTAAAAAGTGAAATAATATCATGATTATAGTGAATATTCATTTTTTTATCCCAATGGGACCCTCTAGGATATGCCTTGCAAAGACAGGCCTTTTAGATGTAATACAAACAAAAATGATTAGGTTCAATTGGCTGCCTATCATTTTTCACACGTAATCCCTAACGAGCATCACATTTTTGCACATAGTAATTCATATCTTCTTTGATTTGTGAATAAAAAAAATTTCTTTACGGACCTTAAAAAAAATAAAAAATAAAAAAGCAAGCGCCTCGAATAGAACAATGTAGCAATTGAATTTTATAACAAAAGCATTCAAACGGAACATAGCATTATATACTTAATTATATACAATTTTTTCTATTTATACAACATTATATTAGTGTTCACTCCAAGTTAATTATAAAAATAAAAATTTTAAAAAAAACACGTAAATAGGCCTAAAAACAAGAGGTGTTACCAAAATGTATGCAAATTGTAATCTCCACAATAAATAGAATGAATTTAATTCACATTTTAATTTTTATGAACATGTTTATGTATTTTGTCAACATCAAATTAACATCATCGTACATACTTTGTACAAAATATTTATGCAATATATCAAATTAGGGTTATTTACATTAAGACTTTTTTAATTATTCCCGAATATTATTTTACTCTATCATCTATGAAAACATATATTATGACTCCTTAAGTATAAAAATATATGACTTTCACCTCTGTATATCCCGTCAACTATAAAAATATATCGCTTTCTTCCCTGCAGATCCCTTGCAACACACCTCAGACAAGGACATATTTATACTGTTTCATAGTTGAGGAAATCAATATATACGGAGTCATAAGAAAGATACTAAAAATTCATCTTATTTTTTCTCTTTGAAATTTCATGTCAAGGGAGAGGAAGACGACAGTTGTTTCCCTACCTATCTGATCTCCCCCTCATCTCTATCCATTCCGCTTGATCCTCCTCTAATCCTCTTCCAGATTTGGTCATTAATCCAAATCTGATGTTTGTCTCACTAGTCTGGCCATCACCATCTTACATTCTCTACCATTGAGTCCAAAGCTTTAAGATCTGGCTTTAGATATTCTCACAGTCTGAAAATCAACGTTAGATAATGCATTTGGTTCACGATAAGCGACCACCTTAATTTTAATGTTCTATCTTAACCAGTGGATGTGGAGTCTTCAGATTCCAAGTTGAAAGAGTAATGGAGTTTTGGATGAGTACGGTGATGACTTAGATCTGATATTTTTTTCTTGTTTGGTTTTCTTAATTCTTAGTTTGTTGATCTAATAATTATTTATGTGTGGAAGTTTATTTTCCTCTCTTGTGAGGGCTTTTTCTCTTCCTTTATGGAAGCTTGAATCTTCATTCTATAGAGGTTGTTTATTTATATTTGAAATCTTGTGATACCGCTGCAATGGATTGATTTGATTTTTTTTATCAATTTTGCAATGAAATCTTTCTTCCAATTTAAATAAAAAAAATTATATATAAAATTATAAATGAAGGAATAAAGTGATATTCAGTAATAATTAATGGAGTTTAAGTGTAATTCACTCTATCAAATTAATATCAATGATGGTAGGCCCATTAAGAAGAGGGGGAAAAAAATTAGTGAAATATCCCTTTCCAACTTTGTATAATTATTTACAAATGTTATGGTAACTAAGTCTTATCTAAGATTTTTTGAACTAATAAATCCTATTTAATAAAACTACGAATATTATCAGTTCTTCTCAATTTTTAAAACTAAGAACATTTTTAATTTTGCATAAAAATGTTCCAAATAATTGTTTTACTAACTGATGAAAAAAATACAGCATGAGATTAAACGTTTTTACTCTTCTACTTATTTGTTTGATTCAACTATTTAACAAAATAGAGAATATTATCAATTTTTTTCAGTTTTAAAACTGAGAACATTATCAATTTTTTTATTTTTAAAGTCATTTTTTCCCAATTTTGCACATCAATGTTCCATCATCATGCCCCTTTATAGACATGAAATTTTCAATTTTGCATAAAAAAATAATTCAAAATTTTCATTTTTTTTTTTTTTTTGCATATAATTTTTTTTAAGTTTTTTCAATTTGAAAGTTAATATTATAAAATTTTGAAAATCAAAATAAATGTCAGATCGTCATGTTTCTTTATAGATAACTATAAATAATGAACAATCATTGTTTGAAGGGCAATTCCAACTATTAAAAAATTAATGGGACTTGAAGGTTCAAAAAATTTTAGTTAGGATTTAATGGAGTATAAGTTCATAATTTAGGACTTGTGTGTAAATATCCCTATTTTTTTTTTTAATAGCTTCTATGATCATACCAGAGAAATTTGAACAGAGAAATTTCTCTGTGATCATGTCAGAGAAATTTCTCTGAGTTGGGTGAAATTTTTTTGAATCGAATTTTCTCTATGAAAATGTTAAAAGACCTTAATTACTATGAAAATATTATATATCATTTATATTATTAAATCTTAATATTAGAAATCTTAAAAAAAAAATTCCCCAAAAAAAATTGAAATCAAGTGCGTGCACCGGGCCATATCTCAAATCTATAAACCAAACATAACTTAAGGTATATGTATTCAAGATATAATAACAGAGTTTAGTCTTACATAGTTGAATTTATGATAAATTAAAGATATTTTAGGGTTCGTTTGGGAAGTGGGTTGGTTTTTTGGCTTGGCTATTTCAACATGGGGCCGAAAAGTCTTGTTTGGGATAGGCTTTTTGACTTTTATAAGAGAAAAATTGTAATGATAATGGATTGAATGTGATGTTTTGTCTTATTGGGTTAAAAAACCTATTTTATTTTTTTATGACTATTTTAGCTAAAAAATCCCAAATCTCAACTTCCCAAACGTAGGGTTAGGAGTCTCAATCTTTTTTCTTTTAATTAATTAACCAATAATTTTAGCATTTTTGTAACAAAAATATTTTTTAATTTTTTCTTTCTTTTCTTGATCACGTTATGGCAAGAATGATTGTGACTCTTTGGATTGTTTTAGAAAGTATGTTAAAAGCTAATTTTTTAGTTTTTTTTAAAAAAAATAGAGAAGTGATGCGATCTAAAAAAGCTAAAAAGCTTTTATTAAAAAAAAAAGTCAAAAAAAGGCCAAAGTTGCCAACATTTGTAATAACAACCGTCCTTGTGTCTGATATTAGTTCTTCATCATGTTATCAGTCTGATATCAGTTATTGATCATGTTAGGTATCTATTTGGTTTAATGTTTTAAAAATTATTTTTAAATTATTTTTTATTTATTTTTTAATACATTTTATTTATATTTTTGTTATTTTTTATTTTTTTAAGTGTACCTAATCAAGATGCATCTAAAAAGTAAAATAAATTGTCTAAAATATTTTTTTCAAATATTACCAAAAATAAGCAAAAATTCAAACAAAAATCTATTTGTATTTTAGTTTGAGTTTTTATTTGTTTTTAGTGAATTTTTTTTTATATTTTAAATAATGTCTTTTATATTTTGGATGTATCTAACTTTGATGTTTAAAAAAAAAAAAATTAAATATAAAATAAAAATTAATAAAAGAAACAAAAATCTATTTAAAAATAATTTCTAAACATATAAACCAGATAAAGCAATTTCGGACAGGTCATGTTCATTTCCTATCATAGATGGACCATGTACGGTAGATAGGAAGATATGCGTTTATGGTATATAATACAAACAAATATGTGTCAGGTGAAATTGAGCTTTCTATCATTTGTAACTTTTTCTAACCTTGAAAAATCGTTTAAAGTTTTATCAAATACCACCAAAATTGTGGTTGTGGATATAGGTTAGGAAGTGACTTTTATTTGGTCAGTTTTACTAATTACATCATCTAGTTGCTTTTCTATGGATCGAGCCTAGGCTTAACTTTACCTACTACAATCTATTGGCTTTTTGGCTTTTCGAGGGTTATATTTGTAAATGCGAGCGTGTCAGCAAGGATCAATGAGTCCTTACAGAAACTATAATTACCAATCAATTATCAGACGATTGTGCTTTAGTTCTTTCAGCCTCAATGAAGAGGACTTTTACTGGTGGCTTGACTTAGGAGAAATTAAGCAAAATAACAAGTAAATGACGAACAATTGAAATATTTCATTAAAATGAAAACTTACAATGAGCCAAACTCAGCCTCGTGGAGGTTTACAGCAACAATCTACTTGAAACTACTCCTATGAATGAAATGCAGTGTAGGTATTTAAAGTGCAGGAATGTAAAGAACAGGTATTTAAAGTGCAGGAAATGTAAAGATTGGAAATGTAAAACTGGAAAAGAAAATATGAAGTAAATGACTGGTTTGTTGGATCTGAGTCTGGGGGTTTTTTCTGGGGGCTTCCCTGTTATTTATACTTGTCAAGGATGACCTTCGAACTGCACTTCAAACCGTCGATCTGCTCCTCCATGATCGTCGATCATGTTGCCTTATAGGTAGTTCCACTATGCCATCACTTGCAGTTGAGCTTCCCTCTTATATTTGAATTTGAATATGAGTAACCGTTGAAGCCACGTCACCTTGCATCTCTTTACTGATCCAATGCTACTCAGATCACGTGAGAACCAATATTAACTGCCACGTGTACGATCGGGATCGAAGACTTGAATAGTCTTCCTATATTACCCTTACTCTGCCACGTGTCGAACTGTAACTGGCTTATACAAAATATATAGCCAACATTACCCCCCGCACTAATATACCCAATACTTGGTGATATTAGTAGATCATAGTCGTACATGAGCTTTGTGCTTTTAGAAACACAACCGTCACCCATTGATGATTACTTGCATTAATTTCATTTCCAACCTTTGGAATATCCTCACCACCTTAGTAACCGAGCGGACTGATATCCCTTTCATGGCTAAATCAAACTTCTTCTCTATGGATAAAGTATATGAAAAGCTATCTGATGATGCTGTTTCTCCTCGAAGGAAATTCCATTAATTAGCCACCTTTAATCAACTTCCTGTATTTAAGTCATGGAGGCTTTCGCAAATTATCGATCTTTGGACTACGAACATATTACTCTCAATCCTTTAATTCAGAAAATTGCAGATATGGACATAGGAGATTCTTCTTCACAGTCTGCATAGGAGAGAGCTGTGGCTCCTTCTACCTTCGAGGGTTCTGGGATTTCTGGATGGTTGGAATCTGAGACTCGTGTCTTAAAGGAGCGAATTAACCATCATTTTGTTGAGTTCACTGACCCTTTAGATTTCCCTTCTGATACTTGAAGCTCGGTAGTTTACCCTTATGTGCCCATCGACCTCTGACGCAATTTGGAGGACAATTTACTTGTAGCATGGTACACATCCTCCATGCCTATAAGGATAATGTCTACCACCCGATGCCTAGAAGAGGCCCAAGGGCACAATCCATCATCTTTAGCCAATAGGGCGAAACTTTGCTCTTCCAATTGGCTTGATTACATTAATGCCTTTGTTCCTTCTGCTCTCACGCCATCTCCTGAAATGGAAGCATCCACATCTTCTTCTCCATCTCCTGAATTAGAAGCATCCACACCTTCTCCTCCACCAACTCCCTCTTGGCCAGAAAGACTGGGGCTCGCCCTTTCCGCGGATAAGGTCTTTCTTCCTTACATGCCTCCATCTTCCCCTACTCTAGCTGAGCGAAAACAAGCCCAGTTTTTGCTTGCAGCCTTCTCTCACTTGCCTTTTGACGTTCTGGAGGACGATGTTCCTCTCAAGAACTTTCGATGGGCTTGTGATATTCTAACGCGGGGTCAGGTCCTTAGCCCCATTGCTCAAGCAGAACTCCACATGTTTCTAGACCAACTTCCATTACTCCTTCACTGGCATCGAACGGCCATGGCAACCGCTCAATCTTTGGACCAACTCTCATCCCTTCAAGTTCATACTCAGTACGAAGCAGAGAAACTCAGCGAGAAATTCGATGACTTCCAGAATAAAGACTCTGCATACGAGGATGACATGGATATGGGCGAACTGGAGCGAGGATTGAAAGAAGCAGCATTCGAAATAAAGGTTGAAGAGCTCTTTTATCAAGTGAGAGCACATCAACTTCAGCAGCCAATCCTGGAAGAAATGGAGAATAGAATGAAGAAAGAAAAGAAATTCATCAACCATAGTTGGACAACATTTCATGATCTTGTTATTTATTCCATTCCTTATTTCTATGAGCTTGAACTTGTACCCAAAGAGAGTCATTCGATGTAATTGCTTTTTCTTTAATACAACTAAGATTGTTTTGGCATTATTTGATTTTGTCTCCATTCATCTTCAAAAGCAATTTTAGAACTTCTTTCTGAACAAACTCATCCTTCGAAACTGGACACAATTGTTAAAACACTAAAATCAACATGAATTCTTCCAACTTTTGGAATAAAATTGACAATTTTGCTGATTTTCATTTAGAATCAGCGCTTCGAATTTAACAACCTTATCCTTCGAATATAGATCCAATCAATTCCAATAAGGATGCTGAGATGAATTTTCCAATTTATGGACTATGGTTACCAACTCTTGTTGATTTTTGTTTAGAATTGTTGCTTCGAATTTAACAATCTTTCCCCTCAACGCCTGTTTTAATCATAACCAAAATATAGTCATGGTTAGTACTGACTAGTTTTGCAACAGTCCATACTCACAACAATATGGAAACTGCTCTTGGGGTACACTGTTTTAACCGAACAAACAATTCTCTGTGTATATACAAACCAACTATTGGTTTAGATGTTTCAAACAACTATTTACTTCCTCAAAGGTCCTCAAACTTTGCCTCAAGGGTACTACTTTTGTTAAGAAACCTATTACAGGCCCTTAATCCTTGAGTATTCTTACAATTTTAAGCATGTAGTATGCTTCGAAGCCGACTTCTGTATTTCGAAGCCGTTGTTGTTTGATTCTTGGCGCCAAAATCTGGTTTCGAAGCCAAATATCTTGCTTCGAAGCTGGCATCACCATCCGGAATGTGCTCTTCCCTCCAAAAACTATCAATATCGGAAGAGACTCCTCGTATTCGTACTCTTAGTACTTAACGACTTATGGGATATATTTTCCGGACACAAAGGCTTTTAAAACCCTTTTGTTTCGCATTCTGGAATTACTTACGCTCTTAACATACAAACCCTCATCAGTCTTCCACTTCTCTCTACTCTCTTCTTCACTTTCTGAAAAAGCATACTATCAATGGCTTCTTCTTCACCAAAAGTGCCAGTCATAGAGCGTGTGAGCTCATCTGTGGCCTTGAAAAGACTCATTGATGCAGAATGTGAGAAGTACAAGGCTAGGGAGAAAAGCGCTATTGATGGGCGTATTTTTGTCCCTCGTCGCCATGTGCAGCAAGATTATGTGCTCGGGCCCATATTCAAAGAGATCCTTGATGAGCTCCCAGCCCTATATCCTCGTCTGGAGAACCAATGTCTTCTTTATGAAGGTGGTCTCGACTGGAGGAACTGGAGAATCAATCGCCCTCACCGATGCTGGCCCACGGTGAGACCAGAGTGGCAAGAATGGTATGACCGGGTCATCCCTGTTAGGACACTGGACCTTCAAGAGCTCTGCCTTCTCAATGCTCTCTGACTATCTAGGGTAACTATCTCAGAGGACCCTTTTCTAGTTCCTGCTGCTTTATGTTTTTGGAACCCTATCTTTAATTTCTTTCAGTTTAGATGTGGGATGATGGCCCCTACTGTTCTTGATATTTGCCATCTACTAGGAGTATCCCCTATTGATACCCCCATTACACCAGATTTCCCTGACTTAGCAGTCCCTTTCTCCCTCCTCTCTCTTAACTATCTTACAGTGATTTTGTTAAAGCTGAGAATAAAAGAGAGGGCTTGGTAACTGATAGGGAATTCTTTTCCTTCTTGTTATATTGGCTTTGCAAATTCCTCTTCTGCACCTCCTCCCAAAGAATCATGCCTGAATTTGCCCCTCTTGCCAAAGCCTTTGTTTTGCAGAAAAGGGTAGCCTTGGCCCCATACGTTCTAGGCCATGTATATAGAGTTTGTTCCCTCTTTTGTGAGAAACCCTTAGATGCTAATCAACGGGGGACATTCTGGATCCTTCAGCTTTGGCTTTTCGCCTATTTTACTGAATTACAATCCAAATGCCTTAAATTTCCTGGGCTACACTCTCTTACCCATGGCATAAGACTGGCCAATGCTTCACTTTCTCCCTTTACTTTTGCCTTTTATTTCTCTTTCTTCCATCAACTACCAGCTGCCCCTCCTACTCACCGTTTCCGTCCCTTCGAACCCAGCATTGGTCCAACTTGGTTGAATAATTTCCTAAGTGACAGGCTCTGTGCCTCGCCTGCTCACAAGGATATATGGGCTTCCCTTCTGCTTTCTAGAGAGCTATTTATTGGGACTACGAATCCCAGAGCTTATAAATACATAGCTGAGCCTTATTGTCCTGCTCAATTTGCTAGACAATTTGGCTTCACACAAGGGGTCCCAATACCTCTCTGCAGCAACACTAATTTGAGCCTCACTATAAGAGATTTGAAGGTTTGAAGGTCGAGGCTAGAAGAGGCAACCTTCAAATTTATAGATGACTTAGCCAATTTTGAGTATACCCCTTTCATTCCTCAAGGTACCGTATTGAAGAGATACCAAAATTGGTGGGTGAGCAATATGGAAGTCTATTTGGCCATTTCACCTCAAAACCTACTAAAGGTGTTGGATGTGCCCAAGCCAAAGGGAGCTGGAACTGTTACTTCTTCCACTATGCCTCTCACAACCCAGTCCATTCCTGCTGCCTCAACTCCTCTAAAAGTCACTCGGGCTGCTTCGAAGAAAGGTATGTACCTTTGTTTTCTTTCTTTCGACTTTCTCTATAATGCTGGTTATCTTATTCTTAATTCTTCTTCTGTGAAGGTGGTCAACAGCAAAAGAAGATGAGACTTCTTGAGCTAGAAAAGGAAATATCTGAGGTTCAAGTAGAAGAAGAAGAAGAAGAAGAAGAAGAAGAAAAAGAAGATCAAGAGCAGGAGTCTTCCTTGAAAAGAAGGAAAAAAGTGATTGACTTGGTTCAACAGAAAACAGCTGCTAGAGAAGTAGAAGATGAGCTCTTTTCTAGGGAATCCGGGTCTCAGACTGAAGAAATTGAGAAGGAGCCGACAATACCAATACAGAGAAAAAAGAGAAGAAAGATAACTGTTTCTCCTTCTGATTTCGTCGAAGACTCCGATTCCGAGACCATTGCCGAAGCAATAAAAAAAGAAGGAGAGTGGCTGCTTCAGCTACTAACTTGGTTGAAGATCCCGTCCATGAAGCAGTCGCTAAGGCCATAGAACAAGAGTATTCCAAGGCCATAATTGTCTTCGAGAGGACTGAGAAGAGACGGCAGCAACAATTTCTGAGAGATGAAGCTGCTGCTGCTGACGCACTACAAAGGAAAGCTGCAAGAAGGCAACAGACTGACGAACATTACTCTCTTCGCAGCTCTCCCATCAGTACCAGCGCTTCTGGAACAAGTAATTTCTTTCATGCCTCTATTCTTTTCTTGTCGAATCTTTAATATTGAGACTTGATATTACTTTATATTTCTTTGCAGCAATAACCACTGAGCCTATCTCTCAATTTACTTCTTTTTCGAGCCTTGCTCCCCCTTCTCCTTCCAAGGAAATTCCAACTGCTACCTCTTCTTCGAAGGCAGCTAATTCCCCAATTGAGGGTGCTAGTAGTTCTCCAACTCGTAATTCATCACCTTTGCCTACTTCCAGCCCCTCCTTGCTTGATTCATTGGTGGCTAAGACCATAGAGACTGCCAAAAATGCTCCATTCATTTCTCCTATCCCCATGCAGTCCTCTGTGCCTTCCACCACAACACTCTCTGCGCCCCTCATGTCTATGGATGAGGTTGATATCTTCGAAGGAAGACTAGCTAGTCTCTTCGACGTACCCTCTGCCTCTCCAACATTGAATGTTGAAGCTGAGCCATTAGTTTTGGCTGACTCCTTGCTAGAAATTTTTTAGAGCTCTTCTTCCTCCAGCAGCAAACCTTCTACACCTTCGATAGACTTGGACACATGCCTGGAACTGTTGATTTCTTTTTCAAGAATCCCCTTCGAGGCTTTGCAAAGGCCTATAATCAGAAATGGGTTCCTTCAATGCTCCAAAATTGTTGAGCAGTCTGGCATGAATGTTTCAAGTCATCTATCTCAGGCAGCAGCTGCTATCGATTTTTACATCAAAATTTGTCAGGCTGCCAAGGCTGCGGATGAGAAATTGGCTGGCGACCAGAGTTTTGTTTCCCAAGTACATACTGAAGTGTCAAAGCTTGAGGAACAACACTCCTCTGCCTCCCACTTTCGAGTCCAGCTGCTGGAGAGGAAAGCTCAGCTTGAAGAGGAGCTGTCCGCAGTGAATCAAGCCCTAGTCCGAACTGACACTAAACTGCAAATTACCAACCAAGGACTGGCTGATCGAAAGGAAGAGATGGCTGCAGCTATTCGACTGTTTTCAGCATTTACCAATAGGAAATCTGTTGTACAAAAACAATTAAAACACTGTAATGATTTTTGGGCCAACTTGTAGCAAAATGTACTTAATTTTTTATGAAAGAACAAATTTGTGTCCATCATTTGAGCAGTCTTATGTTCTTGTGCTTAGTATTTATTTTATTCCTTGTGTTTCCCAAATGGTTGGAAAATAAGGCTTTAAATATCTGCCATTAATCTTTTTGGGATGTACGTAACCATTCAAATTTCTTAAATGGTATGCTCTAAAAAGCAGAACTCTATGAATTTGATATGGTCCTTCCCAGTTAGGTGACCATTTGCCAAACTTATGGCTTTTAATTCCTATTGGGAGTATTGTTTTCCATACGAAATCACCTTCATCAAAGCCAATGTGTTTGACTTTCTTATTATAATTTTTGGCTGCTTTCTTCTTTTGCAAGAGAATGCTATTTAATGCCAGAATTCTGGCTTCATCTATGCCTTCCAATTCCAAGCACATACTCTGATGGTATTGCTCAGGATTTAGCTGGTCTTGGCATCTCACCCTCAAGGACTTAACATTGATCTCCACAGGTAACACTGCATCATGCCCATATACTAAGGCATAAGGAGTGACTCCTGTGCTTGACCTTGGAGAGGTTCTGTAAGCCCACAACACATCCAACAATAAGTTATGCCAATCCCTGAAATTGTCCTCCACAACCTTTTGTATTCCTTTTTTCAAGGACTTATTGGACGATTCAGCTTGACCATTGGCTTGTGCATAATATGGGGTGGAATTAATGAGACTAATTCCAAATTCTGCCACAAAGGACTTCACCATCTTCCCATCGAACACAGTTCCATTATCCACAGTTATAGTTTGTGGGATGCCAAATCTATGGATTAGATCTTTAATAAATCCAATAACTTCAGTCTGGTCTACAGCCTTGTATGGCTTAGCTTCGACCCACTTAGTGAAGTAATCAGTGGCTACCGGAATGAAACAATGATGCTTCGAAGAAGGTGGGTGTATTTTCCCCATCATATCCATGGCCCATCCTCTGAATGGCCAAGGCTTTACTACTGCATGTAGATCAGTTATGGGCACATGCCTTATTGTGCCATGCTTTTGGCATGCCTGACAACCCTTTGCATACTCTATGCAGTCTTTAAGGATAGTTGGCCAATAGTAGGAATTCCTTCGAAGCAACTATCTTATCTTCACACCAGGCTGATGAGCACCACAGATGCCTTCATGAACCTCAGCCATAGCTGTTAGTGCTTCTTTTGGACCTAAACACTCCAGCAATAAGCCGTCTCCCCCCCCCCTTTTGTAGAGAGCATTACCGTATATCATATATTGTATAGACTGCAATTTAACTTTTCTGCTGGCCTTCGAAGATGGACCAGCCAAGTACTGTATTATTGGATGCCTCCAATCTTGTTCTTGTAAGTCATTCTGATTGACTTCCAAGACCACATTCCTTTTGTTCAAAGGTTGTATTAATCTCTGATATGTTGTTTGGCTTATGTCCCTTTGGGCATTATCCCTTATCTTGAAGTTCGAAGCTTTCTGAGCCACATCATTAGCTCTATTATTCAAGAATCTTGAAACATGAGTCACATTTGCTATTTGAAATTGAGACAGCAGATGTAATGCAACAACATAGTATGGTAAAATGCTTATGCTTTGACACTTGAAAATCCCTTTCACTTGGTTAACCACCAATTGAGAATCTCCAAATATGTCAACTGCATGAACTTGTAATCCAATAAGAATTTCCAATCCCACTATTAAAGCTTCATATTCAGCCTGGTTATTGGAACAAGTAGCTTCATTCACCCTGAAACCATGTGTGGTTTCTACCCCTTGTGGTGATTTAATCACAATACCAATTCCAGTTAAGCCATTGGCTTTCGACCCATCAAACCACATCTGCCATGGCTCAACACTAGCCATACCAAGTTCCATTATCTCTTGGCTCTCTATTTGAGATTGATGGTCTGCCAGAAAATTGGCTAAAACTTGCCCTTTTACTGCCCTTTGTGGGACATATTCTAGATGAAATTCTGATAAGGCTAGTATCCACTTGCCAATTCTTCCCCTCAACATAGGTCTAGATAACATGTACTTAACCAAGTCTGTGGTTGCAATTACCAAGACAGTTGTAGGTAAAAGATAGTATCATAATTTCATTGCAGCAAAATACAAAGCAAGACACAGCTTTTCAACAGCTGAATATTTACATTCACAAGAATTTAGAAACCTACTAAGGTAATAAACAGCTTGTTCCTTGCCTTCCTCATTGTCTTGGGCCAAGAAAACTCCTAATGAATCTTCTGCTGCAGCTATGTACAATTTCAAGGGCTTATTACCCTTTGGTGGCATCAACACTGGAGGTTTGGCCAAGTAGGCTTTGATACCTTCGAAAGCAATTTGATGCTCTGCTGTCCACACAAATTCCTCTTCATCTTTCAGCCTTAACAAGGAAGAAAATACTTTAGTTTTCCCTACAGTGTTAGAAATGAACCTTCGAAGAAAGTTAACCTGTCCAAGGAACCTTTGTAATTCTTTCTTACTTGATGGAGGCCTGGCTTCAACGATGGCTTTGGCTTTATTCTGATCAATCTGTATTCCTTTCTTGTGCACTATATAACCCAAGAAGTTTCCAGATAATACACCAAAAGCACACTTAAGAGGATTGAGTTTCAACTTGAACTTCCTCATTATTTCAAAAGCTGCTTCTAAATGAAACAGATGCTCCTCCATGGACTAGGATTTCACTACAATGTCATCAATATAACATTCTAAATACCCTCCAATGAGGTCATGAAAGATAGTGTTCATAGCCCTCTGATATGTAGCTCCGGCATTCTTCAGACCAAATGGCATTTTAACCCATTCGAAAGTGCCAATATTTCCAGGACATCTGAATGCTGTCTTGTGGACGTCCTCCTCTGCAATGCAAATCTGGTTATAACCAGAGTGCCCATCCATCATTGATAAAACTTGATGCCCTGCTGAACTGTCTACCAACAAATCTACTATAGACATAGGGTACTCATCTTTTAGAGTTGCTAGATTTAAGTTTCTGAAATCAATGCATACCCTCATTTTACCATTCTTCTTAACTACAGGCACAATATTAGATAGCCATTCAACATACCTGGCCGTCCTAATAAAGCCTGCCTTGAGTAGTCTAAGAATCTCCTCCTTGACTTTCTGAATTACTTCTGGACTCATTCTTCTTGGTTTCTGTTTGTATGGTTTGAAATTAGGCTTCATAGGGAGCCTATGTTCCACTAATGACTTATCCAATCCTGATAGTTCATTATAAGACCATGCAAAGCAATCTTTATATTTCTTTAGAACAACCAATAACCGGTCCCTGTCCAGATCATTCAAACAAGCATTTATATAGGTGGGCTGCTGCATAGAACCTTCCCCTAAATTTACTTCTTCTAAGGGGTCTTGTATCTGAGAACTTATTGAAGCTTCTTCCTTGGTTTCTTCTACCTTCGAAGCAACCTTCTTGCTTTGTTCTGCTCCCAGGTTCTTTAGTTCAACCTCTCTGCCCTCTTCCTCATAGACAAAATCTGTCCACAAAGCTTCCTCTTCCTGTATCTCCTGGACTTTTGCTTCAATGTCCAATGCACAGTACTTATCAAGGGTCAAAACTCTGACCTGTTGCTGCTCCTGCTTGCAGCCAATTATCATGGCTTCTCTCTCTTGCTCCTGTACTTTTTGGACTATTGATTTTACATCCAATGTTGAGAATCTAATCAGAGCCAAGGACTTGGCTTCTTGTGCTTCATCTCTTTGCCTACAACCAGGCATCATTGTCATCTTTAACGACAACCTCTTCATCAGCACTCTCCTGGACTAAGTGCTTCAGGTGTGTCACTTCCTCATCAGCCGTCGCTTCGGCTGAGCCATCAGGTTTCCTCGGTATACTGAGTGGTATCACTTCCTCAATATACAGCTTGGCCTCTGCAAAGTCTGCACAGGCTATGAAGGGTTGAGGATCTGCATCAATTTCCTCTGTCTCTCCATTGCCTAAGGCCATCATAATTTTTTGATGCAAAGAGGAAGGCACACATTTGTTAGTGTGGATCCAATCTCTCCCAAGTAAAGCATTATATTTAGCATTACTGTCGATTACGAAGAATGCTGTCATGCAGTCCTTGGTTCCCACACTCAAGTTAATAGGTAGAATTCCCTGAGCCATCTATTTGTCTCCAGCAAAGCCAGCAATGGTTGTGCTAGTTGGGATCAACCTGGGATTCTTTTTCCCTAGTTTCTTCAAAGAAGATTTCGGTAGTAAGTTCACTGCTGCCCCATTATCTATCAGGACTCGTTCAATTGTATCCCATCGAAGAAAGCCTTGATGTACAAAGGCTTGACATGTTGTGTCATAGAATTCGAGGGATATTAAAAAGGATATGAGAGGTTAATGCTCACCTCTTCTTCACTCTCATATTCAGTTTCCATTGGGGTTGCCATTCCGGAATCATCCTGTACCATACTCACTTGTGAATCTTCACTAGAGACTGGAATTGGATCAACTTCTTGACCATCTTGGTTCTCATCCCCAGCTTCAAACTCATGAGGTAGTATATAACTGATACTGGAGGAAATGAGCCAAACTGGATGGCTGGCTGTGCCTGTTTCCCCTCTTGGCTATCTTGATTAGTTACCTCAGAAGCATCCTCCATGCTGCATTCTGGCACTTCATTGCTAACAGGTTCCTTCAAATGGTTTTTCTCGACTGGTTTTTCAACCAGAAATGTTTGCTCAGCCATGAAGGCTTCGAACATTTCTTCCTCCACCATTTCCTTCTTTTGGCTTATGCCAATTTCTTCTTCTGTCTCGCTATCACTCTCCATCAGAGCTTTCTCCAATCCTGCTAAGCTAGACTTCTCTCTAGCTTTTTAGTTCAGAATGAACCTTGGCCAACTGTTCTCTACTGCAACCCACTTTGCTTTGTAGCGTTGGCTTTGGAGTATGGTCTGGCTTTGGAGTCTTTTTTCCTTCTGTCAGGATCAATGAAGAACTCTCTCCATTTTCTTTCATATCTTTCTGGTACTTAGTGTACCTGCGCTGAATCTTTCTCCTTTGTGATCTCGAAATAACTGGGACCATATCGGGTTCCTTCGTCTTTGGGTGTTTAAGCAATACCCAATTGTTCGGAGTCACCAAAGGAGGCTTAACCATCCTTCCTTGGTTTCCAACATCTCTCTGGACAGGCACTTCCCTAGGTTTGTTTTGCATTACAAACCAGTCTGGAACTCCAGGTACCCACGAACTTACTGACTCAGATGTTGAATTGCTTTTTTCTACCTTCGAAGCCATCTTCGAAGCTGGCTGTGAAGGTAAGTGCTTGGCTCTGACCTCATGTTTCGAGCCTGATTCAGGCCTTCGATGAAGGTGGCCACTTTCTGTCCTGCGTGAGGTTGGTCTAGGGGGCCAATCTCTGGTTTTGATCCCATAACCTGAACTCCTCTCCAGTCCTCTTTCAGAATGACTGCTCTCCATTCTGTAATAGTTAGGTGGCCTGGACTCATACAAGGGCCTCTTGCCTTTAGCATGCATTCTATCGACTACTGGTTCAACTACCAATGGTTGCTGCCTAATACTAGCTGGATACGGCCTTTTGTTATAAGCATTAGTTGGTTTAGGGCATCTCTGCACATCCCTGTAATATTGCTTCCTATCAATTGGAAACCCTTTCAACCACTTATAACTTAGTCTGCACCTGGGACACATCCTTTGCATTACTGCTGCCTCTAAGGAATCATCATCCAGTGATTCTTCATCAGAGTGTTCCCTCTGGTGCGAGAAACCTTGTCCAATAGCTGGTGGGTTTCTAGTGTCCTTCTTGATGGTTGTCTGGTTAGCAACATGCATCTGCACATTGACCTCTTCCAATTCTGTTAAGGACAAGTTCTGAAAATCTGACGTAATGACATTGGCTGCCACTTCTCCAACTTCTGGAAATGGGTTACTATCAATCCCCATGGCCTTTTCTGCTTTGGCTGGGAATTTCAAACTTCCTTTCCGAATTTGTTCTTGGATCCTATCCCAAAAAACAATGCAGTTTTTAGTCGAGTGAGACCAAGAGTTATGCCATTTACAATATACTTTTCCCTTAAGTTCATCTGGAGATGGCAGTTTTACTCCTTTTGGTAACTTAAGAAAATTGGCCGCAAGCAAATGATCAAAAATGTCATCTGCCTTTGTTAAATCGAAAGAGTACTTCCTGTGAAAGTCTTTCTTTTTAAACTGCTGGTCAATTGTTGTATCCTTATGAATTAATGCTTCACAGATTACAGGTTCTTTACCCACAATCTCTGCTGCATCGATCTCATAATTAGGATCTCTATAATATGTCTTATACGATGCATTATTTCGATCTTGTTCCTCCTCTAATAATGCTTCATATCGAGACACCTTATAGGTTAGTTCCACCAAATCTCTGAATTCAGTTGAGTCAAACTTCTTTCGAAGCCTGAATTCTAAGCCATTTTGAGCCAATCTTACGAATTCTAGCTCTAGTAGGATGACTCTACATTTATTTCGAGCCCTTTTAAATCTGGCAATAAACTGAGTAGCCTTTTCTTCAGGCCTTTGACTCAATCTTGCCAAGTCTGCCATGGAAACCTCTGGCTTCGATTGGAAGAATTGGGCATGAAATGCCTCTTCCATTTATTGCCAAGTTTGAATGGAGCCAGGTGTAAGGTTGATGTACCATACAAATGCTCTCCCAGTTAGAGAATTTGGGAATAATCTCAGTTTCATATAGTCGTGATTAGTAAATTCACCGCATTGAGCAGCAAACCTAGCAATATGCTCTACTGTTGATTGATTTCCACTCCCATAGAAAAGGGTAAAATCTGGTATTCTGAACCTTCTTGGGTATTCATGTACCCTATCTATCCATTCTGGGCATGGTTTTCTGTATACAAGAGTCTAGACCCCCCGAGCCATCGGTCCACACATCTCCCTAACAATATCAGCAATTTGGTCCCTAGGGACCATATTTTGTACCTGCTGAACCACTACTGGAGGAACAAACACAGGGTTTGGTGGACAAACTTGTGCCTGTGGTCCTCTTGGTCCATAAGGTGGTACATTTGGGACTGGTTGCCCCTGTGGTGCAGATTGCTGTTTGGGGTGTGGGTAACCCCTTTGAGCCTGTCCTGCGAAAGGACCTGCGAAAGGTGCTGGAACAGGTGTTGTGTCCCTTCCATTTGTGGGAAAACCTTCCAATCCCCCGGGTATAAATTCGAATAAGGGATTATTGTACCCCCTAGTGCCAGGTATGGCTTCGAACATAGGATTTGTGACCATTCTTATGCCAGCTTCTTATACTGGGCCAAATCCACCAACTTGCATGGCTTCATTGTTGAGCACTGAGGCATTTTGACCTGCTATAGGCCTCGAAATGGGTTCATACCAAGACTGAAGTGATGATCTTTCATAATTCTGATTACTAGTTTGACCATTAGAATGTCCATTAACTTGCATAGGCTGTTTATCTCTAGCCAATCTTTGCTGAGGGACATTTAAAACTTCCTCTGTGTGTCTTGTGTTTGTTGGTTGGTGATTATTCATTCGATCCAAAAAGGATGTTGCCCACCTTTCCATTGTGTTCATTAATTGTTGTCCCATGGCATCTACTAGGCCATCCCATGGATTTGTTGGCTGAGTAGATGGAACAGTGGATAGTCCAATTCCTTGGTTTCATCCAATATTATGAACATATGGTTTTTGTCCCGAAGTACTGGTCTGTTCGACCATAGGTTATGATAACATGGGAGTTTCCACAAGATGTGTTACCACATTATCTTCTGGATTAGGTATTTCTACCTTTCCTTCTACGCCTTCTTCCAAGCGTTCATTTCTCCTTGTCTTCTTCGTCTAGCCATTTTAAAGGTCCCACTGCGCGTGCCAAAAATATATGTTGGCTTTTTGGCTTTTCGAGGGTTATATTTGTAAATGCAAGCATGCCAGTAAGGATCAATCAGTCCTTACAGAAACTATAATTGCCAACCAATTATCAGACAATTGTGTTTTAGTTCTTTCAACCTCAACGAAGAGGACTTTTACTGGCGGCTTGACTTAGGAGAAATTAAGCAAAATAACAGGTAAATGACGAACAATTGAAGTATTTCATTAAAATGAAAACTTACAATGAGCCAAACTCAGCCTCGTAGAGGTTTACAGCAACAATCTACTTGAAACTACTCCTATGAATGAAGTGCAGTGCAGGTATTTAAAGTGCAGGAATGTAAAGAACAGGTATTTAAAGTGCAGGAAATGTAAAGACTGGAAATGTAAAACTGGAAAAGAAAATATGAAGTAAATGACTGGTTTGTTGGATCTGAGTCTGGGGGTTTTTTCTGGGGGCTTCCCTGCTATTTATACTTGTCAATGATGACCTTCGAACTGCACTTCAAACCGTCGATCTGCTCCTCCATGATAGTCGATCATGTTGCCTTATAGGTAGTTCCACTATGCCATCACTTGCAGTTGAGCTTCCCTCTTATATTTGAATTTGAATATGAGTAACCGTTGAAGCCACGTCACCTTGCATCTCTTTACTGATCCAATGCTACTCAGATCACGCGAGAACCAATATTAACTGTCACGTGTACGATCAGGATCGAAGACTTGAATAGTTTTCCTATATTACCCTTACTCTGCCACATGTCGAACTGTAACTGGCTTATACAAAATATATAGCCAACACAATCATTTTTTTTTTTTTTTCATATAAGAGATATGTATTTTGTTAATATTTTTAAATAAAAAAATAAATAATTGTTGATGATTTTTTTTAAGTGAGACTAAAAATTGAACAATTTATAATTCGTTTGTTATGATTATTTTTTATTGAATTTAATTAAATGATTGTGTTTTTAGTTGTTGTTAGGTTATCTTTACTTTGACTTGTTTTGGTAATATGTAGTTTATGTTTGTTTGCTGATAATCTATTTAAGTGTGATACTAATTCTTTTTTTTTTTTTATTTGCTATAATAATATGTCATTTGTCTTTTATTTACCAATGCTCTTTTTTAAATTAACAGTAAAATTTTAATTTGTTAACATTATTATTTTATTGTTTTAATAATTTTTTTATTTAATAGTTTTACATTTTTTTTAATGACTAGATGACCGAACCAACTTGCTACATTATTCTAATTGCATGTGTTGAGCTTTTCAAAATATTTTTCTTTTACTTATCCTTAATACATAAAAAAAAAATTATTATGATTATATTTTGACCATATCTTCCGTTATTATATTGTTTATTTCTCATTACTCATAAAAATAAAAACCTCCATTAGAACAATGTGGTAATTGGGTTTTATAACAAACGTAGATAATCCTTTATCAAAAAATTTTATTTAAAAAAATTAACAAAAAAATAAAATTTTAACTATTCTCCTACACAATAATAAAATTACTTTAATTATTAATTAAAATATATTTGTAATATCATTAAAGTTGTTAATTGATTTCATGATTTATTAATAAAATGAGTCATTTGTTATAGGATTAAAAACTTGAAGAGTATAATGTAATTTTTAAAATTACAATCTATATTTTTTGCAAATTTTTAAAAATATATTTATAATTTACCGTTAAATATATCAATGACAATGAATAATCCATTTTGTGATGTAGGCCCGCAACAGGATTAACTAAGTGAGTGACAAAACTTATTTCAACTAATCTTATATGCAGTTTTTTTTATCGATTAATAATATTTAAAATGTGAAATGATATCATGATTATAGTGAATATTCATTTTTCTATCCCAATGGGACCCTCTATGATATGCCTTACAGAGATAGGCCTTTTAGATGTAATACAAACAAATATGATTAGGTTGAATTGGATTCCTATCATTTTTTACACTTAACCCCTGACGAGGATCACGTTTTTGCACTATATATAGTAATTCATATCTTCTTTGATTTGTGAATAAAAAAAATTTCTTTGCTGACCTTAAAAAAAAAAAAAAAAAAAAAAAATGGGCCTCGAATAGAACAATGTAGCAATTGAATTTTATAACAAAAGCATTCAAACCAAACATAGCATTCTATACTTAATTATATACAATTTTTTTATTTATACAACATTATATTAGTGTTCACTCCAAGTTAATTATAAAAATAAAAATTTTAAAAAAAACACGTAAATAGGCCTAAAAACAAGAGGTGTTACCAAAATGTATTCAAATTGTAATCTCCACAATAAATAGAATGAATTTAATTCACATTTTAATTTTTATGAACATGTTTATGTATTTTGTCAACATCAAATTAACATTATTGTACATACTTTGTACAAAATATTTATACAATATATCAAATTAGGGTTATTTACATTAAGACTCTTTTAATTATTACTGAATATTATTTTACTCCATCATCTATGAAAACGTATATTTTGACCTGTTAGGTTTTTATTCTTGGTAATCCCGTTTGACAAAATTCCTTTCAGTTGTACTTTTATTCGCTCTTTTATTTCAGTGAGATTATGAGTACTTAACCGCGAATCTAACCCGAATTGTGCATTGCAGAGAAGTTTCAGAAGATAATTCTTTCATGTTTGCCACTTCGCTGACTATGATGGGAATCGAGCTGCCCAGTCAGCTCGCGGGAGTCCAGGGGGCAGCGCCCCTTGGTGGGTCCGGGGCAGCGCGACGGCGGGGTTGAGGGGCAGCGCCCCAGAAGCAAAATGCAAAAATGTATTCGAAGTTGCTTGTCCGCCATTGCTCGCTCGAGGGAAGGAGTCCTACTTTCAAAAGCTGTGTCTGTCTACCAAAAACCTGAGAAAGAAGATTGTATGCTCGAGCGAAAGAAGCTTGGCTCGAGCGATGCCTCTTGAGGAAAACACGTGTTTTTGTTGCCTCGCTCGAGCAAGAGAGTCTTCACTCAATCGAGCTTCGCAGTCCCTGTTTTCTATAAGTACTTGTTTTAGTCCAAAACTAGGATTACGTTTTTGAGATCTTCTTCTTGGATATTAGGGTTTGTATTTGGGGCTAGTTTGCTAGTTTTCGTTGATGTTTGATTGAGTATTCAACTCATGGTTTAAGAAGTATACATCAAAGGATTGTTTGTTGATTCTATACAAAAGAGAGAGTTGTTCTTCGGTGGATTCTGGGGAATTCGAGTCTGAAACTTTGGTGGATTCTGGAGTGGCTCATCGACATCGGCGTTGTGGATTCATCGTTGGGCAAGACAATTCCGAGGTAAAGATGGGGCTGGAAGAGGCACATAGGGGTTGGTTCAATTTGGGCGTGGATTCACAAGGTAATTGAGAGTATACTGTGTAATTCCTTTATGCCTTTTTAGTAGATTGTTTTGTGGCTTTGGCCCGTGATTTTTTTATCACAATTGGAGCCGCTCCAATTGTGATTTTTTCACGTTAAAATCGTTGTGTTGATTTGTCTAGATTGTTTGATTGGGATTGTTATTTACTGCTTAAAATTGATATATAATCACAAATCAATATCTAAGGGATTTCTAGATTTTTCAAACCCATTAACTATAAAAATATATGACTTTTACCCCTATATATCTCGTCAACTATACAAATATTATTTTCTTCCTTGCATATCCCCTGCAGCTCACCTCAAAAAAGGATATATTTATACTATTTCACAATTGAGGAAATCAATATATACGGAGGTCATAAGAAAAATCCTAAAAATTCATCTTACTTTTCTCTTTGAAAATTCATGTCAAGGGAAAGGAGGACGGCGGTTATTCCTCTACCTATCTGATCTCCCTCTCATCTACATCCCTTTCCTTCGATCCTCCTCTAATCCTCCTCCAGATTTGGTCATTAATCCAGACGTGATGTTTGTCTCACTAGTCTGGCCATCACCATCTTACCTTCTCCACTATTAAGTTCAAAACTTTAAGATATGGCTTTAGACATTCTCATAGTATGAAAACCAACATTAGATAATGCATTTGTTCCACGTTGGGCGACCAACTTAAGTTTAATGTTCAATCTTAACCAGTGTTGGAACAATCTTCTGTATAAAATAAATAACTTGAACCAAATCAAACAAATAAAAATAAATTACTTACCGAAATGAATAAGCACAAAAATAGATCAAGTCGAGTATGTGACACTCTGTCCTTAAGACAAATTCACCCCACTTCGATGCTTACGAATAAATGGCGCCTATCTTCCAAGATACAATGATCCTCACAGATTGTAGTAGCACTCCAAACAATCTGTACGGCGAACAAAACCTGTGTTCTATACTCTCAAAAAATTTTCTAAAATAATATATAGAATATTTATGCAAGAGAGCACAAAGGAAGGCAAGAAAAAATTGAATTTCTGAATTGACCAACTGCTGGAAATGGCCTGGTATTTATAGGCAGATAGGTGACCATTAGATCTGTCGAAACAGATACAATTTTGAAATGAACAGGTACAAGAAGCTTGAACAGATATGCTAGCAGTTTTTGAATCTATCCATAACTGTTAACTGCTGGGCAGTTTTATAACTGTTAAAAACAGTTTGAAATTAGACCAGAAAGGCACTCTATGGACAAGAAAAAAATTGAATACAAATTTGGCACGAAATTTGAATTAATTTCGTTTAAGAAAATTAATTTTGCCACAAGAAATTTTGGAAAAATTTCAAACAAATTTTGTCCAAAAAATTAATATTAGAACCGACCCGACCCATAAGCCACACCCACGTCCTGCTCGGCCGGCCAGTCGAACGGACGGCGACGGCGCGCGCGCGCTTGTGTGGTGGTTTGGGCTAAGCTTTACTTTGTCCATAACTCTTCCCTTCTACAAACTTGGGGTGCCCCTTGGAGCCCAACCCAAGTGTTGCCACCTAGAACTTATATATACACATAAGTTCTCTTCAAGTTTCAATGTAGGACAACCATTACAAGGAAACCCACATTTTACTTCTTTAATTGTCCATTCCACGAACCTGAAAACGACGTCAAGTTCCCATTCACTCATAAATGGTTTTGACGAACCATCTTCACCGTGTGACTTACCATGCGACAAGGAACACATCACCTCTTTGGACTCACCCCAAAAGACGTGTAGGGCTCACTCAAATTTGGGCTCAAAGATGGCCCAAAATAAGCTTATAAAACCATAATTCCAACAATCCCACACATGAACAGAATTTGACGGAGAGAAAATGTAACAACATGATCTAATGACAAAGAGTATAGTAATTGAGAATATTCTGCAAAGGATAGGTAGCTTTTGGTTTTGAACCTTCCCTTATGAGACACTATCGGATTTACTAGCAAATCAGTAAGCATGATGTCTTGAACTATTCTGTAGCACCTATATCCTTCAAAGCTTTTGGGAAGTATATTTGAATCCTTTATTTTATTTTGAAAATCTTTGGTGTTGTTGTATCTTGGTTTTGGATGAGTACAAATCGATTTAAACATGTTAGGATTGTTCGTTCACGCTTGTTTACGTTGAAAAGTTGTTTGGGAACTTAGAAATTCTATTCTAGGGTCACACCAGCCTTCCTAAGGGTTGACCCTTACCTGTTGGTGAAGTTTTTGGAAGTGTTACTGGAATTTAGGGTCAACACCAGCCTTAGTGGTGTCGACACCTGCTTCTTGTTACTGTCCACAAGGGTCGACACCAGTCTAGGAAGGGTCGACCCTTGCATGTTGTTGAATCTGGAAGTTGCTTGCTAGAATTTGGTGTCGACACTAGTCTGGGAAGGGTCAACACCTTTCTTGTTGCACTCTTTGCTTTTCTGTTTGAAGGGTCGACACCTCTGCTGCAAGGGTCGACCCCTGTGAGTTTTTTTTTCCAGATTTTAGTCTGGTTGGGCCTTACTTTTTGGGGATTTTGACTTGATCTTTTGGGTTGACTTTGGGACTTCATTTTATTTTGACCTAGCACTATAAATAGGTCCCTCACTTAACATTTTCTTTACTTTTTATTCTCTTCTTCCCTTTCCAAACCGTAAGTCACTTTCTCCCTCTCCAAAATCGCTTTTTGCTCAAAGATCTTTGGATCTACTCACTTTGAAGCATCTCTTCGCCTTGCTCCTTTGAGATTAAGTGTAGAGCTTGTCAAGGGCTTCGTTTTGATCGAGGCAAGTCGTTTCGTCACCGTCAACTTTTGGGCTTTTCTCCCTTCTCTCTCTTCTAAGCTTGAGGTAGGGATCTTTTTAACACTTTCATATGATATTTAGCTTAGTTATTTGTATGTTGTGTAACAAGGATATGATTTGGGGGTTTTTAAGGCAAACCTAGGGTTTGGGCATAAAATGGAAAGAGGGATTTTGGGTGAAGGTGAAATAAATGCTTGAGGGGTTTGAAAATTATGTTGTATTGTGTATGATTTGATGATTTTGGCACTTGGCTAATATTTGATGATTTTTCCCTAATTGAATCAAATTATTATTTTGTATAAATAATGGAAATTGACATTGAAAATATGAGATTGAAAGGGTATTTATAGCGATCCCGGTTTTCCCTCCATTGTTTATTGTATTCCGGACTTGGTTCTGTGGATGTTTGTTATTGTCTCTGTCGCATTTCCGTCCTTTAATTCTTTGTATTTGAGTTTGGGATGCATTGGGCAGGTTTGTAACAGGTTGGTTGTGATTTGAAATAAATAGTTGCTGCCCAGATTTTTGGTTTCTTCACTCGAGCGAGGCTTTTGTCGCTCAAGTGAGCAAGATTTGTGTTTTAGTTCCTTCGCTCGAGCAAGCTTTGAGTGATGTGTCTCTTGGCTCGAACGAGCACTCTTGAGCTCGAGCGTGCGTCTGCGTCTCTTTTTGACCTGAAGCTTGTGTTTCTTCGCTCGAGCGAGAACTCTTGCACTCGAGCGAGCGAGGACTATGTTTTAAGTTTCTTCGCTCGAGCGAGCACTCTTGCGCTCGAGCATGATTCTGGGTTGCAGACCTGAAGCTTCGCATTGTTTGCTCGAGCGAGGTGTTTGTTGTGTCTGGTCACTTGAGCGACCACTCCTTCGCTCGAGCGAGCCTCGCTTATATCAAATCGCAGCAGCAGTTCTATACTTCACTTTTTGATCTCCTTTTCTTTTCAAAACCTAGATCAGCACACTCTCTCTCTACATACACCTTCTCTCTACAAATGCCCCTAGTTCTAGTGGTCTTCTACCCTAGTCTCTTTGCAAGAATGGTAGAGCTTGGTGTGGGTTTCGTGTTGATCCGAAAAAGTTGGGCTTTGGAGCACTTTGAGTTTCTTCCTCCTTCTCCTTTGAGCTCCGAAATTTGAGGTAGGGATGATCTACTCCTTCTTATGGGTTTTAACATAAACGTTTGTCATTTTGTATAAATAGTGGAGTTATGAAAATTTTGGAAGGTTAGGGTTTGATTTGAAATATATACAAAGAGGGGATTTCAATTGTTAAGTACCATGTGTATGTGAGACCTTGGAATAATGGGGTTATTGTTGTAGGATTAATGAAATTGAACCTTAGAGTTGATGTTTGAGAAAAGGGGAAAAATGCCCTAATTGAACTTAAGTAATTAATTTGTATAATTAATTTGATAATTTGTGGAAATATGAAATTGAGTTGGAAATCATGAAATTGGGAAATTATGAGATTGAATGGTGTAGTTGGATTAGTTAATCACTCACCTATGGAAGTGTTGATAATTTATCTGTTTGATAGATTTATTATTTGTTTAGAAATAACTATTTTGGACTATCAGTGGAGGATAGCCATGATTGTTGTAGAATTACATGATGAATAGGTAAATTGAAACTAATCAATTGGAATATGTCATTGAATATGACGGTGGGATTAACACATTGTATATGTGCTTTAAATTGATCATTGTATATGATAAGCGTTTAAATACATTTCATATGTATCTTGTTTAGGAGGAGATAGGAGATGTACTCTGTGGTTTAGGTGGAGATAGGGGATGAACTCCATTGATAACTAAGTTGGCCGGAGTGTCCAGGGTGAAAGTCCCGAAATCATAATTACGTTTGCATAACGTAGATGAATTAAAGTATTGAAGTGTTAACAATATGAGTTGTAGTCTCATTTTAAAGTGATTATGATTGAAGTGTTAGTAGTATGAGTTGTAGTCTCATTTCGAACTATTCGGATAAACAACGAACCATATCTATGAATTGATTTGGATAATGAAACGGAAAGGGATTGAAATGTGGTTGTGAATATGAATTGGTTATGGAAGAGATGTATGTTGGTTTATATGAGTTAAACATTTATCAAATGTTAATGTTTTAGTTATTTCTCATATTTGGTTTAGTACATTTCTACTGGGCTTTGGCTTACCCTATATGGGACATCATTTTCAGGCACAGGTGATATACCGCCTCCAAGGGTGTAGCTTGGGAGGTTTATAAGCTGAAGGCTTATTTTTTTGTAATTTTCTTTTGTATTACATATAATCCAGGCCAAGGGCTTAATGTGTTAAGAGTTAGAACTCTCTTTTGTTGAGACCAAGTGTTGACTTGGAAAGTTGTAAGCCCACAGGGCATTTACTTTTGTTGTCAACATGTAATACTTTTTGTAATGAATACTCTAATCAATGGATATATGTTTATTTCTCCTATGTCTATGTATATCAAGAATGATTGGTTTATATGTATTGTTTGAGGGCATTACAGTATTGATACAAATGTGGGAATTGGTTATGTGTTACTCCATTGTTTGGCAGTTTCAAATAAACTATCTGTTATTAGATTTTATATCTGTTTAGAAATAACTATATTGGACTATCGGTGAAGGATAGCTATGATTATTGTAGAAATTGCATGCGGATTAGGTGAATTGAAACTAATCACTTGTGCTTGTCATTGAATATGACTATATTTTATACATTGTATATGTATGGTTATTTGGGAGTGGAAAGAAGATGTACTTCATTGTTTGAGTTTGTGATTAAATACATTGCATATATATGAATGATTGTTTGGGAGGAGAAAGGGGATGGACTCCATTATAATTAAGTTGGCTGGAGTGTCCTGGGTGAAAATCCCAGAACTATACATAGATGCCTAGCCCGCGGACGAAATATCCGTAAAATGGCAATTGTAGTGTTTGTATAGCCTACGTTTACATGGGTCCCGTTTGACGACTGCCTACGGACAAAATATCCATGAAAGAATACATAGGTCCCGTTTGACGGTTGCCCGTGGACGAAATATCCGTAAAAGAAAAGTTTGAAGTGCTTACGTGTTGATAATGTGGTTCTAGAACTAATGAGTTGTAATCTTATTTGGGTTGTTGAGAAACGATGAAATTGGCTTATGTAATTAAATGAAATAAAGGGAAATGGCTTAATGATTGAGTTTGGTAATTTAAGACTATACAAATGTGGATGCCTTTATCTTTGACGTTGTATATGCATAGTATACTTATACCTTTGCTAAATTCCATATACTGTGTTAAATGGTTTCTACTGGGCTATGGCTCACCCTACTTAGGAATAACATTTTCAGGTAATGATGGCATGTCTCCACCAAGGCAATAGTGTTGGAGAAACTTTTGGAAGCAAGGGCTTCTTGTTTTGATTGTATATTTTTGTAAAGCCAAGGGCTTAAGATATAATAAGCAAAGCTCACTTTTGATTGTAACTAAGATATGTCTTGGAAAAATGTAAGCCCGTAGGGTATTTAATCTGTTGTTATTAATTTGCATTATATGCTGTAGATTCAGAATGAACGTTTATGAATGTATAATGCATGTAATCCCTTTCGTAATACGAATTATGTTATGTGAAAGTGCACCAATTATGTTATATTCATTTCTCTTATGAGTTGGGTTATTTGTATTATTTTGAGGGCCTTACACCTTCAGCCATTTGTGTAAACTAAGACAATAGAACTCACAAAGCATATTACCAGATACAATTTAGTTCTCACTATTGTGTTCATTTTGGCCCTGAACAACTTGGTCTTTTATGAGTGCTCTAGAGAATTGTAGCCTTTCACAAATCTCATAGAACTGGCCCAATTCACACTCACATAGGTGATTCTTTTGAAGAGTATCCTGACATACTCCACTAGGTATTCCTAAATATAAGAATTATTAAAAGTATTGCTTAACCTAAAACGCTGCAGACATCACTATTTCATCATAGAAATAGGTAGGAGTTTGACTCCCCAGTGATCCTTATAAGTCATACACAACTCAGTTATCCCTTTGAACCTAGATCTTGAGATCTCCAGTCAACTAGGTTGGATTTCCGTTGTGGTAACTCTTATTTAATAGGCTTAAGTCGCATTCCCCTCGATGAATTCTCAACTAACTCTCTTGCTAACCCTTTGGTTAGTGGATCCGTTATGTTGTCTTTAGACTTCACATATTCAATGGAAATAATTCCATTAAATAATAGTTGTCTCACGGTGTTATGTCGACGACGAATGTATCGTGACTTATCATTATACATATGACTCTGTACTTTGCCTATTGTTGATTAACTATCACAATGTATGCATATAGCAGGCACTGGTTTTGGCCATATTGGAATATCTTCAAGGAAGTGACAAAGCCATTCTGCTTCTTCCCCAGTGTTATCTAAAGTTATAAACTCTGATTCCATAATAGACCTAGCAATGCAAGTCTGTTTGGAAGATTTCCAAGATTCAGCCGCCCCACCAAGAGTAAAGACATACCCACAGGTGGATTTTGAGTCTTTAGTATTCAATATCCAGTTTGCATCACAGTATCCTTCAAGTACTGCTGGATATCTAGTATAATTTAGCCTAATGTTACGAATAAATCGGAGATACCTTAAAACCCTTATAATTGTTTTCTAGTGTTCTACTCTTGGATTCCTCGTATATCTACTTAATTTACTTACTGCATAAGCTATATTCGGGCGAGTGCAGTTCATCAAGTACATTAAACTTCCAATGATTTGGGCATACTCTAATTAAAAAATACTTTCCTGTACATTGTTAGAAAGAAATAAATTAACATCCACAGGTGTTCTAGCAAGATGATCATCATCTTTGCTGAATTTGTCTAGTATTTTCTCAATATAATGTAATTGTGACAAAGCAAAACCTTCTGATATATTTGGTAATTTTCATACCAAGAATTACATCCCCATGTTCTTCATGTCAAAATATTTATTCAACATTTTCTTAGTAGTTTTAATCATGTCATTATTACTATCTATGATGAGCATATCATCTACATAAAGACATACTATTACATAACCTTTGTCTGTGTTTTAAATATAAACACATTTGTCACATTCATTAATTTTAAATCCATTTGACATCATTGCCTTGTCAAATTTCTCATGCCATTGCTTTGGCGCTTGTTTTAAACCATATAATGATTTAACCAATTTACATACTTTCTTTTCTTTTCCTAGAACAGAAAATCCTTCTGGTTGTTCCATGTAAATTTCTTCATTTAACTCACAATTTAAGAAAACCATTTTCACATCCATTTAATGAATTTCTAGATTGTACAAAGATGCAATGGCAATTAGCATTCTAATGGATGTTGTTCTAGTAACTGGTGAGTATGTGTCAAAGTAATCAAGACCTTCTTTTTGTCTATATCCTTTAACTACAAGTCTTGCCTTATATTTGTCAATTGATCCATTCGCTTTCATTTTTCTTTTGAAAATCCACTTGTACCCAAGAGGTTAACAACCTGGTGGCAAATCCACCAATTCCCGAGTGTGATTTTGCAAGGTGGATTCAACTTCACTATTGATAGCCTCTTTCCATAAAGAAGCCTCAGGACTGGATATAGCTTCTTTAAAAGTTAAAGGCTCATTGTCTAACCAAAAAGTTAGAAAATCTGCATCAAAAGATTTTGAGGTTCTAGCACGTTTAGTACGTCTAGGTTTCTCTTCCTCATTTTGATCTATCTCTTTCTCTTATTCTTGATCATGACTAGTAATAGGATCATAAGTTCTTTTATTAGAACTAGTCTCTTGTCCAATCTTGTTTGGAAATATATTTTCAAAGAATGATGCATTTCAAGATTTAATGATAGTATTTACATACATTTCGGAATGTTCTGACTTATAAATCAAAAACCGATATGCACTACTATTCAAGGCATAACCAATGAAAATGCAATCAATAGTTTTAGGACCTATCTTAGTCTTTTTAGAACTAAGAATAGCCACTTTAGCCAAATACCTTCACACTTTTAAATATTTGTAAGATGGTACTCTCCCATGCCTCATTTCATAAGGTGTTTGATTTACTTTCCTTTGGGGTATTTTATTAAGAATATAATTAGTAAAAAGTATTGCTTCCCCCCACAAGATCTAAGGTAATCTCGTTTAGAAAAATTAATTTTGCCGCAAGAAATTTTGAAAAAAATTCAAAAAAATTTTGTCCAAAAAATTAATATTAGAACCGACCCGACCCACAACCCACATCTGCGCCAGTCGGACGGACAGCAGTGCACGTGTATTGTTTTGGGCTAAGGTTTGCTTTGTCCATAACTCCTCATTCTACAAACTTGGGGTGCCCCTTGGGGCCCAATCTAGGTGTTGCCATCTAGAACTTATATACACACATAAGTTCTCTTCAAGTTTCAATGTGGGACAACCATTACAAGAAAACCTACATTTTACTTCTTTAATTGTCCATTCCATGAACCTAAAAACGACGTCAAGTTATCAATCACTCATAAATGATTTTGACGAACCGTCTTCACCGTGTGACTTACCATGCAGCAAGGAACACGTCACTTCTTTGAACTCACCTCAAAAGACGTATGGAACCCACTCAAATTTAGGCTCAAAGATAGCCCAAAATAAGCCTATAAGACCATAATCCAATAACCAGGGGATGTGTGGGTCTTCAGATTCCAAGTTGAAAGAGCAATGGAGTTTTGGATGAATACGGTGACGACTTAGATCTGATTTTATTTTTATTTTTATTTTTTCTTTAGTTTTCTTAATTCTTAGTTTGTGTTGATCTAATAATTATTTATGTGTGGAAGTTTATTTTCCTCTCTTGTGAGGGCCTTTTCTCTTCTTCTATGGAGGCTTGAATCTTCATTCTCTATATATTTGAAATCTTGTGGTGCCACTATATTGGATTGATTCGATTTTTTATCAATTTTGCAATGAAAATTTTCTTCCTAATTTAAATAAATAAATAAATATATATATATATATAATCATAAATGAAAGAATAAGGTGATAGCACTACTAGAAATAAGACTTTTTGCGTCTATGTTTTTGCGACTGATTGTTTGACCGTCGCAAAAAATTAATAATTTCACCAAATTGTCATTTTATTTAAACTCTCAAATTGTGTTCTTACAAAAAAAAAAAAAAAAATTCGGGTTCTCTTTCAATTTCCCAAATCGATCCCTTATTTCCCAACAAAGGATTGACATGAGGACTGACCTCCAACGGTACCTATCCCTTATTTCCCAAATCGATTCCTGATCTCTTTTAGCCCTATCTATCCCTTATTTCCCAAATCGATTTCACTCTCTTCGTTGAAGACCGACCTCCAACGGTATGAACTCTCTCTCTCTCTCTCTCAAAATCTTACTCTTCACTCTGCACTCTCTCTCGTTCGACTCTCTCTACTGTGATTTCATCTGTGTTGTGTTGATCCAGAATTGTTGATTCAATTGTTTGTACACAGCTATGTTAGGGATTGTTCCGGAGAGCTTCTCGCTGTCAAACAGGTCATTCTTGTTTAGGTCATTCTTGTTTGCTTTTTTTTTTTTTTTTTTTTTTTTGAACTCTTGTTTGCTTATTATGTTCAGTTTCGCTTTTTGCTGAGTTTGATTTTTGAGTTAATTATGGTTTAATTGATCGGTTATTGATTGTTCAGGTGTTGATAGCGTCGAACGGTGTTTCAAAGGAGAAAGCACAGGTTGGTTCAAATGCTATTGTTTTATATACAGTTCCTTATATACATTAATTGAAGCATTGCATCATTGCTAGGTTATCTTCTTGCCTGCATCGATTACCTTTCCTAGTATGTTAAGATGATGTTGTATTGTATTTGCTCAGAAATCTTGGGAAGATAGCCATAGCTTGGCACAATTTGTTTTCTAAGGTTACATCAAATGCAATATTCAAAATTAGTAACTACCTGCATTGCAGAGCAGTACTCCATCATCATCATTATTGTTATTATGCAATGGATTGTGTTTGTAAGTTTTTCCTTTGTTTGTTTGATGAAAATCTGAGTAAATGGGAATGTAATTTGATTTTTTTTTATTTTTAATTTTTTTATCTTACGATAAAGTATGTTTGACAAAGGAAGATCTCATCTTAACCTATGGTTTGAATAGGAGTTGAGTGGAGTTTTTTGCTTTTTCGGATCTAAAAAATCAAAAGCAATCAAGAATCTAATGTAAGTTATTGCTTTGATGTAAGTATATCACATCATGTCTCATAAGATATATTTATTTTGTAATGTAAAATGCATTGGTCATATGTACCAGTTTATCCATAAACATATCGGATTTTATGTATCACATTACTGTCAAAGAGTATTGTCATGCTTTGGATTTATAACAAATGATCTATTTATTCTGTTTTCTTATAACAAGGCATTAAAATAGTTCTGTACTTAATGTTGGGAACTTTTAATTGGTGTAAGCAGGCTCATGTGAAGGAGCTTGAGGAGGAAGTAAAACTTCGTAAGAATCTTTCTCATCCAAACATTGTTGTAAGTTGAATCTTATGTTCTGCTGGTGGATTATGTTTATTATGTTTTCAGATAAATTGAAAAATAATCCCTCTTTGAAAGTGAAGGAATCCTCAAAAGATAGTGTCAGATCATATTACTGGCCAAACTTTTACATTTCACCAATTGGCTTCTGCAACAAAAATTTTTAGGGGGAATTGTCTTCTTAGAGAGGTAGGTTTTGGAAGAGTATAAAAAAGGCGACTTGAAATTTCTAATCAGGTTGACAAAGTTTATCTTTACACAACTATTTATGCAATAAAGAGAGAAGAAGAGCAGCTGGAAAAAATTACAGCTTATGTTTTTGGGTTTTTTCTTCCAAAAGGCTTGCTATATTGTGAAAAGATTACAGCTTAATATTAAAAATAAACCCAATGATCTCTTTCTTTTACTAATTTTTATGTGTTAAGATATCTTGAATTTGGGTAGAAATAAGAAAATGGAAGGAAAAGCTAAGGGAAATAGAGTCAAATTGTAGCTTATTTTTTGTTCACATTTTCTTTTCTCTTTTCGAATCCATGATGCAAAACAACATTTATTTTTTTTTAGTTATGCTCATTAACTTTGATTGCATTTGTTTGCAAGAACTTTATAGCTTAGCTTGAATGCTGTCCTTCCTTTGAATGCTGCCACAATCGGTCAGTGTTTTTAGTAAAGAAAAGAATTGGGATGCTTTTTACAATCCATTTATGCATCTGTAATCTCCTTATAAATTAAACACTTGCATCAATGAACAAAACTCTAAGGTGTGTCACAAGCTCAATAATTTCTAAAATAATCAATGAGTGAGAATACAAAGTAAAATAACTAGCTATAAGTTTCCACTACTAACCTGAACCATTGAGACCACAATTTAACTTCTCCATTGTATCTGATGCTCTTTCAGAATTGAAGCCCAGAGAAACAATGTGGGAAGTATAGAGATGGTACTCAGTTCATTATCAAATCCAGCCAAACATCAGAATTCCATGTCACGAAGGACTTTCTCTGAATCCAATAACACAAAGTCGATATAAACAAGGCGACCAACTGACAGTGAATTGGTCAGTCATGTAACAGTAGGGGAGGAATAATTTTGATCTGGAACCCCATTGCTGAATTTCCCACTTGCCTGTCTGACTTTGAAACTACCAAATTTCACCGGCTTCGGCTGAAAAAGAGAGCTAAGCATTTTCTCCAAAGATTGCGCCGTGTACTTTGCATACTTGCTTCCACTCGCATCTTGTTCAACCAATGGCCCGTAATTCTGCATATAGCTCCGGTAAACAGGCACAATAGCCTGCGCAATAAGCTGGCACACCTTATCTTCTACTGCTTCATGCTCCAGCTTTGATATTTTTGTTATCTACTGTATTTATTATTTATTCTGTACCTTACAAAATATCTTCTACTGCTTCATGCTCCAGCTTTGATATCTTTTAAACAAGAATTAGGGCTTGTTGAATTGGTATTGGGAATGAAGAACTAGCAAATCTTGTCTTCTCATGAAAGGGTAGAGTTACTTAAACTCATTAATGTTTCTTGAAGCGTAGATTCAAGAGATCAAGCCTCGAGCTAGTGCGAGCTTGGCATTCATTAACTTGAGGGAGTGCTTATTGAAATTTTCTCAAGAAACTGTTTTCTCCTTTTACGGATTGTTTAGTTATTTTCAAAAAGATGTTATAAGTTGAACCATTGTAAAGTTAGTATAAATCATGGAATTTCCACTTTCTCTTGATGCTTTGTACCATTAATTTATCACACTTTCTATATATTGGAGAGTATGAATGTGCAACACAGTGCTTATTTGCTATGGGTTTCTTCGTTGATGGTGTAGAAATCTATTGTATCTCTTGGTCGTGGCATCCTTGCCATTGATGAATCAAACGCCACCTGTGGGAAGAGATTATCATCTATTGGCCTGCACAACACTGAAGTGAACAGGCAGGCTTATAGACAGCTTTTGTTGACTACTCCTGGCCTGGGTGAGTATATTTCTGGTGTGATTCTGTTTGAGAAGACACTTTACCAGTCAACAACAGACGGGAAGAAGTTTGTGAATTGCTTGCGTGAGCAGAACGTTGTACCTGGAATCAAAGTCGATAAGGTATGCTTTCTCGTTCAAGTTAATTACACTAAACCTTTCTTTATATCCTCGTCTTGTTAATTTAACTCTCCCACTTTTTACACATGTTTTCAGGGTTTAGTTCCCCTACCAGGGTCCAGGGATTAGATGGATTGGCTTCTAGATCTGCTGAATACTATAAGCAAGGTGCTCGCTTTGCAAAGTGGTAAGGCTCCAAAAGAATAGTAGTACTAGTTTCAATTGACATGGAAAAGTAAATGTCATGGTTTAATACTTTATTTACATTTCTGTATGAAATTTATAGGCGCACAGTTGTCAGCATTCCTCGTGGTCCTTCTGCTTTGGCTGTGAAAGAAGCAGCATGGGGACTTGCTCGTTATGCTGGCATTTCTCAGGTATGACCCCTCTCTCTCTCTCTCTCTCAGAGTAAGAAATAGAGGATATTTAGTCTAAATTGAACAGAGGAAGGAAATTGTTGATATAGCTGTGCTGCACAAGTGTATTATGCATAAAGGGAAGTTATTAAGTGATAACTTCATTTTTTAATTATTGGCAACTATAGAGTGCAAATGGGCTAAGTAAAATTTGTCTTGTAATATATTTGACAAGTGCCTGCTCGGCAATGGATTCAGGATGATGACAGGAATTATTCATCTAAAGCAAGCATAAACATTTAAGTTGATAAAACAGTGAGAGAATTTTGTATTGGAGTTGATAAAACAGTGAGAGAATTTTGCAAAGTTGTTGACTGTTTCTCACATATGTTCATTTAACTTCTTGTCACAAATTCACCATTTCTGCTTGATTGTGTGTGGTAGAATTCTGAGTTATTCTAGTTTTCAATATTTCGGCTTTGATAAATTCATAGAAGTTTTCTGCAAGAATATTGTCTTGTCATTCTGCGGTTTAGTATAATAAACAGATTAGAAGTGAAGCTAGTAAAGCATAGGGAAATTTTTGTTCGATACAGGTTTGTTTATCACTCTTAATCATTCAATATCTTACTTAAGGCCAGCATGGTAACCCCAGGACCTGAGCATAAGGAGAAAGCTTCTCCAGAGACCATTGCCACATACACTCACTATGCTTAAGAGGAGAGTGCCTCCTTCAGTTCCAGGAATCATGGTGAAATTGCTGGAACCATTTCTGATAAATTTACATGCTTCATTACGTTCCTCTCTGTTTTTGTTACAATTTTGTTCAAACACTTTGAGGTCTTATTCTCAATATTTATTGAACAGAGAATTAGCTTTCCAATTTTTCACACTAAAACCATGCTTCTAGTTTGAGTTCATAAACAAAAAAGGGTGCAAAATCCCAACAGTTCATAAACAAAAAAGGGTGCAATTCTGTTGAGTTGGCACTAGAAAACATGTTCATCTGGTAGTTCTTCGAGTCTAACCTATATAGATATACGTAAAAAGGGTGCAAAATCCCGATAGTTTGCTTTTAAAACTTGCAAGTCTGCAGAAATTTGCCTTGGGCAGGCAGGTGCACTGCCTCAAAACAAATATAAATCTTCTCTCTTCCGTCTTTGTTGGGTGGACTGGCATCAGGGATTAATGGTAGAATGCTTAGACTGTTACTTTAGGTATTTTTGTTCAAGATACATGTCAGTAATTGAAAGTTTTGCATTTGAATGTGTACCTGCTATTGCTATCCTTGTATATGTTAAGTTTGTGTATTTTGTTATGATATTACAAACAAAGTTACTTGATTGGGTTGGGACACAAGGTTTAGTTTAAAGTTACTTCATAATTAGAATCCTTGCTATTTGCCAAGGAATTAAACACTAATTATTACTGTTTTTTCATTTCAGGTTGTTGCACTAGCTGTGCTGTTCGTGTAAAATCTGGACAAATTAGACAGCCTGAAGCATTAGGGATATCTGCAGAATTGAAATATAAGGCACGTAAAATTCTCCTTCTGGTTGTGATTTTTAATAGCTTGTGATTAGAGGATGAGTTTGGATTCTTGTCTCTTATTCTGACGTTGCATCCCCAAAATTATGTTTATAGTTCATATTTGTGTACATGCATCACAGATTGAAATTTAAGATTGAATCATTTAGGATTTAAGAACGAGGCATTTGTGATTTTTTTTTCTTTTATGTTTTGTAATATATCAACATTTGGCTGCATCGTATTCATGAGTCAAAGTTCGGTTGAGTTGAGACTGGTACATTATTAGAAGAGAGTTGTTAAAATCTAGATATAGGCGTGGCAATAGTCATTTGCAGCTATATTGTGGTTTTGATGGCCCACATACGCTTAGTAGTTTGTTTGACTCTTTTGTGAAAGATGTATTGATTGAAGGAAAGAATTTTTTGAGTTATTGAATTCCATGATTTTTATTTTTTATGTTTTTGTTCCTTTACTGATTCAATTCTTTCATTTCAATTTGATCAAGGTTAATATACTTCTATCAAACTGCAAAATTATAATTTTGGTATTCAGTAAATGATCAACTAAGTGCGACAAAGCTGTTTTAGAATTTATTTTTATTATGCATTAGTATCTTGTTGGTAATGATTCTAGGCTCAAATGCTTTTATGCTTGTTACAACTTTAGAATGATGTTCTTTATGGATGAACAGGTATTTTACTATTGTAGAACTCGAATTGATGAAATTGATCCAACAAGTTTCAAAAGAAGATGTATTTGTAAAGTTTCCTTAGTAGCAATGAATCGAATTGGAGATATAGTTAATTTTTTGCATTGAAAAGCTTGAATGTTACTCACATTTTAACTGTGGCCAATTCATTATCATCTAATGCTTTGAATGTTGTTGTAAATGAGGCTAGGCAGGTAGATTACTGGTATGCTTTTGTTTAGCTCTGTTAATGTATATTGCACTTCTACTTTACTAGAGTTTGGCCTATCCTTTTTAAACTTTCTTGCATTGGTGAGCAATTGTTGAATTGATTATCATTAAATTGCACTTTTTCTTGGTACTTTGAATAATTTTTAATTCTATACCTTTTGTGTTATTCTTTTCAGAGTTGGGGTTATGCACCAGTTCTCATGTTTTCTATCATTGAGATGAGAGACTCATTGGACCAACAATGAATTTGGTAACAAATTTGAACTCGACTGCTACCTTGTACGGGGTGAACACCACCATTGTAGATTTTGGCTTTCCTAGCATTCTATTTGGATTGTATTTTTGTTATAGAAGAATTTTTTGTAATAACTTTCACATATAGTTCCAATTTTGAGACTTAAATGGAATGCCTGATTAAATTACAATGATATACGGTCTAAATTCTTGTCATTGCTATTTTTAGAGTGCTCAGCGTTACACTTTTTATTTTTATTTTTTTTTATTTTAAGTAGCAAGATCGTTGCCAAAAAAAACATGTCAGCATTTTTTTTTGTTTTTTTGCGACGGCAAAATAGCGGTCGCTATAAGTAGTTTAGGTGGTCGCAAATAATTTGCGACCGTTGGTTTGCCGTCGCAAAAAGTATTTGCCACCCCACAATCGCGACCCCCATTTGCCGTCGCATGAGCCGTCGCAAAAGGTCTTTTGCGACTGTATTTTTATTATTTGCGACGGCTTATAGCGGTCGCAAAAAGTATTTTTTTTAGTAGTGTAGTCAGTAATAGTTAATGGAGTTTAAGTGTAATTCACTCTATCAAATTAATATCAATGATGGTAGCCCCATTAGGAGAGGTCTAAGATATTTTTTTTATTAGCTAAGGTCTCTTGATGAAAATTTTCTGTAATCATACTAGAGAAATTTTGAAATTTATCTGTGATCATGTCAGAAAAATTTCTCTGTGTTCAAGCCGAAATTTCTTTGAGTCGGGCAAAATTTTTCTAGGTCAAATTTTTTTTGTAAAAATGTTGAGAGATTTTAACTATTATAAAAATATTATATGTTATTCATCTTATAAAATCTTAATATTAAGAATCTTAAAAAAAATTAAAAAATTGATATCAAGCGCGTGCACCGGGCCATGTCTCTTAGATTGGAGGCATTTGTTTCTATAGAAATGGCTGATAATCACCTTTTGATTTCGTCCCTTTGAATAGTTTGATAGCAATGGATAATGGTGACTTCTTTCTTTTTGTCTTTTTTATTTTTGTAAATTAAGCTCAAATCTCTATATTATGATTTATCTTTCTAATTTTTTATGGCACGTGGACTCTATACAAACAAATAAGGCTTGAAGTAAAAATGGTATGATTTTTTTTACCAAATTAATTATAATTAGGACCACATTTGTTCACCATAATAATGTGAATTATTATCTTAGTTAATAGAAAGTTATACATATGTAGCGATTGCACATTGGTGATTAAGAATAGAGCATTGATATTTAAGATTAAAAATTAAATTCAATTTTCAAGTTCAGTGATGTGACAATTAATTAAAATATTAAAGGTTTCAAATTCAGTGATGTTATAATTAATTAGAATATTAAATGTAGTACTCTTTCTCATCTTTTCTTCTAATCATCAACCAATTATATTATGTGCACATCATTAGGTCTAAAAAGTAGATTTGAATATCATTTTTCTTAAGGATATCGTTCTATGTTAGGTTGACTTGAAATTCTTATCATTTTTCAAATTGATTATAGAAAAACTTGTACATATGTCCTAATTGCATATTTGCGATTAAGAATAATCTAGAACGATTATGAGTTAGGTTCAATTGAAATTTTGTATCATTTTTCCAATTGATTATATAGTTTCAATCACATTTGTGCACTATAATAATGTGAATTATTATCTTAATTAAAAATAATATTAAAGAAATAGTTGTACATATGTAACAATTACATATTTGCAATTATGAACCATGTAGAGGGTATTTGTCAAAATTAATGCAAGATCCAAAGTTAGGAACGTTATTGTGTAATGAAAGATTTGTAGTGAGCCTCTATTTGGGAAGTTAGTTTTGAGGTTTTTTTTTGACTAAAATAGTCACAAAAAAATAAAATAAACTTTTTAATTCAATAAGATAAAATATTACATCAAACTCATAATCATTATATTCTTTCTCTCACAAAAAAGTCAAAAAAACCAAAAGCTCTTCCCAAACGAGACTTTTTAACTCCATGCTAAAATAGTCAAAAAAGTCAAAAAGTCAACTCACTTCCCAAACAAACCCTATAAACAAGAGATCAAGGGTATTGGGAAGATATATTAATATAGTTAAAATGTCAAAAAATTATTATTAAAAAGTATACTTTTTTAAAAAAAAATTTATCCACGTATTTTTGTAAAAAATTAACTAACTAAAAATTTGGTAGTTCGGAAGTACGGTCACGTGGTGTTCTATAGTAGTATGATTAGTAGAGAATGTGAAGTATTAATTATTTGTGTTAGGTGATTGAGAAACATAAGGGATACGATGAATAGTGATTGGTAAGAGAGTATGGCTACTTAGTACTCTGAAACTATTGTATAATTTTTGTTAAAAATAGTTAGCTCCCCAAACATTCCCAAATACACCTAAAAATTAGGCAAAATTATTGGAATTATCATTTTTTTCTGGTGGACGACGTTGTTTGGGTGGATTCACTTTGTTGAACTCATGTTGGTGGGCTTACACAAAGTCTCCCGATGGAATAGAACAATTTATAAGTAAATCTTGATAGAGTAAAACATTTAAATCCGTGCAAACAAATGAACCCGCAACATAGCATGTGCGAGTAGCTTGGATTAGAGATTGTCAAAGACCAATCGATTAGAATTAAGATAGAATGCCTATAATATGTTGTGAAATTGTTAATGATAGATCAAACCCGGAGGGAATTTAGACTAGTCCCAATGTTTGATTCACACATGAGGGACAAATTATTGAAATATGTGAAGATTCTTACAATAAAAAAATAAGTAAAAAATAAAAAAATGATCTTAATATATATTGGATTCACTTATCACTTATTGACTTGAATTTTTTAATTAACTGTGAAATTCAAATAATATATGTTAAGAGCATTTATGAACTATGGACTTTCTTTCCTGCATATTGATTCAGTGTTGCTCATTCTAGGACTCCTAGGAGTCCCAACAAATTTCTCTACCTTTGTAAATATTTTTAAGTCTATTGTCATGGCTTTCTTTTTACGGCAAAGATTATAAAATAAAATAAATTAATAAATCTCAAATGTTTTTTTTTTTTCCCAAAAATAATTCCTATTAACACTACAAAAAAAGTCACTTTTAGTTACTAAAATATTGGTCGCCAATTGTCTGTTTTTGGTCGACAAAGCCATTCTGCGACAAAAAATTTTGGTCGCTACATTTGTCGCCAAAAACCTGTCGAGAAAGGTTTTGGAGGGTTTTGCCGACTAAAAAACCTTTGGTCGGCAAAAAGCAAGTCTTTAGCGATCAAAATTTTGGTCGCCAATAGTCAATTATATTTCTTTAAAATCATATATTCACCGACCAATGTTTTAGTCGCCAATAGTCAACGAATCGCCGACCAAAATCTTTAGTCGCCAAAAGCTACCAAACGGCGACCAACATTTTTAGTCACCAAAAGCTTTATCCGTGAAAAAAAAAATTCATTAGTAAGCTTTGCATCCGCTCTTATAAAGACTCAAACCACTAACCTCCTACACCATAAACCTTATGCACCACACTTCCCACTATGCCTCTATAACACCACATAATTATATATGTAATATATATTATTTATATAGTACATAAACCCGTATTAATATAAAAGTATATGTATAAAAATAATTATTTTTATTGACATAGTTTATGTAAAAATAAATTATTTAGTAGCAAAATAAAAATAAAAATTTAACTTTTAGCAACCAAAATAATTTTGGTCGCCGAAGAGACTTTCGCGCTAAAAAAGACCACTTTTCGCTACTAAACATATTTTTAGTCGCCAATTGTAGACTTTTTGGCTACTAAATTTTTTTTAGTCACCAAAAAACTTACTTTTGCCTACTAAAAAATGTTTTAGTCGGTAAAACCCACATAATAGGCGACCAAACTTATAATTAGTAGCCAATTGTAGACTTTTTGGCTACTAAATTTTTTTTAGTCGGCAAAAACTGTACTTTTGGCTACTAAAAATGTTTTAGTCGGTAAAACCCACATAATTGGCAACCAAAATTATAATTAGTCGCCAATTGTTAACTTTTTGGCTACTACATTTTTTTTAGTCGGCAAAAACTATACTTTTGTCTACTAAAAATGTTTTAGTCGGTAAAACCCATATAATTGGCGACCAAGCTTATTTTTAGTCGCCAATTGTAGACTTTTGGCTACTAAAATTTTTTTAGTCGCCAAAAAGCTTCACAATTGGCTACTAATGCTTTTTTAGTTGCTAAAAGCTATACTTTCAGCAACCAAATTCTTTTTAGTCGGAAAATTTGGTCGTCGAATGTGTTTTTTCTTGTAGTGTAAACACCACATAAATATCTATCATGCTTATATCACTGTAGAAATTATTGCTCGGTCTAACCCACTGTGCAAGTTACTCGAGGACAATGACAAAATTGCATTTTTGGAGAAAAGGAGGACTTTGAATATTAGGTCACAAATTACTGTGGTTATAGTGTTGTAGGAGCAAAGATTTTTCTTTAGTTCAAGGAAAATATCTAATATTTTTGTTCTGATACTGTAAAACTATATTAACTATCCTCGCAATAAACTCAATTTTCTGATACAATAGCCGCTTAAGAATTTTTTGAGTCTTAAATTGAACATGACAATGAGGCCTTAGGTCTCAAGCAAGGCCTTTGATAATCGAGGCATTTGGCAAGAGTGATTTTTTGGGCAAGCCTTAAGCAAACTATTGAAAAGCTTAAACTGTTCAGCCAACCCTATTACATGTTTGAATGGTGAAGTGATTTGCATAGTGTTAACATGATCGGATCCATATTGCCTCTCAATAGTAAATGTTATTCACATAAGCATATCTTTTAAATTCATTTATAGGACAAATGGATATCAAACTATTTTTATTCTCATTTGCAAATCTCACAATAATATTCAATGGATATGAGTAGTAGTAGTACTCTATTCAATACATAGATTAGTTAGACCATACATTTGCCATTGTTACAGATCAGAAGACGCTAACACAGCCGATAATTATTTGAATTTGCTACACTTAATTGTGAGCTAGTTATCAAGTGCTTTCTTCAATAGCTCTCTAAACTACTGGCGAATAAAAGGAGCTAGATCATCCTTGATTTGATTAAAATATTTTGAGCCTAGGCATTCACACACTGCCGGACATTTGCACTGGAACTCTGCTGGACATTGCTTGTAATTTCCTTCACTCAATTGTTGATCACCTTTATACACAACAAAACAGAGAAATTTCACATTTTCATGATCTGTATATATGCTGTCTAAGGAATTTGAAGTCTAGAATTCAAATGAGGTCTAAGAAATCTGCAAGCATTATTATTATACCTTCCTTGTTACACTACAAGAAAATTGTCCTATAACAACGTTTTTGTTTTGGCGTTTTTACAAAAAAATGTCATTTCAAAGATTTTTAAAATACTTTGCAGGCAACTCATTTTAAAAAACACGCGTCCTACTTACTAATATATATCCCCTTTTTTAAGGCCCACACTTTTTTCATTTTGTTCATTTATCTTAGTCCCGATATAAATCTAGGGTTTTGTCTCTTCATCACTCTTCTCTTTCTTATGGTGAAACTAGATCGAGCATCGTAGGCTCCGATTTACGATCTCTCTGTCCAGCTCTCTCCATCATGGCTCAAAGCTCTCGATCAGTCTAATTTGAAGATTAATTTTGTTAGACTCATTCTCTGATTTTTTTTATTTTGTTTATGTACGAACACAGATCTGTATCTACGATCTTTGATCTGTGATATATATATATATACTAATTTATGTTAAAGAGAACACAGATTGATCGATCGATCGATTGATTTTTAGTCTATTGATCGATATTGAACACTCTCTCTCTGGATTTGATCGATTACTTGCTTTCGTTCAGATCTGTAATTATTTAGGGTTTTTTTTTTATGTTTTTGATTAGTAGTGTATGTGAATGTTAATGTTTTTGAATTATTTTTTTGTTATTTGTAATCTGAATGTGGTAGTAGAGTTATATCTATTTTCATCAACTTTTGTTGTTTCTTCTAAGCACTTATCGTCATTGGTAAATGCTCTCAATTATCTAGAGACTTTAGGGATATCTTTCATTTTCTTATATATATATATATTCATTTTTCTTTTAACACAGCATGACTGTTACTTTATTAATCAATTAAATTTTTTTATTGATTAGCAGTTGCAATCATTATTTAATTAGTTTATTTGTCAATATAATTTTTTTTATTGACCTTGTTCAGGCTTGGTTCAGTGATGTGCATTGGGGTAACGGCGGGTGCTTGCATCCTCACTCTATTTGTTGTACGTTTCTTCTGTGATAGTGTCATTTATGTGTTTTAGAATGGTATTTAGATTGCTTAATTCAAGGTTATGTATTACAGATCAAATATACAGAGCGTGTCCTTGGTTTGATACTTGTATCCCGTTTATGCAAGTCTGCCTCATGGACTGAATGGTTGTACAATAAGGTGTTTTAGCATTCCTTGATTTCATTTCTACATGATGAATGGCATTAATCTCTGTACTAAATCCATTTTACATCCAATCTCTAGGTGATGTCAAGTTTATTATATTTTTATGGCATGTCTGGTTTGCTAAAGGAGATCCTGCTTTTCCGGTACTTCAGCAAGGTCTTCTAATACTTCCTGTCTACCAATAAGGTGGCTTCCTCTTTCTTCTCCTTTTAAGTCATAATTTGTATATTTCTCTGTTTGTTGTTTTCGCATAATGTCCATTTATCTTTTGTCTTTTATTAGGACATGCAGGGGTATCAGTTCTTTTGGAGAGTCTTCTCAAAATTTTATTGTTTATTGATACACTCTTATATTTTTTTGTTTTTCCTATTTTAACAGATTTTAAATACCTCAAAAGGGTCAATAACAATCGAGTTATACAAAGAAGGCTCTCCTGAAGATGGTTAATGAATTTATTGACTTATATAGTGGGTATTGGACTCACTCTATTATATATCAATCCGTTGTTGTGAATTCTTATTTGCATTGTTCACATAGCTAACCTTGTTGGTTTTCCAAATCCTTATTTAGTTATTTGCTTACTGCACTTTCTTCCTTGTACATAATTAATCACTTGAGTGGTTCTTAGGACATGTTAACTGCATTGAGATGAGTGGGTTTAGTGTTTTTGTGGTCTTTATGCTTCTCCAACATGTCATCACATAATTTTTTTGGAATCTATCATTTTACTTGAACCTCAAGCTTTGCCCTCAGTCAAGCAAAGCTATGGAAACTTTAATTTGGTAAGGCAATCTGATGCTTGTAATTGTATAATCAAAGTTTTCTTGAAATTTGTTGTGTGATGATTATGTTTTTTGAGTATATATTAGTTACCATATAATGGAAAGAAGTATGGGTAATAAAGAAAGTTCATGGCGATTTTTTGGTGTTTGATTATCTAAACGTTGATTGATGAAACTTACCTTAAAGATCTTACTATACATGTTCTTAATATGATGGTGATTTATGTATTAGCTTTTATCTCTTCATGATTTTGATGGTATTTATTGCTTTGTCCTAGATTTTCTTCAAACAGATTATAATTTGCAACTGTTATTTATTTATGTGTAGGTCAAATGATTTTAGCAATTTTACATGTTACGATGATTCTTTCTTATTCATTAAGTTTTTAAATTTTCTTTAATTATTTCCCTTTCAAAAACCCATATGATCATTTTTTAAAATTCATATATTTTTATTCTAAAATAGTAAAGTATTAGAATTATGTCATTTTTTTTTATAACAAAGCATAATTTTAATTATTAATTGTCAATACAACAATTTTAATCTATTTATTATAGTAAAGGAACATTTGAAAGAAAACCATTAAACTTATATATAAAATTTTATTTACGTGAGACAAAATACAAAAAAAAATTAAATATTATTATTATATTTTTAATAAATAATATCTTATTGGTGAAAATACCAAAAAAATTACATTTTATAGATAAATAATGCAAAGAAAATGAGATACAAATAGATTAGGCTGAGGCACGGATATCTCGTTTTCTTTAAGGAGATCAAGCCCACTGCGGTAGAAAGAACCCAAATACCGATATAGCAGTCATGAAACTATGACTTGTCTCCTCCAAGATACAACAGCCCGACCACTTGTCATATGGTTCAGGCCAACTCTGCACAAGATGGTAAACCCAAAGTTTCACCAAGAAAAAAACACCCTTCTTTGGCTAGTAATCTCTCAAGTATAAAAAATAGCTGGTGTAGAAAAAAGTAGATGAGATGAACTATTTATAGGCCACTAGGATTTTACAAATTATACCAAAAAAAAATAATGACCATTAAACTAGAGAAAATAGAGAGTCTCTAAATATTAACTCACCACCAAGCCTATGAACTTCCAATTAATCTCCATTCATGAACAAGACAAAATGTCACTAATAAAACAATGAATCTCCATTCCCCGAACAAAATAAGATTCATGAACAAAACCAAAAAAGTCACAATAAATAAATAAAAGTTATTAAAATGGTCCAACAATCCCCCACTTATTTTAATATCAACAAGGACAAGAGAGATTACCAACCAAAGATAGACAGTATGCATCATGAAGGTGTGCTCTGCATTGAACCTTCATTAGTGAAACAGCAACCTCTATTCCATAGTCAGTTGTGGGAGCCAAATATATTATTATGTAGGTTAGCCGAACAACTTAAAGAAGGAAATTAAGTCATGTTCTATACGGCTCTATCCCGGAGGGACAGAGACCGAATAACCAGATCGGCCGAAGAATAAGTTGTAAACCGGGCCAAATATGAACAGGTAGCCGAATGAGCGGTTGTTCGTTGGATGAAAGGTGGGCCCAACCATCAACATCAAGGACGACTATAAATAAAAAGAGCATCAGCTAAAAAAGAGATATGTGAGAACAAGTAAGACTAACTTAAGATACAAGCTACCAAGAGAGTATACACTAAGTTATCCGTCGGAGTGCTAATTCCGGCATCCCCGACCGGAGTGTTCATTCCTTTTCAGGTGACTAGCTGATGATCAAGAGCGTCTTACAGGATCCAAAGAGTATTTCCAAACCACTTTTCCACAATTGGCGCAGTCTGTGGGAATACTCCAGCACATCCATCGCAGGCATGACGGAAGATCCTCCGGTAGTCGCTGACGACCTTATGCCACGAAATAATACCACTCCAAGCAACATGCTTGGGCCAGAGAATATTACCGCACGAAGGGCCTTAAACCCTAACTCAGTTTCCCAGACCTCACCCTCGACTTCAGCACATGAGACAATGCAAGCGATTATGGATCAGGCGAAGCAAAATGAACAAAGGTTGGAAAACATAATGGCTGAGAACGAGCACCTTCGACAGGATTTGGCCTTGGAGGTGGCAAAATCCCAACAGGCCACGCGCCAAGATCCAGGATGACCTCTGAGAAAGGATGACCGACGACCTCAAGCTCGGCGACATGATAGTGGCAATGATTCTGACTCATTATCCTCTGAATCCAAAAATAAGGGACGAATCGAAGTCTCCAGTTCTTCCGAAGGCAGTCCACGTGCACGGAATAAGCGAATAAGAAATGATTCAGACAAAGAGGATCAACATGACGCCTTTGTGCAACGGATCGCAAGGGCAGTGTTACCCAAAAAGTTCAAAGCTCTATCGTTCACCCTATACGATGGAAAAATGGACCCCACTGATCACATTCGTCATTATAAGCAAGCCATGACGCGTCATGCAGATGACGAGGCCCTCATGTGTCAAATATTTTCGAGCAGTTTAGGACCATTGGCCGTCAGATGGTATTATAAATTAGAACCGGCATCGATTAAGAGCTTTCATCAACTCCAAAAATCCTTCAGGGCAAGGTTCATCACCAATGAGGTCCAGCCAAAGCAGGCCGATTCTCTCTAGGCAATGCAAATCCAACCAGGGGAAACCCTACATACATATTCGGCGCGCTATTGGGAATACTTTAATCTAGTAGATGATACCTGCAATGACTCCATGGCCATCACGGCCTTTAAAATGGGATTGCATCCCGATAGTGCCCTCCACAGCTGCTTGACCAGAAGGCCCCCCAAAATAGTCTGGTCGCTAATGAAGAAAGTCGAGGAATATTGCAAAGTGAAAGATGACGCCTTGTGGGTCAAAGCCGGGCACAAGACCAATAAGACGGCCCCATCTGAAATCGTTCAGCCGATAAATTCTGTACCATCGCGGAGCCCTGAACCACGGAATTGGGCTAAACGAGACAAAAGACGAGATTTGCGCCAATCAAATGACCAATGTTCATATTGAGCTAATGAACAACTTCAAGTGGATAGCAGGCGCATGAGGCGCTCGGACAAGAAATATACGGAGTTGTCAGAGCCGATCAGCACGGTTATGTCTAAAGTTCAACACCTTCCATTCTTTAAAGGCCGCCCAAGATGGTGGGACCTCCTGACACGAGAAGACGGGATAGGCGGTGTGAATATCACAAAGACCACGGTCATGATACCGACAGTTGTTATGCGTTGAAGGATCACCTTGAAAAGTTGGTACAAGACGGTCAGCTTAAGCAATACGTCCGAAAGAACAACTCAACCAAAACAGTTATTTTACAACAAGATTCACCTTCACTCGGCATAATCCATATGATATACAACTTGCCGACGGCATCCACGGTACATACAATTCAGTCACATCCTAACCACCAAAAATAAATCACACCAGCGAAACAGCCCCATGAAGCTGCGAGTATTACTCTCAATGATTCTGATTTGGTCGGCGTAACGCTCCCCCACAATGATCCCTTGGTCATCGAACTACGCGTAAACCGATTCACCATTGAACATGTTCTCATTGACCAGGGGAGTACTTTGAAAGTTATGTACTACAAGACCTTCGTCAAACTCAGCTTTACTGAATCGGACCTGTCTCTAGCTCATTATCCGTTATTCGGCTTCAACGCTAATCCGGAATATCCGTTGGGCAAAATCACACTACCAGTTCGGGCCGGCTCCCAATCAGTGGATGTAGAATTTTTGGTTGTCAAGCTTCCTTCGCCGTAAAATCTCATCATGGGACGAACTTGGTTGCATACCATGCAGGCTGTGCCAAGCACATATCATCAACTACTTCGCTTTCCGACTGAACGCGGCATTGAGCAAATTCGAGGTTCCCAAAAATTGGCACAGGCATGTTATCTTCTTGCCGCAAAGACACCAAGAGAATTGGAAGTGAATTCAATTGAGGTGCCGGATCGAGAGAGCCTCGACAACGTTGAGCGGCTCCCAAGTGAGAAAGCAACTGAAGCCCTAGATCGGGTTGAAATTGACGGGAATCCTGACAAGTTCTTCATGGTCGGCGCCTCCCTGAGTAAAGTCGACAGGCAGGAGCTAATTTCCTTCTTACTTGGCAACTTTGATGTATTTGCATGGTCACCATATGAGATGCCGGGGGTGGATCCATCTATGTCTCAGCACCGCTTAAACGTTTATCCCAGATGTAAGCTGATTATTTAGAAAAGCCCGAGGTCAGCCGCGGAACACACTACTGCCATTATTGAAGAAGTTGACCGGTTGCTTGATGCCGGGGCAATCCGCGAAGTAACCTATCCTACACGGATGTCGAATACTGTGGTTGTAAAGAAGAAAAATGGAACTTGGCGTGTTTGTGTAGATTTCACAGACTTAAATAAAGCTTGTCTCAAGGATTGTTTTCCCCTCCCCAGAATAGACTAACTCGTAGATGCAACGACACATCATCAACATATGAGCTTCCTGGATGCTTACAGAAGCTACCATCAAATTGCCATGCATCCGAAGGACCAAGACAAAACTGCATTCCTCACCCCAAGAAGAACCTATTACTATAAGGTTATGCCTTTCGGGCTGAAGAATGCGGGGGCAACCTACCAACGACTAGTCACTGCCATGTTCAAGGAGCAACTCGGCCTTACTATGGAAGTGTACATCAATGATACGGTGGTCAAGTCCAAAGAAGAGCAAACTCATCTAGCCGATCTGGAAAAGACATTCGGCATTCTTCGCAAATACAAAATGAAGCTGAACGCTTCCAAATGTGCCTTTGGCATCGGATCCGGCAAATTCCTTGGCTACATTGTTAACCACCGCAGAATCGAAGCCAACCCGAGGCAAATCATAGCAATCCTAGAACTCGGCTCTCCTCGGTCGGTCAAAGAGGTTCAGAAGCTGATGGGAATGGCCGCCGTACTCAACAGATTCATCAGTCGTTCCACAGATCGCTGCTGGCAATTCTTTCATAGCCTTCGGCAGGGCAAAGCTTTTGAATGGACCCCCGAGTGCGAAGCCACTTTGGACGGTTTGTAGACTTACCTCCAATCAGTTCCACTCTTGACAACACCTTCAGCAGGTGATCCGCTCATTTTATATCTGGCAGTTTCTGACCAGGCCGTCAACGCCGTACTGTTAAAGGAAGAACTAGGGGAGTAGCGGCCAGTTTATTATGTGAGCAAAGCAATGGTTAACGCTGAAACACATTACCTTCTGTTGGAAAAACTCATCCTTGCTCTCATCATGGTAGCAAGAAAACTGATGCATTACTTTCAGGGGCATACCATTGGGGTACTAACGGATTACCCCCTCTGCTCAGTACTCTGTAGTGCAGAAGCATCAAGGCACGTTTCAAAATGGGCTCTCGAACTCGACCAGTACGATATTCAATTTCTGACCAAAACCTCAATCAAAGGACAAGTGCTCGCCGACTTTGTGGCCGAATTCACTGGATGTCTCACCGACTTTAAGTCTGATCAAATTCAACCTAAGCCGAACTAGAGAATTTACGTTGGGGACATTTGGCAGTTGTATTGTGATGGATCATCCAACCAACATAGTAGTGGGGCGAGCGTAGTGATCATGGCTCCCGACGGGGCAATAATCGAGCAGGCTGTCAAACTGGGCTTCGAAGCATCAAACAATGAGGCCGAATACGAAGCATTGTTAACCGGCTTACAGAATGCACATCTCCTAGGTGCTTGGCATCTACTTGTCTTCTGCGAGTCAAAGCTAGTCATCAACCAATTGAAGGGGAAATACATAGCCAAAAATGACCGTATGACAGCTTACATGAAAACGGCGAATTCTTTGCTGGAAAAATTCGACCATCATGAATTAAATCAAATAACCTGGTGTAGACACCCTATTTTTGACCGACCTTAAGACTCAGACGTCATCTTTTGTGCACGCGATGATCGCACATGTTTGTGCTCGTTTCGAGTTTCCGAGGGTTTCGGCTGAGCGCCTTGTCTCGAGACCTCTTAACTTTCTTCTTCTTGGTTTGTTTTTGGACCATGCCTTGGTGCCTTTGCTTGGAGAGAGAGAAAGGCCTGTAGGCCACTTTTTGTAGCTGTAGGCTACTTTTCCCTCTTGTAGGCCACTTGTTGTGGCCCGTAGGCTAGTTTCCGGGGCTGTCGACTGAGTGCCTTGTCTTGTGGCCTCTTAGCTCTCTTCTTTTTTGGTTTGTTTTTGGACCATACCTTGTTAACCCTTGCCTAGAGGGAGGGGAGGGCCTGTCGGCCACTTTTGGTGGTTGTAGGCCACTTTTTCCTCCTATAGGCCACTTAAGGTGGCCGGTAGGCTAGTTGAGTGGCCAGTCGGTGACTTGAAGTGGCCTATGGCCATTTTTCTGCTTTTTTTAGATATTTTTGGTACCAGCTGTGCTAGTTGTTGGGCACAGAAGGCATCATCCATACACGTGTATGGAGGGATTGTTACAAGCTTCGAGCTTGTCAAACAAGCTTGAGGCTTGTAATTCTATATAAGGGGAGGTGCTTCCCCCTTAGAGGGGGTTCAGAATTTTTGAAGAGCAAAAGATATCCCTCTCTCACTAGAATTCTCCCTCTCTCTCTATATTTGTGCTGAGAAGTGTTATTTCTTCATACTTTTGCACACAAACACCTAGTCAAACACCTTTACCTTGTTACTGAGGTACTTAGAAGCCTTATTTGAGTTCTAAAAGCTGGTTTTGGCTCAAAAGTGGTGCTGTTGTTGTTGTGCTTCAAGGGTGAGTCTCATAGCCTCTTTAAAGCCTTATTTTCATTGCTGATTTGGCCCTCTTTGCATGCTATTTTAGGCCTAACTTGAAACTACAAAAACATTTGTTTTAAAGTGTTAAAAATGGTTGTCTAAGGCCTTGTTTGAGTTAGGGGTGGTCTACCCCCTTTTGTGGCTTATTTTACTTTGTTTTGTGCTATCCTTTAAGGCCTTTGAGATCACCTTTATTTGGCCTTTTTACCACTGAATTCTAGAGGAATTTCAGTGGTGGAAAGTGGGTTTTGAGACCCAAAATGGATGGGGGTGGTCCCCTCCCTTTTGAGCTTTGTTTGCATGTATTGGCTTAACACTTTGGCATGTTTTTCTACCTCCTTGAGGCTCTATCTTAGCATGTTTTAGGCCTTATTTTAACATGATATAACTCTATTTTGGGTAGGTTTGGCCTCTTGTTGTTTGCTTTTTGCACTTGTAGTGTAAACTTGTTCACTAGCCTAACATGCTTCATGAGTTAACTTGCTATTGTAGCATGTATTGGCTTCACTCCATCTTGTTTTTGGTGCTATTTTGACATGCTTTAACTTTGATTTTAGTTGGTGGGGTCACCTCTTGCTTGGTTTTTGCACCTGTAGTGTAATCCTCTTTGTTGGTCTAGTATGCTCCATGCCTTATGTCTATCATTTTAGCTTATGTTGGCTAAACTTCAACATGCTTTTACTCATATTTTAGCATGCCTTAGCTTTGTTTTGGGTGGTCTTGGCCATGTGAAGCTTGCCTTGTATGGTTGTAGTTTAAGTGACCTTGACTAGCTTTGAGTTTCAAAGCCTCTTGTATGCTTTACTTGTGGTGATTGCATGCCTTAGCCTCATTTCTCACATGATTTCAGTGTGTATAGCATAGTCACACTCACATATTCCACTCTTTCATAGCTTTTGTGAGTTGTGCCTTATGCCTCGTTTATGAGCCAATACATATGCATGCTTGTCTAAGCTTTTGAGCTTCCATCTCAGCATGTTTTGGTCTTTGTTTTGACCTAATTGAGCTCTGTCCAGAGCTGGTTTGGACATTTGTGCTATGTATTGCATGCCTCTTGTGTAGTGCCTTTTACTAGCCTTGTGCTTTAGGCCCTCTAGCATGCCTTATTTGTAATGTTTATGTGATATGGCATCATTTAACACATAATTTCAAAGCATATAGCCTTGTCATACTCTCATGTTTATCACTCTTTAATTGTGTTTAAGAATTGTGCACTTATGCCTTGCTGATGAGCCAATGCATGAACATCATTTTGGTGCCTTTCATGCTATCATTTCAGAGCATTTCGGCCACTATTTTGGCATGCATGAGGTCTGTTTAGGGCTGCTTTAGTCCATTAAGCATTGTATTGCATGGTCCTAGTGTTGTGTCCTTCACTAGTTTCAATGCTTAAGGACCCTAACATGCTATGCTTGTGTTGTTTGCATGTTATAGCATCATTTGGTATGCAATTTCAATGCCTACATCTCTACCATACCCTCTTGTTTATCACTTCTTCATTGTGTTTGAGAGTTGTTTTTAATGCCTAGTTTGCGAGCCAATGCATAAGCATGTTGTTGTAGCTTTTGGGGCTTCATTTTCAGCATGATTATGCCACTGTTTTGGCATGATGTAGGTCTGTCCATAGTCGGTTTGACCATTTGGGATTGATAATGCATGCCTCATGTGTAATACACTTCACTAGTTTTGATGCCTTAGTCTTTAAACATGCCATGCATGCATTGCTTGCATGATAGAGCCTTGGACATGCCACTTTAGCATTGAGAGATGAGCATACGTTGTTTGCATTGCATTGTGTTTGGATCGGACGTTAATTCAAACACAAGAAATGAGAGACATTTCATACTTGAAGTGATGAAATGTGCCTCATTTCTCAGTCGCCGTCCCCCTTGATTGTGCATGATAGGGAGGAGGCCTCTTGAGTCTTGTGTGTTATTTGTGCATTCATTGACTTGTACCAAACTTGGCTTCTCGGCCATCGTGCATTGCGATGCTTGGTTGGTGGCCCGAGGGTCGAGTACCGCACTCCTTTGAGCTTGAGAAATGATAAGGAGGGTGGTTGTACACACATACCCTGCAAATGCCTTGCCTTGCCCCTTTTGTACTCTGTTTGCAGCAAAATTGGAGTATGCAGAAACAACTGGCCGACCGGCCACTTTAAGTGGCCTACAGCCTCCTTAAGTGGCCAACAAGTGGCCTACAGCCTCCCCTGGTGGCCGACAACCCACCATCTTGAAAGTGGTTCAAAGTGGTTCTGGTTTTGGAGCAAAAGCAGTCTGGGAATTGGTTCAGTGTTCAGGAATCGAGGAGAATGCAAACAGAGGCAACCGATGGCAAGGCGACGGATTTTCGGGAGGAAGCAACCAAGCATGCATGCATTCCTCGCCCCAAGGCTCCTTTTAACTGCTTTGCTTAGATGGTTAATTCGTTGGTTTTGTACTTAAATAGTTAATGCGCTTAGCTATTCATTTGTGTTTGTAATTAGTTAACTAGAATAGTTAATTAGTTATGATTTGTAATAGTTAGCTTAATTAGCGTAGCTAGTTAGCTTTCATTTTATTCGGACCCTCTGTCGAGAGGGCACAATGTTGTAATAAGTGTGCGTGAGTGTGTGAATGTCTTCCAACCCCAAGTCTTTCTCCCTTTTATTTACCAGCTTTTGATGGTTAGCTTTAGGGCATGTTTCAATTAGCATACTTATGCTTTGCATGCGTATATCATTCATTCGTATTGCATGCACCGAGCTCGGCTCATCATTCAAGCTGCATTGAATTTCAATACTTACTTTAATACGTGTTTCAAAGCATGTTATCGAGTGTTGCATTCATATGCCATCTTAGATAGCCGAGCCTATTTAGTTACATTTTGCATGTGTTGCATTAAGCATCTTAACATAGCTAGCATTGATTTCTAACTAGTTTTCTTTTTTGGCTCGGAGTACACTGTAAGTGTTTACGCTTTAGCATCCTTGTATGTGTGTAAGTGATTGCCATATTAGCATGCTTGCCATGAGGCTATTTGCTTCATTGCTATAACTGCATGAATGCCTGTGGATGAAGGCTGGGTTGCTCGAATTGGAACAATTCATCGAAATGTGAGTTTTAAGCCCACTTAAAGTAGCAAATCATCATGTTTTAAGCCTACCTTATTTGGTGGCAAATCCGCATTTCTAAGCCCACTTGAGGATGGCAAATTCAAACCATTTTCGAAAGCAAACATGAGATGTTTTGTTCCAAATTGAGTGATTTGGTCTATACTTGTATGCTATGCGCATCACATAGTAAGGTTAGCTAATAAACCGGAATAAGAACGCATGTATTTTCAAAAACAACATATCATGTTAGTAGAGGCCGATCTTTGATCGGGCGAGCGGGGGTGCTCATTTCAGGACCTTCCCCTCTCGTACCCAAGTTCCCAAGCCGAGGCAACTTTGGTGATGACGGACACATGGCCTTTGGCGCGAGTCAGGGTTTCCTAAATTTCCCAAAAACAAAATATTTAGATGGCGACTCTGAAATCTGGCAAAACAGTCCATGTTTGGCACTTTTTGAATCAAAATTGATTTTTCAAAACCAATTGCCGGATTTGCACTCTTTGGTGATTTATCAGTCTTACGTTGCACTTTGTGAGACTAGATTCAGAACCATGACAGAAGTCCGAACTATAGGACCAATTCGAGCTCTCCGAAAAGGGGGTGCGAAAAAGTCAAGCTACAGTTTCTGGCGACTCTACTGGGGATTTAGAGAACTTGACTCGAACATCATGATATGTTGTTTTGCTTACACTTGTGTTTCTTTGCATTGCATTTGTATTGGGGCGCCTAGGAACACCGTGTTTGCCATCTGCTATTCCTGAACGGTTTGCCGGAGGCTTGCTTGGAAAAACGTGCCATAAGGCTAACCGGTTACGGGCTCTGCCACAATGGGAACACAAACCTTGGTTTTTACCGAGCCACCCCTTTTGACCATTTGACCTAGTTGCATATCGGAAGCCATAGTGACCATTCCAAACTAGGACAGGTTGCTAACTCGAATATAGGTTGTTTGAAACCGCTGCATGCGTAGTGAAACCCTAGCTCCTGACAAGATAGGATAGGGAAACCCTACCTCTACATAGGGGTGTTTTGCTCTCACTTACTTGATATGTGCTTTTAGAGTGTGTCTCTACAAGGGAATGCATGTATCAGTTTGCAAGTTTGAGTATCAGTCTGAAGACATCAGTATTTGAGGGTATTAGATTTGAGGCAGTGATTTGGGGGCAGAGATCAGTGTTTGAAAACAGTCTTTTTAGCTTATGATTATCAACTGTGTGTTGTATTTATTTAAGCCGAAATGCTGTCCGTTTTTCTGCTTATTGTTTCCTCATTATGTTTTATTTATCTTTTGGCAAGGTAGTATTGCATCATTGCTTCCGAAGAGGCAGTTTCCCCTCAAACACTCTGGGTTAGAGGTAGAAGGCTTCACTGATCTGAGGATCTAGTTGACGGACAAGTAGTGTTCTTTTCATTACCCCCGGTTACAAGACGGAGGGCAGTTAGGCAAGGAGTATCAATACAGCAATCGTTGGTTCAGCGATCATTGTCCACCCCACCAGTGTGTAGTCGGGCTGAGGTTTCCGTTTCTACCGCAGAGAGAGATACACCTATTCAGTTAGATCAGCACCTTATGGCAGGTATGGAGGACATAATGCGTCAACTACAAGAGACCATGCAAGCCATGCAGTGGGATGCCGCCCGCCAGGCTGAGGTTACTGCACGTCAGGCAGAAATGGTAGCTCAACAGGTAAAGCTGATTGCCAGGCTTCAGCAACAGCAACAACCACAACAAGCCGAAGCATCCGCTTCGCATCCACCCCCACCCCCACCTAGAGTTCCAACACTCGGGGAAACTGCAAATGTCCAGGAAAATACGGACGTCCCAGCGAGGCCAGTCCCACCCCCAATCCTACCTCAACTGTCTAAAACACCAGCTAATCCAGTGGACACACCGTTTGAATTTGAGGTGGATCCAACAGCGCTGAAAGTGAGCAAGCTAGAAAAGCTGTTCAAAAGAGCTCAAGGTGTTAATTCCATTCCAGACATAGAGGATGGATACACCGACTCAGCAGTGACGTTGCCGGACCGGTTCAAGATGCCGCATATAGACCATTTTGACGGTTCCGGGGACCCCATGGTACATCTACGGTTGTTCTTGGATATCTTAAGGCCAATGGGCCTCTCCAGACTGCAAAAGCTTTCCCTCTTTGGCCGGACCCTGTCAGGTGTTGCGGCCATCTGGTACGCAAAGTTTGAGGACTCTGTCAAGAGGAGTTGGGAGGAGATGGCTGAGGCCTTCATTGCCGAGTATGCATACAACACGCAAATCGAGGTCACTACTCGTGATCTCAAGACAACCAGGCAAGAGCCGAAAGAGGGCTTCTCTAACTTTGTAACCCGTTGGAGGGCCAAAGCTTCTATGATGACCACCAGGCCGGTCGAGAAAGATCAGATAAGGATGGTTGTGCGCAACCTCCAACCTAAGCTGATGCAAAAAATAATCGTTTTACCCCTCCCCACCTTTGCTAATTTACACTAGATTGGGGTACAGATTGAGGACGCCATGAAGCAGGGTCTGATCGACCAAGATAAGGAACAGCCCAAGAGGGCATTTACCCGCAGTTCGAATGCAGGCACGAGTAGTGCTGCAACTACCAGAACTTTTGATGTGGGCATGGTCACCACCACCACACCAAAAACAGCCACCCCATTCACCGTTACGTCTGGAACCAGCTCACAAGCAACCAGATATCCACCCCAAGGCCAGAGGACCTTTACTCCACTGTATATGCCTCTGTCCAAAGCTCTGGGGGTTCTAATCAGGAAAGGGCATTTGAAGCCCCTGGAGCCACGGCCATTACTAGACAAACTTCCTTCCTCCCATAACCCGGCCAAATACTGTGCCTTTCACCAACAGCATGGTCACGACACCGACCAGTGCTACAGACTGCGTCATGAGATCCAGGATTTTATTGACAACAAGGTGATTGCACCTCCTAACAAACCAAATGTCACCACCAACCCACTCCCACCATATAACCAAGCTCCACCACCCAAGCATATCAACCTGATCCAAACCACGGCCATTCCATATGACCCAAGTATATACATCACGCCCTCCCACCTACCCAAGTCTGAGGTGTTCATCCCAAACAGCATGGACTTGTGCATGTTGAGCACCTCTCAAACCCAGCCTGAATCGGTGGTGGTGACTATCGAAGATAGAATTAGGTTGACTTTGGAGGAAGATGGGAATGATGACTCAGAGCCTGAGGGGTCTGGGAGCTTTGCTGAGGAAGCGTACAACCCAAGTGGTTATATCGTATCAACAGATCAAGTCAAGCTGAGGGTAGAGTTGCCAGCTGGGGCAGAAATTAGTATGGTCCGGGAGGATGGACCTGGTCAGGGGCTAGATGACCTAGTAGAGCTAGAAGAGGACATTGCAAATTTGCAGTTCTTTGAAGAGCAAGACTCAGGGGATGTGAACATCAACTAGTTCGACTTGGATGGATCGGCAGAGGATACGGGGTGGCTCAGTGACCAACCAGATGTTGTTGAAGAATCTCAGCCAGAACAGGGACCGTCAGAAACGAGAACATCAACAGTGGCCGGAATGGCCAAGAATCAGGAAGCATCACCGGTGTGAAGAATTTTGCTCAGGATTTGGGCAGTTTGGGTGCAACGAACATAGAGCAGGAAGATACCCTGAGGCATTTTGAACAAGAGAAAATCAAGAATGAAGACAGGGCTAGAAAAGCCAAGGCCCCTGCGAGGACAGAATGTGCTGTGAGCATAAGAACAGCTACAGCGGAACCGGACAGCTGTCTGTCGGTTGCCAATCGGATGTGGTGGGAAGACGACGACTTACGTCTTGCCCACACTGATGAAGATTGGGGGTAGAACCAACCAGATAACACCTGGTATGTTGAGGAGGTTGACCATATGACCAGAAGTGGGCGGTATTTCAAGCCCCCACACTTGGACCAGCCGAAGGCGCCCAGGAAGGACAAAGAAGCAGAGAGGCAAAAGGAAAAACTGCTGGAGGAGGAGGCTGTACTGAAGCAGCTTAAGAAAATCCAAGCACACATCTCCATCTAGGGACTGCTTATGGCCTCTAGGGTTCCTTATAGCCACGGCTAGGGCCAAGCTTTCAATTGATACAACTCCTGAGCAGTTGGTAGGGCTGGTTTTTCCGGGAAGAGCTTCCCCAACCTTGACCTTCACTGACAAAGAACTACCGCCTGAGGCTCAGATCATAGCAAGCTGCTCTATATCTCTGTGGAGTGCAGGGAGAAATGGATACCAGTGGTCCTAGTTGACACGGGATCTGCAATCAATGTATGTCCGTCGAGAACGGCGTATGCTATTGGGTTGAAGCCCGCGGATTTCATGCCTACAGCCCAAGTAATAGAGGCCTATGATAATACCAGCCGGGAGGTGATGTGGACCGTACGGATTAAGACTCAAGTTGGCCCGGGGCAACAGGACATTGAGTTTCATGTCTTGGATGTTCCAGCAACCTTCAATCTACTCCTTGGGCGACCGTGGCTGCACCAGGTGAAAGCCGTCTCTTCTACCTTACATCAAATGTTGAAGTACCCTCACGGGAAGGGGGTAGCAATCGTTTTTGGAAATTCTTCAATACATTCACCGCCAGAGGTTTCTACACCAGTTCTGGAGATTGAGCATGGCGCGGAGGATGTATTTCTGTCAGGATTCACCCTAGCTGAGGCCCGAGTTGTACGGGACATGCTAACTGTTGATGAGGGGCTATACGTCAGTGCACAATCTGTCTACCTCATGAACAAGCTTTAACACATGCCTGGGATGGGATTGGAGCGAAGTGGCCAGAAGGGCGTCGCAGCATTGGCCGAAGTGCCGCATAACCCATATACCTTTAGATTAAGTTATCTACCTACCAAAGAGGATTGGGCGAGGAAAGAAAGAGAGATGGCCGGAAAAGCCAAGGCAAAGCAAGTCGGGAAGCACTATGAGTTGGTGCACAGACCTATCTAGGGGACCCTGAACAGACGCTTTGTCCGGGAGGGGGAACACTTCCCGTTTTACAGCTTTCCGGAGCCCTGGCTGAATTTAGAGAAGCAGCGCTTGCCCGGCTTCAAAATCTTTTTTGATCTTTAGTTGTCGAGGGATGAAGTTGCCGAAGAGCAAACAAACCCACCAGCTGAGGCTGAGCAATGCAAGGAGGAAGATTCTAAGAACACAGAAATTGAGATGGGGGTAGCGCTGGCATGTCTCCTCTCAGATCCTCAGATCGTACCAGAGTGCTTAGGGGATAACTTCTCAGTTTCCATGATCGGGAATGAAACGGCTGTGGGCCCACCTTTTGGTATTCTCGATGCATCCATCGCACCCTTCCTCGTCTAGCAATACGAGGAGGGCTTTTTATCGAGCAGTTCTGGGTCAAGTAGTGAACCGGAATCTGATTCCACAGAGTCTGTGGAGTCGGAATCAGATTCCAGTTCTTCTGAGTCTGAGTCAGGTATTCTTGGGGGTGATAACCCGAATGCCACTGTCCTATCCAGGTCGTCTTTTTCTTTTTCCTTTGAGTCTGTTGTGACCGAAGGATTAGATGGACTAGATGTTGTTAATGAGAATTGTACAACTGTGGCTTCTGAGTACTTTTTTGTGCCTTTGGTTTATTGCATTAATCAGGATTTTCAAAATTTTGATAAAAACGACGAGGAAGAAATTCCTCCAGTTTTGAAACGTTTGATTGATCAAGAGCAGGAGAGGTTTGTAAAACCTTTTGATTGATGAAATCACCTCAATTAATGTTGGTACTAAGAAGGATCCGCGGCTGGTCCAAATCGGGTCCACGTTGTCTTCTGAGGAACGCGAGCGCTTAGTCGCTTTATTAAAAGATTTCAAAGATGTTTTTGCGTGGTCCTACGAAGACATGCCAGGAATCGATCCTAAGATTGTACAGCATCGGATCCCTCTTGACCCAGAGGCCCGACCTGTTAAGCAGAAGCTCCGAAGGATCCGCCCGGACTGGGCTCTGAAAATCAAAGAAGAGGTCACCAAGCAGATTGATGCAGGGTTCCTATTAGCATCTGAGTATCCAACTTGGCTGGCCAATATAGTTCTGGTGTTGAAGAAAGACGGCAGAATTCAGGTATGTCTAGACTTCAGAGATCTGAACAAAGCCAGTTCGAAGGACGACTTTCCTCTACCGCATATCGACGAATTAGTGGACTTCACTGCTGGGCATGCGCTGCTCTCGTTCATGGATGGGTTTTCAGGCTACAATCAGATTTTGATGGCACCCAAAGACAGGGAGAAAAATGCTTTCACTACCCTGTGGGGAACTTATTGTTATAGGGTGAGGCCGTTTTGTTTGAAGAATGCTGGGGCTACATATCAGCGGGGCGCGACCACAATCTTACATGATATGATCCACAAAGAGGTTGAGGTGTACGTGGATGACATGATTGTCAAGTCCAAGGAAAGGAAAGGCCACTACACTGCCGTACAGAAATGTTTCCAACGGATCAGAGAGTATTGGTTGCAGTTGACTCCTCAGAAATGTACTTTTGGTGTTACAGCAGGGAAAATGATGGGGTTCTTGATCACACAAAGGGGCATCGAGGTTGACCCATCCAAGATTAAGGCCATCTTAGAAATGCCACCACCAAGGACTGAAAGGAGGTGCGAGGCTTTCTGGGTAAAGTGCAATTCATAAGACGGTTTATTGCAAAATTAACCTTGACTTGTGAACCACTGTTTGGTCTCCTGAAGAAAGGAAAGAAGTTCCAATGGGATGACCGATGCCAAGTTGCTTTTGAACAGATCAAGCAATATCTACAGAACCCACCTGTGTTGTCACCGCCGAAGCTGGGGAAACCGTTGATATTGTATCTGTCAGTAACCGAAACGACAATGGGCTGCATGCTTGCACAGGAGTCTGAGGACAAAGTGGAGAAGGCTATCTACTACCTGAGCAAGAAAATGCTGGAATACGAGACCCGCTACACGCCGCTGGAGAAGGCTTGTCTGGCCTTGGTATGGGCTACTAGGAAGTTGAGGCACTACCTATTAGCTCACTCTGTAATACTGGTTTCAAGATTAGATCCCATCAAATATCTCTTCGAGAAACCAGCACTTACGAGTAGGCTAGCTCGTTGGTTGCTGCTTCTCTCCGAATTCGATCTGAAGTACACGACGCGCAAGTCAGTAAAAGGGAGAGCGGTAGCGGAGTTCCTAGCCGACCACCCAGTGGAGGGAGATGAAGCAGTTGAATATCTGTTCCCAGATAAGGCCATTCTGCATGTTGAAGAAGAAACCTGGACTATGTACTTTGATGAAGCGTCAAACCAGTACGGGTATGGGATAGGGGTGTAGCTGATAACACCTGACACATTCTAGGTATGTCCCACTTTTGAAGATTTCCAAACTTTGATGGAGTCTCAGCGTGATGAGGAGATCTTAACCCAGTTCCGCTTTGGCCACATCCAAGCCTTAGGACGGATGTGTGGGCTTACTTTACATGACGCTCAGTCTTTGATTCATGACGGAGAACTGGATATTTCGAGCTTGATTCATCGGTTTTCTGACGCCGGTGACCATGGCGACCATCTTTGGCAGAGTTTTCGGTGACACGCCCTCTGCTTCTGCATTTTGTCTCATTTCTTGCTTGCCCCAAGTTCCGGAGGGTCTAGTGTCTGTTTGATTGAGGTTGCCCAGGGCTTAAAAGAGGGCAAGAGCTGCATTGGCATGACACTAGCTGAGACTTTGATGGGTTTGGATGCTTTTCATCGCCGAGAGACGACTAGGTTCACAGGGAGTCCACTACTCTTACAGGTAATGTTTCCCTCCTTATCTCACATATATTTCTCACATCACTCGGCCCTCAGGCTTTGTTTTTCTCTCAAAACCCTTTCCTCACTTTTCTCTCCTCATACACCTCTCTATTTTTTAATCTTTCTTATTTTTCATCCCTCCCCAGATATGGTTGATGGATAAGTTGAAAGTAGTGGACTCATGTCCAGCATATTCAGCACACGACTATTTCTTCCGACAACGACTGGTCGATGCCCCAGACGAGGGATGGTGGTGCGAATGGATGTGCAATCTATCTGCTGTCAACATTGCTTAGCGCTGCCCCTGGCTTAATCTGCCAGCGATGAGCTACAGTATGTCTCGCCAGCCAGGCATTCAGCTGATTAGCCTGACACACTGTGTCTTCTACTTCCCATTCAGGTTTCAGCATCAGTTTGGGCATGATCAGACTTGCCCGGAAGATGGGGTAGAGTACCCTGCTGCGTTTCCAGTCCGAGGCTCACATCTGGCTCGGTATGCCACAGCATGGAGGACGAGAGAGCTTTTCGCCCCCGCTCCCACTTTCAATTGCACCCTTTCTAACGAGTGCATAGCTTGGCTCGATGAAGAGGTGCAGACCGGGCCTACTTTGGCATCAGAGTCTTTGTCACGACCCAAACCCGGCCCTATGGGTTTAGCACCGTAACTGGCCAGTAATCCGAGATTACCGAAGGCCTGCAGAACAGTAATACAGTAAAACAGAGTACAGGGCCTGGCGGAAGCCAATACAGTAAATAACTAGTGTCCATTGAGCTGTGGAAATCTGTATGCCAAAAACATTTTTCATGCATTCATTCAGTTTAAACAGTACAGTCTATATACAATCATATACAACATTCAGTACGGGAATCAAATCCCTTGATAACAGTACCGTAAACAGTATACAGTTTATACAATTATACAAACAGTCAAGAGACAGGTGGGGGACACAAAAACACCCCAAGCCATAGCATGGCGTCTCAGAACCTCGCAGTGAGGCACATAGGCTGGCTTGACAAAACTGGGGGACTAACCCACGCACCTAGCTCCGGTCTGGCTGCTGAGAACCTACATATATATATAAACAGTGAGCTAAAGCCCAGTGAATAACAATAAGTGTAAAGAGGTTATGAATAAATGTCCTTACAGTAATGAAAACAATTCATTAAACAGTATTTCAGTCTTTCAGTAATTCAGTCAATCAGTCATATGTGGTACATCCAATAGCCTATAAACAGTAGGTCCAGAAGGACCGGGCCTTAACAGACCCAACAATAATGATGGCCATCAATCGATAAACAATATGGTTCCACAGGGAAACCTACAGAGCTCTGTAACAGTCAATAACAGTAGGTGCTAAGGATGCCACAGTACAGTTCAGAAATAAAGGACATACATTCATTCAATAAACAATATCAGTTCAATAAACAGTTCAGTTCAGTATTCAAAATATAACCATTTTGAACATATCTTTACACAATCTGTTACTCACAGAGATTGGGCTAATAGCAGCTAGAGCGCGTCCCCGAAAGCCAACCCTAAACAGTCAATAAATAGAACACACACTAAGTTTCACAGTTGGGAAGAGTGATAATTAAATCCCTAAATTTCCTCGGTGTGGTTCTATGTCTAAATCCTCATTAAGATGCCTTAAACTAGGCCTAAGAATGCCTAGGATGAGATGAGGATGCAAAAATACACTTGGAAGGCATTTTTCAAAAGTTGCTGAAAATAGGAGCCTCGCTCGAGCGAGCCTTCCTTCGCTCGAGCGAGCTTCCAAAATCAAAGGCTTCGCTCGAGCGAGGAATCCTTCGCTCGAGCGACCTGCATGAACAGTAAAAGTACTGGATGCTCGATTTTTACGCGCGATACCACGCTCGATGCTCGCTCGAGCGGATCCCTGTACAAAGGTGCTCGCTCGAGCGAGGAATCCTTCGCTCGAGCGAGGAAGCAAAATCTGGAATTTCCAGATTTGTCTCCCAAGTTCAAACCAAGCATTCAACCATCCAAAACTCAACCTCTTGGGCCCAAATTCTGGGAAAACATTTCAAACTCATAGTACAACAAGTTTTAAAGCTCAATTTATGAATTCAAGCCCCAAAGGTTGGTCAATTAAATCCAACATTCAAACCCATTTCATGAACAATCTTTAAACATGCAATGCATGAACTTCAAACCAAAATCAATGTTCAAATCTTGCTCTATTGAGCTCCAATCTTTGAAAACAACTTGAAAACATGGACTATGATAAAAACATGGACATGCATGGATCATTCTCAAGAATTTAACTTCAAAATGTACCAAGATGGCCATGCATGTATGAATTCAAACATAATTCACCATGTATGAGTTACAACATGCCTCAACTCAAAAATGAAACATGAATTATACAAGAATTAGCTCTAATTCAACAACAAGAAGATGAATGTCCTACCTTAGTCTTGAATTATGAGATGACAAGCTCAATTATACAATCTATGCCTCAAATCTTCAAGTTCTTCTAGCAATTTCAACAATTTGAGCTAAAATCTCTCTTCTCCCTCACTCTCTCTAAGTTTGGTCGGTTGGGATGCAAGAATAAGGGCTGATGAAGATGTTCATCTAAGTGTATAAGGCACAATGATAATGTTAAACAAAATGTCCACTACCAATGGCATAATTGTAATTAAGCCCAACTCTTCAATTAATTCATTTAAATCTAATTTAATCATTCCTAATAAATTTTCAGATAAATATATCATTAAATCACAAATATTCTCCTGATTACAAAACACTAAACGGTTCCTAATTCGGCCGCCGATAAGGCCTTCAATTAACAGTTTAAACATATAAGTTCTAACAGATATTCAATCAATCAAACAGATACAATATGCAATTCAATATATGAACTCATTCAAATTCAGTTTCGATTTCAATCAGTCTATTCAGTACCTCAGTTAATTCAATTATCAGTCATTATCAATTCAGTTTAGCGGTAATCAGTAGATAATTCAGTGGTTTAACGGTAATCAATACGAGGGTTGTTACAGTCTCCCCTCCTTATAAGGAGTTTAGTCCTCTAAACTCGAGTTACCTTCAGTTTGGAAGAAAACAGGGTTCAGTGGAAACAGTTCTGGGTATCTTTTAGCCATGTCATCTTCCCTTTCCCAAGTGGCATACACACCACCATGGTTCTGCCAGTCAACTTTCACTAGCGGGATCTCTTTGTTTCTCAGTTTCTTGATCCGTCGGTTTACAATCTGTATAGGCCTCTCCTCGTAAGTGTAGTCATCACTCAACACTATCCGAGTAGGCTCAATCACATGGAATGGATCCCGAAGATAATCTCTCAACATCGAAATGTGGAAGACGTTATGCATATGCTCCATTTCAGGAGGAAGTGCAACATGATACGCCACCGGATTGATTTTCTCAACAATCTCATAAGGTCCAACGTATCTCGGCGCTAACTTGCCTTTGACTCCGAAACGAGTCTGGCCTTTCATTGGTGTCACTTTCACAAAAACGTGATCACCCACTTCATATTCTCAGTCTCGTCTTCTAACATCTGCATAACTCTTCTGTCTACTCTGTGCAGTTTTCAATCTTTGCTGTATCAGTTTTACCTTTTCAGTCGTTTCATAAACAATTTCGGGCCCAAGTAACGGCCCATCTCCAACTTCTGCCCAGCAAATTGGAGATCTACACTTTCTGCCATACAATGCCTCGAAAGGCGCCATACCAATACTCGAATGGTAGCTGTTGTTGTAGGCGAATTCAGCCAACGGCAAATGACTTTCCCAGTTTCCTTGGAAGTCAAGGACACACATTCTCAGTAGATCCTCCAGAGTCTGGATGGTCCTCTCTGACTGTCCATCTGTCTGAGGATGATAGGCACTACTCAGCCTCAATTCAGTACCCAATGCAGTCTGTAGGCTTTGCCAAAACCTCGATGTAAACTTCGAATCCCTGTCAGAAACAATAGACGCAGGCACTCCGTGCAGTCTCACAATTTCATCAATATAGATAACAGCCAATTTGTCCGCATTATAAATTGTCTTGACAGGTAAGAAGTGAGCAGATTTAGTCAATCTATCAACAATAACCCAAATAGAGTCCATACCTTTTCTGGAGCGAGGTAATCCAACGATAAAATCCATCGTGATATGCTCCCATTTCCACTCTGGTATGGGTAAGGGCTGCAATAATCCAGCAGGTCGTTGATGTTCCGCTTTGACTTGTTGGCAATGAAGGCATTTGGACACAAAGTCGGCAATTTCTTTCTTCATTCCCGGCCACCAGAAATTCAACGTCAAATCTTGATACATTTTCGTATTCCCTGGGTGGATAGAAAATTTTGAATTGTGGCCCTCTTGTAGAATTCTTCTTTTCAGTTCGGTGTCATTCGGTACACACAGTCTTTCTTGAAATTTCAGTACATTGTTCTCAAATTTGTATCCCGGCCTCGGTTTTGAATCTCTTTCTTCAATAATCTTCTTTAAGAAATCATCCAGTTGCTGTTTCTCTTTAATCTCTTCAATCAAGGCTGGTTGAGCAGAAATAGCAGCTAAGGTTCCACCTTGTTCCTTCAAAACAATTTCAATTTCAGACTTTTCAAGGTCACAAAGCAACTCTTTCTGTCCAGTCAGCAAACAGGCTAAGTTCCCAATCGCTTTTCGGCTCAAAGCATCGGCAACGGTGTTGGCTTTTCCCGGATGGTACAAAATCTGTAGGTCATAATCTTTTATCAGTTCAAGCCATCTCCGCTGTCTCATATTCAGTTCTTTCTGAGTGAAAAAGTACTTCAGGCTCTTGTGGTCAGTATATACTTCACATGTCGCCCCATAAAGATAGTGACGCCAGATTTTCAATGCAAATACCACTGCAGCAAGTTCTAAGTCATGGGTCGGGTAGTTCTTTTCATGTGGTCTCAACTGTCGGGAAGCATAAGCAATAACTCTCCCATTCTGCATTAAAACACACCCCAAACCCTTATGAGAAGCATCACTAAATACAGTATAACCATCCGTACCTGAAGGTAGAGTCAGAATTGGTGCAGTCACAAGTCTAGTTTTCAACTCCTGAAATGCTGATTCCCGTTGGTCAGTCCAGTCAAATGATATCCCTTTCTGTGTCAACTGAGTCAGAGGTAAGGCAATTTTGGAGAAGTCTTTGACAAATCTTCTGTAATATCCAGCCAATCCCAAAAAGCTTCGGACTTCAGTCACGTTGGTTGGTCTAGGCCAGTTCACTACAGCTTCAATTTTCTGCGGATCAACAGAAATTCCATCTTTGCTAACAACATGCCCCAAAAACATAACATGATCAAGCCAAAACTCACACTTAGACAGTTTACCATACAATTTCTGTTCTCTTAAGGTTTGTAGGGCAAGTCTTAGATGGTGTTCATGTTCTTCTACAGTCTTAGAATAGATCAATATGTCATCAATGAATACCACAATAAAATCATCAAGGTATGGTTTAAAAATTCTGTTCATGAGGTCCATAAATGTAGCTGGGGCATTTGTGACTCCGAACGGCATAACTAAAAATTCATAATGACCATACCTCGTTCTAAAAGCAGTTTTGTCAATGTCTTCCGGTTTAACTTTCAGTTGATGGTACCCCGATCTAAGGTCAATCTTGGAAAACACTTGTGCACCCTGTAGCTGATCAAATAAATCATCAATACGCGGTAAGGGATATTTGTTCTTTACAGTTACCTTGTTCAATTCGCGGTAATCAATGCACAGTCTCAGTGAGCCATCTTTCTTCTTTACAAACAGGACAGGTGCACCCCACGGTGAAGTACTGGGTCTGATAAACTTCTTGTCTAACAGTTCCTGCAATTGTACCTTCAACTCTTTCAGTTCAGTTGGAGCCATTCTGTAGGGAGCTTTAGACATTGGCTGTGTACCCGGAATCACATCAACAGTAAATTCAACTTCCCTATCAATCAAATCCCCTGGTAGATCATCTGGAAACACATATGGGAATTCTCTGACTATAGGAATGCAATTCACATCAGTTTTAACATTATCATTAGCAGATACAGTCAGTACAGAACACAGATATCCTTTACATCCCTTTCTAATCAATTTGACAGCTTTCACAGAAGAAATCAAATACGGAGGAGGTACTACTCCAACTCCACTAAATACGAATTCAGGTAAACCCGGTGGACGGAAAACTACTTGTTTTGTTACACAATCTATAGTGGCATGATATTTTTGTAGCCAATCCATCCCCAATATCACATCAAAATGATCTATGTTCAACGGTAGTAAGTCAATAAACAGATGCATATCCCCAACAATAATTTCACAAGCAGGATACATATATGCACATGTCATGGATCCTCCAACAGGTGATGATACAGCTAACAAGTAATTCATAGGTTCTAAGGGTCTATTCAATTTCCGTGAAAAAGCATGCGACACGTAAGAATGTGTAGACCCCGAATCAATTAATACATATGCATTTTGAGCACAAATAGAGAGGATACCTGACACAACGGTCTCAGTATTCTGAACATCTCCCGGTACTAGGGCAAATACTCGGCCCTGCCTCACAGGCTCTTTCCCGGTAGCTTTGGGGTTAGGCTTTGGTGCTACATTTGATGCTGCTGCGCTTGGTGCAGCTTTACCACTAGCTGGTGGAGCAGAAGGGCAGTCTTTAATTCTGTGGCCCACCTTGCCACATCTGAAACAAGCTCCTGAAATCTGGTAGCAAACCCCTTTGTGCTTATTGCCACATACGGAACAGGGTGGAATGAATCCACTCCCTTGGCTGGGGCTAGTTGTTGACCCCGTATTCTGTTTCTTGTTCAACTGATTGTGCTTGCCTTTCTTAAATTTGAAACCCTGTCGTTTACCATGCCACTCAGTTGTTGGTGTTTCAGATTGTTTCACTGCTGCAATATTTGACTCGGCCATCAATGCACGGTCGAGCACACCCACATAAGTTGGCATTTTCAAAACATTTATTCGGTCCAGTATAGCAGCACTAAGGCCTCCTTCAAACCTTCTGGCCTTCTTATATTCGGTGTCCACCATCTGTGGTGCATATCTGGCAAATTCGGTGAATTTCTTCTCATACTCGGCAACAGACATTGTGCCCTGTTTCAGTTGTTCAAACTCCGTTACTTTTCTGTCCCTGATGCACTGAGGGAAATACTTTTCAAAGAAGGACTCCTTAAACTGAGCCCAAGTTATAATAGCATTTGTATCGCGGGTTAACATCCACCACCTTCTTGCTTCTTCCTGAAGGGTGAAGGTTGCTAACAGTACTTTATTGGCTTCAGAGCACGGAAACATTTCAAACAACTTTTCTGTTTCAAGCACCCAAGCTTCAGCCTTTAGCGGTTCCAAGCCTCCCTGAAAGGATGGCGGTTTCAGTTTGCTGAACTTATGAGTCAGTGCAATAATGTCCACCTCATTAGCATTCACATTCTGTACATTTTGTTCCGGTTGCACCGGAGGAGGAGGAGGTGGGGGCTGTTGGTTCTGTTGTTGGTCCAGTCTTTCAAGTACCAATCCCATCATTTGTTCTAGTCTGGCCATTCTGGCCTCAGAGGATGATGATTCAGGTTCATTTGCATTATCCATTTCACTATAAGCAGTTATAACAGTTATCATTATAAGCAGTTGTACACTTAAACAGTTCAACACTTTAACATATAATCAGTCAGTCGTAAGCACACACTTTTCAAGTTCATGAGATGCCCTAATCACTTTTCTAGGACACCCTATAGCTCATTTGGACACGTGTGTGCGGTATAACTCGTGGTTAAGTATCGCTCTGATACCACTCTGTCACGACCCAAACCCGGCCCTATGGGTTTAGCACCGTAACTGGCCAGTAATCCGAGATTACCGAAGGCCTGCAGAACAGTAATACAGTAAAACAGAGTACAGGGCCTGACGGAAGCCAATACAGTAAATAACTAGTGTCCATTGAGCTGTGGAAATCTGTATGCCAAAAACATTTTTCATGCATTCATTCAGTTTAAACAGTACAGTCTATATACAATCATATACAACATTCAGTACGGGAATCAAATCCCTTGATAACAGTACCGTAAACAGTATACAGTTTATACAATTATACAAACAGTCAAGAGACAGGTGGGGGACACAAAAACACCCCAAGCCATAGCATGGCGTCTCGGAACCTCGCAGTGAGGCACATAGGCTGGCTTGACAAAACTGGGGGACTAACCCACGCTCCTAGCTCCGATCTGGCTGCTGAGAACCTACATATATATATAAACAGTGAGCTAAAGCCCAGTGAATAACAATAAGTGTAAAGAGGTTATGAATAAATGTCCTTACAGTAATGAAAACAATTCATTAAACAGTATTTCAGTCTTTCAGTAATTCAGTCAATCAGTCATATGTGGTACATCCAATAGCCTATAAACAGTAGGTCCAGAAGGACCGGGCCTTAACAGACCCAACAATAATGATGGCCATCAATCGATAAACAATATGGTTCCACAGGGAAACCTACAGAGCTCTGTAACAGTCAATAACAGTAGGTGCTAAGGATGCCACAGTACAGTTCAGAAATAAAGGACATACATTCATTCAATAAACAATATCAGTTCAATAAACAGTTCAGTTCAGTATTCAAAATATAACCATTTTGAACATATCTTTACACAATCTGTTACTCATAGAGATTGGGCTAATAGCAGCTAGAGCGCGTCCCCGAAAGCCAACCCTAAACAGTCAATAAATAGAACACACACTAAGTTTCACAGTTGGGAAGAGTGATAATTAAATCCCTAAATTTCCTCGGTGTGGTTCTATGTCTAAATCCTCATTAAGATGCCTTAAACTAGGCCTAAGAATGCCTAGGATGAGATGAGGATGCAAAAATACACTTGGAAGGCATTTTTCAAAAGTTGCTGAAAATAGGAGCCTCGCTCGAGCGAGCCTTCCTTCGCTCGAGCGAGCTTCCAAAATCAAAGGCTTCGCTCGAGCGAGGAATCCTTCGCTCGAGCGACCTGCATGAACAGTAAAAGTACTGGATGCTCGATTTTTACGCGCGATACCACCTCGATGCTCGCTCGAGCGGATCCCTGTACAAAGGTGCTCGCTCGAGCGAGGAATCCTTCGCTCGAGCGAGGAAGCAAAATCTGGAATTTCCAGATTTGTCTCCCAAGTTCAAACCAAGCGTTCAACCATCCAAAACTCAACCTCTTGGGCCCAAATTCTGGGAAAACATTTCAAACTCATAGTACAACAAGTTTTAAAGCTCAATTTATGAATTCAAGCCCCAAAGGTTGGTCAATTAAATCCAACATTCAAACCCATTTCATGAACAATCTTTAAACATGCAATGCATGAACTTCAAACCAAAATCAATGTTCAAATCTTGCTCTATTGAGCTCCAATCTTTGAAAACAACTTGAAAACATGGACTATGATAAAAACATGGACATGCATGGATCATTCTCAAGAATTTAACTTCAAAATGTACCAAGATGGCCATGCATGTATGAATTCAAACATAATTCACCATGTATGAGTTACAACATGCCTCAACTCAAAAATGAAACATGAATTATACAAGAATTAGCTCTAATTCAACAACAAGAAGATGAATGTCCTACCTTAGTCTTGAATTATGAGATGACAAGCTCAATTATACAATCTATGCCTCAAATCTTCAAGTTCTTCTAGCAATTTCAACAATTTGAGCTAAAATCTCTCTTCTCCCTCACTCTCTCTAAGTTTGGTCGGTTGGGATGCAAGAATAAGGGCTGATGAAGATGTTCATCTAAGTATATAAGGCACAATGATAATGTTAAACAAAATGTCCACTACCAATGGCATAATTGTAATTAAGCCCAACTCTTCAATTAATTCATTTAAATCTAATTTAATCATTCCTAATAAATTTTCAGATAAATATATCATTAAATCACAAATATTCTCCTGATTACAAAACACTAAACGGTTCCTAATTCGGCCGCCGATAAGGCCTTCAATTAACAGTTTAAACATATAAGTTCTAACAGATATTCAATCAATCAAACAGATACAATATGCAATTCAATATATGAACTCATTCAAATTCAGTTTCGATTTCAATCAGTCTATTCAGTACCTCAGTTAATTCAATTATCAGTCATTATCAATTCAGTTTAGCGGTAATCAGTAGATAATTCAGTGGTTTAACGGTAATCAATACGAGGGTTGTTACAGTCTTCCACAAGCTCTGGAAGGGGACGCAGGAACACCTGACTTATCCATGCCCCGAGTTTATTTGCTTTAATCAGCACTTTCAAGTTTTCTTTATGAATGTAATAAAAAACAACTTCAATTTGTATTCAAGAGTAGGAGAACTCTGTACTAAAATCAAAGTAATTGAAGGTTGTGGATACTGAAAATTTTCCATTTAGTCCAAAAATGGTCTAAGTCGTAAAAAGATTAATTTGAACAAAATCAACCTTTATTAAAACTTTTGAAAACAATTTTCGATATGGATCACAACTGGACACGCCCGAGATCTATTACTAAGATGTACAACCCTGGACCCAAGCAACTGGAAAGTTGCCCCTTATCTGAATAGCGCTGCACTGGAGATCACAACCGAGCTCTTGGATGTAGAATAGACAAAGATGACCAACATGATCACATGGACACAATTGATTTGGAAGTGTTTATGGCTGGACTTCAGAATGAAGTTGCCTACGTATCCCGAAGATGGGAATCAAGCCTTACGTAGTTCGGTTTAGGTTCACTCGTGTATTAACACTCTCCTTTTGCGCTCTAACTTTTGCCAAGGCCGCCATTTCTGGGTTTTCAACCTTGCGAGCTCAGTTTTTATTATTTCAAATTTTTCATGCTCTAACTTTTGCCTAGGTCGCCCTTTCGAGTTTTCGGCCTAGCAAGCCTCTCAGGGATAGTATTTCTTCAACTTGTCCATGTTGATCGGCTGGGAGAACTCAAGGCCATCTAAATCCATCAGAATGACAGCTCTACCAGACCAGATAGACTTGATGATATAAGGACCAGTCCGATTGGGTCTGAACTTGCCCCTAAGGTCATGGATGGGAGCTCGGTTGTCTTTAAGCACCAAATCCCCTTCTTTCAAATTCCTGGCCTTAACTTTCTTGTTGAAAGCCCTGGCAATTCTTCGTTGATAACCCTGGATGTGATACAGTACTTTCAACCTTCTCTCGTCAAACAGTATGAGTTCTTCGAATCTGCTCTGCTGCCAATCCGCCTCAGCAATCTGGCACTCAACCATTACCCGCAATGACGGAACCTCAACTTTGATAGGCAGAACAGCCTCCTTCCCATAGACCAAGGAATATGGAGTTGCCCCAGTAGAAGTTCGAATTGAAGCTCGGTAGCGCCAAAGAGCAGATGGCAGCTTATCTGGCCAGTCCGTGTAGGTTTCTACCATCTTCTGCAGAATGTGTTTGATGTTCTTGTTAGCGGCCTCAACAGCTCCGTTGGTTTGCAGCCGATATGTGGATGACTTATAAAAAGCCACGTTGTACTTCTCTAACAAGTCGATCACCTCCTTCTTGAAGTGGGAACCATTATCCGAAATAATCTCATTCATGACCCCATAGTGACAGATAATGTTGTTCCTGATGAACTTAGCAACATGCGATGCCTTCAGCACTGCGTAGGATTGGGCCTCGACCCACTTTGTGAAGTAGTCTATCGCTACCAGAATGTACTCATGCCCGTTCGACCCCTTCGGAGTGACTGCTCCAATCACATCAATCCCCCAGACTGAAAATGGCCATGGTAAAGTCATGTTGTACAGCTTCGACGGCGGAATGTTCATGCGATTTGCATGGATTTGACATTTGTAGCATCATCGAATAAAGCCAATACAATCCTCCTCCATGGTTGACCAATAATAACCCTGTCTGAGAATCTTCCGCGCTAGCATTACCCCGCTCATGTGCGCTCTGCACTCTCCTCCATGGATGGCCTCTATCAGGCGCTTGGACTCTTCAGCATCAACACACAGTTTGTGCATCCCCAGATGACCTCGCTTGTACAGTTTACCCCCACAGATGATGAACTGAGCAGCCATTCTTCGAATTTCCCTCTTATCTTTGGCGTTTGCCCCTGGTGGATAAGCCTCATTTTCCAAGAAGTTCCAAATATCATAATACTAGGGGTTCTTATCTTGTACCTCATCTATGACAGTAATCAGCTCGTAGGCTGGTACGAATTTCTGTTCAATGATGATTGGACGCATCCGAACTCCGAAAGGGATGTCTATCATAGAAGATAGAGTTGCTAATGAATCGGCGAACCTGTTGTTCTCTCTTAACAGATGAGCGAAGTTCAGTTTTTCAAACCGAGGAATCAGAACGTCCAAGGCCTGGTGATAGATCTTCATCTTTTCTTCTTTAACTTTCCAATCTCCTTTAGCTTGAGATACAACAAGGTTCGAGTCCCTAATGACGTCCAACCATTTTGCCCCTAGTTCCAGGGCAGCTTCCAGTCCAGCGATACATCCCTCATACTCTGCCTCATTGTTCAATACCTTGAACAAGAGCTTGAAAGCTAAGGGTATGCGGGAATTGTCGAGTGCTATTAGCAACACCCCTATCCCATACCCCGTACTGATTTGACGCTCCGTCAAAGTACATAGTCCAAGTTTCTTCTTCAACATGCAGAATGGCCTCGTCCGGGAACAGATATTCTATTACTTCGTCCCCTTTCACTGGGTGATCAGCTAGGAACTCCGCTACCGCTCTCCCTTTCACTGACTTGCGCGTCATGTACTTCAAATCAAATTCGGAGAGAAGAAACAACCAACGGGCTAGCCTACCCGTAAGTGCCGATTTCTCGAAGAGACATTTGATAGGATCTAATCTCGAAACCAGTATTACAAAGTGAGCTAACAGGTAGTGCCTTAACTTCCTGGTAGTCCATACGAAGGCCAAACAAGCCTTTTCCAACGGCGTGTAGCGGGTCTCGTATTCCAGCATTTTCTTGCTCAGGTAGTAGATAGCCTTCTCCACTTTGTCCTCAGACTTCTGTGCAAGCATGCAACCCATTGTCGTTTCGGTTACTGACAGATACAATATCAACGGTTTCCCCGGCTCCGGCAGTGACAACACAGGTGGGTTTTGTAAATATTGCTTGATCTGCTCAAAAGCAACTTGGCATCGGTCATCCCACTAGAATTTCTTTCCTTTCTTCAGGAGACCAAACAGTGATTCACAAGTCAAGGTTAATTTTGCAATAAACCGTCTTATGAATTGCACTTTACCCAGAAAGCCTCGCACCTCCTTTTCAGTCCTTGGTGGTGGCATTTCTAAGATGGCCTTAATCTTAGAAGGGTCGACTTCGATACCCCTTTATGTGATCAAGAACCCCAGCATTTTCCCTGTTGTAACACCAAAAGTACATTTTTGAGGATTCAGCCTTAACCGATACTCTCTGATCCGTTGGGAAAATTTCTTCAAGGCGGTGTAGTAGCCCTCTCTTTCCTTGGACTTGACAATCATGTCGTCCACGTACACCTCAACCTCTTTATGGATCATATCGTGCAAGATCGTGGTCGCGGCCCGCTGATATGTAGCCCCAGCATTCTTCAAACCGAATGGCATCACCCTATAACAGTAAGTTCCCCACAGGGTAGTGAAAGGAATTTTCTCCCTGTCTTCAGGTGCTATCAAAATCTTACTGTAGCCTAAAAACCCATCCATGAACGAGAGCAGCGCATGCCCAGCAGTGAAATCCACTAATTCGTCGATATGCAGCAGAGGAAAGTCGTCCTTCGGACTGGCTTTGTTCAGATCTCTGAAGTCCACACATACCCGAATTCTGCTGTCCTTCTTCGGCACCGGAATTATATTGGCCAGCCAAGTTGGATACTCAGATACTAACAGGAAACTTACGTCGATCTGCTTGGTGACCTCTTCTTTGATTTTCAAGGCCCAATCTGGGCGGATCCTTCGGAGCTTCTGCTTAACAGGTCGGGCCTCTGGGTCAAGAGGAATCCAGTGCTGTACAATCTTAGGATCGATTCCAGGCATGTCTTCGTAGGACCACACAAAAACATCTTTGAAATCTTTTAATAAAGTGACTAAGCGCTCGCGTTCCTCAGAAGACAACATAGACCCGATCTGGACCAGCCGTGGATCCTTCTCAATACCAACGTTAATTGAGGTGATTTCATCAACCAAAGGTTTTATAAACCTCTCCTGATCTTGATCAATCAAACGTTTCAAAACCGGAGGAATTTCTTCCTCGTCATTTTCATCAAAATTTTGAAAATCCTAATTAATGCAATAAACTAAAGGCACAGAAAAATACTCATAAGCCACAGTTGTATAATTCTCATTAACAACATCCAGTCCGTCTAATCCTTCGGTTACAACAGACTCAAAGGAAAAAGAAAAAGACGACCTGGACAGGACAGTGACATTCGAGTTATCACCCCCAGGAATACCTGACTCTGACTCAGAAGAACTGGAATCTGATTCCGACTCCACAGACTCCATGGAATCAAATTTCGGTTCGCTACCTAATCCAGAACTGTTCGACAAAAAGCCCTCCTCGTATTGCCAGACAAGGGAGGGTGCGATGGATGCGTCGAGAATGCCAAAAAATAGGCCCACAGTCGCTTGATCCCCGATCATGGAAATTGAGAAGTTATCCCCCAAGCACTCCGGTACGATTTGAGGATCTGAGAGGAGACAAGCCAACGCTACCCCCATCTCAATTTTTGTGCTCTCGGAATCTTCGTCCTTGCACTGCTCAGCCTCAGCTGGTGGGTATGTCTGCTTTTCGGCAACTTCATCCCCTGACAACTGAAGGTCGAAAAAGATTTCGAAGCCGGGCAAGCGCCGCTTCTCCGAATTCAGCCATGGTTTTGGAAAGCCGCAGTATGGGAAATCCTCCCCCTCCCAGACGAAGCGTGCGTTCAGGGTCCCCTGGATAGGCCTGTGCACTAACTCATAGTGCTTCCCGGCTTGTTTAGCTCTGGCTCTTCCAGCCATCTCTCTTCCTTTCCTCACCCAATCCTCCTTGGTAGGAAAGTAACCTAAGCCAAAGGTATATGGGTTATGCGGCACTTCGGCCGATGCTGCGACACCCTTTCGGCCACTTCATCCTAATCCCATTCCGGGCATGTATTGAAGCTTGTTCATGAGGTAGACAAATTATGCATTGACGTATAGCCCCTGATCAACTGCTAGCATATTCTGTACAACCCGAGCCTCAGCTAGGGTGAATCCTGACATAAATACATCCTCCGCCCGCGCCATGCTCAATCTCCAAAACTGGTGTAGAAACCTCTAGCGGCGAATGTATTGAAGAATTTCCAAAAATAATTGCCACCCCCTTCCTGTGGGGGTACTTCAGCATCTGGTGTAAGGTGGAAGAGACAGCCTTCACTTGGTGCAGCCACAACCACCCAAGGAGTAGATTGAAGGTGGCTAGAACGTCCAAGACATGGAACTCAATGTCCTGTTGCCCCGGTCCAACCTAAGTCTTAATCTGTACGGTCCTCATCACCTCCCGGTTGGTATTATCATAGGCCCGTATTACCTGGGCTGTAGGCACGAAATCTGCGGGCTTCAACACAATAGCATACGCCGTTCTCGACGGACATACATTGATTGCAGATCCTGTGTCAACCAGGACCACCGGTATCCATTTCTCTCTACACTCCACAGAGATATAGAGCGGCTTGTTATGATCAGAGCCCTCAGGCGGTAGTTCTTTGTCGGTGAAGGTCAAGGTCGGGGAAACTCCTCCCGGGAAAACCAACCCTACCAACTGCTCAGGAGTTGTATCAATTGAAAGCTTGGCCCTATCCATGGCTGTAAGGACGGCTTGTCTATGAACCCTCGAGGCCATAAGCAGTCCCCAGATGGAGATGTCTGCTTGAATCTTCTTTAACTGTTTCAGTACAGCCTCCTCCTCTAGCAGCTTTTCTTTCTGCCTCTCTACTTCTTTATCCTTCCCGGACACCTCCGGCTGGTCCAAGTATGGGGGCTTGAAGTACCGCCCACTTCGGGTCATATGATCGACCTCCTCAATATACCAGGTGTCATCTGGTTGGTTCTGCCCCTAGTTCTCATCAGTATAGGCAAGACGTAAGTTGTCGTCTTCTCACCACATCCCATCGGCAACTGACAGACAGCTGTCCGGTTCCGTTGTAGCTGTTCTTGTGCTCACAGCACATTCTGTCCCCGCAAGGGCCTTGGCTTTTCTAGCCCTGTCTTCATTCTCGATTCTCTCTTATTCAAAATGCCTCAGCGTATCTTCTTGCCCTGTGTCCGCTGCACACAAACTGCCCAAGTTCCAAGAAAAATTCTTCACACCGGTGTTCTCCGGCGATTCTTCCTTGTTCTCGGCCATTTCGGCCACTGTAGATGTTCTAGTTTTTGACTGCCCCTGCCTCGGCTGAGACTCTTCAATAACATCCGGCTCGTCACTAAGCCACCCTGTAGCACCTATTGCTCTATTCTAGTCAAACCAGTTGACGCTCACATCCCCCAAGTCCTGTTCATCAAAGAACTATAGGTTGTTGATATCCTCCTCAAGGTTGGCTAGATCATCGAGCCCCTGACTCGATCCATCTTCTCAGACCACATTAACCTCTGCCCCAGTTGGCAACTCTACCATCGGCTTTGCCTGATCTGTTGACACAATATAACCACACGGGTTGTATGTTTCCTCAGTAAAGCTCCCAGATCCCTTAGGTTCTGAACCAACATTCCCATTCTCATCCAAGGTCACCCTAGCTTTGTCTTCGACGATCACCACCACTGACTTGGACTGGGTTAGGGAGGTGCTCATCATGCACAAGTCCGTGCTTTCTAGGATGAACACCTCAGGCTTGGGTAGGTGGGAGGGTGTGATGTATATGCTTGGGTCATATGGAATGGCCGCGGTTTGAATCAGGTTTATTTGCCTAGGTGGAGAAGGGGGGTTGTTATGTGGTGGAAGGGGGTTTGTGGTGACGTTTGGTTTGTCATGAGGTGTAATCACCTTGTTGTCAATGAGATCCTAGATCTCATGACGCAGTCTGAAGCAAAAGTCAGTGTCGTGACCTTGCTTTGATGGAAAGCACAGTATTTAATTGGGTCATGCTTTGGAGGGAGAGGATCAGGTAAAGGTCGTTGTTCTAACGGTTTGAGATGTCCTTTCCTGAGTAAGACCCCTAGAGCTTTAGACAAAGGCATATAAAGTGGGGTAAAAACCCTCTTGCTTCAGGGTGGATAATTTGCTGGTTAAGAGTTGGTTCTAGATGTACCAGTGAAAGGTGTGGTTGTTTTTGGGGTGGTGGTGGTGACCATGCCCACATTAGAAGTTCTTGCGGCTGCACTACTGCTGGTAGCTACATTCGAACCGCGTGAAAATGCCCTCTTGGGTTGATCCTTCTCTTGGTCAATCAGACCTTGCTTCATAGCATCCTCAATCTGTACCCCAATCTCATGTAAGTCAGCAAAGGTAGGAAGGGGTAAGACTATCATTCTCTGCATCAGCTTGGGCTACAGGTTGCGCACAACCATCCTTATTTGATCCTTTTCGAGTGGCCGAGTTGTCATCATGGAGGCCTTAGTCCTCCATCGAGTGACAAAATCAGAAAAGCCCTCTTTCAGCTCTTGCCTGGTCGCCTCGAGATCACGAGTCGTGACCTCGATCTAGGTGTTGTATGAATATTGGGAGACGAAGGCCTCAACCATCTCTTCCCAACTCCTCTTTACTGAGTCCTCCAGTTTGGCATACCATATGGCCGCAATACCCGACAGGGTCTGGCCACAATACCCGACAGGGTCTGGCCGAAAAATGAAAGCTTTTGCAATCTAGAGAGGCCCATTGGCCATAGGATATCCAAGAACAACCGCAGATGTACCATAGGATCTCCAGAACCATCAAAATGGTCTATATGTGGCATCTTGAACCGGTTCGGCAATGTCACTGCTGAATCGGTGTAACCATCCTCTATGTCCAAGATCGAGTTGACTCCCTAGGCCCGCTTGAATAGCTTTTCAAGCTTGCTCACTTTCAGTGCTGTTAGATCAACCTCAAATTCAAACCGTGTGTCCACAAGATTAGCCGGTGCTTTAGACAGCTGAGGTAGGATTGGGGGTGGGACTGGCCCCGTTGGCACGTCCGTATTCTCCTGGACGTTTGCAATTTTCCCGAGTGTTGGAACTCTAGGTGGGGGTGGGGGTGGGGGTGGATGCAGATGCTCCGGCTTGTTGTGGTTGCTGCTGTTGTTGAAGCCTGGCAATCAGTTATGCCTGTTGAGCCACAACCTCTGCCTGACAAGTGGTGACCTCTGTCTAGCGGGTAGCATCCCGCTGCATGGCTTGTATGGTCTCTTGGAGTTGACGCATCATCTCTTCCATATTGACTGTAAAGTGCTGATCTGACTGAACAGGTGTATATTCTCTTTCTGTGGTAGGAACAGAAATCTCAGCCCAACTGCGCACAGGTGGGGTAGACAATGACCACTGATCTGGTAACCGCTGTACTGGTGACGTGTGCCTGGACGACCTCCGTCTCGTAACCTGGGGTAATGACACAAACACTGGTTGTCCGTCAACTAGATCCTCAGATCGGGAAAGCCTTCTACCTCTAGTCTAGAGTGCTCGAGGGTTATCTGCCTTTTCAGAAGTAATGATGCAATACTACCTTGCAAAAAGATAAATAAAGCAAAAAAGAAACAACAATCAGAAAATAGACAGCTGTAGACACCCCATTTTTGACCGACCTTAAGACTCAGACGTCATCGATTGAGCGCTCGGTGATTGCGCATGTTGTGCTCGTTCTAAGGTTTCAGAGTCTCGGCTGAAAGCCTTACCTCCGGGCCTCGGACCCCTTTTGTGTTTTGCCTCGGTTTGCGAACCAAATTCTGTTCTCTTCCCAAAGGGAGGGAGAGGTCTCGTAGACCATCTCTCAGTGGCTGTAGGCTACTTTTCGTGGTTGTAGACCACTGTTCCCGTTTGGAGACCAGTTTCCGATTTTCAGAGCCGTCAGCCGTGCGCCTCGGTTCGGGACCGCTTAACTTTCTCCGTTTGCTCTGGTTTTTGGCACACACCTTGTTTCCTCTCTCTAGAGGGACACTGTGGCCTGGGAGACCACCTTCGTGGTCGCACGCCACTTTCGGTGCTTAACAGTCAGTTTTCAGGGCACCCGGCTGCGCGTTTTGGCCCCCGAACCCTCGTTTTGCATCTGTCTTGGTTCATTTTTGGCATAGGCCCTATTTTCATTGTTTGGAAGGTGGTACAAGGGTGGGAGACCACCTTTTCTCCTTGGAGACCACCTTTCCCCGGTCGGCCGATTTTCTTGTCAGGTAAGTGGTCTCCCTCACTTTTGGGCCACAATTACTGGTCTCCTACCACACCACTTGCTTGCTTTGAGTGTGGAGACCACCCTAGGAGCCAACCAACCACCTGAACCTTTTGACCCTGGTCGGCCGACCAGGGGGAGTGGTCGGCTGACCACCTGAACTGGTCGGCCAGCTTTCTCCTTTTCTGTCTCACTGAGTTGGTGCCAGCTATGCAACCTGGAAGCCACAGATTGCATCCTCTATACACGTGTATGGAGGATGTTTAACCTTGGTTTTAAGCTTCTTGGAGAAGCTTTAAGCCCTCTTGTCTATAAAGGGAAGGCTCCTCTTCCCTTGCAAGGGTTCAGAAAATTGTTTAAGGCTTATGCATACACTTCCCTCTATATCTCTCTATCTTGTGTCCAAAAGTCCATAGTTCTTGCATATTCCCACTACACCTCTTAGCCTAACACCTCCAACACTAACCTAAACTCCTTGGAAGGTCTTGAGAGGTCCTAAGGTCTGAGTTTTTGGCCTCAAAGCTACTGGAGTTGCTGAGTTTCAAGGGTAACACTTCTTTCCCTCTTTTGGTCTTTATTTTGCTTCATCTCTTAGCCTAGTTTGCAAGCATATTTGGGCTTTGTCGTAAACTAAAAAAAGTCTTATTTTGAAGTCCTTTACATGTTTGTTTAAGGTCATTTTTCTGTTGGGGGTCATCTACCCCCTTACATGCTTATTTTCATCTTGTTTTGAGCCATGCACCTAAACCTTTGCATTGAGCTTTGTTCAGTGGATTTTCAGTGGCTAGAATACTATTTTGAGAGCCAAAATCAGAGAGGGGTGACCCTCTCACCCCTTGTCTTATTTTCTAGCATATTTGGCCTAACAAGGGAGCCCATGTGTGCATGCTTCCAAGCCATGTTTCAGGCCATTTTTGGTGAGTTTCAGGACCTGTATGAGCTCTGTCCAGAGCTATTTTTTCCATATTAGGTATCCCTCTTGCATGTGTAGAATAACCCTCTTCATAGCATATCAAAGGAGCCTATACTTGCATGCTTCCTAGCCTCATTTCAGGCCCTTTTCAGTGAGTTTTAGGGCCTTCATAACCTCTGTCCAGAGGTGGTTTTGTCATATTAGGTATCCATCTTGCATGTGTAGAACAACCCTCTTCTTGGCCTATCAAAGGAGCATCTCATCCTTGCATGCATAGACCATGTTTCAGTGAGTTTTGGGGCTTTATTTGGCATGTCATACCTTTGAATTTTGCTGGTTTAGTGGCCTCTTGAATGCTTAATATACTTGTAGTGTAAACCCTCTTCACTAGCTTGTATTGCATGTTGTCTTGGCCCTTGATTCTAGCACTTTTTGGCCATGCCTTAACCTGATTTTGTGCATATTTTGGACTGCCTTAGCTCTATTTTTGTGCCTCATGGTCGAATGATGCATGTTATGCATGGTTGTAGTTCAATATCCATGCCTAGCCTTGAGTTTTGTAGCCTCTTCATGCTTGAATAGAGGTTTTTGCATGTCTTGGCATCATTGTGCATGTTATTTTAGACCTCATACTTGTGTCATGTTCCCATGTTTTCCACTCCTTAAGTGCATTTGAGAGTCGTACTTGTATGCCTCGTTTTTGGACCATTGCATGAGCTTCATTTCCATGCCTATCGAGCCATCATTTGAGACCATTTTCCCCTTTGTCTTCAACCTGCCTAGGGTCTGTTTGGGGCTGGTTTTTCCATTTGAGCATCGCTTTGCATACCTCTAGTGTAATCCACTTCACTAGTTTCGGTATTTGAGCCACCTAGCATGCATTGTGTGAGGTGTTTGCATGATTCGGGACCCTTTCATATGTCATTTTAGAGCTAGAAAATGTGTTGTTGTATACTATATTACATGCTTGCCATGCCTTGGTAGAGTTGCACTTGGTGCCCTAGTTTTGGTCCCTTGCATTTGGGCATATTTGCATGAGTGTTGTTGCTTCATTTCATCATGTTTGGCCACTGATTTGGGTGTGGCTGAGGTCCACTCATATTGGTTTAAGTCCATCTTGTATTGTGTATGCCATATTATGTCATGTGCATTGAGTATGCCATTGATAGTTCACAGCATTGCGCACGCTAGTTGCACATTTGCATGTCACTCCTTGCATGTTTGCGTGTCTTAGTTGCATTTCGTTTAGGATTGCATGCTAGTTGTTGCATTGTGTTTGCATGCCATGCCATTCTAGTTGTTGCATAGTGTTTGGAGTAGGGTTTAGTCTAAACACGAGAAACGAGGGACGTTTCGTACTCAAAGTGACGAAACGTGCTTCAATTCCCGATCGCCGACACTCTTGACTATCCATGATAGATTTGTTGGCTTTAGGTGTCCATTTGTGCATTCATTTCACATTGAGTCGTGCAATTCGACTCCTTGGCCATCATGCATCGAGATACGTGATTGGTGGCACGAGGGTCGAGGACTACACTCCCTAGAGCTCATGCAATGACGGGGAGAGTGATTGTGCATACACAGGTTGAAAATACTTTGCCATGCCCCTTTCTTGCTCTCTGTTGTAGCAAACCAGAAGCCAGCAGCAAAAACTGGTCAGCAGTATCCCTACAAGTTCCTATGGAGTTGTGTACAATGTTCCGGGGTCAATTGTAAACAGAGGCAAATTGGGACATCGCGATGGATTTCCCGACAAGGCGACTTGAGCATGCATGCATTCCTTATCATTCAAGACCGAGCTGAGGCAGTCCATTTCATATGTTTTGCATGCTAGCTTATTTATTTTAGTTAATTTGTTAATTAATTAGGGTTGTGTAATAATTAGCCGTAATTCGTTATTCATTCGGTTGTGTATTATTTATTCAGACCCTCTGCGAGAAGGCAATGTTGTAATAAGTGTGCGTGTGTGATGTATGTCTTCCAACCCCACGTCTTTCTCCCTTTTATTTACTAGCTTATGATGGTTAATTTTAGGGCACGTTTCAATTAGCATACTTATGCTCGCATGTTTGCATCCATTCATCTGTCTTGCATGCACCGGGCTCAGCGCATCATACTAACTGCATTGTATTTCAATTCCGAGTTGAATACGTGTATCAATTGTTGCATTTCATATGCCATTTTAGAATAGCCAAGCCTATCTTAATTGCATTTTTGCATGTGTTGCATTACGCAATTCAGTATAGTTAGAATTCATGCATGTTTTCTAATTAGCTTCTTTCTTTGGCTTGGAGTACTCGGTAAGTACTTATGCTTTAGCATCCTTGCATGCATGTGAGTGACTGCCATGGTAGCATGCTTACCATGAGGCTATTTGCTTATGTGATATAACTGCCTGAATGCTTGTGAGTGAAGGTTGGGTTATTTGAATTGGAACAATTGACCAATTGAGAGTTTTAAGCCCACTTGAGAGTGGCAAAATCATGTTTTCTTAAAGCCCACTTGAGGGTGGCAAATCCACGTCTTAGCCTACTTGCGAGTAGCACCATCAAACCATTTTCAAATAAACAAACATGAAATGTTTTGTTCCAACTCAAACGATCCAGTCTATACTTGTATGTTGTGTGCATCACATAGTAATTCTAGGCTAATAACCGGAATAAGAGCACATAATGTTTTCAAAACTCGATATCATGTTTAGTAGTGGCCGATCTTTGATCGGGCGAGCGGGGGTGCTCATGAAATGACCTTCCCCAATCGTACCCAAGTTCTCGAGCTGAGGCAACTTTGGTGATGACGGACACGTGGCCTTAGGCACGAGTCAGGGTTTCCTAAATGACCCAAAAATAAAATATTTAGGTGGCGACTCTGTATCTGGCAAAGCAGTCCATGTTTGGCACTTCTTTCTAAAAATCAGTTTTTCAAAACGATTTGCCGAATTTGGACTCTTTGGTGATTTATCAATCTCGCACTGCACTATGCAAGATCAGATTAAGAACCGTGACATTGAGTCCAAACTGTAGTGAGCCCAATGAACAAAACAGGATTCTCCCGGGACGTTCGGGCGCGTCTACAACAACATTTCGGCTTAGATAATGACAACACACAGTTTATAAATCGTAAGCTAGAAAAACTGCACTCAGCACTGATCTCTGCCCCCAAATCACTGCCTCAAATCTGATACCCCCAAATACTGATGTCCTCAGACTGATACCCAGACTTGCAAACCGATACATGCATTCCTGTAGAGACACACTCTAAAAGCACATAGCAAGCAAGTGAGAGCCAAAACACCCCTATGGAGGGGTAGGGTTTCCCTGTCCTGTCTTGTCAGGAGCTAGGGTTTCACTATGCACGCATGCAGTTTCAAACAACCTACATTCGGGTAAGCAACCTGTCCTAGTTTAGAATGGTCACTATGGCTTCCGATATGCAACTAGGTTGAATGGTCAAAAAGGGTGCCTCGGTGAAAACCGAGGTTTGTGTTCCCATCGTGGCAGAGCCCGTAACCGGTCAGCCTTATGGCACGCTTTTCCAAGCAAGCCTCCGGCAAACCATTCAGGAATAGCAGATGGCAAACACGGTGTCCTAGGCGTACCAATGCAAATGCAATGCAAACAAACACATAAGTGTAAACAAAACAACATATCATGATGTTCGAGTCAAGTTCTCTAAATCCCAAGCAGAGTCACCAAAAACTGTAGACCGCCCAAACTTCCTCCGTGCGCCCCCCTTTTCGGAGAGACCGCGAATTGGGTTCATAGCTATTATAGTTCAGACTCCTATCACGGTTCTGAGTCTAATCTCACAAAGTGCAATGTAAGACTAATAAATCACCAAAGAGTCTAAATCCGGCAAATCGTTTTGGAAAACTAATTTTAATCAAAAAGCGCCAAACATGGACTGCTTTGCCAGATTATAGAGTCGCCACCTAAATATTTTATTTTGGAGAAATTTAGGAAACCCTGACTCGTGCCAAAGGCCACATGTCCGTCATCACCAAAGCTGCCTCGGCTCGGGAACTTGAGTACGAGAGGGGAAGGTCCTGAAATGAGCACCCCCGCTCACCCGATCAAAGGATCAGCCTCTACTAACATGATATGTTGTTTTGAAAACACATGTGTTCTTATTCTGATTTATTAGCTAACTTACTATGTGATGCGCACAGCATACAAATATAGACTAAATCACTCGATTTGGAACAAAACATCTCATGTTTGTTTGTCAAAAATTGTTTGAAAGTGCTACTCACAAGTAGGCTAAAGCGTGGATTTGCCACCCTTAAGTGGACTTAAAACAACATGATTTGCCACTCCGCAAAGTGGGCTTAAAACTCACATTTGATAAATTGTTCCAATTCAAGCAATAAGGCCTTGACCCACAAGCATTCATGCAGTTATAGCAATTAAGCAAATAGCCTCATGGCAAACATGCTGTCATAGAAACACTCACACTCATGCAAGGATGCTAAAGCGAAAACACTTACAGTATACTCCAAGCCAAAACAGAAAACTAGTTAGAAAACCATGCATGCTTCTAACTATACAAAAATGCCTAATGCAACACATGCAAAATGCAACTAAATAGGCTTGGCTATCTAAGATGGCATATGAATGCAACACTTGATAACATGTATTCAAATAGGTATTGAAATACAATGCAGTTTGAATGATACTCCGAGCCCGATGCATGCAAGACAAATGAATGATGCAAACATGCAAACATAAGGATGCTAATCAAAACATGCCCTAAAACTAACCATCGAAAGCTGATAAGTAAAAGGGAGAAAGAAGTGGGGTTGGAAGACATGCACACACACACGCACCTTTATTACAACAATATGCCCTCTCGAAGGAGGGTCCGAAATGAAAGAGAGCTAACTAGCTACGCTAATTAAGCTAACCATTACAAACCAACTAATTAACTAACTATTCTAGCTAATTAATTACAAACCAAATGAAATTGAATAACTAGCTAATCTAAGTTAATTAGAATATTACAAAGATGAATTGAATCAGCTAAACACATTAACTAATTAATTACAAAATGGCCTCGGGAGAGGGAGATATGCATGCTCGGTTTGCTTCGCTCGGAAATGCATTGCCTTGCCATAAGTTGTCTTCGTTTGCACTTGCGGTGACCTCAGAGCATCAAACACACTTTCAGGTTGCATCTACCCCAAAACAGGAACATTTTGGAAAATTTTGCTGCATGTGGCCGGCCGGCCACCTCAACTGGCCAGCCGGCCGGCCAGTACAAGTGGTCGGCAGGCTAGTGCAAGTGGCCGGCCAGCCCCTTTTTCTTCCAGAATCCCAACTTTACTGCAACAGAGATCAACAAAGGCATAGCAATGCATTTGCAAGGAAATGTGTGTGCAACTACTCTCCTTATCATTTCTCAAGCTCAAAGGGGCATAGTACTCGGCTCCCAAGCCACCAGTCACGCATCTCAATGCATGATGGCCAAAGAGCCAAGCTTGCACAATGTTATTGAATGCACAAACAAGACTCGAAGTGTTGTCACCCTATCATGCATGATCAAGGGTGACAACGACCAAGAAACACAACACGTTTCATCACTTTGAGTATGAAACGTGCCACATTCCTTGTGTTTGGATTAACGTCCGATCCAAACACAATGCAATGCAAACAACATGCTTATCTTTCAATGCTAAAGTGGCATGCACAAGACTCTATCATGTAATGCAATGCAAGCAAGACATGTTAAGGGGCCAAGAGCATTAAAGCTAGTAAAGAGCATTACATAAGAGGCATGCACTATCAATCTCAAATGGTCAAACCAGCTATGGATAGACCTTATGCATGCCAAAATGGTGGCCAAAATGCTCTAAAATGATAGCATGGAAGGCAAGAAAATGATGTGCATGCATTGGCTCATCAACAAGGCATGAAGCACAACTCTTAAACACAATTAAAGAGTGATATACATGAGAGCATGATAGAGGTATGAGCACTGAAATTACATGTCAAGTGACGACATATCATGCAAACATCACAAGTATAGCATGCTAGAGGGCTTAAAACATTAAAGCTAGCGAAGTACACAACACTAGGACTATGTAATGCAATGCTCAATGGACTAAACCAGCCCTAAACAGACCTCATGCATGCCAAGACAAAGGCTAAAATATGTTGAAACGGTAGCCCAAAAGCTTAGACAAGCAGGCATACGTATTGGCTCATAAGCAAGGCATAAGGCGCGACTCTCAAAAGCTATGAAAGAGTCGAACATGTGAGAGTATGACTACACCATATACACTGAAATCATGTGAGAAATGAGTGTAAAGCATGCAAACAGCCCAAGTAAAGCATGCCAGAGACTTGACACACAAAGCTAGTCAAAACCACTTATACTACAACCATACAAGGCAAGCCTCACATGGCCAAGACCACCCAAAATAGAGCTAAGGCATGCTAAAACAATGGCAAATAAATGTTGAGATGGAGTTAACACAAGCTAGGATGGGAGGCATAAAGCATGATGCATGTTAGGCCAACAAGTAGGATTGCACTACAAGTGCAAAAACCAAGCAAGAGGTGACCCCACCAATCAAAATCAGAGTTAAAGCATATTAAATAAAGGCCAAAAACATGTTGGAGTGGAGCATACACATGCTAGAATGAGAGGCATGAAGCATGAAGCATATTAGGCCAACAAGTAGGATTGCACTACAAGTGTAAGATGCAAGAAACCAATGACCAAACCAACCAAAAACAGAGTCATGGCAGGTCCAAAAATTCACAAAATCATGCTTGGACTAAGCTTCAAAAAAAGAGAAACACATGCTCATGTATTAGGCCACCAATACTAGCAAACAAGAATACAAGGAGAGGGGATCACCCTCTCTTATTTTGGACCACAAGAACAACTTTTTACCACTGAAATTCCTCTAAGTTTCAGTGGTTAAAAGGCCAAGCAAAGGTCAACACAAAAGCTTAGAGAGTTGGCTCAAGAGGCTTAACAAGCCAAAAGAGCAAAAGAGGGGGGACCACCCCCCTAACCCCACAAGGTTCAAACCAACATTATAAAGCCTTAAAATCAGAGTTATTGAGAGGCTAAAATCAGCCTCAAAGTAGCATGCATAGGTGGTATAACACTTAATCAAAACAAAGCCTTAAAAGGAGTATATGCTTACCCTTGAAGAACAATGGCAAGACAGCAACTTCAACAACAATTTTACACCAAAACCAATGCTAGGACCTCAAAACAAGCTCCAATGGACTTCAGCTCCAAAGTGAAGGTGCTTAACTAGGTGTCTTAGTGCAAAAGTGTGAAGAAAACTCACTTTTAGACTCAATATAGCACAAATATAGATAGAGAGGGATATTTTAGCTCTAAAAATTCTGAACCCTCAATTAAGGGGAGGAAGCTCCCCTTATATAGAGCGCACAAGCCAAAAGGCTTGCTCCATCCCTCCATACGCGTGTATGGAGGATGAGTTCAGTGAGCCACAGCTGGCTCAAAAGATCTGAAAATATCTAAAAAGGAGAAAAAGTGGCTACCGACCAGTTAAGGTGGCCGGCCGGCCACCTCCCCTAGCCAGTCGACCACTCCAAGTGGCCTACAAGGGAGAAAAGTGGCCGGCAGATGCCAAAAGTGGCCGGCAGCCCTTCCCCTCCCTCAGGCAAAGGGGAAACAAGGTTTGGCCCAAAAACCAAGGCCAAAACACAAAGTGTTAAGAGGCTCAAAGACAAGGCACTCAGCCGAGACCTTCGGGCGCTCGAAACAAGCACAAACATACGCAATCATCGCGTGCACAAACGATGACGTCTGAGTCTTAAGGTCAGTAAAAAATGGGGTGTCTACAATATGTTTGTACTGTGCCCCTCCTTATCATATCAAAACATTAAAGGAGTGGCACTCTTGGATCCAAAATCACCAATCAAGCATTTTCAATGCAGGATGACCAAAGATCCGAGTTGTACACTTTTAATAAATGCACAAAAACAAGACTTTAGACCACTACCTTGTCATGAATGATCAAAGGCAATGGAGACAAAAGAGATTGGCTCATTTCATCATTTTGAGTATGAAATGCTCCAATCTACCTTGTGCTCAATATAACGTCCAATTGAACACATGCGATGCAAACACAACATGCTTATCTTGTTCATGTTTTACTTGTCATGTTTTATTTACTCATTTTACATTACGAAATCATTCTTTAACCGGTTAAGTCCAAGGTGATTGTCCTCTAATGAGAGAGGGGTCAACCAAAGGATGATTTAAGACATGAGAGAGATCATGCCTTTGGTTAGTAGAAACCCTCAAAAGAGGATTAAAACCATTGAGCACATGCTCTATCTCAAGCTTAAACACAACCTTAAGGTTAACCAACCCTCAAAACAAATGGAAAAGTGAAGAAATGAGGGAGGTTGTAGATATTTCAGTGCTGAAATGGCATGAAAAATGATACTACAACATGCAAGCAACTTATGCACAACATGTTCAAAAGCCAAAAACACTAAACTAATGAAGAGCACTACACTATAGCCATGCAATATAAAGCTCAACTGACCATACCAGCTCAGAACAGAGTTAAAATATGCCAAAATAGTGGCTAAAACTTGCTGAGATTAAGGCACAAAAGGCTAGAAAAACATGCTCACATGTTTGGCTACAAACAAGACTCAAGAGCAACTCTAAAAAGCAATGAAAGAGTGAAGCAAATGAGCATGTGACAGAGCTATGAACACTAAAATTACATGTAAAAAGACACTTCAACATGCAAACATCTCAAGCAAATCAAGTTTAGAGGCCTAAAATGCCAAGCTAGTGAAGCCATTTGCACTACAACCATGCAAGACAAGGCTCATATGACCAAGACAGCCCAAAACAAAGTTAAATCATGCCAAATCAGTAGCTAAAACATGTTGAGATCAAGTCACAAAAAGGTAGAAAAACATGCTCACATGTTAGGCTATCTACACTTGCAAACAAAACACAAGGAGGGGAGGCCACCCCCTCCTATTTTGGACCTCAAAACAAAGTTTTTACCACTGAAAATCCCCTGGAATTCAGTGGATAAAAGAGCCAAAAAAAAGTTGTTTTTAAAAGCTTTGAAAGATGGCACAACACTTTAATAAACAAGCTGCAAAAAGGGTGGACTACCCCTAACTTAAATCAAACCTCAAACCATAAAAAACAAAGATTTTAGAGGTTAAAACCAACCTCAAATAAGCATGCAAAGGTGGTCAAACAAGTATTTAAATTAGGCTTAAAATACAAGTATTCTACCTCTTTGAAGACAAGATGCTCTTTAGGCAACAAAGGCAAGTCAAACCAAGCCAATCTCCTCTTCTAGAGCACAAATAGGACCTCAAGCAACCTCAACACAATGATGATCAATTTTGATCAAGGGCTCACATGCAAGAGTGTAGAGAATTTAGGCTTTAAGGCATAAAATATCAAGAAAGAGAGGATTGTAGACAGAGGGGATTGTAGAGAGAGAGGTTTTAGAGAGAGGCTCCCAAACTTTCTTCCACCCTCCAAATATGAGATATAGGCCATCTATATATACAAAACCATGAGCTTTGGTCGAAAATATCCATTAATGGACAGGTGGAGCAATCTAGAAACAGCTGGAGGTAAATATCTGCAAAAAATCTAATTTTTGACAGTAGTGGCCGGCCGACCATCATTGATGGCTGGCACAAGTCCATTCTTGCCCGGCAAGGATCACTCTTAGACGGCACATGGCTGGAAAATTCCATTCATGGCCGGCACATGGCCAGAAAAGCCCATCCACGGCCAGCAACCTCCACCTCTGGTTGGCCAGAAAAATCTGTTTTTTTTTTTGCCCAACTTCAAATGGGAATATCTCCTTCATCTGGACTCTTTTGTAGGTCATTCTTGAGCCTAAATTGAATCCCTTGAAGTTTTGTTTCCAATGGTGACAGCTTCACATCAAAATTCCAAGTGTGCAAAAAGTTATGCTCATTTTAGTGAAGACTGCCCAGTTTCAATTTAACTGGATTCATGCCTATCTTCTCCTCAGCTAGTTTTCTTTTCTTCTCTCCTCTCCTCTTTTCTTCAACTCCAAACCCCTAAATAAGGTGTTTTAAAGATTTTTTCAAAGATTTCACCTCTCTTTCATTCATTTCCACTTTGTCCTTGCTCAGTTTACCGAAAAGCGCAACATTTAATGAAATGCAAGCCTTGGAACATCGTAGGAACGTTTTCAAAAATATTTTGAAAGAGAGGGTTTTAAGGTCTAAAATTTTGGTCAAAAGGCTTGGTCCAAAAAGGGGTGTGAGGTTTGGGATTTGACGCTCTCTTTGCCAAAGAAATCGAACATTTGCATAGCATAGCCTGCACCATCAAGTAAGCAATCAGTGGCACCCAAGTCTTAAGGGCGGTCAAAAATAGGGTGTCTACAGTCATTATCATCATCAATGTTCAAATCAAGTGATGAAACGTGTTGTGGCCTAGAAGACATATCCGCATTCTCATCATACATTTCCAACTCATAAGAACCTCTTGGCGATGCCTTTAGTAAAACATACCAATTAGATGAATCAGTTTCTCTCGAATAAAATACTTGTTTTGCTTGTGAGGCCAATGTAAAAGGCTCCCTCTCATATTGGTTCTCACCTTGGCGTAGATTAACAAGTGTAAAACCATCTTCAAATCTAACACCATGTCCAATATTTGCCCACTCACACTTGAATATTGGAAGTTGAAATGTATGGAAATCTAAGAAAATTATATCTCTAATCACACCATAATATGCAACGACATCAATAACTTGGGAAGTGTCCTTTGCACTTGCTCTACGCATGGTTGTAGCTTCAATGGAAACGCCACTATTTTGAGTTGACTTCTCTGCTTCCTTTGTGTGGAATCGCTGCCCATTAATTATATATCCATTATAGGACATTGCATGCTTTCTAGGACCATATGCAAGCCATTTTAGTTTGTCCAACTCATTAGTTGATGGGGTATGAAACTGAATCTGTTAAAAAATAAAGGAATAAATTCATATGTTATGTTATCATATTCTTCTAGACAAACTAATTTGAAATAACATGTAACCTTTTCCTTTAACCATGCTGCGAAATTGTTAGCATGTCGCCTCAAAAGTAAGCTTTTATTTTTTTGAAGACCAACGCTCCTGTTTGATTGCTTTAAGTCCTCTAAATGCATCCTGATTGAAACCAAAATGGATAAGTGGTTTATAAGTGATATTAGGTACCAAGTAAATTATGCATTGGAAATTCTATCATACTTACTCCAAATAAGGTTCCACTACGGCTGTATTGAACAACACGCAACGATGTGCAGTTTCTAACAATTCATCACTCAATGCGATTGATGTTCCACCAGAAATTGGATGACCTTCAAGAATCACATCATTATCAAAATCTTGATTGCGGCCTACTTGATAATCTACTTCAATAGTTGTCTTCATATTTTTACTGCAAAATAACATGCACTCATCTGCAAGATAACATTCTACGATGCAGCCTTTAGGTCGTGCAGGATTCCTAACATATCCTTTGAGTATCTTCACATATCTTAAGAAAAATGAACATCATATTAAAATCATACTTCTTGACACATGTCATATTTAATAATCATAAAATAGGTGTTCACCTTTCAAAGGGATACATCCAACGGTATTGGACTGGTCCACATAATCGTGCTTCTCGTCCTATGTGAATCGTTAAATGAATCATGATGTCAAAGAATGAAGGTGGGAAGAACCTTTCAAACATGCATAAGGTTTCAATGACTTCTTCTTCAAGGGCAGCTATTTGTTCTCTATCAAGGACTCGTTGACATATTCTATTGAAGAATGAACACAACCGAAGTATGCATTAATCCTTTCAAAGCTACAGGCAACAATTGTTGCATCAGAACATGACAATCGTGGAATTTCAGGCCTATAATCTTGCATTCCTTCATCGATATACAATTCCCAATATTTGAGCTATACCCATCGAGTAACTTTAGGTCAAATAACCTCTTGTAAAATATTTTCTTTTCAGTCCTTGATAGTGTATGTGCAGCTGCAGGGAGGTACGTTCTAGTCCCACGGTGTTTTGGATGCAAGTCATGTCGTATCCGCATTTCTTGTAAATCCTTACGAGCATTGAGACCATCCTTTGATTTTCCATTGATATCCAACAAGGTGCCAATGATGCTCTCACAAACATTTTTCTCTATGTACATTACATCTAAATTATGACGTAATGTAAGTTCCAGAGAAATCATTATAAAAACGCTTATCAAATTGCTACTATCAAAAACTCAAAAAAATAAAAATAAAAAATTAAATAAGATATATCAAAACAGTCAATAACAATTACCTTCCAATAAGATAATTCAAAAAAAATTGACCTCTTTTTCCATGTTTGAATAGGTTCATTATCTCGCTTTTGCTTCTTCTTTCCACTTTTTCCGTAATCATTCTTCATGTCTTTAATAAAAGCCCAAATGTTGTTGCCAGTCATGATTTTAGGATTTCTTCTCTTTTCTTCCTTACCATCAAACCAAGTTTTTTTCTTTCGAAAAGGGTAAGATGGCGAAAGGAAGCACCTGTGGCCCATGTATGCAAACTTCCTACTAAATGTTAGCCACTGTGAATATGTATTGTTGCCACATATAGGACATGCTATTCTAGCCTTTGTAGTACACCCAGAGAGATTTCCATATGCTGGAAAGTCATTTATTGTCCATAATAAAATTGCCCTCAAATTGAAAACTGTTTTTGTGAAAGCATCATAAATATTCACCCCATTATTCCACAACTCTTATAGGTCTTCTATAAGCAGTTGTAAATATACATCAATGTCATTACCTAGTTGCTTTTTTCCTGGAATCAATAATGTCAACATAACATTTTCTCTTTTCATACATAACCATGGTGGGAAGTTATATGCAACTAGCATCACGGGCCAACAACTGTACGTAGAACTCAAAATACGAAATGGATTGAAACCATCAGCTACTAGACCTAGTCTAAGATTGTGAGGATCTAATGAAAAAAGTGGCCACTTATTATTAACCAAGTCCCATGAGCAAGAATCAACTGGGTGTCGCATCTTGCTATCTTCATTTTTATGAGCGAAATGCCACCTTAAATCTTCAGCCATTTGTGATGACCTAAACATCCTTCTAAACCTTGGGATTATAGGAAAATATCTTACCACTTTAGCAAGAACACCTTTTTTAATTTTATTGGTGCGTTGATCGACCTTCCATCATGAAAAACCACATTTTGGACAACTCTCCATTTCAACATTCTCTTTTCTAAACAAACAACAATCATTCACACAAGCATGAATCTTCTCATATCCTAAATCAAATGCTTTGACAAAATTTTTCACAGAGTATACAGACTTCAGAATGACATTTCCTATTGGTAACATATCATGTCATATCTCCAGAAGTTTATTAAAACTGTTATCAGACCATTCATTTACAGCTTTGAGCTTGTAAAGAGCTACAATTGCTGACAACTTTGTGTATTTTTCTTAACCTAAATATAATGGGGTTTCTGCATCTTCCAGTGATTTGAAAAATTCCTCATCCCTACTTTCGTCAACAAATTTTTCATAATTGTCATCTTGCGCACATGCAGCTTTAAATAAATTGTATAAGCCTAACATTTCCATATCAGGTTTATCACTCATATTTGGTTGTTCTCCATGATGAAACCAATTTGTATAAGTTTCATCCATTCCCTTTACATCCAATAGTTTTACAACCTAGAGGTAAATCCACTAGCTTCCATGTTTTATTTGAAAGTAGTGAATCTATCTCATCATTTACAGCTTCTCTCCAGAAAATAATATCAGGTGATGATAAAGCTTCTTGCACCGTAAGAGGAATTTCTTCCACATTGTAAAGATAATAGTCAGGGCCAAAATCTTTTTCAACTCTAGCTCGTTTACTCCTCCTTGGTTGGATTTGAGAATTTTCTTGTTCTTGAAAAACTTGAGATGGAGTAAAAGAGCTAGGCATGGATAAAATATTTTCAGAAATTATTTGACCCCCACTATTTCTAAAGGAAATTTATTTTCATGAAAAATAGCATCACCTGATTCAAAAATAATATTATTTTCCATATCAAAAAATCTATAGGTTGTACTGTGCAACGCATACCCAAGAAAAATACATGTGGTAGCTCGTTCACCCAATTTAGGTAGTTTAGGATCTGCGAGCCTCGCAAAAGCTAAACAACCCCAAACCCTCAAATAACCTAGATTTGGTTTATGCCCCCACCATAACTCATAAGGTACAATTTTAGTCTTTTTGTGTGGCACTCTATTTATCACATGGCAAGTTATCAAAATAGCCTTGCCCCAAAGATTTGAGGGAGCACCTGAATCAATAAGCATAACATTCATCAAGTCAATTAACGTTCTATTTTTTCTTTCAGTTACACACAGGTGGTAACTCGTTCACCCAATTTAGGTTGTTTAGGATTTGCAAGCCTCACAAAAGCTAAACAACCCCAAACTCTCAAATAACCTAGATTTGGTTTATGCCCCTGCCACAACTCATAAGGTACAATTTTAGTATTTTTGTGTGGCAATCTATTTACCACATGGCAAGCTATCAAAATAGCCTCGCCCCAAAGATTTGAGAGAGCACCTAAATCAATAAGCATAGTATTCGTCAAGTCAATTAACATTTTATTTTTTCTTTCAGCTACGTCATTAGATGAAGGTAAATATGGTGGAGTAGTCTCATGAATAATTCCCAATGACTGAACAAAAGAGTTGAATCCAAGAGATTCATACTCCCGGCCTCTATCACTTCTAATTCTCTTAATCTTTTTACCGAATTGATTTTCCACTTCAAGAAGAAATTCTTTAAATTTCTCAAAAACATCACTTTTATTTTTTAATAAATATACGTTTGTATATTTTGAAAAATCATCAACAAAAATGATAAAATATCGGTTACCACCACAAGTTAAAATTCCTTCAAACTCGCACAAATCAGTGTAAAATAATTCTAGCAATTCGGTATTTTTCTCAACACTTTTATGAGGCCTCTTGGTAATTTTTGCTTTACTGCAAACTTCACATTTCTCAAAAAAATTTGTCACTTTAGGAATTAATCATAAACTACTCATGATTCCCACATATTTACTGTTAATATGACACAAGCAACCATGCCAAAAATTAATAGAAGACAACATATAAATCGAATTGATAGATGGTTTATTAATCTCAACATTCAGTTTGAACATCCCATCACAAGCATAACGCTTACCCACAAAAATATACCCTTCTTGGTAATCACATATTGATCAGATTCCATAGTTTGCTTAAAACCAGTCTTATTCAACAAATAACTTGACATCAAATTCTTCCTCATGGACGGTGTATAAAGCACATCTTTTAAAGTAAGCAATAAGCACACGTCCAGATGTGAACTTAAGGTCAACATCACCACTCCCAAGTATCTTGGTTTGACTAGAGTCACCAAGCATAATTGTTTTCTCATCATCAAAGGAAGTATACACCTTGAACCAAGTTTTATCATAACAAACATGTCTATTAACACCAGAATCTGCCCACCAACCGTCCACATAATTAACCATGTCTATAATCATCGCCACAAATGGCTCCTCGATAACGTTAGCCTTTGGTGCAGGTGCACGTTTTCGGAATTTGCAAGTTCGAATAATATGCCCACTTTTGCCACAGACAAAGCATGTAAAATTTTGTAGAGGTGATGGACCTTGGTTCTTATTTGGATTAATCCATTTATTGTGAGGTTTACCATAATTCTTCATATTCTTTTTATAAGGCTTCAAATAAGCATTCTTGGAATTGTGACCTTTGGGTAAGTTATTATTTGCTAAAACAAAGTTTACCTTTGTAGTAGAATTGTCATTACCCTCTTATGTTATTAATGCATCTTGGCCTCTAACCTCCTTTTCGAATCGGATGCGAGTGATCAACGCCTCTAAGGAAGTCTCCTTTTGTTTGTGGGGCATGCTCTTTTGGAATTCTCTCCAAGATGGCGGTAACTTGTCGACAAGTCCTACAATTACCAAGTTGTCACCAATCTTGATGCTTTCAGATCTTACTTCGGAAACTACCATTTGAAAATCTTGTGCTTGCTCCACAACAGATTTTCCATCCACCATTTGGAAGCGAAAAAAGCGGCTAACTGCATACTTTTTTGCTCCTGCCTTTTCAGTATCATACTTCGTCTGTAAAGCTTTCCAAATTTTCTTTGCGGAAGTGTAAGTGGTGTCATAGTAATCATAAAATTGATTAGCAAGGCAATTTAAGAGATAAAAACGACATTTATATTCATCTGTATTGTTGGAAGCCACTTTTGCTTCATGTGCCTCGTAGTCTTCATCATTCATCTCCTCGGTTGGGATTTTGTTTGGGTTCTTCTCGGTAAGAACATAAGCAACTTTCAAGAGACTGAGGTAAAAAAGAATTTTTCCTTTCCACCTCTTAAAATGTACTCCCTTGAACTTGAAATGCTTGTTAAGATCTCCAATTCCATCATTGGTTTTTTCTGGTACTTATTCCATGGTTGATCTCCTTAAAATTGTTGGTAAAAATACCAGAATAATTATATTTATTGATAAATAATACAAAGAAAATGAGATACAAATAGATCAGGCTGAGGCACGGATATCTCGTTTTCTTTAAGGAGATCAAGCCTACTGCCGTAGGAAGAACCCAAATACCGATGCAGTAGTCACGAAACTATGACTTGTCCCGTCCAAGATACAACAGCCCGACCACTTGTGATATGGTTCAGGCTAACTCTGCACAAGATGGTGAATTCAAAGCTCCACCAAGTAAAAACACCCTTCTTTGGCTAGTAATCTCTCAAATAAAAAAAATAGTTGGTGTAGAAAAAAGTAGATGAGATGAACTATTTATAAGCTACTAGGACCTTACAAATTACACCCAAAAGAAAATAATAACCATTAAACTAGAGAAAAAAGAGAGTCTCCAAATATTAACTTCCACCAAGTCCATGAACTTCTAATTAATCTCCATTCATGCACAAGATAAAAAGTCACCAAAAAACAATGAATCTCCATTCTCCAAACAAAATAAGATTTATGAACAAAATCCAAAAAGTCACAATAAATAAAAGATATTAAAATTGTCCAATATTATTTTATCTCGTGCATAATAACAAGGGTGATATGCTAGTTAGTAATAAAAGAAAAAAGTAAAGGAAAATCACATAGGTGGGGTTCACATCTTTAACCTCAAAATAATCTGTTTGCCGTGTAAAATGATCTTATCTAACCATTGTTAGGAAAAGAAATTGTGAGTGTAATGAACACAATGAATATATATATAACATACTTTTGTTATATGTTGAGCATTATAGACAGGTTATTGTTAATCCCATGATCATTCATTGCATGACGTCCACATATTTACTCTTATTATTTTAAAAATTGGACCAAACAAGCCGATTGATTGATCATCAACCAAGCCAGAATAAATTTTAAAAATTGTTCTTCATTTAAAATTAAGTTTGTTTCTCGAAGTTGATATTAATTACCTGTTAAACAGGTGAACTAATCAAACCAATCCAGATATATTTTTCCTACCTTTTTTTGTTTTTGTTTTCCTTTTTTTTTTTTTTTTTTTTCCTTATATATAGACATAAATTCAACTTTCTGACTTATATATTTATACTGATAGTCTCTACATTTTACTGTTTGTATCATTTTAGTCTCTACAGTTTCAATTAGCTTAATTTTGAACCTTAATTTTAGATTTTGCGTCAATATAATGTTGGTTGGGTTTTTGACCCCAAAAAAAAAATCATTGAATTGATTGAGGTTAAATTGATCGAGTTAACAATTTTGCTTCTAAAAATATGATATATGCTGCACATGTGCACATTTACCGTAAAAAAAAATGCTAACAATTAGAAATAATTTGAGACAAAACAAAAAATTCAATATCAAAATTGATCCAATTAAAATTACAGAAACCAAATTAATACAAAGACCAAAGTATAGTGACTAACAGTGTGATTTACCCTTTATACTATTATAATAAGGAAAGACTAAGGGCAATACCAAAATTTGGTAAAATTGCGTCATGCGTCAAAAAGATTGAGCATTGTAATAATATTGTTAAAATTTTACTTAATTTTTACCCTGTTTTTCTTTTCAATTCTAAGGTCATTTTTGTTCCAACATGAGCATTGTGTGGGTGGAAAACTTGTTCTCCATAAGAATAAAACTAGTTAAGATTGGGAATATAAAGTTGTATAAATATTAATTTTTAGTGGAATCTCTTTTGGGTTTGATGTAGTTGAAAGAAGACTTGATTGTTTGTTCGATCAAAATGTAAATCTGAGCACAAAACCAACCAAGGCGAGTAGCAATGCATGTAAGAGAAAGCGAGCAAATGACCAAATCATTTAGCAAATGAGCATTACTTCTCATGCATTTCAATCATTGAAAATGACAACATGCAAAATATTGTCAAATACAACAAAAAAGATAATACTCAAATTTTGTTTAAACAAACTCATATCCGAGGTGGGCATCAAACCCAATCCTCTAATGCCAAGGTATCACGATTTCATCTAATAGGTTTTTGTGTTTATTTGTATTGAAAAGGATCTAATTATATATTTTGATTAGTTTAAAATTGTGGATCCAATCGATTTTAGACTCAGAATTTTAAATTAATAAAATAATGTATATTGTTCTCATACTCTACCATCGTGTGAACAAATTCACTTTCCACTAATAAATTGTGGACAAGACCAACATTCCCATTATGGAAGAAAACTTTCTTCCACCTTTTTTTTTTCAAAAAAAAATTTGGTTTTTGACTGAGAGTCGTTTGGAAAATAATAGTAATATTAGTAATCTCATAAAGCGAGGTTCAACTTTGGAAAAGAAAAAAGTAAAGGAAAATCACGTAGCTAGGGTTCACATCTTTGCCCCAAATCAAAGGAAAAGAAATTACTTGTGACGACCGAATGTGTCTCTAGTTTCGTTGTCCCTTGTTTAACCTTGGATTCACCCTAATAGAGTGTCGGGTTAATTTGGAGCCTTGTTGAGTGTTTGGGGTTTGTGTTGTCCAGAGGGTTTATCTCAATGTAATTTGTATTCACGTTTTTATTTGGTGTTGAAGTTTTTTTCTTCCGAGAAGTACGGGGTCAGGTCCGGAGTGCCCAGGAGCGAGGCGGAAAATTTCTGGATTGCTGGGCTAGGGCCGCACGTGCAGGGCCCTAGGCCGCACGTGCGGGGTGGGGCCGTACGTGCGGGGAGTGAGGCCGCACGTGCGGTGAAGGTTGAGCAACAGGGGTTTGCACACTGTCTAAAAAGCTCGTGCGGAGTGAGGTGCAGAAGAGGGGCACCGCACGTGCAGGGGTGTAGGCCGCACGTGCAAGAGAGGCACACCGCACGCGCAGGGAAGGGCGCCGCACGTGCGGCCAACTGGGCAGTCTGAAACTCTGTTTTTCTTCCTCTTTTTGGCCGAACTTAAATCACATTTGGGGCTTTTCTTTCTCACTCTAAACTCTATTTTTCTCCTCCAACTCTCTAGAAAACCTCCTCAAGCATCAAAACTCTTGATTTCTTGAAGATCCTTGGGTCAAGATCCATCTTCTTCCTCTAATCTTTAAGATCAAGCTTTGGCTCTTCTTAGTGTAGTGAAAGTTGAAGGATCTTCCATCAAAACTAGGGTTCATCTCTACTTCTTCATCAAACATTGAGGTAGGGAAATTTCCTTGAGTTATATATATATATATATTTATGTTAGATTTGGTCGATTTAAAGGTTTCATTAATGATATTGAAAGTTTGGTCTTGTCTCGTAAATGCTAGGGTTTTTAAAAGTGGGTTTGATCTCTCTCTTCCTAAACTATCTTCTTAAGGATTTTTAACTCACATAATAGGAGGGGTGATGTCTTGAGAGAAGACCCTTTCAAAGATGGGGAGATGTTTGTTTTGGTTTTTGACATAAAACCCTAGAAATTTTGGGGATTTTTGAAAGATGTGAACATGTTTAGAGGTATCTTGTTGTGTTGTATTAAGAGAGTAAACTTTCATCATATGTTTAGCAAAAATGACAATTTACTTGGTATATGAGAAATGAGATGTTATTCTAACATTATTGTTAAACATTGGAAAGTGTATTGTTGTGAAATAACAAATGGTTGCGCACCTTGGGTAATGAAAATTATAAACATTGGAGTTAATGTTTGAAAAACATCACATGTAGTCTTGAAGGGGCTAATTTGTTATGAATTGGGCATGATGAGAGATTGTTATTGCTATAAATTGATGGCATGGCCATTTGTGAATAATATTGAGGAGAACAAATGAAAAACGTGGTAAATTGATATTGTTGTAGAGACATTTGAAATGGAGAAAGGTTATGAGATATTATGTATTGCATCATGTTCTCATTCAATTTATTACCATTATTGCACATCTTGAAATGAATTGGAAAACGTTTACTTTGAGAAATATTATGTTGTAATGAGGATTATGAAAATGTTTAAGGGGTAAATACGTGATAAGTCCGGCTAGGAGGTGTAGATAAAATTGATAAGTTGGCCTGAGTGTCCGAGGTGAAAGACCGAAAACACGCGTGGAGGAGGTACCACTTTCCTTCCGGTTAGCAATCGGTAAAGTGGGGTTATTGGTAATGCTTGTTGAGCCTACTTGCAGACACCAACCTAGAGATTACCTAAGTCGTATTTACCGCTCCTTATTATTTAAAATCTGAAGTTTGGAAGTTGATGAGATTGCAAATGTTAATGAAACGCATGGTGTTTTTTTTAAGAAAAGCATGAATAAATTTTGAAAAGGCATTGCATCGCATTTGCACTTTCATTTAATATTAGATACCTTACATAAATGTATATACTTTGTTAGGGATTTCTCTACTGGGCCTTATGCTCACCCCTATGAAATTTGGTGCAGGTAAAGTTATGGTGATCCCGCCGAGTTGAGGGCGTGGATAATTTGTGAAGAGTACATAGCTCTATTTTGTTGTGATTAAATTGTTAGCCAAGGGTTATTTTTGTATGGGTCCGAGTGGTCACATTTGTTTAACCGGGCTTAAGCCCTAAAAGTTGTAGCCCGTGAGGGCATCTTGTTTATTTGAAACTTAACGCTCCATATGCTATAAATTCATGTATTTTTGAGATCATTGAATGTATAAATTGCATATGGAACTTTTGTTTAAACCTTGGAGATTTATGATGTAAAGGTTGGAGAATGGTTATGTCTATTTAATGAATGTGTTCTTATGCACCTTATGTATGTTGGGATTTTTTTTGGGGAGTTACATTGCTTGTTTCAATAAATATAAGATATTGGCATTATTTTTTAGCGTAATAGAGTGGTTATTGTGAATTTTGCAATCATTGATTGCATGCAGCCACATATTTATTTTTATTGTTTTAAAAATCAGACGAAATTGACTCATTGACTCATTGACCTGACCAGAATGAACTCAAAAAATCTTTCTTCATTCAAAATCAATTTCATTTATCAAAATTGGTTTTAATTGCTTGTTAAACTGATGAACTAGTCCGGAAGATTTGAGAGAATTGGTCGAGCCAAATTCCCTCCCCTATTTGTTTTTCTTTTATTCTTTTTTCTTTCTTTCTTACAAGGAAATATTAGGGGCAATACGAAAATTTGGTAAAACTGTGTCACACATCAAAAAAATGTGAGCATTGTAATAATATTGGAGTCAATAATAATGTCATAACTAGTGTTGATGCACTAGTTAGTGTACTAATTGGTGCATGTAGCACCACTCTTAGTTTAAAAATGAAATGTTGGAGGAAACTAATTATATAGATTTTATTGTCAACAATGTTTTATACAGGGATAACGTAATGTACAAACATTGATTGTCAAGTATTAGTAAAAAAAAATTCAAAGCAACAATCAACAGAACGATTTGACTATAAATTTTTCCAATCAACGCAAATAGATTCTAACATGTGATTCCAAAAAAAAATAATTGAAGGAAGATTGAAAAATAACAAAAGAAAATTTCATTAATCTTCAATGGGAATAAAAATTCTGTCGATGAACATAATTTAGTTACAAACTTAATCTATTTTACTCCTAAAAATTAAGATAATCTACTCCTAGAAATTAAAATAGACTACTCCTAAAGATAAAAAAGAAGTCCGATGCGTTTGATAATTTGTTGATGATCTCTGCTTGTTTTTTCTTTGCTTATTTGTAGACAAATACCCACAGTCAACTGCTCAAGCTTCTCCAAGTTTGCCACAAAGCAACCAACTCCCACTTATCAACCCACATTTTCGCCATTTCCTCTTATAACCACTCCTCTTTGTAACCACAATGCACTGCACATAAGCCACAATCGACAAAAAAATAATATATGGTATAAACATAAACAAAATTTATTTTTGGTTTGGTGCAGTTGAGAGAATACATGATTGTTTGTCGCATCACAAACAAAGTTTAAGAATAAAACCAGTCAAGATTGAAAGAAACAAACTAAAAGTATAAATATTAAATTTGTTAAATTATATTGACGTCTATGAGGTTCAAACAAAATATAGTAATTTTATAACTACACTAATCTCTTTTATAGTAGAGGTAAATGAACCAAAACTAATGCAAATGGTATGAATACACCAGGATAAACATGAAAAAATATATATTTTAGTACAAAATAGATGACAACATCATTTATCTATCTATTTGACTAACCAATTATAGATGAAAAATAAGACCGAGTGTTATATAAAGTAAAAATTGTGGAACTTGTTCTATTTTCTTTTTTTCATAACTCGGTATCCGATGCCCAGCCCCAAGTCTTGAACAGCAGCCCAACCACTAGCAGGTCAATAGTGGAATCGTTGAAAGAAGACTGAATTGTTGTCAGATCAAAATGTAAGTCCGAGCACAAAACCAATAAAGACTTGGAGAAATGCATAACACTAGTTCCCGTGCATTTGAATCGAAGCGAATAACGACACAATATTGTAGCACACAACAAAAAAGATAGTTATGGAGCATTTGTTGCAGTTATTTTCTTTTCAATATGCTGAAAACAACACATTATAATTAATTTTAAAAATCTGTTTTTAGAAAAAATTGAGATTAGAAGTGTCAACAACAAATTAGATTAGACTACTGCTTGTATTTGTTGAATTTTGCAACTTTTAAGTTTGTGGGTTTATAACCCAAACAAAGTTTTTTTCTTTTTTTTTTAGTATAACCCAAACAGAGATTAATAAACAAAAACTGCAGATAGTCAATTTTGACTATATCCCTGAATATAGAGTATACACAAACACATTGTCTCATTTGCATAGAGTAAGGTAAACCATTCGCAGGACAGGTTGACCATTAGTTCACCCCCATATCCTAACTTTCAAAATGATTTCCTAGAAAACACAAGAAATAAACTCATACGTAACAATACATTTACTTCATATGTCAAACTACTGATGAAGACAGCGCATTTTTTTCTATTCCCCAATTACTGATTTCAAGTCTGTGCTTTGTAACATAGCTAGAATCAACAATTGTGTCTTCAAAGATGAAGCCAACATCCGAATTCTGCAGCAATATAAATGAAAAAAAATTAGACACTCGGTTTTATTTTTATTTTTTTCAAGATATGAGCACCAAATTAAAGGTCTACAAACTAAATACTTTTATTCAAGTCGATGATGTCTTACCAGAATATTAGTTAGTTGTTCTGAAAAGTTTTCTAAAAATAAAGCCATTCCTAAAATTATCAGTTACCAACATAATTCAACCAATGTAGATTCATTTACTTGTATAGATCAGACCGTTATTACCTTGCTTAACGGCTATGGGCAAGAAGGTGGACTCATTTGTTATTTGTAACGAAGCGTTATGTTTTCCCTTTGCCTTGATAATTTGACCGAGAACAGTCCCTAAATCGGATCCTACAACATACATTCCAAATTTGTAACACATAATAGGTTGAGATTCGAGCCTACTTTTAAACTTTTTTATTTTGTTTTTTTCCTTTTTCAGTTCCAGGGTCTTTTTTGTTCCAACATGAGCATTGTATGAGTGGAAACTTGTTCTCCACAAATGCATATAGAATGTACAAATCACAAAATTTGCACTGTATGATCATTAGTTGGTGCTCTTCATTGTTTATAAAACATTCGGTTGCTTTTTATTAAAATTTTATTTTTTTAAGAATTATTTATTAGTTTGAAAGTGATATGTTGCAGTTATTTTTTAAGAAGGGCAGTGCTTTAGACCCCCACTGGGGGTCAACCCCCAGTGACGTGGCACCATTTCATTGGTTGAAACAAAAAAAAAAAAAAAAAAAAACAACAGTTTTTTTTTTCCAGCCAATCAGTGGCTTACCCGGATGACCCCCAGCACCCCCAGCTGGGGGTCTTAGGCATTTTCCTTTTAAGAATTATCTGTTAGTGTAAAAATGACATGTTGAAGGAATCTAATAATGAAGGGAATTTTGGAAATGTTGTAGTACAATTATTATTGAATTCCAGTTCAAAAAACTATTTGGCGGCTTTTTACAAATTGATGATTTTTTTACCTCTCAAAAAAAAAAAAGAACGATAAGAAGAACAAGAACTTTGAAAACCCTAACGGTTTGATCAACGTCTTTGGCTTCATTCACCATGAATGAGAGCTTACTCAGGCGCAACGTCTAACCTCTTCCAAAATTTCATTGTGTTGTGGACACTAATGATAATGACTTGGCCTAACATGTTCCAAAACTTTATTGTGTCGTGGACACTAATGATAATGACTTGGCCATAGCAATGATCAACCCGCTTTGACGACAGTGAAGAAGTTTTGGATTTTATTATAATTAGATGAAATTCCAAATCTGGTTTTTGTCTAATTTTTTATTAACTTGAATATTAATGTACTTGTGATATTTGCTTAATTCTTATTGTATTGAATCTTTGTAAGAGGAGCTAATTTTGAGCCTACTAAATTAATTAGGCCCAATAGTCTAAGGTTGGTGGGCCGAATTTATTGCAAGTCCAAGATTGGTAGGCCCGGATTTATCGCCGTCAAACGGGCCGAATCTCTCTAAGTCTCGAAAGGGTTCGGATCCACGAACTTAAAGACTTATTCGGACTCGGACTCGAAAAGGTTCGAATCCACAAACCTAGAGATCCGAAGCACTTGACTTTGAACGGATTCAGACGCAATCTAGAAGCCGCTCCATTAATGAGTCCCAGAACACTTGCGGAGCGGACTCGGAGCTTTCCAGGATCTACGCACCAGAACCATGGGCGTAATGAAGTTCGAACAAAGGACCCGATCCCGATGACGGTGAGTGAAGATAAATTCACTCTTCGGTTAAACTAGCCTATACCCGGGTCGAGGTGGCACGATCTAGGGGGTCCCCGAGACTCGGCAATATTTGCGGCAGGGCATTCTCTTGAACTACCCCTGACCCTTATGCGGCAGGACGTCCTCTGGGACTACCCCTGACCCTTTGGGATGATTGGGGATCATTGATTAAGTGTGGCTAAGAAGAAGGGTTCGCCGAGAGGTTGATCTCCTCTTCGAGGTTTTCCTCATCCTCAGAGAGGTCACCTCCTCGGACAAGGTGGTTAGAGAGAATATTCCCCATGTGCCTTGCACATGGGCTCCATCCTACATCATGAGGTGCCTATAAATAGCACCCACCCATAGCTTTACAATGGATGGATTTTGGAGAGAAAAAACTCTTAGGAAAAAACTAATTTCCCTTCTCCATTATCAACCTTGAAAGTGAAAGTGGGAGATCCATGGGAGAGTCTTGTCATTATTCTCTCTCTAGCTACTTTGCCTTCTTCTTCACCCAATCTCTTATCTCCATCATCTCCTTTCTTTTGTGTTCTTAGTTGAGGCTATTGAAGAATCTAAGGCTCTCACAATTTCTAAAGGAATTCGAGTCTTCTTCAAAGATCTTCGAATATTCCAACGACGTTCTTGAACCCTCTCATACATTTGGCGACTTCACTGGGGAGGCGGATTGGTTAATGGTCTCAACGAGATCTGGAACCCACACAACTCCAACAAGGATAGCGGGAGAAGATGAAGTTCATCAACAAGGCTCTTCCAATAGTGGTGATAAAAGAACTCAAGTTCAAGACTTACCTCTCATCCTTGAAGCCATTCAAGGACTCCAACACACTCAACAGGAGATTCTCACGACCCTTCAAAATCTCACCCACACCATATTGGTGATGGGTTCGCATTTCGCATCACCAGCAACAAGTGGAGGTCAAATCGGTGCCGGTAAGTATCAACAACTTCATGGTGATGTTAGGAATGGCCAAAACTATCAAGATCCACCCCAAATTCTCTCTGAAGTTGTACAAAATGGTGTGCAAAATCAAGTGCTAGGAAGAACAAGTCAAGGCCAATCTGCGGCCCATGAAGGACAAAATCACGCACCTGGAAGATTCAGCCATGGTCCAGCGGTGGTTAGAGGAGTTTCTGGCGCGACAAATGGTGTTCCAGCGGTTGTGGAAGTTCAAAGAAAGCCTACAGAAATTTCTCTACAAAATGGTGCTCCATCGAGTGGGTCTCCTTTGGCTCCGATGCCAAGTTTGCAAGCCCAACCCGATATAGCCGTGGCGTACAATGGACTTTATGGGACCCAATGCAACGTCCCATCACCAAATGACGTGTCCATAGGTGTCGATGGCCAATTTCATCATGTATCTTCACCGATGATGAATTCTCAACACCCAAATGGCCAAGTTGCTCCAAGCTCAGTCTTCGGGTCTATAAGTCAGGTTCCAGGAATACCACCATCAAGTTCTCTCCCTCAATAATTTCTCACTCTCGCCGATGTGCAAGCCATGTTCGATCTCGAACGGGGCAAGAGGACTTTACCCTCTTTGCCTGATCCAGATGTCACGCTACCATACCCTATTGAGATGTTGAGTTATCCATACCCAGAGGGGTACACGGTGCCAAAATTCATCAAATTCAATGGCAAGCAAGGAAATGCTCGAAAACATGTTGTTCGGTTTGTCGAGACTTTGGGGATTCATAGTTCAAATCATGTCCTCCGACTGAGAGAATTCTCCAAGTCCCTCACCGACCGAGCATATAGTTGGTACATTAACTTGGCCCCAAACTCTGTTCGAAGTTGGGAGGAGATGGTCAACAAATTCCACGCCAAATTCTTTCAAGTGGCCGAGAAAGTGACCACACTTACCCTGTGTAAGGAAAAGCAGCAAGAGGGTGAAGACATTCTCGAATATGTGAAGAGGTCCCAAGACAAAGCCGTGGACTGTCATGAGGCTATGGAGGAAAGCTACTTAATCCAAATCTGTGTTGAAGGGGCATTGAACGGGTACAAGATGCTTCTTGTTAATCACAAGCTACCCACCTCCTCGGCACTAATTGAAGCATTTCGAAACATCAACGTACCTCAATCTCAGGAGATCGAGTTCGAGACTAGTTATAAAACCAGCTTCAAGTCATCCCGAGGACCTTCTGTCACTGCGGCTTCCGCATCTTCTACACGAAAGTCGCAGGGGAGGAATTCAGAGGTCAGAAGAAGAAAAACTGTGAAGATGACACTCCTTTTCCGTGTAGTGTTGAGGAGGTGAAGGCCTTAGTTAACAAATGGGTGGCAGACGGAGAACTGAAGTTGCCTTGTATCGAAGAGCTTTTGCCGAAGAAGAACCGCGAGGATCCTAATTATTGTGTTTTCCACCGATCACTAGGACATCCTACAGAAAAGTGCCGAACACTTAAGAAGATCTTTAGAAAGAAAGTCAAAGCAGATGAGCTAGAGTTCAAAGAACAAGAACCCCAGGATATCTTAGAAAACGTGGCTATGATGGTGTATGACGGCCACAGCCCGAGCAGCTGGTGAAAGCTTTCCAAATGACCTTGCAACTCTAGGGGCAAATGTCAACATTCCGTAGAAGAAGTCTATCTATGACATTTGCAATTTGTATTTACTGCATTGTCCAAGAATTTTCTATATTTCTTTCTTATGTTATGAAGAAAGTTATTTCCTCTATATTATGTATCTCCATTAGAAGTTATTTTCTCTACATTATATATCTTCATTGTGTTATATTGCTTGAAACAGTTTTCAATTTTTATTGCCCCTCGAAGAAGAAAGAGGAATAGTAGACTCGGTTACCAACCTGAAGGGACTTTTCTTGACGCAATAAAAGTGTACTCCCACTTAGAGAGGGACAACCTTTGCTTTCATTAGTTTCCAAAATAGTGTGTGCTCCCACTCGGACCTCCAAAGAGCAGCCATTGCTTCCTTCAATGCAAGCTTCGAGGATCTTTCTTGCCGAAGTAGGGTGTGTGTGCCACTATTTGGACTTCTGTCGCCTTGCTTCTATTCAAACTTCCGAAGAACAGCACTTACTTCCATCAGTACAAGCTTCGAGGGTCTTTCTTGTTGAAGCAAAGTGTGTGTTCCCACTCAGTGAGCTTCAAGGATCTTTCTTGTTAAAGTAGAGTGTGTGCTCCCACTCAGACTTTCGAAGAATAAGCCTCGTTTCCATCAGTGCGAGCTTCGAGGATCTCTCTTGTTGAAGTAGAGTGTGTGCTCCCACTCAGACTTTCGAAGCGCAAATCTCATTTCCATCAGTGCAAGCTTCGAGGATCTTTCTTGTTGAAGTAAAGTGTGTGCTCCCACTTAGACTTTCGAAGAACAGACCTCGCTTCTATCAGTGCGAGCCTCAAGGATCTTTGTTGCTGAAGTAGAGTGTGTTCTTCCACTCAGACTTTCAAAGAGTGTCAAGGATCTTTCTCACTGAAGTAGAGTGTGTTCTCCTACTCAGACTTTCGAAGAACAGCCCTCGAGGTGGCCTATCAGAAGGGATTTTCTTGCCAAAGTGGGTATGTGCTACTATTGAAACTCCTAAAGGACAACCTTGCTTCGGTTTGGACTTCCGAGGGACAGCTCTTGCTCTCATTAGTACAGGTCCGAAGAACAGCCCTTACTTTCATCAATACGAGCTCCGAGGATCTTTCTTTTCAAAGCAGAGTGGACTCCTACTCGAACTCCCGAGGGATAGCATTTGCTCCCATTAGCTGCCAAAGTAGAAGTGTGCATTCACTCGGACTTCCAAGGGGCAGCCTTGTTTCCGCTCGGACTTCTGAGAAAGAGCCTTGTTTTCACTCGAACTTTTGAGGGACAGCCTTGCTTTGCTCGGACTTTTTGAGAGATAATCTTTACTTCTATTGGTGCAAGCTTGGTAGACTCAGTTGCCTTCTAGAAGGATCTTTCTTGCCGAAGTAATGTGTATGCTACTTTCGGACTCTTGAGGGACAGTTTTGCTCTCGCTCAGACTTTCGAATGACAGCCCTTGCTCTCATTAGTGCAGATTCTGAGGGCCCCGGGGTCGTGGATTTCGCACAAAAATTTATTTGCCTAAAATAGTAAAGCCGACAAATGAGATACGCAATTTTAATTTCATATCCAGATTCAAGCATTATCAGAATGGGGCAACATCAAAAATAGTAACGAGCAACTTATGTTACAATAATTCTACTCCTCCGAGCAAGTTCATGAAAATGCAAACAACATTTAACATTAGTGATTCAATTTGTACAAGATTATCAACTTCGATTTTTGCTCTACAAAGTGTGTAACGACAAGCTCACAAGTTCGACTGTCAAAGGTTCATTTCTTTTGAATCTAAACAAACAAACAACAAGATCATTCTACTTTTATGAGGTCGATGCTATTGTTTCAATATTCTTAGTAGTAGCAACAATCAACACACAAGGGCTTATTTTCTACAAATAATCAATTATTCAACAACAAGAGTTCAACAGTAACTATTCCAACATTCACGAGGATGGCAATGAATAAATTCACATGAGACAACCAGCGAATGCTCAATATTTTTCAATAGTTCTATTTGTATCAAAATAATCAAGGCAAGGGCTCAGGTTATAAATATCAGGAGGTGTGCAATGCCATGGTGTGTTTTTTATCTTGCAAAATCAGCAGTGAAATTCAATAGCCCAGTTTTGAAGATTTATCTATATACAGTCCATCAATAAAAGAGCCAAATCTCAAGTAAGGGTTTCAAGATGTATATAATCAGAGCCAGTTAAAGAGATCCGAAGTGATAAAGAAGAATGAAGTTTCTTAAATGAAGACCAAAGCTCATCAAAATGAAGAGCTGGCTTGGGTCCAAGAACAGTGAGGACAGGTCCGCAAGGACACGATGGAGGGCAGAGACGCAGCAGTGACGACGGCGTCGAGTGATGACAGTGCTTGGAGTAGAGGAGCAAGGCAAAACCGCGGTGCGAACAAGGCACGCGCGAGCCGACAGCACTCAGTTGAGTAGATCAGCGGCACAAGACGCGAGCAGCATGCGTAGGGTCAACACAAGCAAGGCCGCGACGGATAGGGCTGAGTCACTGCGTCCCTAGGCTGTGGTTAACGACGGCAGCAAGCGGTGTGCAAGCGACGCCGCGTTAAAAGGGCGGCGTGGTCAGCGTTGATCAAATCACAGCTGAAGGTAGTGGCGAGGTTGCAGGACGTTAGCAGCACGAGCAAGCAGCTACCGTGACGAGTTGGTGCCGGTACTGGCCAACCGTGGCAGTGGCGTGGGTCTTCGATGGTGTTGCTTGGAGCTGCGCCGACCAGCATAAAAATGGCGTTAGCCTCTGATTTGTTGAAGAACAAAAAGCCTGGTTGGTCTTTGTTTTAGAGAGAGAGGCAGCTGAGAATAAGGTTTGGCAAAAAGAGACTAGGTCAAAAATTTATGGTCCTTGTAAGGATATATATATAAATAGTGGGCCTTCAATATTCAATGGTGGGCCTTCTGTGGTTGCAGAAGCAAAAGAAAGCTTCGATTTCATGAGAAAGAATGATAGGCCTCTATTTATTTTATTTTTTCTTGACTCCACAGAAGAGAAAGAAGAAGGTGTTTGGCAAAAAAGGGATAAGGACAAATGTTTTGTCCTTTGGTTGAAGCAAAAAGTATGGTTAGTGCATCTCTCATATTATTCTATATATATATATATATAAAAGAGGCCAAACTTTTTAAGGCTTGTTTGTTTTCCAAGAGGAATTTACTTCTTTGATGGGTTTGTAATTACGTGGGCCCAAACAGTACAACATGAGATCAAAAGAAAAAAAAAAAAAAAGTCTGATTATTTTCTGGGAGAGACATATTATTATTGATTCTTGGTGGTGGATTATCAAAATATTAAATATAAAAGTGTATACGGGCCAAACATGACATAAAGATAAAAAGGATTTCGTATTATCTTTATTAGTTATCAATTTTACCCATAATTTATTGTGAGTTCTCAATTTTATCCATAGACTCTGTTAAGACCAAATATTCTCGAAGACGTAATGCAAAGCATGGCTGACAATGTGAAACTATGCATGTCCGAGAAAACTACAATTTCTCATACACGCAAGGGGCAAATGTAAGAAGAGCTAATTTTGAGCCTACTAAATTAATTAGACCTAATAGTCTAAGGTTGGTGGGCCGAATTTATCGCAAGTCCAAGATTGCTGGGCCCGGATTTATCGCCGTCAAACGGGCCGAATCTCTCTAAGCCTCGAAAGGGTTCGGATCCACGAACTTAGAGACTTACTCGGGCTCGGACTCGAAAAGGTTCGAATCCACGAACCTAGAGATCCGAAGCACTTGGCTTTGAACGGATTCAGACGCAATCTAGAAGCCGCTCCATTAATGAGTCCCAGAACATTTGCGAACTCGGAGCTTTTCGGGATCTACGCACCAGAACCATGGGCGTTATGGAGTTCGAACAAAGGACCCGATCCCAAGGACGGTGAGTGAAGATAAATTCACTCTTCGGTTAAACTAGCCTATACTCGGGTCGAGGTGGCAAGATCTAGGGGGTCCTTGAGACTCGGCAATATTTGCGGCAGGGCATTCCCTTGAACTACCCCTGACCCTTATGTGGCAGGACGTCCTCTGGGACTACCCCTGACCCTTTGGGATGATTGGGAATCATTGGTTAGGTATGGCTAAAAAGAAGGGTTCGCCGAGAGGTTGATCTCCTTTTCGGGATTTTCCTCATCCTCGGAGAGGTCACCTCCTCGGACAAGGTGGTTAGAGAGAATATTCCCCATGTGCCTTGCACATGGGCTCCATCCTACATCATGAGGTGCCTATAAATAGCACCCACCCATAGCTTTACAAGGGATGGATTTTGAAGAGAAAAAACTCTTAGGAAAAAATTAATTTCCCTTCTCCATTATCAACCTTGAGAGTGAAAGTGGGAGATTCATGGGAGATTCATGGGAGAGCCTTGTCATTATTCTTTCTCTAGTTACTTTGCCTTCTTCTTCACCCAATCTCTTATCTCCATCATCTCCTTTCTTTTTTGTTCTTAGCTGAGGCTATTGAAGAATCTAAGCCTCTCACAATTTCTAAAGAAATTCGAGTCTTCTTCAAAGATCTTCGAATATTCCAACGACGTTCTTGAACCCTCTCATACAATCTTGATGGAGTTTTGATTTTTGTTTAATTTTTATTATCTTGAATCTTAATGTAGTTTCCAATTTTTGAGTTATAAAAATTTTTTGGAAAAATTATAAAATAAAAAATAAAATAAAAAACTCATATTTGACCCCTATAATAAAAATAAAGGGTAAATTACAAATACACCCCTGAGATTTGCTTAAAATACGAATTGTTCCCTATGATTTGGAAAATTACAAATATCTCCCTGTCATAATTTTTTATTTAACAGAATTAATTGACAAAGTGAAATTTCTAACTGTTCACCTATACAATAATAAAATTATCTGAATTATTACTTTAAATAAAATTTTAACATTATTAAAAACTGTTAATTAATTTGATAATTTATTAATAAAAGGACCTATTTGTTATGAAATTAAAAACCTTAGGGGGCATAATTTAATTTCTAGAACTACAGGGGGATAATTTATAATTTAAGTAAATCTCAGGGGGTGTGTTTGTAATTTATCCTAAAATAAATTCTGAATTTTTCATTTTCTCAATTTAAATCCTAATTGTTTGATTTGTTTTCAATCTAAATTATTTGTCTATTTTTGTTAAGGAAAACTAACGAAAAAATAGTATTTTAGTCATTAAAGTAATGAAAAATTATTTTTTCATGCACTTACATTAAGTATAATGACTAAAATATCATTTTTTTTCATTAATTCTACTTAACAAAAATAAGCAAATCATTTAGAATGAAAATAAATCAAAATATTAAGATTTAAATTAACGAAATTAAAATTTTTATTTTGTTATAAGGCACAAATCCTAAGATTCTTTTTGTAATTTCTCGAAATTCTTTTTACTGATTAAAAATCGCACACTTTCAACTGGCTGTATATAAGCATAAACAAAACAACTGGTTGTATTCGTTGAAATTGCAGCTTTTTAAGTTTGTGGGTGGTTTTTTTATTTTTATTTTTTTCCTTTTAAGTATAAAGCAAACAGAGATTAACAAACAATAACTGCAAATTGTCAATTTGGAAAGTGCCACTGAAGTTTATAGATGATAGACAAAGACATTGTCTCATTTGCCTACTGTAAGGCAAACTATTCCCAGGACAGGGTGACCATTAATTCACCCCGATATCCTAACTTTCAAAACGATTTCCTAGAAAAACACAAGTAATAAACTCATATGTATTATGTTTAACAATACATTAATTCGTGTGTCGAATTACTGATCAAGACCGCGCATTTTTTTCTGTTCCCAATTACTGATTTCGAGTCTGCGCTTTCTAATGTAGCTAGAATCAGTAATTGTGTCTTCAGAGAAGGAGCCAACATCCGAATGCTGCAGCAATAGAAACCAAAAATTAAAAAAAAAAAAAAAATTAGGTACTTGGTTTTATTCAAGGTCACAAACTAAATACTTTTATTCAAGTTGATGATGTCTTACCAGAATGTTAGTTAGTTGTTGTGAAGAGTTTTCTGAAAATAAAAACATTCCTAAAATTATCAGTTACAAACATAATTCAACCTATGTAGATTCATTTACTCGTACAGATCAGACCGTTACCTTGCTTAACGGTTATAGGCAAGAAGGTGGAATCGTTTGCTATTTGTAACGAAGCATTATTTTTTCCCTTAGCCTTGATAATTTGACGGAGAACAGTCCCTGAATCGGATCCTGTAACATACATTCCAAATTGTAACACATGTATGAGAAGGGTCAGCATCAAGCTGGGCCCGCTCAGCTTGCAAAATTGATGCCAAGCTTGCCCATGGGGTTCAGCCGGCGGGCCTAGACGGGCTAGTGCGTCAGGCCAGGCTGCAAGTAAGCCCAATAGGTTAAGGTACGGGCTACTTTTTTATTATTTTTTTTTCCCTTTCCTTATTTTTTCCTATTTGTTACCAAGCTCGTGGGCCCGACACACCGTCTTGCATGGGCCAAAGAGCAAGGCCATTTGGTCGGGCCGGGATTCAACACCTAAGCTCAGGCCCAGTCCAAGTCCTATTTTAACTTGGTATACGGGCTTGGGTTAAATAAAAGCCAAGTAGGGCCTTCAGCCCGAATAATAAGAGAAAGATTCTCTTAGTAAGATGTGTGAGATGTGTGCAGGGATGACAAGTAAGCCTATTCTGAGATACCGAGGAGTGATTGAATGGTAGCACGTGCCGCCAACTGCTCTGCCACTTTCTTGCTTCCGGCGACTTCACCAGTAAAAGTTTTACCATCAAAAACCAATGAAGAGACATAGACTAGCTGTAGTCCTTGTGCATGGCTAGTTGTATATTTGGGTATATTCAGGTTCATCTTGACAGCAAACTCATGCAGTATTGACTTGCAAAACAAAATCTCCTGAAAAAAAAAAAGAGGACTCTCCATAAACATATCCACCCAAAAAAGCAGAGAAAAAAGATCACTGAAAATTAACAGAACAGAGTTCATATCAGCATGGAGTAAATAACACAAAAGATTAACGTCTAAAATTGGGTACAAGTAATGTCCTTGTTGTGTTGAAACTGATCAAGGTAAATGAATAAGTTGTAATTAACTCAGATTGAAATTGCTAAATGCGATTAGAGAGGTTGAAGTATTGTCTTGTAAAAAATAAAAAAATAAAATCAGATTACGAGCCAATAAATTTGTGATTATGCATCCAAACACCCTATACCATCCAAAATTTGCATACATCATGATTGTAATCCAACTTATCTTTTTTGTGACAAACCTCCTGATGAATAAGAGGGAATACTTCAACTTCTTCCCTTTTCATTACACGCTCTAACGCATATTTCGCCACCTCCTGTTCCGCTTCCTTTCTTTGAGAAAACGTATGCACAGACGTGTACTTTTCCCCGTTAACCAACACGGTTGATCTGAACTTGGGTGCGTGCGGAAACCCTTCATTGATAGTTTGATAAACAGGTAGTTGTAAGGCTGATTTCTGAGTGTACTCTTGCAACCGGTTCTTATGCATCAAGTGGTCTGGCATAACTAAACAAACCTTGAATATAAGTGTTTTGCCACATGATCTCAATTAGAAGAGGGGGAAAAAAATGGTTTTATAGAATGAAAAGTAAGTGAATTTTGATTTTAAACCAATATCAAAGGCAAATTATTTGCAAAATCATGACCGCCAATAAATAATTAACTAATTTGAAGTACGTTAACCTAACCAGACTTATGGAATATGTGGGCAACAAGATCATAATCAGAGAAAATGTCCCAAATAGAAATGTAACAGTCTCAAGTAGTAGATCAAACAAGTAGAACCAGTGAGTGAGTATTGATAATCGAATTTGTAGTTTTTTGTTCATGTAGAATTTGTAGTTTGTTCTTAGCCCCTTGTTTTACTCTCAAACATAAGAATTTCAACTTATTTATTTATATATAAAATATATTAGATGAGGACCAAGATGTCAAAATGTTCAAAGGGAAAGCTAATCTGACTTTTGTTTGGAGTATTGCAAAGCTGAAATCAGGGTTCAACAACAAATTCAATGGCAAACCATAGATTGAAATTGTGGGTTGAAGGAACTGCAGTATTTTTATTTGAAACAATCGCAACTTCAACTTGCGATTTTATTTGAAACAATGACTTAAGATGCAATTTTAGAAACTGCAGTATTTTGCCAAATAATTTGAAAACTATGATATTAGCTAATTTTGTTGATTTTCAAATAAACTTGTCTTTTTTGTTGATTTTCATTTTTTATTATGCCAAATTTCAAAAAATAAGAAGAAAAAAATTAGAAAATATTTCCATCCAAACCAATATAGTGTAATAAAAAGAACAGAACACAGACAATAGCAAATTATATAGAGAAAAATAAAATATGATAGCTAATTTTGTAACAAGCCAAAGTTCAAATCTAATATAATGACATAGAAAGAAAGGTGGTGAGGTAAAAATACTAACAGGTTTTGGATTGAGGAGGTGCCATTTTGTAGTCATTAAAGCCTCTGCCAGGAGTGAGTTAGAACTTGCAGAGAGGGGAGAGAGAAGCAGGGTAAAAATGTGATCACAGAACACAGAGAGAGAGAGAGAGAGAGAGAAGAAGAAGAAGAAGAAGAAGAAATGAGTTACTGAAGATGGGGTCATGTCATTTGTGTGTAAATTGTGGTGTAGTTTTGACTTCTGACACTTGGAACAGAATTTGCAGAGAATGGATTCCACTTTTGTGGGGAGCTTCTAATTTTTTTTTTTTTTTTTTTTTTTTTACACTCATTATTTATGTTTATTATACAAAATTAACAATACATGAGTTAGAAAGAAATTATGCTGCTTGTATTATTTACACTTGACATATGTACCATCATTGTTGTATTATTTACACTTAATTAATGGGAAGGCTTGGGTTGGGAATAAGTTATTTTATTAATTTTTTAACTTTTTATAAAAAAATATATAAAGAAATAGAGAGAGAGTGATGTGATAAATTATAGTAATTTTTTGACTTCTTGGTTAAAAGTTCAAATTCTAGCAACAAATATATATCTATACTATTAATAAAAGGAACACCTTAATTGGTGTCCTGAAACCATCCTTCACTTCATTGACAAATGTATCCTCCACTTTAATATCAAGTGTCTATTTTGTCATTAAAAAAAAATAAAAAAACACTAGACAAATAATGGATATGAGACTCGAACTATAAGCAAATAGTATAATAAAGAAGACTCTTATCATTTGAATTAAACACAATATATATATAATACATATTCTATTTTATTTTTATTTATTTAAATTGCACACGCATTGCGTGTGCCAACCGCTGGAGTATATATCTATATCTATATCTATATCTATTATTAAAAGCCAACAACTACATGAAATTCTATTTCCACACATCAAATGTTCTTTGTGTACATCATTTCTCAAAACACACCCTTAGTGAATTTGAAATCTCATTTTTTACTTAATACACAACTTATTCTACCAAAAATGCCCCCATCTCCTTCCTTCTTCACACCACCATTATCACCAGTCTCTGCCACCTCTAACTATCCTCGACCGCCACCTCTGGCTACCCGTCTTCCTCTACCATTGCAGCCCAATCTCTACCCTCGATAATCAATAATAGTCCTAACCACCATTACTAACAAAGACGGAGATCTGAAAATCCCAGATTTAGGATTTGAAGAAAAGAAAAAGAGATGAGAGAGGAGGCTGGCTATGACAGTTTCGCAGGTTGCAGAAATTGAGATGGAGTGGGAAAGATAATGCGAGGGATGCCGGTGTGAAGGTGTCGCGATTGCGATCGCAACCAAAAATAGCAAGATCCCAACGATGATGAGCAACGGGAGATGGGAAAGAGGGATAGAAAAGGTCGTCGGAGGAGAAGAAGAGATGATTTGATGCGGTGGCGGCGACAGCGACGGCAACAATGGTATGTATGGTGATGTTGGGGTTAGGACAACGACGTTTGGGTTGTTGTTGGCGGTGGATGTGGTAGTTGATGGAGGCAGCAAGAAGGAAGAGAAGCTGTGAAGGGACAGCGACCAGAGGCAAGGGGCTGGAGTAGGGCAGCGACGACGATAACTTAGGGTTTCTATTGGAAAGATGAGGGTATTTTGGTATTTTAATTGTAGGACAAAAATGTAATATAAAAAAGATTAATTAAGTGTGTGGACTAAGGTAATTTGATGTGTGGAAATAGAATTTCCCAACAACTACTTTGGTGTCATGACGCCATGCTCTCATAATTTTTTACTAATTTTCCTAAAACAACCTTAACTTCTTCAATAATTATACTATTTTTAAACTCATAGCAATTTATAATTAAGGATAAAAACATAAATTATTGACTCACAAAATATAACTTCCCATATTGAATAACTTCCCACGTTCAGTGACTTCTTTCAACTACTCAATCCCATACTCTTCTTCACCCACTATTCTCTTCCCCAACCCCTCACAACAACAACAACCCATCTCTCTTCTCTTCATTCCACCCCTCTCCCTCCTCAAATTCACCCCCAAGCCATTTCCTTCTCTCGCCGCTGCCAAGAAAGCCATAGCCGTCCTCAAGGGCAACTCCAAAGTCAAAGGCAATGTTACCCTCTCCCAAGACGATGGTGGTCATTTCTCTTTTTAGCCCCTTCACATCTCTAAATTGAAAATTCACAATTTTGTTTATTTTAGATTCAAGTTAATGTATACAACAATTTTATATATAATGTTATGTACATCATTTGGGTTTTGATGCAATTGTTTGGGTTTGATTTATTTGTTTGTTGTTTTAATAGTGTTCAACTTCTTTGTTTTAATTTTTTTAAACTGTTAAGTGTATATTAAATCTCTTTATCTGTAAGTGTTTTAAGAATCATTGGTGTCATTTGTTTGTTAAAAAAAAAAAAATTAAGCATTTAAAATTTTCTAGATGTGTTTAAAAAATTTAGTGTTCTTCAGTGTTCTTAAATTCTATATAACTGTAACTGTTCTGGGAGTTTTCAATTTGTATTTTTTTTATTTTTTTGTGTATTACTGTTAATTATACTTTTCATAGAAAATAAAAAAGATCCATTATGTTACCAGGTTCCTTTGGGAAAAAAAAACATATAGTACAAGTTTATATTCAAATTTTTTTTTATATATAAAAAATTGCGAAGTATAAAATGTGTGCAATTATTTAGACGTAGATTACACTTAAAAAGTTTGGGGGTTTTTTTTCACAGTTAACTTTTTAAAGCTTTTGTTTTTGTTTTGTTTTGTTTTTTTGTTTTTTTTTGGGGTTTTTTTTTTTTGTGTATAAATTCAGTTTTTAAAATTGGATTTGTTTGCTTACTTAATTTTGTGTGTATGTTATTTAAAATAAAACCCAATGCTCTTAAAAAAATCATATAAAATGAGTGTCTTCTGTTTTTATTTTTATATTTTTTTTTTGGTGTAATACGGTTAGTTATACTTTCTATAAAAAAAGTAACAAAATAAAATGTTTCATTGTGTTATTAGGTTAAAAAAAATCAATTATTATTTTTCTTAGTTTATATCAACATTTGTGTTTGTGCGTTTGTAATTTACGCTTTCAAAAAATTGGTTTGTTTATTTGTGTAATTTTGTGTGTGTTTTTTAAAAACAATTCAATATTCATAAAATTTGTTTTATTTAAAAAAATAATAGTCTTAATTTTTTTAAAAAAAAAAAGTTTTGGGGTTTTTTATTATTGATATTAATAGTTAATTATTTTTTTTGTGTATATCAAATCTCTGTTCCAAGAGTATGGGTTTGTGTTTTGGTATTTTGTGTGTACCATTATTAATTACATTTTTTATTTTCTTCATTAAAAAGTAAAAGAAAAAAAACTATGTTATTAGATTTCTTGGAGAAAAAATTGACTTTCCTTCGTTTGTATTTTTTGCAGTTTACTTTTTGACTTTGTGTTGTTCAGAATAAACAATTTCTCGGTTGATTTTCTATCGACACCTATTTACTTTGACTGTAAATATTCTATAGCGTTGGGTTTGTAATGCTTAAAACTTGAATAATTGTAAAATAATTCTATTTGGGCTTAAACAAATATGTAATTTCTTTTTCTAAGCTTAAAAAAATCAAATTTATAATTTCTTTTTTTTTTTTTATGTTAACTTAAGCAGTTTGTGATGGTCAGAACAAATAACTTTTATAGTTGTGTTTTAAATTTTGTGGGTGTGTTTAAAAAATTTAGTGTTCTTTAGTATTCTTAAATTTTACATAATTGTAAGTGTTTTGAGAGTCTTGAATTTGTATTTTTGTATTTTTTGGTGTATCACTATTAATTATACTTTTCATAGAAAATAAAAAGATCCCTTATGTTATATCAAGTTCCTTTTCGGAAAAAAAAAAAAAAAAAAAAAAAAAAAAAAAAAAACTTATATTGTAAGTTTATATTCATTTTTTTATATATATATTTAAAAAACTGTGAAGCATAAAATGTGTGTAATTATTTGGACTTAAACTTAAAAAGTTTGCGATTTTTTTTTCCATTTGATTTGGACTATGTTAATCTATGTCAAAATGTAATTTTTAAATTTTTTAGTTTCATTTATAAAAAACTTTAATAATATTTACATTTTGTGCCTTTATATATAATAAGCCTATTAGAAATCCAAAATTATTATTGTACACATGTGTACAATTGTGGCTCATTTTAACAATGTAAAATTCTAATTTAATCAATGTACATTGTTTGTAAATTAATTTTTACATGTATCTTATATATTTTTTGCAAGATTTGTAAGATCTTCGGTCTTATCTTACCAAATTGAGATTTTATATGAACTTTTGTTGTAAGGTTTTCTTTAGTTAAGATTAGTAAATATTATATTTTTTTTAAAAAAAAAATTGAACAAACTTTAACATACATATATTTTATTTATCAAATATCTTAATATCAAATGTTACATTACACATAATTATACATGTGATTTATATGTGCATTATTAGAAAATTTAATGTGAATTTCACGTTATAATTCCAAACGAGTTTGCACACGCATCGCATGTGCCCGGCTACTAGTTATTAATAAAGGGAACGCCAAGTTTGGCATCCCAATATAAGTGTACTTATTTCATCTTTTTATCTTTTTTAGGTCACATCAATCAACATCTCCTCTATACTTTTTCTACACATAATACAAGAAAAGTCAAAAAGTGCACTTATTCTAAACTTCCCAAACTTTGCAGTATCATGAAACCATCTTCTACTTTAATGCCAAAGTGTCCATTTTGTCATTAAAAAAAAATCATTAGACAAGTAATGGGCATGGGAATCGAATTGTGGATAAATACTACTCTTACACTTGAATTAGACACAATATATATGATAAATATTCTATTTTATTTTTACTTATTTAAGTTGCACATGCATTACGTGTACCAACTGCTAGTATATATATATATATAAGCATTGCTATTCAAGATTAAAAAAAAATACGATAGTGCTACCAATTAATATACTAATTAGTGTACCAACATATGTTATGATATTATTATTTCAAAAGTATGAGCCCCCATTCATTATACAAAGTACAAATATCCAAAACTTCCAAAATTATGTCACATCATAGGTTAGTACTCTAATGGTATATCAATTAGTGGATGTAGCATTATTCTAAAAAATGAGACCCAATGTCAAAAAAAAAATGAGACCCAATTTTTAAGTCTAGGGATGTGACAATCAATTAGGATATTAAATGTAACACTTTCTGTCATATATCTCTAATCATCAACTAATCATATCACTTACATATCATTAGGTTTATAAAATGAATCTAAAAATCGGACTTTTAAATTATTTCTATTATAGCTGTCAATGGATTGGATTTAATCCGAATCTGACCCGAATCCGATCCGATAAACCGAATCCGTTTATATAAAAATCCGATCCGATAATCCGAATCCGTTTAATCCGTTTATTAAACGAATTGAATCTGCAAAAATCCGATCCGACCCGATAATCCGATAATCCAATCCGATTATTCTCAATTTGAATGAAAAAAACATAAAATGAAAAAAAAAAAAAAAAAATCAAATTATATAAAATTGTAGCTCAATAAATAAATAAATGGATCGGATCGGATTATCGGATCGGATATCCGAAATCATCGGATTCGGATATCTATAATCGGATATAGACTAAACGGATTCGGATCGGATTCGGGTTTGACTTAATCGGATCGGATTCGGATTTTCACAGATCTGATCCGAATCCGATCCATTTACAGGCCTAATTTCTATATATATATATGTATCTTTTAACATAATAAATTTAATAAGTTTTCTATTTTAATTCGAAATCTGTTGAGACAATCAAGCCCAAACATTCTTGATATGTTTGAACAAAAGCGGACAAATATATTTGATATGTTTCGACAAAAAAGTGACTTGACAATCTGATGATGTTCTGCGAACTAAGGTTAAACAACTTTGTTTTGTTTGGCGAACCAAGTTGATTGAGTGGGTGTATACAAAAAAAAATAAAAAATTAAATTAAAATTCTAAATAAATTGAATGTATTCAGAAGCACATTAGATCGATGGAATAAATTGGTATCTTTTGTCTCAATTTTCTGTCTATTGTCCCACGTACTATTTACATGATACAGAACTCTGTCCCAAATTTCCTCGCACTAGAATAGGGAGTTGAGATTAAAATTAAAAAAATAAAAAAAAAAATACTTGAACAAAGGATCCCAACCCTGCGCTATTAACAAGCCGAGCCTGATTGAACACCATTGATCCATCCATGGATCTCATAGCACGATAACGGCTAGGCGAGAATAAACAATATGGCTAGCGAAATGGCTAGTTATTGTCAGAGATGTTCTTGGGAAAAATATTATCCAAGTAGCTCAAAACATATTACCAAAAATACCAATAGACAAGTGATACAAAAAAACGAAAGCATTCATTGCTTTGTCAAGGTACCTGTTGAATATCATGAATTATGTTTTTGTACCATTGACCCCGATCAATCCCCAGGCACCCCTTCCCTCTCCCCGGATAAACGTAAATAAATAAATAAATATAAATAAGTGTAAAATAATTAAAACAACTCTTTCATTAAGAGCACATATACCCTACATTAGCAAGATAACATGAAACCATGAAAATGGGTACCAAACAAGAATTTTAACAAATCTTACCTCAATCATGTATACAATCATCATTCTGTTTTTGTCATATCAATTTGTTCATCAATTTCATTGTCATGGAACAAAATTACAATAATTCCTACATCTCCGAGCCAAAATGGAGATAGATAATTGGGAAGTATCTGTTCTTCCTAGTATTGCAATTAAACAAACAAACGGGAACAATAACAAGAGTCCTATATTGTTAGCTTTTTTCTACCTGAAAAACAAAGAGAAGAAATTTGATGTAGGTCCTCATTAAAACTGTGGTAATGTGGGAAAATTGGAGCAGGGCACCAAATGAAGCCATATCTGAAGCAATTTGAGATATTAGAGCAAAGTATAAAATCACGAATTGATGGCTGCTAATTTTTGTGTCAACTCATCAACCTCCTCATGCTCAGCAATTGGTTCTTCCTGCAATGGACAAATAGATGGATAAACAATCGAAAAAAACAAACAATTTAACAAATAAATGTAGAGGATAACATCAAAAAGTGCTAAGAACAAATGAAAAAGTGCACTGAAAAATGACAACTAGTCCCATATTTTTGTTTTTCCTTTTTAGTTATTGTGTTGTCAATTTTCCTTTTCTTTTGGCAAGTAAATAAAATTTTATACACAATAAAGTAACAAGGGGCGCCACCACCTACACCAAGCTTATTCAACAGCTCTAATGCAAGCACAAAATAAAATGCTCTCTAAAAAAAAGGTCTGCCCTTGCTTTTACCCCCAAAAAAAAATAAAATCCACTCTTCAATGCAACCAAAGAATCCTCTCTGGCTTCAGAAAAAGCCTATCCTTCTTTCACCATCAAGCAAAAAGGAGCTGCATTCTTCTCATTTTGCCCAAAAAGTTCCTGTTCTATACAACTCCAATTGAGCGATTTCTATTCCTTTCTATTTTTAGGTTCGGGAGGGGTTTGGTGTTGTTATATGGATAAATAATGGGTATGTAGATGTTCATCAAAATGATGCTTCCGTTTGGCTCCCTATAGCAATTGGAAGGGCATAAAAACAATCCTTTTAAGAAACATTAGGGAACAAAATTAGCAGAATGCAATCATCAAGAAAAAATAAGCCATTTTCCAAGGCCCTAATAAGGTATAAACTTTCAGTTTCATGACACACAAAAAGGACTTATTTAGAATGTAAACCAAACCATAATAAGTTGACTTGATTTTAAAAAGACATCCTTGCCTCATGTAATTGTTACTTGGCATCACACACAAGGTGGTCCATTTCTACACATCATACTATTATTTCAAATCAAACATTCCAACCAGTGAAAAGTGATTTTATTAATTAATATGCAAACATCAACTTCAATGAATGATGCTTCACAAAATGAACAAAAAACTGCAAACATCTGAAGAATACCTTTGAATCTTTTTTTGCTTGGACAACTACACACTTGGAACCACTAATACTAGCACTCTTTAATAGGGTACGAGCACTGTAGTTCGGCTTGTTTAGTCCACTTTGTGCATTTGTATTTGCATTTTCTGATTCCTCGGATTCTTTGGGAGAACTCTGAATAGTTGTAGCAACAGATGCCGCAGTTCGCTTCTCAAGATCATCATTTTGGGAAATCGTTTCATCCTTCTGCCCACAAACCCGTTCTCTGAAGAAAGAAAAGAGAAGGTGATAGATATAAAGATACCATCAAACTAGTGGAACTAGAAGCTCACAAGATAAACCAAATATGCAGACTAGCTTACTATGATAGCTATCAGAATTGCACAAATCAGGTTCAGCAAACACAAAGAAATCTTTTGGATTGTTAGGAAAATAAATGGGAAAAACTCATTAATTAATTGAGATTGTTTACGTTATGTGCAATCAATAATACTTGTACAAAAATGTGCATTTTTATGTTCAACACCTTACCTAGGCAATGAAGCATGCTGCCTTTGAAGTGGAGTACTCTTTTCACCTTTACCATAATGCTCCTCAAGATGGGCAAACTGTCGCTTAAATCGATCAATACCACTAAAATGACATAAAACAATTTTAAGGCGGGTGAGAAACTCAGCAAATTTTAGAACATAAGTGCTTTAGTTTAAAAAAAAAGAAAAAAAAAAAAAAAAAGGTGACCTACTTAAAAATTTTAAAAATAATTATATAAATGACATGCATACTGAATTATATATCAGCAAAATTCATTGAATACTTAATGGAAATCCTTTGAATATTTTTATTGATTTTATTTAGCTTTCAAATATTGATAAATCTTGAAGGCTCACACAGAGGGAAAAAGCTTTTGTTTCCAATACTCTATTACACAGATTAAACGAAAGTGTATAGCATGCATTCATAAGGGATTTCATTTTCTATGATTTTTGGTCAATCGTTTGGTGGTCAGGATTCTAGTCATTTTTAAAATGGGTTCAATTGAGAGTTCACTTTTCAGGCATTTTCCAGTCTCTCCTTCATAAAGCTTTTTTATTCAAAAGTGGAAAAAACATAAAATGTACCACATACGAAATGAAGCTAATTGGTTTAGCATTCAATTATCATAGTATGAGTATGACTTTAGCCTTTAAGCAAGCGAAAACGATGAGACAAAACTCAACAATGGTTAACAACATTTCTTTGGCACTGTTTATTTAATTAAGATTACTATCAGTATCCCCACCAATCACAACGACAAACCATAACAGAGAAAGAAGAAGGGAGGGTCCTCAATCATCAGACTAGGGATCAAAGCTTAGAAGCATTGGAGCCCTTACATGAGAAACATTACGACATGAGCTTGCTGCAACACTATTTCTCTAAGAAAGTCGAGGGGCCAGTAAAAGTGTAAAAGACAGAAAAAGCAATTGGATATAACAAACGCACAAATAACGAGCAAATATCTTCACTCTATTGAAATAAGATTCAATAACTAATGATTTGAATAGTTTTCATTTCTCAAAACGCCAGTAAATATCAGTAGCAAACTAAAATATGGTACCCAAAAAAAATAAATGCAGCATTAACTAAATTGTACCAAACATTGAAACAATAAATAACTTACAGTAGTTCACTTTCTATACAGATACTAACAAGTTTGTACAAAGAACATAAATGATTGCCTGACCTTGGGTACATGAAGCTAGTCTGATCTCCACCACGAAGATACTCCTGGAGCATCTGGGGATGATATTCTAAAATCTGTTCACTCCAGACAAGATCCAATATAAGTCTAATGATTGATTGAACAGATGCCCCCCTTTTACCAAAGCAACGGGTATCAAGTTGTAAGGCATACCTCTCGATAAATCAACTCTCTAACATCATCTTTTGTTAGTTTTCTCCTTTCAAATTCAAACTCCAGTTTTGATATGGGTTGAGCAGATGCTGGTTCACGGTCCGCATTTGCCAAACCAGTAAAGTAAGGATCCGTTAATGCCTAAAAAAAAAAACCATTAAATATATTAGACAGAATACAGAGATTCCCTTTATATCAATAGTATTAATTAGCAATAGTTTTAAGAGGTAAAATATTTGAGTTGAGAAATATCACGTCTTCAGCAGATGGTCGATCTTTAGGATCAAATGCTATCAAGCGTTCCAGAAGGCGAAGAGCTAATGGATCTGCATTAGGGAACTTCTGTGAAAATGGAACTGGGGATTTTTTACGCATGCTACTTAGATATCTTCTTGCTTTTTCATTCCTAATCTGCCATTGCCAAGGAATCAACAATCATTTACAAGGTGAAAAGTAGATAAAACTAAGGCTCTGTTTGGTAGAGATTTCTAACTTTAATTCCACCCCTTGGTTTGAGTGTGGTGTTTGGTTAGAGTTTTCAAAAATTGATTCCACACCCACTGTTGAAAACATGTCTACCCGGTCATCCTCCCAGACGTCCCCCTGGACGTCTGGCTGGTCGTCCAGCCGGTTGACCGAGACAGTGTTCATTTTTTTTTTTTTTTGGCACCTGTTACTTTTATATTTTAAATAAAAAATATATTTGGAATTTTTTTAAAAATTTTTATGAGTTTTGAATAGAATTTTGGATTGTGTGTTTAGTTATGAGTTGTAAGTTTTTGAATCAAATATCATATGTCACATCAAAAATTTCAAACTCAATTCAAAACTTTTTTCAAAACTCATAACCAAACAAGTTTTCCACACTCAAATCATAATTCCAAAACTCACAAACTCAAAATACAACTCTATTCTCAAATCATAATTCTAAAACTCTACCAAACGCTACCTAAAGCTTTTCATTATATCATGTCGCTAAGAGCACAACAATAAAATCATTTCCAGTTCCTGAAGGCATCTTAGAAGCAAAATACTGAAATTATACAACTAACCCTAGCAATGGATTCTGGAGCAGGAGTGCCAAGGAAATCAGTCATGAGATCTAACTGGTGCACCACATTTTTCCCAGGAAACAATGGTTTTCCTGTAAGCATTTCTGCAAAAATGCATCCAATGCTCCATATATCAATTGCAGGCGTATACTGCGAGAACACAAATATCTTAGTGACATGGATTTATAGTTTAACAAAATAAGAGGTAAACAGAAATCCATTAAATTAAAAATGTATTTTGCACACACTCTTAACTCACGAAGACACTAGAGCTCAGAAGCAAAAGAATTACCATCAACATTATGAAAATGAAAAATAAATGTACATATTAATAGAAAGGAAAAAAAAAAAAAAAAACACACTAATGTTCTGTAATGAGGATAAATCTCAATAAAGCAGGACTCATAAACCAATCAGATGTGACAGTGACACAACCAGAATAAAAGTAAAAGAACAACACAAATAGGGGAGATATTAAACAAACAGCTGCATAAAAGAACTATCCAACATCACAATTATGATGTGCAGTTCAGAGCTCAAAAACATTAATAGCAATTCTATTAAAGGTTTGGGCCATTAAGACTTGGAAATTGAAGGATGTAAAAACAGCAAAAAATTGCTAAGGTATCAATGATACAGCCTACTTACTTTGGAGAAAAAAGAACCACAGAGTTCAGGAGCACGATACCATCGAGTAGCAACATAGTCCTTTGAAATATTTTAAAAAACAAAATTTAATTACACAAGGTTAGATGAGAAGTCTACATAATCAAGAGTTACAAAATAAAAGAATGAAATTAAATGAGCCATAGGTTTTAAAACGTACAGTCCAGAAAATAGCTGATGGAGCTTCATTAAAGGATACACGAGCAAGCCCAAAATCGCAAATCTTCAACTTGCAATCCGCATTAGCAAGTATATTTTTTGGTTTTAAATCTCGATGAAACACATTTGCTGAAGCAAACAAGGTGTAGAACAATAATCAATGAAGACATAGAAATGCAAGGAAAATACTACAATGACTATGATATCCCTGAATAGTACATACCAGTATGTATAAATTTTAGGCCACGAAGAAGCTGATACAAGAAAAACTGATAATGTTCAGGAGTAAGATCATCATTCGCCTTAATCACTTGATGAAGGTCAGATTCCATCAACTCAAATACAACATATATATCTTTAAATTCTCTTCGAGAAGGAGGAAGCATGATATGCTTTATTTCTACAATATCCGGATGACGGAGCAGTCGAAGGAGCTTGATTTCTCTGAGGATCCTTGTGGCATCAGAGACATGATCAAAGACATCATTGATCTTCTTGATTGCAACCCTCTCCCCAGTGTGGGTATCAGTGGCGGAACCAACAATTCCATAACTCCCTTTGCCAACAACTTCCTGAACTTGGTACCTGCTCGCCTCCCCATACTCTGTGAAGAATTCTGTATCCAGAGTGGTCTGAGTAAAAATGACACGTTAGAAAAAAACAATCATGGCAGTTACTTGAGTTTGGAGCAGTTAGGATCTGAAAAATTATCTATACACCTATTTTTTCACCCACTATCTCACTTACAGTGGTTTAAAAGGAAAGAGCAAAATAGTTATTCGACCAGAGGTATTTTAGGTGTACAAAAAACTATGACAACACTTCAAAAAGTTGTGCTTTTTTATATAAGAGTATAGATATGCTTGTCACAGTATGCATATATATTTAGAGAGGGGAATTTAGTTAAGAATAGAGGAAGAAAATGAGGGTATTTATGTCATTTTACAAGGCTGTTAATATATGTTAGTCGTGTGTTTTAGCCTACAAACCACTGAGGTTATGTGTTTATTTTCAAATAACAAGGGATCATCTGCAATTGAGTCAAACCACAGGATGAAGTGAAATTTACCTTCTGAAAAAGTAGGATATTACTTTAATCTCACTATTTTCTTCTTGCCGAAGAAGTTAGCAAAGTTTTGAAAAACTATTCTTGTATTTATCCAAATAATTATACCGTCCTAATACTATGCAATTATTACAATCTCAATTTCATAATATTTTGGATACATGTATTCGAAACTGAAAAGCATCTAATCTCTCTCAAAATTAATAACAAATAAATTTTAAATTCATATTATGGATGTGTTTAGGAAAGTACCAGATACGTTTGAGTATCCGAAGAGTGTTGGTATCCAATACAGACACAACCGTCGTCTAGAAGTATATGTGCTTCATAGCGAAATACATTTCTTATATCAAGGAGACAGCAGGACAATATGAAATTAATAAAATAAAAAGGGAAGGTAACTGGATTAGCAAATCAATGACTCCCAGCGATGGCATAATGCTGTACTTGATTCACTGGAGTGAGATGGAATGGAATGGTAACGGGTCAGATTTTTTCGGGTTTCACGCACAAATTCTTGATTTTAAACTCAACTATTAGTGATACAACTTCACACTTCACCCTATCCTATCAATGCTCTCCCAAACCTTTTCTATTAGAATCAGGTTAGGTCAAGTTCAATTTGGTCAAGTAATTTTGCAATCCCTTCCCTATGGAATGATCATTTCTTTTAATCAACCAAACATGTGACTACTGTTCAAAAAAAAAAAAAAAAAACCAAACATGTGACTAAATATATTCCGTTCACTGTGACAGGAGGGGAAAAAAAAAAACTTTCTCGATGGCGACAGAAAAAATGTTTTAAAAAAAAAAAAAAAATGGAAGACTACCAAAAAATAACAGCAGATCAACGAATGGTATTAGCACCTGAATAAGAATAATACACCATTTGAATCAATAAAACTACTTAAAAATTAAAAAAAGAAGAGCCTTTTTAACATTTGATTACTGTACAACCCAATAACGCAAATGAATTTCAATCAAATCAAATTCCCAGAGAAAACACAATACACAGATACTAGAGAGGGAGAGAGAAAGAGACCTTTTTGAGAGGATCCATAGAGGTGGGATGAAAATTGATGCGTTTGGGGACTTTGATGATCTTCAAGCCAGAGAAATCAAAGTCTTCAACAACGTTGAGGTGGTCCTCTCCTTGAAATTCGGAGACCAACGGTTGGCTATTATTGAGGTTTTGAGTGTTGTTTGGTTGTAGCGAAGAAGGACGACGTTGAAACCAGCGACGAACACCATCCACGAATGTTCCACTCCCCATTTACATCCATCAACATGTACACGCCACTTCTATACCTTAATTATCGCTTCCCTATGGATTAACCCCTTCAATCTCACCCAATCGCTCTCAGCATTGCTCGCTCTCTCTCTCTCTCTCTAGTTTCTCTCTCTATATATGTATATCATTGAACGCTTTGGTCAGCGTGTTCTTCATCGACTTGGATCTGTTATGTTTTATGTTTTTGTTTTGTGTAATTATAACGATCATCTACAAACTTAGCGGTGATTTTTTTATTATTTTGGCTTTTTTAAGCTTTTTTTTTACTAAAAAAATTAATTTTGTGACTCTTTTTTTTTTTATGACTTTTAGTTAAAAAATTAGAAAAAATTATTTATAAGTCTTATTAGAGAGGCTTATGTTACACATGCTCCTACTAAAAAATTTATGTTCCCATAAGTCCTGTGGAAAATTTGTTGACACATTTACCCTCAATATTAGTTGTTAATATTATAAATAATAGTGAAACCATATATAAAAAATTGAATGTTACCATAGATCATATCTATATAAACATATCGTAACGTGGCACCTACATAAACGTAACGTGACACCTACGTAAACGTAACGTGACAGGAAATTGCATGTTACCATAGATCATATCAACATAAACGTAACGTAACGTAACGTGACACCTACATAAACGTAACGTGATACCTATGATCTATGGCAACATTTTGCCATAGATCATATCTACATAAACGTAACGTAACGTGACACCTATGATCTATAGCAACATGTTACCATAGATCATATTTATATGAAACGTAACGTGACACCAACATAAACCAGCAACATTTTCACATTCAATTTAAAAAAATAAAAACTCATTAAGTTTACGAAACGTAACGTGACACGTTACGTTACGTTTATGTAAATGTCACATTACGTTACATTTATATAAGTGTCACGTTATGTTACGTTTATGTAAGTATCACGTTACGTTATGTTACGTTTATGTAGGTGTCACATTACATTACGTTTATGTAAGTGTCACGTCATATTACGTTTATGTAAGATCTTGTGGAATATATTCCTATCTAAATAGGGCTTGAGACTCTATAAGAAATTACACAAGACTTAACCTATCATAAGTGTCTAAAAAATGACTTATAAATAAGTCTCCAAAAAAATTAAACGGTTAAAAAAATAGCTTTTTACTCTATATCCAAAACACCACAGGGAGAGAATACAATAAAGGTGATTTGGAATTTTTTAAATAAGTATATTTTTTAATTTTTTATAAAAAAAATGTGTAGAAAAATAAAGAAAGTGAATAGAATAGAAAAGTAAAGAGAAGATGTTGATAAATGTTGATAGATGTTAATTGATGTGATCTAAATAAGTAATTGTATGCCAAAAAAAAAAAAAAAGAGTATACTTTTTAGTGAATACCAAACACTTACTAAGGCATCGTTTGGCAAGTAATTTTTTTAGTCAAAAAGTTACTAAAAAAAATAAAAAGCCAGCAACTTATACCAAAAAGTCAAAAATTCTCTTTTCTCCTTACTTTTTGTATATTTTTTCTTAAAAAATCAAAAAATTATTCCAAACATTTTTTTATATCATATTTTAGTTAAAAAACCAAAAAATTACAAAAAAAATTTGTTTCCAAACGAGGCCTAAGCCTTGGTTTGGTAAACATATTGGGACTGAGCCTCGTTTGGGAACATGTTTTTTTAATAACTTTTTTGTTAAAATATGATATAAAAAAAAATTAGTATGTTTGGGATGACTTTTTGATTTTTTACGAAAATATGTGCAAAAAGTAGAGAAAAAATGAAATCTTTGACGTTTTGGTATAAGCTGTTGACTTTTTGATTTTTTTAGTGATTTTTTGATTTTTTGACTAAAAAAGTTTTTTGTCAAACGAGGCAAGCACATAAGGACAAAAAAAACCACAAAATCACAAAATGACAAATCACTTGATTTTTGATGCAAAATTACCAAATTAATCCATATACAAACAAAAAGTTAAAAAAAATCATTTCCAAGTAGAGGGCAATTTTGTCATTTCAATGCAAAAAAGCCAAACAAAAAAACTAATTGAACAAAAAAATCTCAAGCTAAAAAAATCAAAAAATTAAATTTGCCAAACGAAACCTAAGTGCCGGTTTCGCAATTTAACTTTTTTTAATAATAACCCAAGGATTTGACGATTGAAACTTGGATTTTCTCCATCTAAGATCTCATGTTTAACTCTCTTTATCAACAAAAACTCTTGAAGTTACATATAGCAAGATATAAAACTCTATTTCAAAAAATTTGTTTGAACAATATGAACTTAATTTGATACGTATAGGTTGACTCCAAATACCTTACTTACCAAAATAAAAATTAGAAGAAAAAAAAAAACTTTTTAAGAATTCAAAAAAAAAATTTGAAAAAATTACTACAAACCAAAGTAATTAAAGTTGTTTTGGGTACGGTTTATAAGTTGATTTTATTATTTACTATGAAAAAATGTATAAAAAAGTAGATAGATAATGGGGGTGTTTGGTGCAGCTTTTCTGAGCCAACTTATGGCTTCTGGCTTTTAAAAAGTTATTTTGGACTGTTTGGTTAAACTTATTTCAAACAGCTTCTGATTCTAACAACTTATTTTAAGTCAAAAAAGCTGATTCTGAGAAGCTGCTCACCCCTTGCTTCTGATTATCAGCTTCTGCTGTGGACATGTTAATTTACGGTTATACTCTTAAATTTTTTTATTTTTTATTTTTTTAAAAATAGAAAAAGACCCAAATGGACTATAAAATACTATTATTATTTTTTATGAGAAATGTAGACAAATAGTGAATAATAAAAAATAAAAATTAATTGAAAAAGCTACTTCACAGCTTATTTAACAAACACTACTCAGCAACTTAAATCTATAATCCAACAGCTATACCAAACAGATTAATAACTTCTGATTAAAGTCATAATCTATAATCTGTTAAGCTATAATCTATAATCTGTTTTAACAGCTACACCAAACAGTACCAATATGATAGAAATAAGCTAATAGGTCAATAAGTAGCTTATTTTTGTTATCTCCAAATGTATGATATGACATTTTGATTTTTTAACTTTTTGTAATTTTTTTTTTTTAGCCAAAAATTTTTTTTACAAACCAAATGGGCCTACGTTTTATAAATTTGGAATAATTATGTTGAATTCTCTTAAAAATTTAATTCACATAACAGTTAACTTAATAATTTGTTAGTTTTTACAAATGATATCACAATTTCGGTATAATTAAATTGACTTTTCTTTTAATAAGATTAAAACTTTCTAAACTAATGCAAATAATGTAAAAATATAATGATAAAAAAGGAAAATATATACATTCCAGTACAAGAGAAATGACAATATTATTCTTCTATTTATATGACGAAAGAATTATTAATAAAACATGAGTTAAGTGTTATGTAAATTTATATTTTAAAAGAATTTAATATAATTAATTATGTTAAAATTATGAAATTTATTATAATCTTTTTAAATTTCATGAGAAAACAACGTAATGTACTCATTTTATTTGTTTATCTTTATATTTTTGTATCATTTGTATTAAATTCGATATTTTCAATTTTACTGTAAAAAATATATATATGATTATGTTAAAATAATAAATTTACTAGGAGTTTATATTTTTTTTATTTTAAGATAAATCATTTGATTATGTTAAAATTATAAATTTATTTTTGGTACGTTACATTCAGCTTGTTTAGTTTTAGTTTTCAAAAAACACTTTTTAGAAAATTATATATATATTTTTTTTTGTATTTTTTTTTTTTTTGTTTTCAATGAATTTTATTAATATTTTAAGAAATTTTTTTAATTTTTAGACACACCTAATATAAATACACTTAAAAAGTATAATATTTGTGAATTTTTTTTTAAAAAAAAATTCACTGAATACAAAAAATATTTTTTAAAAAAATAAAAATTCAATACATTTTTCGTATTTTTGTATATTTATTAATTTTTTAAAATATTTTTTCACAAATATTTTACTATTTGCATACATTTAAATAAGGTGTATCTAAAAACGTAAAAAAATTGTTTCAAAATTTAAAAATATTCATTAAAAACAAAAACAAAAATTAAGAAACTTCAATTTTCAAAAAATTAAATTCATAAAATAAATTTATTTTTGGTACGTTACATTCAGCTTGTTTGGTTTTGGTTTTCAGAAAGTACTTTTTAGAAAATTCTACTCTTTTATTTTTCGTATTTTTTGTTTTCAATGAATTTTTTTAATATTTTAAGCAATTTTTTAAATTTTAGGCACACCTAACATAAATACACTTAAAAAGTATAATATTTGTGAAAATTTTTGTAAAAAAATTCACTAAATACCAAAAATATATTTTAAAAAAAGGTAAATTACAAATACACCACTTAAAATTTGATTAAAATACGAATTGTCCACTGTGATTTTGAAAATTACATTCCACCCCCTGAGATTTTTAATTTCATAACAAATCGTCTCTTTTATTAATAAATTATCAAGTCAATTAATAGTTTTAATGATGTTAAAAATATGTTTCAAATAATAATTTAGATAATTTTATTATTGTATAGGAAAGCAATTATGAATTTTATTTTTTTAATTAATTCTGTTAAAAAAAATTATAATAAGGGGGTATTTGTAATTTTTTAAACCATAAGGTGCAATATGTATTTTAAGCAAACCTCGAAGGGTGTATTTATAATTTATTCAAAAAAAAAAATTCATTATATTTTTTGTATTTTTTTATATTTATTAATTTTTTAAAATATTTTTTTACAAATATTTTATTATTTAGATACATATAAGGTATATCTAAAAACGTAAAAAAATTACTTCAATTTTAAAAATATTTACTAAAAATAAAAAAATAAAAAAATTAATTTTTAAAAAATTAAATTCATCAAATTAAAACCAAACGTACTGATTATGAGCTGTTTTAAAATCAACTCAAGCCGCGCGACTCGCTTGCTAGACGCGTTGCTATTGTCCAGCCCGAATTGTTATACACTGGACCGGGTTGCTGGTTTGGTTTAAATCTCTCTTCTTCTTCTTTTTTTTTTCTCTTTTGATAAATTATATTTTCTCCTTTTTATATTTGATTAATTTTTCACTTTGATTCTTTATGTTTTTAATTTTTTTCATTTACTTTTAAATTAATTTTTATTCAAAATTAGACAAAAAATATCATATTAAGTGTCATATGGCATAAAAATATATTGTTTTATTTAAATTTGAGTTTGTATCAAAAGTATAAATTATATATAATAAAAAAAATTATGTCAAGTGGCTGTTAATGTGTCACTTTTTATCTAATTTTAAATGTAAATTAGTTTTAAGAGTAAATTAAAAAAAAATTAAAACATAAAAGGCCAAAGCAGTGGGAAAAAAAAAAAGCTTTGAGTGCCAAAGAAGAAAAATGACCAAACATAAAAGGGACAAAGTTTAATTGACCCTATTTTTTTTATAATTAGTTTAGAAATTTTTTAGCTATCCTCGTTTGGAAACAGATTATTTTAGTAACTTTTTAATTTTTTACAAAAATATGTGTAAAAAGTAAAAAGAGTGATATGACAACATATAATAACTGTTTGACTAAAACTGAAAGTTTTCGAACGAAGCATAACCTATAATTTTATGTAACATATCCAATTTCTCCATTCTCCATGAGCTCATTCTCAAAGTTAAATTTGATAATTACATCAAATCTACAAAATAAAAAATAAAAATAAAAAAATTGGATAGTTACATGATATATATATGTTTGACAACAGACGTGCTTGTTTGGCATGCACTAAAAAAGTGTACTTTTTTGCATACGTATATTTATTTAGGTCACATTAATTAACATCTCATCTCTACTTTCTATCTATTTTATCTACTTTTCTACATATTTTTTTTATAAAAAAATCAAAAAGTACACTTATTTAGAATATCTCAAACTACCTAATATGAGGAATTAATCGGGATAAAGCTCCAAACACCTTCATGAATAAAAAAAAATTATCTACCAAAATTTTCTTAATTTCTCTATTGATGAAACTATACAAATCAAAAATGGGTAAATTATACTTTGTCCTTTTTACGTTTGGTGATTTTTTTACTTTGGCCCTTAAAATTTATTTTTTTTCGTTTTGGCCCTTTATATTTCAAGTTTTTCTTAATTCATTCCTATAGTTAATTTCTGTTAAAAATTAGACAAAAACTAACAAAATAATAAAGTGGCACAAAAATATTTTATTATATATAACTCATATATCTAATACAAACTTAAATTCTAATATAATAATATATTTTTTTGTATTATGTGACAGTTATTATAGTATTTTCTATTTAATTTTGAACATAAGTTAGCCTAAGGAGTAAACTGAGAAAAATTTAAAACGTAAAGGGCCAAAACGAAAAAAAAATAAACTTTAAAAGCTAAAATGAGAAAATGATTAAACATAATGGAGACAAAGTATAATTTACCCAATGAAAAATATTCTATATGTAAACTAGAAAAAAAAAAAACAAACAAACAAACAGACAAACAGACTTTAAAAATAAATAACTGTCAAGATGGACAGTAATCTTAAAAACTATTAGCGTAACTCATCTTAATGCATAAAAGATTAATTATTAACTATGCATTAATTATCTAATTGTTATTGATTAACTGTTATGTTGTTGATGGAAAGTAAAAAAATTATTTCATGTAGCAGTTGCGTATAATTTAACTTTTTCTTTTTTAAAGTAAGGGAATATTATAGAAGAATGTTCATAAAAGACACCTATACAAGGACAAAAGCAATTTAGCAATTTTTTTGTTAGTTTTTTTCCTTCTTTAGTGTATTTAACAAAGAAGTCAAAAAAATTTGTACTTCTAGGTGCTAATAGACTATACAAACCTGAAAATATTATAAAAAATGCAAAAAAGTGCATTGGCGATGAGAAAAAAAAAAACTATTTCTTTTTTTCTTTTTCTTTTTCTTTTTCTTTTTTTTTTTTTTGTCTTTAATACACTTTTTTTAGATTTTTTAAAATAAATTTTATTTTTTTAGATTATTTTACACTAGATAGACCTGTAAAAAAAATGACACAATTCTAACAAAATTTCACTTAAGTCTGCAAAAAAAAAAAAAAAAAAGTCTTTTTTGGCTATTCTTAAACAAAACCTCACTCTACTCCTAAGCTACAAAAAAAAATAAAAAGTGATAATACAGAGTGTCTTCGTGTATGGGCTGGACCGATCCAAGCTCCTCAGGCCCACTGGAAAACCTACAAGCAAGTTCAATCGGGAGACGGGGTAGTCCCCCGGCGAACCCTCCGGTGTGTGAATTAGAAAGGGTGATAGGCAAAACGTAGAGAGGGAGAGAGAGATAGAAAAACTTAACTTTCTTCTTGTCTTCGAGCTTTGCTTATATCCTCTGGTAATCATTTCGTTGTCTCAGCCGTTCTGACCTTCCCGCCGAAAGCTTGCGCCGTGGTTCGTCTTGTTCAGGGTGAGGGGGCGCCATCCCGGCTGAGTGGTGTTGTCGCAATAAATGCGGTGATGGGATGCATTAATGGTGATGTGCTTGTGGCAATAACTTTGCAGATCTTTGTCTGCTGACGTGGCCTGTTCCGCGCCTGCCACGTGTCCGGGCATCATTGGCCTTCCCTGCTCAGTTGGCTTCCAGTTGTACCGGGTTTCAGTGACCGGGTTGCGTAATGGGGTCTAGACGATGGGCTTGGGTTTATCCATGGTGGGCCGTGGTCCCTGTGGGCCTATCCCTGTCAGTAGTGGGCCTATCCCTGTCAGTAGTGGGACGTGGTCCCTGTGGGCCTCGCCCACTCGGTCACCTTGCGGTCGACCTCGCCCACTCGGTCACCCTTGCGGTCGGCCTCGCCCACTCGGTCACCTTGCGGTCGACCTCGCCCACTCGGTCACCCTTGCGGTCGGCCTCGCCCACTCGGTCACCCTTGCGGTCGGCCTCGCCCACTCGGTCACCCTTGCGGTCGGCCTCGCCCGCTCGGTCACCTTGCGGTCGGCCTCGCCCGCTCGGTCACCCTTGCGGTCGTCCTCGCCCGCTCGGTCACCCTTGCGGTCGTCCTCGCCCGCTCGGTCACCCCCCCTGCTCGGCCTCGTCCACCATCCTCCTTATCATTATTCCCTTCGTTGGACTAAAGCTGCACTCGGGAATGGGAGACTACTGACAGGGATAGGCCCACTACTGACAGGGATAGGCCCACAGGGACCACGGCCCACCATGGATAAACCCAAGCCCATCGTCTAGACCCCATTACGCAACCCGGTCACTGAAACCCGGTACAACTGGAAGCCAACTGAGCAGGGAAGGCCAATGATGCCCGGACACGTGGCAGGCGCGGAACAGGCCACATCAGCAGACAAAGATCTGTAAAGTTATTGCCACAAGCACATCACCATTAATGCATCCCATCACCGCATTTATTGCGACAACACCACTCAGCCGGGATGGCGCCCCCTCACCCTGAACAAGACGAACCACGGCGCAAGCTTTCGGCGGGAAGGTCAGAACGGCTGAGACAACGAAATGATTACCAGAGGATATAAGCAAAGCTCGAAGACAAGAAGAAAGTTAAGTTTTTCTATCTCTCTCTCCCTCTCTACGTTTTGCCTATCACCCTTTCTAATTCACACACCGGAGGGTTCGCCGGGGGACTACCCCGTCTCCCGATTGAACTTGCTTGCAGGTTTTCCAGTGGGCCTGAGGAGCTTGGATCGGTCCAGCCCATACACGAAGACACTCTGTATTATCAAAAAGAAAAAATAAAACAAAAAGAAAAAAGAAAAGGAAGAAGTGGCATAACTATATTTGACATGTCCTTTAGAAGTAGTAATATAAAAATATATACATAAATAAATAAATAAAAAGGCATAGCAATTCTAATTTCTAATGTGTCCATTGGGTTAGCCGTTCATTGGATCCGACCCGGACATGAAAAACCCGAGCGTGCCATAAGAATCAAGTATGTTGTCGTTATTTACATAACAAGGAAAATGTCAACTACGTTTTTTTACACACCCCTCACTCAAACTATATATATCATATATATTTTATAATTAAAATATATATATATATTTTAAATCATAATTAAATATAATATAAAGAATAATTAAAAAATTTATAAGTTATAATTAAAATAATATCATAATTAAATAAAAAATTAAACATAATTAAAAATATATATAATATACACTTTAAAATTTCTTTTTCTATTTTATATAATTTTTTGTTATAATAAAATATAAAATTGTATGATCATGACATGTTCTCAATTGTTTGATCATGACAGGGTCTCATCAATTTACTTCTGGTATACGTGGCCCACAAAACATCAATTTGTATCTTTTTTTTCTTTATACTAGTGATAAGATCAACCAATACAAAACGCGCCACATGGAACATAACAAAGTCTGAGGAAAAACCTAACACTATTCTAGCAAATTTTTTTGGGAGGGCATCAATTCTGAGCTATTTATTAATAGAAGCAACTTCTCTTCAGGTACTAAAATGGATCGTGTTGTTTGAACTTTACTAAACTATTTAAATTATTTATTTGTAAGTCATAATGTGGATTATTTATTAAAAAAATAATAATTAATTTGATACTTATAAGTATATAATATTTTTATATTTCTCTTAAAAAAATGATTAATCATAAAAATACCATAGCTACAGTTGTTATATTGATTTAAAAAATTTCATGCATGATTTAAACACTATGATCTAAAAAAATAAATAATCTAAATTATCAAAAAAGAGCCTACGATGGGTCTCACATATTCAAACAACATGGCCTAGTATATTCACTAAACTAGAGCTAATCTAGCCCCTTATTGAATAAGGGTCACTGACTGGGAGGTCCTATTTTAACAATTTAAAACTCATTTAATTTAAAAATAAATTATTTACACTAATTAGTTTTGTATATTTTTAATTATTACCATTTTTTTTAAAAAAAATTTAAAGACTTTGCCATATCCCATCATTGTCGGACCATCGCTGAACTTTCGTTTGACAGATGCTGGAGGCTTGCCGGAATGTTTAACAGTACCGGAGTATTGCCAAAAAGTCACTGGAGTGTTCTAAACAGCACCGAAAGTCACTAGAATATCCCGAGTGTCACTGGACGTCAAGCTTATTGCCAAAAACTCACTGGAATATTCAAAACATCACCCAAAAAAAAAAAAATAATAAGGATAAATTATAGTGAAAACATAACAAAATTTAACTACATCCTCTTCAACACCACAAAACACACAAAAAAAAAAAAAAAAAACTCTTTATTATATAGATCACATAATTTTCAATTCACAAATATATAAAAATTTAATGTTTGAATTTATTGCTCATCAAATTGCATAAATTTGCAATTTCAAAACTATAAAATTATCAGTTTGTTTGTTTGTTATTTATCAAAACACAATTTCACGTCACACTAATGGTGGAGATATCATATTAGTAGTTTTTAAGGGTTTGTAACCTTTCAATTTCTCAATATTTGCAAAAAAAAAAAAATTGTTGCTATTTTAATAAAGAGAAGAAGAAAAAAAACAGATAGAGTCATAAAGGAAAAAATAGAAACGTATTTTCAAAACTGTAAAATTTTACAGTTTTCACTGCTTGTAATGTAACTAAAAATAAAAAATCAGAATTTAAAATTTTTTTCATTAAAACAAGAAAAAAAGTGTGCAATAGAGAAAAATAAAAACTAAGAGATCGAAGAAGGAAGACAAACATAGAGAGAAGATTATATTTCGACAATAATTTTTGATTTAGATTTGGCTAAATCTGATGCAGATCTACTTAGATCAACTCTAAATCTAAATATTCCGATGAGTTGCACCTTATGATCTTGGCCATATTTGAGTAGATTTATGTCAAGAATATCGTCAGAAACTCATCTCTTTTACCATCAGTAAAAACGAAGCAAGGAGTCGATGTCAATGGTTATCACTAAATCTCAATCGATGGTAGTCGCCAATAATTATATATTAGAAAGAAAATGAAAAAGAGAAGAATAAAGGAAGCACTTGCCAGAAAGTAGAACTTTAGGACTTTTGAAATTACATAAAAGATTATAATGCCTTGTTTAGGAACATGTTATTTTAATAATTTTTTTAATTTTTTACAAAAAGATATGTAAAAAAAATTTAAAAAAAATAATATAATAACTTACAGAAAATTTTTAAATTTTTAATTAAAATGTTATAATAATTTTTTAATTTTTTTAATTAAAATATATAATTACTAAATAAAATTATCCCCTTTCAAAAGAAGACATGCAGTAGTTTGCCCATTAAATAATAATAATTCTTTTTTCAATGGGTTTGGTTACTTGGTAGGACCCAAAAATGTCGTTTGTTGCTGTACATGAAGAAAATTTTGGTGCATACCTTAATTAGAGGCTATATAGGGTTAGCACTCATAACGATATTTTACCCTTACAAAATTGATGGGTAGAGTGGAAACTTCTATAAGAGTATCTTTAATAAAACCCTTTATTCTTTTTTTGTGTGTAAATTTTAGTTAAAATTTTGATTCTTTATTTTAGAGGTTTAAAAATGATCACACATGTTGTTAAAGACTTGGGCTCACTTTTATTTATGGCGCTCGTTTGGGATGTGAGTTAGTTTTTTAATTTTTTTAATTTTTTAACTATTTTAACTTGGTTTAAAAAAAATCTCGTTTGGATAGATTTTTTGATTTTTTTTTACTTTTATGACAAAAATAATAAAATAATTATAAATTAAATGTGATATTTTGTCGTATTTAGTTAAAATAACCTATTTTATCTTATATGACTATTTTAACCCAAAATGTTATGCCAAATGACCCATAGTATCCTTCTTGTAAGCTGCTGATTTTGTTATGTCTCACAAGTTCATATTTTAATTTGAGAGAATTGTTTATTGGGAAAATTAGTCTAAAGTCCCTTTTCCATTTTTAGTAATAAAAAAGATCCACAATATTATATTATGATGTCTAAGGTTCCTCAACTTCCACTCCAATATATCACAGAGAAATTTGACCTTACCAAATCAAAACTCATCTCTCTCTCTCTCTCTAAACTTCTCCATTTTTAGACGTGTCCAGATCAACTCTTGTTCCTCACCCCTGACTTCATTCTCCAGCCGATTGAGCTCCACATTCGCCGGATCCGACCCATGTAGCAAATTCAAGAACTCATCCGTGTCCAAACTCGGCGGCCTTTGCGGAGTTCGCCTCCTCGAACTCTTAAACGATCCCAACACCATCAACGGCGTCACCACCGCGCCGCATTGCCGCCGTAACTCAGTTCCGGCGCCACCGGTGACACATCTCCTCCGTCGCCGGAAACCTTCGCCATCTCGGATCTACCACTATCTCATATCAAATACCTAACCTAAACCTCTAGGATATCGAATCTCCGATATGTTCGTATCTATATATATGGAGAGAGATATGTAAGTATTTATAGTGAGAGAAACACAAGGCTTTAGAGAGAGAGAGAGAAGATGTGAAAATGTTTAGCTATCTCTGTCTTCACTTTGAAGGACAGAGAAATTTATTGAGACAACTTAGTGAAATTTCAATAAAACAAACTCAGAGAAATTTGTTCTCTGGAGAGAAATTCTCTCAGAGGTCCAGAGAAATTCTAGAGAGAAATTTCTCTGGATGAGAATTTCTGTGGAGAGAAATTTATCTGGAAAGTCCAGAGAAATTCTCTGGATCAAATTAAGGGACGAAGAGAATGTTGATCGTTGCTTCTTCTCGTTCTGTTGTTCGTCGGAATAGTGATGATAACACGAACAAACAACAACTCTGCTCCCAGGTATTGTTTGTCTCTCAAAAACTCCTCTCATTCTCTCTCTCTCTCTCTCTCTCTCTCCCCAGTAATACATAAGACAGCACCAGTGAATGTGATCAACTATAAGATCAACAATTAAGGTTAGAGACAACCATGAATCAATCATTACAATGGGAATGAACACGTAGGCTTCAATTAGCTGTAAAATTTTAATCCAGTAAAGACAATACCAGAAATCTGCCAACAAAAGAAACCAATTTCCCAATTGTCTACAAGAAAGAAAATAATCTGTCTGTCTGTTTTAGTTGAGAGTTAGTTTCCAGAAACATAGAATAGCTACACACTGTTGGAAAATTCGTTTTAACAAACAGTTTTTTGGCCAAATTTGATATAAAATTAAGATGAGATCCACACATCTTTCACAAAGGGTCTGAGTTGTAACGTGTTCACCTTTGTGTAGATGAATCACAAACTTTAGTTTGATCAGCAAAACCATTAAGGAGTGAATGAAAATTTGACTTAAAAATCACCCGTTGAACAATGGTTGAAGAATGGTAACTAATATTTGTAAGCTCTGTCCACATTCATTTTCTGTGAAACAAATGGTTTGGACCAGAGAATTTCTCTGGATTAAATTGAATTTTCTCTGGTTTTGGACCAAAGAATTTCACTTAATTGAATTTTTTCTGGTTTGGACCAGAGAATTTCTCTAGATTAAATTGAATTTTCTCTGGGTTTGGACCAAAGAATTTCACTTGATCGAATTTTCTCTGGATTGATGTTGAGAGACCTTACACATTATAAAAATATTGAGTGTCCTTTATTCTATAAAATCATAATACCAGGGACCTTAAAAAAAAACGCCTTGTTTATTATGGATTCTATTTCGATAATTTGAGCCATTTAGTAAGATACTTAATGTATATTATTCATGAAAAAAATTAATTTGATCTAATAATTATAATCCTTTCATTTTATCGCATTTATTTTTTAAAAAAATTGATGACAAATATATTTTTGAAAATAAACTACCTATTTTGTAAAGAGAACACGATAAAACGAAAATGTTATAATTATTGAATGGTTTGAATTATCAAAACGAAATCCATGATAGACCTTACAAGTTACAAACCCCTCAAATTCTCTCACGTTGGCCAACCGTTTATTAATAATTCATCTACATAAAAATTAATTATAAAATTAGACAACTCTTTCACATAAGTTTAGAAATTCTATTCCAAACTTGATTGTAAAATGATATTTCTAAGTCAATCTAACAAATCTATATACTAAACAAAATAAAAATTATTAAAATAAAAAATAATATATTTGTAACTGAGTTAGGAAAATAGTTTAATTTTAAACCATTACATTTTTGTACAAAAGTGGATTTTACATCTTAAGTGTATTTTCTTTAATTAAAAAACGTTAGATTAAATAAATTAGGGTCATGCTCATAAATAACAAAGAGTAATTAATGGTCTTTTATTTCATTTACCTGCTCTCATAAGCACATCCCAGAGAACCCCATAAAAAGATAAACACCAACTTTGTGTCCCTAACAACAATGTTAAACACATAATTAGACAGAAAAATAAATAAATAAATAGGCAAATTTTTACAAGATTTATTGGTGTGACTCATTTTTACAAAATCTTATCCATTCATCTACTTTATGTGTTTGATTTATGTGTTCTTAGACTTATTATTCATTTAATATTGAAATTTGTTAAATCTTAAATCATAATTTTTTTCATACATAAAAAATGTAAAGGATTAATTATAAAGTTAAAAAAAACAAAAAGGCCCAATTAGTATACATTAATGTGTGTTTAGAAGGAGAAAGATTGAATACACACCTAACCGTTGGCATAATGCACAAAACCTTAAGGCCCCGTTTGTTTTGGGGTGTAATGGATTGGAGGGGATTAGGATGGAGGTGAGGTTATTTAGTGTTGTATTTGTTTGTAGAGTTGGGGAACGGATTAGGATGGAGGAGGGGATTAAGATAGAGGTTGAAAGGGGGATTGGGATAAAGGAGGTGGAGGTGGTATTAGAAAAATAGTGAGGGGATTATAAATTTTTTTATTTTTTACATATTGGGAATTTTTTTTTTAAACATTAATGTTTAATTTTTTATATTTTTTTATTTGTTTTATTATTTTATATAAAAATAATTTAACAATTCATATACTAACAACTATCATCAAAACAAATACAATTTTACTTAATCCCCTCACTGTTAATTCTCTCATTATGAATCTCCTCCATTCTACATCTGAAAATAAACGGGGCCTAAAGAATTTAAAATTTTAATTTTCAAAAAATTAAATTCATAAAATTAAAACCAAACATTATGAGCTGTTTTAAAATCAACTCTAGCCGCGCGACTCGCTTGTTAGAGGCGTTGGTATTGTCCAACCCGAATTGTTATACACTGGACCGGGTTGCTGGTTTGGTAATGGAAAATGAGTGAGAGCACTAATTAGTGCTACTATTAATGATGTGGCAGTGGGTCTCACCATGAATGATTTGATATTTTGGCTTTGGTGTTATATTTTTTTTCTTTTTTTATTGAGTGCCATGTCATTAGTGATCTTTTTAGAGCTCCAAAATTAGTGGTCTCTATCATTGTTGTTTGGTAATCTCTCTTCTTCTTCTTTTTTTTCTCTTTTGATAAATTATATTTTCTCCCTTTTATATTTGATTAATTTTTCACTTTGATTCTTTATATTTTTAATTTTTTTCATTTACTTTTAAATTAATTTTTATTCAAAATTAGACAAAAAATATCATATTAAGTGTCATATGGCATAAAAATATATTATTTTATTTAAATTTTAGTTTGTATCAAAAGCATAAATTATATCTAATAAAAAAAATTATGTCAAGTGGCTGTTCATGTGTCACTTTTTATCTAATTTTAAATGTAAATTAGTTTTAAGAGTAAATTAAAAAAAATTCAAACATAAAAGGCCAAAGCAGTAGGGAAAAAAGAAGAAGCTTTAAGTGCCAAAGAAGAAAAATGACCAAACATAAAAGAGACAAAGTTTAATTTACCCTATTTTTTTTATAATTAGTTTAGAAAATTTTTAGCTATCCTCGTTTGGAAAACAGATTATTTTAATAATTTTTTACTAAAAGATGTGTAAAAAGCAAAGAGAGTGATGTGACAATATATAATGACTTTCTGACTAAAATTGAAAGTTGTCGAACGAAGCATAGCCTATAATTTTATATAACATATCCAAATTTTCTCCATTTCTCCATGAGCTCATTCTCAAAGTTTAATTTGATAATTACATCAAATCTACAAAATAAAAAATAAAAATAAAATAAAAAAATTGGATAGTTACATGATATATATATGTTTGACAACAGACGTATTTATTTGGCATGCACTAAAAAAGTGTACTTTTTTGCATGGATATATTTATTTGGGTCACATCAATTAACATCTCCTCTCTACTTTCTATCTATTTTCTCTACTTTTTTACACATTTTTTTTTTATGAAAAATTAAAAAGTATACTTATTTAGAATATCCCAAACCACCTAATATGAGGAATTAATCAGGATAAAGCTCCAAACACCTTCATGAATAAAAAAAAATTATCTACCAAAATTTTCTTAGTTTCTCTATTGATGAAACTATACAAATCAAAAATGGGAAAATTATTCTTTGTCCTTTTTACCATTGGTGATTTTTTTACTTTGGCCCTTAAAATTTATTTTTTTTCGTTTTGGCACTTTATATTTCAAATTTTTCTTAATTTACTCCTATAATTAATTTCTGTTAAAAATTAGACAGAAACTGACACAATAATAATCAAGTGGCACAAAAATACTTTATTATATATAACTCATATATCTTATATAAATTTAAATTCTAATATAGTAATATATTTTTTTGTATTATGTGACGGTTGTTATAGTATTTTCTATTTAATGTTGAACATAAGTTAGCCTGAGAAGTAAACTGAGAAAAATTTAAAACGTAAAAGGCTAAAATGAAAAAAAATAAACTTTAAAAGCTAAAATGAGAAAATGATTAGACATAATGGGGACAAAGTGTAATTTACGACCCAATGAAAAATATTCTATATGTAAACTTGAACAAAAAAAGAAAAAAAAAAAAAAGAGACTTTAAAAATAAAGAACTGTCAAGATGGACAGTAATCTTAAAAACTATTAGCGTAACTCATCTTAATACATAATAGATTAATTATTAACTATGCATTAATTATCTAATTGTTATTGATTTAACTGTTATGCTGTTGATGGAAAGTAAAAAAATTATTTCATGTAGCAGTTGCGTATAATTTAACTTTTTCTTTTTTAAAGTAAGGGAATATTATAGAAGAATGTTCATAAAAGACACCTATATAAGGACAAAAGCAATTTAGCAATTTTTTTGCTAGTTTTTTTCCTTCTTTAGTGTATTTAACAAAGAAGTCAAAAAAATTTATACTTAGGTCCTAATAGACTATACAAACCTGAAAATATTATAAAAAATGAAAAAAGTGCATTGACGATGAGGAAAAAAAAAATCTATTTCTTTTTTTCTTTTTCTTTTTTTTTTTTTTTGTCTTTAATGCACTTTTTTTAGATTTTTTACACTAGATAGACCTATAAAAAAAATGACACAATTCTAACAAAATTTCACTTAACTCCGCAAAAAAAAAAAAAGCAGTCTTTTTTGGCTATTCTTAAACAAAACTTCACTCTACTTCTAAGCTACAAAAAAAAATAAAAATAAAAAATAAAACAAAAAGAAAAAAGAAAAGGAAGAAGTGGCATAACTATATTTGTCATGTCTTTTAGAAGTAGTAATATAAAAATATATATATATAAATAAATAAAAAGGCATAACAATTCTAATTTCTAATCCGTCCATTGGGTTAGCAGTTCATTGGATCCGACCCGGGCGTGAAAAACCCAAGCGTGCCATAAGAATCAAGTATGTTGTCGTTATTTACATAACAAGGAAAATGTTAACTATGCTTTCTTACACACCTCCTCACTCAAACTATATATATCATATATATCTTATAATTAAAATATATATATAATTTTATATTTTTTAAATCATAATTAAACATAATATAAAGAATAATTAAAAATTTTATAAGTTATAATCAAAGAAAAATCATAATTAAATAAAAAAATTAATCATAATTAAAAAGATATATAATACACACTTTTCAAAGATATTAAAATTTTTTTTTCTATTTTATATAATTTTTTGTTATAATAAAATATAAAATTGTATGATCATGACATGTTCTCAATTGAATGATCATGACATGGTCTCATCATTTTGCTTCTGGTATACGTGGCCCACAAAACATCAATTTGTATCTTTTTTTTCTTCTTAATACCAGTGATAAGATCAACCAGTACAAAACGCGCCACATGGAACATAACAAAGTCTGAGGAAAAACCTAACACTACCCTAGCAAATTTTTTTGGGAGGGCATCAATTCTGAGTTATTTATTAATAGAACCAGCTTCTCTTCAGGTATTAAAATGGATCGTGTTGTTTGAACTTTACTAAACTATTTAAATTATGGACTTTTCTTAAGTGTGCAATTGCACACCATGTGCCACTTACACAAAAAGTGTAAGTGTAAGTGTAAGGTGTAAGTATAAGTATAAGGTGTAAGTGTAAGGTGTAAGTGGGTTGCATATGGTGTGCAACCTCAAAAAAGGTGTAAGTGTAAGGTTTAATTTTTCACAAAAGGTGTAAGTGTAAGGTGTAAGGTGTAAGTGTAAGTTGCACACCATAACCAAACCCTTAAATTATTTATTTGTAAGTCATAATGTAGATTATTTATATAAAAAAAATTAATTAATTTGATACTTATAATTATATAATATTTTTATATTTCTCTGCAAAAAAATGATTAACCATAAAAATACCATAGCTACCGTTGTTATATTGATTTAAAAAATTTCATGCATAATTTAAATACTATGATTTAAAAAAGTAAAAAACCCAAATTATCAAAATAGAGCCTCCGATCGGTCTCACATATTCAAACAACATGGCCTAGTATATTCACTAAACTAGAGCTAATAAGGGTCACTGACTTTGAGGTCCTATTTTAACAATTTAAAGCTCATTTAATTTTAAAATAAATTATTTACACTAATTAGTTTTGTATATTTTTAATTATTATCGATTTTTTTTTTTTTAATTTAAAGACTTTGCCATATCCCATCATCGTCAGACCATCGCTGAACTTTCGTTTGACAGGTGTCGGGGGCTTGCCGAAATGTTTAACAGTATCGGAGTATTGCCAAAAAGTCACTAGAGTATTCTAAATAGCACCGAAAGTCACTGGAATATCCAGAGTGTCACTGGACGTCAAACTTATTGCCAAAGACTTACTGGAATATTCAAAACATCACCAAAAAAAAAAAAAAAAGAAGGATAAAATTCAGTGAAAACATAGCAAAATTTAACTAAATCCTCTTTAACACCACAAAACACCAAAAAAAAAAAACTCTTTATTATACGGATCACATAATTTTCAATTCACAAATATGTCAAAATTTAATGTTTGAATTTATTGCTCATCAAACTGCATAAATTTGCAGTTTCAAAATTGTAAAATTATCAGTTTGTTTGTTTGTAATTTATCAAAACACAATTTCACGTCACACCAATGGTGGAGATATCAGATTAGTAGTTTCTAAGGGTTTGTAACCTTTCAATTTCTCAATATTTGCAACAAAAAAAAAAAAAAATGTTGCTATTTTAATAAAGAGAAGAAGAAAAAAACAGATAGAGTCATAAAGGAAAAAATAGACACGTATTTTCAAAGCTGTCAAATTTTACAGTTTTCACTGCTTGTAATGTAACTAAAAATCAAAAATCAGAATTTAAATTTTTTTTCATTAGAACAAGAAAAGAAGTGTGTAATAGAGAAAAATAAAAACTAAGAGATCAAAGAAGGAAGACAAACATAGAGAGAGGATTGTACTTCGACAATAATTTTTTATTTAGATTTGGCTAGATCTGATGCAGATCTACTTAGATCTACTCTAAATCTAAATATTCCGATGAGTTGCACCTTGTGATCTTGGCCATATTTGAGTAGATTTATGTCAAGAATATCGTCAGAAACTCATCTATTTTACCATCAGTAAAGACAGAGCAAGGAGTCGATGTCGATGGTTATCATTAAATCTCAATTCATGGTAATCGCCAATAATTATATATTAGAAAGAAAATGAAAAAGAGAAGAAGAAAGGAAGCACTTGCGAGAAAGTAGTACTTTAGGACTTTTGAAATTGCATAAAAGATTGTAAGGTCTTGTTTGGGAACATGTTATTTTAGTAATTTTTTTAATCTTTTACAAAAAGATATGTAAAAAAAATTTTAAAAAAATAATATAATAACTTACAGAAATTTTTTAAATTTTCAATTAAAATGTTATAATAATTTTTTAATTTTTTTAATTAAAATATATAATTGCTAAATAAAATTATCCCCTTTCAAAAGAAGACATGCAGTAGTTTGCCCATTAAATAATAATAATTCTTTTTTCAATGGGTTTGGTTACTTGGTAGGACCCAAAAATGTCGTTTGTTGCTGTACATGAAGAAAATTTTGGTGCATAGCTTAATTAGAGGCTATATAGGGTTAGCACTCATAACGATATTTTATGGGTAGAGTGGAAACTTCTATAAGAGTATCTTTAATAAAACCCTTTATTCTTTTTTTGTGTGTAAATTTTAGTTAAAATTTTGATTCTCTATTTTAGAGAGATAAGTTTAAAAATGATCACACATGTTGTTAAAGACTTAGGCTCACTTTTATTTATAGCGCTCGTTTGAGATGTGAGTTAATTTTTTAGTTTTTTTAATTTTTTGATTATTTTAATTTGAGTTAAAAAAATCTTGTTTGGATAGATTTTTTGATTTTTTTTACTTTTGTGACAAAAATAATAAAATAATTATGAATTAGATGTGATATTTTGTCTTATTTAATTAAAATAACATATTTTATCTTATATGACTATTTTAACCCAAAATATTATGCCAAACCACCCATAATATCCTTCTTGTGAGCTGCTGATTTTGTTATGTCTCACAAGTTCATATTTTAATTTGAGAGAATTGTTTATTATGGATTCTCTTTCGATAATTTGAACCATTTAGTAAGATACTTAATGTATATTATTCATGAAAAAAATTAATTTGATCTAATAATTATAATCTTTTCATTTTATCGCATTTATTTTTAAAAAAAAAATTGATGACAAATATATTTTTGAAAATAAACTACCTATTTTGTAAAGAGAAACACGATAAAACGAAAATGTTATAATTATCGAATGGTTTGAATTATCAAAACGAAATCTATGATCAACCTTACAAGTTACAAACCCCTCAAATTCTCTCACGTTGGCCAACCGTTTATTAACAATTCATCTACATAAAAATTAATTATAAAATTAGACAACTCTTTCACATAAGTTTAGAAATTCTATTCCAAACTTGACTGTAAAATGATATTTCTAAGTCAATCTAACAAATCTATATACTAAAAAAAATAAAAATTATTAAAATAAAAAATAATATATTTGTAACTGAGTTAGGAAAATAGTTTAATTTTAAACCATTACATTTTTTGTACAAAAGTGGATTTTACATCTTAAGTGTATGTTCTTTAATTAAAAAACGTTATATTAAATAAATTAGGGTCATGCTCATAAATAACAAAGAGTAATTAATGGTTTTTTATTTCATTTACCTGCTCTCATAAGCACATCCCAGATAACCCCATAAAAAGATAAACACCAACTTTGTGTCCCTAACAACAATGTTAAACACATAATTAGACAGAAAAATAAATAAATAAATAGGCAAATAGGCAAATTTTTACAAGATTTATTGGTGTGACCCATTTTTACAAAAGCTTATCCATTCATCTACTTTATGTGTTTGATTTATGTGTTCTTAGACTTATTATTCATTTAATATTGAAATTTGTTAAATCTTAAATAATAATTTTTTTCATATATAAAAAATGTAAAGTATTAATTATAAAGTTTTTTTAAAAAAAGGCCCAATTAGTATATATTAATGGATTATTAGAGTTGGGGAATGGATTAGGATAGAGGAGGGGATTATAGAGATTGGAAGGGGGATTGGGATGGAGGAAGTGGAGGTGGAGGTGATATTAGAAAAATAGTGAGGGGATCATAAATTTTTTTATTTTTTACATATTGTGAATTTTTTATTAAATATTAATGTTTAATTTTTTATATTTTTTTATTTGTTTTATTATTTTATATAAAAATAATTTAACAATTCTTACACTAACAACTATCATCAAAACAAACACAATTTTACTCAATCCCTCACTAACAATTCCCTCACTATGAATCCCCTCACTATGAATCCCCTCCATTCTACCTCTGAAAACAAACAGAGCCTAAGATTATTAGGTCAAGTCTTAACAATTGAACCATTGGTCACCCCTAGTATTAATTATAAAGTATTGTATATAAATTTAAAATATGTAAAGATATTCAAATAATAAATGCATCTTTAGTGAGTAGATTAAAAATTAAAATTTACAGAAATTAACACAATAAATACATATTAAGAATGTAGAAGCCATTTTGGAGCATTATTTTAATTTAATATCAAGATTGAGAAGAAAGGAAAACAAAAAAAGGTGTTTTAGAAATATGTAAAGGAAAAATCATAGAAAAAAGACACGAATAAAAATAATTACAAGTTGATGGAAGAAAAACAAAAAGAAATAACAACAAATTTGAAAAGATGTAAAATAATCCCGAATAAGTAGGAATATTTGTTAAATTACAAAAATATCCCTCTCATTATCTCTGTCCCCTTCATTTCTTCTCTTCTCCCCTCCTTAAGACCCTCATATTGTTGGTACCTCTTTCTAGTAGTAGCAACATCTCTTCCACTCACCCTTGTTGGTTGCCACCAGCCCTTTTCCCTTATTTGTCTAACCATCACAACCCTATCTCTTTACAACCCCCCTCATTATTTCTTTGTCTCACATTCTCGCAGTTTCTCCTTATTATTATCATTACAACCATTTTATGTGTCGCCTATCATGCACCTTAACAACTAGATATCGCTTTAGCAACCACAAACTCATCTCTTTCTCTCTCTCTCTCTCTCTCTCTCTCTCTCTCTCTCTCTTATCTTTTAGTGTTTGGTTTTGATTATTATTATTATTATTTTTAAATTTGATAGCAGGGGACAGTAAGAAGAAGGATTGAGAAGGGATTGATAGTGGTTGGTGAAAGCATGAAAACAAGGCGGAATAGTGGCAATGGTGAAAGCGTAAAAAGAAGGCGAAATAGTAGGGGAGTAGGGTTGCGGTTGTAAGGTGGAGTAAGGGATATGTTAAGGGTAACGAAGAGGAGCTGGCCAACAACAAGTAGTGGTTGCTAAAGTTATAGAGGAAAGAGAAAATGAAGAGGTAAGCAAAGATAGTGTATTTTTTTATTTTATTTTATTTTATTTTTTTTTGAGGACAAGGCAAACAGGATATACATTAAAAGAGGAATAACGGAAAATTACATCAAGTCACAAGCTTACAAAAGAAACCCAATGAAATAAAAAACAGTAGACGACTAAGACTAAAAGCCATGACCACAACTAGCAAACACATATAACCCTAAGATGTCATGTAAAATCAACAACTCTGCAAGGACAACAAACACCGAACTAAAGTACACAAAGTGAGCACAAGCCAAAATGATTGATTAAAAAGCTCAGCGCTGAGGTGATCAAAAGAGGCTTGGGTCGTTGACACTATCTTCAATTTGTAATACTCGCTTGTGTAGGCCGTGAATTGGGCCATAAAGCAAGTCTCCAACAGTAGCGGATAATGCATTTGGTTCCTTTGGACGGGAAAAGCAATGTCTAAGAGTGTGAACTCGCGTAAGTCGAGGAGCTTGAACTCGCTTAGAGCCACCCACACAAAAATGTACAATTGGATTAAAGTTCAATACTGGCAATTGCTCTTCTGGGGAGTCTTGTGCTAGCAATTGCTCCTCCAAGTAGTGTTGTGCTGGCAAGTGCTCTTCAGGAGCTTGAGACACTGGAAACGACGCCGAGGGAGGTGGATCATCACAAGAAAAAGTTGTGCTAGGCTGAACCTCAATATTGGGAACATCCAACATGTCAACTTGCATGTCTGTCTCAAAGGGCCTTTTAGGTTGAACCTTAACAACTAACAAGCTCTGTGGGTGTAGGAACTGAAATGCATCAATAGTTTGAAGATTTTTACGTAAATTACGATCAATAAGGAGGAAGTTCTTGCCCAATTGCACTTTTTTCTCACGCGGGCCATCCTTTTTAAACTTAACACCATGGGATGTTCCCCTTCCATTCCCATTGCCAGTCGATGTACCCTCTCCAATCCCACTGCCACTCGATCTACCCTTTCCAATCCCGCTGCCACTCGATGTACACTCTCCAAACCCACCGCCACTTGATATACCTCCTCCAATCCCGCTATTATTACCACCACTGTGATAACCCTCACCTCTAATTAGTGCTAATCTATGATTAAGCATGATAAGTAATTAATTAAGCTGAAATTCTAAACTGAATGCATGAGCACGTTGCTTTAATTGCATTTTTATTTGTTTGTCATTTAATGATATGTTTATGTTTTGACTTTGAATTGCAAATTGAAGGCCTTATCAGCGACCGAATCAGAAATTGACTAGTGTTATATGCTAATTAGGATTTATGTGATTTTTTGGTAGGTTTAATTAAAATTCAATTTGGAATGATTAAATTATATTAAGGCCTCGTTTGGGAACAGGCTAATTTAGTAATTTTTTGGCTATTTGGCTAAAATATGAGCTAAAAAAAACTAGTATGTTTGGGATGACTTTTTGGCTTTTTACGAAAAGATGTGCAAAAAGTAGAGAGAAAAGATAATCTTTGACTTTTTGGTATGGGTTGTTGGCTTTTTGGCTAATTTAGTAACTTTTTGACTTTTTGGCTAAAAAGTTCGGTTGCCAAACAAGGCCTAAATAATGTTAAATCACATTAGTTTAAGTAAATTACCTTATTGCCATTAAGTGGTTAATTTTAGGCCATTGTTTATTCTCTTTAATACATGTTGGCACACCTCTTTTCATCCATCTTCTTGCCAAATCGTGAGAAAGGGAGAGAGTGAGGAAAGAATTGAATTCAACTAGGAATTTTGCTTGAACTTTGAAGAATTGAAGAGGTTTTGCAAAATTGAGCTAGCATACTTGGAATTCAAGACCTAAGGTAGAAAATTCACCTCCTTGATTATGAATTTAAGTTGTTTCTTGCATGGTTCATGGAAATTTGGAGTTTAAAGTCAAGAATTAATTTAAAGAGTTGAATTGAGAATTAATTCATGCATGCATGTACACATTCTTGAATTTTGAGGTTGTTTCATGAGGATTTCAACATGTATGTCTATATTTTGATTGTAGTCCATGAATTCACCATGTTTTAGAGTTCAATCTTGCATTTGATCATGTTTTAGAGTTCAATCTTGCATTTGATCATGTTTTGGAGCATTGGAATTCATAGGAACTCATGCATGTTAAGTTCTTGTATTGTTCTTTAAGTTTCTTTGAAATTTGTGTTCAATTATCTCACCTTTGGGCTTGATTTTACAAAATGATCTTCAAAAACATGTTGTACTATGAGTTTCCAAGTGTTTTCCAGAAAATTGGCCCAAAAGGATAAGTTTTGATATGTTCAATTCTTGGTTTGAGCTTTAGGAGCAAATATGAAAATTCCAGACTTTGGCTTCCACGCTCGAGCGAAGGATTCCACGCTCTAGCAACCATCTTTTTGTTCAGAGCTCCGCTCGAGCGACAGAATGCTGGCTCGAGCATAGATTGCAAGCTCTCAGGTTTTTGTGCACGTAGACGCATGCTTGAGCGACGAGACCTACGCTCGAGCGAAGAGCTATGTCTCACGCTCAAGCGAGCATCGAGCGGGGATTTTCAACACCCAGTACTTTTCATGTTTTTACAGACCGCTCGAGCGAGGGAATCTACGCTCGAGCGACCCCTCTGTTTTGGTAATCTCGCTCGAGCGTAGAAAGCCACGCTCGAGCGAGACCCCTGTTTTCAACAAATTTGGAAAAGTGTTTTAAGGTGTATTTTTGCATCCTCATTCCATCCTAGGCATTCCTAGGCCATGTTTAAGACATCTTAATGAGGATATTGATGTAGAACCACACCAAGTCAAGTTTAGGGGCTAAGTTATTAACCCCAAGTGTGTAATTTAGTGTGTGTTCGTTCTGTAACGTGTAGGGTTGGCACCCGAGGACGCTGACTAGCCTGTCTATAGCCCAGTACCCTATGAGTAACAATGTTGTAAAGATATGTTCAATTATAATTATTTTCTGAATGATTAACTGCACTGCTTTCTGAAATGATATTGTTTATTGAATAAATGTTTGTCCTATTTTATGAACTGTACTCGTGGCATCCATAGCAACTGACTGTTACTGTTACTGTTACAGAGATCTCTGTCAGTTCCTATCCTTGGAACTTCTGTTATTGTATTGATGGCCATCAATTGACTGTTTGGTCTAATAAGACCTACTGTTTACTGTATTGTTCTGTTATGAGATGTACCACATATGACCACTAGGGTTTCTAAATGACTGTATGGCATGTAATATGAGCCACTGATTGAATAACTGTTCTACAGATACAATTGACTGTTTTAACTGCTGAAAGGACATTCATTCTTAACCCCTTTACGCATTTGTTATTCACTGGGCTTTAGCTCACTGTTTATATTTATATGTAGGTGTCCAGGCACCGGATCGAAGCTATGAGCATCAAGCCAAGCTCCCGTTTTGTCAAGCCAACCGTTGTGCCTCACTTCGAGGTTCCGAGTCTGTCCAAGCCAAGGCTGTTTTGGGGTGTTTCAGATTCACTCTTTTGTCTCTGTTTTGTGTTGACTGAATAAGACTTGACTGTACAGTTATGGTGAAGGGATTTGGTCCCTAACCTGGATGTTTGTATATATGATGTATGTACATATGTCTTGGTTATGAATGTGGCTCGTTCGTAAAAGACTTTTTGCATTTATATTTTTTTTTTTCACAGTTCATTGGACATCTTTCATTTACTGTTTGGCTTCCGCCAGCCCCTTACTCTGTTTTATTGTCATTACTGTTAAGCAGGCCTTTGGTAATCACGGATTACTGGCCGGTTACGATGCTAAACCCATAGGGGTGGGTTTGGGTCGTGACAACCACCAAACGGAAACCAAGGCATTGTTGTACGTTGCTGTGGGGGAGGGACATAATCAAAGAGCTTAGTATCGAAGCCATCTAAATCTTATTTGTTAAAATTCCGTAAAGCCGAGCCCCAATCAAAATTAAAACCCTCATCAAGATTATCCTTGATAAGAGCTACTTCAAGGGGGTCTAAATGAGAAAACAGATCATGTGTCAATAGATATCTCAAATTGTCATGATGAAGGTCTGCATCCATAGCAATACCTTTGCCTTTTTCTTTTTTCGAAACCCGTCTAGAGGCCGGCTTACAGTTGATGAGGAAGCCCTTTTTCAACATATTACAAACCACTCAACAGAGCCAAGGAAAATAAAGCTATACCCAAAAGGAATCACAACACATAGGATAACCAAAAACGCAATCACAACAAAAGGGCATCCAAGAGCAATTTGATGAAACAAATATAAAAATTAAAACAGCAAATCAAAATAACCCATTCCCACCATTAAAGATCAGGACATAGAATATGAGTCTCTGAATTGATTTACGAAAACAAGAGCAGGTTGCAGGTTTGGGAGCGACTAAATCAGCACTAATAAAGTAGAGCTGTGAAGTAAGTAAAGATCTGAATTAAGGAGAGAGGGATCTCAGGTCAACACCAGAAGAAATGAAGCCAAAGATGGCTTAAAGCATAATCGGTGTTAGAACATACCTTAGCAAAGCCCCCTCCCCACAGGGTGGATATCCGAAGAAAGAGGTGATCGAGAAGGAGACGAAGGCCCTATAAGAGAGCGCCGGAAACCGCCTCTGTGAGAAACCTTAACAACTTCGGAAGTTCCTCTCTTGAGTCACCAGAAATCGCCTCTAGAATGTTCTTGGCTATATTAATACTTAGGCCTCGTTTGGCAAGTGTCCCCTTTAACCAAAAAGTCAAAAAGTTACTAAAAAAATCAAAAAGTCAATAATTCATATCAAAAAGTCAAAGATTCATTTTTCTCTTTACTTTTTGCACAGCTTTTCGTAAAAAGTCAAAAAGTCATTCCAAACATACTAATTTTTTTTACATCACATTTTAGCCAAAAAGTAAAAAAGTTATTAAAAAAATATGTTCCCAAACGAGGCCTTACTCTTTAAATTAGCAAAGATAATTGGGTCTTCTTAACTCATTATTCCATGATTTTGCAAATTTTATTATTATTATTATTATTATTATTATTATTATTTTGGAGAATATCCCACTATCTTGGAATATTTATTTGATACCATAATTTCTATGCATTTTTCCATATATAAAAAAAACTTTAAATAGTTTTGAAATTAATAAAAGATATTTTGAAACAAGTAAAAAGCATTTCTTGTTCTACAATTTTTATTTTAATTTTTTATATCCAAAAAAATCATTTCTTATTTTTAAATATCATTTCGATCCATCTTACAAATTTAAATGTCAATTGTAAATCCTTATAGATATCAATTTTTATGAGTGACCAGGTGAGGAGCCCACACTCGAGTGATATTAGAAACTCTATAAGATGTGTGAGATTCATATGGTATAAATCTCATATTTATATAAGATATTTGGTAAAATTTTTAGACTGTGTTTATTAAGTGTGGAATCATGATTCTATACTCAAAATTTTTAAAACATTTTTTAAAATTCATAACCAAACATGCAACTCAAAATTACGCAGGTGCTGTTTGATAACACTTACGTTTTCAGTTTTCTGTTTATATTTACAAAAATTTAAAAAACTCAAATAAAAACTTGTTTGTTAAAATTTTTGATTTATAAATCAGTGGTCTCAGTTTATAAATTTGGTCAAAAAATGAAAACACAAAAAATGTGTTTCCATTTTGAGTTTTCAGTTTTTTTTTTTTTTTTACCACCCAACACTAGCCACCACCCGTTACTATTTTCCACCACCGTCTTTCGCCACCACCACCTGCCACCACCGCTCACCACCCACCCGCGCACCACCACCCGCCACTACCACCACCAACCACCACCCACCTACCACTCACTCGCCACCACCACCCACCCCTTGCCACCACCACCACCACCACCCACCTGCCATCCACCCACCACTACCATCCACCGCCCGCTACCTACTTGCCACCACCACTCACCACCCACCTGCCACTGCCATCCACCACCTGCCACCACCATCCACCTGCCACCCACCTGTCACCACCACCCACCATCACCCGCCACCCACTCGCTACCACCCGCCACCGTCACCCACTCACCCACCACCACCACCACCACCCGCCACTTACCCGTCACCACCCACCACTACCACCCGCCATCCGCCACCCACCTGCCACTACCACCCACCACCCGCCACCACCACTACTACCGCCACCACCAACACCCACTCGCTACCACCCGCCACCGTCACCCACCCACCCACCATCACCACCCGCCATCCACCCGCCACCACCCGCCATCCGCCACCACCACTACCCACTCGCTACCACCCACCACCGTCACCCACCCACCCACCATTACCTACCACCACCTGCTATCCGCCACCCACCACCACCCACAACCCGCCACCACCACCACCACCCACAACCCGCCACCGTCACCACCCACCCACCACCACCCACCCACCCACCGTCACCACCCACCCGCCACCACCCACCACCCACCGTCACCACTTTCCACCACCGTCTTCCACCGCCACTTGCCACCACTTGTCATTTCTCACTCTTTTTTATATTTTTAAATTTTTTTAAACATTTTGTCAATTACCAAACGCGTTTGTAGTTTATGTTTTTCTAAAAATAAACAAAAAATAAACAAAAACCAGTTTATAAAATTTTTGTAAATATAAACTGAAAACGTAAACGTTACCAAACACACCCTCAAAATTTAATTCAAAAATTAATTTTAAAACTCATAATCAAACACACAAATCAAAATTCAATTCAAAACTATTTTTAAAACTCAAAATCAAAATTCTTTTCAAAATCCTATTTTAAAAGAAAATTTTTTTAAAAAAATATTATTTTATTTTTTTAAATTATTTTTAGAATCATGTTTTGAGTGTTGCCTTTTAAAATTTTTTGGATTTATTTTTTTTAAATATTTAAAATTTTTCTTACTTTTATTTTTTTAGGATATTTATTTATTTATTTATTTTAATGTGCACTATATTTTATATATTTTTGTGTTGTATTTTTTTAAATATTAAAGAATTATTTTTTATTTTATAATAATATATATATTTTAAATATTTTATTTTATTTTATAAAAATATTTTTAAATATATATATATATTTTGTTATGTGTTCGGTTATGATTTGAGTGTAAAGTTTTGAAAGTGATGTAAAGTTTCGAGTTATGTGTTTGGTTTTGAGTTTTAAAAATAATTTTAAATTGAGTTTTGAGTTATGGCAACGTTCGTTTGGCGGATTAGGTTGGATAAAATTGTTAATGATGGGATGGTTAGTGAATAGATTATGTATGAATTGTTAGTGAAGAGATTAAAGCTCCGTTGGAGAAGTTGGTTTAGAGGCTTTTTTGGCTAAAATAGCCACAAAAAATAAAATAAGTTTTTTAACTCAATAAGACAAAACATCATATCCAACCCATAATCATTACATTATTTCTCTCACAAAAAAGCCAAAAAAAACCAAAAGCCCTTCCCAAATCAGGCTTTTTAGCCCCAGGCTAAAATATCCAAAAAAGTCAAAAAGCCAACCCACTTCCCAAACGAAGCTTAAGTGAAAGTATATTTGTTTTGATGATATAATGTTGAAAATGGTTAGTGATGGGATTGTTAAATTATTTTTATAAAAGATCTATAAAAAAAAATTTATATTAAAAAAATATCTAAAACAAATATATATATATATTTAAATAACAGGTTGCAGTTGTAAAAAAAAAAAGAAAAAAAAAAGAGTACTATTTCGATCAACCAGCCGGACGTCCCGTAGACCCAATCCGCTCTTTTCAAAATTTAAAATTTCAAAACTCTTTTCAAAACTCATAATCAAACAAATTTTCTCTTATCAAAATTCAAATCACAATTCTAAAAAGAGAATCACAATTCTAAAGCTAATCCAAACGCAACCTTAGACTTCGTTTGGGAAGCCAAGTGGCTTTTTTGGCTATTTTAGTCACAAAAAACAAAGTGGGTGTTTGGGAAGTGGTTTTTTTGTAGGTTTTTTTAGTTGTAAAATATTATTGGAGAAATTTTTTTTTTTTTGTGTTTGGGAAGATAGTTGGGTTTTTTTGTGGTTAGATGTGATGTTTGTGAGATAAAAAATGAAATGATTATGGGGTTTGATGTGATATTTTGTTTGGATTGATTTTTTTTGGTTTTGTAACCAATTTGTCTTTTTAGTGAAAAAAAACAAAAACCAAACTTTCCAAGCATCTCCAAAATAGGTTTTTTAGCTCAATAAGGCAAAACATCACATTTAACCCATAATCATTACAGTATTCCTCTAAAAAAAAAAAGCTAAAATAACCAAAAACCTTTCTCAAACGAGATTTTTTAACCTCAGACTAAAATATCCAAAAAAGTAAAAAAATTAAAAAGCCAACTCACTTCTCCAAACAAACCCTTAGTAAAATTTCTAAGATTTAGAGCATCAGTATCAGGCTCTCCAAAATTTTAGTCAAATTATAACTTAAAAAGCCATTTTTCTAGTTTAGTTAGTCACCCTACTGCATCAAATTCTCTATTTTAACTCAATCCTATTAAAATATTTGTTATTCTTTTTTTTTTTTATAATTAAATTGATGAGTTATGAACCAAACAATTCTTATGTTTTACAAAAGGTAAAATTGGAGGAAATGTATAAAAAAAAAATTTTAAAAATTAAAAAAACAATTTGCCATTGACTGGTTAACCGGCTGAACTTCCGGGCGGACGTCCGATAACACACAACTAGCAATGAATAGTACCTCGCTTATTGTAGCGAGGTACTATAGCACTCATATATTAGCGATGACCAGTAACGAGGTGATACAGTCCATTTTTGATGAATTGTATTACTAAAGCTCCGTTTGGGAAGTGAGTTGACTTTTTGACTATTTTAGTCTGAGGCTAAAAAGCCTAGTTTGGGAAGGACTTTTGGTTTTTTTGACTTTTTTAATTTTTTTGTGAGAGAAAGAATATAATGATTATGGGTTAGATATGATATTTTATTTTATTAGACTAAAAAACATATTTTATTTTTTGTGACTATTTTAACTAAAAAAACCCACAAATCAACTTCCCAAACAAAACTTAATTTAGCTAAAAAATAATTTTAGCCAACTTGATACCGATGCTCCTGTAGCATTTTTCGGCCACACTCCCCTCTTGCCTTTTATCCTTATATTCATTTTTTTTTTTAAAGTTTTTTTTTCCTTTTTTTATTTTTATTTAACTCATCCTAATCTCGTTTTCAGTACAACAAAGCGTAAAGACCACCGAAACCTTTTACCCTTCTCTCTCTCTCTCTCAAATTCTCAACCATTATTTTTTTTTCTCTCACTAAAATTCTCCACTCTCTCTCTCTCTCTCTCTCTCTCTCCATGGACCCAACATCTTATCCACCGCCGGCCGCGGCGGCAGAACCACCAGCCTACATAGCTCCCGCTGCCAACCCCACTCCCCTCCACGCTCCCATCAACCATCCCGCTTACGCCGAGGTACCAAAATTCAAAACCCCCTTGTTTCTCTCTCTCTCTCTCTCTATATATATATAGATATATTTTCTCTCTAGAAAAAAAAGAGTTTTGATTTTGATTTTGGTTTGTGGGTATTGTAACAGATGATAACAGAGGCGATAACAGCGTTGAAAGAGAAGGATGGATCGAGTAGGCAAGCCATAGCAAAGTACATAGAGAAGGCCTACTCGAACCTACCAGCGACCCACTCGACCTTGTTGACTCACCAACTCAAGCGATTGAAGAACACGGGTCAACTCGTCATGGTCAAGCACTCTTACATGCTTCCCAGATCTGTTCCTCATCCTCTTCTCTCTCCTCCTCCTCCTCCTCCTCCTACTGATGATGATGATGCTGGTAATGTAAATGAAAATGCTTTGTCTTCTGGGCCCAAGAGAGGGCCCGGTCGTCCACCCAAGCCCAAAATGCTGGCCCAGCCCAGTAATTCTGGTGTGGGCCGGATGTTGGTTTCTTTGGGTCTTGTTGATGGGTCTGCACCGATGGCTAGGAGAGGCCCGGGTAGACCACCTAAGTCTGCAAAGACGGAATTGGGTAATAGGGCCCGTGGGAGGCCTCCCAGGCCCAAGTCTTTGTCCCTTTTGATGGGTCAGGGTGGGCTCAAGAGGATGCCTGGGCGCCCACCCAAAACTGGGCCCATTGGGCTGGGCAGGCCTCGCGGCCGCCCGCCGAAGAATGTCAGCGCCGCCGCCGCCGCCGCTGTTGGTGGTGGTGATGTGGTGGCTGTTGGTGGTGGAGTGGTGCCGGGGAAGCGGCGGGGGCGGCGGCCTAGAGCTGATGGGCTGAGGAAAGTTAATGTTGGAGTGTTGCCGGGGAAGCGGCGGGGCCGGCGACCCATAGCTGATGGGGTTAAGATGCCTAGACAACTAACCGGAAAACCTTTGGGCCGTCCCAGGAAGGTAAACAGAAATTGTTATTTATTTATTTATTTATTTTAATTTATCTTGGCATATGATATTGCTATTAAATTAATTTAATTGACTAACTAATGGAACTTATGGTACACTTCGCAATCTAGCAGCAGCCTAAAATTTTATTTTGTTTTGTTTTGTTTTATTTTTTCAAATCTTAAATTAAATATTAAAACGAGATCTTATGTTAATGGGTTTTGAAAAATTGGGGTAGTCGGCAATAAGAATTTTTTTGACATGTTTTTGGTAGGTGTTAGGCGACTGGCTAATTAGCCTAATAGTAGGTCATCTTGAGTCATAAGTGAGAACAAAGGCCACATTGTTGTAATGTTTGTTGGGGTGTTAACCAGCTTCAAGTATGTCATTGGAATTGTTAGGCAATAATAGCTTAAATGAACTAATTATATGGAAGCTCGAAAAGGGATACTTTTGGCTTTTATCTTCTAATTATCAACTTTTAATTTAGAAAAACTTGTACCAAACAGGCCCATTGGCAGGTCGTTATATGGCCTTAAGACCATTTGTGGCAACATTGGGTCTAACTAACCGTGCCGAATTGCAACCCAACTTTTGACATTGTAGAATGTTGGCCCGGCCATAAAAGTGGTTGCATATTATGCACCCCTTTTTGATTTATTATAGAATTTTCGTTACTAGTTTTGACTTCTCTTTACTGCTTTTTTTTTTTTTTATAATAATTTTAATTTCACTAATTTATAGCATGAACTGAAATTTAAGTAAAATCTTTAGCTATACCATGACCTTATTGAGAAATTGCAATGATTTGGTGTTGTAATTTGCAATAAATTTGTGAGTTGGATGACAAGTTGTCAAAGTGATTTTAGTTTAGGAGAAAATGGAACTTGTTGCCTTTCGTTTTTGTGGGTTGATGTTCTTATTGAGTGGCCTCATTTTGGGATATTAGAATTCATCAATTACCGGGATTCAAGCAGCTGCAACTCAACAGTCAGTGCCATATGAAGATCTCAAGAACAAAGTTGAACATTTTGTGAGTTAAATACGATAATATCACTAGCATATGTTTAGTTTTAGCATACTTTGCAAATGACTATAGCATTCACAAACCATGCTCTATTTGTATTTGCATTATTTGCAGCAATCTAGAATCAAACACACGGTCAATATGGTGAAACCCTACGTGAACAGTGAAGCTGCATTTGGGGCATTGCAAGAGTTGGAAGAACTTGCAGCAATGGATTTGAACGCACCATTAAATGTTCCGGTCCAAGGTCAAGTGCAGGAACCTTTCCTCCAGAATTTATAACAAATTTTTAACCAAGAGCCACCAGGGCTGCAAACAATTTTTTAGAGTATTGCTTCGTTTTGGGACAAGGACGTGCTTGTGAGTGTATGTGGAGTGAAGTGCAGTGCAAAGCTAAATGTGAGTGATGATGAAGATGATAATGGAATGTGGTTTTTGTACAACTTTTCAAGGGTTGCATGAATTGGTAATTTGTTTTTGTAAGTGCCCAGAAATCATATTTTGTGTCTTGTGCTAATATATGATATATCCATATACTGACCCATTATTGGAAGTTGATATGTGTTTACCTTACGACTTGTTTAGGATATATATATATATATATGTAGTCCTAAAGTGTAAGTTTTGTATCATTTTGATTTCTAATTTTTATTTTGTGTTAATATAGTGATTGATATATGAAAATTGTTTTAATTTGGTCTCCCAATCTAATTTGGTCAGTTGGCAATGTTAAAATTGCTGATAAATGTGAGAAATTTAAAAATTAAACTTCTAGGGTGTGTTTGGTTTGTGTTTGTAAAGTAATTTTTGAGATAAAAAGTACGAAAACTTGGTTTGCTTTTTTTCAGAAATGATTTAGGAAAATTGTTTTGAGAAAAGAGTTTTGAAAAAAGTAATTGATTTGATGTGTATGAGAGAGAGTGATTTTGGAAAGTAGGTAACCAAACAAATTTTTGAGATTTTTTTTTGAAAAAATTTGTTTAGTTTGATTACTCTTAAAAACTTATTTGTAGAGAATTTGTGTCAAAATTTTCTTGAGAAACAAACTAAACAAGGCACTAGTCTCTAAAATATGTTATTTGTGCTATTAATTTAAAAGCACACTTTAAAAAATTATAATTTTAGTCCTTAAAATATGTGATGTGTTATTTTAGTTTTCAAAACTATGGATTTATTCATGATTTTAACATCTATTGACGAAGTTAGATTAAAGAATCAAATTGCAATCATTTTATATATTGGGAATTAAATTGATACAGCTTTTAAAATTATTTATATTTTGTGGCTTACAAATATAATTAATTCAAGATTGTACGATTATTTTAAGTTTTGTTAATAAATATTCTTACATTATGTTTAGATCATGAATTTGTAAAAGAAAATGACATAGAAGAAAATTTTAACTTATTTTTCATTCACATTTTCTTCAATATTTTCATTTCATTTTCTAAATTATAATTTGAAGAGATTCATTAATAAACCTTTTAAAAATAATTAAGGAAAATTACAAAAAAGAAAAAAAAGAAGAAGAGTTCAAGCCTATTTTTAATTTTATCAATTTAAATCTTAATCTTTTACTTTGTTTTTAAGTTAAACCATCATCTTATTTTCATTAAGTAAAATTGTCGAAAAAATTATATTTGTAGTTATTAAGAACTTAATGTAGGTGTACATATTTTTTTTTCCTGTTAGTTTTAATTAATGAAAATAGTCAGATAATTTAGATTGAAGGGGAAAAAAAATCAATAGTTTAAAATTTAAATTAATAAAATTAAAATTTTATTTTATTATAAGGGTTAAACCTGAGTTTTTTTTTATTATTTATAATATCCTAAATATATATTCTATACTATTTGTAAGTTTCTTATATCCTGAAAGCACATGCTAATAATAAATTTTTAAAAAATTGAGGCAAATTCCCTCCAGTTTGGGTCATTACAGGTCGATTTCGTTATTGGGCACTTTGTGCATTTTATTTACCAAAAAAATTAGGTAAATTTGATTACTCATAACTTATTTATTTTATTGTATTTGTTACTAAAAAATAAATAATTTATTTTTAAAAATAAAATTTTTATTTATTATCTTAGGTAATAAACGCAATAAAAAAAAGGAGAATTTTTTTTAAGGTCCATGGTATTAAAATTTTATAGGATAAAAGATATGCAATATTTTCATAACAGTTGAGGTTCCTCAACATTTTTCCAGAAAAATTTTGATCCAGAGAAATTTCGAAACTAGAAAAATTTTGCTAAGTTGTTTGTGTGTTTATGTTTGGAATTTCTCTGGATACATCAGAATCCTCGTAGAATTTTTCTGAGTGTGTTTATGTATTCATGTTTAGAATTTCTTTGGGCATTTTCACTAAAATTTATCTAAACACATCACAATCCCACAGTGTTTGAAAAAATTCACAAAGTGACCATAGTCAGAGAAAATTCATACAGTAACCACAGCTAGAGTAAATTCACAAAATTACAAATAGTGACCACAACCAAAGAAAATTCACACAATTATCACAGCAGAAAAAATTAATACAGCTAGAGAAAATTCACACAGTTAGAGAAAATTCACAAAATTACAAACAATGGTCACAACTAAAGAAAATTCATGCAGTTCCCACATCTAGAGAAAATTCACACAGCCTAGAGAAAATTCAATTTGATTTGTTCACACAACTTTCAACTTGATTTGCTCACACATCACAATCCCCTCGTCCAAATTCCGCTAAATCCGTGAATTTATTGTTGTCCATGATCACCCATTATGCAATTTCAACTTTGGGTTGCTTAATCACCAATTTGATTTATTTTTTATTTTTATTTATTTTTTTATTTTTTTACGGAAAACTCAAATAGTTTGCTATTATTTCTTCATCACAAAACCAACTGGGTGCGAAAATTTCAATTTTTTTGTTTTATGAATCGAGTTCTAATTAAGTTTTTTTCTAATTTTCTCTTGCTAAAACAAGCAAGTTTATATACTTGTAGCACAATTTCCCTCCAATGCTTCCAATGATTGTAAAAAACTAACAAATTGGTCATCTAAAGCACAACCAATCAAAGAAACATTTCCCTGGAAACTGAAACTATACTATAGACATGAAGAGACATGAAAACCATATTGTCTCTAGCACATGTATGACTCAACATTCAGTTCTACAAAACAGTAACAATGTAGCACTAACCAAATTCGAAACAAACGAAAGCTACAAAATTTAATGCCTTAGAATCAATAGTTTTTCCAAATTTTCTGAACTTAAACAAACAAATCGATGAATGCGTTGCAAGAATACAAAGAAAGTGAGGAGAGAGAGAGTGAGAAAGAGAGAGATAGAGAGAGCCACTTACTGAAACTATCTATTGAGACCCACTTATTGAAACTATCGATTGCGTCTTTTCTAGTGAAGTATCAATTCTTTGCTTTGTCCATTCTCGCCAATGATTGGTTACTGAACAACCCTGTAATGTTTGTCCACAGCTTTGATATGTCTTCTCACCTTTTCTCTCTCTCTTTCTCTCTCTATATATATATGTATATATATATATTCAAATTGGACTTGTCTTCTACATCATAGCACTACGTCAAGAACATGATCATTGACGCTGCCTGAATGTTAAACAGTCATGGAGAGAGAGAGGAGAGAGGATGAGAGAGAGAGAGCGAGGAGAAAGGATATAACTGAGACACCCATTATTAAAAATTGAAGAGAGATGTTGAACTAAATTTTTCTAAATAAAACATGTTTTAATTATCGAATCGATATAATATTTTTATATAAATAAAATATATAAAATATTAAATAAAATAAATTATTTAAATAGATCCATATTAAGCTTTATAAACTTAAACAATATGCTCCCATCCAGACAGAGGAAATCTTTTTTCTCATATTCTAAATGAAAGTTTGAGAATTTTATTAGGAATAGAAATTATATTAGAAATCTCAAATAATTTATTAAATTTTTTATTAAACCTTTTACGAGAGTATAAAATCCACACATACAAATTTGTGTAAATTTTACACCTTTATGAAAAATTTAATAAATTATTTAAAATTCATTACATTTTCTATCGAAGAGAGAAAAATACACCATTATGATGGATTCGGTTTGGGTGGTCCTCTCCAATAAAAACACAAACAATACAACAAAAAGAGGTTGTTATTATTGGCGCGCCTCCCAATGGACCAATAGCAGGCTGAGAAAAAAAACTCATTTTGATTGGACCGTTATGGTGGTGGTGGTGGTAGTGGCTTCGCCTTGCCCCCCACAATTCCTTATTATTATCTATACTATATATTAAATAAAATGGAGTTTTTAACCCCAAATTTTATGAGAGTTCTAATCTCTCAATCTAAATTTCTTGATTTTTTGATTTAAAAAAAAAAAACTTAGCATTTATTAATTTCTCCCAACCCCCAAGTCTTATCCTCATAATAATACTTTAATGCATTAAGAACAAGTATAAAAAAAATTCTTTGAAATCAAACACATATGAATTCCTTAAAAAGTCTCAATACATATGATTATTATCCCTCATAATAACACTTTAATGCATTAAGAACAAACATAAAAAAATATTCTTAAAAAGTCCAACACATATGATTATTATCAAAATATTAAACTTTAACATAATATAATATAAAAAAAAAGACATTTAATTCATTGAAAAGTCTAACACATATGATTATTATCAAAATATTAAATTTTAATATAATATAAAAAAGGAAAAAACGAAGACATCCTAACCCCCAAGTCTTACCCTCATAATAACACTTTAATGCATTAAGAACAAGTATAAAAAAAATTCTTTGAAATCAAACACATATGAATTCCTTGAAAAGTCCCAACACATATGATTATTATCCCTCATAATAACACTTTAATGCATTAAGAACAAGTATAAAAAAAAAAATTTAAAAAGTCCAACACATATGATTATTATCAAAATATTAAACTTTAATATAATATAATATAAAAAAAAAGAACATTTAATTCATTGAAAAGTCTAACACATATGATTATTATCAAACTATTAAACTTTAATATAATATAAAAAAGGAAAAAAAGAAGACATTTAGATATATGATAGAATTATGTGTTATGATATGTATGATTTTTTGATTTGTTATACAACCAATAATGCCGACTCCAATTTTATTATCATATCATTTTGGGTGAATTTATGAGTTTTAAATATTTCTTCCGAATTCATAAAAAAATAAATAAATAAATAAATTACAATGTGTAGTTGTTTTCAACAGATAAATATAAAACAAATACTAAGATAATTCTCTCATCTAAAAAAAATACTAAGATAAGTCACTGAACTAATAAAGAAGCAGAAGAAAATCTATACTTACTATATATTAAGCAAAATGAGATTTTTAACCCCAAGCCTTATGGAAGCTCCAATCTCCCAATCTAAATGTTCTGATTTTTTGACTTAAAAAAAAATAAAATCTTAGCATTTATTAATTTCTCTCAACTCCCAAGTCTTACCATCATAATAACACTTTAATGTATTAAGAACAACTATAAAAAAATTCTTTGAAATCCAACACATGAATTTTTTGAAAAGTCCCAACACATATGATTATTATCCCTCATAATAACACTTTAATGCATTAAGAACAAGCATAAAAAAAATTTCTTAAAAAATTCAACACATATGATTATTATCAAAATATTAAACTTTAATATAATATAATAAAAAAAAGACATTTAATTTCTTGAAAAGTCCAACACATATGATTATTATTAAAATATTAAATTTTAATATAATATAAAAATGAAAAAAAAGAAGACATTTAAAAAAAAAATCAAAAATCACAATTCACATATATAGATAATTGTAAACACAATCCGTGTATAGCATGGATGATATGCTAGTTATTATTATTAAGGTAAAGAGTAATGCTAGGGAGTTCGAAAATGAGCTCCCCCGAATCCCTCTAATTTTTTTTTTTTTTTTTTTTTTTTTTTTTTTTTTTTTTTTTTTTTTTTTTTCAGAAGCAAAGAAGGAGAAGAGAAGAGGAGGAGGAGGAGGAAGGAGGAGGGAAGAGGAGGACTGGAGGGGGCCATAACCACAGGGGGAGAAGGAGGCGGAGGCGGGGCCGGAGCTGGGACGAGCTGACGGGCTGCGACGGGAGACGTTGCTGCGACGAACGGGCTACGACGAGCTAACGATCGGCGATCGGACTGCTGCTGCGACGATGGCGGTCGGAGCTGCTGCTCCCCTCTCTTCTCTCCCTCTTTCTCTTTCTCTTCCTCTCCCTCCCTCTCCATCTCCCTCTGTCTCAGACTCGTTGAAGAAGAAGAAGAAGAAGAAAAAAAAAAAAAAAAAGAATGCCCAAAACGACGTCTTTTTGGGCATTCGGGAGATTATGGGGGGAAAATTCGAGCGACGAAACTTTATTCTAAGGTAAATTACAAACATATTTTATGAGGTTTGATTAAAATATAAATTATTTTTTATAATTTTAAAAATTATATTTTAATTTTTGAAAATTTTAATTTCATAATAAATTATGAAATTAATTAACGATTTTTAATAATGTTAGAAATATATTATAATTAATAATTTATGTAATTTTATTATTATAGAGGAGAATAATTACGAATTTCATCTGCTAGTTAATTTTGTTAAATAAAATTTTTTGACAAGAGAATATTTATAATTTTCTAAATCACAAGGAGCAATTTGTAATTTAAGCAAACATTAAGAGTTGTATTTGTAATTTATCCTTATTATTATTTATTTATTTATTTTTGAAATAAAATACAATGAACTTTCTGCCTGACAATCAGAAAAAAGTATATAGCTTATTTTACTAGTTTGTGATAATTTTCTTTAAAGATTGAAGTTTAGTTTTACTCTCTTGATTGAAATCTTGATGATAATATCAATTTTAAAATTAAATTGTCACTTTTGTCCGTACATGAAAATTAGAATAAATTAGACTGTTGGCCCCTTAACTTGTTTAAGTAAAATTTTGTTTATTGTAATTTTAATTTGAATAAACTAAATCTTATATTTTGAATTTTATTGTAATATTATTATCTCTTCATAACTTACCGTTAGAATTTTGAACTAAAAAAAAATAATGAAAAATCACGTGATACTCACTTGAGATTTTAGAAAATAAATAAATAAATGATTCTTACTATTTATTTTAACTTCAATTTTAACCCGTTTACTTTTGTACTTTTTATTGTCTTGTGTCCACTTTTTCTTTCAAATCTATCTCTATATGAGTCCCCTTTTCGGTGCTTCGACTGATTCTGTGGTTGGGTTTGCGTTTCAATCTCTTCACCCCTTTCCTCCCCTCTGTTTTCTCCTTTCACCATATCCTCCCCTTATTTCCACCTTACGGCGTTGTGTCCTCTGTATGTGTAGTGTAGATGAGTGCGTCAAACTCTGCCCCAGGTCTGGAGTTCATTACACTCGAAGATGGAGCTGGCAGCAGTGATGTAGTGTCTCACCGTTGCTTGATAGGGAAGATTCTAGCTCCAAAGCAGCTCAACATCCCAGCAGTCTCGTCCATTGTCAAAGAAGCTTGGAAGACGAGAGCCTCATTTTCAATCGCACCGTGGAATAATAATCTTTTCCTTTTCACTTTCGAGGATGCAGAGGATAGAGAGTGAGTGCTTCAGGAGGCACCGTGGTCTATCATGGGTAACCTGATGATTCTCCAACCCTTACAGAAAGGAACTCCGGTTGCCGATTTGGAATTTCTGTGGAGCCCTTTCTGGGTTCAAGTTCATGGCCTCCCTTTAGAGAAACTGACCAAGGCTAATGGGGAGTTGATTGGTAAATGGATTGGCCGCCTTATTCTGGTAGAAGCACACTGTGAAGGTCTGTTGCTCTATCGAAATTTTCTTTGAATCCGAGTGGAACTTGACATCTCCAAACCCCTCCCTCGTGGTTTCTTTCTTCAGCATAATGATTCTCTTCAAGGGGTCTCATCCAACCCCTGGATTTCTTTCAAGTTTGAAAAGTTATCTGACTTCTGTTTTGATTGTGGGAGAATAGGCCATGATAGGAAGGCTTGCAAATTTGTTACTCGAGAGGAAGGAATAGGGTCTGGATATGGGCTGGATTTGCGGACTGGTATAGCCTGGAGCACTGGTCTACCGGTGGAATACTACAAACAGCGGGTGGATGAGATGGATATTAGGCTCAGACCTCTGTTGAATCGGTTTAGAGAACAGCCTGTTAGGACATCCACTCCGAGGGCACCTACGGTGGCGCGTGGCTTAAAAGGAGGTGAAATTGAGGTTGGCTAGTCTGATGCAGGTCGAGTACGTGGTACACCTGTACAATTGACAGAGCATGTTCCTGCTACCAATGTGGAGATCGTAGAGGAATGGGGGCGTGAGAAGGACAATACAGAGGTGCTCAAAAATTCGGACATTTCGGATGCTCAAGGTAGTGCTATGCAGGATAAGAGGCCAGATGCACACTATCCTATGGATAATGACACTCATATTCCTTCTGGGCCTGGTCTAAAGGAACCTCCTCCAGAAGAAGCAGGTAATAACCTTGGTGAGCCCAAGGCCCTTAGTGGGCCCAAATATTTTGTTACCGAGCTAGGTGAGCTTCCACTATGCCCAGCCCCTAAGACAGCCATGATTAAAACCAGCTCCAGCCCAATTGGGATTGAAGAGATTAGTCCTTCCTCAAGTCCAACCTGCACTGATTTGAAGACTATAATGATTAATGACTGTATGGCTACTGTCTTTAATAGTTTGACTTTAAAACGCAAGGCCCAGGAGGAAAATGAGTGCTTGGGTAGACTGCCTAAATTGCTCAAAGGCTCTGAGGTTTGCACTGAAGCTTTTACAATTGGGGCTCTCTCTGTATCTTATTCTTCCTTATCAATTCGTGCTCAGAATTCCTCTCTGGTCAGAGGTCGGGGAAAAAGGGGAACAGGTAAAGCCAAAAAATGGTTACAAGGTGACTTATATGAAGTTAAGGTGGTCACAGAAAAGTCTTCTCTTCCATCCCGATTGACAGCCTATTTTTCTACTGAGGTTGATGAATGTTGTTCACAGGTTCCTAGTACATATCCTCTTGCTAATGCTGGTGATGTGGGTGAATGGGCTTTGGTGGCTGGCCCTAAACAACCCCATTCATCATGTTGATCTTAAGCTGGAACTGTCAGGGGTTGGGGCGACCGCTGACAGTCCAGATCCTCCGAGGGCTGGTTTCAACCCATCGTCCCAAAGTGGTCTTTTTAATAGAAGCCAAGAATAAGTCAGTGACACTGGAGAGGATTCGGAGACGTCTCCACTTTACAAATCATTGTTATGTCGAACCGGAAGGTCTTTCAGGGGGTTTAGCTCTTTGGTGGATGGATGATTTTCAGCTGGATGTTAGGCACAAATCGAGGAACATGATTAGAGCAGTTATTACTACTTCTAATTTTTCATCTAGCTGGGCTATCTCGTTTGTGTATGCTCCTCCGCAAAGGTCACTACGCAGAAACTTCTGGGTTCAGTTTAAACAGATGGCTCTAGCTAACGACTATCCATGGGTTTGCATTGGTGATTTTAATGAGATTAGTCTGATTGGGGAGAAAGAAGGGAGAACCGAATGCCGAATGACCCAACTTCAATTTTTTCTAGAACTTTTATCTGACTGTGCTATTTTGGATTTGGAATTTAAGGGTTGCTCTTTCACTTGGTCGAATAATTAGAGAGGGGTTGATAATGTGAGAGAAAGATTAGATCGGGCTATTGCGAATGTAGAATAGAGAACTCTTTTTCCTTGTGCCCAAGTGTTTCATGAGCTTCAAATTGGGTCTGATCATTGTCCTGTAGTGCTTAATTGTTGTGTTCCTCTTAAAAGGTTCCCAGAATTTTTAAGTTTGAGACAATGTGGTCCATTAGCCCATTATGTGAAGAAGTGATTCGTACCAAGTGGGATGAACCTCATATAGGGTCCCCTATGTACCAACTGCTCCAGAAGCTTAAATTGTGTAGGGAAAGTCTTAAAGCTTGGAGTAAAGAACACTTTGGCAACAATCAAATCCAAATTTCTCGCCTAAAGTCAGAATTGGAAACTCTTCAAGCACAATCGTTTTCGGATGACAATTTGAGGAATCAGTTACATGTAAAAGCTGATCTTGAACTGCTTCTTGCGAGGGAGGAAATGTTCTATCACCAACGATCCCGAATACGTTGGCTAAATTTTGGGGATAAGAACACTAACTTTTTTCATGCATCTATGATTCAACGAAGGCAGAGGAATCAGATTCTTCAACTTCAAACAGAGGATGGGACTTGGCTTTCCTCAGACACTGAGGTTAATCATCATATGTATGGTTTTTTCACCAATCTGTTCACTAGTGTTGGCCAGAGAGATTTTGGAGAGGCCTTATCGGTGGTTGAGCCATTAATTTCGAATGTCATGAATTGCCAATTGACTGCCCCAATCTGTGATGAAGAAATTAAAGGGGCAGCTTTTCAGCTTGGAGCCTTAAAATCACCCGGGCCAGATGGTTTTCCAGGTTTTTTCTATCAGACATATTGGGACACTGTGGGTGGTTAGGTGTGCACAGCGGTGAAAAGTTTCTTTTTGGGAGGTCATTTGCTCAAGGAACTAAATCAGACAAACTTAGTCTTTCTACCAAAAGTTGCTAACCCGGTAAAATTGTCTCAATTTCGCTCTATTAGTTTGTGTAACTTTAACTTGAAGATCATTACAAAAATCCTGGCTAATAGACTGAAAAAAATTCTGAAGGGTCTTATCTCTCCAAACCAATCTGCTTTTGTTCCTGGACGCTTGATTCAAGATAACATCATTATAGCCCATGAGGCTTTCCATTTTTTGAAGTTAAAGAAGAAAGGGTCGTTAGGGCACATGGTCGTTAAACTTGATTTCAACAAAGCCTATGGCCGTGTTGAATAGGATTTCCTGTCAGCCCTCTTGCAGAAGATGGGATTTCACTCTGTTTGGATTCGTTGGGTTATGGAATGTGTGACTACGGTCACTTTCTCAATTTTTGCAAATGGAGAAAAGCAGGCATTTATAGTTCCGACTCGTGGGCTACGTCAAGGTGACCCTTTGTCCCCGTACCTGTTTATTTTGGTGGCAGATGTGTCCTCTAAACTGTTAAATCGGAGTCTTCGTAATAACCTGTTTTTGGGTTTTAAGATAGCTAGGCACTGCCCCACCTTGTCTCATCTTCTTTTTGCGGATGATGTGCTCCTTTTTCTCAAAGCAGATGTAGATGAATGTAATCATGTGCTAGATATTCTAAAGATCTATTGTGAAGCCTTGGGTCAGTTGGTAAATTTTGAGAAATCTAGTGTCCAATTTTCAACCAACACTCCTGCTACTGTTAGCTCCTCCTCTATTTGCACTACGGCTGGCCTAAGTGTGTCTCATCCTAATTCGAAGTACTTAGGTTTACCATCTTTTTGGGGGCGATCTAAAGCGGAAGCCTATGAGTTTCTTATTGAGCGGATTCTAGCCAAACTGCAAGGTTGGAAACAAAATCTGTTGTCTCAAGCTGGGAAGGAGATCTTGATTAAGGCGGTGGTTCAGGCCATCCCATCTTATGCCCTGGCGTGCTTTGCCTTTCCTAAAAAATTCTGTGACAAGCTTAATTCTTACATTCGAAATTTTTGGTGGAGGGGAGATCCAGAAGGGAAGGGGATTAATTGGTTGAGTTAGGGTCATATGACTTTACCGAAACATCAAGGAGGTATGGGTTTTAGAGACTTTAATTCTTTCAATTTGGCTCTTTTAGCTAGGCAAGGTTGGCGATTATTGAAGTATCCAAACTCGTTTTTTGCCCGCATGTTGAAAGCAATTTATTTCCCCAACACTTCCTTCATACACGCTGCCAGAGGAAGGAGAGCGTCGTGGGCTTGGACAAGTCTTATTCAGGGCCGTCAACTGCTTCAAGAAGGTGTTCATTGGCAAGTAAATGATGGAGCTGCAATCAATTTTTGGGATGAAAAATGGATTCCATCCATTCTTGGGTTCAAAGTTCTCTCATCGAAACCTGCAGAGTCTAGGATTCAACATGTTCAGGATGTTATTGATGCCCACTCAAGGAGCTGGAGGATTGAATCTTTGGCAAATCTGGTGTCTGAAGCCGAAGTTGAAGCTATTAGTTTAATCCCAATTGCTATGGAAAACACGACTGACTCCCTTGTTTGGCACCTTGAGTCCAATGGCGAGTATTTGGTGCGATCGGGTTATTCTATAGTTTTGACTAAGGTGAGCAGGGGTAATTCTTTCCCTCCTTCTACTTCTTTCCAGCCTCCTAAAAAAATTTGGAAGTTGCTGTGGGCTTTAAAGATTCCTCCCAAACTCAAACATTTTTGGTGGCGGGTGTGCAACAATGGGCTCGCTACTAAAGATAATTTGTATAGGAGGCGTTGTGCTACTTTGAATCTATGTCCGATTTGCCAGGAGTTTCCAGAAACTATTGAACATCTTCTTTGTGGATGTGACTGGGTTTGAGCGGTTTGGTTTGGTTGTGATCTCAGGTTCCCTGTCGTTGGAGGTCCTAGTTGCTCGGTTTTACGTTGGTCTTGTAATCTGTTAGAGCAACTTCATTCAGATCACGAGTGAGCAAATCTTCTTATCTTTGTTGTGTGGATTGGGTGGTATATTTGGAAAGACCGGAACAACTTGGTTTTCAACCATCATCTTATAGAGCCCTCATCGACGTTATATCGAGCTCGAGTGGCGAAGGAGGAGTTCGACTCAGCCACTGCTTCTGAGGCTGTGAGGCAACACCAAAGTTCGTTGGATTGTCTTCCAAGGGTGGCTGCCTAGCAAGCCCCCAACACTGGGTCCTTCAAAATAAACTGTGATGTGGCTATCAAAAAGGGTTCTCATTTGGCTTCAACTGCGGTTCTTCTGCGAGATGCAAAGGGTAAATTGATTGATAAACATACGCAAAGCTAGAGGGTCACTTCATCTTTGCAAGGCGAAGCTTTAGCTTGCAGGAGTGCATGTCAATTAGCAGTTGCTTGTAACCTTAACTCGGTAGAGATCGAAGGGACAACAAAGATGTTATTCGCTTGTGTGTTTCCGAAGATGCCCCGTCGTGGAAGTGTGGAGCTATATTCAAGGACATTAAGAGATTGGCAACTCAGGGGCACTTCTCCTTTCATTGGAGTCCTAGAACAGCCAACAAAGTTGTGCATTGGGTGGCCCAAGCTTCTCTTCATGGTCGTCTCCTTCTTAACTGGGTCGGACATCCACCAGCTGACTTGGAGTCCTTGCTTATTTTCTCTTAGCTTTTCTCTTCTTTGTGCTGTTCTGTGTCTTACTTTCTTTGTGAAAAAAAAAAAAAAAAAGATCTGCTAAAAAAAAACGTTGTAGTGCATGATGTGTACGTGATCTTACATGGAACAAACACCATCTTTCTACATTTCATCACAAACATACATACAAGACTAAAAATTGAAAATTGAGAGGGTAGTTATAAAATTTGAAATTACCAATTATGGGCCAATTTGAGAATATGGTTAAAAGTCAATTTTTAACTTTTAATCTATTTTGGGTCCCATCACATTTCTATTTTTTTTACAGGCTATTGGTTAGGTAAGAAGTAAATTACACTATTGGTTAGGTAAGAAGTAAATTACATGTTGCAGACCAACTCATTAAAGACCAAAATTGTAGAACAAGAAGAAAGAGAAATTCAAAACTAGTCCATTGGAGGAATAACACCGAACACTTCAATTAATTTGTTGTTGTTTTATCCCAAACTATGTCAGTGTGAGTTTTAAATTATAGGTCTAACATTCTTCATAACAATAATGACTAAAATTGTGTGTGTGTGTGTGTGTGTGTGTGTGTGTGTGTGTGTGTGAGAGAGAGAGAGAGAGAGAGAGAGAGAATAGTGGTGGGTATTGAGCAGAGGCAGTGATTGAAATTTAGAGGTGAAGATAGAGGATAGATCACAGTAGAGAGAGACACAATGGAGATAAGATTGGTGACACTAAAGGAGACAATCTTAGAAACAGAGAGAGAGAGAGAGAGAGAGAGAGAGAGAGAGAGTGTGTGGCAATAGAGACCGATGTTGCCATTGTTTAGAGACCAGATAAGGGTAGAGAGAAAAATGTGAGAAAGATCAAGAGGGTCAAATAAAAGGGGGTACTTAGATAAATTCAATTTTAAGAGCAAAGGTAATGAAGTATTTCAATTTTATCCTTTCAAATTAAAACAATCATAATAGAAATAATTTGAGTAAATTATACTTTTTCCTTTTCAATTCTAATTTGAATTTTACTTCAATCCATTATCTTTTAATTGTATCGGTAAAGTTCTCATACTTCAACCTTTATTTCAATATAGTTATTTTGCCACTCGCAAGTGCTTACATAGTGAGCACATTTTATGGGCATTAAAGGGCAAAAAAAATATATAAAAAGATTAATATTTTTAACCTTCTACTTTTCATTCAAATTTTATTTCGATCATTTTTCTTAAATTTTAAACAATCGGGTCAAGTGAGACTATCTGATACTATTATAAAAGTGTGGAAGAGTCTGCTATGTTTTTTACTTTTTTTTAAATCTTAATTTTACCCTTTCAAATCTATTATATTTTTTAAAAGTTATGAAAAGTCCTATATAAACCAACTATCTTTTTTATTTTTGGAGTTAAACACTTAGAAATGATATATCTATTTCCAAAAATCCTATATAAATATAAACAAACCATCTCTCTTCTTATCACAAAAAAAAAAAAAAAAAAAAAGAAAAGAGAGAAAAAAGGCGCCTCTCTATTTTTAACATTGATGATGATTGAAGAACAAATAACAATTACTCTTTTTTATTTCTTGTATCTATTTCTATACTGATATACATAATATTTACAATTGTCCATCATAAATCAAATCATTAATTTTGGTTGAATCTTAAAGTTGTATGCATTCTTTCAAAACTAGACAAAGGAAAGCGCATGCATTTTTAAAATAGAGATTTGTGCTGTTTCTCAAAAACTTGCAGATTATTTTCATACACTTTCTTTTTATTTAAATTATATTTTATGAACTATAATATTTTACATGGTAATTTAATAACCAAGGTATGATGAAAAAATTCTAAACAAAAACCACTTTCGTTGATTTTATTTTTTAAATCTATTTTTTAGTTTTTAGTCTTTCATATCTACTATTTTCTCAATTTTGGTGATTAAAGATACTGAAATTTCTTCATATTTTATATTTAAATTATACTTTTACATGAAAATCTAATATCTAATAATCTAAATAGAATTAAAAAGTAAAATATTGATAAAAAGTTTTAAATTCAAACATTTACTATTTATTATTATATATATATTTTTGTTATTATTATTATTTAATATTAATATTTTTTTTCCAAAAAGAATACACAACAAATTATTTTCTAAGTATATTTAAATTAAGTGAATCTAAATCTAAAAGTAAAATTTAAAATTTAAAAATTATTAAATTAAGTAAATCTAAAAAGAAAATAAAAATGGTTATTAAAAAAAAGTGTCAAAGACAAAAAAACATGAAAACTAAAAATTCCAAATAAAAGTTTGAAAAAGTAAACCAAATCAAACATTATAAACTTCTCTGTTTTAAAAATCTTTCTTCCCTAATTTCTAATTTTACACAAATTATTCACAAATTTCTTTCAGTTTTTATGTGAATTTAATAATCTAATTAAAAAATTATGCACACACAAAAAAATGCAACACTAAACATCTATATTATGATCAACTATTTAATGATGAATAATTAACTTCTCATTGTTACCTGTATTATTTTGTTACAAAAGATTTCACATATATTACTTTTGTGATATCTTATATATGTCAATGTCTACATATATAAATATATAAAAAATATAAATGTAAATTTATATATGTTATTGTATTCCTACAGTGTCAATATGTAATGCTATATTACCATCGAATACTTTAATTTTCTAATATGTATAATATGTATGGCTTTACATTTGCTAAGAAAAAATTGCCAAATTGTGTGTTGTTCTACTATCAACTAATGTTCAATACATATATACATACATGTCATACAAATAAGTGTACGTTCACAACAAAAAATTTCAATAACAAACTAAAATTTTGTAAAACACCTACATCACAACAATCATTATACTTTTTACATTTATTTTTTTTCACGACAATTGTATAGCAATTGTATATTAATGACTAATATTATATTTTTCATCATATAAGATATTCATGGCACAGGAAACGAGACTCAACAAATCTTAATGTATAAAAACATATTACATATTGATATTAATGCATTTTTACACAATTATAGTAATAATATACAAATAATATGCAATAGTGGGTTCAATGAATTTGTATTATGAGATGAATTATTAAACAAAATTATACATTTAATTTCATGCCTTCAATTATAGCGATCCCGGTTTTCCTTTCATTGTTTAGTGTATTCCGGACTCGATTCCGTGGATGTGTGTTGTTGTTTTATTCTCGTTTCTATTCTTTACTCTTTGTATTTGAGTTTTGGGTTGTGTTGGACAAGTTTGAAACATGTTAGTTGTGTTTAGAAACATAGAGTTGGTGCCCAGATTTTGGCCTTCACGCTCGAGTGGGGCTTTTGACGCTCGAGCGGGCCCCTTTGCTTTTGCTCCTTCGCTCGAGCGGGGAGTTTAACGCTCGAGCGAGATTATCCCACCTTCAGTACTTTTCGTGCAAGTCATCGGACGCTCGAACGTCCACTTTCACGCTCGAACGAGGACCTTCGTCTGCAGAACTTCTGGAAGTGTGCATTCGACGCTCGAGTGTCGCTTTTCACGCTCGAGCAGGGCGTTTCATGCTCGAGCGGACTGTGTTGTATATCAGTCCGAGTTGAAGCATTTTGAATCACTTTTTCAGGCCATTCTCTCTCTCTAGCTTTCCAAAACCCTAATTTGAGAGTTATTCTCTCTAGAACTCTCTCTCTCTCTCTACATTTTGATCTTGGTTTAGTGAGTCCCAACCCTTGTCCCTTTGTAAAAAGTGTAGAGCTTGGTGTGGGCTATGTTTGGATTTGAAAATCTTTGGGTTTGGAGCACCTTCGAGTTTTCTCATCATCACCTTTGGGTCTCTCCATTTGAGGTAGGGATAACCTACTCCTTTCTATGAGTTTTGACATAGATGTTATGTATTTTGTATAGATGGTGTTGTTTAGGGTTTTTGGGTGTTAGGGTTTCAAAACTTGAAATGTATAAAGAGGGGTTTTGGTCATTTTGAACTATACATGTGTATATGGGTCTTAAAATGAGATTATTGATCTTTATTGATGTTACTTGGACCTTTGGGTCAATGTTGAGAAAAATGGAGAAAATGCCCTAAGTATGTTGAATAAGTAATTTAGGGAAATATGAAATTGAGTTGAACATCATGAAATTGGGAAATTATGAGATTGAATGGTGTATTTGGATAAATAAATCACTCACCTATGAAAATGTTGATGTATTATCTGTTTAATAAATTTATTATTTGTTTGGAGATAACTGATTTGGGCTATCGGTGGAGGATAGTCTTGATTGTTGTAGACATTGTATGTTGATTAGGGAAAATTGAAACTAATCGCTTGGAATATGTCATCGATTATGACGGTTGGAATAGTACATCGAATATGTGTATTGATTGATCTTTTTATATGATGAATGTTAAATACATTGTATATGTATATTGTTTGGAAGGAGATGGGGGATGCACTCCAAGGTTTGAGAGGAGATAGGGGATGTACTCTCAAACCTGTTTGGGAGGAGATAGGGGATGGACTCCATTGATAACTAAGTTGGCCGGAGTGTCCAGGGTGAAAGTCCCGAAATCTTGATTACGTTTGCATAACGTAGATAATTGAAGTATGGAAGTGTTTAATGTGAGATGTAGTCTCATTTGAATTGTGGATAATGGAAGTGTTTTATTATGAGTTATAGTCTCATGAAATTGTTGGGTTAGATAATGAGCCATGTTTATGAATCTGAATTGGATAAGTAAAGGAAAATGAAATGAAAAACGGTTGTATTTGTCGTTGAACTGGAAGGTGTTGTAAATTGGTTTGCAAGTGTTGACCATTTATCAAATGCTAATATTTTAGTTATTTCTCATATTTGGTTTAGTATATTTCTACTAGGCTTTCGCTCACCCTTTATGGGACATTATTTTCAGGTATAGATGGTATGCCACCTCCAAGGACGTAAATTGGGAAGCTTAGAGGCTGAATGACTCTTTTGTTGTTTTCTTGTTGTATTACATGTAAATCAAGCCAAGGGCTTATTTTGTGTTTTGAGCTAGTACTTTCCTTTTTGTAACCAAGTGTTGACTTGGAAAGTTGTAAGCTCATAGGGCATTTACTTTTGATGTCAACATGTAATACTTTTGTACTTAATACTCTGATAAATGGAAATACGCTTTATTCATTCATGTCTATGCATGTTAATAATATGGGGTTTATATGTATTATTTTAAGGGCGTGACATCAATTGTATTACTGGTACGAATTATAAAAAATTGAAGTGAGAAGTTAATAAAAAAAGATTTGTGTAATACTATATATTTAAAGAACCTGTTTATTGTTTATCGTTTAAGATAAGATTATAATCTCAACAATAAAGCTATAAATTAATGTTTATATTTATAAAATTTCTCATTTATCATTTAAATTCTTCAGCTGGATGTGTATTCATTTCTTACTTAGTTGTATTTTAAATACAAATCAATTTACCTAATAAGTCTCCATACCTTATATACAAATCACAAATCACATATCAATTTAAGAAACACACATAATTATAATATTAACAGTCGATAAAAAATCATATGTCATGTAACGCACGCCTAACTACTAGTGGTATATAAAAGTTAGAAGGTAAAAATATAATTTATCTATGGAATTTATTATTTAAAAAATGTTAACGTTGCATGCATTTAATCAAATACTCTCTATAAAATATATGGGTAAATTACAAACACACCCTTTAAGGTTTACTTAAATTACAAATTATCTCATGTAGTTTTAGAAATTACATTATGCTTCTAAAGGTTTCTAATTTCATAACAAATAGTTCCTTTTATTAATAAATTATCAAGTTAATTAATAGTTTTTTTTTTTTTTGGTTACAGGGAAATCCTCTCACTTTCCCGCAGGTCCAAGGCAGCGCCCCGAGGAGATCACCAGGGTGTCCTGTTGTTCGTTCCGAGCCAGAGACTATAACCTGGAAGCTTGTCCCGACCTCACAAGGCAAGCTTCGGTAAGTCAGGACTCGCACAGCGGGGAACAGTTTTTAATAATGTTAAAATTTTATTTCAATTACTAATTCAGATAATTTTATTATTGTATAGGTGAAAAGTTAGAAATTTTACTTTTTCAATTAATTCTGTTAAATAAAAAATTTTGGCAGAGAGGTATTTATAATTTTTCAAACTACAAGGGTAATTCGTCTTTTAAACAGACTTCAGGAGGTGTATTTGTAATTTACTCAAAATATATTTATTAAATGAAAAATATGATATCTTTTCACCATATCTTTAATCTAATGAGAATGTGATTTACGCTCAATCCGAACACACCACGTATGGCCATGATTGACAACACATTTGTTAAAAATGTTTGATAAATAATGATTTCACATTAATTTTTTTACTTTCAAAGTCTAGCCGATTGGACAATGGCTAAAGCAAAGAGGGATTAATTATTGATAGAAAATGAATCAATAAAAAAAACGATAAATAACGGATACATTTTTTGAGGTTTATTTAAAGTATAAATTGTATTTTGTGGTTTGAAAAATTATAAATACTTTATTGTTAAAAAAAATTATTTAACAGAATTACTTAAAAAAAATAAAATTTATAATTGCTCTCCTGTACAATAATAAAATTACCTAAATTATTAATTGACACATATTTCTAATATCATTAAAATTTATTAATTGACTTGATGATTTATTAATAAAAGAGGCGATTTATTATGAAATTAGAAATTTCAAGGAGTAGAATGTAATTTTCAGAACTACATGGGACAATTTATATTTTAATCAAATCTCAAAGGGTGTATTTACAATTTACTCATAAAAAAATATTGTTATTATTAGGAAATGAACTTGTGTAATTCTCTTGAATCTATAATACATTCTCGTATTATTCAATGAATTGGTCAATTTCTTTTCTTTTCTCTTAATTAATTCTACTTGTCCAGTCTTACATACATCAAATAATTATCAAGTTCAGGTTGTGAAAGTAACTTTAAAAAAAAAAATGAAATTTTGGATAAATTACACTTTTAATTCTTATAATTTGATCCAAATTTTACTCAAGTTCTTATTGTTTCAAATTAAAGAATTTAGTTTCTATATTTTAAATCTAATTTCAATTTAATTATTCGGTTCAAGTTGGAGAATAAAATTAACAGCCGTGATAGAGGCCTCGAATTCGAGGCCTCGAATTTGGCTCGAACAGAACCAGAGGGGAGGGGAGGGGAAGAAGAGAGAGAGGGGGAGGGGAGGGGAAGAAGAAGGAGCCGCCGGTGGGTTGGACTGGAGGGGGCCATAATCACCGGGGGAGGAGGAGGAGGAGGCGGAGGCGGGCCGGAGGAGGAGGCGACGGCGGTGCAGCTGCTGCGACGAGCTGGATCGGGCGACGATCGGACGGCGGCGAGCTCGACGAGCTGCGACGGCGAGTCTTCGGCGAATCCGGACCCCCTCCCCTCCCCTTCCTCTCTCTTTTCTTCCCCTCCCCTCCCCTCCCCTCTGCTCTGGTTCTGCGAAGAAGAAAAAAAAAATGATTTTGAGGCAAATTCGAGCCTCAAATTCGAGGCCTGAATCATTAATCTAAAATTAAATGATTTGAGACATTTATCAGTTCCTAAGATATACATACAAGTAGAAAAAATTAACAAAAATTCAGATAAAAAAACTAAATTGAAATTGAACTTAGAGCATAGGGACTAAATTTTCAAATTATAATTATAAGAATCAAAGTGAAATTTGGATCAAATTATGGAAATGTAAAGTATAATTTACCCTTAAAATTTTAACAACTAACATTTCTTAAAATTTGAATTTATAATGTTATTTTTTATTTTTTTATGAAAGTTATATATGATAAACTCATGCCATTCAACAAATATTATTTATTTATTTAAAGAGATTTCAACTAAATCTTCATTATAATAATGGATTTCTTAATGGTATAAGAGCAAAAGGCACCATCACTAGAAGTATATCATATTGAATATTTTAATTTAAGTAGTTCATGAAGCTTCAAAATTATCTAATGGTCAACCACTCATCCCTAGGTCACTTGACAATACAATATAAAAATAAATAGATAAAGACGGAAGAAAAAGAAGAGTGAGATAAAATTAAGGGAATTTTTTTTAAAGATTTTTAATATTAAGATTATAATATATAAAGGATATATAATATTTTGATAGTAATTGGGATTCCTTAACATTTTCACAGAAAAAATTAACCCAGAGAAATTTCGGCCACACTCAGAGAAATTTGCCAAAATTTTGGTCTCGACACAAAGAAACTTCAATTTTCACAGAGAAATTTTGAAATTTTTCTGATATGATCATAAAAAATTTTATCGAGGGAATTAATTAATAAAAAAATATTTTAAATCTCTCCTATTATACAAAGCTAGAGAGATGTTTCACTAATTTTCTTTAAAGTGGAATATGAAAATGTTGTAACATTAATTACACTAATGTTCATTGCAATTTCTAATTGTATTGGCCCATATATAATTTTAATAAAGAGTGGTGGGTCAACTTCATTAAATTCGTCAACGCTTTTCGCATAAGAGTGTTCACATATATTCTTTGGAGAACTGGATTTTTTTAGATAATTTCCACTAAGTCTGCTTTAAGGTTATCTAGGAAAAATTAAATTGTTCCTTATCAACTTTAAATATATTTTAAAATTTGAATAATATTGCACCTGTTATATTTTATTGAATAAATTATATTAATATCTCTTGAAACTTAGAGAAAATATAATAGGGTAAATTATGCAAATGGTCCCTATAGTTTACATGATATGTTAGTTTGGTCGCTGTTGTTTCAATTTGCTTAATTTTTCCCTTTAATTTAACAGATTGTGTAATTTTAATCCAATAAATAACGGTTGTTAAGTTTGGTACATGGAAAGTCTACACAATGTGTCAATTTAATCCCTATAGTTTACATAATGTGTTAATTTTCCGTCTACCAAACTTAACAACCGTTATTTATTGGATTAAAATGACACACTCTGTTAAATTAAGTGAAAAAATCGAGCAAATTGAAATAACATGGAGGAAATTGACACATCGTATAAACTACAGAAACTATTTATATAATTTACCCAATATAATATGCTCTACAATTTTAATATAACTATATAGATATTTTTTAGTAAGATTATTCAAAGGACTGTAACTAATGCAGATGGTGTAAAATAACTAAAATAAATAAAATAAAATATACATTTTAATTTAAAAGAGTTGACGTTTCTATCTATATGACTAACAAATTCATGATGAAAAGGAGTTAAATATTATATAAATTAAAACTTTAAGGGGCTCTTACTTTTCTCTCAAAAATTTCCTACCAGAAGAGAAGGAGATGGTGGTGGTTCCTCCATCTCTTCGATCTCCCTCCTCCTCTCATTCTCTTCAATTCTCCTATGATCCTCCTTCCAAATCTAGCCTTTAACTCAAATTTGATATTTGTCTCATCAGTCCAATTATCACCGCCTTACCTTTTCCATTATTGAGTAAAAAATTTTAAGATCTAACTTCAGATCTTCTTATAGTTTAAAGGCCAACGCTGGATAACGAGTTTGTTTCATGCTAGGCGACCACCTTAATTTTAATATTCTATCTTGACTAGCAGATATAGGGTTTTCAGATTTTAAGTTGAAAATTGCGGAGCAGTAGAGTTTTGAATGAAATTGGTGGCGACTTGGATATGTTTTTTTTTTTTTTTTTCCTTATTAATTTTTAATTTGTTGACGTAATAATCCTTCATATATAGAGGTTTGTTTCCCTCTCTTGTGGTGGTCTTTTCTCCTCTTCTATGGAGGCTTGACTCCTTCATTTTATGAGATTGTTTATTTTGTTTTGAAATCTAATATCGTTGTACCGGATTGATGTGATTTTCTATTGGTTTTGCAATGATGATTTTCTTCTTGATAAAAAATAATTACAAAAAAAATTAAGAAAACCCAATATAATTATGTCAAAATTATGAGATTTACTATATTTTATTTAAACTTCAAGTGTGCTTAGTATAATTTACCCTATTTTATCTACATATTTTCTGTAAAGTATATGCTCTAATTATGTAGTTTTATAGTGTTAGTTATGAATAATGTGAGGCTATGTTTGGCATGGTTCTTTTTGGGTATTTTAGTCACAAAAAGATAAAATAGATTAAAAAGTTAATAAGGCAATATATCACATCAAAACTATAATTATTTTATTTTTTCTCTTACAAAAGGCAAAAAAGTCAAAAAGCCTATCCCAAACAAGACTTTTTAGTATTAGGCTAAAATCACCAAAAAAAATTAAAAAGTCAACTCACACCCCAAATGAAGGCTAAGTTAAGAGAGTGTGTGGTGATCAAATTTGTATATGAAGTGTTGGTGGCTAGTTATAAGCAGAAGTAGCCTTGGTAATGAAATTTTATGGTATTTGTTTTTTATTAAAAACCAAAATAGTTTTGTTTATGAAATTTTGTGATATTTGCTTATGAAGTGCTTTTAGTTATGAGATTTATTGTTTTTTATTATGAAAAGAAGTGGTCTTAATTAGGGATGTAATAATAGTCCATCTCGGCCCACTCGGGCTCAGGCTAGCCTGTGACGAGTCTCGTGAACTCTCATCTTTTTGGCAAGTCTGGTTGGGTCATGGGTCGAAAAGTAAGACCTATATCCAAGCTCAGGCCCACTTAGAATAGGGCCTAGGGCCAAGCCTAGGGCTTGGGCTCTGGTCACGGAGCGGGCCTAGTGGGCCTTTTTATTTTTTTTTAGCAAAAAAATGAACGATAAATATATTATGTATATAAATTATTTATGAGGGATAAAAAATAAAAGAAAATTTGTACTAGAGTATTTTTTAGTTAAGATTAATGAGATGTCTGATTATATTTCATGTATGGTGGTATTTAAATTTAATTATGTATGACTTATATTTTTTTGGTTATGAACTTATCACTAAAAAAGTATGAAATTATGTAATTTTCTTATTTTGAAACGAAGAATTATATATATATCAAAATGAAAATTTCAATATTACAATCATAAAATTAAATATATAACATTTATTGAATGAATAATTTTTATTTCAAAATAAAATAAAATAAAATATTACAAAAATTTATATCACTAAATAAAATAGATGTACATTATTGATGATGGTAGAACAATTATATCACTATAGGTCAAGTATATCCTGACTAAGTTGGCACTTACTAGCCTATCAATAATTTGCATTATACTCCACCTCAATAATCTAATACAAAAAAAATAACGAAATGAGATAATGAAAAACAAATTGTTGATCAATCATTGGAGGAGATAAACAATTCACATGCGTTGCCCGATGATATATCATCCAAATCGTTTTGAATTCTCTCATTTTCACTATAATTTTGTCTTCTCGTAAACGCATGTATATGATTTTCTGGATATCATCAGTGTCTTAACCATTTGGGACAAAAGCTTGTTGCGGTAATCGCTTAGCATCCATTCACCTACACTAAAAACTGTTTCCGAAGTAACTGTAGAAATATGGACCGTTAATATATCATGGGCCATCTATAAAACCACATGCCACATAGTTTCATTTTATTTTCACCAATCCAAATTGTCAAAATCATCGAAATCATCCACTGACAGACTTTCCAAATAATGTTGTAGTTTAGAACTACGTATGCTTGTATGTTGAGATATTGTTATACTTTTTATTGCTGAAAAAACACTTAATCTCCCTCTTCGAGATGAGGCTACTGGTATAGTATGTGTAAGTGTATTTGTAAATGTAGCTGCCTTGTATTCTTCAAATAATGTTTTACATGTTTGCATAATAGGGACAAATTATTTTTGATCAGCAAAAACACGTTCCAAAAATTTTGTAAACCAATTTCTTTACACATAGGATCAATTATTAAGGCTAAACCTAAAAGATGAGGCAATGAATCAAAATATTTACCAAATTTTTCTTTCATTGAAATAATAATGATTACATAATATTCATTAGCCATATATTTTACGAAAATTTTAATTATTTCTGCTAACATATGGAAACAAAGGGTGAAATAGGAATATATATATAAGAAAATAATTTTGTTGCACTATAAAAACTTTTAAAAAATCTTTATACAAGGTTACTTGGCGCCAATTAAGTCTTGTAGGAGTCAGTACTCTTCCTATTGATATTGTTGCAAAAAATAAATCTATTATTTTTCTTTGTTCACAAGCTATTTTTAACATATTATACGTTGAATTCCACTTGCTATCTATATCTAAAATTAATTTTTTAAATGGTATACCTTCTTATTGACAAATTTTCCTATATTCCGAAATTTGATTAGCAAAAGACATAATAGTAATAACCGTATTTTTTTTATTACCAGTACGGAAGTTTCATATACATGCATAGCTTCTTTAACAATCAAGTTTGAAATATCGGCACAATAACGAATATGAAATAAATCACCACCAACAAGTAATTCTAAAGTTGATTTCAAATGGGTTACAACCTGATTGTAATATGTTGCATTATCTGAATTAATGGTAAATATTTTATTTTATAAAACTCACTCATATAATAGACTTTTTATTTCTACACTAAGCGAATGATCTATGTATAGAAGTTCAAGTAAACTAAATGAAATAATTCTTTTATTTAATTTTCAATCATTATCAATAAAATGTGCAGTGATACATTGATATTCTAAATCATTATTTGACCACAAATCAGATATTAAATAAACTCTTCCATTCGATTTTTTGAAAATTTCAAATAATTCATTTTTAATATCTTTAAATTTCTTTAAAATCCTGTTTCTAGTAGTATTTCTTGAAAATTTTTGATATTGTGGTGCAAAACTTTCATGAATTATTTGGGCAAAATCGGGATATTCACTAGTAGTAAAAGGTTGTTCTTTTTTAATAATATAATCAACTATAGAATTTTGTGCAAGTATAGAATTATATGAAAATGTTTGCAAATAACCGATTGATGAAACCCCTAATTGTATTTGATTTATAATATCAGGTTGTTGACTTTGTAAATATCTGTTAGCAAGCCTTTTTAGAAGATTAGTATCCCTGCAGATGCTGCAAATGCAACACTAAGTAAATTTGTACAATATTTACATTTTGTTTTAAATGTAATTGTATCATCAGAATTATTTATAGATATTTTTTCAAAATATTCCCAAACACCACTAGTTGTGCCCCTAGATGATGATCCAGTTGTTGAAAGAGGGATATTAGGTACATTAGAGGAGAATCAACAAATTCATGTTGTGTAGTATATGCATCAATATCGACATAAATATTAGGAATATTAAGATCCATAGTAATATAAGTAAAATAACATATAAGAACTAACAATTAATTTAAATAATGAATAAACAATAATGAGTAAACAATAACAACTAATATATGTTAAGAAATAACTAATGTAAAAAAAATTAGTAATTAATAAATTTAATTAAACTAATTAATGTTACCGACTGGTGAATGCAATACAAAAATTAATTTTTTTTGATAAAAATTTCTTTTTGTATAATTGTAATTGTCACTTAGAGATGAGATTTCAAAATTAATTGAGAGAGTTGAGAATTGAGAGAAATTGAGAGTTTGAGAGAGAGAATTATTTGTGACAAATAAAATGGAAGGGGGGATATTTATTGGAATTTGGGAAAATGGGGTGAATTTGTAAATAATTTTTTTTGGGCCGTTGTGTTAAACGGTCATGTGACCGTTTGAATTTATATATATATATAACGGTAGTCTGCAGCAGCAGAAATTTAAATTATTGTTATTATTATTATTTCATTTGGCAATTACAGCGCATCAGTTTGCGTATGAGCAGACAATGAATAGTTATTTATTTATTTTATATATATATTTTTGAATTTTGATCATTGCTCATTTAGAGAAAGAGGGGGCAGGTGGGCTTTTAGGCTTGGTTGTGTCGGGCTGAGTTTTAAAATGATGGCTTAGGCCCAGGCTTAATTGGGTCAGGCCCACCTTGAGCATCGAGCGGACTTCGGACTGTCCACGAGTCTCAGACCATTTTTACACCTTGATCTTAATTATAAAACTTTCATGAAATTTTAGTTACAAATTCACCCATAATGATGCAGTAAGAGAGTCCTATATAATTAAATTAAATGTGTGACAAATTAAAAGTTGATATTTAACTTGTCAAATTATTGTAGGCCATATTATGAGAATATTTTTTTAAGAGGTAATTTGAGACTCTTAAAATAACTCACCCGACTAGACCTACAATGACGTTATATGATAGGAACGGACTTTTAATTTATTATACACTTAATTATATAAATTTTAACTCTCTTATCATATCATTATAAATAAATTTATGAACTTATACCTCTTTCGAAAACAGGTTAAAAGTTAATTTTTTAACTTTAAACTTATTTTAGATTATATCACATCTTTATTTTTTTATATATTTAAAAAAAAAAAACTAAAAAAGTTCAAAAATTAATTTTTAATTTACTTTCCAAAACAATCTCTAAATTATGACTATATTGCAATTCTATTTTTCAAAAATATATATATGCACATATAGATGCATATCTAGTTGAGAATAGAACAAAATTGAAAATTCCATGGGGACAATAAAGTAGTCATCCATCATCCATTTTTAGTTAGAATATGCATGCATCCAATTAGGTGTGCAAAGTCACTCACAAGTGATGATATAATAGGACAAAAAAAGAGAAAGAAAAAAAAAGAAGAGAAAAAGATAAAGAAAAAAAAGGGAAGTGGGGGAGTATGACGGCTCGTGTGAGAGGTTGGTTATTAGTTGATTTTTTAATTGTTTTAGTTAATGAAAAAAAATGTTATGTTTATGATAATTTATAATTTTTTTTGTAATTAAAAAGATAATTTTGAGAGAATAAGTGATTAAATAATATATAAGATATGATGTTCATTTTATTAACTATTTTAATTTATTTATTTTTATTAATTATTTTAACATCAAACCATCATCCCAAACCCTCTCTAAATCTCTGTTGGTATTATCCTTCTATGAGTTACCTTGTTTTTCCAACCCTAATTTTGGATAAAAGAAAGGCATCAACATAAATGGGATTTATGGATACAGGGGTGTGACACTTCCGTAAAATTTTAGAGCGGAAGTTCTAAGATCCAAAGTTCCACTCTTTTTAGGATCACTCACTCAGGCAACAACACATATAATTAGTAGAACGAACTTTTTAGACTTGAGTGAACCATACCTAGTTAAGAGTGTGGATTTGAATCCCTACCTGTATACGAGTCTGTAACTTACTATTATATGGTTGAGTGACCTTACTATATATCAATCACCTAAGAGTGATCTCTGAAGTTTTGACTCCTTATAGGATTTAATCCGAGAGGTTACCCCTCTGTGATGCATTTATAAGGTCTCTCTTCTAGAAATACTTGGGAAACTAACTAAAAGTTAGCTTTTAGCTTTTAATCCATTTTGAGTCATATCACTTCTCACATTTTTTACACATAAAAGGACAAAAAAGTCAGTTTTTAACCAACTTCTCAAATCACCCAAGTTAGTGTTTTTAGCTTAATAAGTAAAAATAATACTAATAAAAATTTATTTATCACACATCAAAAGAATATTAAAATATTTTATTTTTTATACAATAGTCAAAAAATTAAAGAGTATATAATTTGATTTATTTTAGTTTAAAAAAAGGACTTATTTTCTTTGGCACTAACATATGGAGTTTGACATTTGCTTTTTAATTTTTAATTTTTTTGCTTTTTAAGAATCTAAAACATTTTGTTCGTAATTTCTAAAAAAAAAGTTATTTTTTAGTCTTTCCAAACTGGTTTTTGGAGAAAAATTACTATATTATCTTTATAGTATTGTGGAGCTTTACACAATAGAATTTTTAAAAAAGAATTAAGAGTAAAATTGTGATATTTTAGCTTATTTTTCTATTTAGTAATTTTTCTCAATTTTCAATTATTTTAAAAATTCTTAGGGTCATCTAGGTTAAAAGAAACTAAAAATTTTAAAAGAAAATGTCTAATGACAAAAAAAAAAAAAACCTCCTTACCAACGAAGTTAAAAGGTGAATAAAATTATCAAATAACATGATTTATTTTAATCATTATAAAAATTAAAAAAAATATAAATATATCAAACATATGGCTTGTTTAAACTATAACCTATAAACTAACTCATGAAGAGTAGGGAACTCTAAGAAAGGTGGCTGAAAGTAATCAATTTTAGAGAAGGTTGCGTTTGATAGAATTTTTTAAATATGATTTGAGAATATAAATTGTATTTTGAGTTTGTGAGTTTTGAAATTATGATTTGAGTGTAGAAAATTTGTTTGGTGAATGAGTTTTGAAAAGAGTTTTGAAAAGGGTTTTTGAATTGAGTGATGTGACATAATTTTTATATAAAAACTTACAACTCATAACCAAATACACAATCCAAAATTCTATTCAAAACTCATAAAAAAATTTAAAAAAAAAATTGAAAATATTTTTTATTTAACATATAAAATTAACAAGTGCAAAAAAAAAAAATAATAATAAATAAATAAATTCAAAAACACTGTTCCGATCAACCGGTCGGACGTCTGGGAGGACATCTGGGTACATAAGTTTTCAAATGTGGGTGTGGAAATGTGTTTTGAAAACCGTAAACAAATGTCGCACTCAAACTAAAAAGTAGAATCATGATTCAAAAGCTGTACCAAACACAACCAAAACCTTTGAAAAGTGTATGTGGAGTAATGCTAGGTATTATGAAAAAGAAATCATAAAAATGATTATGAAAGATTTTTTATCATTAAATTACATATACAAGAAAACACTATATATTAATTAAAGAAGAAGAAATCTTCATCAAGAATTTCATAATATTTTTTTAATGATTTCTAATATTATTCTTCCAGTTATTATGAGACGGAAAGATATTTCCAGCTATATACGCTCTTGCTTCTACCAAAACTACATTTTATTTGTTCTTCTATTTATTTATTTCTTCTATGTTTAGCGAGCTCAAAATGCCACTATTGACTCAAGGGAAGCTTCTTAAGGGGCGCTTCAAGATATAGGCTCAGGCATAACCCAAGGCCATCCGGCTAGCCCAATCCGTTTGGGTACGAGCTTAGGTCAATAAAACTCTATTGAGTTGGGTTGGAATTCAACACTTAGGCTTGATGCCTGACCAAGTTTATTTGACTAGTTCGATTTACCTAGATATAGACTTGAGTTGGGTCAAAGCTCGACATGCTTAAGTCGGGTTGCAAGCTTTCAGGTCAAATGATAATCTTTATTAGAGTGTCTTTAGAGCATTTCTTAAGGTATAATTAATGATATCTTTACACTAAAACTCTAATTAAAACATAGAATGTGTATGTGTGACATAAAATGTAATGGTTGAGTCAAATCATATATATATATATATTAAAAGTAGCATTTTTTTTTTACTTAAGTGGCACATTCTTATTTTTTTTTTCCCTCTAAAAAAGCCACATGAGGATGCATTTTCCATTTATATGTGAAGTTCTACACAAACTCAATTTCAATTATAATAACCAACTAACAGTTGACCTGTGCAATGCACGTACAATTTTTTTTTCAAAAAATATTTGATGGTACAATGTGTGTTATAAAAGAATAATTTTAATTTTAATTTAAAATTTAAATTTAAATTAAACTATGATTTTGATTATTTATTTTGATAATATTGACGCCATCGTTTTATAAAATTGTTACTTGAATACTTATATATATACATATATTAATTTTAGTTAAATTATTTGTGTATTTTGATAATTTTAATTCTATCGTATTATAAAAGTGTAATTATCATATAATAATTTTGTATGATATATATTAAATTATAAAATAATAAAATAAATACTTTTTTTGAAATTAAAAATAATAATTAAATTAGAAGAAGAATTAGTAACATAAAATTAAAATTAATTCTAAGTATTTAATTTTCTTTTATATTTATTTAGAAAATAAAAATATGTAGAAACATAAATTATATAAAATTTATTTTAAAAATTAAATATAAATATGTTGTAGTTGGAATATCATATAATGATTTTATATGAGACATATATATATATATAATTATAAGATTATAAAATAAGCACTCTTAATTAAATTAAAATATGAACTATATAAAAGAAATTCAATAACGACTAATCAAGAAAGAATCATATAACATCTAAATCCAAAAAAAAAATTAATGAAATCATTCAAATGATAGATACATCTCAGTGTGTGAAGTGACTAATAATCCGTAATATGATGTCAAAACATAAAAAAACTTACTGTTCAATAATTAAAAAAGTAACTCAAATAGTAAATTCAAACACTTTAGAGGTTTCTTGAAAATATTATTATTGTGCATATTTTTCTACCTGTGAGTTGTGATTATATAAAATAATATAAGAAATGAAGTATAATTTCATATATAGAATCACTATAAAATTTAAATGACAAATTCATAATATATAATAATATATAATCGGTATTGGATATAAAATAATGCACGAAAAAATAAGAAAAAAAGAAGAAGACAATTTAGCATTAAAAAAAATCTTAATACCCTTGAAAGAATTAACAAATAAATGTGAACATAAAATTGGTATTAAGTTTGTAGATTATCTCAATTTATGATGAAAAAATGTATAAAAAAGAAATATTTGTCAAATAGAGTCCATATAAAATAAGTAAAGCTAGTATAATTTAAATCAAGTTTGAATTTGTGTATAACTTTATGTATAATTAAAAAAGTATATGTTGGCTTGGCTCTTTTAGAAAAAAGTAAGCATTTATAATGTGTCACCTTTGCATGGAGAAAACACTACTTTTAATAATATATATATATATATATATATGATTTTATATGAACTTTATTTGAGAAATATTTATTTTTTATATATTTTTCATTGTGTATTCAATTTTGTCATTATCATACTTCTTTTATACAGTTAATATTTTAATTTAATTATTATAATATTTGAAAAAAAATTATCTCGATATACAAATAAATAAGTAAGACGGAATATGCTTAATTATGTGTTCGTTTGGCATGCCCCTTTGAGCTAAAATAGCTATATAAGACAAAATATGCTATTTTAACTAAATATGACAAAATTTCATATCCAATCTATAATCATTTCATTTTTTTCTCTCACAAAAGTTAAAAAAGTTAAAAAAGTCAACCCACATCCTAAACGAGCTCTGTGCATCGCACAGATTATATTAATTTTCTTATATATATATATTGTCTATCTTATTGATGTCTTAATATTAATTTATATTTAATTTTTATTTAATATGAAATTATTTATTACAAAATATTTATATTTAATTTAAATTTTATATACCTATATACAATATATATGAATAATTCAAAAAGAATAAAAATAACGCCCAATTAGTACACATTATGTGTGCTTGGGAGGAAAAAAATTGAGTAACCTTAAGATTATGGGTTTAAGTCTTGTTGCTACTTCCAAATAAATATAAAAATAAAAATAAAAATAAATAATTATAATCACTTTTAGTTTTATATTACTAATTCTCTTTCTAATTTAACTGTTATTTTTAATATCAAAATGAGTGTTTGTTTTAGTATCTTATAATTTAATATATATTATATAAAATCATTATATGATAATTATATTTTTATAGCACAATAAATGTACTTAATTATGCGCATCACATTGATCAAATTATTATTTTTTTATTGCTTTTATTTTTTGTATATTTTATTGATGTCTTAATATTAATTTATATTTCATTTTTATTTAACATGAAATTATTTATTACAAAATATTTATATTTAATTTAAATTTTATATACCTATGTACAATATGTATGAATAATTCAAAAAGAATATTAAAGAAAAAATTAATACTCTACATAATTAATTTATGTATTTTCTTCTTAATCCAATCACAACATATTTTTCAAACAAATATAAAAATAAAATAATTAGAATCAATTTTAGTTTTATATTACTAATTCTCTTTCTAATTTAACTATTATTTTTAATATCAAAATGATAGTTTATTTTACTATCTTATAATCTAATATATATTATATAAAATCATTATATGATAATTACATTTTTATAACACAATAAAGCTAAATTATCAAAATAAATAAATAATTTAACTAAATTTATTATATATAAGTATAACACTTTTATAGAACGATAAGGCTAAAATTATTAAATCATTAAAATTAAAATTAATGTTATTTTTTGTAAAACATATCATAATATAATTCACAATAAATTTTAACCAAGTCATAGTTTCTATATTATATAATTTTCTGTTATTTTTATTTTTTTTGAAAAAAAAAATATTTTGATACAAGTGGAATTTATAATTTTTGATAAATTTGATTAATATAAATAAAAATTTGATTTCAGGTTGAGAATACATTTTTTTTAAAAAAAAAACTTTGAAATGAATTTTTTTTATGAGCATTTTATATAGAATCACACACCGTGACAAAAAATTTTATGAGCCATTAGCAAATCTGTTTATATTTGACTTTCAATTGTTAAAATTTTTTACACATAAAATATTAAGACTCAAAATTAATTATCCATTTTAAAAATAAATTTTTGTGCCTCACACAGGTCACCTACTCATTTATTCGTAAAGTAGGCCGTTCTATAACTGAATTTAACTCCTATATTTTATTGTGTTTTTTGTGAATCATTTTGTGTTCTAACATTGTTAATATTAAAAAAAAAATTGAATTAATATTTTAATTTTTAATTATTATCAAATAAGTCATAATGCGAGGTTTTTAACCACTTGTATTTATTGTATTAATTACTATATATATATATCCTTGTTTAAAGTCAAGATAAATAAAAGAATAATATTGAAAATTAAAAACGGTTTTTATTATATTGTATTAAATTTTGAAAAATTGATTATCATTAATTGTAATATAATTTATCTAACATTCATTTAATTTAAATATAGGGAAAGCTTGGTAATCTAGACTTATCTACTTAGAATTTTTTGATTGAGTATTGTGTGGTGAAATTAATTTATATAGTGTGAGATCCATATAAAATGTGGTGAAGATTAATTCCCATCCATCATGGCAATTGGGTCTTGGGTTTCTGCAAATTTCTCGACAAAACCAACAGTCTAACCGCTAAATTATGGGTCCTTAGAGATGGCCTCAAATTGGTTCTTGACATGGGCCTCACACCAATTGAAGTCGAATCTGATACTGTCACTCTTGTACACATGATACTAAACATTTGTAATGATCAACACCACCTTAGTAATATTGTTCATGACTGCAAGTTCCTCCAGGACAGCCTCAGATCGCCAACTATTAAACACATCTTTAGGGAAGCAAATAAAAGTACGGATGCCTTAGCAACTTATGGAATGCTTATGATGGATGAGAATTTTCATGTCTTCCCCTATCCCTCATCTACCTTTGTATCGCAGACGGTTTTGTATGATACTATGAGAATTTTATATCCCAGAACTCTCTTGTACTAGTTCAGTTATTTATATATTTATAACTATCCATATTTACCAAATAAAGAAGATTAATTTCTGAATCGGTAAAGATGAATTTATAATATTACTTTTAAATTTATTCTTTAACAAATATCTCTGAATAATTCACCCTTTCTATATATATAGTACAATAAAATGTTACTAAAAAGGGTAAATATTTTTTATTCTCAAAAATGAATTTGGAGAAAGTAAAACATGTGGTTTGCATATTAAAATTCTCCAATCACACCATTGCGTGCATTAAAAACACAAAGCAAAAGCCACCGTTGATTGCTATTGGTTGATTTCAAGACTTTACTACTTCCCAATCACATGAATTTTGTCTTTTAGTGAAAAAGACAACACAAATCGTATACGACAAAATAATATTCATCTCTGAAAGTAGCAAAAGTTAAGCTGGAAATACAGAATCATCTTAAAATTGCTTATTTTATTGGGAACTACATGCAGATGGGACACGTAGCAGCGTAAGTGTGTTTGTAATGATGTGTAAATAAAAGATGTGGAGTTCAAGTGTCACTTGCCCCTCTTATGTATTGGTTATTTTTTTTCTTCTCCCACTTACCTACACTTTTCCTATTTTATTTTAGAATAAATTATATTTTGTCATTTTATGTTTAATTATTTTCTTAATTTACATCTAAAACTAATTTATGTTCAAAATTAAACATAAAATATTAGGTTAATTGTCAATATAAAAAATATATTTATTAAGATTTAGATTTGTTAAGAAGTGTGATATTTAATTTTGAATATAAATTAATTTTTAGAGTAAATTAAGAAAAATTAATACATAAAAGACTAAAATGAGAACAAAAAAATTTAAAGACAAAGTAAAAAATTCCTAAGGAGTTGACCTAATCGGTGTAGTTTAGAGTTTGGGATGTCCTCCTTTCGGGTCTCAAGTTCACTTCTTATTAGTTGTTATCAATTCTTTGGGGTCACGCTCTCGAAATTAGTCGAGATACACATAAATAGGCCGAACATTTGGTCAAAAAACAAAAAAAGAGTAAAATATAATTCAGCATAAGATACACAAATTATAATTTATCCTTAAAGGGAACTGTCGGTGAGAGCTAGAAAAAAAATTATTAATATATAGAGGGATACAAGTGACACTTACACCTTTACATTCTTTCATTTGCACCTCACTACAGACACACTTATACTCTTATATATATATATATATTTTTCAATTCTCACCTATATAGGGCGTTTTGAGAAATTATTGAAAAATTAACTTTTTAACTTTTAAATTTTTTTAATCTTTTAATAAGTAAAAAATATAAAAAAATAATATGATCTAAAATAAATTAAAAATTTAAATCTGACTTATAATCAATTTCACAAATCAACCCATAGTTTCCCTAATATATATTTCATTATTAAAGAATATTTAACCACAAATTTCCAACTCAAGGCCACATCTTGGAGTTTGTGACTGCCAGTCCACGAGTTGGAGAATGGTGTTTAGAGAGAGAAAGTGCCAGTTGGAGAGAGAAAGAAAGGGCGCATGAGCCAGCCAGCAAGAGAGAGAGAGAGAGAGAGAGAGACAGCGAGCGAGTTGGTTATGTTTTTCCCACCAATTTAACCTTTTTCTGGGACCGTGAAATCCTTGTGCGGCTATGCCTCAAAAACCCAAGTGGGTCATCTTTGTTGAGGTCCTACTCTCTCCCACTTGCTGGTGCTTCTCTGTCTCTACCCTTCTCCTTTTCCGACTCCCTCTCTCTCTTTTCTAATTTAATGCTCTCATTCTTCCCCACCTCGATACAAATATCAATTTTCTCTCTCTCTTCACGCAATCGCATGTATTCAGTTCTTTTTACTTTTTGAATTGATTTCTTCTTGTTCTTGTTGTTGTTAATTTGCTTATTCTACAGTGGTAGTAGAAACGCAATCTGTTTTGTAGTTGTTGTTGTTGTTGTCAAAGTTTGTATTATATATTTTTGTGTTCCTCGTTGGAATTTTTTGTTTTTTTGTATTATCTTCAAGATTGGGTCTTTGATCTTCTGTGAAAAAGAAGGGTGTTTTCTTGCAATTTGGGCATCTGGGTAGTGTTATATATAAGCAACCTTTACTGGGTATTGCTTGAAATAGTTGTGGTTGTTCTTGGATTTGATGGGTTGTGTTTTTGGAGTCTTTTGTGGGGGTGGAAGAGCTGTTGACCAAAAGTGTCTTTTTTTGGATTTCAACTTTGCACTTGCTGTAGAGATTTGTGATTGAGATTTCATGCTTGGTCCAAGACAATGGAGAGGTTTATGGCCAGATTTTTTCTCCTTTAGCATTGAATACTTTTAGCTTTGTGGAAAGATTATGAAGAACCTTTTAAAGAAACTCCATATTGGGTCCAATCAATCTGAAGATTCAGAAGGGGGGTCTGCTTCATCAAAGGGCAATAATAGATTGAATGATGGGTCATCACCTGAGAGCTTTTCCCAGTCTCGGTCCCATCACAATTCCGAGAATAAAGCGTTTTCAGGTCTTTCAGGATGGTTGAATTCAGTGACAAATAGAAACAGTCCTAGTCCTTCATCGTCTTTGAATGTTGTGAGAGCGGAGCGATTGGAACCGTCTGATTCAGTTAGCAGTGGTGGATTAGATGCTGCTTTGGAAGCCACAATGCGTGATTCGGGTTCTAGCAATTCGAGGGATCCTGATATTGAGGAGGAGTATCAAATACAATTGGCTTTGGAGTTGAGTGCAAGGGAGGATCCTGAAGCAGTTCAGATTGAAGCTGTTAAGCAGATTAGTTTGGGCTCCTGTCCTTCTGAGAATACTCCGGCAGAAGTTGTTGCATATCGATACTGGGTAAGTTTGTTGTCAAGCTTTCTTTCTCATTGGTTCAATGTAGTTGACTTGATGCCATTTGTTTGATGCTCGAAAAATCATGATGGATTAGATGACATGTTCCTCTTGACCATGTGCTTAAATTAATTGTGGTGTTGAGTCAACTTCAATGTCACAAGATGAAATCAATATGGTTGCCTCTTGGCAAATAATGGGAGAAGATGTTTATTTGTTCTTTCTTTCTAGAGGTGTATTATGATGCGTTAATTAACTTCAATTTAATCCACTGCTTCAATTTTCAAAACCCAAGCGTTGTTATAAGGTCAGTAAAGTGGATGGTCATTTTTTAAGCACATAAATGACTTCCAATGTGAAGCTTGAGTTATGCTTGTGCTTTTTTCTTTTTCTTTTTTTGGGCTCAGTTATGTTATGGTAATAATAGCAATCAAGACATACAGTTGAATAAATAAAATAAGTCGGTGGCCCTCAGGTATGGGAAATCTTACCAACTACGAAAAAGTAAATGCATCTGATTTTTACAGTTAATGCCATATTTGATAGTACAATAAAATCCGAACTACTATGTATCACTTCTTCCTGCTAGCAGGCGGGGGTGCAAAAGCTTTACTTATATTTGCAATGTCCACAATGTATGGAACACTAGCATTAAGGAGATGTGCAAACTGCCAAAATATATATTGACAGAAACTGTAATATGCAGCTGTTAGGAGAGTCCTATGACAAACTATGGTCACAAAACTGGGAACTGGTTTTGCATCTAGATGTGTATTCCATATGTTGCTTCTTGTTAGTAATTGAACGTCCCACAAAGCTCTAACGGTGTGTATGTTGAGGTGGAGCTGAGTTCGTTTTCAAGGTGGCCTCCTTGGTAGATGCTTGGTTGGCTGGATTAGTGAGTGGAACAAACCAGAATAGGTGTTGGAGGCACATTTTTCAAGAATGGTTTGATTGAAAGTGGGGCAATTTCGTGAGGTGTATTTTGCTTTGCTTTGAGGCTACTTAGGATTAACCTGGCTAAGACTCGGATTATCTGGTGGGCCTTGAAATCAATTCAGCTCCTTTATCTTCTTCTTATCTGGGTTTGATGCTTGGGAATTCATCTAAAGCCAAGGTGGGTTGGGAACCCCAAGGGGTTGGTTTAGTAGGTGCAACTTAGGGCTTGGGGGTGTGCTCCATTCAGGTCTCAAGTTCAACTCTCACTAAGTGCTATCAACTACTTGGGGCCACGTTTGCGGACTCTGCTCGAGATTTACCCGATCTATGTGAAGAGGGCACTTTGCGTGGATTCTGAAATTAATCGAAGTGCGCGTAAGTCGGCCCGGACTACCAGTTATCAAAAAAAAAAAAAAAAACCAAGGTGGTTGGGAACTTGTTGTGGAAGGTTTTAGAAGAGGTTGGTGATATGGAAAAGACTATTTATCTAAGGATGCCCACGTGACTTTCGTTCAGAGCACGTTGTTCAACATGACAAATTATTTTATGTCATTGTTTACTGTTTCCAAGTTGGTGGTTGATAGGTTGGAGAACTAATGAGGGACTTTCTTTTGGGAGGGTTAGGGGAGAGCACAAATATCATCTTGATGATTGGAAAGTTGTGCATGTGTTAAAGGAGGTGTGTTGCGCATTAGGGACTTGGTTTTGTTTAATTAGGCCCATCTAGGCAAATGTTTGTTTTGTAGAGGTTTCTCCTTGAGAAGGAAGGTTTGTGGACAAGGGTGGTGGTGAGGAAGTCTGGGCAATAGGGGAAGTGGATTGTAGGCCTACTTGAAGGTCTCATGGAGTAGGAGTATAGAAGAGCATTGTGAAGTTGTGAGATGAAGTCCATAAGCTCACCTCTATTAAGGTGGCGACATCATCAAGTGAGATTTTGGCTGTACAATTGGTTGGTCATGTTGAATATAAAAATCAAAATATTATGTTTGAATATGGAAATTAGAATAGGAATTATTTTGATTGTAGTAATCTTACTTTGTGTATATTGTTTCCTAAATTGTATCATGAATATTATATATACATGGTCTCTACCTCATTGATTGGTAAGCCAAATAATTCTTTCTATTCTTTTTGATATCAGAGCCTCCCTAGCCGTCTCTCTCTCAGCCACCGATCACCACCGTCTGCCTTTTTTCTTCTCTCTAGCCTCTAACAGCCTCAGCCCAGCCTCAATCCAACTTTCGCAGCCCCTCTCCTTCCTTGTCTTCACCTCGGCAGGCCTTCTTTATCCCTGTTGAGGCTCTAGTTACTGTTGACCAGACTTGGTTCTACTCTTACGTGCTTCGACTGCCTCTTTAGGTGGTCCGTGGCTGTTTTTTTCCCTTTGTTGCGGTGATTGGACTGATGTATTAAGCCCCTTTGTTTGTCCTTTTATTCTTTTGGGCTACTGGGTTTATTCAGTAGCATCTATTTGGATAAGCCGTTGAGTTTTTTCCGACTTCTTATTTTTTCTTGGACTGTGTTGCTATCTTTGTGTGTTTTTCAGCCCCTGTTCTCCCACCATGACTGATCCATCCTTTGCTGATATACCCACCAAGCCTGGTTTGATTTTTCTCTTTCTCATCACACTCCTGTTTATCATATTACGAGTGTGGTGTTGAATGGGAAAAATTTTGGCTCTTGGAGCCACTCCCTTAAACTCTATTTAGAGGGCAAGGAAAAAGCTTGTTGACGTTTATCTTCCACTACCCAGCCTGCTGCAACAGATCCTACCTGTGCACAGTGGGATATTGATAACTATACTATTTTGGGATGGATGTTCAACTCTATGGAAGATTGTATTTATCACATGTTTCTCTATTGCGACACAATTTCCGATCTATGGCATGCCTTATCACAGATGTATGCTCATGCTCATAACGATGCTCGCATCTTTGAGCTCTATCAGGATATTGCTCGTGCTTCCTAGTCTGGCTTGGGTCTTTCTGTGTCAGAATTCTTTGGATATCTTTAGGCCCGTTGGGAAGAATTGGCTTAATATGAGCCCTTGACTGAGTTACCAGCAGATGCTACCTCTCTTGTGTCCAAATGCCTTGCTCGCTAGCATACGTAGCAGTTTCTGATGGGTTTAAACTCTGAGTTTGAATCCCTTCGAACTCAGATTTTAAACATAGCACCTATGCCCTCTCTCTATGAGGCCTTGGCCACCATTGATAGTGATGAGCGTCGTAGGCATCTGGTTCAGCCGAATCTTTCTTTTCTGTCTCTAGTTTTATCTAATTAGATGGCTCTTGCTGCGAAGTCTGGTTCTCAGGGTTCTACTGGTCCAGTTACTTGTCATCATTGTGGCGTTTCTGGTCATGCTAAGGCTCGTTGCTTCAAACTTTATCCTAAGTTGAGGGAACGTTCTTCTCACCCTCGTGGTGCTGGCACCTCTCGCACTGCGGCTCTAGTGTATTCCGCTACTCCTCTTGCATTTTACAAGACCTGAGTTCGAAGAGGATTTTTGGCAAGGGCTATGAGCATGATGGCTTGTACTACTTTGGGGATCCACTGGACCAACCTTCCTTTTCTTCTTTAGCTAGTTTTCAGGCCTCTGTTTTGCCTATTTCCATGTCTTGTGTTTTTAATATTCAAACTTTAGAATTATGGCATGCTCGTATGGGTCATGTTAATTTTTAGTATTTATGTCAACTTTTTCCTTCATTTAATAAAGCTTGCAAAGATTTTAAGTTTCATTGTGTAGTTTGTGAGTTGTCTAAGCATACATGTACTAGCTATATCCCTCATATGACTCGTGCTCCTAGTGCTTTTGATCTTATATATTCTGATGTCTAGGGCCTTTCCCCTGTCATTACTTTTTCTGGCCATAGATATTATGTGACTTTTATTGATGATCACACTAGGTGCGCTTGGATTTATCTAAATCGTCGTAAGTTTGATGTCTTTCCCATTTTTGTCCAATTTTTATAGATCTCAATTTCATATAGCTGTTAGGACTATCCGTTTTGATAATGGTGGGGAATATATTTTTAATGCATTTCGTTCTCATCTTAATCAAACCGATATTCTTCAACAATTTACTTGTCCTCAGACACTTGAACAATATGGCTTTGCTGAATGCAAAAACCGTCGTATTATATTTGTTGTCGGGTGTCTTCTTCGGGGTATGGGTGTGCCCAAGTCTTATTGGCATATAGTTGTCCTTACTGCTGTTTACCTCATTAATAGGATCTCTAGTTGTGTGTTGCATGGACTCACTCCGTTTCATACCCTTATGTCCACCATCACTCTGTTTCCACTCTTACCCCATGTCTTTGGGTGTACCTGTTTTGTTCAAAATTAGAGTACTATTGGCACAAAGTTAGATGACAAATCTATTCGTTGTATCTTCTTAGGGTACTCTTCCATGTTCAAAGGGTATTGGTGTTATGATCCTGTGTCTCGTCACTTTCACTACACTTTGGACGTTACGTTTTGTGAGGATCTTCCTTTCTTTGATACTAACCCCTTCTTTGCAGGCTTCTCCTTCTCTTACTTCCATTGTTCGTCCGGTGACCATTTTGGACGAGGTTGAGAATGAGGTTGTCCCGTTTCCTCCTTCTCAACCTTCGCCTCTTCCCCCATTGCAAGTATACTCCCGTCGCCCATGCACTTAGTCCCCCCTGCCGCCTCTCCAATCTCTGGGTCTGGTAACTCTTTTCCTTTAGCTCCTCCTCCACCTCCTCATCGTAACCCACATCGGGATCGACATCCTCCAAATCGTTTGAGTTATTTGAGTAGTAATAATCATCTTATTTTCCAGTATCTTTCCTATGACAGGGTTTCCCCTTCTTACTGTTCTTTTCTTGGTAAGCTTGAGTTGAAGTCCATTCCTTGTTTTGTGTCTGAGGCATTTCAGAATCCCAAATGGGTAGAGGCTATGCGGACTGAGATGGCGGCCTTAGAACAGAATCACACTTGGGATCTTGTACCTTTACCTCCTGGGAAAAGCATAATTGGTTGCAAATGGGTGTTCACTATAAAGTACCTTGCTGATGGCTCACTTGACCGTTACAAAGCCCGTTTGGTGGCCAAAGATTTCACACAAATTCTTGGTAAGGATTTTGGTGCCACTTTTGCCCCTATCGCCAAGCTTACTTTTGTACATCTCTTTATCTCTCTTGCAGCATCTCATTCTTGGCCTTTTCATCAGCTTGATGTCAAGAATGCATTTCTCCATGGAAATCTCCTTAAGACGATTTACATAGCTCCTCCACTCGGTTTTTGGGCTGAGGGAGAGTGTTCAGGAAAAGTGTGCCAGTTATGCAAATCCTTGTATGGTCTGAAACAATCTCCACGAGCATGGTTTGGTCGCTTCAGTTCTGTTATTATATCTATGGGCTTTGCTCAGTGCCACTTTGATGACACTTGTTTCATTCGCTAGATTCTGGAGGTCAGCATATAGTCTTATTAGTTTATGTGGATGATATTATTCTCACAGGTGATGACTCTGTTGGCATTGGTCAAGTAAAGAAGTACATGGGCCAAACTTTTGATATTAAGGATCTGGGATGTCTTAAATATTTTTTGAGAATTGATATGTTAGGGTGGCTCGCTCAAGGGAGGGGATCTCCTTGTTTCAAAGAAAGTACACCCTTGACTTGCTTCAAGATATTGATATGTTAGGGTGTGAACCTGCTTCTACTCCTATGGATCCTAATGTCAAACTCACATCAGAGTCTGGTGAGTTGCTAGATGACCTAGGCATGTATTAGCGTATTGTTGGAATCCTCATTTATTTGACTAACACTAGACTTGACTTGACATTTGCAATTAGTGTTGTGAGTCAGTTCATGCATGCACCTCGTAAAGAGCACCTTGACGCAGTTCATCATATTTTGAGGTATTTGAAGACTTCTCCTGGTTTGGGATTATTCTTTTCCGCTAGTCTTCAATCTGGGGTCTCCTGTTTCATCGATGCAGACTATACATCATTTAGGACTGATCGGCGTTCCACTTCTGACTTCTGTACTTTCTATAGTGATGATCTTATCTCATGGAAAAGTAAGAAGTAGGCAGTGGTTTCTAGATCTTCTGCAGAGGCTGAGTATCGAGCTATGGTACATGGGACTTGTGAGATTCTTTGGATTTGCTCTATTCTAGTAGTGAGGAGACTGTTCCTTCCTCTTTATTTTGTGATAACAAATCTGCCATTATGTTATCCTTTGATTTTGTACTTCATGAGCGTACCAAGCATAACGAGGTTGACATACATTTCATTTGAGAAAAGATTCGGAATAGCATTGTCCATCCATCCTTTGTCTCTTCTTCTCAGCAGTTAACAGATATGTTCACAAAATCTGTGGGACCAACTTTGCTCCAGTCTTCCATTGACAAGCTGCGTTTGTTGAATATCTTCACGCCAGCTTGAGGGGGAGTGTTGAATATAGAAATCAAAATATTATGTTTGAATATGGAAATTAAAATAGGAATTAGAATAGGAATTATTTTGATTGTAGGAATCTTACCTTGTGTATATTGTTTCCTAAATTGTATCATGAATATGTTATATATATATATGGCCTCTACCTCATTAATTGGTAAGCCAAATAATTCTTTCCATTCTTTTGATCATTTCCTTAGGGGGTAGTTGTTGGGTGCCAAAGTTTAGGAGGGTTTTGCAGGATTGTGATGTGAATTTATTTATTTATTTATTTTGATAAATAGGATTGGGATGTGAATTTAATGGCAGAGTTGCTTGGCATGCCCTCAGGATGCTCTATTTGGGGAGAATATGGACATAATTCTCTTATTAGGGTTTATGGTCAGAATGGTAGATTCCTGGTGGCTTCTTTCTACCAGAATCTTCTTAGGCACGGTGATAGCTGCTTTTCTTGGAGAGGAGTGTGGTGCCCAAATGCTCCCCAAAGATACAATAATGAAGGAGGCTATCTTGACCATTGATAATTTGAAAAAGAAAGAAATTTTTTGCTTGATTGGTTTTGTACAAGTGTGCAGGAGAGTTAGTGAATCATCTTTTCTTCATTGTACAATGATCATGAAGTTATGGAGTTCGTTATTTTTAGTTTTGTTATAGCTTGGTTGATGCCTGTGATAGTTGAGATTAAAATATGATGTCTGTGGATGGGAAATAGAAAGGCTTGAGAGGTGGCTTCATTATGCCTTATCTGGTACTTATGGAGAGAGAGGAACTGCAAATATTTTGAGGGGGAAGAAGGTTTCCACATGTGCATTGAAAGGAGCAATGCTGACATCCTTGTTTTTTGGCTTAGGGATGATTGTCATTTTCCTTTATATTCTTTTGTTGAGTTTTTGGGGAATTTGCACATCGCTGTAGATATATAGGCAGTTTTGGATTTCTTTTGTTTTGGCTTTGGTATATGCCTGTATATATAAGGTTGCACCCCTTCTGGCACTTTCCTTTTATTATAGTTACCGAAAACCAAAACCTGGACAATTTTTAAGTATCATATATTGTGGTGGAATCCTTCCAATATTTGGGTTTGTTTTCACGTTATTACTTTGTCATATGTTTATTCCTTTCTAACCTATCTCATATCGTAGATTTATCCGTGCTTCACAGAATTACAATGCTATTGGCTACGATGACAAAGTTTTGGATGGTTTTTATGACGTTTATGGCATCTTGATGGAGTCCACTCCATCAACAATGCCATCCCTTGTTGATCTGCAAGGAGCACCAGTGTCAGACAACATCATCTGGGAAGCAATTTTGGTCAACAGGGCAGCTGACGCGAACCTGTTAAAACTTGAACAGAAGGCAATGGAGATGGCTGTCAAATCAAGGTCGGAATTTCTAAATATTCTAGGCCGTGATTTGGTGAGAAAGCTTGCTGCTTTGGTTTCTGATAACATGGGGGGACCAGTTGGGGATCCAGACAACATGTTGAAAGCATGGAAAAGTCTAAGTAACAGTTTGAAGGCAACACTTGGGAGCATGGTTTTGCCTCTTGGTTCATTGACAATCGGATTGGCCCGTCACCGTGCACTGTTGTTCAAGGTACTTTATTTTGTTTTAGGTAGTTAAGTATTTAAAAAATTAAAATCTAATGCATAAGATGTATCCGACATTTCTTTGTTACTAGTGAGCCATTGATTTTATTTATAGACAAGTGAATGATTTCACAAAACTTGGTCGGTGAGCCTTTTGTTTAAGATGTATCTGACAATCTTTGTCACTTTTATCTTTTTTGCTTTTGGGGGTGTTGGTTGTAGACTTGAGCTTCACCTTCCAACCGCTGTTTATTTTGAATGGAAATGTAGGTCTTGGCTGATAGCGTTGGTATCCCTTGCCGCTTAGTGAAAGGAAAGCAATATACTGGTTCTGACGATGCAGCAATGAACTTCGTAAAGATGGATGATGGAAGGTTATCACTGTTTTATCTTTTCCTGAGGCTAGCAAGTCACCTTATGTCTCCTATTTTTTGCATAAGAGGATATGACTTATTATACCTCTGAACTATGGGCTCTTTAACTTCTTTTTCCCTGCTGGATATGGAATGCTTATACGCCATATTATAGTAAGACCATTAATGAAATAGAGTGATTTAAGAATTTTGTAAAGATATCTCTAAAAGACGAATCTCCAGGCTCTAGCGATGAACAGATTGTACGTATCTTTGTTGAGGGAATGATACTGAATGGTCTTTGTAGTGAATGATGTATCACTTAAATAAACATATTATTCTATTTGGAGTTGTAAAACATTAATTTGTTATTTTAAACAATGTATAATGGGTATTTCAGGGAATACATTGTTGATCTAATGGCGGACCCGGGCACACTTATTCCATCTGATGCAGCAGGATCACATATAGAATACGAAGAATCTTTCTTTCCCACTAGCCCTTTTTCTAGGGGTGTTGACTCATCACATATAGCTTCCTCTAGTAGAGGTGGGGTTCTCAGTTTATTTGAAGAACATTCAGAGTCTAGAAATCTTAGTACTGCAAGAAATGAATCTGATGACAGAGGTGAATACCTTCCTTCTACAAATTTAATTGGACCTATTGACGGTGACGAAGTATCCAAGATGTCAGATGATTCTAGAAATCCCTCTGATTTAAAGGAACTGGCTTGGGAAGTTCCCAGCAGGCCTAATTATCCTTACGCGCATGCAAGATCTCCTTCCTGGACTGAAGGTGTTAGCTCCCCAGCTGTACGCAGAATGAAGGTGAAAGATGTGTCTCGATACATGATTGATGCTGCCAAAGAAAATCCTCAGTTGGCTCAAAAACTTCACGATGTGTTACTCGAAAGTGGTGTTGTTGCTCCTCCAAACTTGTTTACTGAAATTTATTCGGAGCAGTTAGATGTCTCAATGGTCGAGGCCAAGTGCCCAACTGAAGATAAGCAAAGAACTAAAGGACATGATGATCTTAATCAACCTCGATTTTTGCCACCTCTTCCTTATCACGGTGTGCATTCTAAAGGCAGTCCTCGTGGTCAACTGGAGCATCGGCTAGAATTAAGAGAAGTAACTGGACAACCCATTTCATCACAATGTGAAGTAACTCCACCAAAATATGTAAAGAATGTTCCTGTTGCCGCCGCAGCAGCAGCTGCTGCAGCAGTTGTCGCATCTTCAATGGTAGTTGCCGCGGCAAAGACAAGCACTGATTCAAGCCTTGAACTACCCGTTGCAGCCGCTGCCACTGCTACAGCTGCGGCTGTAGTGGCAACAACTGCAGCTGTCAGTCAGCAGTGTGAAAACTTGGAGATACGTGGCCATTCGCCAAGTGGCGCAGCTGCATTCATTAATCAAGTTATCGGCATGAGAAGTGGTGGTGATGCAGATGGTGCAGTTTATGAGCCACGGGGTAGTGGTGACCAGAAGCATGATGCTTTGGGTACAAATCCGGAGGGTGAGAGAATGTCAGATAGATCAGCAGGTAATGACAGTACAAAATCTGATGCTGTGCTTGACGATGTAGCAGACTATGAGATCCCTTGGGAAAATATCACCTTGGGTGAGCGTATCGGGCTTGGTACTTACCTGTCCTCTATATTGTGTCAATTTATGTGTTTCATAATGACATTTTTGGGTATTTTCATTTTTGACTTAATTCTTTGGTACATTCTTCATGTTGCAGGATCATACGGGGAGGTATATCGTGGAGAGTGGCATGGAACTGTGAGTTTTCTCATGCTAATTTTGATACATCAACTGCTATTATTTTTCTTTATTTTCTTTCCTCCATATTTTGGTATTCTTATTAGTCCTTACTTGTTAATATGTCAACTTCGCATTCTTAAAAGGTAATAATTTAAACTTATTGCCACTATCATTTTTCAGGAAGTTGCTGTCAAGAAGTTCCTAAACCAAGCTATATCTGGTGAATCCCTTGAAGAATTCAAAAGTGAGGTACAAGCCCTGTCTTGTGACTTATATCATCTTCACAAGCCCTTTGAACAAAGCCTAAAATGCAGTTTGTATATTGATGCTACCTTCTATTGGTTAATTTGAGTGCGTTGAATTGAATTCGCATTATATTACTTGTGGTTTGGCTTGCCAGGTCTGGATCATGAAAAGGCTCCGGCACCCTAATGTTGTTCTTTTCATGGGAGCTGTTACTCGTCCTCCAAATCTCTCAATTGTTACTGAATTTCTTCCTAGGTATGTTGAAATAATATACTTTTATCTTTTTGTGAGATCTTCTGAAAACCAATGCATTTGACGATGTTTAATGTTTAGATGTGTAATATCTTATTTTTGTGTCCCATGACAATACCCGATCTCAGATTAAGAAAAGCAGTAAAAAAAACGCTTCAAATGCCTTGAGTTTGCATTGCACTTAGTTTTTAATCTGACTCGGAAACCTTCATTGCATTGAGTTGTTGACAAGTATCTAATGGTTTTAGTCCTTAAAAGATAATACTTTATCACTGTACATCAATTTCCGTCAAAACAATACATGACCTTTTAATCAGATTGCGATAAAAGGGAAGAAAGGTAACCACAAAACATTTGAGTGCTGCTGACACAAGCCTAAATGTGAAGAATGGTAGCTCTGCTCCAAAACATTGAGCAGCAAGAGTTATTCCAACTATGTGGGGTTGTTTGCTTAGAGAGATTTTTGTTTCTGTCTATACTCTTTTTCAGTGGGGAAATTGTGGAGATTTATTAATTGGTTGCATGAGTTTAAACTATATGATCAATAGGGTTACTTTTTGTACCTGTCACCATCTTCTCTTAATATATATGTTTTCCCCCAGGATCTAAGCACAATTTCCTACACTGCACTATGAAACCTCCATATATGTTGACTCCTTTCTCCATATTACCGTTCTAGATTGCTCACTCAATGAGAAGTTTATTTTGTGTTGGGGTAGTATGGATCATGATAAGTACTTAACACTAACCACTTGACCGTGGAGTAAGGTTATTTATGGTATTCTTTCTCTTGTGACCTATAGCCCTAATTTTTGATGTATTTATAGGTGAGGGGAGACAACTATCTTTGTGATCTTTTGTAACCTTTTTTATCATAATGAAAACTGCTATAGTCGTGGACATAGCCTTAGTTTGGGGTGAACCATGTAAACCTTGTGTTCTTTGTATGTGCATGTGTTTATCTTTCTTGTGTTTCTGTTTATTTCTGTGTTTTGTGTTTCACCAATCTTGATTAGGTGTTACAGATTCCTAACACTTTGTATGGTCAAAGACTCAAATTTATGTTTTTCTGTGTTATTGAGGCAATCTCAATTCATGGATGACCATAATCATTAAAGAAGTATCAAATTGTATTGTGTTTTGTTAGGGGTAATCCAGTTTTTTTTATTTTATTTATTTTTTAATTGTAACTACTTTAGATTTAGAATTTTGAAGCATGCTTTACATTTTGCAGAGGCAGTTTGTATAGGTTGATTCACCGGCCTAACAATCAATTAGATGAACGGAGGCGTTTGAGGATGGCTCTTGATGCTGTATGATCTTTACCTTTTATTTGAATATAAATCATTGGAACTTCTGGTTTACTTGGTGACTTCACTAGAATAATTAATGTACCTCCCTTAAATAATTACATGTTCAGGCTCGGGGAATGAATTATTTGCACAACTGCACACCAGTGATAGTTCATCGAGATTTGAAATCTCCAAACCTCCTTGTTGATAAGAATTGGGTTGTGAAGGTGGCTTCTTTATCTCATCATTAAGATTGTTTGGTGAAATATTACCCATGTTCCAAAGCTAATCCATCTTGACTTGAATTTTACTGTTATTAGGTTTGTGATTTTGGGTTATCTCGAATGAAACACAGCACATTTCTTTCTTCAAGGTCAACTGCAGGGACGGTAAGCAGTACTTGTGAATTTGTAATTTAGCCCTATTCCTCTGCTGCATGTTTCTTTATTTTTAACTCTTTGTTGTTTACTTTTGCTCGAACTTTTTGTTTTATAGTTTTCTCTGCATTGCTAGATTTTTATTTTTTTCCATTTTTTTAGTCCATTATATACCTGCAATAACAGGCATGCTTATTTTGTTTACATATTTTACGTTTATATGGATTTAATTTGGTTTATTTCTTGTGTGTGACTTTCTGTTGCATATTATATTACTTGGTGTGTTTCCTTGTGGAATACAGTAATGCCGCGATACGAAATTGGCTAATCTTTTTTACATCATTTTATTATCAGCCATTTTGGTGAAGATACCCCAGTGCTGTTGGTACTAGTACCCAGGCCTTTGGAGATGTTTTTGGTTGCCAACTTCCTCCTTCAACAAGGTGGTTGCTGTGATCCATGGTTAAAAGATAGGGTAAATTACACTGACCTCTCCTGAGGTTTAGAGAAAATATAATAAACCCCACAAGTTTGACATAATTACATTGGTTTCCCTTAAGGTTTTACTTAACATAACACTTAGCCCCCTTTTCATGAGAAATTTGTTAGTCATGGATGGAAAAATGATGGCATCATCTCTTTTTCATTGAAATGTATATTCTACGTTGTTTATCTTTGTTTTTTTCGCACCATCTGCATTGGACATGGTTCCTTTAGCCTTTCTAAAAGGGAGCTTAGTGTAATTATGTAAAAAATATGGGGCTTGCTATATTTTCTTCAAACCTCAAGGGAGGTCAGTGTAATTTACACTAAAATATACCTTCAAATTCACAATATGCTTTCCATATGACGGAAACTGAGTTGAGATTGATGTGAAATGTTTTACACTAGAAAAGTTTTCATGTTTAAAATATTTTACAGAAAAAAAAAAAAAAAAAATCACTTCCTCAGAAGATAATTTATGAGAACTAAAAAAATCACCATTTGTAATAAGTCATGAAAATTGCATACAGAAAAAAAGAACGAAAAAAATTAAATTCATGAAATTCACATGCCCACAAATGGGGTTTTACAATAAAACATATATATGCAAAATAAAAATTAGCACATGGTTGTGACAATTATGGAAGTGTATGGCTAAATTGTAATGATGGAAGTTCATTTTATTTTGGGGTAAGAAAATGAGATATCAACATATTTGTTTGCACAGATGTGTATACATTTAACAGGAAAAAATAATCACTCTCCTCTTATCCCATGCTATATCCTGCCCTAATCCATCTCATATCCTAAGCATATTATATTCCATTCTATATCCTTAGGTATTACCTATCCTTCTCACCCCCTTTTATCCAATCTTGACAATCAATTAGGGCCTAAAAGTTTAAAACAATACATGGGATTTGGTATGTGTTGTTGTGGCATCCTTGAAGGCTAATTGGAAAGAACAAGGCAAGAATGTCTCCCTTCTATAGGATCATATGGACCATATTGACTTGAATGTTTTAATCCGATGGTTGGTAAATTACATCTTCAAGGTCTTCCAAAAAAAAAAAAAAAAAAAAAAAAATGTATGCATTTTGATAGCTATTAGGATGCCTAACCCAAGATCAGAGCTTGCTGTTGGGATGCAAAACATTTGGAGGAATTTAAGCTTTTTCTGTAGTGTACTTTCATTAGACTAACTTCATTATGTGTTTAGGTATTAAGATATAAACTTTGATAGTGTATTGTAGTTAGGTTCCTTTCTTATATGTGTTTATTAATTGATTGGAATGGTTTTTTTTTTTTTTTTTTTTTTTTTTTTTTGTGTTGTTGTTGCTGTCATTTTATAAATGTTTTGTGGCATTGATACTTCTTTAAACACAACTATAACATCAAGACGGCTTTAATAATGCTGCTCGGCACTATACTCTTCTTCAGGCTGAGTGGATGGCCCCAGAAGTGCTCAGAAATGAACCTTCAGATGAAAAGTAGGTTGTTCTTTTTCATTTTTTTCCCTATGTAAATCATTTATGTTTGTAAATTTTTTATTTATTTGTATATTTATCTTTGTGAATTGATCACCAGTGCTGAATTATTACTGGATGCGATTCAGGTGTGATGTTTATAGCTTTGGTGTTATTTTATGGGAGCTCTGTACATTGCAGCAGCCGTGGGGGGGAATGAACCCAATGCAAGTTGTCGGTGCGGTGGGTTTTCAGCATCGTCGTCTTGACATTCCCGATGATATGGATCCTGTTATTGCAAATATTATTACGAAATGCTGGCAAACGTGAGTAAATTCTGAATTTAAGCCTTCCACGCAATCTGTTTTTTGATATATTGTGAAATTTCACCCCTCTAGTAATTCTGCTTGACTTGATTACTAATTAGAGTAGGAGTTTATTGTTTTTCATTATTAGGGTAAATTGCACCACTGGTTCTTCTAATTTGAGTGAAATTTCACTTTAGTTCCTGTTGTTTCAATTTTATTAATTTAAACTTCACACTTTCAATTTCATTTCAAAGTCATCCCTCCATTAGTTGCCGTAATCATTTTGGATGGAAAGACAACACATGTGAAACTAGAGAAACTAAAGCAAAATTCAGAGTTTAGTTATTAGCATGAATTGTACCATTGATCCCTCTAATTTCAGTGAATTTCACCTTGGTCCTAGTTGTCCCAATTTCATCAATTTAAACCTTACACTGTGAATGTTGTTTTAATGTGATCCCTCCGTCAGTTGCAGCTAACATTTTGAACGGAAAAACAACACATGTGAAACTAGAGAAATCAAAGTGAAATTCATAATTTATTTGTTACGGTAAAATATACCATTCGTGCTTGGTCCCTTTAATTTGAGTGTAATTCACTTTGGTCCTTGTTTCAATTTCATCAATGTAAACCTCAAACTTTCAATTTCATTTTAATGTGGTCCTTTTGTTGGCTGCCATTAATATTTTGGATGGAAAAACGACAAGTGGCATTATTTCCTCTTAGTCTGTACCAATGAGAGACTACTTTTGGAAGTTTGTCCCTATTATTTCTTTGTGAATACATGCTTCAATTTTCTTCCTCCCTTATATATTAAAGGACCAAGAACACTATTACTGACTACCTATGAAGCACGGACACGGACACGGACACAGTAATTTTCAAAAAATGAGGACACAGACACAGACACGGGGGGGACACGGCGATTTTTTTTTTTATTATATATTTTTCTGTGTTATGTAAATTCATATTACATTCATTCTAAAATCAAAATTAACAAACACTAACATAGTAACATTAATTCAATAAATATAACCACTACATTTAAACAAATTAATAGATCATCCATTCACAAAAAAAATTATAATAAACGATAACAATAACTAAGACGAGAAGGGAAAAACATTCAACATCCAACAATATTTTTCACAAAAGCACTAAAGAGGCAAAAGAAGAAAAAAAAAAAAAGTGAGCCCCGCCGTGTCCCGATACGCGTGTCCCCGCCTTGTCCCCTACAAAAAAATCATTAAATTAAAGGGACATGCCATCTGGCATGTCCCCGGCGTGCCCGCACCGTCACAGCACCGATTTTGGAGTGTCTATGCTTCATAGCTAACTACTTATGTGATGAAGCATCAAAGTATTTCCATGCTTGTGCAAGTAAAGCATTTTAGCCGACGAACAATATTTTATTTATTTAAAGTCAAATGTTTGTGGTTTTATTGCAGAGTATATAATATACTATAGACGCATTTGATGTGCAATTATCAGCCTACTATATGAACTGGTATCTAATAGTAATGCTCATTGCTTTTAACATTTTAGAGATCCAAAACTGCGGCCTTCGTTTGCTGAGATAATGGCTACTCTGAAGCCGCTACAAAAGCCTGTAAATGCTGCACAAGTGCCTAGACCAAGTATGCCGATAAGCAGTGGGCAGAGGGGCCACCCATCACGCACTTTAGAAGACCCGACAGGCTGAAAAGAGTCAATGAAGAAGCAAAGCCAAATCGCGACTCTTGGAATGCCTAGAAATGGATGCAAATCCCAGATTGCTCAGGACAGGTGTGAGAAAATAGACCGGGTTAAAGATCCCGACAGTCATACACTTCAAATTTGAGATAAATGTGATTCTTCTTGCTACATTTCCTTTTTTTTCTCTCTGTTTTTTTTTTCCCCCCTTTCTTTTATATTCTTGGCTTGTTCGTGCAGCCGTTGTCAAAATTGTGTATTTGTTTGTAAAATTCATTTGAATTTATTGTAATTAAGGTTTTGAGTTCTTGTAGTCAATTTAGGTGATGGCATGAGTTAAAAAAGAGGTGAAATAATATAACAAATTGTAAAGCATATTGTTGCCATAATTAGTGACCATAAGAGGGATTTAATTTATGTGGGTTATGTTCAAGGAGGTCAAAGTTATGCAAGATGTGTAACCGGTACTTTGCAATTTGTTGGTCCTGTTTGGCACTGCTTATACTTTTGTTTGTTTGTTTGTTTTTTTTTGGTGGAAAATCTTTGTCAGAATGTTTAGTAAAATTTATTTCGACAAATTATGAGGGATCAATAGCTTGAATAAGCTGAAAAAGTTGATTATTGGAAAGTATGGGTTAGTTTTATCATCTTTTTAATTATCAGCTTTCAAAGTGTAAGAAGTTGTACTAAACAAGCCGTTGTGATGGAGCATATTAGGGTGTGAATTGTGTCCCTTTTTGCCTAAGTTAACGATGAAAAAACATAATCACGATGCCCTGTCATGATTCATCACAATTGAACACTATACATTCTTGTCATTGCATTGTATGTTTGGGAGAGAACTAATTTAGGTTTCCCTGCAGCCAAGCACCCTGCATAAAAAGAGCTGAAGATGCTAAAGAAACCTACCACGTAAGCTTCCATCACACATGAGGATAAGGTTGGGACCATTGTCCACTCATTGCAGTGACACAACAGATTGCTTCCTTATGTCCCATATCTTAAAAACTTTTAAACTAAAGTTGTATCCCACAAAATGGCTACCTTCTTTGGATCTCCACCACTTTTCTCTCCTCCACTTACAAGAACTCACCACTTTTCTTCTTCCCAAACACCTCCTCCTCCTCAGCCACCAACTCCACCTTCTCAACCCCTATCTCCTTCCCCATCTCCACAGCTAAGTACAACCTCGACAGAGCCACTGTCCCCCGTCTCAGTAAAAGTACAACAGCAGAAGCCTACCAACCCTGCAACCACTTCAACTGCTGATTCCACAGATTGGATAGCTTCCTCCTTAACCAGGAGGTTTGGGCTTGGTGCCGGCCTCGCGTGGGCTGCCTTCCTTGGCATTGGTGTTGTCTCTGAACAAATCAAAACCCGCCTTGAAGTTTCCCAACAAGAAACAAATACAAGGTATGCAAAACCAAAGAATGAATTTTTTTTTTCGTTTTTCTTACTAAACTTGTCAATAGAACGTTTGGAAAGCTATTCAAAATTTTAATTTCAATAAACAAGTTCCCGATGTCTGTATGCATTCATCAACTCTACCTTACAAACTAGAAAATCTTCATGTTTCATACATAAATTATGATGTTCCAATGTTTCATCTAATAAATTGCATAAATTCTTGTTTGGTCTGCAATTATGGAAGTTCAACTTCATTGTTGACGTCATAATTAATGTAAAACTGACTTTATGTGTTCCAGAGATGTTGAGAAGCAAGAAGAGGTGCTCTTGCCTAATGGACTAAGGTAAAAATTTCTCAAGTGACCAATCTAACTTGGCATATATTTGAACTTCAAATACATACTTTGTTTGTTTTGACAGAAAATATTTTACATTTTTTGCCGAAACAAACATAGCACAATTGTTCCTTTGTTTTCCTTATAAAAGGAATGGCAATATCAATCAGGTACTATGAGTTGAGAGTTGGTGGCGGTGCTTCTCCAAGGCTAGGAGACCTAGTTGTGATTGATCTAAAGGGAAATGTCGAAGGAAGCAGAGAAGCATTCGTAGACACGTTCAATGGTGACAAACAGAAGCCATTGGCTCTAGTAATGGGGTCAAGACCATACACAAAGGGAATGTGTGAAGGCATAGAATATGTTTTGAGGTCCATGAAGGCAGGTGGGAAAAGGAGAGTGATTATTCCTCCGATTTTGGGATTTGGCAAGCAGGGCTCTGATTTAGGCTCTGGCGTTCAAATTCCCCCGAACGGGACTCTTGAGTACATTGTTGAGGTCGACAAGGTCTCCATTGCACCAGCTTGATTTTTAGTTGACGAGTGTCTGCAACTGTCAAAGTGATCATAAACAAACTACATAAAAGCACAACATTACATTACATGTTCATTCTGCTTAATATATAGTGTTTTCAATGAATCCATTGCATTTGACAGTTATTTGTGACTTTTAGAGAGTTAATTCTGTTTTCTACCAGTCAAATTTTGTCAAACAGCTTCCAATTGGCATATAATTCTCGATGTTGTGCACTGAGTTACCAGTGAATTGTCTCCCAGATACAAAGAGGCCCAGATTGATTATGTTGTTTGATTATGCTGGTACAAACAAACCCAAATTTTAGTACCTCAGAATTTGGAAATCTGTCAAGCAATACAGTCTAGGAAAGAATGAAAAATAAATACAACAGAAACCTTTGTGTGCCAGAAATCGAAGTGAAGGAAAATGGCATAGAACTAATTCACCATTAGTTCTATAAAAAAATTAAAAAAAAATGGCATATTAATCAAATGAACCCAACTCAAGTATCTTCTTCTTCTTCTTCTATTTTTTTTTTTTTTTTTAAGTGGATATAAATATAAATTTATTGAATAGAGTAGTAGATTGTTTAAATTTGAGTTGAAAATCTTTTAGGATTGGAAATGTGTTCCTAATTGGTTTGTTTTCATAGTGAGTTGATTTTGAACAGATTTTTAACAAATTGAACAACTATTGAACTCAAATAGTTTGGTTGGTTTTTAGTTATGTTCAAAAAATTTATATTCCCATGCCCTTTTCACCACAAAATATATTTGATTAAGAGTGCTGTTATTAACAAACCATTTATTATTTTGGACTCCTATTTTTTGACTTTTTTTAAATTAAAATAATAACCTTAAAGAAATTACTAAAGAGGATATTAATTATTTTGGGATACTCCATTTTATAATTGAGCCCACACACTATATCACGAGATAGGATTTATGAGAGTACCCACCTCCAACACTACCCATCAATCTTTCCCAAATCTTACCCTCAAAACCTTGAGAATCCTCCGGCAACGATATTTCGGTGACAATGATTGCATTCATTCAATTACACAGACTTCTCCAGCAATGACAATGAGTAGAAGTTTCTTCGGCAACCATAATTTTATGAAACAAGAAGAGTACAACAATGTAAATTTAGAAAAGATTCATAACTTTGATGGTGTTCTCAGCTCGGAGGAGGTTAGCCTTGTAAGGATAGTTTCTTGAAAAACACGTTAAAAATGATGAAAATTGTTGTATTTTTTTGGATACTGAACTCCCGAACATATGATCAAAATTCGGAAATACAAACCCGAACATTGGTTATTTGCTCAGAAACACAAGTTTGAACTTAAAAAATTGATACACTTTGAAGGGTTAAAATTGTTTACATTTGCAGGAGTTTTCATTCTATCAAGTTTAGGAACACAAGCCCGAACATTGATTATTTGTTCGGGAATACAGATTTGAACATAGTTTATTTGTTTGGGAACACAGATCCGAACATTCTTAGTGAAAGAGAGAAAGAGAAGAGAGACTTCGGAGGATAGGAGAGGGGCGAGATTGAAACTGAGCAAAATGCGAATTTGCTCCCTTTGAACTATACATAGACATAGATATATATTTATATCTGTGTCTTTAGGGTTTAGGGTTGATAAAAGAAATTGATTGGAATTGAAGGAAGGCATCTGCACTTAATGCGAAAGAAAAAGTGAAGTCATAGAGAACACGTTTCTTGTATTGATCAATTCACTTCATAAACATTTTTCTTCCACCATTGTGAGAGAGAGAATGAGTTTTGAGTAGTTATTTTATTTATTTGTTTTTTTTGTTAGAGTTTTGAGAGAGAATAAGTTTTAAGGGTGTGGGGGTGTGCATTTGAGTGGGAGTAAAATTTTCATAAGGATAATTTTAGTATTATTTAGGGAATGAAAGAAATTTTAAGGGTTTCAAAATTTGTAAGTGGGGTTCCAAAAAAATAGAAGGTCCAAAATAATAAAGGGAGTGCTAATAACAGCACTCTTAATTAATTTTTAAAAGAGTAAATTACACTAATTTTTCATGAGATTTGAAGAAAATATAACAAGTCTCATAGTTTTGATATAATTATATTAGTCTCCATTAAGCTTTAATTCGCATAATATTTAGTTTTCTTTTCATCAATAATCAGTTAAATTATATGGATAGAAAATTATATTGCCATCTTTTTTTTACTTAAATGCAGATTCTTTCTTACTTATATTTTTGTCTCCACACTATTTGCGTTAGTTTTGGCCTCTTTAACCTTACTAAAATAGAAAGTATATATAATTATATCAAAATTATGTGATTACTTGAATTTTTTTTTCGAACTTTGAGGCAATCAGTATAATTTATCATTTTTAAAATTAAAATAGTATCAAATGAGAAAAATAGGACCTAAAAAAAAATAATTCAAAAACAATTGGGCACTTGGATCGTAGGCCCATTTCTTAACATTCACCAGGAAAAAAAAAAAAAAAAAAAAAAGTCCATTTCTTAATCTTTTGGGCCATTAGGGCTTAAGCTCTAATCTCTTTGGGGGCAAAAGGACACAAACTTTTTTTTTTTTCAAAGGGCAACTATTTATTTATTTATTTGTTGAAATTTATCAAATTATCTATTTATTGAAATGTAACACGTTACTCATTCAACATTTTATATGTTTAATATCACACATTTTTCTACATCACCACCACTACTTGTTGCTGCCAGTCACCGGCACCGACTTTTCTGACATGTTTTTTTTACCAAACAAGATTTTACTTTGAATCTAATACCTTATACTCTTTTTAAATTAAAAATTTCACCAATTTTTGCAAAAATATTTTGGTGAAAAAAGTTTTTATACGAATTTTTTTTATTGAGACTAAAATAACTTTTAAAACTTTTTTTTGAATATTTAATTTTATCCAATTAATTCTAATTTTATTTAAAAAAATTAGAAAATTCAACAAAAGAAGTAGAATATAAAGCCCTTTGAGACCAAAATACTTTTCAATTCAAATAAAACAGCAAAAAAAAAAAAAAAAAAAAAAAAAAAAAAAAAAAAAAAAAAAAGGAGGAAGCGCTGTTCAAATACCAACCACACGGAACAGTGGGCCAACGTTTCACGTTGGCCAACTCATAGGGGGTGTTTGGGAAGAAGCCTTTTTAGTTTTTTTTTGGGTTAAAATAATACTAAAAAATAAAATAAGTTAAAATAGTTAATAAGATAAAATGTCATATTAAATTTATAATCATTTCATTTTTTCTCTTATAAACATCACATTTAACTATAAAAAAATTCAATTATCTTTCCAAACACGAAAATTTTAGCCTACTAAAATAATTAAAAACTAAAATAGTCTATTAAAATAGCAACTTCCCAAACACCATATATATTAAATTTTTTTTTTAGTCTTGTTTAGTTTGAATTTTTTTATTTTTTTAATTTTTGTGAAAAAAAATATAATGATTAAGTTGGATGTAATATTTTATTTTATTAACTTATTTTAGACTATTTTGTTATTTTGTGTGTTTTTTTTAGCTTCAAAATGATAGCCAAACCCGAGCTTAGTTGAGTTGTACAGTACATCCTATTGAAGCACCTCATGCTCTTGCTCTGCCCCAAGAAATTTATGCTCTGGTAATAGCCATAACAATGTCTATATATATAGCTATGTATATGTATCATGTATCTGTGTGTAGGAGAGTGGTCTTCATTTTCAGTTGCAGAAGATTATGGGAACCGTAATCGACTCCCATTTTCTTGCCCTCACTGCTCTTGTGACTGTATGTCTCGCTCTCTCTCTCTCTAGTTTCTCTCTTTGTGTCTCTCTCTATATGTATATGTATGTAGGTATGGATGAGGTTGTATGAATTGTGTGTTACAGGTGGGGTATCAGTTCATCTTCTTCCTAATCACAGCTCTTCTCAAGTTCGACAAAGTTACTGACTTCGCTGGTATTCTCTCTCTCTCTCTCTCTCTCTCTCTCTCTCTCTCTTTTAATAATCAGTTATTGTTGTTGTTGTGGTGTTTTCGAATTGATCGTGGTTCCTGAAAATTTCAGTTGATTTTGTGCTTTTGGTTGCTCAGAAATATAAGGAAATAGTTTAGAGCTTCAATTTTTAGATAATTTTGTTTTTAAAATCTGTTTTTAATTTTAATTTTTTCCCCTTAAAAATAGAAATTAATTTAATTTTGAAAATTCAACAATATCGTTTTGGTGTTTATTTTTGTTGAATTTTCAAAATTATTTCTTTCAAAAAAAGAGAAAATCATTTGAGTATTTTTTTTGTTGGTTTTTTCCCCCCATTTTTTTTCACCATACCAGTTTTTTTTTTCTCCACCAAATGGACTCGAGTACGGGTGTTAGGTGCTGTATGTATCTAAAGGTCAGATTCATCAAACCATAAATTTAAAAATACGTCAGACTCGGCAAAAAAATGTTGTACTTTTATATTTTTCATCAAGGGTGTGGGATAAAATAGTGTTATATGTAATGTAACTTACGGTGTCAAAAAGACATTTTTAGCAATTATACAATAATATGTACATATAATAATAGTGTTATATACAATTTAATAAGAAGTGTCTGTTGAAAAGTAGCCGACACATATCTCATACCCTCGTCTAGTATTTGATTTATTTTGAAGAGTTCATGTAACATAGCCAAACCATTTTTTTTTTAGGAAACAGATTTTGAAAACAAAACCAAACAGGGTGTAAATTTTCAAATAGTGCATGATAGCAAGTTTCGGAATTACAATTTTGGTTCATCTTTCTTTGTAAGGGCATCTCCAACCCGTATCCAAATCTTGACTCAAACTTAAATTTGAGTAAAAAGTCACTAAAATCCACCCCACTCTTTTACTCAAACCTATACGAATTGAGTTTTATTCAAATTTTCACTCAAACCAAGGGATATCCATTTCATTTACTCAAATTTCTATTCAATCAAAATTTGACACATGGGCGCTTCTACTCAAATTTTCCTAATTCTCTTTTACTCCAACTCCTAGCACCCACTCAAAACTTGACACTTCGGCAATTTTACTCAAATTTGAATTTATCCGTTGGAGTGCCTCATATCAAATGAAGCTTTTTACTCGAACTTTGACTCAATTTGAGTTAAAGTATAAGTAAGGGTTGGAGATGGCCTAAGCAAACAGGAAGGAACTGTCAAGGTACTTTATGTACGTAGTTTCTGGTTATTTTTGTGGAGCCTTGAAGAAAATTTGTTCTGGAAATTTTTGTTTTGTTATTCACTAGAGAGTTTGGTTTGATTATATTTCTGAAAAATCAGTCGATCCTCACATAATGTAAATCTTTAAGGAAAGTGTGGGTACTTGTATCAAGCTCAATACGTGGCAAGCCCTACAGGTGCTACACCACCAAAACCCCACCCACGTGGCAGACCAATAAGGCACCACGTCGGGCATGTCGTATGTTTATACATGGCGAGCCCTATGGGTGCCATGTGCCAAGGCAACCAAAACTATATGCTTAGCCTAAGCGGGAGCATATATACAAGCCCAAATATATCTAGATATGAAGAGCCCTGCAACAGGCAGCGCCATGGCCCCGCAGGGTCCATGGTCCTTCATACCTCGCTCCAAGGCCAAACAACAATACAATCAGCCCCCGGCTCACTTGGACTTGGATTGACAAACATTGAGATAAGCCCGCGGCCCATCCTCCTACTTGGTTGCCTGGAAGCGAGCCCTTGGCTCTCTTAAATACTAAGGTGGGCCCTGGCCCATTTGTCTACTTGGATGCCTGGGTTGGGAGCAGGACCCAGGCACTACTGCTCGGGATCATCAGAGGATACTGGACTGGCGGCTGAGGTCATGGGATCGTCGAGATGGTTGTCTTCTTGCTAAGACAACTCCATCTCGACCATGCTTGGGGAAGAGGCAACAATGACCTTACGTTCATGTCATCCGATGCATATACGAAACGTTACTTTCCGCCTGCCATGAAACGTTGCTCTCCGCCTGCCGTCAAGCCACAGATGACAGAAGGGCTTATATCACTTCTGGCAGAGTTGAGGAGAACGAGCCACCTGTCCAACAGTTTGCTTAGGCTCCAATACTCCTGCGGCTTATATAACGTATCGTATATGTAGTGAGACACAACAACACAACAATAACAATACAACCAAGTCTCATGCTTAAACACGCTCTCATACTTTACATTAGTGTTAAAAGGTCTATCACTGCCAGCCTCTGTCTCTCCAAGCTTGCCTTGATCTCCTCCTCTCCACCTCCGGTGATCCCAAGCCATTGAAGTGCCCGCCATCTTCCCGGACTACCTCTAACCACACCTCTCACCCACATTATACTCTGTTGGGGAAGAGCGGTGCTCGCTTCACATGGCACCCAAAAAGAACACTGGAACTGGAGTAGCGACATCTCAAGGTGGCGGTAGGGAGACCTTGGCGGAGACCTCGGAACACAACTTCGGCGGCTTTCCAGAAGAACAATCCTCCCAGCCGGTTATAGCAGATCAGCTACGTGTATTGACTGAGAGCGTCACCTCTCTTCAACAGAACCAACAACTCTTAATGGATGCCTTACTAGCCTTACAAAGGGCACCTACACCTCCATCATCGTCTAACCCTCTTTCAACATCACAAAATGGCGCTCCGCCATTAGCCCAGAATGGCTCGGAAGCCAACCTCACTATGCAAAACAACTTGCGAACCCAGGCGGGAGGACAAACAGTCGCCCCGCTCCCTCCGACAGCTCCCAGCCAAATACCCCCACCACAAGTTGGATCCATTAGCGGAGCTCCCACCGTAGTGACTTCGACTAGCTCTCTTGCTCTCCCGGTGGATCAGAACCCTTCCCAGCCATTAACATTGGAAGTAGTAAAAGAGCACATACACAGTCTACTTCAGACAAACAAAGGTCACATCCCTGCCTCCCCAGAATTGGACCTCCGTCCCCCTTACCCTATTCACATCGCAAGTCTTCCATATCCGGCGGGATATACAGTACCCAAGTTTGTTCGCTTTGACGGACGAAAAGGGAACGCCAGGGAGCATGTTTCATGCTTTCTCGATGCCCTTGGAGCTCACCGAGAGGACTGAAACCTTCGTATGAGGGAATTCTCCAAATCCTTTACAGATCGAGCATTCTCGTGGTATGCTAACCTCGCTGTTGGCTCTATTTCTTCATGGGAAGACTTGGTAAAAAAGTTTTACATCAAGTTCTTCTACATTGAAGAAAGGTTAACCACCCTTCATCTTATGAGGGAAACATAGCGACTTGGAGAGGACATCCTTGTTTACGTCCGCCGTTTCAGGGAAAAAGCAGTAGACATTCAAGACCCGATGGAAGAACACCAACTGGTGTCATTGTGCATTGAAGGAATGCTCACGACTTATAAACTCCAGTTGGTGAACCACCACTTCCCTGACTTTTTCGCTTTATGTGCTGCGGCCCGAAACATAAGTGAAACAGTAAGATCAGGGGCATGAATGACAGCACCAAAACCCCACTCATGGCGACCAACGGCACCTCAACCTTCTTCATGGAGGCCTAACCGACGCAACCACGCTGTATATGCAGCCAAAGGCTCCTCTGGGGGAAGAGAAGACCCGCAGGCAAAAAAGAGAAAGTTCGATCAAATTCCCTCGCCATTACCTATCTCAGTGAACGAGGCACAGGCACTCCTCAACGCCTGGGTAGAAGATGGAAAAGTTCACCTCCCCAAGCCAAGGCAACTTGTTACCAAAAAGGATCAAGCGCAGGCAGACTATTGCATATACCATCGTTCCGTTAAACATCCTACTACGGAATGTTGGGTACTCAGATCTCTAGTTCGAAAAATGATGTCTGACGACGTTTTGGAGCTACCTCGTGTTGTCTTGAAAGATCCTCTCCCGCGCCATAAGGATAATGGCAAGACGGTCATGATGCTTTCGCATTATGACGAGATGGAAGAGCCAATGGTGTGCAAGCTCTCTGAACTCCCAGCTCCCACTTGTCCGGACTTTGAGACCAAGCGTGTGATAGCGCTTAAGAAATCGACAAAGTTCAAGTGGTTCTTCGACCAATTCGGCCTGTCTGAAGCAACACACTTTGAAGCCACCAAGGCCTTCTTAAGACTTGCGGAGTAGAATGGTGAAACGGGCATGAGCGTAAGCGGATCAGTAAGGAAAGTATTTCGGGATAACTCCTTGGCGACAACCTTTACCGAGGCCGACAAACAAGTACCGTTTCCACATAACCGTCCCCTCTACGTCCCAGTATTCATCAATGGGATGGAGTTTCAAAGAGGATTCGTGGATGGAGGAGCTTCACTCAATGTGATGCCTTATTCTACTTTCCAGGCAGCCGGGATCCCACAAAAGCACTTAGTCAGACAACCCATCTCCATTACCGGTTTTGGAAGCCAAAAAATTAAAACCATAGGTCATGTCCAGTTAGACTTAGCAGTGGGACCAATTCGCCCTACTACTAAGTTCCATGTTATAGAAGCAGAGACGACCTATCAGGCTCTCCTAGGGAGAACTTCGCTTCACAGATATGCTGCGATCCCGTCCACCTACCATCAATGTGTCAAAGCAATCCACAACAATGAAGTAGTAGCCATAGCTGGCTCTCAAAAGCCTTTTCGAGTAGATGAAGCTCACATGGCGGATGCAGTATTTTACAATCATGTCGATGAAGATGAATCTCCCCTGCCACTTCGAGGAACTCCTATACCTGACCGGGCTAACCTCTCTGAAGAAGATTCATCACCACCTCGCAGAAAGACATTCACCAAATAAAAGCCCTCTTTCTCTCGCTAAGGCACTTTTTTTTTGAGTTAGGCCTCTTTCTCTCGCTAGGCCTCTCTATCCCTCGCATAAAAAATAAAAAAAAATAAAATAATAATAATAATCTTTTTTTTGAGTTAGGCCTCTTCCCCTCGCTAGGCCTCTCTATCCCTCGCATAAAAAAATAAAAAAATAAAAAATAATAATAATAATCTTTTTTTTGAGTTAGGCCTCTTCCCCTCGCTAGGCCTCTCTATCCCTCGCATAAAAAAAAAAAAAAAAAAAAAAAAAATAAATAAAATAATAATCTTTTTTTGAGTTAGGCCTCTTCCTCTCGCTAGGCCTCTCTATCCCTCGCATTTAAAAAAAAAAAAAAAAAAAAAAAAAAAAAAAAATATTTGAGTTAGGCCTCTTCCTCTTGCTAGGCCTCTATCCCTCGCATTTTAAAAAAAAAAAAAAAAAAAAAAAAATTTTTTGAGTTAGGCCTCTTCCCCTCGTTAGGCCTCTTTATCCCTCGCATTAAAAAAAAAAAAATTTGAGTTAGGCCTCTTCCCCTTGTTAGGCCTCTATCCCTCACATTTAAAAAAAAAAAAAAAAAACCTTTTTTGAGTTAGGCCTCTTCCCCTCGTTAGGCCTCTATCCCTCGCATTAAAAAAAAAAAACAACTTTTTTTGAGTTAGGCCTCTTCCCCTCGCTAGGCCTCTATCCCTCGCATTTAAAAAAAAAAAAAAAAAAAAAAAAGCGAGCTCACTATTTCAATGGTTCGAACAAGTTCAAGTTATACCCAGAATATACACAATCTTTTATGTGGCAATAAAGCAACGTTCAAGCAGGACGAGAAGTTCCAAAAAAAAAATATATATATATAATAATAATAATAAAAAATAAAAATAAAATAAAGAAAATTTATATACATACTAAGGTTGTACCTTCCCAAGGAAAATCCTTAAACCAATCAAAAATTCTCTTTGCCCGTTACAAATATTAAAAGCAGACTGCAACAACCTTAGACTCTTCAAACAAATCGCTCAAGCTATCGCACGCTACCAAGCAGCTCCAAATCAGCAGCTATTAGTAGTCTACTCTAAACCTATAAATCCAATTGATGAGTTGTCTTCTCCATAGATCGCTCTTTCCCAACAAAAAGCTGCAAAAGTCCATAAATTCACCCCCTCTTTCCCGTCTTTATAAGAGAGCACAAATGCAAGACAACAACACACAAAAAAACACAGGCAAATTCATATCTAATTGCTAACATTCTCCTTTCAACCCATTCTCTCTAAATGGCTTCCGGAGGCCAGGGGCACCGAGATAACACCATTTGGCGGCCGGTGAACAAGGCTCCAAACCCAAGAGGTCCAAGCTATAGAGCTCCAAGCTCCAGCTCTAGAGCTTTAAGCTCCACTCCTACTCACTGCCATCGCCTTGTATGTGAATTCTTTCGAAAGATGCTCTCCATGCCTCCATGGCAATTCCAAGATTAGCTATTCGAATCCCCTTGGATCCAACACCCAATATCTGCTCATACAGTCGTAGAAGTGCCTGAAGAATTCCAGGATGGTACAAGGCACTTCTCGATATGGGACAGTGGTTTCTGCCTGCCATGAAACGTTGCTCTCCGCCTGCCGTCAAGCCACAGATGACAGAAGGGCTTATATCACTTCTGGCAGAGTTGAGGAGAACGAGCCACCTGTCCAACAGTTTGCTTGGGCTCCAATACTCCTGCGGCCTATATAACGTATCGTATATGTTGTGAGACACAACTACACAACAATAACAATACGACCAAGTCTCATGCTTAAACACGCTCTCATACTTTACATTAGTGTTAAAAGGTCTATCACTGCCAGCCTCTCTCTCTCCAAGCTTGCCTTGATCTCCTCCTCTCCACCTCCGGTGATCCCAAGCCATTGAAGTGCCCGCCATCTTCCCGGACTACCTCTAACCACACCTCTCACCCACAGAAAGAAAGGGAAAGAAAGGAAATAAAATATAGAGGAAACCATTTTTCATTGTTTGGTTCAATGGATGGAAAAGGGAGAGGGAAATAAATGAATAAGGTCAAGCCAGAGAGAAATTCTTAATATCAAATTATTAAATTTAGTTTTCTTTTCCATAATTTGTGATCATCTAGAGAATTTGTTAATTTAAAATATTTTTTTTTCAAAGTAGGTGGAAAGCGCAACGGAATTCTTTTTCTTTTTCTTTTTCCTTTTCCTTTTTCCTTTCCCTTCACCATTTTCAAGTATAAAGAAGATATGCCCTTATTTGGAAATTTGAAGCTAGTATTGTCTTAATATAATTAATTTCCCAATTGTATTAATTCCATTCCATGTTAACAGTGATGAATTATGTTAGCTTTGATTGTTGTTAATTTTTAGTTTTGATGCCTAAAATTGTTTTATCAGTCACGTGGTTATGTTGATTAGTTGCGGTTGTTTCTGCCAGGTAGTACCAATTTTATTATACTTGCTGTATTGACCGTGGTTCTTAGAGGAACATGGCATTTTAGACAGGTAAATGGACCTCACTCACTCTCTCTGGAATCTGAGATTTGCTAGATGTGGTCAATGTAATGGTTCACTAGCCTTCCTGGGTCAAGTTATCCTTTTGGGGCTTAGAAGTAGTATTTGTTAGCTCTAGAATGTTTTTAATGAAGGAAGTTTCTTGGTTTTACATTTTGTAGTCTAAATCTTAGTAGAGTTAAGAGAAGGTCCTACGTAGTAGTACATCACAAACAATGATATAATTTCTAAGCGCTGTTGTAAATTTTAAATTAAATTTTCTGAAACTTTCTAAACTTTGTGTGATACTCAAGCTACCTTACCTCATGGAATGATCCCTAAGGAATTGCTGGTGGGATTTCTTGATTCTTTTTCTTCTTCTTCGTTAAGTTGGTACTCTTAAATTATTGTTCACTGCCATATAACGATCCTACAAGACTTAATAGCTAAGAAGCACGGACACAAACACACGGCACGGCAGGACACGTGGACACTCAAATTTTCAAAAACTGCAAGACACAACACGTTGGGGAGACGAGCGAAACATATAATTTTATATATTTATTATATTTCATATTTTTAAATATTTAATATTTGTTTTATGTCAAATATTTAATTTTATCAATTTTATCAACAATAGGTTTGCTATTTTAATTAAAAAAATTAAAAATTTCACACCTTGAAAATGTAGTGACCTTCTCCAATGCCTAAAGCCACTAAATTTCTATAACCCTAGCCCACTACAAAACCAATTGTAGGCGATGTTAGTATGACTTTTCTATTATGTCCTGCATCACTTCTCCCTCATATAATCTTTAAATGTGGATGACAATTTATTGTCCCAAAATAGAAACACCCATCTATCTGTTTTAGCTGTACGTGTAGGCCCTAGGCTTCACAACTTAAAACTCCTTTTTTCCCTGCTTGCTAATTTTTTACAAAAAGCTGCAGAAGGCCTTGAACCTTTCTTCTCTAATTGTTGTAAGTTTAGTAACATAGTACTACTCAACTCCCATGCTTCTTTTCATTTTAGAAAATGTTCAAGGTCTTCTTATGTTTATTGTTGTTCCTTCAGAACTATAAATGCTGGATTAAAACTATAAACCAATGCTTATAAATTGATAAAGAAAGAAAATGAGTTGTTGTCTGAAAGTGTATTGTAGAATATTACCCGACAGTCGGACGCTGTCCACTTTCTTATTTGACCTTGTTCCATATGTATGATATTGCGGTTTTATTTTTCAGGTTTTCTTTCCTTATGTATGAAATTACAGTACTATTTTTTCCAGGTTGTCTTGTCATTGCTTGTAGTAATATGGGGTCTTCGTCTGGGACTATTTCTATTGATGAGGTAAGATTGAGATAATATTGCATGAAAAGCTTATTTTATTTATTTATTTTTCATAAATGTCTATTTCTATCTTCATGAAATAGTATTTGATTTGTGCTGCCCTAGTGTTCACAATTTTGAAGTTCGTTTGTTGGATATTCTGATTATGTTCTCTTCACTGTATGCAACTCAGAGAGAGAATGCAATTCTGCATCCTTGCCACCAGAACTTTTTCTCATCTCTGAAATTTAGTTCATGACGTCTGGTTGTTTTATTCTTACAAAAGAACAAGGATTTGTGAGTGTACATGCAGTCTGTTTTGATGTCATGCTTTTTTGTTTTTCTTTTTGTCAGTTTCGTAAAATCTAAAAATCCCCGATATGTTTATTTGTGATTATGTATCAATTTTAACCAATAAATAACAATCCCAATCAAACAATCAAAGACAGATCGATACAACGATTTAACGTGGAAAAACCACAATTGGAGTAACTCTAATTGTGATAAAAAAAATCATGGAACAAAGCCACAAAACAATCCACTAAGAAGACAAAAATGAATTATACAAGTATACTTTCAATTACCGAGCGAATCCATGCCCAAATTGAACCGACCTCAATGTGCCTCTTCCACCACCGTTTTCACTTCGGAATTGTCTTGTCCAACGTTGAATCCATAAAACTGATATTGAATTCACGACGATGAGCCACTCCGGAATCCACCAAAACTTGAGACTCTAATTCCACGGAATCCACCGAGGAACAGCTCTCTCTTTTTGAATAAAACAAAATAAACAAACCCTTTGATATAATATACTCAATTCATGATATAAACTCTCACAGATATCAAAGGAAACAAGCAAAGTTGCTCCACATAAAAACCCTAATATTTAAGAAAAAGATTTGGAAGTCGTACCCTAGAAACTAAATTCATTGCAGATTTATAAAAAACAGAATTGCGATCTCTGCTTGAGCGCAAGAATGGCTGCTCGAGCAGACTGACTAAAACGTGTGTTTCAGAATAAGTATTTACGCTCGAGCGTAGGGAAGGCCGCTCAAGTGGAAAAATACAACTTCCAGTACTTTTGCAGGCGAGTGAAACTTCTGAAATGATTGCATCTGTGCTCGAGCGCACAATCGGCCGCTTTTGTGCGCTCGAGCGGACAAACAACTTCAACTGCAATTATGCTTTTTGCTTCAGGGGCGTTGCCCCAGACCCGCTATGGGGGCGCTGCCCCCTGGACCCTCGCGAGCTGACTGGGCAGTTCGATCCCCGACATAGTCAACGAAGTGGCAAATATGATATGATTAAAATCACAGACTCCTCTGCATAGGCACAATTCGGGTTGGATTCGCATCTAAAAACTCATAGCCTCACTTAACGTTGACTGTGGACTCGGCTGTTTTGTCTTTTGTTGAATTTGTAGAGGATTTGTCTTCATAGTTCTTTTGCTTGCTTTTATTCATGTTTTGTGTAGTTTCGGTTTAGGCTGCTTTTTGTTTGTTAGTCTACCTTTTGTATTATTTGCATCGCCTTGATGCCTTTTAATAAAGTTGGTTTATTTATCCAAAAAAAAAAAAAAAAAGAAGATCGAATAAAATAAAAGGAGTTTTGTTAAATGAGATTGCCAATTACAAAAACCTAACAAGTGCCATATGATGCAGTGTGGAACTGGGAAGATTCCTTTAGAAGTATCATTTGGAGATTAATTTCAGTCATGGTTCTTGATTGTCTTTTCGCAGGATTTTACAATGGGGAGAAGATCGACGCTTTGATGAAATGCGTGACAATTTCGGCAAATTGGCAATTTTCTGGACATTTCAGGTATTCTAGCCTCGTCGTTGACCATTGGATGTTCTATAGCTACATGTTTGCAGTTCATGCAGGTTATAGCTCAGTGTTAAAAATATTTACTTAGTTTGTAACCAGTTTATTCTTCAACGGTGGTAGGCTGTCTGGGTCTGGACTGTGAGTTTACCTGTGACAATCGTTAATGCAAGTGACAGAAATCCCTCTATTCAAGCTCAGGACATAATTGGGTGGATTATGTGGTCCATTGGTATCATTATTGAAGCTACAGCTGATCAACAAAAGCTGAATTTCAAAAACTTCCCAGAAAACAGAGGAAAATGGTGCAGTGTTGGAGTTTGGAAATACTCTCGTCACCCAAACTATTTTGGTGAGGTTAGCAAGCTTATTCTGTCAGCTTTTATATGTGGAGCCCAAATAATGCTTCACTCATTTTTCATCAATTCAAGCTAGACTTATGTGCCACAAATTTTGAGACAATATTAAAATTACTATTTTGTAAATAAATATCTTGTGGTTGAAGTTTTATTTTGTTGATGCAACAACTGATTGTGGATAATACTAGTTAGTTTTGTTTGTGCAACCCTTAGCTACCTCACCACCTTGATCGCAGGTAACTTTATTATTTATATTCTCAACATGCCCCTCACATGTGACCTGAATCTCCTTCATAGGCTGGCCAAACACATGCAAATATCTTAATTATATGGTGGGCGGTGAGGTTCGAACACACCAACTCATCTAAAAGCTTAAGCTGTGAGAGAGGGCTAAGCTTAGGCTTATGCCAAGATCCTTTTCCTTTCTGCCCAACCTATGATAATTGATACAGCGGCCATTGATTCAAATGAGGAAAGTTACTTATGTTAATTCTAGTGGGCCTGGGAACGTAGCTGGCTGTGCATGGCAGAGTCATCTCAAATTTCTGGATAATAGATGTTTGCACCTTATCAGATTTTATATATTAACACATGGAACACTTCTTTCCCTTGATTTCCTTTTTTGTTTCTTGATGTATGTTGTGTTCAGATTTTGCTTTGGTGGGGAATCTTTGTGGCTTCTACACCAGTATTGAAAGGTGCTGACTGGCTTGTTATCCTTGGGCCGTTATTCCTTACATTGTTGCTTCTGTTTGTCAGTGGCATACCATTGCTTGAGGTCTGTAATCCCTTTCATTTGGTTTAGTTACAAATATTAGTGCCATCTGAGGATATGCTCATGGTGTTAACAACACATTGAAACAGGTTTCAGCGGATAAAAAGTTTGGCAATGTGGCTGGATACAAGGTATATAAAAGTACAACGAGGTCAGATTCATTTTTGTTTGTTTGCTTATTTTATTTTATTTTTAAATCTTATTTTTACCCTTCAAAAAGAACTAAGTGTAGCACCTTATTTGTTGCAGCCCTCTGATTCCACTGCCGCCTGTAGTTTATGGGAACTTGCCCTCGTGGTTCAAGAAAGCTTTCCTCTTTGAGTTCCCCATGTACAATCGAAATCTGCCTCAAGAAGGGCAAAACTGGTAATACACATTCCTCAAGACATGTTTGCAATTCTAATAAAATTTGTTGTATATGGGTAAATCGTGTATGTCTATGTTTGGGTTCATTGTTCTTCAGATTAATCATTTGAGAAGTGCTATACAAGCAGCATATATATATATATATATGCAATACTTTTACAGGATGTTGAGATTTATCATGCCACCTGAAAGTTTACAAGTACACCACCACCATGTCACTGTTTGATTACCATTTTTCTAATCATTTTTATGCTTCTTTTGGCAATCTATATGTCAATTCATGGAATGTTAATTTCTTGTAATTGACACATGAAAGAAAGAAAGAAAAACATATGAAGGGATTTCTAACTATATCGTCTTGAACATCCAAAACTTGTGAAGGGATTTCTTTTGGCATCCAAAAGTTATGTATGTGTACGCAAACATGTCTTGAACATCTAATACATTTGTATAGTGTATTATATAATGACATAGATGTTATTACTTAAGAAAAAGGGATTTCTATCCCATACCTTTACCCGTTACATATCTAGTGGACATGAGTACAACAGCGGAATAGAAGTGTCACTACCCTCAACAAGGATAGGGTTGTGACTGGTCATTAGTCACTAACCTATGAAGCACGGACACGGACACGGACACGGATACGGACACGGACACGGACACGGACACGCATACGGACACGGACACGGACACGGGACACGGCAATTTCTAAAAAATGGGGACAGGGACACGGACACGGCAGGGGACGCGGCAAATTTTTTAATTTTTTTATAAATATTTTTATTTTAATGCACATTAATTATTTTATTTATTTAATATATTTTTTAAATAATATGTTCTAATTAATTTTTTTATTTTATTTTACATATGTATTTATTTATTTATTAATAAGTATATATTATTTTATAATATGTATTATATACAAGGTTTTAAAAAGCGGCCACAACCGTTACGTAACGCCGTTACGTAACAGTTTTGGCGGTTACCGCCACCCGTTACGGCTGCTTTTGCAGTGTGATTGAGATTCACAGATGTGTCGGCCGTAGCGGCTGCCGTAGCGGTCGTAACGGTGCCGTAACAGCCTGTTACGCACCGTTATGTAACGGTTCCAAACTGTTTCTTTCGAAAAAACACAAAAAAAAAAGTTAAAAATGAAAGAAGAGGGATAGAGAGAAGAGGGAATATAAAGAGAGAAAATGGAGGAGCAAGAGATATAGAGAGAGAGAGAAGAGGGAAGATGAAGAACATGTTATTGACTTGTTGAAGCTATAAGACCTATGTTATTCTATTCAACTGCTATCACTCAACCATTTTGTTTGTGTGTGTCTATATATATATTGTTTGAAAATAATAATAATAATAATAATAATAATAATAATAAATGTGGTCATTATCTATTTGGATTAGTTAAAATATGTATATATATATATTTAGACTCTTATTTATTCTCTTACTTTTGTCATTGTTTATGTTATATATAATAGTTAGTAATTGATTTTTTGTATAATATAAAGTCATTAATTATCAAAATAAAATGTAAAAAACTCATACTTAAAAATTTACAAAAAGTGATCAATATTTATTTTTAACCCAATAAATATAATCATAGAAAAAAAATATGCATATCGGTAAGTTTTTTTCAAATTGTGCAAAAAATAAAAAAATTCACGGTTCCAGTTACCGCAACCGTTACGCTACGGCCTTTACACCCCGCAACCGCAACCGCGCCACCGCCACCGTTACGGCGACCGCAACCGCTTTTCAGAACCTTGATTATATATTATCTTATAAGTATAGTTATAATATATAATAATAATAATAGTTATTGTTATTATAATATAATAATAGTTATTATAATAAATAATAGTTACATATATTATACTCCTATATGGATAAAGACGGGGGAGATAGAAGAGACAGAGGGAGACATAAGCAAAAGCGAGAGAGAGGGAGACCACCGATCGCGATCAGCGAGAGAGAGGAGACCAGCGATTGCGCGATCGCGATCAGCGAGAGAGAGGGAGACAGAAGCGATCGCGATCGCGATCGCGATCGCAAGGGAGGGAGAGAGAGAGAAGGCGAGAGAGAGAGAGCTCTGCAAATGCGAAGCCGAAGGTGAGAGAGAAAGCTCTGAGTTGAAGTGGACTGGATCGTCGAAATGGATTGGATGGAGGTCGATTGGCTCGAGATCGAAGGCTGAGAAGTCGCTGACCAGGTTTGTACTCATTTTCTCTTTCATTTACTGTTCTCCCGTGTCCCATGGCGTGTCCAGATTTGGACACGCGTGTCTCTGCCGTGTCTCCGCTGTGTCCTTCGCAAAAAAATTAATTAAATTAAGGAGACACGCCAGATGTCATGTCCCGTACGTGTCCCCGGCGTGTCCCCGTATCCGACACCGCCACGGCTTCCATTTTGGCGTGTCCATGCTTCATAGTCACTAACTACCAAAGGCCTAATTGTACAAAATGTGTGGTACTCTAGTTATAGGGGATATAAGTTGTGTTAATGGTGGAAGCATACATATTTTAACCTATAAATCGTCATCTTCCCCATAAGAGCAAGTGCCAAGTCATTAAATGAACTTTGATACATTATATTTGCATTGTTAACATATGGCTCAAGAACAAAAGATAACACAATATGCATTGAGGAGTACGAACCAAAAGAGACTACAAGTCTCAATATGTACAATCCTCCAAAAACCATACAAAGCTCCTCCTGCCCAAGGATGAGAGCATACAAGTCTTCAATACACAATATGTACATACAAGTCTCTCTCTCTCTCTCTCTCTCTCTCTCTCTCTCTCTGTGAAAATAAATGTGGGTTTTCATTTGATTTGCTCTCTGTGCAAGGAATAGAACAAGCTTTGGACAGACAAGCAGTGGATTGAAGATGCATTAACTAAGTGTATTCCATGTTTTATTTGCTTGCACTGGCCTGCTTATGGAACTCGGGAACTTCAGTCGCATTTATCACTGTTTCCTTCTTAATGTTGCATTCCAACACTGCCCCAGGTGAGTTGGGCGAGGGATGTTTGTAGTAGTTGTAGTTACTTTTCTCTCTTCTAGTACTTTTTTCATGATTTCTATATTTCCTTATTCTTTTCTCCCCTAAGACCAAAAAAAAAAAAAAAAGTGCATTGGGTTGTTTAATTGTTGTAATTTATAAAAGCTTGAATTGGAAAGAGGAACCAAAAACATGAATGATGGCTAATATCTGGCCAAGGGAGTTGCTTTTTCTCTGTCATAGTTCATTTTGTGACAATGTGCATATGGCGTGGTATGTACAGTTCTGATATTCTCAGGAATTGCTCTAATCTGAATTTGAATCTCAGACCAAATTATTGTGATGGCGGTTATTATTAATAATAACAGATGATGAAGCTCAGCACACTCCTTTATCCATTTACACAAATTTTCCCAAAACCTCGGTTTTCAAACATTTCAAGCAAGAAATCTCCTCTTATTTTGTAATACTATTTTTAATATATTTTATATTATAATTTATTTGTGCTAAAAATGTGTTATGATTTGCAAAAATTTGGGAACTTTGATTTGTCATTATTTGTGTCAAAATTAGGAATTTTGATGTGCTGACATAAGGGATTTCGATTTGTAGTGATTTGTGTTAAATTTAGGAATTTTGATTAGGGATTATATATATATATATTTTAAATTGAGATTGTGATTAATAATTATCCTCTAGATTAATTTTCTAGCTCCATCACTAACCATAGGCTTTTTTGAAAAGATCATCCCTTTTTCCCTACCCTTCAATGAACCTAAATCCTCATTTATAATTAAGGGGATGGTTTCCCTCCCGTCCAATCACGGACTGGAGAAGAAAAACTTTTATTAAACACGGAATCGCTTTTATTATGATTTTTAGTTTGTGTGCAACAAATGCTTAGATCATGCTGTCTCATTTTCGTTTCTCCTTTTGCTCTCTCATGACTTCATTCTGTTTTAGGTTTTACTAACACCTTTTGCTGTTAGATTTCTTTCGACAATAGATGTTAGTGATTGAACATGCCTCTAACATCACGTGTTTCGAACCTTTTTATGGCTTTTTGCGCGGCCCGTGAACTTTGCTTTAAAAATAAAAACCTTAATTGTTGACTATAATGTTAACGGGTAATTATTCAGTAATCTTAAAATATAAACATGTAATATTCTATAGTATTATAATTGGTGGAGAATGTGAGTGGGTGGGTATTGTGTTGGGTAATTAGGGAATATGAATGGTATATTGAATGATAATTGTTTAGAGAGTACAGACACGTGGTATTTCGGAAATATTCAATAATTTTCAATGTTAACACACAAAAAACTGAAATTCACCTGACCACATACATGCCTACTCTATTGCTTAGTAAAGTTCAGGTTTGTGAAACTCTCTGACATCTTAAACAGTTTATAAACAATAACATTACATTTTGTATATAAATGAAACAATTATTTTTTTATAGATATAATTACATTTCTATGCAATATTTCTCAGTTCAATAACAAAACTACAAAGGTCTATGAAGTTTTCTGATCATACTCTCATTACATTTATATTCCAATATATATATATATATATATATTTTGACTTTCACAAAAATATCACACTAATTTTTTGATAGTTGATAAAATATTTTGGATCAAAGTTGTAACTTCTTTATTTTATTCTTGCTAATGTGACTAGTAACAAATGATGAAATTATATGGTTTTTAGATGTCCTTGTTTTTCAATCTATCAAAATCAAAATTTTAAAATTAAAAATAGAATTATACTGCGACTTTATAATCATAAGATTAATTAATTAATTAAAATAATCATTGCGACTTTACAATCATATATGCTTTGCTTATGCACCATGATGTTGTCTGGCTTTAAGAATACTCCAAAAATTTAAAAAGGGAAAGGTCCTAAATTATTTGGTTTCACACAGCCCACCTACCAACTTAGTATTTCTTTAAAAAAAAATTTGATAGTAGCAACTTAGTAAAACAGAAAGAAATAAAAAAATTATATATTACAAAACCTCTTCACTTCCTAGGAAAAAAAAATAACGATTGTTATTTTATTTTGTTTTATGTTTTTTACTCGGCAAAAAGTAAAGGTTTTATTAAAAGTAATAGAACATTACAAGATGGCATTCGTAAACAATCTCCTTCCCTTTCGGTTTAAGTGTTCAGATTATTAACTTTTCAAAAATAGTAAAGACGTTAAAAGTTCTATTAAATTTTTTTATCAAATGTATTATCTGGGTGTGGAATTCACATGAAATTCACATGGTGTGAATTTCACCCATATATAGGAATGACAACGGGCCGGGCCGAGACCAGAGATTATACTCTCCGTTCCCGATCCCCGAAGGTATAAAATTTTTCGTCCTTGCCCTCGATCCCCAATGGAGAACCCATCACCCCCATCCCTGCCCCCTGACGTGGATCGGGTTTTCCCGACCTCGAAAAATTCCCGACCCTTTTTTTTTTGAATTTTGCATATCCTATTTTATTTATTTATTTATTTAGGCAAATAAAAATAATATATATAAAAGCATAATCCAGTAATGTCCAAACATAAACATCCAAACACAATAACATGACAAACAAGATACAAAACAACACCCACACCACATCAAAAAAAAAAAAAAAAAAAAAAAAAAAACAACAACAACAACAACATCCAAACAACACTTGTTTTTTACTTCTTAAAAAAAGAAAAAGAAAAAAAGAAAGAACTTGTGAATTTTGCAAAGTAGCATTCACAATCAATATTATCAGCTAAACCCTACAATGAGTCAAAAAAATCTCTAGAGAAATACACACACGCGCACACACACACATATATAGGGGCATAATAGTAATTTCAGTTCGGGGTGGAAACGGGGACGGGATGGGGGAACCTATCACCGTCCCCGGCCTAAAAATTGTCAGGGATTCATTTTCGAATACCATCCCCGACCCGTCGGGAGTATTTTTCGAGAAAAAAATCATTCTAATCAGGGTTGGAGGGCCGGGTCGGGTTCAAATTGTTATCCCTACCCCCATATAAGACATTTAGTAAAACTTTTGATCGAATTTTTAAAATCTCTAACATTACTTTTAACTTTTAAACTTGTTACAAGTTAAGTCAACTTAGATTGTTTGAATTTCAATACTAAAAAGGAAAAGATTGAAAAATTGTTCCTTCTTTGGTTTAGTTATATAAAAGGGGAAACAAATTTGAAGGGATTGCATGACATTTTTTTGAAAAAAAAAATCTTGAGAAGATCAATGGTAAAATTTTAAAGGGAGAGGGAATGTGGAGGGAATTGGAACCGACTATGAATGGGAGGTAAGCAAGGAGTCTATCATCGGGCTAACATTGGGTTGTTATAAAAAAACTCTTTGTTTTCTTATAGGTCATGTTTGTTTGGCTCTTTAGAAAGGGAGATTATACTAATAGTCCATGTAACCTACATAAGGAGTGTTTGGTTGGAAACCTGATTGAGGAGATTTACTATTCTCTTGGACTAATAATCTTCCCATGTGATAGGACTAACAAAGTTATCAGAGGATTGTGATTAGAAATCGAGTGAGGGGATTAGTGAAATTTTAAATGATTTTTAAGCAAAAATCATATGTTTTAGAATAAAAAAATAATTATAATATTAAAAAAATACTAAAACTTTAAAAAATATTAATTTTATATATTAATACTATCTATAGTAAAACTAATCCTGTGGTATACAAACAAACACTCTTTATCCTACATCTCTAACCTAATACCACCACACTAATAATTTTCTTACTCAATCTCACCGTACTCTTAATCCTCTCCATCATATGGACCCAAACAAACGCAACAAAGAAATGCTAGACAACCAAACCAATAATGAAAGAAAATAAATAATTTGTTTAGTTGAATTTTTTTTTGGGTCTATTTTACTTCTTTTCCATTTTTCTCCCCTCTTTTCCGTTTCCTTCTTTCAACCACACTGTCTCCAAAAATACAAAATACATATTTTGTTTCAATTTGAACAACAACTTGTATGTTTAGTGGCAGATACTTCATCAACATTGATGATTTGCTTCCCTCCATGAAGTGTTGGCATTTTGTGATCACCATTAGTCTTTGCTTCTAGGGTTTTTTGGCTTGCAACTTCATGGATCTTAGTGATCATATGTAGAAATGCTTCTTCCACATTCAAATTCTCACGTGCAGACGTTTCTAGGAAGAATAGGCCTTCTAGCTTCGCAAGGCTTTGCCCTTCTTCTAAGCTAACTTCTCTCGATTGAGCTAAATCGGATTTGTTGCCAACAAGAACCACCACCATGTCCGGATTACCAAACTCTCTAAGTTCATATAACCATTTCTTCAAATTCTCAAATGTCCCTTTGCGAGTTATATCATAGACTAGTAACGCGCCTAGTGCTCCACGATAGTATGAACTAGTTATGGCTCTAAATCTGCAACACACACAGAAAAAATAGAATAAATAAAAGAAGGGATTTTAATGATCACATAAATAGCAAAACAATCTTAGTAGTATCATCGTTACACTACGTATCGCAGAAACACAAGAAAAAGAGATGGAAGAAAAATAGATATTAACTTATAAGAAATAATGTGTATTTAGAATTTTGAAAAAATTATTTAGTAAGTTTGATCTACAAGACACATGGTATGCTACTTTTTTTAATAGAAGAACATATGGTCAATTTGATCTTATTTTCCGAATTAGAGAATTTCAACAAGTCCAAAACATACCCATTGAAATATTCAATGAAGGGTTACTTTCCATTGCTAACCTTTTGGCAATTCCCCAATACATTGTGAGAGCCCGCGTCACATTATTTGGTACAATTTTTATTACAATTAAGGCAGAAATAATTTAAATAAATCAACAAATGTTAATTATTTAGAAACGGAGAGAGGAACCTTTTAGCTTTTACTTTCTAATTATTAGTTTTAACTTACATTAAACTATATCAAACAAGCCCATGGCTCTTCCCCCATTTTGAAACATGTCTCAAATTCTCCTTGTCCAAAACGTTCAATAAAAAATTTCTTATCAAAAAATCTAATATGAAAAAATCTCATTGCCTGAAGTATCAAAAAAATATCTTGTCCAAATGCTCGAGAAAATATCTTGTGCAAAGGATAAGGCAAAAAAATCTCCTCGTTCAAATGCTCCCAAATTGTAAAGGGTAAACCTCGTCTGAAAAATCAGCTACATATAATAATAATAATAATAATATATAAATAAAAATTCTCTATCTAATGACCTCCATTAGTAAAAACTATCCTTATGAATGACGGATAAAAAAAAAAATTCTTACCCAAAAGCCCAACTAAAATAAAAAAACCTTCATTATCCAGAAGCCCTAATAGTAACACATGTAAATAAATGTGGAAATTACTATTCAATATAAATTTCGAAAAATAATTACACATTAGTGGTAAACTTTATAAATATTAACAAATAAAATTTTAAACCTTTCATTTACCTGTAGATATATTTTCAAAAGTTCACTGAATTGTAATTCCCCGTAAATAAATCCCTAGAACTTTAGTTATAATAATGGAAGAGAAAAATGAATTTTACAAAAAATAAAAAATTCAGCTATCAAATACTTTTTAAAACTAATAGTTAAACATAAAAATTTCTAACTGAAATTTCATCTTAAACCGGGCACGGTCAGGTTGTACATCAAATATATTGTAATGGGTACATTACAAATACGCTCTTGAGATTTATTTAAAATATAGATTATTTTTTGTGAAAAAATAAAATTCATAATTGCTCTCCTATACAGTAATAAAATTATTTAAATTATTAATTGAAACATTTTTAACATTATTAAAAACTGTTAATTGACTTAATGATTTATTAATAAAAGGGGCAATTTGTTATAAAATTAGAAACTTCAGAAGGTGAAATATAATTTTCAAAACTATAGCGACGATTCATATTTTAATAAAATCTCAGGAGATATATTTATAATTTATCCTATTGTAATTAATGAAAACGATGGGAATTATCACTTTATGTTGGGATTTGGAAGTCAGAGATTAAAATATTTTTTTATTATTTTATTTTTTGGATAACTGAAAATCGTATCATAGATAGGGATTTTTGGGTTTAGGGATCAAGTGATACTTCCTAATCACATGATTCAGACAAACAAAAGAGGTTAACGAGTCCAACCTGAATTGGATATGAGGAGAGGAGAGTATACTCACTGACTAACTAGGTTACTTTTCAGGTGAGCTGATGATTAATTTGTGACATAATCATGTGATACTGAATTATTTTACAAACCAACAAATCTAGGTATAATACTAGGGTTGAGAAAGTTGATATAAATGTTACAGCTAAAGACACAACCCATGTTAACTAACACTATGATTTCATGTGGAATGATTAAAAGTAACCTTCTCACGGCTCACTCTGTCTGTGCACCCCGTGACTCCCTCCATATGATATAGATTATTATTAATACAAATCTTTTTCTTTTGAGAATTAAATCTTATTATTGCTTTCTAAAATTTAGGTTATGAATCCTGTGACTCATAAAGTTAGGAACCAACAAAACTAGTCAAGAATTTCATCTTGAAAAGTAATGAGTGATCTAAATATAATTATTGTATAGCGGGACCTACACTTAAAATAAATCACAATTACACCGTGTTTTTTCTGAGTATATTTTCTAGATAATTTTTTTGAATTCATAGTATTGTTGATCCCGTGACACTTGAAAGAATATAAATTTTCAAATCATATTCCCATTACAATTTATGCTCTAATTTTTTTTCTCTAAAATATCAAATTAGTAACCCTTTGTTATGAATTAAAGAAAAATAAAAATAAAAAATGAAAGTGCACATATTGCTAAAGTTGAAGTAGGACCGTTCACGAAGTTTCCTATGCATAGAACTGTAATAGAGAGCATGGGTGCAGGTGCACATATTTGTAAGAATTTTTCTGAATAATTGATAAACTAATTTGGAAAGAAAGTTTAGGGTATATTTGGTATCATTTTCATTTTTTATTTTTATTTTTATTTTTTGAAAAACACAAAAACTTATTTAGTGAATTGTTTCTAAAAATAATTTTCAAAAAACTTTAATAAAAATAATCCACTTTCTCAGAATTTTTGAAATTTTCATTAGCATGACTTACAAATTAGGTACTTACAAACTACTGATATCTTATACATCTAAAATTACTCATTTAAACTTTCGGTTTGGGATAAGATCACTATAATTATCTTGACCAAATGGCACAAGATTATGTGACTGATAGTGATTTGGAATAAGATCATTATAATTATCTTGACCAAATGGCATAACATTATGTGACTGCCACCTGGCTTACATATTGTGTTTTTTTGGGAATAATATTCTTTGCAATCTATCAAAAGTATAAAACAAATTAAAAAAATTTATTGTGACATTTTAATAATAATGCCATTGCTTATGCAGTATGCACCATCATCTTGTCTAAACTTGGATTGTACTCCTATCCTAACACCTCAAAAGGAAAAGTCATTTTTCTTTGGTTTTTTTTTTCCTTAAAAAAAAAAAATATAAAATAAATAAGGTAATTTGTGGGGTCACGGTTTCAGTTTGAAAAATCCACATTGTATGCAAATTAACTTGTAGCTAAACCTACCCTATGAAAAGGACATAAAATTAGCAATATATAGGCTCCCACCGAAAGAACGAAAAATTAAAATTAGTTTTGCTATAAATACAGAAATCAAACACCAAAAAAATTACATAATATATTAGTGTTTATACAATTTTTTTGGTGAGACTTATTTTTTTTTAAAAATATATTATTTATTTATATACATTTAATATTTAATTTTATAACCGATTTTTATATTTCAAACTTATATCAAATTAAGAGCAAATCACTGTCAGACTAAAAGTTGACCCTTTCAATGGTAAAGTTCAAAACAAAAATGAGGTGTGGTCCAGCAAGCATGATTTGAACCACAGATTAAAATTGGACCTTCCTTGCAAAAAAAAACATCCTTTGGGATTTAATGTTCTAAAATATTCACATACACTGATCTAGAAAATTCTCCATAAGATCTCTTCATGGTTGGAAGGACAATATTATTTCTTCACTTTAGAACCCTAATATGATTTGATCCCAAGAAATCATGTTTACATTAAGTTTAATCAAATAATACATACTAAAAGTATAGAATAATTCTAAATGTACTAAATCTAATCACAATATCATACATAACTTTTTATGTGAATGGAGAGTCATTAAATATGTGGATCTCACTCATGTAAAAGGATTATGTTTCATTTTGTAATCTAATAATCGTGCCAACACATGATCGAGTCTGTCTCAATATTTTCACATCGAGGTGACAAATTAGCATACATATCCTACTTGAAAGGCTAACCTTAAGAGTAACCCTTTTATTTTTTTGTTTTTTAAGATTCAAATTCATGTATGCTTATCTTCTTGATTAAACACCAAGAATTGAGAGAGAGAGAGAGAGATCATGAACTTATTTTTGAACAATTCACACTCAAAATCAAGAAAATTATCTAGCAGCTCCGATCTACTTCTTCGCCTGAGCTGCTCAATTGTAAACACTTTTTTCGCTTATTCCAAAACAAGAAAATCAAGAAAATATATTTCAAACTAGTTCAATTCAACAATCAATTAAAAAAGAAAAATTCAAAAACATACCTTTCTTGCCCTGCAGTGTCCCATATCTGAGCTTTGATGAGTTTATCACCAACCTTGATGTTCCGATAGGCAAATTCAACTCCGATGGTTGGCTTTGAATCCAAATAAAATTCATCTCTAGCAAACCTGGAGAGAAGATTTGATTTTCCAACCGCCGAGTCTCCGATTAAAACAGCCTTAAATAAGTAATCACACTCATCATCAAATGAACCACCTGCCATATTTGTTTTTGTTTTTGCTGTTGTAGTTTTTTTTTTTTTTTTTGTGTGTATTGTCTCAAGAAGAATTTTTTGGGTGGATATTCTCTCAAGAAGAAGATGAATTGGAAACAATGAACATTTTTTTGTTTTGTGAAAAACAAGAGAGAGGGAAAAGAATGTACAGCCAAGGTATGTTGGTATGTCATGGTTGGATATTTAAATGTGAATTAAGCTCATAAGGACTTGTTTGGCATTGGCCATCAAAGGTATTGAGTGTTGCATGTGATAACATTGATAAAGACTAAATGGCTATGCCTTGATGTTGTCAGAGTCTTTTGTTTTACATACTAATATTTGTCCATAATTTTATTTTAAAAAGTAAATGGTTTAGATTGATTTTTAAGTGAGTAATTTTACATAAATTAATAAAACTTTACAAATTTTGTTTTAGTTAATCTATCATATTATTGAAGTGAGTCATATTTCAAATCTTGGAATTTAATTATTGTATGACATATTAGATAGTAAAAAATATTTATTATAAGATTTATTAATTTTGTATAATGATTTTCATTTTAATTATAGAACCCACTATAAAAGAGTTGAATTTAGACTATATAATATTTTTACAGTTAAAATTTGAATACATATTCTGAGTATGTAGTTTTAATTCACCAAAATTTTTGGATGACACTACTTTATTACGAGTGTAATTATTTGATACTTCTGGAATATCATATGATAATTACACGATACTCTCAATCAATATTATAAAACTTTACTGGTATGATAATACTTATTCATTTTTATCAGGTTATTCAGAAATAATGAATGACTCATTGTGTTTTGTAATTTTTTATTTGCTAGAAGCACGACTTAAGTACCAGCACTACCAAATAATTTTCACTTGGTTAGTTACCTTATGAGTTACATTACCATTCTCACAATCCTTAGAAAGGCCAATCAAATTGTGCCTATTGGGTTTGCGTTAACAAAAATGATCCGGACCCCCTATTCCCCCGCGACCCCCTCTTGGATTGATTGGCCAGATATATATATATATATATTTTCTTCTCCACCTCGAATCACCAACCCCATATGTGTAGGGTGGTGGGGGTTGGTGATTGAGGGGTCTCAATCACATCTCTTGCATTAATATGCGATCAATTTCATGCATATATGGCATTCATTAACTGGGCATTCCTCAACTTGTTTGCTAGTGAGACAGTGAGCTTAACAGAATCCAATCAAAATAGTGGCTTAAGAATAAAGTAATTGTGGACAATCATTCACCATTCTCTCCTTTTAGAAAACATGTGGTTGGATTTGACCATGGTTTGATTACTTGGTTATAAAATTTCAATCCCCTATCAATCACCAAACTTGATATGCTTTTGGTATTGCATTTTTGAGTAGTTGTGAAATTGATTTAGAGAAATGTTATATATTATTGATTTATTATTATTATTTTATATTCCGATTTACATATATACTTATAATTAATTTTTTTATTTAAAGACAATTATTAAATAATTATTTATAACAAATAATATCTTGTCAAAGTTTGGGATTTAGGGATGTATTACCTCCAAGATCTCGTATTCAAAACTTTCTTAGTGCAAACAATTTATGGGGCCAATTTCTCATATTAGTCGAATACTAAATTATTAGAAATAATATCTTATTAAGTATCCTAATCATATGCTGCCCAAAAAAAGAAAAAAAAAATCCTAATCATATAATCATATAAAGAAGGGGGGGGGGGGGGGGGGGGGCTGGTTTGGGTGTTGTGGGAATGAACCACTGCACTTACCACCACATAAGTCAAAAACTTTATAATTGCGTTTTTTTTTTTTTTTTTTTTTTTTTTTTAAATTTCTATTTTCGGGAAAGGTTGGTTTAGTGTGTTTTCAAATGAAAGGACAAAATTTACTTTACTTTACCGAGAATACAATACTTTTTTCAATTTTAAAAACCCCCCCTTGAACTCCAACCAAATCAAACCAAACCTTTTGTCAATTATTTAATGACTTTCATGCCTCTTAAATTCAATGGTACATATAGATAGATACATATGACTAGAACTACAAACAAATCAAGAGATTTTGAGTGTTTAAACTTATTTATTAATAATTAGTTGAGTTTAAATAATTGAGTTTGAATTTGACTTGTCAAATATTTAATAAACTTGAGTTTGACTTGAGCTCGCTTAATTACATAAACGAACCGAATTCGAGTTTGAACTCGAGCTTAAAAAAAAAAAAACTTAAATTAATTTACTTATTAATAAAAAAAACATATAAAATTATAAGTAAAATATACAATAATGCTTATATTAATAATAAATTTCATCAATCAACGTATATAAATTTACATAAACACCAAACACAAATAGAAAAATAAAATAAATTATTAAAAATTGATTTGATATTTTATTAAAAATAAATATTTATTTATTTTCATGAATCTTATCAAGCCGAGTTTGAAATTACACAAACTTGACTCGATTAATAAATTAGTTTAAAAATTGAGTTTGACCTCATTCATTTAATAAATGAGCCAAACTGTTCATAAATAATTCAATTCGTTTGCAGTTCTACATATGCTTCAAGTTAGGGATGTCATGATTCTTTCTTGCAACCCTTGTCCCTCCCTGCATGAATTTTCCTCATTTTAATCAGAAAGTGCAAAGATGGAATTTTTTTTCCCACCTTGATTATATCTATTAAAGTTTTTAATATAAACTCTTTTCTTTTTTTTTTCTTTTTTTTTTCATTTCTTATCTCACATCTTTTTAAATTTTATAAACTCTTGTCACTTATTATCAATCATCTTTCATATATACCATATCATTTTGTACTTTTATTAATACTACTATTCTTACATATGTAAAATATTAATTCGGCCTACTTGCCCTACCCCTCCAATCCCTGATTTATCCTGTCCCTGTATAAATGTAGGACAAGGGCACTACAAACCCATTTCCCTACCCCGCTTGATTACCGTCCTTTTGAATGTTTAGAAGGATTGAAGGGGGAATTAGGCTCCAATCCATCATCAAGTTTATTGTTTGGTTGAGTCTTTGTAAGTTGGATTAAGAATCTTACTGGACTATGAATCTTATATATGTTAGATTATTGTGTTTTAAAGGGAATGCATGATAGAAATTGTGGGTTTGGAATCTCATAGGAATTAAATTGTAAAATGATACATTTACCTTCCAAGTATTTGATTTCATTATGTATTATATTTAGTAAAATAAAATAAAATATAAAAATCTCAATTAAAAAATAAAATAAAATAAATTTATTTAATTTTTGTTAATGTTTATTTATTTAATTTTTTAAATAAATTTTTATAGATGTTTTATTTTAAATTTTTGTTGATATTTTATATAATTTTTATTGATTTTTTTTTATTTAATTTCATTATTTAATGTTTATTAGTTTTAAAAATAAATTTATTTAAAATTTTATTTTTAAAATAACGTAAATTTTTATTTATTTATTTTATTTGATTTAAAAAAATAAATTTATTTAATTTTTAAAAAATAAAATAAAATATTATTTAATCTAACCAAAAAAAATTAAAATATTAAAGACGGATTTAATATTACTATTACTTAGTAAACAATTGAAGATGGTAACATAATTTTTTGAGCATTTTCCTTTATTCATAATATTTTAATATTGGATGTAATATAATAGTCATTTCTAAATATCTAATTACATGAGATATATATCATTTTCAACCAAACGATCTAAGAATTAATAATCTGAAACATTGCAATCATTCCTTATCCAATCCGTCCAACCAAATATATTATTTCTCTCTCTCAATTAAAAGTGTTTGGTAATGAATTTTTTTACCATCCTTAATATCAAACCAATTATTACATCTTCCGTAGATATGATAAAACATAACTTCTCCGCGTGGAAGGTGGGGGACGACAACACCTTCATTGATACAAACATTGAGTCTACAACCTCACCATTCATATCAACATCTTCCATCTTCCATATCAAGCCAACTTTCAAGAAGGTGGAGAAATATAACATTTTTTTTTTCCAACTTTGTTCTAAAATTTAATTTTAAAATAAGATATTTAAACTTTTTAGTTTTTCAAATTAAGTAAACTTAGTTCAGTGGCGACTCTAGAATTTTTTTGTCCGTAGTGTCAATTAAAAATTTAAATTTCATAAAAGTGATATTATTACCCCTTTTTCAATAATAAAAAATAATAAATAAATAAAACACACACACACAATATTTTGTACTTCAGCACTGCTACGTAGCCTGAATATCACGGCTCGAATGGCTCAAAAATAATCTCTTACCGGTAAGAGATTATTTTCATAGGCAAAAAAATAATCTCTTACCGGTAAGAGATTATTTTCGAGCCATTCGTGCCGCACTTTTTCGGGCTACGAGGAATTTCCCTTTGTACTTATATGCAATTTTTCCTACTAAATAAAAAGTAGAGTGCTTCTCAGGAGTGTGAACAAGCCAACATTTTGTAAATCCTATATCATATTTATTTTCAATAAATCAACAAATAATTTAAAATTCTTAAGTCAAACAAAAGAAAATAAGAAATGTTATTTCTCATTGAATTTATTTCGCCTCTGATGGATATAACAAAATAAAAATTATGTATATGTCTAAAACTTATCACATTTAAAAATTAGTGAGAACTATCTAGAATGTGAAGAGTTTTGAAATGATCTGGTGATATATAATTGTCCAAAGCAAATTTAATGTATTACTATTTTTTAAACAAAAAAGTACACTAACATATGGATAACCAACCACAAAAAATATAAATAGAACAATTTGAGTGAAATTATTCTTTTTATGATGATTTTAATGTCCGATGTTGTCACGACCTAAACATGTTCCTATAGTTTTAGCATCATAACCGGTCAGCAATCTTGAGATTATCAAAGGCCTCTGAAACAGATAAACAAAATAAAGGAATTAGCGGAAGTGAATATCAAAATACAATGTTCATAGAGCTGTGTAGACTTATATGTGACAGAAGATTTAAACTTATAATCATATTATATATAACGTCATACACATGTCATCCCCTGTACCGATAAACAAAAGAGACTTAGCCTTATATATAGAATTTACAAAAGTCTTGTTCAACAAAAGAAAGAAAAGATAAGACAGACATCATGTGTACTTGATTTGAACACTGAAACACTTGGGAACCTCCTCGGGAAGCACGGTGGTTGGTGTGGGGACTTAATTTTTGGTGTCGAGGATGTCGGCCAGAAGATCATCTGCGATTGCTTTCTTGCGACCCATTTCGGCGACAATTGTGATTTGGCGTTGGCGTTGGCGTCGGCGTCGGTGTTGAGATTGAGGGATCAGCTGTGGAGTCGAGGTAGATGGCTACTCTGCTGGATCAGAGGTTGACCCCTGATCTGGCCAAGATGATGAAGTTGTTGGAGGTGTGGTGGTGGACGGAGGAGGCTTGCTCTTCTTCTTCTTTGGGACGTCGGGCAAAACAGATTTGTAGGTTGGGATGAAGTTAAGCAGTAAGGGAGCTTTCTGCCGCTCCACTGGCAGATCCAGCAACCTTTTGAGGTCTTTGCTGGGAAAGAAGGACTTACGGAAGCCTTTTGGCGGCTGTGAAAGCACTACACGAAAGAACACAGACGTTAGAACATACGGAAAAAAATAAAGTTTTAAATGACTTGAAAAATAAGTCTGTGTAATTCTTGGTTCTTACTATTACTCTCTACGAATACTGTTCAGCTAAGATGGTAGAGATGAAGGTCTTCATCTGGAGCGAACTTCTAGATGAGGAGATTTACATGGACCAACTCGAAGGCTTTGTGGAGACTGGCCAAGAAAGCAAGGTGTGTAAGCTAAATAAATCCTTTTATGGTTTAAAACAAGTTCCTAAACAGTGGCATAAGAAATTTGATTGCTGCATGCTTGAGAATGGCTATAAGACTAATGAATGTGATAAATGCATATATTATAAAACTTGTGAGAATGCACATAGGGCTGCAAACGAGCCGAGCCGAGCCGAGCTTTGCTGGGCTCGAGCTCGGCTCGTTAAGTTATCGAGCTCGTTTATTGAGCTCGAGCTCGGCTCGATAAGGGACTGGGCTCGAGCTCGGCTCGGCTCGTTAATTTTTATCGAACTCGAGCTCGGCTCGGCTCGGCTCGATAAATTTTTTTTAATATTATTTATATTATTTAAATATAAATATTTAAATAAAAAATATTATTTATATTATTTAATATATAAAAAATGCATTTATATTATTATTTATATATATGTTTATATATTTTTAATATATAAATAATGTATTTATATATATTTATATATTATTTAATATATAAATAATATATTTATTATATAATTTAATTAAAGATAAACGAGCCGAGCCTATCGAGCCGAACACATGCGAGCTCGAGCTCGGCTCGTTAACGAAACGAGCCCAATAATCGAGCTCGAGCTCGGCTTGTTTATTAAACGAGCCGAGCCGAGCACTTACCGAGCCGAGCCGAGCCTGGCCTGTTCACGAACAGCTCGGTTCATTTGCAGCCCTATGCACATGTAATTATTAGCCTATATGTGGATGATCTACTTATCTTTGGCTCTAATTTGCATATTATAAATGAGACTAAAAATATACTTAATAGCCACTTTGATATGAAAGATCTTGGTGAAGCCAATTTTATTTTGGGAATTAAAATTACCAAGACTAATAATGGTACTTTTCTTGATCAAACGCATTACGTTGAGAAAATTTTAAAGAAATATAAATTTCTAGATTGCAAACATGTTGCTACTCCTTTTGATGCAAGCATACATTTATCTGTTGTAATAAATGAAAAAGAAGTGATTAATCAAAAGGAATATGCTAGCATGATTGGTAGTTTGAGATATGCTACTGACTGTACTAGACCTAACATTGCATATGATGTTGGAGTACTTAGCAGGTTTACTAGCAAGCCAAGTCGAGATCATTGGCTAGTCATGAGAAGAATTATAAGATATTTATCTGGTACCCAAAATTATGGTTTGTTTTATAACAAGTATGCTGCGGTACTTGAGGGATATAGTGATACCGATTGGAACACTTTGTCAGGTGATTCTCTCTCTACCTCGAGTTTTGTTTTTACCTTGGGTGGTGGTGCTATATGTTGGAAGTCTAAAAAACAGACTATAATGGAAGCTGAACTTATAGCATTAGCTTTAGCATGTGAGGAAGCGAATTGGTTAAGAGATTTGTTACATGAAATCCCCTTTTGGAAAAAACCAATTCCTCTTGTGTTAATTCGGTGTGATAAGATTGCTGCTATTGGTAGAGTGAACTAACCATTTTTATAATGGTAAATCCAACCTTATTCAAAGGAAACACAGTAATGTGAGATCCTATTTGAGTAATGGCATCATAACTGTGAATTACGTAAGATCTTGTGATAATCTTGCAGATCCGTTAACCAAGGCCTTGGTGAGAGATAGAGTCTGGAATACATTGAGAGGGATGGGTTTGAAGCCTATAAAATCATAAACCATGTATGAGGACACCCAACCTAGGGACCAGAGATCCTGTAACTAGGTTCAATGGGAAGAACGAATCATATGGTGGTTGTAAAAAATACACTCTTTAATATTTTGTTATCCATCATTATGATGTAAGTGCATTTGTCCTGTAATGTTGGAGGGTTGAGTTTTTATACTCTTAATGAAATTCTGTAGCTCTTGTTGAGTGGGATATGTAAATTACAGGAACATTCTTGACAGATTTCACCTATGTGAGTATGAAAGTGGGGCCACTTTCTATGAGAATAAGGTTTATTATCAAATATGCTCATGAAAACTGGGATAAGCACAAGGCCGTAATGTGCTGGCTATTAAAGCTTATGTCAACACCTGGATTACTATATGTGAGCAGTAATACTTTATTTCCCCTAAGCAGTCATAGTTCAAGTCTAAAACCACTACTGACTCTGGAGTAGAGATTATTGTTTCACTAATAAAGGTTCAATGCAGAGCACACCTTCATGATGCATACTAGTCTATCTTTGTTTGGTAATTAATCCTATCCTTGTTGATATTAAAATGAGTGGGAGATTGTTGGACCATTTTAATATCTTTTATTTATTTATTTATATTATTTATGAATCTTCTTTTGTCTTATTCATGAATCTTATCTTGTTTATGAATGGAGATTCATTACTTTGGTGACCTTTTGTCTTGTTCATAAATGAAGTTTAATTAGAATTCATGAATTTGGTGGTGAATTCATATTTGGATACTCTCCTTTTTCTCTAGGTTCATGGTCATTATTATTTTTGATGTATTTTGTAATGTCTTAGTGGCCTATAAATAGTCACTCTCCTCTACTCTTTTCTACACCAACACACCAACTATTTTCTATACAAGAGAGATTACTAGCAAAAAAAGGTGTTTTTCTTGGTGGAGTTTTGAGTTCACCATCTTGTGCAGAGTTGGCCTGAACCATACGACAAGTGGTCGGGCTGTTGTATCCTAGAGGGGACAAGTCATAGTTTTGTGACTGCTGTATCGGTATTTAGGTTCTTCCGACCGCCGTGAGCTTGATCTCCTTAAAGAAAATGAGATATCCGTATCTCAGCCTGATCTATTTGTATCTCATTTTCTTTGCATTATTTATCAATAAAATATAATTTTTTTATGATATTTTCACCAACACTAAACTTATTAAAATGGAAAAATAAATAAATAATCAAAAAGTATAAAAAAAAATGTACAGGTGACCCAGTTGAACATCGAAGTTTTATTATGGTATATTCGGAGTTAAGTGATACACGTGGTTTACAATAATTATATTTATTTAGAATTTATTCATAAGATCATGTACTAAATGGCATTGTTAATTAGTTGGAATTTGCCATCAAATAAAATTAACATAAGCCCCATCAATTACACCGATCTCCTTTTAAGCAAAGTTAAGGGAGCCAAAATTAATGCAAATAATTTGGAAACACATGAATAAACAGGAGTAAAATATATATTTCAATGTTAAATAAATGACTATTATTTTTCCCAATTTACAAGACTAATAAATTATTGATGTAAAGAAAACTAAGTGTTATGTAAATTAAAGTCTTAAACAGTCGAAAATAACCTATCTCACACGACATGTCTTGAAAATTAGAAGATTAGTGTGCACGCTATACAATTTTATGATTTTTCAGGCTTGGTGAGAAAGGTGCAAGAGTAGCCCATCTTTTACTGATGATCGGAAGGTAAATAAAAACTCTAAATAAAGCTAAAAATTTAATTGTGGATTTTCCATGACCAAAAAGCTTTAATTTTAGATTGAACTCTCCAATGGCTTGTTTCATGCTAGATCTCTGCTTCCATAAATTTTCTCATTTCAGAATTTGCACTAGTACATCTCAAGTTTTTCAAAATTAATAGGCCCAAGTAGACACAGACTAGGCCAATCACGCAGAGGAGTAATTGGGCTAATACATATTAGATTAATAGGCCCAAGGTTGACTGCTATTTTGTGTTTTGTAGATAATTTTGCAGGTGCAAATGAGCCCAACCGATAGGTTATTTAAGTTTAACTTAGTAACTTAACAAATTTTAAAATATATTTAAGAACTCAAACAAGTTTTAACAAGTCAAACATGAGTATAACTCAAGTAGTTTAATTTTTTTAATAATCTATATAAACTTATTTAATCAAGTAATAAATTATTTAAATGTGACTTAAAAACTCGATGAATAATATTTTAATTTATAAGGTTGGGTTGATTTTCAGATCAACTCGACCTAATTATTGTTATCAATATCACATAAATATAAATATTATGTGCATCTATTATCAAAATATAAGAACTTGAGATAATGAAGAACATTATATAACTACAAAACAACGTGCTATTTGTAACATCGCATGGAAGCAAAAAGTTAAGACATGACCCGAGAAAGCAGGGCTGGCTCTGAAATGTTTTTTTTTGGTCCAAACGAGTTATTTTGAGAAGGGGTTATAATTAATTTTTTGGTGAGAAGCTGTTTATAAGTAATTTTTTTGTGAGAGAGAAAGTGGGTTATAATCTGAGAAGTGGATTATAACTCACTTTCCAAAATAGGACTTTATATATTGAAGAAAAAAAAAAAATTGTAATCAAAAGATTATTCACCCAAATTATTAATTTTTTTTTCACATAAAATTTATTTAAATATATAACGGAGTTAAAATAATCTAAACTTAAGTACCAAATAAAAAATAAACAAAATATTACTTAAATATCACCCTTCTAACATTTTTAGTTGTAAAATTGTTAATCAAACTTGCATAATATAATTTATCAACTAAATATTTTTCAATAGATAAAATTGCTAATTTATTTAAGAATAATGTTTGGTAGCTCGAGAATTTTTCCCCCCGAATCCCCCTAATGACCAAAACGACGTCGTTTTGGACATTAGGTTTTTTTTTTTCTTTTTCTTTTTTTTCTTCCATTTTCGATCTGAAACCGATCTGAGAAGAAGAGGGGAAGAGGGAGAGGGAGAGGGAGAGAGAGAGAGAGAGAGAAGAAGAGGGGAAGAGGAGCAGCTGGTGGTCGTCGCAGCTCCCCGCCGTCGTCGTAGCCCCGGCCCGCCGTCGTCGCCTCGCCGCCAGCTCGTCGTAGCAGCAGCAGCTCCAGCTGCAGCTCCGGCCGCCGTCTCCGCCTCCGGCCCTGCCTCCTCCTCCCCTGTTATTAGGGCCCCCTCCAGTCCTCCTCCTTTCTCCTCCTCCTCTCCTTCTTCCTCTTGATTTCTGCTTCTGAAAAAAAAAAAAAAAAAAAAAAAAAAAAAAAAACAGCAACGTTTTTGATTAGGGGGATTCGAGCTACGTAGCTTTCGAGCTACGTAGCATGACTGTTTATTTAATCTTTGTTGTGACATAGTTTACCAAATGTAAGATTTAACTCATTTTAAATTTGGAATTTCTTTTTCTTAGAAATAATTGTAATTAATATAAGGGTTAATTACACTAATAGTTCCTATAATTTGGGACTTGTGTCACTTTAGTCCCTGACTTTTCAATTGTGACACATTTGAACCTGAATTTTGAATCTTGTTACAAATAAAGACAATTGAAAATATTATTAGATTTTTCAATGGTAAAATCGTCAATTTGATAAAATATAAACTAATTTGACAAAAAAAAATGTCAAAAAAATATTTTTAATTTTTTAAAAATTATTTTTATCCACCAATGATAAAATTATGTAAAATTAATAAAAATTACATGATTAACTTTTTTAAATTAATTTTATATGATCATCATCCAAACACATAGTAAAAATTAATTTAGTAAAAAAAAAAAAATATCTAAAAGATTTATCAATTTTACATAATTTTATTTTTAGTAGGTAGAAATAATTTTTAAAAATTAAAAATATTTGTTTGACATTTATTTTTGTCAAATTAATTTATATTTTATCAAATTGATAATTTTACCTTTGAAAATTTTAATTATATATTCAATTGTCCTTATTTGGAATAAGATTCAAAATTCAGGGTCAAATATGTCACAATTGAAAAGTCAGGGACCAAAGTAACACAAGTCCCAAATTATAAGAATTATTTGTATAATTTGCCCTTAATATAATTAATCATATTCTATATACAGTGCATAAATTTGAAAAACAATAATCCATTAGTTTCAAATAACTGTTCATATCAATAGGCTTTTTGATATCATATATTAGTTTCAAATATATATAGGGAAAAGCGGGGGAGCTCGAGGGGGGTGCCCCCGAATCCCCCGAAAATGCCTTTTTGGGTAAAAAAAAAAAAAAGCAAGGCATGTGAAAAAAAAAAAAAAAAACAGTTTACTTAAAATGGAAATTAGGGGGATTCGGGGGAGGGAAATTCGAGCTACCAATCAAAGTTGATATATATATTCATTGACACCGGACTCTCCAGATCAAAGTCTGACCCCAGAGATGCACAGCCCTCGACAAAGGGTTTTCCGCTTTTTGATACCATTTATTAGTTTTAAATATATATATATATATATTTTAATTGGCACCGAGGTGTTTAAATCAAAACCTAATTAATCTCTAAAGGTGCATAGACTATCAGTAAGGAGTTTTCTATAAATACACCACGATTAATTCAAAGGGTTTTCATTTAGTTTGATGGCCTAAAGACTCAAAGCCTTGCCACAAGGCCAAAGTCGTCGTCTCAGACTCCCAAATTCTATCTTAAAAATAAGACTCCAAAATAATTTAGATCTTAAGTTATATTTGGTTAATTATTTTGGTCTTAAGTTATGTTTGGGTTTATTAAAATAAAATTGAATAGAGTATTCATTTTATCATAATGTCTGTTTTCAAGTTTGATTTACTAAAAAAATTACAAACGAAATCATTATTCACCATTGTCAGAGAATAGTAATTTTATAAAGAGATTAAAGACTGACCATTACATTCAATTAAATTTCATTTCAATGAACCAAAGACTACTATTAGTAGTTTAAAAATAAAGATTTAAACAAACAATTGATTGGATAATTATTTAAAAATAATTTACAAAATGTATGAATTATTTATAGAATATTATTTGATTATACGAGTTACAATTGTTTATGGAGAAATAATTTTTTTAAGTTGAAGTTAATTAAATTTTACAATTTAATTTACTACATCAGAAAAAAAATGTGAATAAATTAATAGTATTAACAACCGAAAATGTTCAAAATTTATCTCAATAATTATGATTTATGTCAATAATTATGTGTATTATATGCAAAAAATTTATAGAAGGTACAAGCAAAAAATAAAAATAAATTGAAGATAGTTACTATTTTACCAATTTATATATATATATACATTAAAATATGTAGAGAGTTAGAATCCCATCTTTTGAGTTCGCCTTAGGCCCTAAAAAGTTAAAGGCAGCCCTATAGACCAATTCTTTGAAGTTATCAATTAGTTTTAAACAATGCACCACATTAATTATTTATTAATTTTGAATCTTCATCGAAATTTATCGAAACCTTTTAAATTCAAGTGAATTTTTTTATTATTATAGATTCATAGATAATATGTAAAATTATTTTGAAGTTTTGTTTTTAAATCAATTTTCGAGACCTAAATGGGTAACTTTGCTGACTTCGGCCGAAAGCGGGCCCTGCGAGAGAACTAAACATGAGACAATACACTACAAAACAAAGGGAAAATCAGACTTGAGAGTACTACAAAAATCCAAACTCAACCACGGATGTTTAATTTTGTAACATTTTTGTTTGACAGGTGGGCCTTGCTACATCTCCTAATTTTTGGCCCCCTAATCCCCTTAAATTTCAAACCAAGGCAAAAAAAAAAAAAAAAAATGCCCAAAACGACGTCGTTTTGGGCATTAGGGGAATTAGGGGGGACATTTTTAGGGGGACAAATCATTTTCCTAATGGTAATATCATTGTTGAAGGCCCAAATTCAACCTGTGATGGCCAATTATGCATCTCTTAGAGTGACATGTTTTATGATTGAACATTAAGGGCTTGTTTGGGTAGTGCAAAATAATCCAAAAAGCCAAAAAGTTACTCAAAAAGTTAAAAAGTTAATACTATTCACCAAAAGTCAACAATTACGGCTGCACAACTCCCAATTCAAATTTTCCTCTAAAAACCAATTTTCACAATTTTTTATTACACATTTTTCCATAAAAAGTCAAAAAGTTAACCCAAACATCCATATTTTCAACCTCAATTTTTTAGTCAAAAAAAACAAAAAGTGCACTTATTTAGTCTTCCCAAACAAGGCCTAAATATCAATCACAACACATCACTAAAAAATAATCACTCCATGCATAGGTGATTACTCTCCACCAACAAACACCTAAACATTAAGTCCCATGTTAATAAATACTTTAGTGACAATAAAATTGAATACATCAGTTAGCAGCATTTTTCTATATTTATAACAATTCATTTTCTGAAAAAAAAAAAAAAAAAAAAAACTAAAAATTATTAAAAAAATATTTCATCCACACAATTTCTTTTTACAAACCCTTAAATGATGCGGCAAGAAAAATGACCCATACTCTTACAATCCTATTTTCTCTCAAAATCTTTCAACCAATCTTAATTATCACATCATTAGGGGTTTTGTGAGGAGAATTTTGTGTGAATGTAGGTTGAAAGCAAAACTTCCAAATCTTAATAGAAAGGACACCCTACATAAGCATGTATTAAATATACATGTGCCTGATCCTAGATCAACCGTTCATATCTTAATTTTTTTTTTTTTTTTTTTTTTTTGGGATTAATTATTAGATTAACATGTTTGACGAAGTGTTACATTCAATTTGGATTATATAGGGGTGATTGGTGAGACATGATTGGTTAGGGCAATTAGTGAGCAATGATAAAAAAATGATGAGAATTTTTTTTTATATAATTGATTTATAAATTTAGTGAAAAATTAAATAAAACAATCTATTAGTGAATCTATCTTATATTTCACCAAAAACAGTGATATTTCGCTAGAAAATGTTTATTATACTAAGATTATCTCTTATACAGGGGAAAAAAATTTAGATCATCTCTTTTTTATTATTATTAAGGCCTATTTTAGTAATTGGATTATAAGTCCAAAAAAATTAACTTTTTGTCTTTTTTAAATAACATTACCTTTTTATTTTTTTATAAAAAATTTAAAAAATTAACTTTTAATCTACTTTCTAAAATAAACCTAAGTAAAGACCAAACTTAGTGTTCAAATCGTCTCCTCATGTAATGTGATCTTGACTTTCAGCTCATATCACTTAAATAACATAACTATTATTTTTTTGAATGAACATATGTGTTATAATATTAATTATTTTATTATTTTTTTTATTCTCTCTTATTTGAATTACAACGAGCGTCTTTTCTATTTTATCACCCACAATAAGCGATTACAACATATATATATATATATATATATATTATTTTTTACCTTATACTGACGGAGTGGTGGTGGTGGTCATCATTTTATTGAAATCCTCAAAATTGACGAATCCGTCGCCGTCGTAATCGAAGGAATTGATCATTCTACCACAGTCCTGGATGGAGAAGTTATCGCCGAGGCGGTGGAAGACAAGGTGGAGCGCGCCGGCAGAGATGAGTCCGGTGTTGTCCTGATCAAAGAACTCGAAGACGTCCTTCAGCGCTTCAAAATCGTCGCCGTCGTCCTTGCAGAAACTGGCGAACTCTTCAAGGCTAATGAATCCGGTGCCAAACTCCTCCATTACCCACTTCACTTCCTCCTCCGATGTGTCGGGTTCGAGAGCTTTTATGATGTCTACGACATATTTCGCCGAGATCTCGCCGTCGAAGCCGTTGAACACCTTCTTCACTTCCTCCGTGTCCTGCATGTACGCTGATTACTTTGGGACAGGGTTAGGGTTAGGGCTTGAGATTGTCGCCATTGCTGTTTCTTCTCGATTTTGCTTTCAAAATTGTTTGTATTTGTGTTTGTGTGTGTGTGTGTGTGGTTGGCTGAAAATCTGGATTAGACTGAAATAATAAATATATATAGGTAAAATATACATTTCAATATTAAATATATAACAATATTATTTTTATATTTACAGAAATAATAAATTATTAATGAAAAAAATTAAATATTATATGAATTAAAATATTGGGCCGTCCAAAATAACCTATCTTACGCATCATGTCTTCAAAAATTAGAAGATCAGTGCATTAGCATTACTACACAATTTTATGATTTCTCATGCTTGGTGAGAAAGGTTCAAGAGTAGCCCATCTTTTAGTGATGATCCGACGGTTTAAAACTACTCTATAGAGCTAAAAATTTAATTGTCGTGAATTTTCCATAATAGAAAAGTTAACGGCTCAAATTTTTTTAAAGTTTCAAGCTAAATATTAAAATATAATATTATTCTATTGTGTTTATTAAAATTTGAGGCCTTCAATAATAAGAATATTTTAAGATTTTTTTTTTATCTATCTTAAGTGACTAATAGTTGAGCCAAACTAAAGTTTTAGATTGTCTCAGGGCTGGGGGGTTAAGTGGAAAGGGCCGGCTTAAAAATAATTTCAACCCGGGTTCGACTCTCCTTCAGTTATCAATGTGATGTCTTTAAACGTTGTCTTAAGCAATGTCTTAGCTCGGAGCTGGAGTTTGGCGGAGCCTACGTCACCCCTTTTTTCAATACCAAAACCAAAAAAGTAAGACATTGAACTTTCCAATGGCTTGTTTCATGCTTGATCTATACTTGCATAAATTTTCTCATAACCTTTAGTGTGGTTTTTATTATCATAAATGAATTTACACCACCATATCTCTCTCAAGTGTTCCAAACTTAATAGGCCCAAGTAGACAGGGACTAGCCCAAACATCCAGAAAAGTAATTGGGCTAATAGCTAAAAGGTCATATAATTGGGCTAATTTTAGATTAAGGTTGACAAATTGACAATAATCTTGTATTTTGTAGATAACTTTGCGACGGTAAATAAGTTGAGTCTAAGTCAAGAAATAAATTCTTCAAGTTTAGTGTATAGAAATTTGAAAATTTAAAGAAGTTTCAAAATATATTTAAATTTAATTTGTTTTTATTAAAAAATTTATCTCAAACTAATTTTAACAAGTTGAACATGAATCAAGTTTAAATTTTTTGATTTTTTGTAATTAGAACTGCAAATAAACAAAGTCATTTGTGAATAGGTTCGAACTTGACTCCGTAAGGATTTATTCGAAATCGATTCGTTAAATTTTTATTGCGTTCGTACTCGACCTCGTTAAAATCTCAATAAATAAGTTCAAACATAATAAAACTCGACTTATTAGTTTGATTTGTTAGCTGGCTCATTTAATAGTTATTTAAATAAAAAAATATATATTATTTATATATTAAATAATGTAAAATATATAAAAATAGGATAAATATCTTATTTATATATTTATAAGCAATAGCTAAATTTATTAATAGCTAATTATAGATAATATATTTATATAATAATAGTTGGAGATATTATTATTTTAATAAGATATTGATTTTTTTCAGTATGTTTATATATATAATATAATTGTATAATCAAAATTTTAATTATAACTTTAGTCTCATATACAAATATGAATTTATAATTTTTTTCTCTTGTTAAGACTCGTAAACAGGTTCAAACTCAAGTCAAGTCTAAACCAACTTAACTCAAGCTTGATTCGTTAAATTTTTATTGAGTTCGGGCTCGAGCTCGAGTTCGAATTCAAACTCATTAAAATCTTAATAAATAAATCAAAACATATTAAAATTTGATTTGACTATGTATAATAGATTAATAATGCTACGGTTACTTATATTCTTACTAACAAGCCTACAGAAACTTTAAGTGGCATTCCACGTCACTTTTTGGGCCCATTGTCATAAACAAAAGAATTAAAAAAAAAAAAAACAATACTAATCACAAGGAATCCATTGCCTCAACTTCGTGGGCCCCACAATTCCTTCATTACAATTACATTGAAGAACAAAATTGAGAGTTCTGCAACTTTTCTTCATTACACGCCTCTTTCTCGCCTGAAGAAGACGATTCGGCCGACACACAATCTTTCACCCTTCTTTCTCTCAACTGATGATCAATGCTAATATTCCGGTGAAATCGACTGATATCTGACAAAGAGAAGAGGAAGGAGAATAAAAAATATAGGTAATTTAACATTTTTAGGGATTTCTTGTTTTGATTGAATAATTTTTGGAGTAGAAACTTCAAAATTTTGATTTGGGAGTTCACAAATTTAATTCATGATATTACTGAAAATCATCAAATATTGGACTTCAAAATGTTCTGATGTGAAATCCAACTAAAATTTCGTTTGATTTGGGTTTTGGCTAAGATTTCAAATTTTGTTGAAATCCATACTTCATCCAACTAAAATTTATGATTCATTTTGGTATTGTCTAGTTTGAATTCCCTGTATTTTGTTGAGACTCAATTGCAACATTCAAGGGTTATCTTTTAGTATTGATGCAATGAAGTTAAAAGGCAAGAAGAATACTAGTAACAAAAGTTTCTCTTTGTCTACTATGTTATTTGTTGGGTAGTTCAAATGGTTTGTTCAAGAACATGAGCTTACCACCACAAATAGGAGCACACAATTAGTGGTTATGAATTCTTTTTTTATTCTTCTTTTTAGGTGAATTTTATCATGTCTCAGGCTCTGTTTTGCTTATTACTTGGAAGCTTTGTTGTTAACATTTGTTATATGGTAGCCTGTCTCCATTTCCATAGTCAAGCTTTTTACATGTTATCATTTATTATTTTTCTTGAATAAGATTTAATCTTTTGCCAATCCAAATTATAAATAAAAAAAATGCAAGATTGTTCAAGGAAAGCTCCAAATTTGCTATTTTGATACAGTGGTAGCTCTAAGATTGTTCATAACTAAGTTTTATCTTTTTATTTATTGTTTTTTTTTATTTTTATTTTTTATCTCCCTCTTATAGGCATGCATATTTGGATATTGCTTTTATCTAATTGCATTATTTTTACAGGTTGTGTAGGTGAAGGTGGTGACTAGTTTGATATCAGCTATCAATAATGAAATCTTGTTTTCATGTGAGAGCAGCAATTACAGTTGTAGATTTGGAGAAGACAAGCTAAGGGAGGCTGGATTTTGCTTTTGAGATGAATGAATGCTTTTTTTTTTTTTTGTGCTCTTTTTTGCAGAATGATGTAAATTTTTTGTTTGTACTCTCAATGAAGTAGCTATTTTTGTTTGTGAGATGAAGGTTGCATTTTTTTGTATATTCTATAATGAAATTATTTTGCCTTCTTATATTGTAATGAAACAGCTATGAGATTGTAATGAACACTTCATATTGTAATAAATATTGTTCTTAGTGGCTAAGATGGTTTTGTTGTGTGTTGTAGTTTTGAATAAATGAAATGTGCTATGGTGGTTGTGATTTTATTGTTTATTGTTCACAAAAAACATGTCGAAATGCTGGTGAAATATTGTCAGAATAGATTAATATTGTCAGAATATTGTCGAAATGATGTCAAAATGTGCTATTTTTTTGTTCACATGTTGCTGAAATGGTACTGAAATGCTGTTGAAATGGTAAAACATATATCAAACAAAACAAAACAAACAATCTTCATTAACTTCAAATAGAGATTCAACAGTATCACTTGAGTTCAAATAGTAGTCACAATGTGTAATGAAATTAAAAAAATACAACTGTGATGTCAATGCTCTTCACTTTTGTCATCTTTGTGCAATGTTAGAGTTTTAGCTTGTGCCATATCATTCATTGTCAACATTCCATTGAAATTGTTGGGATGCATAACTCCTCCTATCTGTAAGTCTGGCCTCCAAGATGGAGATGGATGATGATGACCCTAATAATAAATAAAATAAAATAAAAAGTGTTACTCTTATTAAAGAATACACTAAACTAAGCTATGATTTACTAATAGAATTAAATTAGTGCATACCTCGAATGGATACATGCCAACCCCTTGTCTGAACATACTTACTTGAAATGATGAACTTCCTCCTTATAGTAGATTTGGCTTACCGAAATATGGACTCATCCCAATGATACTTGGATGACTAGTCATGTTTGGCCACATGCCCAATCCCCTGTTATAGTCATAACTTTCTTGTCCGATATGCAGTGACTGTTGCATTTCAAAATTCTACAACCCAAAATTTAAAGCCATAACTCACTCTTCCTAATGGTTAAAGTCATATTTTAAAGTTACTACCAACTATTTATGATACAAATATTTTAAAGTCAAACTTTTTCACTCTTTCTAAAGTTACTACCAACTATTTATGATACAACCATTTTACTTACATGTAAGTGAATATTTTCCTCTGTCACAAGTTCAACAACTCTTGCACCATGCATATTCCCATTGTCCTGCAGCTCCTACACAAATGTAAATTAATCAAAGTTAGCAATTATTAAGAGCAATAGTATAACCATTATAAGTAATCAATAAAATTCATTAAAACCACAACCTTCTCCAGATTTCTCACAATATGTTTGTGCACATTTTCCTTGCAAGTTTGGCTATGAATCTTTTTTTTTTCATTGTTTTTTTTTCTTAGTAACTTTTTCAACCATAGATTGCTTTCTTTTAAATGGTGGGCGCCCTTTTGAATGAGCTACCAAGGGATCAAGTATGTTTGTGCTCTCTTTTGAAATTCCAATGCCATCTCCACATGACGTAGACCCATTTCGAGTACGTACAGAAATTTGTTTATCGCTTCGGCAACTATCTTGCTTCATACATACGCGAAACTCACATATTCTTTCTATGAAACTTCTCACTCAAATCTTCTGACACTGTAGCCAAATCCGCAACCTCGTAGAAAACATTACACATTTTATCAAATCGGCGTGCTTCAGGTTTGAGAGCCCAGTTGTCATAACTGATTCGCACTTTTGTATGGCTCCTTTTAACATTTTTGGACATCTTTCAAAATGTACTTATCCGGTATTTGATCAACCTGTGAATGAACATCACAATTTGATGCTTACACAATATTCCCCTATATTCAAATAACCGACAATTACAATAAACCTCATTAGTATCTTCATCAAAGCACACATTAAAAGATACACAACGACGACTTTCTCCAAATAATATATCTTCAGCCACTTTGTATTTTGAAATGTAAGCATCTTTCTTATATGAAGATAAATCACAAGAAATCTTCCTCATTAGCTCTCGCTGGAACTCTTTAAATTTTGCCGTTGTATAAGTACTTTGAAATTGCTTCTCCATTTCATAACCAACCATACATGGGATGCAAGAGTTAAAAGAATTAAATTCTTTATTGTTCTCATTTTCTACCTTTTTTGCCAAAGCATTTTCATATTCTTCTACAAATTGTTTCAATGTGGTCTTGGAATTAACATACCCATCAAAAAATGCATGCATGCATGCTTTCACTACGCTGTGTAGTTGACATTCCTGCCCTTAAAGTATCTTTCACAAAGGCAGGCACCCAACGATGCCTTTCATCATACAAGCTAAATAACCATTATTGCTTTGAAGTTTATACTTCTTAATGAATTTGCCCAAACTTTCGTCAAATTCTCCTATAGTTAAGGAATCATAAACAACATTTTTCATTGAAAACTTCATTCCTTCATATTGATTGTAACCTCTCAATTTCTCAAGTAGCTTTTTCATGATATGCCACAAACACCACCGATGTCGTGCATTAGGAAAAACAACCTCTATAGCATTTTTCATTGCTTGATCTTGATCCGTAATGATTGCAGAAGGAGGACATCCAGACATGCATGTGAGCCATGACTGAAATAGCCATGTAAAGGTCTCTGTGTCTTCACCTGAGATCAATCCACACCCAAGTAATGTTGATTGGCCATGATGGTTCACTCCTACGAAAGGAGCGAATGGCATTGCATATTTGTTAACTAAGTATGTTGTGTCAAAGGTAACTACATCACCAAACTCTTTAAATGCAGCTCTACTCCTTGCATCTGCCCAAAATACATTCCTTAATCGGCCTTCTTCATCTAAATCCATTATGTGAAAGAATTCAGAATTGTCAGCTTGCATTTTCAAAAAGTAATTATGCATTGCTGTAGCATCTCCTTCTCCAAGCTCTATACGTCTGACCCTATCCATATGATTCTTGCAATCCTTCTCTAAATATGTCAATTTCTCATGCCCACCTACCTGAACCACTAATGAATTAAAACTCTTGTTCATTCTAATACTGGCTTTAGCATGTAATGTGAGAATTAAAATAATTTTAATTCAGAAAGAAGAATACCTCCTGCCATGATGTTCAAGCCTTTGAATCTTTATCCTTGAATGATCAAACCTTGAATGTGTAAAAAGCCCACTCACAGAACACTTTTACAGAACCATATGGGAAAAGTGAAAGGGACAGAGTTTCAAACCTATTCTATTCACAAAACAACATCTGTGTTTGATGGCTATCACAAGCATATATATAGATAGGGTTGGACCCATATCCAAGTGTAACTCCTTATAACTTCCCATCATCAGGGAAGTTGTAAAGTCCTATGAAACCACCATATGGGATAGTGAACAGACATTAGTTACCCATTAGTCATTAAACCAATTAAATATATATAATAAATATATATAATATAAATAAATAAATAAAACAAACATGTGGCATATGAGCCACTTTATGGATATTCTTACATTCTCCCACTTGGCACATATAACACACGTTGTTGACTGTCGGGTAACTAACAAACTGATGATGACCATTAAATAAAAATACCCAAACTTTAGAGGTATAATACACGAATCATGGCGGTTATACTCTATCAATTAAGTATTTCCTTCCATGTATTACATTGTATCACACTCTCAACTTTATGTGGTGTCATTCTTTATGAGTAACTTCTAATAAGTTATTCTGGGTCCAATGATCCCTATAGATCAATAGTCCCAATAGACTGCATAGCATCACAAATACTTTAGATGCACAAAATGATGCTTTTCACTAATAATAATGAAAATGTCATGACAAAACAAAATAAAACAACAACTAGAAAAATTATTGAGCTAACCAATTAGTCTCATGCCTTCAACGTGTTTTGAAAACACCTTTACAGAAAGAACTTTGGTCATGGGATCTACAACCATCATATTGGTACTAATATGCTCAATACTGACTTCTTGCTTCTTAACACGGTCTCGAATAGCAAGGTACTTTATGTCAATATGCTTGCTTCGGCTACCACTTTTATTGTTGTTAAAGAAGAAAACCGCAGCCGAATTATCATAGTAAACCTTTAATGGCTTAGAAATTGAATCCACAATTCGAAGCCTTGCGATAAAATTCCTTAACCAAACAGCCCGTGAGATTGCTTCAAAGCATGCTATAATCTCTACTTCCATTGTTTGACGATGCAATTATTGTCTCTTTGGTGCTCTTCCATGAAACAGCAGCGCCTGCTAGCAGAGAGACATATCCTAAAGTGGATTTTCTGGAATCTTGACAACCCGCAAAATTCGAGTATGAATATCCAACCACCTCAAGACAGTCAACATGCTTGTAAGTAAGCATGTAGTCCTTGGTTCTCTTTAAGTACCTCATGATTTTCTTTGCAGCCTTCCAATGTTCCATTCCTGGATTACTTTGGTATCTTCCAAGCATCCCAACTGCAAATGCAATGTCAGGTCGTGTACAAACTAGAGCATGCATTAAACTGCCTACGGCAGACGCATAGGGAATGCTAACCATTTGTTCATTTTCCAAATCATTCTTCGGACATTGGCTTAAACTGAATTTGTCACCCTTTAAAATGGGCGCTGCATTAGGAATGCAATCACTCATCTTGAATTTCTCCAAAACTCTTTTAATGTAGGCTTTATGAGACAGTCCTAATGTCCTTTTAGACCTATCTCTGTGAATCTCTATGCCAATGACATGAGAAGCTTCACCCATATCCTTTATTTCAAAATTTTGGGAAAGAAATTATTTAGTATTATGCAACAATCCCAAATCATTAGATGCAAGTAAAATGTCATCCACATATAGAACTTAAAAAAATGTATTTGCTCCCACTAACCTTAAGGTATATACAGTTGTCCATAACATTCTCCGTAAAACCATATGAAGTAATAACATTGTGGAACTTTAAATACCACTGTCAGGAAGCTTGTTTTAGTCCATATATGGATTTCTTGAACTTGCAAACTAAGTGGCTATCTTTATCAGAACAAAAACCTTCAGGTTGGTTCATGTATACTTCTTCCTCAAGATCCCCATTTAAAAATGCCGTTTTCACATCCATTTGATGTAGCTCTAAATCAAAATGAGCTACTAATGCCATGATAATTCGAAATGAATCTTTCTTAGAAACCGGAGAGAATGTATTATGATAATCGATGCCTTCTCTTTGAGTAAAACCCTTGGCTACAAGTCTGGCCTTATATCGTTCGACATTACCATTTGAGTCTTTCTTGGTCTTATAGACCCATTTACAGCCAGCAGCTTTAACTCCTTCAAGCAACTCGACAATTTCCCAAACATGATTCTCAGCCATAGATTCCAACTCTTCATTCATGGCATCATATCATAATTTAGAATCATCCCTCTTCATGGCATTGGAAAACGAAATCGGATCATCTTTAGGTCCGATGTCAAAATCAGACTCCATTAAGTATACAAAATAATCACTAGAAATTGCTGACTTTCTAGCTCGTAAGGATCTTCTTAATTCTGTAGTCTCAATTGGGACTTGAGCTACAGGCTCTATATTGACTTGTTCCTCTTGTGGTGGAAGTTCTTGAATTTGTTGATTTTCTTGGATATCAGGTTGATTATCCTGAAAGACAACCAATTCACCTATATTCACGGAAGTTGTATTTGGATCCTGTGATTCCTTCCACTCTATCTTTCGAGGGTAACTCCCACTAGGGTCAACGTCCTCAATAAACTTAGCATTTCTGGCTTAAATAATTCTAAGTAAATTTGAAGGAAAAATCTGTAACCTTTGGAGTTTTCCGCATAGCCTATGAAAAAATCACTAACTTTTCTGGGATCCAATTTCTTTAAATGTGAGTTATACACCCTCACTTCAACTGGACAACCCCAAACATGTAAATGTTTTAAACTTGGCTTCCATCCTTTCTATAACTCAAACGGTGTTTTGGGAACAACCTTGGATGGAACCCTGTTTAAGATATACACAGCGGTTTTCAAAGCTTCACTCCACAAATTTATAGGCACATTAGAATAACTAAGTATGCTCCTTACCATATCCATAAGTGTTCGGTTCTTTCTTTCAACAACACCATTTTGTTGTAATGTGCCAGGCATTAAGTATTGTGCAATAATTCCTTAAGGAACTTAGCAAATGGACCTGGTAATTGTCCTAATTCTGTGTACCTCCCATAATATTCTCTACCCCTGTCTGACCTCATAAGTTTAATTTTCTTTTTTGTTTGTTTCTCTACCTCTGCTTTATAAACTTTAAAGGCATCAAGTGCCTCGGCCTTATCAAACAAGAGGTAGAGATACATGTATCGTGTGAAGTCATCAATAAATGAGATAAAATATCTTTGACCATTCAGACAAGGTGGAGTAAATGGTCCACAAATATTAGTGTGTATGATTCCAAAAATTTCCTCACTCCTTTTGGCACTTTTATTGGTCTTGTCGGTCTGCTTTCCCTTTATGCAGTCCACACAAATACCAAAGTTGATAAAATCAAGAGTCGGAAGGACTTCATCATTAACCAACCTTTTTATTCTTTCAATGGAGATATGTCCCAATCTCCTATGCCAAAGAATAGAGGAGGACTCATCAACAATATTACGCTTAATGCCAATATCACCATGCAAGGTTAAAATATTTTGTTCAAAAACAAGATCCAAATTTAATTTGTACAAACCATTAATTAAAGTACCAAATCCTACAAAAACAGAGTCTTTAAACAAACTAAAATTTGCACCAACAAACTGAAATTCAAATCTAAACGGTACTAGTTTAGAAACAGAAATTAAGTTTTTTTGAAAAAGATGGAATGTAAAATACGTTTTCAAGATCCAAAACAAAGCCATTTTTTAAAACAAGTCTGAAAGTTCCAACAGCTTCGACGTGCGAACGCATCCCATTGCCCGAATAGATGCCTTGTTCACTTCTCATCGGTTTCCTTAGGCTAAGGAATCCTTGCATGGCATTAGCAATGTGAATTGTAGAACCCGAATCAATCCACTAATCATATTGATGAGTATTAACAAAATTAGATTCATAACACACAAGAGACATGAGATTACCTTTCTTCTCAATCTCTAAGGACTTAAGATGAGCTGCAATGTCCTTCATTTCTATAATGTGCTCACGCACACTCCTAGAATTGTTATGCTTCATTCCTGATAGTTTGCTCATTAGAATGTTTGCCAATGCTTTGTCAGAACTAACAAATTGCTCTTCGATAGCCCTCATGTAGTTCTTGACCTTATCAGATGGTGGGATTAAGCCCCTAATGCTCTGACTGATATGTGACTTTATGAGCATTAGGCTTAAGCGATTAGATCGCTCCCACTTATCATAAAGAACTCTTTTCTGCAGCGGAACTCTCGACCGTGGCTTCAGGAGGTTCATCCACACGGAGTGCTAGATCGAGGTCCATGCACCCTAATGTTAGAAGGATTTTGTCCTTCCAGTTCAAAAATTATCACCGTTCAAGAATGGAATACAAGAAGACTCATTAGACAGTACAGAGGTAGAAATCACTTCAATTACCAAGAACATTATTAATGCTTTGAAACAATAACTATAGTCTGAATCAACCAATGTCAAATTCAGTAACAAATCTAAACCTTCCTGTGGGTAGAGGTCACTAAACTGTATTAGATTTGCTATTACTTTATAATAAGATTAATGGGTTCCGAAATATGTAAGGAAAAGAAAACTCATACCTGTGGGTTTAGAGTGTTCAACCCCTTTAATACCCAATTCATTATTTTATTCCAATTAAATTTCATAAATAATTACTTTCCTGTGGGACCAAGAAATTATTTATAAAACATAATTGCAATGTAAAAATGCCAAATTAATTTTTAACTTTATGTGATTAAAATACTGAGGATTACATCTTTATGTCTTAAGATGCTGTGGCTACTCTTAAAACAGAATAAAATTTTTAAATATGGCATAATTTATTAATGTGAGCAAATCCTTATAGTCGCAACAAATACATAATCTTTCAATGCACATAATGTATAATACATACAATCAGAGTAATATCACATGAAAAATCCCAAGACCAAACACATGTAATTCAACCTTATACTAGAATTTGCTTACAAATTGGACCAAAATAAATTCCATAAGCCCAACACATAGTGTATTCACAATCTTATTTCACATGAATTTTCAATGCATAAATAATTACTTTAATGCATGTAATATAATATTACATTATTTTAGATAACATTCTAATGAATCTCAAAAATTATAAAAACTAAAAGAACATGTTATAATTCACTGTATGATATTCAATTGAATTTGCTTACTATTTAAACATGCAACGATAATAAACAAAACATCCTTAACAGCATGTTAAAATTTCTCTATGAAAATTCTAGAAATAAATTCAAGTCTTTCATGCCTTTTAAAATAAACCAAATAAAAGTATGAGAATTTTTACCACTAGCACAAATCACGATGGACTCTACTATTGCAATAGTGCTTCCTTTTTCTTTAATAGTGATATTCAAAAGTTATGCAATATAAATTACTCATTCTGATTCTACAATGATTCTGAATTATTAAATTTTATGGTGTGAATTAGATTCAGTATACGACTGTACGCATCAAAACATTCAGTAAATTGTTGAATAAAACGTTCTACACTGTAAGATGCGGAAGTTTGATTTTATGTAGATGAAACAAATACTAAACAACATAACAGAAGGTTGGCTTTGATACCAATTGTGAGAATTAAAATAATTTTAATTCAGAAAGAAGAATACCTCCTACCATGATATTCAAGCCTTTGAATCTTTATCCTTGAATGATCAAACCTTGAATGTGTAAAAAGCCCACTCATAGAACACTTTTACAGAACCATATGGGAAAAGTAAAAGGGACAGAGTTTCAAGCCTATTCTATTCACAAAATAACGTTTGTGTTTGATGGCTATCACATACATATATATAGATAGGCTTAGACCCATATCCAAGTGTAACTCCTTATAACTTCCCACCATCAAGGAAGTTGTAAAGTCCCAAGAAACCACCATATGGAATAGTGAATAGACATTAGTTACCCATTAGTCATTAAACCAATTAAATATATATAATAAATATATATAATATAAATAAATAAATAAAACAAACATGTGGCATATAGGCCATTTTATGGATATTCTTACATGTAATTCAAGCCTCCTTTTCACAGCTGAATTGAGAACCCTATGGCATCTATAAAATCGAGCTTTTCCTGGACTCACCCCATGATTATGGTCAAGAACCATAAATCTCAAAATCCACTTTCCATCACCTAATAGATTTACACAAATCTTAGCTTTGCAATCCGTTTTTGATTGTGGATGCAATTGATGGAGTTTGCTTGATTTAATCTTTGGCTTTCCACTATGAGTACAAGCAATTGTCACATACCTCACCTCACCTCCTACTTTTTTAGAGCTTCTTATACACATGCCAAAACCTTTTTCCTTCGCATACCTTTGATAGAATTGAACAAGGTCATCAATGGAATTAAACAACATTCCTACTTTAGGATCTTCTACACTTTTTGCCTTCTCTATTTCAATCTCATTATGACCTTCATTTAAGACAACACTTTCAAAATCACTTGATACTTCCTCCATGTGTCTGTATTATAATATATAGAATAATCAATGAACAAAACAAAAACAACATAAATTAGAAAGTCTACTTTGTTAAACTAGTCTTCTTCAATTAAAAAGTAACATATTCATACATGTAACTGTTAACTAGAATATGGAAATACTTCTTTAGCAACACTTGTAATGTATCAAAACCAGAATATGGAAATACTTCTTTAGCAACACTTGTAATGTATCAAAACCAATTCAATATTTTTTATGCATATACATTAGCCCCTCCCGAACAAAATCCATCGTTTCGCCCCTAGTGGTATTGGTTATAATTGAGTTATGAGAGGTCTTTAATTATGTTTTAAAGGTGTTTGGTTTTGATCCATTAAATTATGACAGAAAGTTATTTGATCATAATATGATACACTCTTTTTGAAGGATATATATATATATTATAGTATTACCCATTTTTTAAACTTCTTGTTTACAAATTATGTATACAACAGAATTATGCCCAAGCCCAATTTAAAAGCAATAAAAACATATGGGCATCTCGTATATATATTTTTTCAAGATCATCCCCGCATACACTTTGAATTGAAACCATCAGGACAAAAATAATAAACAAGAGGACTAGCCATACTGACATATCTAGTTGAACAAAAATTGAGCACTAATAGCCTTCATATTTTAAATAAAATAGGAAGCAACAGTGAATGATTTACCGAAATCAGTAGGCAAGAGAGAGGCCAGGGAAAGAGCCTTCATTCGATTCTTCTCTTGGGTTTAATTTATCATTGATTCAGTCGATTACCACAGATGTGAAAGAGACATAGTCAAACCCACGAAGAAAGAGAACTTGAGAGATAAACGAATACTTAGTTCACCAAAACGACGTGAAGAAAGGAAGTCGAAGATTCCGCAACTTTTTGGACGACTCTGCAAATTCTTATTTCCTTTTTTTTTTTTTTTTTAATTCTTTTGTTTATGGTAGTGGGCTTAGGAAAGTGATGTGGAATGCCATGTAAGGTTTCTGTAGACTTGTTAGTAAGAATATAAGTAAACGTAGCATTATTGATAATAGATATAAATTTATCTAATCAAGCCGACATCTACTCAAGTTTGATTAATAAGTAACATTAGTTTAGGTTACATAGCAGGGCTGATTTTGAAGTCAACTCAATCAGGACAGGGCTGTGACAATCCCGTTAGGTTTGTATCATTTTTATTTTGATAATTTAAATTATTCATATTATAAAATTTGTTGAGTATACCATTCATATAAAATGTTAATGTATATATGGTATATATTCCTACATATATTAGGTATTGATTTCCTAGATATATTAGGTATTGCCATAGTTAGGTCTCTTATAGGATACTCTTTCTCATAGTTAGATTTCTAATAGGATACTCTTTCTCAGCCTATATATAGAGGCTTTCTATTGTATAGAACAATTACATTCAATATAATTCATTCAATATAATACATATTATTTTCTCTCTCTCTACTATTTTAACATGGTATCAGAGCTATAGGTTAAGCTCTTGGTGTTCTTCGCCTTACCGGCGGGCGGCAACCTTGCCTTGGCCGCCTGCCGGACCTCAACCTATTCCGTTGTCATATTTTCTTGTCAATATCGTTTCGTGGTGATCTCTTCCTTTGTTTGTTGGTCTATTCCTACCCAAAATATTCCTATCATATTTTTTTTCCTTTTTTATTTTTTACTTGCAATACATTTTTTTCTTTCTCCACTCTATCTTTCCCTCTACTTCAATCTCAAATTAGTTTCTATCTTCGAACCTATTTGAGTTTAAGGGGGGGTATTATATGTATATCATGGTGAACATGGTTATACACCATGCAAACCACCTAGCCGTTTCCTTTGGCGCACAATCCGAGCTGCACTCTCTAGCGCACAATCTGAGCTGCACTCTCTAGCACACAACCCAAGCCGGTTTCTCTAGTGCACCATCAAACTTGCCCCATGGCGCACCATCCAAGCTGCCTTCTGGTGCACTCAATCATCTGCTGCCATCCTTCTGGTGTACTCAATCATCTGTTGCCATCATCGTTCAGCACCGCGTCATAAGTAATGTGTGTGTCACGCTTGCTGCTTCAACATCCATTTTTCTACATTGGTTCGGCATGACCTCTTTAAACTGTTCCGACATTGATTCCGGTTAACTCCTACATCGGTCCGGTATGACCCCTTCAAACTGTCCCGACATTGATTCCGGTTAGCTTCTACATCGGTCCAGCATGACCCCTTTAAACTGTCTTGGTATTAGTTCCAGCCAGTTCTTACAATGGTCCGATATGACCATAAACTGTCTTTCGACGTTAGTTCCAGCCAATTTCTATATTGGTCCGGCATGACCTTAAATTGTCCTGGCATTAGTTTCAGCCAGTTCCTACAATGGTCCGATACGACCATAAACTGTCTCCTAACTTTAGTTCCGATTTCTGATCTATTTCAAGCGCTCTTGCACTCCCGTTCAGATTTTGCAATTTTTTCCTTTTATTTTATTTAGTTTTATTTCATGTTTTAATTTCTCTCTCCAAACTCAAGATGTTTATCCTCCTTGAGTTTGAGGAGGATGTTAATATATATATATGGTTTATATTCCTACATATATTACGTGTTGATTTCCTAGATATATTAGGTATTGCCATAGTTAGGTCTCTTATAGGATACTCTTTCTCATCGTTAGATTTCTAGTAGGATACTCTTTCTCAGCCTATATATAGAGGCTTTCTATTGTATAGAACAATTACATTCAATATAATACAAATTATTTTCTCTCTCTCTACTATTCTAACATAAAAAATGAAATTAATTGAATATGTATAGCTCCATGATCAAACTATAATTATTTTTAAAAAAATTATCAAAATTATACTAATCAATTTTTAAAAACAACATAAATATGATATTATTATATGTTATTATAAATGTCTGATTGACTTATTTTTTCCATAAATAATCCGCCTACTTAATAAACCCTACAATATAAACCGTTAAAATTATCAAAATAAATTTGAAAAAACTCCCTCACGAGCTCAATGTGCCTTCGGTGCCCAACTCAACCCAATTATAGTTATCAATAAATATAAATATTATGTGCATGTATTATCAAAATATAAATATAAGAACTTCAGTAATGAAGAACAGTGTACAAGTACAAATACAAACCATCCAAAACAAAACAACAGTGTGACATACATGGAATAGAAGCTAAAAGTTAAGACATGACCCAAGAAAACTAAACATAAGACAATGCAATAAAAACAAAGGCAAAAATCAGACTTACCACTACCTACAAAAATCCAATTTCAACCATTGATATTTAATTTTGTAACATTTATTTTATTCCAATATATGTGCTTGTTTGACGTGTTTAGCATTGAAAATTCACCCTGCGAAGGGCCACTTATTCATCAGGGATCTTTGCATAACGCGTTGTATGATTGAATAATCTCAAGCATATAATGGTGGTGTTTGACAAGTGAGATTTTAGTCAAATTTAGACTAAAATTTATAAAAAAGATAAAATAAATTAAAATAATTAATAAGATAAAATGTTATATTAAATTTATAATTATTTTATTTTTTCTTTCACAAACATCACATCCAATTATAAAAAAATATAACTCTGTGAGTGTTTAAGTGGATTTTTATGTAAGTTTTTTTAGTTATAGAATATTATTGGATAAAATTTTTTTGGTGTTTAAGAAGATAGTTGAATTTTTTTTGATTGAATGTGATGTTTGTGAAAGAAAAAGTCAAATGATTATGAGATTGAATATGATATTTTGTTTATATTTGTTTTTTTTTTATTTTGCAAAATTTGTCTTTTAGTAAAAAAAAAAAAAAAAAACCCAAACCAAAATCTTCCCAAACACCACCTATCTTCTCAAATATATAAATTTTTTAACTTACTAAAATAGTCAAAAATTAAAATAATCTACTAAAATAATAACTTTCCAAACACACAATATGTCACTAAGAAAAATCGCGCCTATTATACATGTGAGCACTTAGATTAGTTTCTTGAAACTTTGTCTCTTTTCATGCTAAGGCCTTGTTTGGCATAACCTATATAATCCATCTTTTTATCTTTTTATCTTTTTTCCATCACATCACCTCTCTACTTTTCTGCACATCTTTTCGTAAAAAGACAAAAAGTACACTTTTTTAGGACACCCCAAACCAACCCTAAGTATCCAGTGATCTATCCAAAAAAAAAAAAAAAACTAGAGAAGAGAATAGGTCACGACTTAAACTCAAGACCACAAATTTGATGAGGAAGATTCTTATCACTTGAGATAACAACCAATATATGTTACATATTTTATTTATTTGTGTGTCAACCACTAATTACAATAAAATTGAATACCAATTCACTTACTAGCATTATTCTATTTTTTTAACTTCAGAGACTTTTGGGTTTGTTTAAGAGCAAGTTATTTTAATACTTTTTTACTTTTTGATTAAAATATAAAATAAAAATAATAATATATTTGGGATGATATTTTAATTTTTTACAAAATAAAATACAAAACATAAAGAGAAAAAAAAAATTAATTTTTTAATATAAGTTATTAATTTTTTTTTATTTTTTTAAATAATTTTCAACTTTCAAACTAAAAAGTAATATTCCTAGAGTAGTCAAATAAAAATGAAAATATTAAAAAGCATTCATCTTGCAAATCGTAGAGATCAGTAAATAGGAAGGATCCCCTACATACGCAGGTATTAAACATACCATGTGCCTGACCCTACATCAACCGTTAATTTCCCAGACTAATTCGACGACCTGTTAGCGTTGGCAGTGGTGTTGGTCATCATCTTCTTGAACTCCTCAAAATTGACGAATCCATCGCCGTCCGAATCGACGGACTGGATCATCCTCCCACAGTCCTGAACAGTGCACTTCTCGCCAAGTTGTTGCAAGATCTGGTGGAGCTCAACGGCGGAGATCACTCCGTTCTTGTCCTGATCATACAACTCGAAGGCATCCTTCAGCCCTACCATACCGCCGTCGTCTCCGGCGGATCCGGCAGTGTCGCCGCCGCCCTTGCAGAAACTGGCGAACTCTTCGAGACTGATGAAGCCGTCGAGGTCGGTGTCGAGCTCCTCCATCATCTGCTTCACTTCGTCCTCCGATATGTTGGACTGGAGAGCTTTCATGACTGATACGAGCTCCGTCGCCGAGATCTTACCGTCGCCGTTGGCGTCGAAGCGGTTGAACACCTTCTTCAACTCCTCCTTGTCCTGCAGGTATACTGATGGCTTTGGGCCGGTGTTAGGGTTAGGGTTTGAGATTGTCGCCATGGCTTTTTCCCGATTTTGGTTTCCAAATTGTGTGTGTGTGTGTGAGAGATTAGAGAGGGAGGTTGCCTGTATTTATACATGAGAATGAGTAGAGACGGAGACTGGGATAACGACTGTTTTAGAGAGAGATTGAGAGAAGATATTCGATTTTTTTTTTTTTTTTTTTCTTTCCTTTTTTAACCATAATAATAGAAGAATGGGAAAGACCATTTAGGAAATGTCAAACCAGCTCCATGGTATATAGTTTTTGAATAGAATAATTTCTGGTAGCTCGAATCTGAGGCTCGAGGAGTGGCTCGACAGCCCAAAACGACGTCGTTTTGGGCTGTATTTTTTTTTTTTTTTTTTTTTCTTCTTCTTCTTCGTCGTTTTGGACTGAAAACCAGAGGGAGAGGGGAGGGAGAGGGAGAGGGAGAGGGAGAGGGAGAGGGAGAGAGAGAGAGAGAGAGAGGAGGCCTCCGCCCGTCGTCGTCGTCTCGCAGCCCTCCGTCCGTCCGCCGCAGCCCTCCGCCTGCCGTCGCAGCCCTCCGCCGTCGCCTCTGGCCGAACTTCGCCGCAGCCCCGCCAGCCCCGCCTCCGGCCAAGACTCCTCCTCCAGCCATTTTTATGGCCCCCTCCCCTCCCTCCTCCTTCCTCCTCCTCCTCCTCCCCCCTCCCTCCTCCTCCTCCTCCTCCTCCTCCTCCTCCTCCTCCGACAAATTCGAGCCAAATTCGAGCCGAATAATTCGAGCTACGAATCAGCTCTCTTTTGAATAATAGTAAGGGGTTGTTTGAGATGATGTAAATAAGTATATTTTTTGTCTTTTTATGAAAAGATGTACAAAAAAATAGAGAGGTGATGTGATGAAAAGAAGATAAAAAGATAAATTATATTGGGGTTGCCAAACTTGGCCTAAGGATCATAAAAAAAATTTCATAAAATGTATTATGAAAATTTTTTATTCTTTAATTAGTGTGTAGTGTTTTATTATATGTGTAATTTAAAAGCAAAAAAATTTTCATGATATTTTTTTCATGATCCCTAACATTAATGATATTTTTTAAAAGGTGTATAGTGTGCACTATATATATATATTATAATTAAAAAATAAAATCATATAATTTTATATAATTTACATAAAAAAATTTTAAAAAATTATAATTAAACACTACTGAGATATAACTAAATATCTTAAAATAATATTATAATTTAAAAAATTATCATAATTAAAAAAATAATATAATTAAAAATACATATAATATATAAAGCGTATATAGTAAAATTCTCTTAAGATAATTAAATAAATCGTATTATCTCACTTCTTATTGCTCTCATTAAAGTGATTTCACTTGTAAGAACATTTCTAGCCACACTTTTTCAATTTTTAATCTTGGACATGTTAATAAAATTACAAAGAAAAATATTGCTTTCTATGCTAAATTTGACATAATTGTGTCGGTCAGCTATAATTTATAACTTTCACATGGGGGATATTATGGATTCGAATCTCAAGGAGATTTTAATTTAATAATTATTTGATATTTGTGAAATCATGAACTATATATGCATTTAGACTTATTTTGAGAAATTAAAAAAAATTAATTTATTAATATTTTTTATATATTTTTTAAAAAATATATAAAAATGTAAAAAAATAATGTGATCAATAAGTTAATAAATTAACTCTTTTTTTTTTTTCTTTTTTTTTTTTTTCATATTCTCAAAAGAGACCTTAGAGAGAGTAATTAAGACAAAGTTATGAATACCTTGTAAATGAATAGACAAAATTGACCAAACATAGAGAGCGAAGTGGTCTTCTATTTTAAAAATTATTTTTATCATTAACATGTAATATACAATACAAATTAAAAAAGAAAAAAAAATTCAAAATTTGTATGATGTAATTGTCTTCGTATTTATCATTTGAAAACAGAGTATATATTAAAATGATATTTAATTACTAAAATATCACATTCACAACATTCTCATTAAAAATAAATTTATAAAATTATGAACAAATAATATTTTCAGTTACTGCACTAATGAAATATGAGTAACATACTAACATACTGTTGTTATCGAATATTTAGAGCAAATTTGTTCGGATGACTTTATAGGTTGTTTGGGATAGTTCAATAAGTCACTTATTTTTTTGAATTTTTTTTATCGTTAGTATCTTTTTAAAAATTATTTTAAAATTTTATGTTTATGATCTATCTTGTGCAAATGAATCTAAAAAGTATTTTTTTATTAAAAAAATTAAAAAATTAAAAGAGCTAAAATAAGCAAAAAAAAAATTTTATTTGTCTTTTCTAAAATTTATAAAAAAAAAAATTAATTTTTTTTATTCGTCTCATCGAGTAGAATTAAGAAGCTTAAACCCCCCCCCCCCCCCCAAAAAAAAGCACTAAAATATGAAAATAAACCAACAAATTTTTTTTCGAAAATTAAAAGAGCTAAAAGAAGCCAACAAAAAAGGGGTGTTTTGGAAAGATGAAAGCTTGTTTTTTTCCTCTTTTTTTTTGAAAAAAAAAAACGTATAAAAAATATGAGAAATAATATGATCCAAAATAAATTAAAAACTTGAAAGTGACTTTTAACTCACTTATCAAAAGAGAGTCATCAAAAAATAAATGCCAAACACCCACTTAACTTTATTAATATAATTATATCAACTTTGTAAGATTAATTATATATTTTTATCAAACCTCAAGATAAATTATTTGTAGATAAATTATAAATATACTTTTTGAAATTGATTGAAAATATAGATTTTTCTATAGTCTGAAAAATTATAAATATTCATTTATCAACTTTTTTTATTTATATTCACCCAAAAAAACTTTTTTTATTTAATGGATTTAATTAAAAAATAAAATTTTAACTATTCTCATATATAACAATAAAATTACTTAAATTATTAATAAAAATAAAATTTTAATATTATTAAAAAATATTAATTAATTTAATAATTTATTAATAAAATAAATTATTTATTATGAAATTAAAAATTTTAAAAACGAGATATATAGAAGTGTTTTGGGAAACAAAAAAAGGGTTAATTTTTAACTTTTTACCCATTTTAGATCATATTACTTCTCACATTTTTTATTCATAAAAAGACAATAAATTTAAAAATATTAAAAAATTAATTTTTTATCAACTTTTCAAAACACCAACAATTTCTACAACTCAATAGGTCAAATCATATTTTAAATGAAATTTAAAAAGTTTATTTATAATTTATTCTTAATTTTTCAATAGATTGGTCGCGACAGTGATAGGTTGGGCACTGAACAGCAGAAGGGGGCGGGAACAATTTGGGTATGCCGAATGGTAGACACGTGCGTGGGCATGTGGAGGCGATCCGTGTTGGTGACGCGTGTGGACTTATTAGAGACACGGGTTTGACGCGTTTTTGTACTTAACAAAATCAACAATGATTCATCCTACTAAAAACACCACCACTAATAGTACTAATGCATTAAAAAAGTAAAAAATAAATAAATAAATATAATTCTAAGACCAAAATATCACATCATTACTGGTAGGACTCATTTTCCTAACAAAATATTTTCCGCACTTGTTTATTTATTTTGTAATATTAAATTTTGGTGGTGGGCATCAATCAAACCAACAGATAACAGACACAACTGAAAATAAACTTTGATACGTGAGGAAGTTGGTAAAAAAATTAATTTTTTATATTTTTTTTATTAATTTTTTTGTGTAAAAAATAGAAATTTGATGTAATTTAAAAAAAATTTAAAAAGTTAAAAAATTAACTTTTTATCTGCTTGTCAAAACGCCTTATATTTAACTTTTGGTGGCACTACAATAAATAAGAATTTTAGAGATCAAATATTTTGATCTCTAAAAATGAAAATCTTGTTACAAAAGATATTTAAGAATCAATTTCTATCGTCACGAGAATAGTCGTTAAAACGTCATCCTGAAAAGTCCAAAATAAGACTTTTAGCGACAAAATTTTAAAAATGTCATTAATAAATAGACTTTTAGAGACAAAATAATTTGGTTTCAAAATGGTTTATTTTTTTAGACAAAAAATTTGATCCCAAAAGGATAATAATTCATCACTAATGTCTAATTTTTGTTGCTAAAAATATAATAACGACACTTTTCGCAACAAAAATATTTGGTCTCTAAAAAATAATTTTATTCTTAAATTTTGATTTCTAAAACCTTAATTTTTATTAAAAAAAAAAATCAAAAATTAACTTATTTTGTTTCACATCTTCTCTTATACAAAAAAAAATTAAAAAATTAATTTTTTGATCATTTTTACAAAACCTCCCATAATATTGACACTTGACGTGAATTGTGATGGGAGGGCACGAAGGAATCCGGATCCTCGGTGCCTCTTTCTTACCGCGCATCTCTGTAGCCCTCCAAAACGATGTCGTTTTGGAGGGGTTTTTTTTTTTTTTTTTTTTTTTTTCTTTTGCCCCTGTTTTCTTCTCTCATTTGAAAAGGCCTGAGCTCATTTCCTTTCAGTTTTCTCATAGAACAAAACAAACCCAATCATCTATATATATACACACACGTATGTATACATATGTATATCTATATAACATGGAAGCTCAGATTTTTACTCCTGATGGGACTTTTGTCCCTTTGTCAATATATGGACCATTAGATTGAATTCAATCCAATGGCTTACAACGTTTTGAACACACACAATACAGATCTCTTTGTCAATACAGATCCCCTCACACACACACACACACACACACACACACACACACACACACACACTCCTCTTTCAAATTTTGAAAACACACGCTCAGAATCTCTCTCTCTCTCTCTCTCTACATCACTCTCTTCATCTTCTCTCTTCCTCCATCCCTCTGAACCGCCACAATAAACCCATCTCAATCCCTTTGAACCGCCCCAAAATTCTTTAACTTTGCCGGTGGCTGAATCCGAGCTCTACAACTAGCGTGGCTCTGGCACAAAGGTAAAGAATTTCTCTCAATCATCCAAAAACCAGAGTCAGATCTGTGAACCCTCCTCCAAATCCACAGAGGTAAAGAATTTTATTTGTTGTTTAATCATTTATAAATTTATTGATTTTCTTAGTTGTTTTCTCTCATATTAATCAAGAGCTTTGGTTTTTGAAGGAGGGTTCACAGATTTTTTGTATAGGTGTTAAACCCTTAATTTGTTCAAAAACTAGAGTTTTGTATCATCCAAAAACCAGAGTCACAGTTTTTGGATAGGTGTTAGATCAAGAGCTCTACAACTAGACAGTTTTTTGTTTTGGTAGGGAACGTTTGCTTTGTTTTTTTTTTTTTTTTTATTTCTGTTCTAGGTTAGACAGTTTTTAAACCCTTAATTTGTTCATCTTATTTTTTGTTCATCTTTTTCATCTTATAAAATGACCAAATAAGTCATGTATTGCAAGTGTTTGATAGAATGACCCAATAAAATTTAATAGTAATATCATTTCAAAATGCCCAAATTTTGGTCGCCTTAGAGTGCTTTTATTTAATCAAAAAAGAGTGGGTTGGAACAACATGTTCGCATGTTAATGATATGAAAGAAAGTGGAATGGTTTCATAATAATTTGATTTTTTAATTCTACGTTATTAAAGATTGGACTTTTTCTCACTTCCTTCTGGACATGTTGATTGCTACTTGCATATTTTGAAAACCATGTCGTATTTGTGATGTCTATTAGAATATGTTTGAATCTCGCATTTTTTTTTGTGTGTGTTGGTATTTTGATGAATTAAAAGACTCTTTTGATGAATTATAATTTGAAATTAAAACTATCAAGGGTTGATGTCAGAACTAAGTGGCTTTCTTCCAAAATCTTGATCCTGATTTCATTAGAAAAACTTGGTTAACTGTTAATCTCCTTAAAATTGCAAAAATCTTGATCTAACACCATGTAGTAATGATTAAAAGGATTATGTATTGTTGTGTACTGAAAATCTATGGTAGCATGTTTTAGAGTATGTTTTTCTCAACTATTAGGGATGTATCTTTATGTTTACAAACAACTTGAACACCTGGGACATTTATCTTTTAACCCTTTCAGAATGTTGAATGATTTGGGTATTTGGATTGATTACTGAATAATTGTGTTTTTTGTTTTTTGCTACTATTTTCTTTTCTCTTCTTTCTTTCCTTTCTTTTTTGTTTTTTCATTTTTTTCTATTTTTTTGTTAAAAACATTATTTTTTTCACCGAAAATAATTGAATATTGTTAGGTTGACAATTGATATAGTTTTAACAGTGATTGATGTATCAAGTCTGTCTAACAACTTGAAAATTGCTTTTCTTAGGAGAGGATAAAAGAAAATGTTCCATTTGTATGTATGAGTATGACTTTGGCATACAACTCCTGACCTGAGATTTGTCTATATATCTATATATATGATTTAACAGTATATATATGGATGTATAAATATGTCTATGAAGCCATGTCTAACAAAACCTGTGCCAATTAATTAACAAATTGAAGTGGGTTTCTGCTTTCTAGGCAACCAAACAAAATGGCGTTTTTTTTTTTTTTTTTATATATATAAAAAAATGAAAAATTGGAAGAAGAAAATAAACATACCTTCTTCTGCCTCTTAGGGCATGTTTTTTGTGTTGAATGAGTTTATTTTTTGTATTAGTTTTTGACTTTTTATCTAATGTTTCAAATTTAACCAATATAGATAGGAGTTAAATTATTCTTTTTTTTTTAACTGCCAGAACCGGACCGAAGTCTGTCCCCGGCCAGAGCGTCACTGTCCCCGGACCGAAGTTTGTATGTATTTGTGTGTATAATATATATAATTTGCATTTTGGATGTATATATATGTATATGTGTATATATGTATGTATATATATATGTAAAAATTTAAAATAACTCTTCTTGCTATGGTTAATTTGTGTATATGTGTATGTATATATATGTATACATATGTCCCATCTGGTATGTATATATCCAACACTATGTATGTATATATATGTGCATACCAAAACAGTTTAAAATGTGTATTGTTGCATGTTCTTCCATTCAGTGCATATATTCGGATTCGTTACACTTCACCCAGCAGGTATATTTACTTTCCCTTGCTTAAACCCCCAATTTGTTTTCTATTTGATTTTCCCGGGAAAAAAATGTATTCTGGATTTAATTCTTCTGGAATTTGCTTGGTTTGGGTAAAATTATTGGAAAAGTGGAAAACTTTAGTTGTATTTTTTCGTTTGTTATTTTATAGGAATTTTCGTTTGTTTGTTGGGTCTAATTGGTATAGGGAATTAGAAAGTGAAATTTGATTCCCAATTTGTTGGAATTGGAATTGTGATGGGATATGAGTGCAATTTCTTTTCTTTGCTTTGTATTATAAGTGGAATCTTGGTATTATAAACATTTAACTCCTAATGTTTCTCAAGAACAGTTAACTCCTAATATTTAAACATTTAACATTTAACTCCTAATATTTAAAATAACTCTTCTTGATATGGTTAATTTGAAACATTTCAAATTAATTTCCTGAGAAACATTTCCTATTTGAATAAGCTATGTTATAAACATGTTAACATTTCAAAACTGTTCTTGAGAAACATTTCAAAACTCTGCTTGATAAAAGCACACCCTCTCAAGAAGAGTTAACATTTCAAAACTCTTCTTCAAATGTTTCTCAAGAACAGTTTTGTAACAACCCTCACCACTGCTTACCGATTAATTACTGATTACTGCTAAACTGAGACTGATTATGAGAAGTAATTAAACTGATTAAAATACTGAACTGACCGACTGAAATCTGAAACTGAATCGATTGACTGTATCTGTTTAGTTGCATGGTTATCTGTTTGACTGTTTAATTACCTTTTCAGTTTTTATGTTTAAACTGTTAATTGAAGGCTTTATCGGCGGCCGAGTCCGAAATCGATTGATGTTCTATGATCGTTAGAATTAATGTGAAATTATGGCATATTTATCTGAAAATTGTTTTGGTATGTTTTAATTAGATTAAAATGGGTTAAATTGCATTGTTGACTTAATTACTATTTTGCCATTGTGAGTGGCCACTATCTTAGACCACCTTTGAGCCTCATTACACCTAGATCAAACATTTGCTCAGCTCATTTCCCTTGTTCTTGCCGACCAAGAGAGTTAGAGTGAGAGAAAGTGAGTTCCTCCTTGATAATTGCTTGTAGACTTGGAGATTTTAGAAGATAATTGTGAATTTGAGCTCCTACACCTTATAATTCAAGACTTAGGTAAGGATTTCACCTTTTCATTGATGTATTTAAGATTGTTCTTGCATGGTTCTTGAGCCACTAGAGAGCTAAGTCATGTCTTAGTCTAATAATGTCGAATTGGAGCTCATTTCATGCATGCATGTTGGTATTGTTGAGTTTTAAGTTGATTTCATGGATAATTGTTGCATGCATGTACAAGTTCTAGCTAAGGTTCATGAAACCATCATGTTTATGAAAGATTTGGCTCATTAGAGCATGTTTTGAAGCTTGAAAGTTGTTTAAAATACACGCATGTCATGTTAAGATTATTCATGAAATTTGGTTTGAAAATGAGTTCAATTGAACTACCCTTGGGCTTTGATTTCTCAAATTGAGCTTTAAAACATGTCATACTATGTTTTTACAAATGTTTTCCAGGTTTTCAGCCTAAGAGGATCGATTTTAGTGCATTAGAACTTGGTTTTAAGCTTGAAGGTGCAATTTGGGTTTTCCAGATTTTGCACTCCCGCTCGAGCGGGGAAAGTGGCGCTCGAGCGGGGAATTCGAGCATCCAGTACTTTGTTATGTTTTGCAGTCCGCTCGAGCGGGGTATTGGACGCTCGAGCGGGACCTTGTGTCTTACGCTCGAGCGCCCTATTGAGCGTGATTTTCACACATCCAATACTTTTGACCTGTCTTGCAAAACGCTCGAGCGGGGAAGTCCACGCTCGAGCGTATCCCTTTGTCTGCATGTACGCTCAAGCGGGGAAACCCAAGCTTGAGCGGGACTCTGTTTTTCTGAAAATTCTAAAAATGCTTTTAAAGTACATCTTTGCATCCTCATCCCATCCTAGGCATTCTGAGGCCTAGTTTAAGATATCTTAATGAGGATATAGATGTAGAACACACCGATGCAAATTAGGGATTAAGTTATTATCTTTCCCAACTGCATAGCTTAGTGTGTGTTCAATCTGTAACTGTGTAGGGTTGGCTTCCGGAGACGCGCTCTAGCTTACTGTAGCCCAGAACTCTGTGAGTAACAATTGTGTAAAGATATGTTCAACTGTGAATATTTCTGACTGTTTAACTGAACTGCTTTCTGAACTGAAACTGTTAATTGAATGAATGTATGTCCTATATTCTGAACTGTATTGTGTTATCCTTAGCAACTACTGTTACTGACTGTTACTGTTACAGAGATCTCTGTCGGTTCCCTTGTTGGAACCACTACCGTTTACTGATTGATGGCCATCATTTACTGTCCGGTCTTTTAAGACCTACTGTTTACTGTACTGCTATGCTAATGGATGTACCACTTATGATTGAATGACTGATATACTGAATCAATGAACTGTTTTCATTACTGTAAGGACATTCATTCTTAACCCCTTTACGCATTATGTCATTCACTGGGCTTTAGCTCACTGCTCATATATATATGTAGGTGTACAGGCACCAGACCGGAGCTAGGAGCGTGGGGTAGATTTCCCTTTTTGTCAAGCCAACCACCTTGCCTCACTGCGAGGTTCTGAGCCTGTCAAGCTTTGGCTTAGGGGTGTTTTAATTTCCCCCGTCTGTCTCTGTATATGTTTTTGTAATAACCGCTTAGACTGATAAACTGTACTGTACTGTTTAATAGGGATTAAGTCCCTGCTCTGGATGATTGTATATTATGTACATACTGTTTTGTCACTGACTGTATATATGTATGAGAAGTCTTTTTGCATACAGACTGTCAGCGCTCATTGAACATTGTTTACTTACTGTATTGGCTTCCGCCAGCCCCTGTACTCTGTTTTACTGTCTTACTGTTAAGCAGGCCTTCGGTAATCTCGGATTACTGGCCGGTTACGGTGCTAAACCCATAGGGGCGGGTTTGGGTTGTGACAAGTTTCCTCTAAAAAAATGTTTCCTGTTTTGAAACATTTGAATGAGTTATGTTATAAACATTTCCTGTATATATATATGCTTTTATCAAGAAGAGTTATATAATTTCCTGTTTCTCTTAATCTGATATGGTCAGTTTGAAATGTTTTATTTTTTACATGGTTTTGATTTATGAAATGGGTTTGATTATTTAAAAGCCAATATGTATTTATTTGTGTGTATCATATATATAATTTTGAACACACACCCTTTGTTTTTGTCTCTTTGTCAAAATGTCTGAAAATTTAATATGATGGCTCTGTTTTTGAACACACACCCTCTCTCTCTCTCTCTCTCACAAACGTACTCCTCTCATCTCTTTCAAATTTTCTTTGGGAAGACACTATGTTGTGTTTGGAAAATTAACAATTTTCTTTGCATTTGTTGCTTTTAGAACTTCAGGATTCAGTACAACTTTTTCCTCACAGCTCTTCATACCTTTTGCTTGAATCCTCTCATTCTCTTATATGTAAGCTCTCTCTCTCTCTCTCTCACACACACACACACACACACACACACACACACACATCTTGAAACATTAGCTAAAAAGTTTTTTTGGTCCCCTGTGACTCTTTATTGAAACACCCATTATTCATCTTCTTGATGTAAATTTTTTTGTTATTGCTCACTTTTTCAAATTTTGTTTGTTGTAATTGGTAATTATCTTCTGAACCAATAGGATATTCTTGATGCTGTGGCTTTAATTTGTGATAATCTATGAAAGTTTCTTAGACCTATCTTTAATTATCTTCTGAACCAATAGTTGGTAAAATAAACATCTATAGTGGCAGATAAACATCTATTGTGGAAACATCATCCAATGGGTTTGATTCTTTAATGAGAAATGGGTGTTGATTTTCTATGGTTTTGAAAAGCTTTTGATTGATAAAATCATTGGAACGAAGACTTAAGTGGGTCTTTCTGAGTAGAGAATTCTAATTTTACATAACAAAATAGAGGGTGTTTTTTTTTAAAAAAAAAATTGGAAATTGGAAGAAGAAAAGAAACATACATTTTTTGTGTTGGATGGGTTTATTTTTTGTGGGTTGAGAAAAGAATGGGTTGGTTTTTTGTATTAATTTTTGACTTTTTAGCTAATGTTTCAAATTTAACCAATATAGATAGGAGTTAAATTAATCTTTTATTTTTATTTTTATATATGATTATAGATGTATATGTATCTATGACACTTGAATGACACTTAGGGCATGTTTGATTGGTAGTATTAGTGGTACTATTTTATTAACCTGTTAATCAAACAAGGCCTTAGTTTGAGTTTTATTTATTGCATAAAACACATGTTTATTAGTTTGTATAGCATTTTGATAATATTCGAATTTATTAGTTTGTGACATTCGATAACATTTGAATTTTATTAGTTTGTAAAATTAATCTATTAGGACTTAAATTAATCTATTATTAGTTTGAATTTTATTAATTTTATTAGGAGTTAAATTAATTTTGCAGATGTGGTAAGTATGGAAATCTAAACCACATTTCGTATTTTTCGTATTTTAGTTTGAAAAGGCCCTTATAGAATTCATGAGTTAATTTTTTAAATTCATACTGTGGTATCGTACTGTTTGATTTCTTAAATTCATACTTTGGTTTGAATTTGTGGTATTATATACTGTTCAAGTTTTAATAAATCCGAAATTTTTGTGTCAAATAGTTTTTGGGGATTAATCAATAAATCGGACAGTTTTTGGCCAATAATGGCCTCCATATGTGTTTGTATTTGTGTTTCTAAGGATTTGGAAAATATTCTATCCTATTTGGTAATAAACCTAGGGAATCTTTTATTTTATTTTATTTATCAGCTCAGGAAATCATACAGTATCACTACATTTTTTATTTTTAAAACAGTTTGGTTTGTATACACTGTATTGGTTTCATGTCTTAGATGTGTTCCAGTTCTTACCTTTTCTATAAGATGTGTTCCAGGTCTTAGATAGCATCAATTGGATCTCAAGTTCTAAAATTAATTAGCTTCGTTACACGAATTCATCCAATTTTGATTTGAGTCTGATTGTGTTTGGAAGTGCCATTAAGACTTATGGTAAATATAACATATCTTTTGGGATTGGCTTTATTTATTGTTGTTCATGGTTAAGACGTTTTCCTATGCTAAACATATGATATGTTTGGGGATTTATATGGTTTCAATGCCTAAAGCAGTGTATCATAACTTTTCTTAAATTGAGGAAGCAAAAAAAAAATTAAGGTTATGGAAGAAAAAAAAAATGAAGTAAACCAATTTATTTTTTATCTTTTCCGCTTCTTTTTTGTTTTTTTTCACAAAAATAAAACAATCTTGGAAAGTCAATTCTTATATCTTTTAAGGTTATTTTCTTATGTACATTGAAATATTTTTTTATCATATCTATCTTTTGTGAAAAAAAAGTTAGCTTAGTTATATCTTGGAGACATTTTAGTGGTTGACCACCTGGTGGATGAATTATTTTTTATAAAATTATTTGTTGGCTTTTTGACTTTAGCGGTTGACTTTAGTGGTTCATTTTGTCCACTATAGGTGCAAAAGTATATATTTTCACCCTTTGCTAATACATATATGTCTACTCATTTGCACCATTTGCTAAGAAAAATGGTAACATTCATTAATATTTTCTTTTGCTGTTGTTTGGAGTCAAATTGTGTTACCAATCCCTGAAAATGTCCTCATACAGACAGATTTATTTTTTATTTATTTAATGTTTGGAGTGAAATTATTATTTTAAAACTATGTAGATGTGCAAAGCTTTTGTTATGTGTTAATTTTAATAAATAGATTCTTGGAAGCAAATTACTAAGTGATTGATATGTTTTATTGATAGTTTCTGTTGGAAACACAACTCATTTTGATAAATTGTTTAATTTTAGTAAAATTTGGTGGCGGAAAATGATTGGTAGGTTATTAGATTGGCATCTGCATATCTATGTGATTTTTTATTAATTTCTTGAATGAGCTCAATACAATTCAGTAGAGCTTAAGCCATCGATATATTTGATTCCTAACAAAAATGTAGGAGCCATTGATATATTAAGTATCTATTGATTGCTTCGTTCGGTTTGACATGTTAAGTATCTATTTAATATTTATTTAGTTAAGTTCACTTTTGTATTACAAGTTTTGACAATATTAAGCCGCATCAACCTCTAAAATTGCCAGCTATTTGTTATATTTATATAGATTTACAGTCTAAATGTGTTGAGATATAGTGGGATTTAATTCTATGATAATGTGTTTCAAATATAATGTGTTCAATATGTTCCGAATACCGGGTGTCAAATATAATGATAATGTGTTTCAAATATAATTTTAAGTTTTGAGTTATCCTCTACTGTCCATAACTTGCTGTTGAGTGGATGGAGCTCTCAACTTTGCTAAATAAACTTTCAATAGGCTTTTATAGTCAAATATGCCGGTTTTTTGACTTTTTTTTGTCCTTATTTTGCTGGTTTTTTGGATTTTCTAGGCGTTTGATTATTGAAAAAAATAGAGGATAATTTCATGGCTTCTAAAATTGTGAGATTGGGGTGGTTGAGTTTGACTTTATTAAATTACAGAGGATAATTTCATAGCTTCTGAAATTATGAGATTGAGTTTGTCCAATTCAGGTGCAACAATATATATTTGTTGACTTTACTACTACACATGTTTCTACTCATTTGCACCCATTGCCAAGTTGGGATGATGTGGCATCTTGGACAATTTTAATATTTATTAATTTGTAAGAAAAATAGTAAGATTCATTACTACTTTCTTTTGATGTTGTTTGGATTCAGATTGTGTTACCAATACCTAAAAATGTTTGAAGTTAAATTATTATTTTCAAACTGTGGATTTATTGCAAATCTTTCAATAAATACATTCTTGGAAACACAACTCATTTTGGTGGCGGAAAATAATTGTTGGGTTATTAGTTTGTCATTTTTTTTTCCAGTGTGATTTTTTATTAATTCCTTGAATGAGATATTTTATCATATTAATTAACTGTGGATTTCAAAATGATTAATGATTTTTTATTAGTTTGTCATATGAATTAACTTTATAAATTTTGCAGTTCCATTTAAACCTCTTTTAATTCAATTAAATTCAACAAAGCCTAAGCCATCGATAGGTTTGATTCCATTTAAGTATCTATTGATTGCTTCGTTTGGTTTCACTTGGTCAATTAAAATAACTTTTGTATTTACATAAGTTATGTATTCCAAAACTGTGGGGATGTATTTTCTGAGTACCAACACGTGGCCGAGGTGATACCGAAGTGTCAGCCGAGGTGCCACGTGTCATGGTAGTTACGCCGAGGTAATCTCGGAGTTGTCGAGGTTATCTCTGAAGATATCGGAATCCGGGATAAACGGATAAGGGACAGGAGTCCTAGAAAGAAGAAGGACTACAAGATGGATAAAGATAGCACTCTTAGGGAGTCAATCCTTATCTCTTGAGGAGTCCAAGTTAAGTCCGGAATTGGAGTCCATAGAAGGGAGACTTCTAGTGGGACTAGGATACAGAAGAACTATAAAAGAAGGGCACCCCCGGCGGGTCTAAGGTACGCAATTTGTAGTTTTGAGCAGTAATTTAAGCATTTGTATTATCTTTGAGAGATACTGAATTGATCGTCGGAGTGCTCCCGGGTGGAAGAACCACCGCCGGAGCCGTTTCTTTCTGTGCAGATTATAGGGCGCCGTCTACTCTGCCTGTGTTCTACAGCTGGATTACTAAGGAGGGCAGTGTGATCGGAAAAGTACTCACACAAAAACCTTTATAGGTTAACTTTTGTATTATGTATTACTGGATTAATATGTACTTACTGAAGTCAACTTTTGTATTACAGATTTTGGCAATACTAAGCTGGAACGACCTCTAACATTATGGATAATGTAAGTTGTCTTTTTTAAAAAAACTAGTACATAGATTTTAAAAAAAACTTTTGTATTATAGGTTCTGATTATAAAAAAAAAAAAATTCCTCATTTTTTACAGCTAGATGGAGACTTACAACGAACTGTAATATTCGTTCCCTTTACTCATCGTCTTATAAAAGTTCATTTTGTGTACATATCAACTACTTATTTGTTTTTGTATGTATAGGTTCAGTTTCTTCAACAAAGAAATGTCGGTGTAGTGATTCGTGATGAGCATGATTTCAATGTCGTTCGTATTTCTAATGTCAACCCAAAAATCACTTTCTTATCATTTTTTTTTAAAATTTTTATTTCTTATACTTTGGTTATTTCTTAGACTTTGGTTATTTTTTAAAGGCAATGGAAAAGGAAAACGCAAAGGCAATGTCGAAAGGAAAAGAAAAGGTGTCTTATGCTTCCAAGGGCAAGGGAAAGGAAAATGCATGTCCAGCGGTATAGTTCTTAATGGTTTTTGTAAAGTGTTTTTTTTTTTTTTTTTTTTTTTTTTTTTTTTTTTAAATTGTTAGTTTTCGTATGTTTGTATTTTAAGCCATAATTGTGTATCGAATTGTTTATTTTAAGCAATAAACAATTGTTTTTTTTAAGCCATAATTGTAGAGTGTTTTTGAAAATGCATGTCCAATTATTTATTTTAAACCATAATTGTATTGTTATCTTCTAAACTGTGCACTTTTTTAAGTGTCTCCTGTATATATGTGTAAATCTGCACCACTTTTCAATGTAAGTGGGCGAAAATTTTGAGATAAAGAGATAAAGAGAGGAGGGAGAAAATGGGCAACAATTTTTTTTTTTCCAGCTATGTGAATGGGGATACTTTATGAAGTTCATAAGTTGGCCGAACATTTGTTTGTTTGTATAAGAAAACCACACAATTTATTATATAGATTATAAATGACAAAGGTGACTGATTGCAAGGGCAAGCGAAAGGAAAATGCATGTTTAGCGGTATGGTTGTTATTGATTTTTGTAGAGTTTTTTTAGTGTTTATTTTTATATCTTCATATATTGTATTTTATTTAGCCATAATTGTATTTCATTTTTGAAACTATGCACATTTTTTAGTGTCTCCTGTATATTCTTAGGAAGAAATAAATATATAGGGGGTACTTTATGAAGGGATATATAGTGAGAAAGGAATATATAGTGTCTCCTGTAAGTGCATGGGCCCTACAAGAAAAGGAAAAAAAAACTTTATGAAGCTCATCTGCTGATCGAACATTTGTTCATCACTGTTACAAAACCACACAATCTGCTGGTTGAACGTTTATTATTCTCATAAGTTGGTCGAACATTTGTTCATTAGTGTAACAAAACCACACATTATTATTATTATTATTATTATTATTATAAAACTATGGGTAGTCATGGGCAAGAGTATAATACATTTTCTCTAAATTCTTGGTATTTTCTTTAGACAGTGGAAAATGGTACTTGATAATATTTGCATTTTAAGCATCCAATGATTTAATATTCATATTTTAGGGACCCAATGGTTATGTTATATCAAGAGTTGTATTAGCTCAACGTGCACGACGAGAACGTGAAAGAAATGAAAATGCATGCTCTGCATATCAATCGGGACAACGCTTGCGACAAGAACGAGAGAGATTAGGAGCATATGTTAAAGACTTTCCTTCATTAACACCGAGTCGTCGCAATCATGCTTGCCTAGAACAGGGTACAAAGACACTTGCGGATACTTCGTTGGCACAAAAACGAACCATGGTTACACATGCATCCACATGTTCGTTCTCTATGGAAAGTACATCTTTAGCTCGAAATTGGTAAAACATGTTTAATTCTTTAAATAATACTCTTACTTTTACATGTGTATAAATTTTAATTTCTGCACAACAAATATTTATAGGCCTAATTCTACAGTCACATTTCTTCAAGAGGATCTATGTACAGATGATGAATTAGAAGATATGACTATAAGTACTGCGATTAATACTCAATCACACATGAATTCATATCGTCATTCTCTCGGCAAGATGGATGTGTTATGTCCTTACTGTTCAGCCATACATTGGATGGACGAAAAATTAGCACAATCATCTCGAAAGCGTCCCTTATTTGGAACTTGCTGTTCAAAAGGAAAGACTAGGCTCTGCTTATGACACCCCCTCCACCGCTTCAAGCATTATATGATGGGGATGATGATCAAGCAAGATCGTTTCGACGTTATACTCGAGTATACAATGCAGCCAATGCTTTTACAAGTCTTGGTGCTACATTGGATCCAAGTACTAAGGGGAAGCGGCCCTAAACCATTTATTATCCATGGGGAATTGCGACATCGAACAGGATCACTTCTACCACAGCCAGGTCAGGATGCGACTTATGCTCAGTTGTACATTTATGATCCTGATTCAGCTTTAGAAGTTCGAAATCGTAGAAATCCTCACTTACAAAGGGATGTTCTTAAAACTATTCAAGATAGTTTGTTGCAAGTTAATGCATTTGTAGGCAAATTTCGCCAGGCTCATGCAATTTTGAATCAATTAGCCTTCACTGGACAAAATCTACCTGCTCATCTTCATTACAGTTCAGCAACAGACCGATGACGGTATAACCTACCAACTGTTGATGAGATTGCAATTGTAATACCAGGTGATGGAACTGAGGTTACTGGAATGAGAGATGTTGTTTTACATCTACAGGGAAATAATGAACTGATGCAAATTAATGAATGTCACCCAGCGTATTTGCCATTGCATTATGTTTTATTATTCCCGTATGGTGAGCTCGGATGGAAACCTAAGTTGAAATTGTGGGACGTTAAACATGATCAGCCTTCAACTGATCGACTTACTCAAATGGATTTTTATAGTTATCGTTTGTTTGAGCGACCTATAGAGTATTCAACAATTTTGAGAGGTGGAAAACTATTCCAAGAGTTTTTGGTAGATGCTTGGGCTGCAACTGAGCAAAATCGGTTGACATACTACAAGCTTAATCAAAAAAAAATTCGGGCTGAACTTTACCAAGATTTAAGCGATATTGATCTAGATGACTTGTGACCTAATCAAATTGGTCAAAGGTTTATTCTGCCATCTTCATTTACTGGTAGTCCTAGACATATTTTTGAAATCTTTCAAGATTCAATGGCTATCACGCGATACAACCAGCACCCAGATATTTTTCTCACCATGACTGCAAATCCCAATTGGCCAGAAATTACTTCAGCATTATTACCACACCAAAAAGCTATTGATCGTCCGGATTTGATTGCCCGTGTTTTTGAGCTAAAAAGAAAGTGTTTGATGAAGGAGATAGAGGCAAACAAAGTGTTCGGTAATAAAGTTGCACATGTTTTTACAATTGAATTCCAAAAACGAGGCCTACCACATATGCATGCGCTTCTCTTGCTTAAAGGTCCAGACAAAATTCGAACATGTGCTCAAGTAGACAAATTAGTTTGTGCAGAATTTCCAGATCCAAAAGATGATCCTACACTTTTTGAAACTGTCAAGTGTTACATGGTACATGGACCATGTGGTGCTCGAAATCCCCAAGCACCATGTATGGAAAAATGGTAGATGTACTAAGAAATACCCTCGAGCCTTTGAAGAATCAACAACTATGGACCAAGATGGATATCCAATCTATCGTCGTCGCAATAGTGGTCAAGTATATACTGTGAGAGGACAGGAAGTTGATAACAGGGATGTGGTACCATACAATGCATATCTTTCTAAACGGTTCAACTGTCATATAAATGTAGAAGTTTGTACTGGAGTGAGATGTGTTAAGTATATACATAAGTATATTTACAAGAGTTATGATCGCACAACAATGGTTTTGGGATTGATTAATGAGATTCAATAATATCTTGATGCGAGGTATATTGGACCACCAGAAGCTGCTTGGCGAATATTCGGTCATCATTTGCATGCAGAGATGCCAACAGTTGTTCGCTTGGCACTTCATCTACCTGGAATGCATCGTGTTCTTTTCAATCCTAATGACTCATTGGAAATGATTCTTTCTAGAGCTGCGCAACAAAAATCGACTCTTACTGGTTTTTTTGATTATTGTGCTTCTAATGAAAATGAATGCCAATTCACTTGCCAAGATTTTCCGCAACATTTTGTTTGGCTCAAGTCAGAACATAGATGGAAACCAAGAGAACATGGATATGCAATTGGTAGAATGTACTTTGCTAGCCCTAACTGTGGTGAAAGATTTTATCTGCGTTTGTTGTTAACTGTTGTCAAAGGGCCAAGATCGTTTCAATGTTTACGTACAGTTAACAATGTTTTGCATGAGACGTTTAAATCAGCATGTGTTACAAGAGGACTCTTAGAAGATGATGAAGAATGGATACAGTGCCTGAAAGAGGCTGCAGTTATGAAAATCGGATATCAATTGAGGAGATTGTTTTGTATTATTCTGACCCAATGTTTTCCACTACAACCACATGCGTTATGGAATCAATTTTCAATGCATATCTGTGATGATCTTGCACATAAGCTTCGTACATTATTTGCCATTTCTAACCCAACTGAGGCTCAAATTGAAGATTATGGTTTGTATCTTTTGAATCAAATGCTTCAAGAATCAGGAAAGAGTTTAATTGATTTCCCACCCATGCCACAACCTCCAGCAAATTGGAGTGCAACAGTTGGTAACCGATTGATATTCGAACATCAACAACTACATAATGAGGCACAACAGACAAATGTGCAAATTACTATTGATCGCCTCAATAATGGACAACGAACTGCTTATAACGCAATCACTTCTTCAGTCTTTGAAAGTAAAGGGACTATTTTCTTTTTGAATGGCGGTACCGGAACGGGGAAAACATTTTTGTACAATACGATTGCATTAAAATGTCGCAGCCTTGGCCATATTGTTGTTACCGTGGCTTCATCTGGAATTGCATCATTGCTATTAGTAGGAGGTCGCACTGCACATTCAACATTTTCCATTCCATTGGATGTCTTGGAAAATTCAGTTTGTGGGTTTACCAAGCAATCATTACAGGCTGAATTGTTTAGAGAAACAAAACTCATAATTTGGGATGAAGTTCCTATGCAACATAGACATTGTGTTGAGGCGGTTGATCGCACACTTCGAGATATTTGTGATTGTGAAAAGCCATTTGGGGGTATCACTGTTGTTCTTGGTGGAGACTTTCGACAAATCTTACCAGTTATAACCAAAGGAGTTCGTGAGTATAACAGCGCCCGCGCGGGACCTCGATGCTACAGTTCGGACTCCCCTTTTTTGTTTGTCGCGGTTCTTAATCTGAACCAAAGAGTCCAACTCTGGCAAATCGTTTTGAGAAAAAAAATAGATTTTGAAAAGAAGTGCCAAACATGGACTGCTTTGCCAGATACAGAATCGCCACCTAAATATTTTTAAAATGGGAAATTTAGGAAACCCTGACTCGGTGCCGAAGGCCACGTGTCCGTCATTACCAAAGTTGTCTTGGCTCGGGAGCTTGGGTACGATCGGGGAAGGTCAGCTATGAGCACCCCCTTTCGCCCGGTCCGAAGACCGGCCTCTACTAACCATGATATCCGATTTTGAAAACGTTATGTGTTCTTATTCCGGTTATTAGTCTAGAATTACTATGTTATGAGCACAGCAAACAAGTATAGACTAGATTGCCTAATTTGGAAACAAGCATTGCATATACGTTTGCTTTGAAAAGCGCTTTGGAATTTGCTACTCGCAAGTAGGCTAAAACACGGATTTCAACGAGTTTTTCCAACTCAAACAATCCAACCTTCACCCACAGGCATTCAAACAGTTTATCTCATATAAACACTTAGCCACATGGTAATCATGCTGTCATGTTAACATTCACACGCATGCGAGATGCTAAAGCATAAATACTCACATTATACTTCGTGCCAAAACAGAAACCAATTAGCGAACATGCATATCCTAGTTCATGTGATTAGGATAGGCTCGGCTAACCCTAAAATGGCATGTGAAATGCAATCATTCGGTGCACGTATTCAAGTTAGATTTGAAGATACAATGCAGTTTGTATGATGTACCGAGCCCGGTGCATGTAAGACAAATGTATGGATGCACGCATGCATTGCATAAGGTATGCTAAAATAAACGTGCCCTAATCTACCATCATAAGCAGGTAAATAAAAGGGAAGAACGAAGTGGGGGTTGGAAGACATGCACACCACTCACCCACACTTATTACAGATTTGCCCTCGCTCGGAGGGACCAAAAGAATATACAAATTAATTAACTACGCAAGCTAATTAAATATTACAGATCAATTAAATTAACAAATTAATTAATCTAATTAAAACAGTAAAGCCCTCGGGAAGCGGGTTAGATGCAGCGCATGCTCGGGATTTGCTCGGAATCGCACTGCCATGCATAGTCTGCCTCTGTTTTCCTTGCTTTTCTCCTCTGAAGACTGCCAAAGTCTTAGGAATGCCTCTCAGGATACTGGGGGATCCCACTGGCTAAGTAGAATGACCACCGGCATTGAATTGTGGTCACCGGCACAAAATTCATCCATCGGCTGTTGATTTACTGCCGGCCGGCAGAAAATGTTGTCGGTCGGCAATAAATGCCTGCAGAACCTGCAACTCACAGCAGCAGAGGGCAAAACTTGCATGGCAATGCTATTCAAGCTATGTATGCACCAATCACACTCCTTATCATGTTAATGACTCAAGGGAGGATTTGCCTCGATTCTCGGGCCACCAATCACGCATTTCCATGCATGATGGCCCAAAGAATCAAGTGTGTACTTCAATTTCAAATGAAATGCAAACCAAACAAATAAAGGGGCCCAATTCCCATCACCAAATCAAGTGACAAGGCATGCATGTCTATGTGTGCAATCCTAAGCATGTCAACTAGTATGCAACATGGGATGCAAACAAGAACGCTAGTATGCAAACGCACATACAAGGCAAGCATGCAAACCAAGCAAAGGGGTGGACTTAAACATGACTTAGGCAACTCCAATTAGGCCTAAAATCAGTGGCCAAAGTGCCCAAAAATGAAGGCTAAGCACACACACATGCATGTACATGTGATGGTCCAAGCTTTAAGCATTAAACTAGCGACTTTAAAACACATTTAAAAGAGGCTATCATGGACGATTAGCATGCAACATTAACTCTGAAAACCATGCTAGAATGCGGTGCCAAACCAACTCACATGAAGCTAACATTAGCATGCAAATGGCCCAAATACTTGGAGCAAGGTAATGAAGCTTTGAAGCATATTTAGCACAACAAACGTGGCATGCATTAAACAACTAAAAACAGATTTTTAGCATGTTAAAACAAGACCAAAGGACTACTTAGATGGCATCTAAGTGGCTCAAATTCAAGGGCATGCACAATGGTCAAAACATAGGGCATACAACACATGCTCTCAAAGCAACAAAGAGGCAACTAAGGCAAGCATATGAGCAGGCCAAAGGGACTGAAATTACATGTTGGATGGTTCCAAACCATCAAAATGATGCAATCAACACATGCTACACATTCACATACTTGAGGCATACAAGCCCGACAAGCCACAAATGCAAAGGAGCTATACTAAGCATGCCAAAATCGATCCAAACAACTATGGACAGACCTAAAGCATGGCAAAATAAGCACAAAACATTCACAAGGCTAAACCTAAAATATGCTCGAACAAAGGCTAACAACCTAAGGCATATTAAGGCAATTACAAGGCATTACATGGTAGGCATGTTAAGCATGCATGGTGTACCAAAACCAACACACAACATGATTATATTATGGCATAATAAGCATGAAATGCAGCCTAGACATGATCAACACACACTCTAACATAGGCTCCCTCAAGAGGCCAAAAATGGTCCCTTTCAAGGACAACAAGGAGAGGGGGTGGCCCTCCCCTTTTGGAGACTTCAAGGCACCATCTCCACCACTGAAATCCCTCAAGATTTCAGTGGTGAAAAGGCCCAAACACCAAAGTCTCGAAACTTGCACAAAATAGCACAAAACAAGGGCCTTTCAAGGCCTAAGAGGGGTCAAACTTCCCCAAAGCACAAAACACTCTTAATGAACTATCAAGAGGGCCTAAAAACAGAATTTTTTTATGTTATACACCAAACACAAAAACAGCTCTAAGATAGATAGAAATAGGATGCAAAAATGGGGAATAAAAGGGAAGTTTCTTACCCTTGAAGACCACCTTCACAAAGGGAGGACCAGCTGCCTCCTTGAGCTTAAACCAGCCCCAAAACTCTGCAAATGATCCCTTAGAACCTTAATAGCCAAGGAAAGGTGTAATGGTAGGTGTTTGTATGCAATACTATGAACAAATGCACCTAGAACACTCAAGAGAGAAATAGATAGAGGTAGAATGTATATGAGTTCTAACTCTAAAACCAGAGCTTCTAGCAATGTTTTCCTCTCTAAAATCTCTAACCCTAATGCCAAGAGAGGAGGGCTCCTCTTCTAGGCAACCAATCTTGTAAAGCTTGTCAAGAAAGCTAACAAGAGGGGCATCCCTCCATACACGTGTATGGAGGGGAAGAAAATGCAATCCAGCTATTTCAAAATATCTGAAAAAGCAGATGAACAGTAGTCGGCTGGCCAAAAATGTCATTTTGAAAAAAATTGTAACGCCCTCAAAATCATAACATTACACCCATCAATATAAACATGCATTGATATATAAAAGATCCACATTCTTCCATTAACAGAGTTTCATTACAAAAGTATTACATGTTAATAATAAAAGCAAATGCCCTAAGGGCTTACAGCTTTCCAAGTTAACACTTGGTTACAAAAAGTAGAGTACTAACTCATTTACACATTAAGCCCTTGGCTTGAATTTACATGTAATACATAAAAAGACAACAAAAAAAAAGTCTGCCCGCCGCTAGCCTCCCAAGCTATGTCCTTGGAGGTGGCATGCTACCTGTACCTGAAAATGATGTTCCCATATAGGGTGAGCCACAGCCCAGTAGAAATATACTAAACCAGCTATGAATAATGACTAAAAGATTAGCAGTAGATAGGTGGCCAACACTTTACACTTTCATTCTCCATTTCCTTACACATTCACAATTTATAACTACGGCTCAGAACCTGGCCAACAACTCATGTGGGACAGTAACTCATGTCCAACAATTTCCCATTTCACAAAAGACAAGCATATTAGCTATATCAATACTTCCAAAGACATGCATAAGAGCAATATCACACATCACTAGATAAGCATATGAGCTATATCTCTGGAGTCCATCCCCTATCTTCTCCCAAACAACATTCGGTTTAGAGGTCCATCCCCTATCATCCCCTAAACCGTGGAGTACATCCCCTATCTCCTCCAACACAACACACAATGCATATAAACAATTATTATACACATCAATCAATACATAAGTTTGATGTATTCTTTCAACCGTCATACTCTATGACACATTCCATTGATTAGTTTCAATTTGCCTAATCATCATGCATTGTCTACAACAATCAAGACTATCCTCCACCGATAGCCCAAAGCAGTTATTTCTATACAGAAAATAAATGCAACAGATGGATATAAAATCAACATTTCAATTCCTCATTTCTTACAATTAATTATCCCAATTAATTAATCAATGTAATTAGGGCATATTCCATAATTAACAATTCAACCCTTAGGTTCGATTTTCATCAATGTTTCAATATTTATTCCATGTTCCTATACCAAACATGCCTCTAGGTTCATTTTAAATAAAACCCCAACCTTTGTAAAATTACACAAAAGGCCCAAACTTTCTCAAAATTTCCCAACAACACCCAACACATCAAAATGCTAAAATTCAAAGACAAAATCCATAAAGAGGAGTAGGATATCCCTACCTCAAAAGATGAGCTCCAACGGAGATGAAGACCAAAATCAAAATGCTCCAAATCCCGAAATTTTTAGATTAAAATGTAGCCCTCGACGATCAACACAACTTTTGTAAAGGCCAAAAGTGAGTAAACAACTCCTACCAGATCAAATCTAAGAGAGAAGTTAAGATTTTAGAGAGAGAGGCTCCCAAATTTGTGTTTGGGAAAAGTAAGAGAGAGAAAGAACAAGAAAAAGTGATTTAAAAAGGTAAAACTCGGAACTTAAACCCAGTCGCCCGCTCGAGCGTGGAAACCCCCGCTCGAGCGTCACTCACAGACTCCCACTCGAGCGGCCAATCCCCCGCTCGAGCGCCGGATGCACACTCCCAGCAATTTTGTAGACAGGTCTCCCGCTCGAGCGCCACTCACAACCTCCCGCTCGAGCGCCCAACACTATATAGGAAATACTGGATGGGTGTATTCCCCGCTCGAGCGCCAAAACCCCCGCTCGAGCGGACAGGTAACAACAAGGTCCCCGCTCGAGCGTCTAAATCTCCGCTCGAGCGGACAGGCCAAAATCTGGGCAACTAGTTTTGGTTCCTAAACTCAACCAACCTGTAACAAACCTGCCCAACACATCCTATAACTCAAACACATAGCAGGAAAGGATGTAAACAAGATAATAATCAACTACTAACATTCACGGACACAAGTCCGGATCACTGTACAACAAGGGCAAACCCGGGATCGCTATAAAAATGACTGCCGACCGGCAACAAAGAGTGCCGACCGGCAACATATATTGCCGGTGGCAACAAAAACCGGCCGGTGGCCTCTAGCCACTGCCGGTGGTGTGTGGGGATGGCTAATAAGCCATTCCCTGCCCTTCCAAGGCAAAACACAAGTGTTTGGTGCAAAACCAGACACAAAACGGTCGAGTTCGGAGATCTTGAGGCAGGGCGCGTAGTCGAGAACTCCGGGAACTCCAAACAAACACAAACATGGATAATCACCGAGTGTTCAAACGGTGACGTCCAAGTCTTGAGGATGGTCAAAAATGGGGTGTCTACAGTGAGCAAATTGTGAATGTATCATTGAGACACTCTGTTTTGTGGAAGGATCTACATGTTGTATCTTTAGATTTGAATATGCGCTTGAATCATGCAAACCTTGGAAATGCTATTTTTGCAAAATTCTTGACGGAGGTAATACTCATTCGAACTTTGATTATACCATTTGAGGATACTTTGATTACACCATTTTTTTAAATTTATTTTATTTTATTTATTAGGTTGGAACCAATCCGCAAGAAATCATTAAAATTCCATCAACAATACACAAATGCCAGGATCTAAAGGAATTACTCTCAGCAGTTTATCCACAATTGGATGTAGCAGATACATCAACCCCATCATTCTTAACGGAACGTACAATTCTTTCTGCACGAAATGATGATGTCAGTGCTATCAATATTGCTGCGTTGAATATTTTTCCAAGGAATACATATACGTATCTTGCTGCAGATAAGATGGCTGAAGATGATGAAATTGATCTTTCCATTACAAACAGATATCCTAATGAGTTTTTAAATTCATTGGATCCTCCTGGACTACCAGCTTTTAAGGTAGAGTTGAAAGTGGGTTGTCCTATAATGTTATTAAGAAATATTGCACTAAAAGATGGACTGTGTAATGGCACAAGATTGATGGTATCAAGGTGCGACACTCGCATAATTGAAGCTCGAATCTTAACTGGAGAGAAGTTTGGCAATTTGGCATTTATACCAAGGACATCATTGACTCCGTCTTCTGCAGAAATGCCTTTCCGAATGACAAGACGTCAATTTCCAGTTCGATTGGCATATGCTTTGACCATTAACAAATCTCAAGGACAATCTGTGAAATTTGTTGGGGTTGATTTGCGTACACCTGTTTTTAGTCATGGGCAACTATACGTGGCATTATCCAGATGCACATCTTTCGATCGTATAAGTATCCTCCTCCCTAATGATGAGCCAGATTCCACTACAAATATTGTTTACCCTGAAGTTTTGTTATGAAGACCTTTCGGAAATTGATGAGGCGTTCATAAGAATTGTGGGAAAGAACAAATTTGAAGACATTATCAAACACATATTTTTGTAAAGTATATACATTTTGTAAAGCTATGACCCACTTTTTGTAAAGCTTTCCACCTACGTCGACTTTGTTGCATTTCAAATATTTTTGTGAAGCCTTTTATTCCCCTATATTTTTGCATTTCCAGTATAGCTAAGTTTGATTTAAGAGTGTTGACTTGATCTTTTACAATTGAGTTATTACGACATGTAAGTTGATTTATTACTTTGGACATGTAAGTTGTCACTACTTTGGACATGTCAGTTGTCACTACTTTGTATACACTTTTTTTTCCCCCTTTTTGTATAAAATTATGTTCTTTTTTATTTTCATAGGATGATGGAGATTTGCACCAAACTGTTATATGGGCTCTCTTTACTCATCTTCTTATTTCATTGAGAAAATTATAAATTAATGAGTTTTTAAATATTTTGTGAAGTTATCACCTATTTATAATTTTTCTTATTTAATTTACTCTTTCAAGTATTGATACTAGCAATACTTGATCGCTATTAGATGACTTTAAAATCTTTTTAATTTGACTATTTTGTAAAGCAACAATTTGTATTCTATAGTTGATGTAATTGATGATTTTCACATTAATTTGACAAACCAGATGAGTTGCAAGAATTATTTTTTTTACCATTTATTGTTGGGATGCTATGGCATAGAGTTGATTTCTTCTTCATGATATGATGCATTTAGTTTTTCAATGCTTTCCGTATCTTGATTGGAAAATTATTTCAAAATATTTGATTTTCGTATCTTAATTTGTAAACAATTTCTAAAGACTACTATTTGCGAGATTATGGTATTTATGTTCTGTGTATTATATTATTTCAATCAGATATTTCTGGTTCGGGGTACTATGACACTCACCAATGTATTAGGTGTTAGCCACAAACTAATGGTAGGAGTGCTGACTTGAACTTTTATCTACAAATTTTAATATGATACGTACAAATTACAACTACATTTTAATCTTAATATTATTTACACCGTGCCTTTAGGCACGGGCATACACTAGTATATATATATAGAGGATCATAGATTCAGTGAAGAGCTCTGTTGTCCCAAATGGAGTTAGAAGATTCAACAGAGTCTATATATATAGGATATTGAGAAGAAGAAGATAATAGAACAATGAAGTAAATGGGGCCGTTTGAGAAATCAATCAACAAAATGCCAAGCTTTAAATCAAACTTCACATTCAACCTCTCTCTCTCTCTCTCTTTCTCTGCTCCTTTTTTTTATAGTTATTGTTGATGATGATGATGAAATTATTTTATATTCTTAGGTTTGATTTTAGTTCGTCTCTCCCTCTCTTTCTCTGCTCTTTTTTTTTTTTTTTTTAGTTATTGTTGTTGATGATGATGATGAAATTATTCTGGTTTTGATGATGATGATGAAATTTGTTTTTCCTCTGCAACTATGGTAACCATCAACTTCGACCTCTCACCCCAAAATATTGGATTCCCAAAATTAATTGACACAAACTATACCCAAAAACCCAAATTAGAAATATTGGATTCCCCAAAAAAAGCATAACTAAGCTCGACCCTTTACTCCTTTCACTGTTCCAAACAATGGGTCGTCCTCAAAAGTATTTTTTAAAAAAAGAAAAACAATTCAATCCAATCCTATCCAATCATAATACCTTATCAGGTTCTTGATCTTCTTCGACTCTGTTCGAGTCAAACAAACAAGGATCATCAACAAGAGAAGGGGGAGGAGGAGAGGAAGAGGGAGCTCCGCCGCTGGAGATTGCGATGGCGGGAGGCGGCGAAATCTCCGGCAAAGGAATCATCTTTTCGAAGAGCTTTCGATGATTGTTGCTCCTCTCTCCGATTCAATTTGCAATCTGAAATGAGGAGAGAGAGAGAGAGAGACATACCAGTGTTGGAAAGAAAGAAAAAAAAAAGACGAAAAGAACAAAAAAAAAAAAAAAAACCCTCCAAAACGACGTCGTTTTGGAGGGCGACAGGAATGGCCTGCAGGGGAGTGCGACGGAGGATCCGGATTCGACACGAAGAAGGTCCAAAGTCTTGAAGATCAAAAAAAAATTTGGTTTGAATTTTTAAGATTTATTTTTTTTAAATTAAATTTTTTTATTTTTCATATTTTTTTATTTTATTACATTTTTTTAATATTCTAATCAATTTTTTTAATTTTTAAATACACTTGAAAGTATAATATTTGTAAAAAAAAATTTTAGAAAATTCACTAAATATCAAAAATACAAAAAAAAAATATATAAGAATTCAATACATTTTTCATATTCTTGTGTATTTATTGATTTTTAAATTTTTTTTACAAATATTTTACTTTTTAGATACATCTAAGTAAGTGTATCAAAAAAAAAATTGCTTAAAAATTTAAAATTATTCACTAAAAATAAAAAAATAAAAAAAACGAAAAATAAAAAACTCAATTTCCAGAAAATTGAAACCAAACACACTAGATACTCCTTCTATCCTAAAATATTAGTCATTTTTAGAGAATTTAATTTTTTTTATAATACAATTATTACACTTTAAAAATACTCACTTTTCAAAATTATCCTTTAGTAATATAATTATCATAATTATACTTTTTATGTATATCAATATTAATGAATTTAGAAAAATGACAAAATAAAAAAATTATATTATTTTGATCATTAATTTTTAAAAATAAATTAATATTTTAAGATAATAAAAAATAAAATAAAAAATTAATATTTTAAAATAGAGAGTGCATTTTGTTTCATATAATAATACCATTCAAAGATAGTAAAACAAAAAAGAATTATTACCCTGGCATTATAATCTGATGGTATATAAATAAATATTATTTATCTTATATCTTCAATCCTACAATACTGACAATCTACTAATCTTATCACGAATACCTACAATATCATCTCACCCAATAATCTATCAAACAAACGACACCTCAACAATCTTGATTTGACTCTCTGTACCTACTTTTACTGGCAATGTGGGTGAACCACACAGAGTGAACTAATGTTTTGCCTTTTACTAAAAAATAAAGGCTTCTCTCCAACCACAGCGTATATAAGGGTCTTTTAGCAAGTTACCAAAAAAAATCAAATATTTTGACTTTTTAGTTTTTTTATCTAAAACAATCCAGTTTTTTATTAAAAAAGTCATTAAAAAATTAAAAAGTCAACTTTAACTTTTTACCAATTTCTCAAAACACCACATAGTTGGTAAGATAAATTTTTTAAGTTTAGAAGAATCATATCTAATGTCAGTAAGGCCTCGTTTGAGAATCGACCCGTTTAGCCAAAAAGTCAAAAAGTCACTAAAAAAATCAAAAAGCCAACAATTCATACCAAAAAGTCAAAAATTCTCTTTTCTCTCTATTTTTTGCACATCTTTTCGTAAAAAGTCAAAAAATCATCCCAAACATACTAATTTTTTTTAGTTCATATTTTAGCCAAATAGCCAAAAAATTACTAAATTAGCCTGGTCCCAAACTAGGCCTTAGTGTGTTCAAATTTTCATCTGTACGTGAATTTGTAACTTATCACTACATTATTAAATGTCCATGTTAGATAGCAATTACCTAAGGGTGACTTTTGGGCCCTAATTCCTTTTAGGGTTTAGCACAAAAGTTACCCCTTTGTGGTTAGACGTTTGGGGCACTTACCAGCCGGTCCCATGCAAACAAATTAATACTCACCAAGTCCTGCCCTATTTCAGTTTCCAATTTTACCCCTGAATGTCACACCACACGCGTGAATCAAAGAGCATATCACGAGGTCTACCTTGTGCGCGTGAAACACACGCTCCTTCTCAATTGTTCTGATTTGGAAACCATTCTGAGGCGATTTGCGATTTGGAAATTGTAGCGACCCCGGTCTTTTTCCCATTTGATTATTGTATCCGGACTTACGTTCCGTGGATTCCGTTGTTATATTTGTTGTTGTTGTCCTTTAATTCCTTATTCTTGGGTTATAGGATGTGTTTAGCAGGTTGGTTGCAGATTGGTTGGGTTTAGAAACCAAGTCTGCATGTTCAGTTTTTGGCTTGGTCGCTCGAGCGAGCTTATCTTCGCTCGAGCGAGGTCTTCGTTTTTGATTCGTCGCTCGAGCGAGATTTCCTTGGCTCGAGCGACAATTGCGTCTAGCCTTAGACCTGAGAGCAGTGATTCTTGGCTCGAGCGAGCTGTTCTTCGCTCGAGCGAGCTGGTTTGTCTTTGGCTCGAGCGAGCTTCTCTTCGCTCGATCGAGGTCAGTTTCCTGTGTCTGGTCGCTCGAGCGACCATGTCTTCGCTCGAGCGAGCCTGTCCAGTATAAATTTGCAGTTACGGTTTTAAAACATTTTTTTTACACATCTTTTGATCCAAAAACCCTAATTTCCGTGTTCTCTTCTTCTCTAAACACATTCTCTCCTAGGTTTGATCTAGTTAGAGTGATTTCCTACCCTAGTTGCTTCATTAAAAAGGTAGAGGAGAGTGAGGGTTACATTTTAATCTGAAGAATTGTGGATTTGGAGCACTTGGATTTCGGGTCAATCTTCTCTATCTGGGTTCTCCTTTGAGGTAGGGATTCTCCTTGTTCTCTTTTCAATACTCCTACTATAGATAGACATGTGGTTACTTTTGTATTGCATGAAAACTATATCGTGATTGGATTTTTTTGTATAAATTCATGAGGATGAACTTGGGCTAGTTCTTGGTTTTGGATCTATTATCATTAGATGGGTTTTGGGGGTTAATTGAGTGTGTGTTAGCATGCTGTTGTTGAGAGGAGAGGAAACCCTAAAATTTATTGAATTAATAATTTAATAGAGGGTTTAATCCTTGGGTAAATACTTGGGTGTTTTGGGTTTTAAATTGAGCTTTTGATCAATATTGAGAAGAGGGAGGAAAACCCTAATATAATGATAATGATTATGATTTAATTTATATAATTAAATTGGAATGGCTTGAAAGGAATGTGGTAGATTAAAAATGAGTTTTGGCTTTATTGCCTTGGATTTGATTTTGTGGAAACAAAGGGATGAAGTTGGTTTTGTGAAAATAAAAGGAAGCGGGATTGGTTTTGTGGAATGGGAAGAGTACTTGAAAGGGGGATAAATGTTGGATTGTTGTATCTTATACTACTATGTTGGTATTAGTGATAAGTTGGTGATCTCATGATAATTGAGTATGTTTATAGATGTACAATATACCTGCATCTAGAGGTTTTGTCCTTGGTCATCGGTGGAGGATGACATGTTTGAGTTGGATTGTCGTGTATGTTTTACACCATTGTTGATTGAACATCATATGTGATGAAATGTTGAGATACATTTTATATGTATATTTGTTAGGGAGGAGAGAGGGGTTGTACTCCAGTGTGTGTGAGAAGATAGGGGATGTACTCCACACACCTGTGTGTTCATATATCTTAACACATTGTTTGCATCCTGATAGTTTATGTGGTTGCAATATACATGTTAGTTATGCCTTGTTGCATGGTCGTGTTGGCATTATATGTCGCGCTTATAATCAAAGGTACCGTTACCTTCCAGCTAGCGCCTGGAGAACTGTATGCGCTTATAATCTGAGGTACCACACCCTTCCAGCTAGCGCCTGGTAAAATGGTATGTTGTTGTGAGAAGTGTATTTTGGCTTACTATGCACCTAGCTAGTAGAGCAAAGTTTTGTTGTTATTGTTTCAGTGTATCTGGAAACATTGTGAATAGTATTGGTTTCAGTTTTGGAGGGCCGAGTGCCTCATAAATTTATCTTGTACATGTAGTTGAGTTATCTCCTTTGTTATAGAGGTATGCATGTGTAATTATGTTAAAATTGAGATTGAACTGAAATGCCCTTTATTTTTATTTGGAAGCGTGAAGAAAACCGAACATCTTAGAATTATGTTCTGAAAAGGCACATTTGTTGTATGTGAGGGAAAATGGAAAAGAGTAGTGAGCTTAGTGAATTTATTTCCTAAGAAACGGTTAATGTCATGAAAGATTGGGAATAGGGGGTTAATGAAAGGAAAAAGGAAAGATGAATCGCTTATAGCGTTGAATGAAATGGTTGTTTTCGAGAAAAGTTCATATATATATATATATATTTTGTATAAACTGTCACATTATTATTCTAGTACGAGAATGAGTGTTCATGATCATAGCTATCTGTACTGTTGTTATTGTTGAGGATCATGTTGAGATCCCTACTGGACTATATGTTCATCCCACGTTGTTGAATCTTTTTCAGGTATTTAGCAGGATGTGCTACAAGATTTGGATCTTCTTGATTGTGGCCACGGGGCCTCTTTGTTGTTGGCGGAATGCCATATGTGTAAAAGGGTTACACCCTTCATTTGATTTATTGTTGTAAGCCTAAGGGCAATTTATTTAGAATGCTCATGTTGTAGTTAATTTGCATTCGAATGAGAGAATTGTTGTTCATTACTTTTATTGAACATTTGAGTTTATTTCCGCATATTATCTCTGAAATTGAATTAAGTTAAGAAACTTGGTAATGACTTCGAGTAATAAAAAGTGGGGCTTGACAGAAATCAAAACAAACGAAGAGATTTTCCCTGTATCTCCCATCGTTTCCAAAGAAATCACCTCTGTTTCGATCAATAATCTGATTCTGAACAGATTCCCAGCAAATCCTTCACCGTTTCAATCTATATTCCCTGTTTCGTTCATCTTCAACAAACATGCGAATGAAACGTGAGTCGTATTCATCTTCCGTTCTTCTTTTATAACTATAATTAAGTCGTATTGAACTTCATAATAATCACATTTTCATGTTCATTTGCTATACAATAACAGATTTGCTTATTTTGCCCAATTCAGTGAGAAAATTTGCTATAACAATAATAGATTTGCTTAATTTTCTTAATTGAGTCATAAAATTTGTTATAATGATGGATTTGCTTCCCTTCTTCGCTCATAACTGTAATTGAGTTATAAAATTCGCTATACAATGATGGATTTGCTTACTTTTGCTAATTCAGTGATAAAATTTGATATACAATAACAGATTTCATTACTTTGCCCAATTCTGTGAGAAAAATTTCTAAAAGAATGATAAGTTTGCTTAATTTTCCTAGTTGAGTGATAAAATTTGTTATAATGATAGATTTGCTTCTCTTCTTATTTCATAACTATGGATTTGCTTCCCTTCTTCTTTCATAACTATAATTGAATAATAAAATTCGATTTAAAACTATTTTCAATGTGCATCATACAGTACTAATTTATGAGTCATATTCAACGTCATAATAATCACATCTTCATGTTCATTTGCTATACAATGATGGATTTGCTTACTTTTGCTAATTCAGTGATAAAATTTGTTATACAATAACAGATTTGCTTACTTTGCCCAATTCAATGATAAAATTTGCTACAACAATAATAGATTTGCTTAATTTTCCTAATTGAGTGATAAAATTTGTTATAATGATAGATTTGCCTCCCTTCTTCTCTCATAACTATAATTGAGTGATACAATTCGACTTAAAGCTATTTCCAATTTGTACCATACAGTATTAATTTATGAGCGATATTCAACTTCATAATAATAACATTTTCATGTTCATTTCCTATACAATGATGGATTTGCTTACTTTTGCTAATTCAGTGATAAAATTTGCTATACAATGCCAGATTTGCTTACTTTGCCCAAATCAGTGAGAAAATTTGCTATAAGAATGACAGATTTGCTTAATTTTCCTAATTGAGTGATAAAATTTGTTATAACGATGTATTTGCTTCCCTTCTTCTTTCATAACTATAATTGAGTGATAAAATTCGACTTGAATCTGTTTTAAATCTGTACCATACAGTATTAATTTATGAGTGATATTCAACGTCATAACAATCATACCTTTATGTTCATTTGCTATACAATGATGCATTTTCTTACTTTTGCTAATTCAGTGATAAAATTTGCTATACAATTGTTTTCATCTTCATGATGATACTTCATGTTCTTTTGCAATTTGGAATCTAAACTTTGCTATACAGTTATATATTTGCTTAATTTGCATAATAGATTGATAAATTCTACTTAGTTTGCCTAGTTCAGAGATAAAATTCTTCTTAATTTTCAATGTTCATGCTCAATGTTTTTGTACAGATGTTGCCAGTCATCATAAAAAATTATGTCATCGAGAAACAAGTTTCTCAAAGAAGAAAAAGATTGAAAAAGTTGAATTTGTTATAGAGCCAACAACACATGAAAGTGAAAATCAACTAAAAGTTCAACCTGAATCTAACATTGACAATGAGGAGACCAAACAGGAACCACTGAAACAACCTACAGAGCTCCACAAACCAAGAGGGAAGAAAAAAATTGGTGGAAGAAAAACTAGGACTGAACAGATACATGATAATGAAGCAAAGTATGTCTACCGTTCCAACATTCAATCTCTTATCAAATTTTTCAAGACAACAAAATTCAGAGAGGAGCATTTGACAGTATTGAGAAAGACACTTTTTTCACTTCTGGTTGATACATTGAGTGAAAACAAAGCTAAAAGAAGAGATTCAATTAAATATGATGATGTGGTTGCAAAAATTTTACAAACTTACCAACTGGATGGAACCACATTTGATATTGCTGGAAAGAAGCTGAAGTTGAAAAGAAATGACTTCAAATTAATTTTTGGGATTGCATGTGGACAGAAGAAGATGAACCTTGCATACGGAAGAAAAAATGAGGTAGCTATGGTGCAAAGAAGGAAAATAACCGAGAGCAGAATGACAAGTGCTTCAATCCAAAAGTTGATAACGAAACTTCTGAGAAGCAACAACAATGAAGATGTAGAAGATGTCGTTAGGTTTGTGTGCCTTTTGATTTGTTTGCTTTTGTTGTATCCGGGTACTGGGACAACAATTGGTTGGGGGTTCATGAAATACCTTGAGAATATTGACGAAATGAAGTCTTATGATTGGTGTGGCGCAGCAAAACAACATCTTACAAGATCAATAGCATGCAACATCAACCAAATTGATAGAGTCTACGGATGTGTGATCATCTTATTGGTAAGTAAATACCTCACTTATAACTTGTAAACTATAATATTTACATTTACTAAATACTAATTTATAACATTTTTTTTGTCCTCAACAGTATTGGATATGTGAGCATGCAAAGATCATCAAACCAAATGACAAGAACCCAATCCCAAGATTTGCAAGATGGAACATTACACATCTGGGAGAACAATTGGCAAACTCATCCTTGCATGATCTGAAACATATTGAGGTATCTGTTCATATCCTTTGTTTTCTTTAAACAAAAATTAGATTTTCTTATGCAGTGATAAATTTAGCAAGACTGATAAATTCTTCTTAATCTTCATGGTGTCACATTTGTGGTAGAAAAATTATTTAGGCATTTCATCCGTGCTAGGAAATTATTCAATAAACAAGTTTTATCAGTGTATAACCTTTATTTCTTTAATTAAGTGATGAATTTTGCTATGCAGCGATAAATTTTCATATAGACTGATAACTTTTTGCTCACAGTTATAAATTTTCTTAGTAAGCTTGATTGAGTGATAAATTTTGCTTAATGTTGCTAATTCACTGATAAAACTTGTTATCAGTAGTCTTATTATACATTTGAATCAAACTTTGATTGAGTGAAGCAAATCACTAGTCTTATTATACATTTGAATCAAACTTTGGGAGTGATAAACTTTGATTGAATGAAGCAAGTCACTAGTCTTATTATACTTTGATTGAGTGAAGTAAGTCACTAGTCTTATTACTTAACTTTGCGTCATATCATTCTTTTTACTAATTTTCATTCATGTAGGAGAGCAATTTGAAAGACACAATTGAAGAATAGAACATATACAAACAATTGCAACCACAAACAGATAATGAGCATGAAGATGAAGAATGTAGCTTTGAGGAACAAGAGGAGATTGAATTATCTGAAAAGGAAGAAGAACCAATTATCACAAAGATATTCAGTCTCACTCCAGCAAGAAATTCACCGAATCCCAAGCATCAAACAGGTGCTCGAAAAAAGAGGAAATCAACGACATTGCAATAAAAAAAGAATGCAAGAAGAAAAGCCAACTTTCAGCATGAAACTGAAGAAGGTCCAGTTCATGTACAAAGAAATGAGCTTTCTTTTGACAACCTACAAAATGATGAAGAAGAAACAATGATCAAACAGAAAGTTGGTCCAACAACTTCCCCGAGATTCAAGCATCAAACACCGGCTGAAAAGAGGAAAGCAAAGAGGAAACTTGGCTATGAAACAAATATCTACCATGTGAAAATTAATGAACATACCTTTCAGAAACTAGAAGAGAATGTCCTGATAATCCAAAGGCTAGAAATGGAGAAGGCAAGAATCCAAGTAGAAAATGATGAGCTTAAGGACCAACTCATGAAGCTCAGTAAACAAATGGAAGAACAGAGCAAGAAAGCAAAGATACAAATGGAAGTGAAAGATGTGGAAATTGTGCTACTTAATGAGAGAATTGCAATGTTAGTTGAATCAAATCTCTACATGGACAGTGAAGAAGAACAAATCGCAGTTGAAGTTGAAGCCACCACTCCCAAAACATCGCCTCTTGTGAGCTCAATGATAAAAAAGGGTGAAAAATAAAAAAACAAGAAAAGAGCATAAAGATCCAGATTTTTGGTACGTAACGAAAAGACAACCAAAGCAGAACAAGACAGTTGATGAAGTAGAACCAATGGTTGAAGAAAGTGCAAAGACCAGAAAAGAAGAGCAGACACAACAACAACATCCAACAAAACAAATTGACACTTTCTATCTAGTGTTTCACAAATTGCCAAAGAAATCAAGGATGAAACTCACTAGTCTTTGGGCAACAAAAACCAGCAGACAAAAACAAGATTTGGTCCTAAAATTTCCAAATTTGGAATCTAAATTTTAGTATATGGTCATGCATTTATCAATGTATAACCTTTGTTTACTTCATTCATTGATAAATTTTGATATACAGTGATAAAATTTGCCACATAGTGATAAATTTTACTTAATTTGTTTGGTGGAGTGATATATTTTCCTAATCTTCATCGTGTCTCATCTATGGTATCAAATTATTTAGGCATTTGAGTTTATGTTCTCTACTTCATTTTATTGTTCGGATTTGATACATCAACTAAAATTTGATGCTCAATTTGTTCCCATAACCTTTGTTTCGTTAATTGAGCAACAAATTTTGGTATACAGTGATAAATTTTGTTTTTACATTTGCAATTATCCAATCTTACAAGGAAAGGAAGTAGGAAGCTATTTGTACTTGGATGATATTGACAAAATAGTCAAATGCGAAGAACTTTCTGGAAATGTAAAATCAAATCCCTATTTGTGCATATATCAATTGTAATACCAAATAATAATTCTCTCATTAACCTTGTTTGCTTTTGTTTTTACAACAGGCAATAAATGCATACAAGGAAATCTTAATGACAGAAGAGCAACCGAAACCAAAGTTCAGCCTCAGCTCGCAAGCAGGAACAACATATATATTTACTACATCATGCCATGTAAGTAAATTACATATATATATACTTCATTACGATATCATCCATTCCCCTTGTCTAAATCAAGTGCATCAGTTCTCATTCATCCAGTCTTATAGTGATAAAATTACCATTAACGAATTACATTGTAACCAAAACTAATATAATTGCAAAACACAGTATTTGTTCACCACAAAGGATGAGGCAGAAACAAATCAATTGTTGAACAACATGATGTTAGAAGCTGTCAAGGAAAGATATCTTCTTTTCCCAATTTTCAATGAAAAGCATTGGACGTTGTTGGTACTCGATACTGAAAATGGCTCATGGAAGTTTTACAATTCAATGAGACCAAGCACAGAAACAGATAACCACCTAAATGAGGCAAACAAAGTGGTAAAATACCAATTAATTATGATATCATCCATTCCCCTTGTCTATATCAAATTTTATTATGCATTTATTTGTCAAACACCAATTAATTATTACTATATTTTGCAGAGAAAGGTTATTGAAAAATACCTTCAACATCACAATCCCAAACTCATTGAAGGTAACAAGTTTCATGAAGAAACAGAAATTGCAATGAATTGTCCCCAACAAGTTGATCATTCGTAAGTTTCTGAAAACCAAAACACATTACATTGATAAAATTATCATTGATGACTACTAACTTTGTTTTTCCAATGTCATCATAGACTTGATTGTGGCGTCATAGTTTGTTACCTCATGAGAGAATATGTCTGTAACAAAGACATCTTTCCCAACTTAACAAAGGAGAAGTGCCACCAAATCAGAGCAGATATCATAGATGCTTTGTTGACTAACCAACAAACAGACACCCAGCAAATCGTTGATGAGGCAATAGAAGCAGTGCTTGAAGACAAGGAGTTTTGGGACACAATACACAATGACAACCATGCTTGAATAATTTTGGACAAACATTATAATCATTTTGGTTCTTACTTTGCTTCAATGAATATTACAATGCTTGGTTGTTACAATGTCAAACTTGCTTCAATGAAACATTCAATCCTTTTTAACCAGATTGTTACCAGATATGACTTTTGATATAGGTCTTCTTTTATGCAAATTTCATTCAAAAAATTAATTATGATCTGATTATTTGTGTCAAATTTAAAGCTTAATAACAGGTTTGGAGTCACTACACTGATAAAAAAAAAAATTTATAGTGTTTTGTTTTCACTCATAAATTTATCCTTGTTTCAACAAATTTATCACTGTAAACACTGATAAATTTTTCACTGTTTAAACAAAAAAACCAGCACCGCTCTCTCTCATTCTTTTTCCAAACTCAATTAAACAAAGCGCTATAAATAAATAAAAAATTTACCTAAATTGAAAATTAAAACACAAACCCTATTACATTGTTTTGATTATTTTGGTTCTTCATTTGCTTCAATGAAACACTTAGTCTTTTTTATCCATATTGTTAACATATCTGGCTTTGGATATCAGTCTGGTTTTATGCAAATTTCATTCAAAAAATTGATTATAATCTGATTATTTGTGTCAAATTTAAAGGTTAATAACAGGTTTGGAATCACTATACTGATAAAATTATTTTCTTATAGTATTTTGTTTACAGTGATAAATTTATCACTGTTCCAACAAATTTAACATTGTAAACACTGACAAATTTATTACTGTTCAAACAAAAAAACCACTACCTCTCTCTCTCTCTCTCTCTCTCTCTCTCTCTCTCTCTCTCTCTCTCTCTCACATTCTTTTTTCCAAACTCAATTAAACAAGCCACTATAAAAAAAATTAAAAATTTACCTAAATTGAAAATTAGAACACATACACTATTACATTGTTTTGATCATTGTAAAATTTTTAAAAATAAGATATAAGTACAGTTAGAATAAATTTGTAAAAAAGAAAACCCTTATTTGTAGTTACTTACACATGAGTTCAAAAATGTTGAAAAGTCATATTATAATTTTACAATGCAAAATACTAATATTTAATAATTAGGTGTTATTAAAATGCTCAAGAGTGTTCTCATGGTTATAAAATGCTCAAGAATGTTCTCATGTATTATATTTCATCTGAACATGAGAACATTGAAGCATTTCCTAGACTGAAATTTTGAACAATTTAAACTGAAAATGAATTGCAAAACTCAAAATATCTTGCTATTGTAGCAAGATATTTCCTATTGATAAAAAAAAAAAAAAAAAAAGTACTATTGTAAGATCTCTCTCTCTCTCTCTCTCTCTCTCTCTCTCTCTCTCTCTCTCTGTCATTCTTTTTTCCCAATTCAAGTAAGCAAAACACTATAAAAAAAAAAAAAAAATTTACCTAAATTAAAAATTAAAACATAAACAGTATTACATTGTTTTGATCATTTTGGTTCTTAATTTGCTACAATGAAATATTCAATATTTTGTACTTAATTACATTCAATGTTTATAATACATTCATTAAAAAAAAAAAATTTAAAAAATTATTCAATGTTTAGAATATATTCAATGTTTATAAAGAAACACTGATAAAACTTGAATATATTAATAAAAAAAAATTAAAAAAATTATTTGTACTTAATTATACATGAGCTCAAGAATGTTGAAAGATCATACTATAATTTTACAATCCAAAATACTAATATTTAAGAATCATATTTTATTGATTTTAAGTTGATAGCTAATTTAATTTTTTTTAATTTTTTTTTTAACAAGTATTACAAGTATTTTATTTCAATACCAAATATAATATATTTATATTTCATCTGAATATGAATATGAGAAACCTTAAGCATTTTCTAAACTGAAATGTTGAACAATTTAAATTGAAAATGAATTGCAAAACTCAAAATATCTTCCTATTGTACCAAGATATATGCCATTGATAAATTTATCACCGATAAAAAAAAAATTAAAAAAAAAAAAAAGTACTATTTCAACACAATATATTTGACAGACAGGGGAAACAAAAGCGTGAGTCACGCGATTGAAGCTCTGTTTTTCTCATTCTCCACCGTCGGCGAATCGCTTCCACTCTCAAGCAAAACAACAAACACAACTCAGGCGATTCGAGCACCAAATCAACCGATTCGAACAGAAAATTCGAGGAAACAAGCCTGTAAAGCGTAAGGAACTAAAACCCTTACTTCTCTCCCTAGTCAAACACATTTTCAAAAACCTTAAATATGGTTCAATTACAACTTGCAAATTTGAACAATATTACGGCATTTTCGGAAAATAAAACTTATGAATATGTAAAATGTTCGTTGATCAAGTGATAAGAGTGTTGGTTTTTAAGTTCAAAATTAGGTTCATTTTAAAATATTTTTTTTAAAAATTTTTGATACAAAAAAAAATCAGCTAACAAACAAGGAGGGAGTCGGTTCAAGAGACAAAGTAGGGAGTGGGTTCAAGATATTAAAATGAGTTGTTCACATATATAATAGTAATTAGAACCGTGCACACACTACATGTGTGTAATTTTTTATAAATTAAATTTTGTGTGACTTTTGTTTAATATTTGATTGATAATAACTTGCATCCTTCTTTTGATATATTTTATTTTGTTTTTTATTTGGTTATTTCACTATGTCCAATTTCTCAAAAATTGTAACTTTTTTACACCTCGTGGATTAATTTTTTGTCTGGTTTTTGTTTAATATTTGATCGATTATAAACTACACCTCTCTTTTGGTAACTCAATGATCTTTACCAAACTTAAATATACAAATCATGCTGTTCATGTAACCTACAAACAAAACCTTGCAATACTTTTACCTTATAATAGAAGTGCATCAAATCAAAGCATCTACCCTGATAAACCTTTTTCTGTTGTAGCACTCAAACCAATTTATAGATTTGACAATTAAACCATACTATAGGGTGTGATTCTATAACTGTTTGTTCCCATAAGAGAGTAACTGACATCAACTAACTGACATCAAGTAAGATTTGATTAGTCTTTAATTTGATAATTTGTTGGTTTTAAATTATCAAACCAACTCATAAGTTTGGTTCACATACCAAACCAACTGATAAGTTTATCACTTACACATCCATCTCCATTTCTATATAGGGATACATTTGCAAAAATTTGATGTAGGCAGAAGATGATTGACACAATAGTCAATAGACTCACCAACTTAAATAAATTTGATCTCTTTTGGGGAAGAATTTGCCTCAGTCTATTTTTCTTCTTTTTCTTTTTTTATTGCTGAATTTGCCTCAGGGATAAATTAGGATAATTTTCATAATTCTTCTTATTCTTATTTGATTGTTTCAATTATTTTGTTTGCTAACTAACAAAATGAATCCAGAGGAATTATGAATATTTTCTTTGCTTAATTAAATGATAATTTTGTCGTATATCCATAAGTTTTGCATGGTTTGCCTAATTCATTCATATACCTCTTTCATATAGATGTTGCGAGTTCTCGTAAGAGATTAACTAGACCAGAAACAAGAGCTTATACTGCAAAAAGACAAAAGCGAGAAAAGCAAGACAACAATGAGACAAAAAAACAAGAAGATAACAAAGAGGAAACCACAAGAACAGCAACAGCAATCAAACAAGCAGCAAGGGTGAAAAGACAGAGACATCACAAACAAGAACCTGCAGATGAAGCTCAAAAACAATCAGAAGCAAAAGAAAAAATAAGCGAACAGCAACAATCCATTAAAGGTAAAAAAACAATAGCAACTTATATAGATGCCACACGTAAATTGGTGCAATGAATTCCTTCCCAACTATTGCCACATGCAACTGACCCAACCCCATTGAGTGCTCTGTTTTGCTGATCATTATTAGAACTCTTCACTGTATAAACTTTGTTTGCTTAATTACGTAATAAATTTTGTAATAATTCTTCTTATTCTTCTTTGATTGTTTGAATTATTTTGTTTGCTACCTAACAAAATCAATACAAATGAATTATGATTATATTCAAGTTTTATCAGTGTTTCTTTGGTTAATTAAATGATAAATTTGGTTGTATATCCATAAATTTTACATGGTTTGCCTACTTTATTAATATCCTTCTTTTATATAGATGTTGTGAGCTCTCTCATGACATTATCTATGCCAGAAAGAAGATCTTTACCAGCAAAAACCCAAAAGCAAGAAGAGGAACAAAAAAAAAAAAAAGCAACAAGGCAACAAAAAGAAAACTACAAGAACAGTAACAAGAACCAAACAACAAGAAAGGGAGAAAAGACAGAGACATCAGAAACAAAAACCTGTAGATGAAGCTCAAAAACAAGCAAAAGCAAAAGAAAGAATAAAGAAACATCAACAATCCATTGAAGGTAAAAAACAATAGCAACTTAAATACATGTCATACGTGAATTGATGCAATCAAATTCCTTCCCGACTATTGCCACATGCATCTGACCCAACTCAATTGAGTGGTCTGCTTTGCTGATCATTATTAGAATTCTTCACTGTATAAACTGTTTCCTTAATTACATAATAAATTTTGTCACAATTCTTCTTATTCTTCTTTCTTTGTTCGAATTATTTTGTTTGCTAGCTAACAAAATCAATACAGAGAAATTATGAATATATTCAAGTTTTATCAGTGTTTCTTTGCTCAATTAAATAATAAATTTGGTTGTATATCCGTAATTTTTTCATGGTTTGCCTACTTCATTGATATCCTTCTTTTATATAGATGTTGTGAGCTCTCTCATGACATTATCTATGCTAGAGAGAAGATCTTTAACAGCAAAAACCCAAAAGCAAGAAGAGAAAGACAAGAAAGAGACAAAAACAAGGACAACAGAACGAAACAGCAGAAGGATGAACCTCTAAATGAAAAGGAAACAGCAACAAGACCAAAAAAAGGAAACAGCAACAAAAAGGAAAAGACAGGAAGAAAAGACAGCAACAAGAGAAACAACCAGCAAACAGGAAGAAATGAAGAAAAGATAGAGACAGCAGAAGGATGAACCTGCAAATGAAGCTCCAAAACAAGGACAACAAAAACAAACAATAACCAAACACCAACAACAGAAAAGAGCAGAAACAAGAACAAAGCCCCAACAAAACAAACAAGAACCAAGCCAGCGCAAACCAAAAGGCAAGAAGAAAACAGAGGGAAGAAAAACAAGAACTGATCAAATTCATGACCGTGAAGCAAAATATGTGTACCGCTCAAACATGATATCCCTCACCAGATTCTTCACTGCCACAAAACTTGAAAAGGAGCATTTCCAAATATTGAAAAAGACTCCCTTCTTCCTTCTGGTTGACATTTTGTCAAAGAACAAGGTGCAAAAAGCAGATTCAATAAAATATGATGATGTGGTTACAAAAATCTTGCAAACATACCAAATGGATGGAACCACATTTCAAATTGGAGGGAAGAAACTGAAGTTGAAAAGAAATTATTTCAAGTTAATTTTTGGGATTGCATGTGGACAAAAGAAGATGCATCTTGTATATGGAAAAAAAGATGACATAAACTTGGTAAAAAGAAGGAAAATAAGAGAGAATAGAATGACAAGTGTTTCAATCCAAAAATTGGTAACCAAACTTTTGAGAAGCAAGAAGAAGGAAGACAGAGAAGATGTTGTGAGGCTTGTGTGCCTCTTGATTTGCTTGCTCTTGTTATATCCTGGTACTGGCACTATAATTGGTTGGGGGTTCATGAAATATCTTGAAGATATTGACAAAATGAAGTCTTATGATTGGTGCAACGCAGCAAAGCAACACCTCACAAAATCAATAGAAAGAAACATCAACCAAATTGATAAAGTGTCCGGATATGTGATGGCCATATTGGTAAGTAAATATCTCACTTATAACTTATGAACTATAATATTTACATTCACTAAATATTTGTTTATAACATTTTGTTCTTTCTTCAACAGTATTGGATATGCAAACACACAAGCACCATCAAATCCAATGCCAAAAATGTAATCCCAAGATTTGCTAAATGGAACATCACATGTTTGGGACAGAAATTGGCAAGTTCATCCTTGCAAGAGCTAAAAGATATTGTGGTATGCAATGCTAACCTTTGTTTTGTGTAAACAAATGATAGATTTTCTTATGCAGTGATAAATTTTTGTTCACACTGATATATTTATTTAATTTGCCTAATTGAGTAACAAATTTCCCTTACTTTACCTAATTGACTGAAAAATTCTTTTATCCAGTGAATGTTTTTCTATTTGTCTACTGTGCATGAGTTTTGTTTAATATTTACTTTATTAGGTTACTTTTGCTAATTCAGTGATAAAATTTGATATACAATGACAGGTTTGCTTACTATGCCTAGTTCAGTGATAAAATTTACTATAACAATTATAGATTTGTTTAATTTTTCTAATTAAGAGATAAAATTTGCTATCAGAAATTTATCTCTGAAATTTGTATCATATCATTCATTTTTTTAATTTCCATCTATATAGGAGAACAATTTGAAGCACACAAATGAAGAGAAAAAAATTTAGCGAATGCTGCTAGGAAAAATTCAGGATAAAGATGAACATGAACATGAACATGAACGTGAAGATGCTGATTTTCAGCAACAAAATCAGGCTGAAATTTCTGAAAAAGAAGAACAAATATTTACTGAAGACAAATCCAAACATCAAACATGGGAACCAATTCCACACACAATATGCCCTGAAAAGAAAAAGAAAACAGTACCCTTTGAATCAGAAGGAAACAAAGTTGACAAAGAGCCTGAGGTGGATCCAAATCTGGTAGAAGTACTTGTTTTTGAGAGGATAGAAGACGACATGCTCAAAATGGAAAAGTTAAAAATGGAAAGGGACATCCTTCAAACTGCAAATGATAACCTGCAGCAGCAACTCAACAAGCTGAAAAAGGAAATGCAAGAACAGCACAAAAAACAAATGCAAAGGAAAGATGAAGAAATCAAAATACTCCATGTGAGAATTGCAACATTGGCTGAGGCAAACAATTACTCACAAGAACAACACACACAACAGCAGCCTGCAATGAAGAAATTGAAAACTTCAAACAAAATTTTCAACATCCTACCAGAAAAATCAAGGCAAAATCTCATTGCACATTGGGCGAATACAAAAAAACAAGTAACAATCTTCTCTCTTGACTCCTGTAGTTCACTTTTGCCAACTGTTTATCAATAACTCATATTGAATTTATAAGTATCAAATATTCCAAAAATATTAATAAATTTATTATTCCAACACTAATATCCTTTTTTTCAAGGATCAGCCAATGTGGCAAGGATCTCACCACGGAACCTATGTCTACTTAAATGACATAAACAAAATATTGAAGGGTCAAGATTTGGCAGGCATTGTAAGTTGAATTTGTAACTCATTAAAATAACATTTTAGTGTTTCATTTATATTAATTCCTTGTTTTGTTTTTTGTTTTCAACACAGGTAATAGATGCATATGCAGAACACTTGCTTGCACAAACACAAGGAACAAAATCATTTGTATTCATTTCAAGTTGCCATGTAAGTAACTAGTATAGATGTATTAGGAGATATAAAGATCCATTTCACATGGAGGAGAAAAAAAGGCCTCAAGACACCAATAGATGTGTTCCCTTTATATGTAGTATAAATGAATTTTGCAATGCACTGATAAATTTTGATAGGGATTGATAAAATTTTGATCACAGTGACAAAGTTTCATACTCACCACCTATTTAATTTGAAAAAGTTTAAAGTTAAATTAACATTATTTTTTTTATTTATATTTGTTAGCACTTGTTTACTACAAAAGATGAGGAAGCAAGAACACGAATGCTCAACAAAATAATGCTTGAAGCAATGAAAGCAAGATACCTTCTGTTCCCCATTCACCAAAATTTTCACTGGACAATACTTGTCCTTGACATTGAAGAAGTTTCATGGAAATTCTACAATTCGATGAGACCAAGGGGAGCACTGCCTAAAGATCCACACTTCAATGCTGCAAATGAAGTGGTAAAAATCTTTTCACTATCAAACTTACCATTAATCCAATACATAATTCCTGATCCATGCTTAATTATACATCAAAAATTTATACAGTAATATATTTATCATTCTTTAAATCCATGGTTTCTCATTAATATTTTCAACTGACTTTCTAATACAACAATTATACAAATGTATATGTTGCAGAGACAGATTATTGAAAAATACATAAAGCATGAGAACCCAACTCTCATTCACCCTGCTAAATTTGAACAGCAGACAGACAACGTCATCAACAGCCCACAGCAAGATGACACATCGTAAGTTTATCAATAACAAAACACTATTATTAAATAAAAAAAAAGCAACAAAACCAAATTATAATATTTTGTTTTCAAAATGTTTTTGCAGGCTTGATTGCGGAATCATTGTTTGCTACATCATAAGGCAATATGTTTCTAATAACAACATAATGCCTACATTTACCAAGGAAGAATGCAATCAACTGAGAGCTGATATGTTAACTGTCTTGTTGACTGACCAACAAGCTGCTCAACGACAAATACCTGATCAAAACATTGATGACTTGCCTCTTCAATAATCAACACATCTGGAATAGAAGAAAACAAACGGACAGTGTTACCTGTATTTTGATATGTTACAGTGTTACCTGTATTTTGATGATTTTGGTTCTCACTTTAATCCAATGAATATTACAATGCTTCGTTGTTGCAATGTCAAAGTTATAGACAGTGCTTGGTTGTTACAATGTCAAAATTATGGACAATGCTTGCTTGTTACAATCTCAAATTTGCTTCAATGAAACATTCAGTCTTTTTTAGCCATATCGTTACCAGACCTGGTTTTTCATATCAGTCTTGTTATCCAAATTTCATTCAAAAAATTGTTTCTAATCTGAGTATTTGTGTTGAATTTAAAGGTTAATAACAGGTTTGGAGTCACTACACTGATAAGTTTATTTTTTATAGTGTTTTGTTTACCCTGATAAATTTATCACTGTTTCAACAAATTTATCACTGTTAACACTAATAAATTTACCAATGTTCAAACAAAAAAACCAGCGACTCTCTCTCCCTCTCTCATTCTTTTTCCCCAATTCAAGTAAACAAAATACTATAAAAAATAATAATAAATTTACCTAATTGAAAATTAAAACACAAGCACTATTACATTGTCCAAATTGGAAATTAAAATACTGTTACAATTTGTAGATATTCCCAACTTTGAGAATGAATGTAAGAACATGCCATCCTTGGTGATTTCTGAATAATCAAAACCATTTGATACTTCAGTTAAACAACTCAAACATCCAAAGCTAGCTTCTAAGTGACCACAAAATAGTATGCAAACTGAGAACTTGTTGCTAAACCAAATAAACATCGTAGTCGATTTAAAAAATTTTGCTTTTTAAAGCACTTAACACAGCAGATATGCAATTATGTATTCTAGAGATTTGATCTACACCTTTGTATTGTGGAAATTTTTCCTGGGAAAACTAGATAACTCCATACAATGATAAATTTATCACTGTAGAAAAGAACATTTGCTTGGATATGACAGTGATAAATTTATAAACCACTGACATAAATGTAATAAACCATCAACTCTTCCCGCACAATAAGTGATAAATTTATCATTCTTCAAAATAACAAAATTCAAGAACCACATTAATTATACATTTATCATTCTTACAAAAAAATAAGCCATCAACTTGTCCAAACCAACCAGTGATAAATTTATCACTTTATAAAACACCAAAAAACAGCAACTACATTTAACTCAATCAAAAATAAATATCAGCAAAAAATAATATAAATATAAATATGTGAAACTTAATCCTGTAAAAATATCAGCAAAAAATATAATTTCTGATCAACAAATTCCTCAATCATTCAATGCAAGTAACACCTCTTAACTCTCAAACAAAGTAATTCAATTAAAATCAATACAACTAAAGCAAAGCTTGTTTACATGTCTTCCGATTATGAGTTCCCATCTTTCCACACCTACTGCATCTAATTCTCTTGATTTCGCCCTTAGAAGGTATTCTCTCTGTTCTTGGATGTCCAGCTGGTCTCTTACAAAGAGGAGGTGAAACAACGTCATCATCAACAACTACATTTGGCTTCCACATACTAGGAACTGGATAGATAGAATGTGAATAAGAATCACAATAACTACTAACACGGTTGTAATCATCAAGAAAGCAATTCAGATCCTTCCCACTCCTCTTTATAGCACAAAAACCATGTTTGCAAGGAAAAGAATCAATTTCCCACAATCGACAAGAACAACAACGTTTCCCAATATTAACCATAACTGAATGATCCAATTGGATTTCATAAATGTCATCGCTACATTTCTTAACTATCCATGCTTTTGTATCATTAAAAGCTTCTTCCAACTTTTTCTCTACAAAAATGGCAAACAATACGATTCCACTTATTCCCAACTTCTCTCCTTGAAAATTGCTCCATTAGTTTCACCCGTATAGCATCAACAAGACTAGTTGAAAACAAATGGCGTTCATCCCTAATCCATGAATTAAAAAATTCCGCAGCATTTGTGCACATTTCACTATACCTCTTGCCTTAAAAATAAGCGTTACACCAACACTCATTAGGCAAATTCTCAAGAAACCTCTCTACACTACGACCACAATGACCCTTAAATTCTTCAAATAGCTCATTCAACAACTCGATAGTAGGAGCATATGCACATCTACTAAAAAGAGTAAGCAAATACTCTTTTGATTCACTACTCTTCACTGACAAATAAATCTTCAAGTTTGTCTTCAAATGCATTAGACAAAAAGAATGAGAAGAAAACGGAAAGACCTCAGCTAAAGCTTTCAGCAAACCTCCATGTCGATCAGTAACAAACGCAATATCCCTCTCCGGAGTCAAAATACCTAATAACTTTGACAAGAACCAATGCCAACTGTCATAACTTTCACCATCAACAATCGCAAAACATAACGGATACAAACCTACAAACAAAATATATATATATACAAGTTATCAGTAACAAATAAAAAAGATTACAAAAAGAAAATCAAAACACAAAGTATATAACATATAGCACCAGCCATAGATAAATTTATCACTGTATAAATATTAAAATTTAACAAAAAGTATACAGCATAAATTTATCACTAATAGATTGACCATACTCAATTATCAGCACTCTTCAGTAACAAAAATGATAGAATTATCACTATTTCAATAATAATAACACATAAACACAAAAATATACCTTGGTTACCATCTTTCGCCGTAGCAGCCAATAAACAACCTTTGTGTCTTCCTTTCAAAAAAGTTCCATCAAGCATCAACACAGGCCTACAATACTTGAAACCATGAATACATGCCTCAAAAGCGAAAAACAAGCATTTGAAATGTCTTCCTTTACTATCAATATCAAATTCCATATCAAAAACACTCCCCGGATTGCAAGCATTATCGGCATCAACATACCAACGAAGATCATCAAATGATGATGAATAGTCACCAAAAACAAGACCCCTTGCTTTTTCAACACCCATCCAAGCTCGCCGATAAGAAACTTCTGTTCCATAATAGTCCTTGAAATCACAAACCACCTCACTAACCGATGTCAAAGCCTTGTTACGAATATCACTAGAAATTAGCCCACCAATCATACTTGAAGTCATGCAGCATGTTTAATTGTACGAAAAGAAGATCCACAAGTATGAACATCATCAAATTGTTTAATAACAAAAGCTTTACTATAATTTTCCACTCTAGCATGCACGCTCCATAAACATCCCAAATCAGCCCTTCTCTTACAATGAACAGTGACACGATCCTTATCATTCTTAACAAAATCACAATTAAAACCGGAATGAATAGAATACTTTGACAACGCATCTCGAAATTCAACAACTCCTTGAGCAAACCTTTGTCCCACTCTTTTCATACAATTAACCCACCCATCGAAGAGCAAAGGTTTCCGTTGATTTGAATAAAATGAAGGCAAAAAATCAGTTTCACAAACAACACTACTACTACTACTACTACTAGCTTCACCATCACAAATCATATAACCTTCACCCAAAGAACAACACTTTACAAAAATATCAATACGATGAATATCACAAGAAAGTGCCAGTCCAACCATAACCTCCAAATCCTCTTCACTTTCTAGACCACAAGAAGAATGTCCAGCCATTGAATACGATATATTCAAAGAACTACCAACTAACTCACTCCACTTTGCACACAATTTATATACTAAATCCTTGAAATTAAATCCATCATTATACTTGATAACCAATGTCACACCTCTAAACTTGCACATAAGAAACAAACAATTCTCCATCACTATAAATACTGCAACAAATAACAATTACATTTCAGAAAACAACTCAAACACCCTAAAACAAAATCAAATACAGTGATAAAATTATCTCCTATTCCCATACTCACTCATAAATTTATCACTGTTGAAAAAGTTAATCCAACATCACCCCCAACACAGTGATAAAATTATCACTGTATAAAATAACAAACCAACACCTGTGTTCAATCAACACAATTTCGTAACCAAAAAAAATAAAAATCTAAAATTCAATCAACAAATACATATCTCAAAACTTTCAATATCATCATCAAAACACAAATTCAATCGCAACAGAAACAACAGAGTAACAACAATATCACCACAAAATCAAAATCACCAACTCAAACTAAAAAGAACCAAAAACATTGAAATTGAAATCAAAATCAAACATACCAGTCGACCTAACTCCACAACATCGCAAATCAGAAAATGTAACTATACACCAAACGCGAAATCGCAAATAGGAAGAATCACCAAACACGCAATCGGAAATCACAAATCGCGAAGATACACCAAGCGCGAAATCAGAAATCACGAAGCTCCACAAATCGCGCAATCAGAAATCACGAAGCTCCACAAATCGCGAAATCAGAAATTACGAAGCTCCACAAATCGCGAAGATACAGCAGCAAATCGTGAATGGGGCACTTACCAATATTTTGATGGAAAATCCAAACAAAAACGCGCCAGAACAAGGGAGGGGTAAAACGGTACCAAAAAAAAAGTATCAAGACCTGTTGGTGCACAAGATCAAAAGTCAGGACTAAGAGGGGAATAAGTGAAAAACTCGGGACCGGCCAGTAAAAAACCCTAGTCGTTTTCTCTCCAAGTGTTATTGAGCTTCTATGGGTCCATCACAAAACTCACACGATGATTTGAACCATTAATGTATAAAACTCGTCGAATATTGTATTCCTGCAAAAAATTACGTTGATCGGGTATCAATAGTCACTTGATCAAATCATATTTGTATCAATAATTTATTTTTAAAATCATACTTATCATTGATACAAATATAATTTGATCAAGTGACTATGGTATCAGAGCCATGTGGTGTTGTATCCTGTTTCTAACTGCTTTGTTTCTTCCAATTAATCCCTTCTATTGTTTGTTTAGTTAATCTAGTTTTCAGTTCATCTTAATCACCCACAAGATCGGTCTAGGTCTATCCACCAGGTTTACGTCACCCACTTTCATCCCCTGTCCAGAGTAAGTCCTTAGAGTTAGGCAGTGTTGGACATTTCGAATATGGTCTGTACTCAAACCTCTTTGGTCTGTGATAACCTGACTAGAATAGGGTCTGTATTAAGATATCTGTCAAACTGATTAATTAAAAACAACAATGAATCGATTATTTAGAAGTAACTCATCAGTCAGTTCTAGGTCAACAACGTTGCCCTCAATACCTAATCAAGGCTTAGTAATAAATGAAGAAGATGTTGAAATACAAAATGATCACATTAATACAGGATGGAATATCCCAAAATTGCAAATTAAAGAAATTTATAAAATTACTTTTTTACAAAATGTTTTTAAAGTTGCCTTACATGTTAAAACCATTGAACAAGTATATGTTTTAGAAAAACCTCGAGAAACTTGCCAATTATTTGATGCTAAATTAATTAAAAGACATTTGAATAATGGTTACAATTTTATGCATATTGGTCTCATTCAAGTTGGAGTTAATCCCTTAACCATTGTAGGTAAAAATACCTCTGTTTTATTATGTTTACGCGATGCTCGTTTTCTTAATTACAATGACAGTTTAATGGGTATGATGGAAACTGGTCTTCATAAAGGTCCAGTACATTTTAATTGTTTCCCTGATTTTACACTTAGTTTACGAGATCCACATATTTTAAATGCTTTAACATTAAATATTCAAATACATGGTTCATTTACCAACATGAAAGAAAAAGTTCATAATATTGCTTTAATATATCGTGTCCACTATAAATGCATGCAAACTAATTTAAATGTTCATGCTTTACATAAAAGTCCCAAAGATAAAAATCTTTTAATTCAAAGTAGTAGTAGCAATGAATCACATATTAATATACCACAAATGATTGAATGGAAAAATGTTGATTTACCTGACCAATGGGTTACTGTCAATGAAAATTACAAACATAATCAACAACAATCTTCAGAACAAGATATCCAAGATATTCAACAATACAATGATGGTTCTGTTCGAATTAAATTTAACCGTAGTCAATCCTCTAGACATAGTACATCTAGTGTCCCTACTGAAATTGAAACTGAAGATGAAATCTTCAATACTCCATTATTTCAAAAAAACAGTCAACTTCATCTTGGTCAAACTACAACTAGTAAATTAAAAGGCATTGATAACACTACTTCCTCTTAAATTAGTAAACCTGTTTATTCTACTCACACACAATTACCTGAAGAAGAAATTGCTTCTAATAATTCTCCCACTCAAACCGATTTTGATGAATTTACACCACCCATCAATCCTCAATTAATGACAATCAAAAAAGACTTCACTCCTAATCTTGATAAATTGCTTATTGAATTTAAATCTTCTGCAAATAGAACTCAACGACATGCTTACTATGCTCAATATACTTCTGCTCAAATGTCCCAAATTTCTCGACAATGGTATGATTTTATGATTGAATACGGTTTTGAATTACCTTTATTAGAATATGCTGACAAATATTACAAACAGCTTAATACAATCACAAAATATAAATGGAAAACTTCTGAATCCACAACTGTTAGTTCTAGTCACCCTCCTCTTGAGAAAATCATTCTCAAACAACAAGGTTCTGACATTCCTGCTTCTCCTTTCAAATTACCTGGCGATGATACTGAAATCAAAAAAGTCATTGAACAAAATAATTATACTAATCAATGTTTAAATACTATTGGTAAACAATTAGATAAGATAGAAACCAATTTAGAATCTGTTCACACTACACCCACGACACAATCTCTAGAGTCCCCTTTACTTAATTTACCTAGTAATCGTTCTAAACGAACTAGTTTAATTACTAATGACCAATCCACCGTCAAAGCTATTGAAAAATTATTTACTAAATTAACTACATCTGATAATGCTTCACCCTCTAAAGATAAAGGCCTCACTGTTCTAAATCAACAATTTACTACTGAAACGGCTTCCACCCAATCTGACAGTGATAATGATATCAATCAATTAGCCCAACAATTCCAATCCTCTCATCTTAATAAAATCCATTATCCCAAAGTTAATCCTCAAACTACCAAAAATTGGTATTCTCGACCTACTCCTCCCGATCTTCAATTCGAAGAAACTAACCTTAATAATCAATTTTCTGTTTCTACTAAAAAATTATACGAATGGAATATTGATGGTCTTAGTGAAGATCAAATCCTCCAAAAATTAAACCATTTATCCATGGTTTCCAATAGTTATCTTTCTAATTATCCGCAATACTCTCAATCCGAAATTGTTACTTTAATAACTTCTGGTTTCACTGGTATGCTTAAATCTTGGTGGGAAAAATATTTAACTGAAGAACAAAGAGAATCCATAATTTATGCTAATCAAACCGATGAAAATGGTTTGCCTATTTTTGATGAAAACATAGGATGTTGTCATCCTGATGGTATTAATGCATTAATTTATACTATTGTTCGCCATTTTATTGGTACCCCTACTAATATTTATTCCCGCATACATGATCAACTTAGTAATCTTACTTGTCCAACTTTAAGTGATTTTCGATGGTATAAAGACGTCTTTACATCTCGCGTCATGCTCAGAGAAGACTGCACTAAATCATTTTGGAAAGAAAAATTTATTAATGGATTACCTAGTTTATTTGCTCACAAAATTAGAGATGTACTTAGCCAACCTACTGGTATTATTGAATATGATAATTTAACTTATGGAGATATAATTAGCACTATTCAAAAAGAAGGATTAAAAATGTGTATTGATCTTAAACTTAGCCAAAAAGCCACTAAAGATAAACAAAAAGCTAAATATGAATTAGGCAATTTTTGTGAGCAATATGGATTACCTCCTGTAGCACCCTCTCGTAGGAAATCCACTAAATATTCTAAGCATAACAATAAATCCAAATATTATAATAAATACAAAAAGCCTTATTCACCTTCCAAATCCAATGATAAATTTTATACCAAACCCAAAAAGACACATTATAAATCTAAATCACATCCGAAATCCAAATCTAATAAGGATATTACCTGTTATAATTGTGGTCAAAAAGGTCATTATGCTAATAAATGTAAAGAAAAACAAAAACTAAAAGATAGAGTTAACCAACTCCAAATTAATGAAGAATCCAAAATTCAGTTATTTGAAATCTTTCAATTAAATCAATCTGATCATGATTCCTCTTCTGTTCCTCCATCTACATCTAATTCTCCTTCGAGTAGTGATAATTCTGATTCAGATAATCAAATTACCTTAGGATGTAATGATGTTTGTTGTAAACCAATCAAACAACTTTCTGTTCTTACCAAACATACTCAAGAAGAATCTGCTTTAATTGACTTAATTAGTAAATTAGATGATCCAAATTTAAAACAACAATATATTGATAAATTAAAATCTTTACTCATCCATTCAGATAATAAACCTAAGGTTACCAAACCTATTATCAGCTTATCCAAAACTTTAGAAAAATTTAAAAATAAAACTAAAGAAATTACACTTCAAGATTTACAATCTGAAATCAACCAAATTAAACAAACTATCCGTATGACCTTCAGAATAAAGATAAAAAATTAGAAGACGAAATTATCACTTTAAAACTAAATCAAAGTTTAACTAACTTTCAACCTAATCCATATACATCACCTCATGAATCTGAACATCATTCTGACTCTAATTCTGATCATACTAATCCAGCCAAACTTATATTTGATAATCGACCTCAACCTACTAACCTTGAAAACAAACGATTAAACTTACTCAATAAAATCTATATGCAAAAATGGTATTCAAAAATTAAAATTGTTGTCGAAGATTTTGAATTAGAGTTAGTTGCTTTAATTGATACCGGTGCTGATTTGAATTGTATTCAAGAATGATTACTTCCTACTAAATATTATGAAAAATGTCAAGAGAAATTAACCTCTGCTAATGGTAGTAAAATGCATATTAAGTATAAATTACCCAAAGTCCATGTTTGCCAAAATAATGTTTGTTTTAACACCACATTTGTTTTGGTCAAAAATATGACGGATAGAATCATTTTAGGCACACCATTTATATCTTTGCTATATCCATTTACTACTTCTAGTGACGGCATAACTACCCATGTTCTAGGACAACCCGTTACATTTACATTTTTATTTCCACCTGAAATGTTAGAATTAAATAAATTAAAAGATTGTTCTATTTCTCACACAATTCATCGATTAACCAGACATTTGAATTTTCTTAAAGAAGAAATTAATTATAAACGAATTAATCAACAATTAACCGATCCAATTCTTATTTTTCAAATTAATGAATTTAAATTAAAACTTGAATCAACTGTTTGTTCATCTTTACCTACTGCATTTTGGCATAGGAAAAAGCATGTAGTTACTTTACCATACATTAAGGATTTTAATGAAAAGCAAATTCCTACTAAATCTAGACCTATTCAAATGAATCATGAATTGTTAGAAATGTGTAAAAACGAAATTAATGAATTATTAAAAAATCAGATTATTAGTCCTAGTAAATCACCCTGGTCTTGTCCTGCTTTTTATGTTAATAAAAATGCTGAATTAGAACGAGGTGTCCCTCGCCTAGTTATTAATTACAAACCATTAAATGCTGTTTTCGAATGGATTCGATATCCTATTCCTAATAAAAAGGATTTAATTAAACGACTTAGCCAAGCTATCATTTTTAGTAAATTTGATTTAAAAAGTGACTTTTGGCAAATTCAAATTCATCCCAAAGATCGATACAAAACTGCTTTTAATACCCCTTTTGGTCAATATGAATGGAATGTCATGCCATTTGGTCTAAAAAATGCCCCTAGTGAATTTCAACATATCATGAATGACATATTCAACCCCTTTAGTCATTTCTCTATTATTTATATTGATGACATATTAATCTTCTCCAAATCCGTCAGTGAACATTAGAAACATTTAACTGCATTCTTTTACACTATTAAGAGTCATGGTTTAGTTATATCCGCCCCTAAAATTAAATTGTTCCAAACTAAAATTCGGTTTTTAGACTATGATATTTATCAAAATACCATTCTCCCCATTAGTCGATCCATTGAATTTGCTTCCAAATTTCCTGATGAAATTCTTGATAAAACCCAATTACAAAGGTTCTTAGGTTCCCTTAATTACATTGCTGAGTTCTATAAAGACCTTAGGAAAATCTGTCAACCTTTGTTTGATAGATTAAAGGATAATCCTCCTCCTTGGTCTCCTACTCACACTGCCATTGTTCAACAAGTTAAACAATATGTTAAGACTCTTCATTGTCTTAGTATTCCTACTGAGAATTCATTCAAAATTATTCAAACTGACGCTTCTGATATTGGTTATGGTGGTATTCTTCTTCAAAAAATCACTCCTCAATCTTCTGAACAAATTGTTCGTTATCATTCTGGTGTCTGGAATAAAGCACAATTAAATTATAGTACTATTAAAAAAGAAATTTTGTCCACTATTTTGTGTATTCAAAAATTTCAAGATGATATTTTAAATCAAAAATTTTTACTTCGTGTTGATTGCAAATCTGCTAAATATGTTTTGGAAAAAGATGTTCAAAATCTTGCTAGTAAACAAATTTTTGCCCGTTGGCAATCTATTTTAAGTATTTTTGATTTTGATATTACTTATATACCTGGTTGTCAAAATTCCCTTCCTGATTTTCTCACCCGGGAATTTTTACAGGGGGGTAAGGGATGAGTGCAGCTCCACATATTCCATATTTAAAAACCCAAATTACCCATTACCAAACCTTGATTAAACAAGTCAACTACCGTATTAATCGCCTTAAATCCACCAAACCCACTACCAAGCGAGCCCAATACATCATTCACCAACAGATTCAAGCTCGTCGAATTTTACGACATGATTATTACAACCATTTACATTATTTCCAAAATTATCTAGATCTCCTTTCTGGTTGTTAATCTTTGCTACTAATTATTGTTTCTTATTTCAACAGATGTCTCGTCCAAGGCCTCCATCCAAGGCTTTGGTCACATCCTCTAGTAAACCTAATCAACTCATTGTCCCTCCTCATTTGGAGTCAATCACCCAATCTTATTCCCTTGACATGGTTAACCGTTATCACACTCTTGGTAATATTTATCGACCTGATTACTCATCTGCATTGGCTTCTGATCCTTTTGCCTCTAGCCAATCCGTCTCAGTTACTCCACTCCCAATTAACCAAGTCAGACCATCCCGAACCGAGTACACCAAATCACATATTACTAACCTGTTCTACAAAGAACCCAGTCACCCAAAGAATCAAACCATCAATGACATTGCTAAATTCCATTTTGGCTCTGGATGCCATTTCATTCTCTCACATCCAGAGAAAACCCTTTCCTATTACAAAGACATTTTGCTCCATCACCATTCCATTTTAATCAAACCAATCCAGGATCGAGTTTATGCTTACAAGATCTTGTATCATTCAATTTATATTCACAACATTGTGTCCTTAGCTGAATGGGGTCCTCCTAATCAGCTTCGAGATCTACCTGGTCACTCCATTCAATATAACTACCATGATTATGTTGATGCCTGGTTCAAGATTTTCTTGTACCAAAATGAAACCTTTAGTCATTCTTGGTTCATATCCTTTGATCAAAAGTTCAAATCCGAATTACCAACCTGGTTTCTGAGATGGTGGACTCACTATGGTGCTATTTCAGATATCCTTCCTAGTCCTCTCAGTGACATAATTAATTATTTTGCCTCTGTCTACCCATTCACTGCTCATCAAAGACAGTTTCCTTTATTGCTCATTTTCATATCCAAATACAAAATTCCATGGATATTTAAATGGCATTATGGGATTAATGATAATATAATCACTCGTCAACACACAGTCAAATGGTGGGCTAAGTACAATGTGCCCAGAATTCTTGAAATTGTTCAAGAAGAATTCCCTCTTGATCAATGTGCTCCAACTCCTGCTATTGCTCAAAACCAGCAGAACCCAACTGCTGCAATCAGCCAAGGAAGTCAGCCCAGCCTTCCTCCAATCAACCTTGGAAGCCCCTCATCTAGTGGTTCCAAGCCCAAGTCAAGCAAGCCCATTGATAAATCCAAGTCCAAAGTTGTTGCTGCTCAGCCGGCCCAATCAAAATCCAAATCAAAATCCAAGGTGAAGGCAAAGCCCATTTCACCTCCTACTCAGCCCAAAGTCAAATCCAGGATTAAGCCCAAGTCATCTAGAGACGAAATGCTCCAATTAGCCCGCCAACTTGTGGATCAAGCTCAGGCCCAATTAACCGATTCAGACAGTTCAGACGGAGGTTCAAAAAGTGTACACTCTTCTGAAGAATCAACTAATCAATTTTCTGGTCCAGAGTTTCAAGATGCTCAGGACCCATTTGCCTGATCAACATAGGATTCCCTATAGATATCAATTAGCTTCAATCAATACTCTTTTGAGAAAAGCTGCTAATTTGTATCTATAATGATTCTTATATTCACGTGTTCCACCGAAAGTAATGAATAGTAAAAGTTACTGTTCACTTTTACTGTTCACTTTCACTATTCATCCAGTCAACTTTTGTCTAAAGATGATCAACTGTTCACCCGTGTTTCTACTCCACCGAAAGCATCCGACAACATCTTCTTCACCCCATGCACTGCCAGCTGCTTTCATCAATAATCGAAGTCACAAGATTACTGTATCTTCTTTTAGTCACATGATTACTGTATTTTCCTTTTCTATATATTGCAAGCAATTAGAACTCAGTCGACACTCTTCAACATTTTTAGAAATTTATATTCTGAAAAACCAGAGAGCTCTGAGTGAGAATTACCCATTCCTGTTTGTAACTCAATTAAGATCCTTGCAATTGCTACAATTGTAATTGTAAGTTATTTTCTGTATTTAAATACTTATGTTCAAATAAATTATGTTTTATTTTAGTACTTTTTGATCCTGTTCGTCATGTTCTTCATTTGTATCAATACTGCTTCATTCTACTTGATACAAATATAATTTGATCAAGTGACTATCGATATTCGATCAATGTGATTATTTATAAAAATGAAATACTCGATAAACACTATATATTAAACAATTTAGATTATCGATATGTACTTCATTGTGGGCCTACAAAAATCTAACAACACCCCCGAGTCCCATTTGAGTTAAAAGATGCCTCCCTATACCAAAAAAGAGGTATGTTTTTTTATTGTCTACTTGGGCTAGGAGATATATAAAGCACTAAAGGAGACTTGTGAGTTTTGCATTATGATTCTCAAGAGACAAGAAACAAATATGCACGGAGGTCAATGCAAGAAAAGAAAAGGTAATAAAAAGTAAAGTGATAGAAAAAAAAATATAAAGAAAATGTACTTCATTAGTATGAAAATTTTGAGAGAAAAAAAAAATAGAGGAAATTTAATTTTAATTATAGTTAAACCTCTTGCATAGACAACTTTAAATTTTTTTGCATTTATTTATTTATTTGCAGAAATTAAACACTCTATTATCATTTTAATATGAGTTGAACAGAAAAAAACAACTTTCTAATAATTTTCAATTTCATGCTAAATAAATTCAGAAATTAGTTATTATTATTTTCCCCTTTCTTTTCACTTTCCACTACTTTCTTCGTAAACAAATTAGTCTTTTGCCTTCGTTGTGTTATTTGAAGATGTGAGACCATTCACAATATGATCATTCAAGTTTTAAGAAGCATAGATATTTTGAAGATGTGAGACCATTCACAATATGATCATTCAAGTTTTAAGAAGCATAGATATTTTTAAAAAAGAGACGTATCGTATCACACACTAACACAACATGACACTTCTCAATGCCAGTGTATTGCTTAGATACACATTACACATATTAAAATTTTACATAAAATAATTTGATTCAATTATAAAAGAAAAAATAATATAAATTTATACATATTATCCTTTTTTGGATTTTAAAAATTATTATTATATTTGAATTAAATATTTATATGTATAACATAAAATAATTACTTATCCGTTATATTACATATAATAAATACAAAAAAAATTATATATTTTCAATGTATGTCTCACATGTCATGTGGTATATTTTTTTAAATTAACAAATCAATGTATTAATGTCGTGTCGTTGTCTATATTCCCGTTCCTCAATTCAAGTTTCTTTCATATTTGGTGATACATTCAAAGTGGCTTCCATCCAATTGATTTGTTTATGGTTTGGTAGGTCACTAGGGAGTACTACTTAAAGGGTTGATGTGATAAGGACCTCATTCCATGCTAGTGTCAACCTTTAGTTTAAGAGTGATTTACTTTGGGAAAAGCATATATCTAAATATCGGTTGGTACATTCTGTATCAGTCGATTCGTACCAAAAAATCAAAGCACCGATTCGGATATGGACCAGTATAGTAGTGAGAATGAAATTCGCAGTTGTAGCGTCCGAATCTTGGTACGTAGCGACTTGAATCCGATACATAGGGCAATACAATCCAATATAATTTCATAGTCGCCGGTACGAATGAATTAGCGCAAAGAACCTGCAAAAGCAAAATTAATTGCAAAAAAGAAAAGAATAGCCCATCACATACATCATTAAGACCTTTCACTTCAAGTGCTCTGTCTTCTTCAAGCAATTTCACACTTTCGCGGATCATAAATTTGCTTTTATTTACAGATTTGCAGTTCACAATCAAACTTCTTTATGGCTTGGCTCCATAGATCTAAGCTTCTTTGGGCTGTGGAGTTTACTTCGACCTTCAAGCTTCTTCAAAGAAGGCTTGTCCATGAGTTGCAAGTTGTAATTTGTGGTGTTTTGTTGTGCTCTGTTTTTGGTGAGTTGTGAGTCTTGCTATGCTCTGTTTTCTGTTTCGTATTTCATCACTTTTTTTTTTTTTGGGGGGGGGGGGGGGGGAGGGGGGTCTTGTTTTAGTGTAAATGTTTAGGATTTTTTTTCTATTATTTGAAAATGAGTTAAAAGTACTCTTACATATCAAAATTTTGATTAAAATGTGACAAATTAAGGCTAAAAGAGTAAAAAAAAAATGCATAAAATTAAATTTTAGAGGGATTGCTAATAATTTTTGAAATTTTACGGCCGCGACACCTGATTCTTGATACGTACTGGCCAATACTACCGATACCGATACTCTGAAATTGATACCGTTACGTTGCCTGATACCACGATTTAAAACTATGGCCCAACGTGTCCACCTCTCACAAGGAGGGACACATACCTCAATTGGTTGCCCCTCACATGCATACGGCTTCTACATGTGATCATGTCTATACACCCTCATCTCTTGCCCACCACTCAATCCACCAAGAGAGATATGCCCTACCATTTTCTTTCCTCTGCCAACTTTCTTTTCCCTCTTTACAGATTCTCTATCTTATCATTTTTCTAAATTTGCTCCTCTCTAATAGCTAGGAGAGAGACTATTCTTATCTACTTCTCTTGCCACTTGATTTCATGGAGAGAATTAAATAGAAGCCCATGAAACATCGCCGGTGGAGCTCCGTGGAGGTTGTACTTTGATAGGTTACGAGGGAGTGCTAGTTAAAGGTTTGATGTAAGAGGGTCGTTGTCCCATACACATTGACATCAACCTTCTGCTATGAGTGATTTATTCTAAAGAGAGAATTAGAAAGACGCTTATGGCACGTGTTCCCCTCTCATAGCAACACATGCCATTTTTATTGGTTCATCCTTACATGTGTATAGGTCCTACATGTGACCAAATCTTGATACCCTAATTTTTGCTCAACACTCAATCCACCAAAAAGAGAGATTCTAAACCATTTTCTTTTTGTGCCACTTTTCTCTCTCTATCTTGTCATTCTTCTACATTTGCTAGTCTATCCTCTCTAATTGCTAGGAGAGGCTATTCTTACCACTTGATTTCATGGACATATGAGGGCTCCTCTCTCTCTCTCTCTCTCTCTCTCTCTCCTCAGTTCTAATATTAATAAAGAAAAGCATTAAATCCCACATATATGGTCAATGGGGCATGCTTGACTTCACGCAACGGCCCAGTAAGAAAAGCAAACAAAAAACCAAGATATAATAGAGAACGAAATTTTACAATCATAAGCTCTCTAGAAGAAGCAAAAACTGTCTGATGATCTAGCATTAATGTCTGACTCTAATATTTCAATGGGAAAAAAAATGATAAAATATAAACATTTTGGCTTATCAAACCCGATCTGCAAAATTAGACAAAGCATAGCATAATACAGCAGAGATGACTGTTAGCAGCGCAAAACTATACCCAGATAACGAATTAAAATTGGAGTAAAATAGGTGAGTAATCATCAATATATTAATTATACCAAAACAAATCTTTGATATTAGAAGAAAGACAAATACCTTATGGAGGGTAATTAGTAGATCACAATAAGCAATTCATAGCTTCCCCAATAAACTTCTAATATCTAATCTACATCTCTATCTCTTAGATAAAATAATACAGAGAACAATTCTGTAGATTGCAGAAAACATAAACGAGAACCCAAAGTTTGTGTATCAGTTGCAGCTTTTATTTCTTTCTATACACAGTTCCACAGCAACTAGACTGCCGATTCTCCATAATGGATTGGTATCTAAGAAATACTAATGTATACAGTGGGACTTCTCATCACTCTCGTTGTACTTCATTTCCTTAAAGACTAGAAACCACCAGCTCAGTTAGAAAAGCCTTGCCTTTGTTCATTTTGTTCAAGGTCAGATTTTGGTGCCTAATCATTGAAGGTGGGCCAAAAGATCCATTGTATCATGATCCTCTAAAATAAGAAAACTTTCTGTTTTTTCCTTGATTTTGCTCGTCCAATCCAATTTTGCTTCACTTGTACAAAACTCTTATCCATTCAAGTCCTGTAAGTCCTCTTTAAATTGCTCGGTTGAATTGTCAGCACAGACTTGATTCCCAACATTGCCATGTAACTTGTCAAGAATCCTCCATGTTACAGAATCTGGGGCCAGCCCATTCTTTCTCATTTCTCCCACAATCTGGTAAGCTTCCCTCTTCAAACCCAACTTGCAAGTACTGTCAATCACAATGTTATAGTTCACAATATTTGGAGCAACCCCACAATCTACCAATTCATATAGGAAATCACAAGCCTCATTCAATTTTCCCGAGCGACAAAGCCCTTTAAGAATCGCTGCATACACAAAATTATCATGAATCTTTGATGGCCAAATAACATCATCCCATAGCCTCTTTGCCTCCTCTATTTGGCCTGACTCGCATAATCCATCAATCATAATAGTGTAGGTAGTACTATCGGCAACCACACCATCACTCCCCATGATGCTGAAAATCTCCATCGCTTTACTTACGTGATGTAGTTTAAATAACCCACGAAGAACTGCATTATAAGTCACAACACCAGGTCTAAAACCCTTTTCAGGCATAACATTATGAAATAAATCGAGAGCTTCTTCAACTCTTCCAAAGTTTAACAGGCCACCGATAATGGTAGTGAAGGTGACAGCATCAGGCGCACTAAACTTTCCTGCCATCATATCATGCAGTATTTTCAAGGGCTCTTCAATTGTCCCCATTTTGCAGAACCCATTAACAATGGTGTTGAGGGTAATTACATCAGGACTGCACTGGGTCTGAAGCATGAAAACGAGCACATTCAGAAGCTCAGTTGGGTTGTTTATAAGACAAAGAGCTCTTAGATATATATTGTAGATTCTAGTACTGTCCACACCTTTCTTCTTCAACATGATTTGAAGAACTTCCCTCGCCTTGTAAAGGTCAGCTTCTCGACAAAGACCTTCGATCAAAACTTTGTATGTATACTCTGAAGGGCAATACCTAAATTCAATTCCTTCTTCTAACAACTGGTAAGCCCTCATACAACTACCTTCCTTACTAAGCCCATGAACAATAGAATTATATGATACAAAGCTTGGTGTAAAGCCTCTCTTTCTCATTATATAAACAATCCTTGAGGCCCCATCATGCCTTCCAACTTTACAAAGCGAATCTATCATCTGCCCATATGCAAATTCCTCAGGAACACTCTTCCCTTGAGGCATATCTTCTGCAATATCAAACACTTCATGAAACAACCCTTCATGGCACAAAGAGTCAATGATGTTAGCAAAAGCCGCATTGTTCACCGATAATTCCTTCTCTTCATCCACCATTGTCTCCCATAATTTCCCCATTAGCTCCTTCCCGTGTTCAATATCCCGCTTCCGTAGAATCCCACGAACCAACACGCTATACGTAAGCGAATTGGGCCGTACTCCGCACTCAAACATTTCGTCGAACACCTTCTGAGCAGAACCCACATCTCCAATTTTACAATAACCACTGATAAGCGTAGTGTAAGTAACAGCATTCGGGCAATGCCCCCTACTCTTCATATCAAAAAACAACCCGTGCCCTTCAACGGGTCGAGAAAACGAGCAAAATTGATCCATGAAACGATTATAATTCACCAAAGAAGGTACAAAATGGGGGTTTTTAGCGATCAAACAACGAACAACGACCAATGTGGCATCTGGGTTTTGCGAATCAAGCAAGCGAGCGATGATGACATTGCAAGTACGCTCGTCCGGGACAGAATTAGAAGCAATAGAGAGGGAAAAGCGGTGGTGGGCTTCGGAGAAGCGGTGGGAGTCGCAGAGAGCGTGGATGATGGTGGAGATGTTGAGAGAGTTGGGGGTGTAGCCGCGGAGGCGGAGGTGGTGGAGGAGGCGGAGGGCTTCGTCGACGCGGCGGTCCACGGAGCAGAGTTTGTGAATCTTTTGGGTCCAGTAGGTGGTGTTGGTTATGCTCACTTCTGGTTCTTGTTGTTCTGGTTTGTGGGTTGGTTGTTGTGGAGATTGTGGAAGAGAGGGGATAGTGTTGGAGAGGAAGAGTGAGAGAGATCGAGTGGTGGTTTTGTCGTTGATTAGTGGTTTTGGTGATGGGAACGATGAGATAAACATTTGTTGTTGTCTTCACATTTCTTGTTTGAGATTGCTTTGATTCAACGGTTTTGGGATGTATAGAATATGTATTTGGTACCAAATCATTTGAATTTAAATGTCAACAGGAATGGGAAAAATTGTTAATGTATATATGTATATATTCTTAGATATATTAGGTATTGTTTTCTCAGATATATTTGTATTGTCATAGTTAGGTTTTTATATAATATTTTTTTTCATAGTCATATTTATAATAAGACACTCTTTCTCAGCCTATATATACAGGCTTTCTATTGTATAGGATCAATTCATTAAATACAATATATATTATTTCCTCTTTCTCTATTATTCTAACATGGTATTAGAGCGAGGTTAAGTACGTAGTAATTTTGCGTCACTGGCGGGAGGCAACCTTGCCTTGACCGCCCGCCGGATCTCAACCTATTCTGCTGTCATATTTTCTTGTTAGTATCGCTTTGTGGTGATCCCTTCATTTGTCCACTAATTTATTCATATCTTAAATATCTCTATCATATATATATATATATATATATATTTACTCGTAATTCACTTTTTTGTGTGTTTCTACTCCACTTTGTCTTTCTCTCTGTTTCAACCTCAAATAGGTTTCTATCTTCAAATCTATTTGAGTTTGAGGAGGGTATTATACCTATATCATGGTAAGCATGGTGATATACCATGTGAACCACCTAAGCCCCAAACTGCATCCTTTGATGCACAACCTAAGCGGCTCCTTGCGCACCATCCAAGCCACCTTTGGCGCACTTAGTCTTCTGTTGCCATCATTGTTCAGCACCACGTCATAGGTTATGTATGTGCCACACTTGTTGGTTCAATATTTAGTTATCTACAACGGTCCGACATGACCCCGTAAACTGTCCCGACATTGATTCCGGTTAGCCAATCTCTACATCGGTCCAGCATAACCCCTTTAAACTGTATATTGATATACCATGTGAACCACCTAAGCCCCAAACTGCCTCCTTCGGTGCACAACCTAAGCCGTTCCTTACGTACTATCCAAGCCGCCTCTAGCACATTCAGTCTTCTGTCGTCATCATTATTTAGCACCACGTCATAAGTTATGTGTGTATCACGCTTACTGGTTCAACATTCAGTTCTCTACAACGGTCCGACATAACCCCGTAAACTGTCCCGATATTGATTCTGGTTAGCCAATCTCTATATCGATCCGGCATGACCCCTTTAAACTATCTCAACATTGATTCCGGTTAGCCAATCTCTACAACGGTCCGGCATGACCCGTTTAAATTGTCCCGACATTGATTCCGATTAGCCTCTAACATCGGTCTGGCACGACCTTAAACTATCCTGACATTGATTCCAGTCAATTCTGATAACAATCCGGCACGAACTTAAACTGTCCCAGCATTAGTTTCGGTCAATTTCTACTACGGTCCGCCATGACCTTAAACTGCCCCAGCATTAGTTTCAGCCAGCTATTTCACTGGTCTAGGATGACCATAAACTGTCTCATGTCCCAGCATTAGTTCCGGCCAATTCCTATAACTGTCCGACACGACCATAAACTGTCTCCTGGTATTAGCTCTAGTCACTGATATATCTTAAGTGCCCTTGCACTCCCGTGCAGATTTTGCATTCTATTTGCCTTTTATTTTATTTAGTTTTATTTCATGTTTTAGTTTCTCTCTCTAAACTCAAGATGTTTATCCTCTTTGAGTTTGAGGGGGATGTTAATGTATATATGGTATATATTCCTAGATATATTAGGTATTAATTTTCTAGATATATTTGTATTGTCATAATTAGGTTTCTTGTAGGATACTCTTTCTCATAGTTATGTTTCTAATAGGATACTTTTTCACAGCCTATATATACAGGTGTAGACACCCCCTTTTTTACCGTCCTCAAGACTTGGACGTCATCGTTTAAACACTCGATGATCATCCATGTTCGTGTTCGTTTTGAGTTCCCGGAGGTCTCGGTCGCGCGCCTTGACTCAGGATCTCTTAACTTGCCTGTTCTGTGCTTGGTTTTGCACCAAAGGCTTGTGTTTTGTGCTCCTGAGGGTAGGAGGTGGCTTGTCAGCCATCCCTTAAACCCACCGGCCGTGGCATGAAGTCACCGGCCTTTATTCTATCTAACCGACCATTTGTTTGGCCGCTCGGCTCAAACTTTTGGCCAGTCGGCCATTTATTTGGCCGATGGACTCCTTTTCTAGCCGATACCTCCTTTTTGCCTTTTTCAGGCATGGTGCATGCCAGCTGTGCCAGTTGGAATGCACGGACTTGTCCTCCATACAAGTGTATGGAGGAATTTGCACCCTTTGCACCCTTTTGGTCTAACTTCTTGAGGAAGCTTGGACCTTTGTCTTAGCTTCCCCAAGAAGCTTGCACCCCTATCCCAGCTTCCTCAGGAAACCTTGGCCCCTTTGCCTTAGCTTCCCTTAGAAGCCTTGACCCTTTTGTTAGCTTCTCTAAGAAGCTTAACACTTTGCCTTGTCTATATAAGGAGACCTTCCCTCTCCTTTGAGGAGGTTCAGCAAAACCAGACCTAATTACATATGTCTCTGATATATATCACCCTCTCTCTCTATATCTCCCTCTCTCTCTTCATTTGTGTGTGTTAGAGGGCCTAAAAGGGTGATTTGTTCTTAGTTTTGCACTAGAACACATAGTATTACACCATACTTCGGTTCTTGAGGTGTTGAGAGGTTGTTCTTGGAGGTTTTGGACTGGTTTTGATCAGAAAAGGGGGCTGCACTTGTTGTTCTTGAAGTGTTCTTCAAGGGTAACACTTTTGCTTTATTTTTCCCAATCTTGCACTAGTCTTTACCCTATCTTGCATACTGATTTAAGCTTTGTGTATAACTAAAAAAAGTCTTGTATTTGCATGCTTAAGATACTTCATTAAGGTCATTTTGGTTGGGGGTCGACCCCCCCTCTTAGGCCTTGTTTGGCCCTTTTTGTGCTCTCCTTGTTAAGCTTTGAATACCTTTGTGCATTGGCCTTCTCACCACTGAAATCCAAAGGATTTTCAGTGGTGAAGAAGGGGTTTTGAGGTCTTGCATAGGGGAGGGACACCCCTCTCCCTTTGTCTCTCTTTTGTTTGCATTTTTGGCTCATAAGAGTAGCATGTATGCGTAGTTGCTTTTGGCTTCATTTCAGAGGTTTTTTGGGTGTTGTTTGGTCATGTTATACCTCTGTTTTTGGTCGGATTAATGGCCCCTTGCATGCTTAATATACTTGCTTTGTATTCCCTTATTTTGCCTAGAAGTGCACCATACATATAGCCTACCATGCTCTCATGTTTTTGCCTAGCTTTGTAAAGCTTTTGGTCATGTTTCATCATGCTTGAGGTCTTTTAGGTGTTGATTTGGTCATACCTCTCATGCTTTGTATAGTCCCTTTGTATTCTAGCATGTTGGCATCGGGTGTGTGAGTCATTAGCATGCATTACCTTGGCTATTTCAGTGATTTGGAATCACTTATTATGTTATTTCAGCCCATGTTTTGTGCTTACATACTTATATTTGTTCTCCTTTCAATGCCTTGAAGAGGTGTGGTCTTATGCTCTATGTTTGGGTTTTTATGCATGCCTTTTGACTTATGTCTCTTAGCTGCCATATCAGTGGGTTTCGGGGGTCCTTTTTGCATGCTAAAACTCTGTTTTGTGTTGAAAAATTCATGCCATTTTTGCTTGGGGTAGATGTTGAACAATGCTCTCTTTTGTGGCCTTGAATGCCTTCCATTTCGCATCCATTTCCTAGCATGTTTTGGCATCATCCTCTGCATGCTTTTCAGAGTTTAGCATGAGTGTTTAATGTCCGTGCATATCATCTTTGAGTGACCTTGAAAGGTTGCCCCTTTCTTGCTTAAGTGATGGGCCTTGGTGTGTGCATGCTTGCATACATGATTTGTGCCCTCTTGCACCTCTTAGGCCACTGTTTTGGGATGGGCTGAGGCCCTCTCATTTCAGTATAAGTCCATCTTTGCATACTTTGCATGTTCGCATGTTGCATTACATTAGTTACATACTTGCATTATATCATGTTTGCATTGTGTGATAGGTTGCATCACATTGCATTTTGCATGCTTGGCACATTGCATGTTTACATGCTTAGTTTGCATTGCATTTGGCATGTTTGCATACTCGAGCCATCTTACATACTTGAGCGACATTGCACCCATGCATAGCATTTTGTTTGGTTTGGGGTGTCAAACCAAGCATGAGGGATGAGGCGTGTTCGTACTCAAAGTGACGAAATACGTCTCACTCCTCAGTCGCCAATGCCCTCGACCTCAACATGATAGGGCACGAGGCATTCATCTCTTTTATGCATCCATTTTATATTGAATGGCAAACTTGGCCTCTTAGGCCATCATACATCGAAATACGCAATTGATGGCCCGAGGGTCGAGAGCCACACTCCCTTGAGTCCATAACATGATTGGGAGAGTGGCTATGCACACATTTGCTTGAAAATTCCATGCCATACACTGCTTGCCCTCCGCTGCTGTCAACTGCAGGATTCTGCAGGAATAAATGGCCGACCGGCCATCTTTAGTGTCGACCGGCCATCAGTGTCCAGCAGATGACACAATCTTTGGCCGATAATCCCATTCCCATGGCCGGTGGCCTTTTGTTCTGGCCGGTGGAACTCCAAAACACTCAGGATGAAGTTCAAAGCAGTTCTGGAAACTTTCATAACTTTCAGAAGAGCAAGGCAGTGTAAACAGAGGCAACAGTGGCATGGTGCGGGTTTCCAAGCAAGGCGAATCAAGCATGCATCATTCACGCATTCCGAGGCGGGGCTGCGGCCACCTTCTTTCTGTAATTAATTTGTTAATTAATTAGAAGTTTTTGTAATATTTAATTAGCTAGAATAGTCAATCATTTATTTATTTTGTAATATGTATTCAGACCCTCCTAGCGAGGGTAAAATTGTAATAAGTGTGCATGTGTGTGATGTATGTCTTCCAACCCCACGTCTTTCTCCTTTTTATTTATCCGCTTATGATGGTTAGATTAGGGCATGTCTCAATTAACATACTTATGCTCGCATGTTTGCATCCATTCATCTGTCTTGCATGCACCGGGCTCGGCGCATCATACTAACTGCATTGTATTTCAATTCCAAATTGAATACGTGTTAGCTGTTGCATTCCATATGCCATGTTTAGAATAGCCAAGCCTATCTTAATTGCATTTTTGCATGTATTGCATTTAGCCATCTTAACATGAACTAGGATCATGCATTGATTACTAACTAGTTTCTATTTTGGCTTGGAGTACTCAGTAAGTGTTTATGCTTTAGCATCCTTGCATGTGTGTGAGTGACTGCCATGATAGCATGCTTATCATGAGGCTATGTGCTTATGTGATATATCTGCCTGAATGCTTGTGGGTGAAGGTTGGGTTATCTGAATTGGAATAATGCATTGACTGCGAGTTTTAAGCCCACTTGAGAATGGCAAAATCATGTTTTTCTAAGCCTACCTGAGGGTGGCAAATCCACATTTTAGCCTACTTGCAAGTAACAAACCATTTTCAAAACAAACATGAAATGTTTTGTTCCAATTCAGGCGACCCAGTCTATACTTGTATGCTGTGTGCATCACATAGTAAATCTAGGCTAATAACTGGAATAAGAACACATAATGTTTTCAAAACTCGATATCATGGTTAGTAGAGGCCGATCTTCGATCGGGCGAGCGAGGGTACTCACGAAGTGACCTTCCCCAATCGTACCCAAGTTCCCAAGCCGAGGCAACTTTGGTGATGACGGACACGTGGCCTTAGGCAACGAGTCAGGGTTTCCTAAATTTTTCAAAATAAAATATTTAGGTGGCGACTCTGTATCTGGCAAAGCAGTCCATGTTTGGCACTTCTTTCAAAAAAATCTGTTTTCAAAAACGATTTGCCAGATTTGGATTCTTTGATGATTCATCGGGCTTGCATTGCACTCTGCGAGATTAGATACAGGACCGTGACTTTGAGTCCTGAACTGTAGTGAGCCCAGATGAACAAAACGGGATTCCCTCCCAGGACGTTCAGGACGTCTACAACAGGCCTTCGATTGTATAGGATCAATTCATTAAATACAATATATATTATTTCTTCTCTCTCTCTCTCTACTATTCTAGCAAAAATAAATAATTATTCACACAAATTTGACAAATTTGAATTGATGAAGTTGGTATCAATGAACTTAGGAATAAAATATTTGATGAGCCTTACTGTGGGAGCCAAAAAAAAAATATATCAGCTTATTGGGCTAACCCAAATAAAGCCTTCCAAGGGGCCAATTATTTGGCTTATTCGGCCCACCCCCTGTCTATAAAAGGAAGGCACCTCATGGCATATAGGGATGATCTTTCTCTGCACTTCACACACAAAACTCTTTACAATTCTTGATTCTTTATTCATGGATTCTAATTTCATCATCGGAGTGTCCTCGGTTGGGTGGCATCAACAATATTTATCTCTTGCAGGTTCATGGAACTATCTTCATTGAATCTCACTGACAATCCATGTGAGAGGATAATTCTTGGTCTCACAATTGCCACCGTCTGTGGGAATCGTCTGAGAGTTCAACAAAGAAGATGATAAATACATACTATTCTACTTTTGCTCTCCTCTATTGCAAGTTTATTTATATTTTAATGTGATTTGCATCAGTAGAATCAAAGCTTTACTTTCCATGGCAGGCACTCCATGTGCTATGAATTTTATAATTCGATACAAATAAAGAAACTCAAAGGGCCATTTCGTTGTTTTATCTCTCTAACAATTAACTCTTTTTTGTAGTCTTCATTATGGCAACCTCTTTGGCAATTGTAGTGACCATTCCGACAGTTCGGCAACCCACTTCGGCAATTTGCTTGCGATTGAGCACGCAGTGGAATAAAGAAAGTTATGTTATGAAGGGTAACAAAGGCATTCTGACCATACACAACTGATTAGTTAATATCACAAAATTAATTGTTGATCACGCATTTTGGTGAGATAAAAGACCAACGCCAACGAAGTTGCCGACTTGCCAATTAGGTAGTAAATATAATATATTTCCTTATTAGCATGGATTAACATAATAGCCGAGCTGCATGCCCATTCTCAGCACCAAGCATCAATAAAATACCAGTCGGCTCTTTGTTGGCTTGCTAATATTTGCATGCATTTTTGTAATTGTCACATGATAGTCTTTATGACCTATTTGGCTTAAGAAGTAGATATTATAGTTAGACCCATGGCTGGGTCTTCATTCACTCTCTCTCTAGACAACAACCTCAGTAAGAGAAATCAGCAAAGTTAGACCGTGAATTATTATAATGATTCGTGGTAATATATATCTGCACTTAGTAACATGATCTGCGATTACTGTTTTTGGCTTTAAGCTCTATATCTCTGCTACTAAATTCATGAACTTATACTTCACATATGTCTTGGTATATCTTGGAGTGGACTAAACTTTCTTATTCGGCACCACAACAATGGCCAATAATACTTTTGCTCATTTCAACTTGCTATTTATCACAATTATTAATTTAATATGTTTTCCCAAATACTTACAGCCAGTAGTCTTGGAACTTGGGTAATTATTAATTTAGTATACAATAATTCCCAGCAAAAGCCAGAAGGTTACCAACCACTTTCGGCAAAGACAAAACTAAACAGACGAACCGACCAAGTGTTCCATCATCCAATTTGTTTCGGTAAGCCGAAGAATTGTCGACCCGCCTATCTCAGCAGAGCAACATTGTCTATACCCGCTAGCTCATTACTTTGAGTACAACATTGCTAGACAACAGAATAATTTCTTCACTGTGAAGAAGTATTCGGCGCTCAACCCCATGCATGTGCAATTCAGCAGTACCATAACTAATAAAAGATTGCTCAGCAATGCTCGGCAGTGCCATAGCTCATACAAGGATACTCGACATTCCTTCAATCCTTGGCGTTATTACAGCACACCTAAGTTGCCCACCATCATTATAACACAACTTGGCGCTAAAAAATCAAATTAGATTCACCAAGTGCACAACCAAAGCTGGGGTAACAAAGTGTGACTAATTTGGCAACAAAGAGCAACCAATGTGGCAACAAAGTGCGTTCACCGACATACTAAGTAGCTCGTTCACTATTTCAAATCGACGCCAATTTTCCAAACTCACCAAGCGGACATGTGAAAGGCCGAGAATAAGTTTCACCGAGAATGCTTTATATCGAAGCTCATTCCGACCACACCAAGGTTCCTCGGTGAGATCACCCATGTCACTCGGCCATGTCATCATCCCGCAAGAAAATCCGTTTTCTAGCAATGGCTTTGGCCACCTTGGTCAAGCTCGGCAACAGACAATTGGACCGCAACACTTCCGTTCTCGGCAATCACAACCCGTTTACAAAATCTTTAGCCGCAGCAAGTTTACCAGGTTACTTACATTACGCAACCTTACGATTAATTACTCCGCAATATTGACGATCTGAACACACACGGACACACAAAAAAAAAAAAAAAAAGAGAAGGAATCAACCACTCTTATTTTTGGTCAACTTTCGGAGGTCCAACAACATCCAATCCGAGACAGAACGACGCGTCTGAATAATGGAATGCACACTAGGCCAAGTGATGAATCCAACGTCGCAAAAATGAGGCCAATCGGACTTAAAACGAGGGAGATACAGGGGTTCAAAGTCGGGAGTTTGAATTTAAAAATTCTGCATTTCACGAGGAGATGACATTATGATTTATTGTGTGTTTCTCGGCACAAGGTGCTCCATTGCATCTTAGTGCGTTCGGATTAATCGGGTGGTCTGATAACTTTGAGAATGACTACCCTCAAGGTTTTCGCCGTGTAAAATCTGTTTTTGGAGTCCAATTTTGTGAATTTCGAGTATCAGATTGGGATCAATACACTAGCAAATCGGGAACGTTAAATGATAAATCAACGGTCAAATCATGTCCGATTAGCATGCAATTTTGACAACAGGCTCCAGAAGCTAAGCCACAATTATCCATCTTCACCAATCATTCATGCCATCTACTATTACTTGGGGCAGGACCCACAACTTGAATTTATTTTATTCAGTCACAATATAAACATCAAAATTTCTTTTAAAGGTGTCGACTTTCAGAGTATATTTTTCCTTAAAGAATATATGAACATTAAAAGTTTATTCGGCACAATATAAACATCAAAAGTTTATTCGGCACCAGGCTTCACTCGACACCAAGCTCCACATCCCAATCAACAGCTGGAGAAATGCTGATTTCTTAGGCCAAGTAGTTTTCAGTAGTAGAGTAACATTATTCGGCAGTGCATACCTTTATTCGGCAACATTATTCTATACCATTATTAATTCAACATTATTCGGCAAAAACAAATCCGCAACATTGATTATTCAGCTTATTCGACAACTTACTCGGCATATTAGCAACTACATCCGCATATTCTCAATTCACAACTTATTCGGTATATTACCGTTGCAATTCACAAATCATTCGGCATATTATCAAGAGCAAATTAATATCAACTTTGCATTTTATCTAGCATGGACAACTTGTTTGGCACTACGATTTCAGCATAAAACTAGCACTTTGGCTTACCGAAATCCATGTCTAACAATACCAAAGGATTCGCGTCGACTCAAGGAGTCCAAAGCCACTAACTAGAGGAGCAAAAAAGTAACCGATGCTTACCAATAGTTGCACAACAGCCCATATTTTCAAAAAAAAATGCAATTTTCAACATTATCGAAATCAAGTTTTGATTATACCAATGTGAAGTACTTATTGAGATGAGTCCAACACAATAAACAGCGTCGAAATCGGAGCTAAAACGAAGCCATACGGGCCGATCAAAGTTTGCCCAGATAGTGAATTGTTTCGCCGGAGAAGACGACCCAGCAAGCTATGCAGAAATTATCCTGTGCTTCGCGGTTGCATTATACCCTGTTGATTTGAGCCCCCAAATCCATTTTGGGTAAAACTACACCATTAGGAGTCCGATTCAACGATCCAATAGTTGTTTCCAACTATTTTGAACTTTTTGAACACATCCGTACAGTCCACTTCTACAATTTTGAGTCCCATATTGAGATCCAAACATTAGCCAATCGGGAACATTAAATGCAAAATCAACTGTCAAAGCATATCCGATCGACGTGCACTTTCAGCAACAAGATCTTGGGGCTAGGAAATAATCCTTCATCTTCCCCGATCGTTCATTTCGTGACCATGGCCGATCATCATTTCGACAACTCTGATATGCCTGCATACTCGACCAACTCAATACAAACATTACAAGGAAATTTACTTGAGTTACAAACTCCCGCTCCTTTTCACATTACTCCAAGCAAGCGCTAGTTTTGGGGCCATACATTACACAGTTGGCAGTCGGCATTTCTTCGCATATTTTTGTGCGCCGTCTTTTTACCAAAGCCGAAGTCGCCCTGCAACATAGGGCATTGGAGCAAGTCCAATTTGCAACTATCATCCAAAAGCAATAAAGCAAGTCTACATTGAACTAAACGCAAACTGAGCAATGCTAATTGGCCCAAAATTTACTCAGCAATTAAATAGTTGGCCCAATATCTATTTGGCAATGCCTTACAAGCAGAGCAATGCTACTTTTTAATGCTCTTCCATCCTATCGCCTTTCTTCAATTTCCACTTATTTGTGATTAACAAGTCTACCTCATTCGGTACAAGACATCACTGACAGGATGCATTATTCAAAATCTTTGCAATATTGGCACTTGATCGCCACTTAAAATCAGTCCGAGTACAGCGTAATCTTCGTACTCGGCATGGAGCGCCATCAACAAAGGCCCATACCCTCGCTTGGGGATAATAATACCGTGGTCCACTTTTTTGGCTGATATATCTACATTATTTAATCTGTCTTATTTGGTTCAGGCAATCATTTTCGTGCTTGGCATATAGAAATATCTCTAGCTCGGCATGAATGTCCATATTTGGAAACAATCTTTACACTCGACAATATACTACACCCTTGCCCGGGGTTATAATACTGTGGTCTAATCCCTTGCTTGGGGGTTATAATACCGCGGCTTAAACCCTTACCCGGGGCTTATAATACCGCGGCCTACACCGTCGCCCGGGGGTTATAATACCGCGGCCTATACCCTTGCTTGGGGGTTATAATACCGTGGCCCACCGTTATAGAGATAGTATTACTCATTGGGCTTTAGCTCACCCCTCTCCCTTATATACATATATTTGTACATACATTCATCCAGTCATCCATTCATTTATGTTATTCATTTATCAAATGTATTCTTTGTCAAGGGACCTAACATCTATTTGAACAGCATAACTCGGTAATAAAAACTCTCATTCCTTCTACCGAAAACAATGAAAGTTTTGGGGCAATTGTGAGAGCCAAAAAAAAAATATATTAGCTTATTGGACTAACCCAAATAAGGCCTGCCAAGGGGCCAACTATTTGGCTTATTCGACCCACCCCCCGCCTATAAAAGAAAGACACCTCATGGCATATAAAGATGATCTTTCTCTGCACTTTACACACAAAACTCTTTACAATTCTTGATTCTTTATTCATGGATTCTAACTTCATCATCGGAGTGTCCCCGGCCGGTAACCCCGGTTGGATGGCATCAACAATATTTTTCTCTTGCAGGTTCATGAAACTATCTTCATTGAATCTCACTGACAATTCATGTGAGAGGATAATTCTTGGTCTCACACTTACATATTAAACAGTTTAAATTATGAAAACGGATCTAAAATAAGTTCAAAATGGATTAGACTAGACTATCCCGTTGCAATACCGAACTAAAGGGGTCCTATCCCTTACATTTTTTGAGAAATAACAAAAAAAATAAGGGTTTCACTTTTATAACAAAATAATTTTTTAATTTTTAATTTTATAAATTTAAATTATGAACTTTTGATTTGTTTTTAATTTGAATCATTTGTCTATTTTTGTTAAATAAAATCGATTAAAAAAATAGATATTTTAGTCATTAAACTTAATAAAAATAGATTTTTTAGACATTTTATATATCCTACATCAAGTTTAATAGCGAAAATACTTTTTTTTTTTTTTTTGGTCAGTTTTTGTTCATGAATAGGCAAATGATTTAGATTTAAAATAAATCAAAATTCTAAGATTTAAATTAATAAAATTCAAAATTCATATTGTTACAAGGGTTAAATTCTGATTTTTTTTTTTTTTTTGTGTGTGATAATTATCCCTACATTTTTACTATGGTGCAAATTTTGTGTGTACATGGTGCAAATTTTGTGTGTACATGGTGCAATTCATTAATCTATTGCGTGTAGTTAAGGCATTCTCTCTCTAAGATGACCGTTGGTAGTGATATTGGCACCGATGAAACATCAACAGAGGAGCAAGATCACCTTGATCGGAGCAAGAAAAAAGTGAAAGCTTCAGAAACATCTGATGAAGAACTCCTGGAAAAAAACGATGAGCAAATGGTGGAGGAAGAGGGGGTTCGAAACAGTACCAAGGTTAGGGAATCAGAAAAGGACATGGGCATCCATAAGTCCTTCAAACAAGCCCTTCTGCGATCCAGATTCAATGAAACTGAGAGAGAACGTAGTTTTGATTGTGAAGCGGCCTATCCCTCTTCTGATGAAGAAATAAAAAATGAGAAGGAAACAGAGGATATTTTGGAGGAGAAAGGGACACCATCGAACCCGATGGTTAAACTACCTACTGGCCTCCTTAAAAAAGTGAGAGAACCATAGAAGAAATGTCTCATTGTAAGACTGTTGGGAAGGAATATTGGCTATAATTTGTTTGTAAACAGAATAAGGAAGGTGTGGAATCTACAAGCCGGTTTTGAAACTTTGGATATTGGAAATGGTTTCTTTATAGTGAAATTTAAAATGATGGAGGATTTCACAAAGGTTTTCACCGGAAGACCTTGGGTAGTGATGGATAAATACTTGACAGTTCGTAAATGGCAACCTGATTTTAAATCTGATGAGGCAGAGGAGGATACAACGGCAATCTGGGTCTGATTTACTAATCTCCCCTTTGAGTATTATGATGATAAGGTTCTATACCACATCTCAAAGGTGCTCGATACTCCATTGAAGGTTGATATTAACACTGCCATGGCAGCACGAGGGAAATATGCAAGGGTCTGTGTTGAAATGGACTTACGTAAGCCACTTATTTTGCATATCACTATTGGACGATACCACTACGTGGTGGAATATGAACACTTACACACGTTGTGTTTTTCTTGGGGTCGTGTTGGCCACCAGAAAGAAAAGTGCACTGAATTTCCGGTGATACAGCCGAAAAAGATGATACAAAATGTGACTATTATCCAACCAGAATCTGATAATGGACCAGGAACATCACAACCCACTGGGCAAAAGAAGGAGGAAGGATATAATTTGGAAGAGAAACAAGGATATGGGCCGTGGACTATAGTACCCAATAGAAGGAAATTTCAACAAGGGAAGCAGAAACATAAGGCCCACTACCAAAAGAGCAACAAATTTGAAGTTTTACAACTGGATAAAGATCATGGTGAAAATAGTGATGGCCAGAAGAGTAGTAAAGCCCAGGGAAATTATGTGGATCTAGACATGGATACTAATACGACTACAGGAGCTACATCTAGTTCCCAAAATAGGGGACCTCTGGATACACTATTGCAGACCTCACCAGTAATGGATGTGGACTCAGTACATGCTGTGGAGGATAGGAGGCATGATACAGAGATGGGTATTGCACATGGGCTAAGTGGAAATAAGGAGTTCCAGCAGGCCAATCAGCCCAGTATTCTCAATCTAGGCCCACAAGCTAGAGTGGGTGATAACAAAAGTCAAGGGAACCCTAATTCTAAATCTGGTTCCAAGCCACTCACTAGCCCCCATAGCTCACCTGGTTTGCCAGTTGATAAACTCTCAGCAAATCGATTGAGAGCAAGAGGAGGGAAGTCACTGGATCCAAGCAAGTCTCTGGAGGCTAGGACCGATAGAAGAAGTTACCGAGATCACTCAGATGACAGAGCACCATGTGGACCAGTGCAGAACTCTGCTATTTTTATAACTCGGGAAAGAAATATATCACCACGTCGGAATAGATTGGTGGCTAGACGAAGTGAAGCTTCTGATCCAACCATGGTGGGAGATAAACTCGCACAATGTGAGACACATGGTGCTTGTGAAACCAGCGAAAGCAATGGAGGAAGACTAGAAAAATGTGAAAAGCATTTTAGGTCTATCTGAGGTAGAGAACTGGCCCACCATTCCAATGTCGTCAATGGACTGCTGATATGGAACTGTTGGGGTGTTGGTAATGACCGATTCCGGTGGAATCTACGTGAGTTGGTTCAAATGCATAAACCTGATATGCTTATACTCATGGAGACCAAAGTGGAATTAAATAAGATGGGTATGTTTTTCAATAATTTGGGGCATACTGCCTCAACACATGTAGATCCCATTGGAAAAAGTGGAGGTATATGGTTATTATGGAATCCTAACCAAATCAATGTTCGTGTAAATGAAGCTTGTTCCCAGATGATTACTGCTACAATTTCTCGCCAAGATTACCCAGACTGGGTTCTTTCCGCCATTTATGCGAGTCCAAATACCAGGATAAAAGATGAACTCTGGAATGATTTGGAAACAATGGCACAAAATATACAAGAACCATGGCTGGTAGCAGGGGATTTTAATGATTATTCAAGCTCAACAGAAAAAAAGGAGCTACTCTATTAATCAAAGCCAAAACTCAAGCCAAAGCCAAAGAGGGAGTCAAAATTCACTGATAGAGTTAACAACTGCAATCTTATGGACCTAGGATGTGTTGGTCCTAGGCTTACTTGGACTAACAACAGGAAATGGTGGGCTAATACTATGGTGAGATTGGATAGGGCCCTCTGTAACGCAGAATGGAGAACTCTATTTCCAAAGGAATATGTTCGAAACTTGCCTCACACATATTCGGATCATTCTGCCCTCATAGTACACACTCAAGGTACGCGACTTTATAACCCTCTGCGTATTTCTTTTAAATTCCCAGCTGCTTGGATCACTCATGAGGGATTCCGCCCTCTAGTTGAAAATAACTGGCCAATTCATAACCAACAGAATTTGTTGAAAAATTTAGATTGCATGACAATTGCAGTAATGGATTGGAACAAAAATGTTTTTGGTAATATCTTTAGACGAAAACGTTGGCTACTTGGTAGGATCAATGGAATCCAAATTTCTCAAGCCAAAAATTATTCTCATAATTTACATCAACTGGAAAATGAGCTCATTGAGGAGTTTAATAAAGTCCTATATTAGGAAGAGTTGTTTTGGTTTCAAAAATCTCGCACAAATTAGGTAACTCAGGGTGAGCGCAATACCAAGTTTTTCCATCTGTCTACCATTATGAAAAGAAGGAAGACAAAAATTTTAGTTTTGAAAAATGATGAGGGAGTTTGGATGGATGATCCTAATGAATTAAAAAACCTTGTGTCTGCTCATTTTCACAAGCTTTTTACTTATAGTCACACTATTTGCCTTGATCATTGGAATAATTTGACTAAACATATAAGCCCTGATGATCAAATTGAGATGAATAGGGAAGTTTCTGATGTTGAGATTTGGAGGGCAGTTAAAAACATCAAAGCCCTCAAGGCCCCAGGTCCCGATGGGTACCAAGCCATTTTCTATCACACCTTTTGGGATATTGTGGGCAAGAGTGTGATTGATTTTATTCAAAATTGTTTCTCTTCTTGTTACATTCCCTCGGAGATAAATAGAACCTTTACAGCTCTCATTCCTAAAGTTTCTAACCCTGAGATTGTGAAACAGTTCCGGCCAATCAGTTTGTACAATGTAATCTATAAAATTATTTCCAAAATCCTTGTCAACCGTATCAGGCCTCTCCTTGAGAATATCATTAGCCCAAATCAAAGTAGTTTCATTTCGGGTAGATCCACTCATGATAACATCATCATTACTCACGAAGCAATACACATTTTGAGAAAGAAAAAAGGGAAGATGGGTTACATGATTTTTAAAGTAGATCTTGAAAAGGCTTATGATAACATATCTTGGAACTTCCTTAAACAAACTTTAAAAGAGTCCCATTTTGATGAGAAGATGGTAGATTTGATCCTTAGTTGCGTCACTAGTGTGAGTACTGCTATTTTATGGAATGATGAACCTCTTGATAAGTTCCACCCAGCTAAGGGTTTAAGACAAGGGGATCCTCTATCCCCTTACCTTTTTGTGCTATGCATGGAAAGGCTCTCTGTTATGATTAACCAGAAAGTGCATGAGAAAGAGTGGATTGGTCTGTGATTAACTAAGAATGGTCCTAATTTATTTCATTTATTTTTTGCGGATGATTTGATTTCGTTTGCTAAAGCTAATGATCAAAATTGTTCCACCATTTTGAAAATTTTGGATGAGTGTAGTGCTACCTCTAGTTTAAAGATCAATTTAAATAAATCCCACATGTTTGTATCTCCTAATATTGAAAGGAGAAGAGCTAGAAGTTTGAGTAATATGTGTGGTATCCCCTTAACTCAAAACTTAGGGAGATACCTTAGGGTTCCTCTTCTCTACACTAGAGTGAGCAAAGATAATTTTAACTATATCCTGGAAAAACTAAAGACCAAGTTAGCTAGGTGGAAATCTGGCCTTTTGTCCATGGCAGGGAGGGCCACTTTAATTTAATCTGTGACCAGTGCTATTCCAGCTTATGCCATGCAAACTATGGAATTTCCAAGGAAAGTTTGTGATAAGATTGACAAAATAAATCAGAATTTTCTTTGGGGTGACACCCTAGAGAAAAAGAAAGTTCATATTGTGAATTGGAACCAAGTTTGCAGGATGAAAAAAAATGGTGGTCTTGGGATTCGGAGGGCTAGAGATTAGAACCTAGCTCTCCTCTCCAAGCTAGGATGGAAAGTGTTAAAAAAGGACAATTGTTTATCGGTGGCTGTGCTCAAAAACAAATATCTGGGGAAGCAACCCCTCTTACACAAGAAAAAAGACAAGAATATTTCTCATATATGGAAAGGCATCCTTAACTCAAGGGAGCTTCTTGTTAAAGGGGTGAGATGGAACCGTGGAAGAGGGTCCAAAGTTAGAGTTTGGAAAGATTGGTGGTGTGGTGATGGAGTCCTTGAATAGGATTTGAGCATTCCCATTTACCCACTCCCAAATTCTAGGAATACCACTGTGGATTCCCTTCTTGATGAGAATGGTGAATGGGATTTGAATCATATGCATAACCTTTTACCAAGGAATATGGTTGTGGAAATTCTAAAAATGCAACCTCCTCGAAATAAGGATGAAGAGGATACTCCTAGATGGGTTAAATCCCCTGATGGAAAATTCTCTACATCAAGTGCATATGAATTAATTATTGATCACCAAAGTCAAGAAGGGGATTGAGGTTGGAAATGGAAGCTTAAGGTCTCCCGTAAACTTAAGAGCTTTGTGTGGCTTGTTCTCCATGAGAAAATCCTCACAAATCATATGAGACAATTGAGGGGCCTTACTAATGACCCAAAATGCCCATGTTGTGAAAACTTGGAGGACATTGATCATTTATTACGGTTTTGTCCCAATACTATGCAGGTTTGGTGTCAAATATTCAGTCCGGAATGGTACTCTAACATGCTCAATTTGTCTTGGCCCGAATGGATCATTCGGAATGTTAAAGAGAGAAACAAATCTCCTCATCTGTTCCTTATTTCCATATGGACTATTTGGAAGAATAGGAATAAAATGGTTTTTGAAAATAAACATACAAACTTGCATCAGAGTGTGAAAAGTATATTAACTTTTGCTAAGGAAATTTTTCAAGCTTTCAAGTTAGATATCACAACACCTCTGAAATATAAAAGTCTAACCGTATGGTCTTATCCAAGTATAGGAACAATCAAACTAAACACGGATGGTAGCATTCGACGCAATAGAGGAGGTGGCGATTTTGGTGGACTTTTTCGAGATGAGACTGGAGCATGGATTAATAGCTACTATGGAAGACTAGAGATATGCACTAGCCTTGAAGTGGAACTTTGGGCTGTTTATAAAGGGCTCACAATCATTCTCCAACGTGGACTGAATCAAGTGGTCATTGAAACAGATGCGGAGCAAGTGGTGCAACTGTTAAGTGAAGATCTGGAAGAGCGATGTCCCTTTCGGGGCATTGTGTAGGATGCGCGTATTATCATAAGAGGCTGCGACTGCTCAGTCCAACACATCAAAAGGGAAGTCAACATATATGCAGATGCTTTGGCAAAGCTAGGAGAAAATCAACCATCTGATTTACTAATTGTCAATGATCCACTAGCGGAAATCCGTAACATGCTAATTGCGGATATAGTTCACCTCTCTGAGGAGGTAGTTAGGACATAGCTCCTTTTGTTAGTCTTTCAATTCCGATGTACCCTGTAGACGCGCCCGCGGGGGTCCCACGCTACAGTTCAGACTCGATTTGTGTCGGTTCTTAATCTGAACCAAAAGAGTCCAAATCCGGCAAATTGTTTTGGAAAATAAATTTTTTGAAAGAAGTGCCAAACATGGACTGCTTTGCCAGATACAGAGTCGCCACCTAAATATTTTTTATAGGGGAATTTAGGAAACCTTGACTCGTTGCCTAAGGCCACGTGTCCGTCATCACCAAAGTTGCCTCGGCTCGGGAACTTGGGTACGATTGGGGAAGGTCAGCTATGAGCACCCCCTCTCGCTCAACCCGAAGATCGGCCTCTACTAACCATGATATCTTATTTTGAAAACGTTATGTGTTCTTATTCCGATTAATTAGCTAATCTTACTATGTGATGCGCACAACACAAAAATATAGACTAGATCGCCTAATTTGGAACAAAACATTGCATATCCGCTCGTTTGAAATATGGTTTGAAATTTGCTACTCGCGAGTAGGCTAAAACACGGATTTCAATGAGTCGTTCCAACTCAAACAATCCAACATTCACCCACAGGCATTCAAGCAGTTTACATCATATAAGCATATAGCCTCATGGTAAGCATGCTATCATGACAGTCACTCACACGCATGCAAGGATGCTAAAGCATAAACACTTACCGAGTACTCCAAGCCAAAACAAAAGTTATGTTAGAAATCCATGCATGATCCTAACTATACAGAAATGCCTAATGCAACACATGCAAAAATGCAACTACAATAGGCTCGGCTATTCTAAAATGGCATGTGAAATGCAACAGATAGCATGTATTCAATTTGGAATTGAAAATACAATGCAGTTAGTATGATGCGCCGAGCCCGGTGCGTGCAATACGAATGAATGTATGCAAACATGCTATCATAAGTATGCTAATAGAAACATGCCCTAAACTAACCATCGAAAGCTAGTAAATAAAAGGGAAGAAAGACGTGGGGTTGGAAGACATACGCATACTCACGCACACTTATTACACAATTGCCCTCACTCGGAGGGTCCGAATAAATATTACAAAACAAATAAATACTACTAAATTAATTATTACAGAACTTCTAATTAATTAACGAATTAAATGCAAAAGGAATGTGGCCGCAGCCCCGCCTCGGAATGCGTGGATGATGCGTGCTTGACTCGTCTTGCTCGGAAGCCCGTACCATGCCACTGTTGCCTCTGTTTTCACTGCCTTGCTCCTCTGAAAATTATGAAAGTTTCCAGAACTACTTTGAGTTTCCTTCTGAGTGCTGTGGAGTGCCACCGGCCAGAACAAAAGGCCACCGGCCAGGGGAATGGGGTTATCGGCCAAAGATCGTGTCATCGGCTGGACATTGATGGCCGATCGACACTAAAGATGGCCGGTCGGCCATTTATTCCTGCAGAATCCTGCAGTTGACAGCAACAGAGGGTAAGCAGTGTATGGCATGGAATTTTCAAGCAAATGTGTGCATGGCCACTCTCCCAATCATGTTATGGACTCAAGGGAGTGTGGCCCTCGACCCTCGGGCCATCAATTACGCATTTCGATGCATGATGGCCTAAGAAGCCAAGTTTTCCATTCAATGTAAAATGAATGCATAAAAGAGATGAATGCCTCGTGCCCTATCATGTTGAGGTCAAGGGCATTGGCGACCGAGGAGTGAGACGTATTCCGTCACTTTGAGTACGAATACGCCTCATCCCTCATGCTTGGCTTGACACCCCAAACCAAACAAAATGCTATGCATGGGTGCAATGTGGCTCAAGTATGTAAGATGGCTCGAGTATGCGAACATGCCAAATGCAATGCAAACTAAGCATGTAAACATGCAATGTGCCGGGCATGCAAAATGCAATGTGATGCAACCCACCATACAATGCAAACATGATATAATGCAAGTATGCAACTAATGTAATGCAACATGCAAACATGCAAAGTATGCAAAGATGGACTTATACTGAAATGAGAGGGCCTCAGCCCATCCCAAAATAGTGGCCCCAGGAAGTGCAAGAGGGCACAAATCATGTATGCAAGCATGCACACACCAAGGCCCATCACTTAAGCAAGAAAAGGGCAACCTGTCAAGGTCACTCAAAGATGATATGCATGGACATTAAACACTCATGCTAAACTCTAAAAAGCATGCAAAGGATGATGCCAAAACATGCTAGGAAATGGATGCGAAATGGAAGGCATTCAAGGCCACAAAAGAGAGCATTGCTCAATATCTACCCCAAGCAAAAATGGCATGAATTTTTCAACACAAAACAGAGTTTTAGCATGCAAAAAGGACCCCCAAAACCCACTGATATGGCAGCTAAGAGACATAAATCAAAAGGCATGCACAAAAACCCAAACATGGAGCATAAGACCACACCTCTTCAAGGCATTGAAAGGAGAACAAATGTAAGTATGTAAGCACAAAACATGGACTGAAATAACATAATAAGTGATTCCAAATCACTGAAATAGCCAAGGTAATGCATGCTAATGACTCATACACCCGATGCCATCATGCTAGAATGCAAAGGGACTATACAAAGCATGAGAGGTATGACCAAATCAACACCTAACAGACCTCCAACATGATGAAACATGACCAAAAGCTTCACAAAGCTAGACAAAAACATGAGAGCATGGTAGGCTATATACATGATGCACTTCTAGGCAAAATAAGGGAATACAAAGCAAGTATATTAAGCATGCAAGGGCCATTAATCTGACCAAAAACAGAGGTATAACATGACCAAATAACACCCAAAAACCTCTGAAATGAAGCCAAAAGCGACTACGCATACATGCTACCCTTATGAGCCAAAAATGCAAACAAAAGAGAGACAAAGGGAGAGGGGTGTCCCTCCCCTATGCAAGACCTCAAAACTCCTTCTTCACCACTGAAAATCCTCTGGATTTCAGTGGTGAGAAGGCCAATGCACAAAGGTATTCAAAGCTTAACAAGGAAAGCACAAAAAGGGCCAAACAAGGCCTAAGAGGGGCAGGTCGACCCCAAACACCAAAATGACCTTAATGAAGTATCTTAAGCATGCAAATACAAGACTTTTTTTAGTTATACACAAAGCTTAAATCAGTATGCAAGATAGGTTAAAGACTAGTGCAAGATTATGGAAAATAAAGCAAAAGTGTTACCCTTGAAGAACACTTCAAGAACAGCAAGTGCAACCCCCTTTTCTGATCAAAACCAGTCCAAAACCTCCAAGAACAACCTCTCAACGCCTCAAGAACCGAAGTATGGTGTAATACTATGTGTTCTAGTGCAAAACTAAGAACAAATCACCCTTTTAGGTCCTCTAACACACACAAATAAAGAGAGAGAGGGAGATATAGAGAGAGAGGGTGATATATATCAGAGATATATTTAATTAGGTCTGGTTTTGCTGAACCCCTTCAAAGAAAAGGGAGGGCCCTCTTATATAGACAAACAAAGGTGCTAAGCTTCCAAGAGAAGCTATTCAAAAGGGATCAAGGCTTCTTAAAGAAGCTAAGGCAAAGGGGCCAAGGCTTCCTGAGGAAGCTGAGACAGGGGTGCAAGCTTCTTGGGGAAACTAAGACAAAGGTCCAAGCTTCCTCAAGAAGCTAGGCCAAAAGGGTGCAAATTCCTCCATACACGTGTATGGAGGACAAGTCCGTGCATTCCAGCTGGCACAACTGGCATGCACCATGCCTGAAAAAGGCAAAAAGGAGGTACCGGCCAGGAAAGGAGTCCGTCGGCCAAATATATGGTCGGCCGACCACACAAAGAGCCGACCGGCCATCACCAATGGCCGGTGGAAAGAAAGCAAGGCCGGTGGCCCTAAGCCACGACCGGTGGGTTTAAGGGATGGCTGACAAGCCACCTTCTACCCTCAGGTGCAAAAACAAACAAATTCTTGGTGCAAAACCAAGCATAGAACAGGTAAGTTAAGAGATCCTCAGGCAAGGCGCATAGTCGAGACCTCCAAGAACTCAAAACGAACACAAACAAATAAGATCATCGGGTGTTCAAACGATGACGTCCAAGGCTTGAGGATGGTTAAAAATGGGGTGTTTACATACCCCAAAAAAAAAAATGGTGCAACTCCTTTATGTGGTTGGTACAAGTCGTTTATATATTAGAATTGCACCAAAAAAAGATTTCATTTATAGTGTAATTATTTTTTCACTACTACACTGATTTCTAATTTTTTTTTATTGAAAAAATTACAAATTAGTGACCAAAAATAATTACAAAGAAGTGGGAGTGTAATTATCTTTTATTATTTTGACTAAATAGTAATTCTTCATTTTTTTTTAAAGAAATTATTACAACTCAATGTAAAAATAATTGTATGTGTAACTTTTTTGTTGAATAGTTCTTTAACACCCCTAACCGCACCTCTCGTTTGGTAAATATTTTGGAATTAAAAAAATACAAAAAGATAAAATAGATTAGAGAAATTAATAAAATAAAATGTCACATTTAAATTATAATCATTACACTCTTCTTTTATAAAAGTCAAAAAAGTCCAAAAATAAAAACCAAATAAGGCTAAAAAAGTCTCAACACAAAAAAGTTTGTTGCTGTAGCCGATGCTAAACAAAGCTAAAATAAAATAAATTATTAATAATAACATAATCATATAATTTTTTTCATATGTATCTTTAAAAAATAAGACCCTTATTTTTAAAATTATAGTTATTATTAATTTTTTTAAAACAAATAAAATAAAATTATCAAATCAATATAATTTTTTTTATAAATAATCAACACATTCAAAATAAATAACTCAAATCACCACAATCGAACTTATGATAAGTCCCATAAATCTAAGCAACAACTTCCAACTCAAATTAGAGACCAAAGCAAATCTTTTTCTTTTGGTAAAAGAATAGATATCAATTGGATAAATTATACTTCACACTCTATTTACACATTCTTAGGCCTGTTTTGGGAAGTTGGTAAAAAGTTGACTTTTGACTTTTTATCAAGTTTTTTGGCTTTTTTAGATGTGATTTGAGAAGTTGGTAAAAAGCTGGCTTTTTTTATTTTTGATTTAATATTTTTTAAAAATGTCACATCACTCTAAAATGACCAAAATATCTTTACTTTTTGATTTTTAAATTAATTAATTAAATTATTCCAGAGAGTAATTTGGTAAATTTGGGTGTTGCTTATTTGGTCTTCCCAAATGGGATTGAAAACGCAGTGGGCATGAGTTGGCGTTTCTGAGCTGTTGCCAAAACGTGGCGTTTTTGACTTGTTGCCAAAACGGCACTTACTTTGCACCCTCACTTTACAGTCTTGCACCAGAAATGATTCCCCCAAAAAAAAAAAAATTTAATTAATTAATTAAAATTAAAATTCTGTACACATTCCCATTATTAAAATATTTTTAGCAACTAATTTAACAATTTAAATTTTAAAATGATATAATTTTTTATCTAGATATTGATTTTTAATAAAATTAATATTTTTAGAATCCTTTCATCAAAATCTATTAAATAAGATCTAAGTTGAATATTAACTTCTTTTATACAAAATAGTAAAAATTTTACAATCAAAATTGATGTAAATCGTAAAATTTTACTTTGTTTTATCGTAAAATTTTATTCTGATTCACAGTTTACTATAGTAAAATACCATCATTATCACTAAACACAATAGTCACTACAATTATTAATAAACAATTACAAAAATGTGACTTTAACAAAGTAAATTGAAATAATAATTTTAACAAAGTAAAATTTTACTGTTAATTTAAAACAGAACATCAACAAATAAATGACAAATTACATATTATTACAGCAAATCAGGATAAAATTTTACTGTCACTTTTAAATAGAACATCAGCAAAATAAAACACTTGACATATATTATTAGAGCAAATCAAAATAAATTAATTTAATAAATGATAGTTCAACAACTATTTGATTGTTGATTACATATTCAACAATCAAACAATGATTGAGCGGAGATCCAATTCTAATATAAACATTGATCAAATGAAGTGATCAAACGAAACTCCAAATTTGGTGCTGCTCAACCTCAAGAGATCTTAGTGGTTAATGAACCACCAGCTATTATTAAGGAATTCCTAGTAGCAGACATGATTGGCATGTCTTCCGAAAGGGCCTAGGCCTGTGTTTTCTTTTTATTTCCGTTGTACCTAAAAACAAAAAAAAAACGAAACCCCAACTCTAACTCAAAATTTATCTCTCTACTTGCTACCATACATTTTTATTGCTATTATATAATTTGACTAGAACTGCAAACGAGCCGAGTCAAACCGAATTTTAGTATGTTAGAGCTTATTTATTAAAATTTTAATGAGTTCGAGCTCGAACTCAAACTCAATAAAAATTTAACGAATCGAACTTGAGTCGAGTTGGTTTAGGTTTGACTCGACCTTGAGTTTGTTCACAAGCTTAGATGAGTCAAAAAAATTATAAATTGATACTTGTGTATAAGACTAAAGTTACAATCGAAAATTTGATTATACAATTATATACAATATATATATATATATAAGCATACAAAAGGAAAAGTCAATATATCTTGTCAAAATAATAATATCTATCACCACTATTATATATATATATATATAATTTTAGTTATCATTTATATTTGTATTATTTAAATTTATAAATAACATATTCATCCTATTGTTTATACATTATTCTATTATTTAAATATATATTAAACGAGCCGAGTAATATATTTGAATTTATTTATTAAAATTTTAATGAATTCGAGCTTGAAATCGAACACAATAAAAATTTAACGAATTGAGTTCAAACGAATTTTTATCAGGCCGACTTCAAATCGGTTCACAAATGACTCTGTTTATTTACCACTCTAAATTAGACTTCATCAAAATCAATCTATGAAGCCAAGAATTCACCAGCAGATAAAGTTTTGATTTTTATTATAAAAGTCCAAAATTAATTTTATTATGACGTGTATGTATGACTAGAATACAGAATGAATATAATGTTCATGTTTATTATTTTTGGGTTAATTACACTAATAGTCTCTATAGTTTGAGACTTGTGTCACTTTAATCCCTGACTTTTCAATTGTGACACATTTGACCCTGAATTCTGAATCTTGTTCCAAATAAGGACAATTGAAAATATCATTAGATTTTTCAAGGATAAAATCGTCAATTCGATAAATATAAACTAATTTGACAAAAATAAATGTCAAAAAAATATTTTAAATTTTTTTAAAATTATTTTATCCACCAATGATAAAATTATATAAAATTAATAAAAATTACATGATTAATTTTTTAAAATTAATTTTACATGATCATCATCCAGACACATAATAAAAATTAATTTGGTAAAAAAATAAATAAATGGCTAAAAGATTTATTAATTTTACATAATTTTATTTTTAGTAGGTAGAAATAATTTTTAAAAATTCAAAAATATTTGTTTGACATTTATTTTTGTCAAATTAGTTTATATTTTATCAAATTGACAATTTTACCCTTGAAAAATCTAATTATATATTCAATTGTCTTTATTTGGAACAAGAATCAAAATTCAGGGTCAAATGTGTCATCATTGAAAAATCAGGGACCAAAGTGACACAAATCCCAAACTATAGGGACTATTTGTGTAATTTGCCCATTATTTTTTGGCCTAGGGACACTAATATCAAGTTAAGAGAAGTAGACATGGACAATAATGGCCATTTTGAGAAGTTGGCTATTTAATTTTTTAATTATTTTAATCTGACTAAAATGTTTGTATTTGAAAAGTTGATTAGCATTTTTTTTAGTTAATTTGATGATTGTGAAAGAAAAATTAAAATAATTATGAATTGGATACAATATTTTATCTTATTGACTATTTTAACTTATTTTATATTTTAGTAAATCAAACTACCAATAGGTCCTACTTTGGAGACTTATTACCCATTAAGTCCTATTTGATAAATTTATTAAGTGATAAAGATAAATTTATCAGTCTTTTTTTTTTATGAATAAATTTATAGTGATAAATTTATCAGTCTCTTTGTTTTTATGAATAAATTTTTAGTGATAAATTTATCACTCTCTTATTTTTATAATGTTAAATTTATTAATTAGGACCTGTAGGTAAATAAGTCTAGTTAATATGACTAATTGGTAGATACCCCATATTTTAACCCAACTCTTCTTCCCAAACACTCCCAATATGAGAGATTTTCAGAGAGTCTAGTTAAAACGCAGGGAAAATCGTTTATAAAATTATTTTCTTGTCAAAATATGGACTTCGTGAGGTAAAAACTTAAACTTAAACTTAAACTTGTCAATTGAATTACAGATTTAAAACTTAAACTTTTCTTTAGGGGTGAGCAGCGGATATACCGATCCGCCAAAATCGACCGAACCGAACCGATCTGCCGCATTTTGGACGCATGCATGATGACGAGCGGACGGTTCCAGATTGATTTTCTCCAATCCGCCAATTTGGCGGACGAATGGCGGATTTGAGGTTTATTTGGCCGCAACCGAACCGCCAAACCGCCAATTTGTGTTTTCAATTTGTTTAAACATTTTGTTTCTGTTTTCAATTGAAAAAGAGTTCAAATATTCTGTTGAAAAAAGGTTTTCAACTTGAATATATTTTTTGAATTGAAAAAAATAAACGTATTATTTATCTATATTTTTTGGTTTTTAAATCTAACTCTAAAAGTAATAAATATAAAATATGATATATGCTGATTGGTTTTTATTTTCAAAAATATATATAAATGTAACAATACAAAGACATACAATCTCTACTATTGCTCTGTTCATGGTTTTGGTGGTTTGAATTATTTTTATATTTTAAGAATCACAAATTGTAATACTTTATGTGGATGAGGCATGCTGTGATTGTAATATGTGGATGAGGTATGCAATGATTATGATATTCTAAAGTTTCAAACTTTCTTTTTTTGGATGAGACATACAGTAATTATAATACTTTTTTAAGTCATTGACTGTAATACTTTCTTTTTTTTCTTTTTTTTTTTAAGGAAGTGCACAAATTGAACTATGTTGAAAATTTATAAAATTTCAAACCGCCAAACCGATTCGCATCCATCTGCCAAACCGCCAATCCGTTCAATCCACATCCGCCGGATTGGCAGACGGATGCGGATTGATTTTCTCCAATCCGCCAATCTAGCGGACGGATGGCGGATTGGAGGTTCCGTGGCCGCAACCGACCCGCGCCCACCCCTACTTTTCTTATCAAATTTCCCTAATTTTATCATCAACACAGATAATTTTTGTCAATTCATCTAACATATTTGGAGAGTAGGAGACACTGAAAATTGATTAAAAGTATTTGACCGCAATTAAAAAAAGAAAAATTGACCCCAAAAAAAAAAAAAAGAACCATCCCTCCGAATTTACTTTTCGTTTTGAATTAAAAAAAAAAAAAGACAAAGAAAAAGGGGAAGTACTTTTTTTTGAAAAAAAAATTACAAACTCAAACTGCGCAATCACATGATCAGGGGTAGGGCTGAGTAAGGAATCCGTGAAATCCGTAATCTGATCCAGTCCAGTCCAATTCACTAGGTTTGGATTGGTTTTTTGAATCCATGGTTCGGTTCTGGATTGAAGAATTAAAAATCCGTAGTCCACAGACTGGTTCCGGATTGAACCCCACGATTCCGGATTGGAACCGATCCGGACCGTATACAAATAGTCTATATTTTTATTATACATCCTCCCCCATAATATCTTCGCTTATTCCATATAAAACCTAAACTCAAACCTAAACCCGCATAATATCTTCTTTTATTTTTGTTTGATAGTTTTTAATTTTAATTTGTAATGGTCTAAATATTTATAGTGAAACTAATTTTCTTATGCTTGTTTAAATTCTAGAACAGTATGTCGCTATTATAGAAAGACATGTTACTATTATGGAACTAATATAGCGCTATGTTTATGTTTTTATGAAATTAAAGTGTTATATATATATTTTTTTTTTGTTATTTAATTATATGAATCCGTGGTCCTAAACTGATCCAATCCGTGTTTAAATTGATTGGTTCGGATTGGTTCCATGATTTAAACGGATTCGATTGGTTCCAATTTTTCAGGAACCGTAAATAACGAATTGATTCTGATTTTATTTCAATTTAATCCAATCCGGACCATACTCACCCTTAATCAGGGAGGGAGGCCAGCGGGGAACATGCGCAGGAAAAAAAAAAAAAAAAAAAATGTGTCCATTGCTTTTATGTAAGGTCATGTTTGATTGAAAGTTTAAACAGAAAAAATTAAATTAGGAACATGTGAATCCTGAATTAAAACCATATTTATTTGTAGAGAAACAGTATAAAATTGTTAATTTCCTGAGACTATTAACCTTTTTTCATGGTGTATTCCGATGGGTGAGTTGAAATTACTAGTCTAATGCCATAGATTGGTGGCTAAAAAACCATTTTCCGTTCATTTTATAAAATCAACAAAGGCTTTTATATAATTTAAATATTTAATTCTAATTAACTAATATCTCCAATTTAATATTACAACATTAATAATCTCATTACTCAATCATTCCGTACTTATAATATCATTCAATTTAAGAGTTGTTTAAAATAATTTAAATAAATGTATTTTTTAATTTTTTATGAAAAGATATATAAAAAAAACAAAAAAAAAAATGATATGATTCAAAAAAAAAAAAATTAATAAAAAAAATACTTATATAATAACCCCAAATACACCCTTAATCTGCGAAACAAACATGATCTCAGAGATATAAACAATGAAAGCAAAATATGGTCGTCTAATCACATGACTCAGGTTGTAAAAAGTTTAACAAACGTATAATTTTTCTCATAAAGCGAGTAACACTTTTTTATAAATTCCACGTCCATGTAAAGATGTGTCGAGTCTCTTTAAGACTTTTCCTATGACAAATTTTATGAGCTGACTAATAAATTCATTTGGCAAGATGTGGGTTTGGCGGTGTTTGGTAAGACGTGGGTTTGGGTTTTTTTTTTATTTTTTTTTACTAAAAGACAAAGTTTTTGTAAAATTAAAAAAAATCAATCCAAACAAAATATCAAATTCAATTCTATAATCATTTCACTTTTTCTCTCATAAACATCACATCTAACCACAAAAAAGCCAAATTATCTTTCCAAACACCAAAAAAAATTTCTCCAATAATATCCTAAAACTAAAAAAATCTATATAAAAACCCACTTTCCAAACACCCACTTAGTTTAATGATAAAATTCAGTCCTTTTTTTTTTAATTAATAAGATTATGTTACAATTTAAAAGAGTGATCAATCCGATCAAACTCAAGACCTTCTATTTACTGCATGCCCCAGAGACACGATTACATGTCACTCAACCACAAGAGTCTTGATTGATAAAATTAAGGCTCTGTTTGTTTGTATTTTCAAATTAACTTTCAACAAATGAACTCGCGCTTCACGTTTGGATAGGACACTCAAAATACAATTCCGCGTGTGAATTCAAATTCTAGTTTGAAAACCTGTTTGACAGCTTGTATCTCTACTTTCAACGTTTCTGCATTCTTTCTCTTTTGATCTGAAAAGCTTCCATGTCCTTCCATGTCTTCTCCATCGTCTCTGAAATATTCACGTGAACCTCATTTCTGTATCAAACATCAGTATTTCAGATTCATCACTGGTAGACTTCTTTGTATCAAACATCACTACTTCAGATTCATCACGGGTGGGCTTCACAGAGAAGACTGATTTTATAAATAATAAATCCACCCAACCCGCTCTGTACTAGTATCATCTTTCACAGGTGGGTGGTGGTGGGTGGATGGTGGGTGGTGGTGACAGGTGGGTGGTGGTGGGTGGGTGGTGGGTGGTGGTGGCAGGTAGGTGGTGGTGGGTGGATGGTGGGTGGTGGTGACAGGTGGGTGGTGGTGGGTGGATGGTGGGTGGTGGTGGCAGGTGGGTGGTGGTGACAAGTGGGTGGTAGGTGGCAGGTGGGTGGTGGTGGGTCCTAGGTGGTGGGTGAAGTAATGTAATAAAGGTTTCATAATGACTGAAATTAATAAAATAATTACAATTTATTATTTTCAAGTTTGTGAAAAAACATTTTTACATGACATATTCGTGTTTTTGACTTTTTGTTAAATTGTAAACAATTTGAAAGTTTTGTTATTAATTCGGTTATCAATTTAAATTTTTTTTTTTTCTTTTTACACCTTATTTTTTAAAATTTTTGTTCATATTAACTTTTTTTTTTCCTTTTCATTAAAAAAAAAAAGAATGTTTATTATTTATTTGTAACTTGTTTTATTTCATTTTAGAACATTAATTTAATTTTTTGTACTAATTGATACAAACAAATTATTTTTTAATTGTTTAATTTTTATTCATTTCATTGAAATGAAGGATTTGTTAGACATTTATTAAGTTTTATTTATTAATTTTTGTACAAATAATTTTTCCAATGCAAAATCTTTTCGTACATATTGTCATAACATTGTAACTTGTTTTAAAATGCTTTTAAAAAAAAACACTATTTGTTATTCATGACGTGAATACAGAAGTTTAAAACAAATTAACAAAATAAAAGAAGTACAACAAAATAAGAAAACAAATAACCAAAAAAAAAATTGAAAAAAAAAAACATGTAGCCATTACATCTGTTTCACCATTTAAATTGATTTTTGAACAAGTTAAGCATCATTATCAGGTGGTGTTGGAGGTGGAGGGTAATAGTGATGGTACAGCTGAGTGACTCGATGGTCAATCTGATCAATGCGGTTCCTTGTCACTTCATCATGTCTCCCTGAGTCTATACGAAACTCACTAAATTGTTGAATTAGTGAGTTCTGAGCGGCGACAAATTCATCGAACCGAGTACCCAATGTATTGAGCTGATTAGCCATTTGTTGTTCCCATTGTAGACGCTGATTGTACCGTTCTTGTTTCACGGCTAAATAATCAGTCCAGTAATGGGGTTGTTCATTTGGTGGCATGGCATTGTCATTGAGTTCTTCCTCATCGGGTATTGGTTCATTTTCAATATTAATAGAGCCCATCAACATGTCAGCACCACCACCTCGAGTCAGTATGTACTCAGAAATTGGTGAAGTGATTCTGACATATTCTTCCCCTTCAAGGTTGACATCATGCGCTTTGAAAATTATGGTTAACAAAGCTCCAAAAGGTAGTAACCGGCTAGACAGAGTATCGAGTTTTGCAAGCATCATTTCTTTGAGTAATATGAAGCATAAATCTAATTTTTGTCTAGTTTCAAAACAATATAACAAATAAACATTAAAACATGAAACAGTATCATAATGGCCTTTTTTTGGAGTGACATTTTCAACTATCCATCAATGAAGAATACGAAGGTGGGGTTTTAAATGTCTGGCTAGTAAATTAGTGCCGCTGAATCGATTGTCACAAATTGTGGTATAAATCTGAGTGACATCACTAAATATTTGTTCTAAGGCAGACTCATTTTGAAAATAGCATTGTAAATCTCCTGTTTCAACTCCAATAATTTGTGCGAAAGCACGGAGACTGAGTGTGATTATTTTCCCTTTCACATAGGAGGTCAGACTGAACGGTTCATTTTGTTGGTCACTAGCTGTCAAGTGAGCATAAAATAATCGTACAATACGGGGATATACCTTATTTGGTAAATTAGTTAAAGGTAACCATCCCATTGTATCTAATTTACCAACTAAGAGCGGATCATATTGAGAAGGTAGTCTTACATTTCTCCCCGTAACAATTGGTCGATGAATAAAATGTGAATAAGCTTGTTCATGATGATACGTTAAAAAATAATTATTTGGATTGTCATGATGTTGTTGCTGTGGTTGATGTTGTACAGGGTTTGAGGATTCACCACGTTCGGGTCTGGTTCGTTTTGTTCTTGGTATGATAGCTGCAACAGTGAAAGAAAAATGTATAAAAAATATATATTAAAACATGAGTTAAGAAAAATGTATGGAAAATATATCGAAAATAGTATGACGTAGAAAAATGTATGGAAAATATATCAAAAATAGTATGATGTTGGTGTAAAAAAATGGAACAGATATGAAAAACAGGAACAGATCGGCAACAACTACAAAACTGATCGGCAATAGGATGGGATGACCGCCCGGTTGTCCTTGTCGGCTACAGTGTTCTTCCAGTCTTCGAAAGCTACTGCTCTTAATACTATCTGAAGCTAGTTTGAATAAAATATGAGATGCGAAGGTAATACGAAACTAACCTGTAATTGAAATCTTCCTTCACCAGGATCAAAAGAATTTAATTAATGTTCTTAATGGAGCTGAGATGGTGAAGATGGTGTGGTTAAAGGAATGAGAAATCAAATTTTATAAGAAGGCTGAGGTTCAGAAGGTTCAGCTTGTTTTTGAATTTTTTTTTATTTTTTTATTTTTTATCTATTATTTTTTTATAATATTAATAATGTTTTAATAATAGTACATCTTTTTTTTTTTTTTTTTGATAACCGAGTGTCTGGGCCAGCTTACATCTTAATAATAGTACATCTGAACACTGATATACACAGCTATGATGTACATCGTGTCCCTTTTCCTTTGGCTCAGTATATAGGTAGTAGATTGATGAAATTACTAAATTACCCTTTATATTTTGTTCACTTCCCATTTAAATAGAGAGGGACAAAATAGTAATTTTACAGGTCAATTTATCCCAATTATATGAGCGTGCTACCTATGGAAGTACAATAATGGTCCTTCAATAATGCATGGTATGGTTTTTACTCCTTTATTAGTAAATTAATAACGTGTAATAAATGAGAAAAAAAAAATTGATAATATTTTGTAAGGTTTACGGTATGATTTGTATTTTAATATATTAAACTTAGTGTATTTATGTTAATTTTTATTAATATCTATTCTCAAAAGTTGTTGACTTTAACAAAATTTTTTAAAAAAATAAAAAACTTATTGTACAAGATGTTTGTACAGGCGTAAAAAATGAATTGATTGAAAAATTAATTGACACAAAATAATTGACATAGATTTATTTTAAAATGAAAAATAATTTGAAAAAAAAATTATTCAAAAAAAATTACTGAAAAAAAATTAATTGAAAAAAAAATCAATTTTTAATTTCAGTATTTTAAAAATAGTTTGGTTATTACTGTTGATAAAAAATACGGATATCGATATATGAATTGTGTGTTTGATTATAAATTATTAATTGAATTAAGTTTTGAAAACTATTTTGAAAACACATTACCAAGCAAATTTTCTTATTTTACATGTCACATCAAACTTTCAAAACATAATTCAAAATACATCTTCAAAACACATTTCAACACTCTATTTAAAAAGTATAACCAAACAAATTTTCTACACTCAATTCATAATTTCACAACACACAAACTCAAAATATAACTCATACTCTCAAATCACATTTACAAAACTCTACCTAACGCTACCTAAGTTGTTTAGCATGTTTATTTCATGCTAAAAACAGAAGTGTAGTCACTTAGGTGTTGTTTGGTAACACTTATGTTTTCAGTTTTCTGTTTATATTTACAAAAATTTAAAAAACTCAAATAAAAACTTGTTTGGTAAAATTTTTGATTTATAAATCAGTGGTTTCAATTTATAAATTTGGCCAAAAAATGAAAATACAAAAAATGTGTTTTCATTTTGAGTTTTCAGTTTTTTTTTTTTTACCACCCAACACTAGCCACCACCCACCACCATTTTCCACCACCGTCTTTCGCCATTACCACCCACCCCCCACCACCACTCACCACCCGCCACCACCACCCGTCACCTGCCATCCACCCGCCACCACCCACTACCCGCCGCTACCATCCACCGCCCGCCACCACCACCTGCCACCTACTTGCCACTACCACTCACCAGCTACCTGCCACCACCATCCACCACCAGCCACCTGCCACCACCATCCACCACCAGCCACCTGCCACCACCATCCACCACCAGCCACCTGCCACCCACCCGCCACCACCACCCACTTGCCACCACCTACCCTCCGCCACCATCACCCACCCACCCACCCACTCACCACCACCACCACCACCACCACCACCCGTCACCCACCCGCCACCCATCTGCCACCATTACCCACCACCCGCCACCACCACCACTACCATCCACTCCCTACCATCCACCACCTGCCACCGTCACCCACCCACCCACCGTCACCATCCACCCGCCACCCACCTGCCACGACCACCCACTCGCTACCACCGACCTCCTGCCACCGTCACCCACCCACCCACCCACCACCACTACCCGCTACCTACCCACCACCATCACCCGCCGCCACCACCACCACACCACCCACTTGCTACCACTTGCCACCGTCATTCACCACCACCACCCACCCGCCACCACCCACCGTCACCACTTTTCACCACCGTTTTCCGCCGCCACTTGCCACCACTTGCCATTTCTCACTCTTTTTTATATTTTTAAACATTTTGTCAATTACCAAACGCGTTTGTAGTTTATATTTTTGTAAAAATAAACAAAAACCAGTTTATAAAATTTTTGTAAATATAAACTGAAAACGTAAACGTTACCAAACACACCCGTATAAAGCCAACAAAAAAGTTGAAAAAATACCAAACAATGGCACCATTTGGAAAGAAGGTTTGTAGGTTTTTTTGGCTATTTTAGTTACAAAAGACAAAATAGACTATTTTAATCACAACCAACAAAATATCACATCCAATCCATAATCATTATACTCTTCTCTCACAAAAAAAATAAAAAAACCCAAAAAATCTTTCCCAAACTAAACTTTTTAGCACAAGCTAAAATGGCCAAAAAAACTAAAAAACCAATTCACTTCCCAAACCAACCCTATGTAAGCAACAGCTTATTCATAGACTATTTTAGACTCCGTTTGGGAAGGGCTACATTGGGCTTTTTTGGCTATTTTAGCCACAAAAAACAAAACATCACATTTAACCCATAATCATTACACTCTTCTCTCACAAAAAAAATCAAAAAAGCCAAAAAGCCAAAAAGCTAAAAAACCTTTCCAAAACCAAGCTTTTTACCCAAACTAAAATAACTAAAAAAATTAAAAAACCAAAAACCAATACACTTCCCAAACCAACCCTTAAACTAATAATTTAGCTTTGCAGCTAAAACAAAAGGAAGCCTAACAGATTTCAAAACAAATAGAAGCGTTGCCCCTAGGCTTTTGTTGATACCAATTTATTTCAATAATTTAAACCATCATTTTATAACATATTATTCATAAAAAATATTAAGTTAATTCAATAGTCATGTCATATTTATTTTTTTTGTTTCAACTTCAAAAAGAATGAAAATTTTATTTTAAAAACATATTTATGATTCATGTTTTAAAAAAGAATAAAAATTTTATTTTAAAAACATATTTATGATACATTTTTTTTAAAATAAATAAAAATCTTATAAAATAAACAATTTAAATTATTAAAATAAAACTCAAGTGAGGTGTCCCAATGGAAGAGACCTATCAAAGCTTTTTTTAATTTCAAAAATAAAACCCAATTCAACACCCATACCAACCAAGACATGCACCCACGCATTCCCTTTTCTCAAATCAATCATATCTCAAAATACTCATTGAGCATATTACTATTTAAAATTTGAGACATAACTAAATAATTAAAAATATAAATTGCGCCGGAAGACACGGAAACAAGCATAGTCCCACAAAATTAATACTAATATGAAATACCCATACAGTAAAATTCTCATAAAATTAAAGGTTCTAAGGATATCATTATCTATCATATAAGCTTCACTAATAACAGTCCCAAATCAAGCACTAATATATTATATCATAGACAGCAAATAAATAAGAGAGAGCAAGAGAGAGAGAGAGAGACTAATGGTGAGGACAGAATGTGACCAAGTAATTGCCACCACTGCAAGTAGCAATACTAGTTGGATCATCATAAGCATAAGAATAAGCCCTAGGACAAGCCGCCTTAAAAATCTTCGAATAAGCCGTCGGCTTACACGACTGAGGACTCCCAAAGCTTCCCGTACAGCAATACCTCGGCGAGTTAAACGCTGAGCACGCGCTCTTACACGCCACCACGCGCTTCTTATCGTGCGACCTCACTTGAAGTCCCACCGGGCACATCATATTCAAGTCGCTCACGCACCCAGCCGAGCTGCATTTCCCGGAGCCTTTAAACGGCGTGATCGAGATAGCCAGATTGTAGCCGTCGACTAGGCTGACGTCATAGAAGTCTTGTTCGGCGCCGAGGGTGATTTCGGCTAGGGTGGCGGGAGGGGAGCCGCCGAGGCCGTTGCAGAAGAGGGCACCGCCGCAGTCGCCGGTGGCGCAGCGGCCGCGGAAGGTGGCGGGATCGAAGGAGCAGCCGTGGCGGCCCCAGATGCGGCCGGACCAGGCGGCCGGGAGCCGGAGGGGATAGAATTTGTTTGGGGGGAGCTTGAAGCCGCCGCGTGCGATGATGGGTTGGCCGGCGCCGGGTTGGATTCCGGGCCAGACTGGGTGGGTGCACTTGTTGTAGAGTGTTATGGTTGTTGCTGAAACATCGACTGCCAAAAAACACATTTAACAAATTAATCCCAAAAAAAAAATACTAAACAAATTTGTAAAGGACGAGCCACATTGTGGGTGTTTGGTTGGATTACACCAGCAAATTATATCTAATTTTAATTTAAGAGTTCGTATTAAACTGTTTGGTTCAGTTTTATTAGGTAAAAATTAATTTTCAAAAAATAGAAGATAAGTGGTTTTAACTTTTATTTTTTTTATTAACTTTTAACTTAAAATAACCTTTATCGTTTAGGAATTGGCTATCTTAATAATTTTTTAATTTTTTATAACAAAAAAAATATGCAAAACAAAAATAAAGAAAACTCTCCAATTATTAACCAATATGAGTTAACCTCTTGTAAACACTTCTGTTCAACGGTTATGTATACCTGATATTTTATAATATTATAATTGATAGATAAAGTGAATGGTGAAGTATTATATTAGGTGATTAGATAATATAAAAAAATCATATTAAATAATAATTGATTACAGAGTGCAGACGCAGTTTCGGAAACATTCAATAATTTGCCCACTTCAACGGTGTTTAGAACATGTATCTGGACAAAAGTTTAAAAAGTGAAACAGAAAAAAGAAAAGAAATGATACTACTTTATTCGTATTTTCCTATTTTTTTTATAAAAAATTTCTAACAAAATGCATGATCTCAACCCAAGAAGTTCAGGAGTATTGGGTAGGAATTTATAAAGAGAAAAATATATATATATATATATATAATTATATTTCACCAATTTTCTATTTTTATTTTCAAATTCATACTCACAATCTACTTTCTGTCTCTTTTTAAAAGTTTGATTGGGGGGACTATGATCAAAAGCAAAATTATCAATTTTTGTTATCATTAGCTTCCAATAGCTTTCTAGTACACTGTATAATTTGAAAGTCACACAAATAAATAAATAGACAGTTAACGGCCTATATGATAAAAATTAATAGTTTTCTAGTACACTATAATTTGAAAGTCACACAAACAAATAGACAGTTAACGGCCTATATGATAAAAATTAATTTGTGTACCATTAATGAAATGTGTACATATCTGTCTAATACCATCAGCTATACTACCATCGGCTATACTGACTAAACCGGGGTTGTTAACACTCAAAACCTTCCTTCTTTATTTTTATCAATTTTTTCAAAATTTTCTAGAATTTGTTTTAAAATGGGTGGGTGGGTGAGTGGGTGGGGAATCATCTCTTATCCTTTCCAAACTTTCATCAAATTTGAGTACAAAGCAGTTGAGAATTTAGTGAAGAATCTTTGATTTTATGAAGAATTTGTTTTACCCCCCCCCCCCCCCCCCGGGGGGGAGAGGGTGTTGGTACAGTTGAGAATTTAGTGAAGAGTCTTTGATTTTATGAAAATTTTGACTTTAGCTCGCTTTGATACAAGTTTTAAAAAAATGAATAACCACACCTTTTAGAACTTTATTTCAAATTTACAAATAACTTTAGGCTATGTTTAGGTAGGCTATGTTTAGTTAGAAGATTTAAGATGAAAAAATTATTAGAGATCTTAAAAATTTTATCTAAATGTCTCAAATATACGATCTACACCATATGGATCATATGTAAGTACCACGCTAATGTGAATCCTTTAATGGAATTTTTAGACTCTCTACCATTACATTCTAGGGATTTGAAATAAATAAATAAAATATACTCACATTTCACCTAATTTCACACATTTTTTTTCTCTTCTTTCTAAACCTCTTTCCAAATTTTCTAACCAAATACAGCGTTAGAAAAGGATATATATATATATATTTAATTGAAGGTATGAAAATGTACATGATAGAGGGATAAAATAATAATTAGCAACAATGAAAGGGATTTTGTTGTAATTAATCGTTTATTTATCTGTATATGTAACCACAAGAGAGAGAAGCTCAGTTATGGAGATCACAATTAAGAAGACAAGTAAAAAAACCCACATAAGAGTGTTATGGTTGGTTGCAGAAACATCTATTCTCACCAACACATTGAAAAACTAAACAAAACACACACATTGTTAGAAATGCTTGACATTGAACACATTTGAGCTTGAGGGTTTGTGTATGTATGTGTATTTATGTTTGTATATGCATCAGAGAGAGAAACTGGGTAGATTAGCCCAGATCAAGGAAAGAACTTGAGACTAGAAACCACCACCTTACCAAAGTGCAGAAGAGAGAGAGAGAGAGAGAGAGAGTACCTGAAATGTAGGTAACAAAGAGAGTGAAAGAGATGATGAAGATGAAGAGATGTCTCAGGAGTGATTCCATGGCTGAATATGAAAGAAGCAGAGAAGGATAGAAAGATGGTTTAAATGAGTCCAACAACTAAAGACTGTCTTCCCTCTTCTCTCTGTTTTCACTCTGCCAAACCTCTAATGATTTTATAGAAAAGAGTGCGGGTAAACTTAGGCATTGTTTGGCATAAAAAAATTTGAATTAAAATAGTCAAAAATATATATATATATATTAAAATATCAATAAAATAAAACATTATTATAATTATTTTATTTTTTATTTCACAAAAATTTAAAAAATCAAAAAATTTATTCCAAAAAAAACTTTTTAACCTCAAATTAAAATAATAAAAAAAATCAACCCACATCACTTCTTGTGATGCGTGACTTGATGAGAAAAATATATATCACCGTGTTTTGTGATGCGTGATTTGATGAGAAATTCTGAAAAAAAAATGCTTGAGACGTTCATCTTTTAAAAATTTTCATAATTCTCTTTAGTTTTGTTTGGTATAACTTATTTTAATCTTTTTTTTATTTTTTTATTTTTTTATCACATTAATCAATATTTCTTCTCTATTTTTTTACATATCTTTTTATAAAAAGTTAAAAAGTATATTTATTTAGGACATCCCAAACCAACACTAAATCTCAATTATTAATGTATGTATGGAGTCTATTCATGTATGTGTGGGGCACACACTGCAAATCCAAAGAGAATTGTGGGAGTCCTCAAAAAATGAGGGTCTCAATCATTGTTGTTCTAAAAAATATACATCATCGAATTTGATTTCAATTTTTTAAAATTGAGTTTTTTATTTTTCATATTTTTTTATTTTTAATGAATATTTTTAAAAAACATAAGTATTTTTTTTACTTTTTTAGATACTCCTTACATAAATGTATCTAAAAAATAAAATATTTATAAAAATATATTTTAAAATTTAAAAAATACGTAAAATTATAAAAAATATACTGAATTTTTATTTTTTTATATTTTTGATATTTTGTGAATTTTTTAAAGATTTTTTTCATGAAAATTATACTTTTAAGTGCATTTATGTTAGTTTTGTCTAAAAAATTAAAAAAAATATATTAAAAAAATTCAGTAAAACTAAAATTAAAAAAAATAAAAAAACAAAAAAGTATAATTTTTAAAAAAGTTTCGAAAAACTGGAAACAAACATTTTTTTTTTAGTAATGTTAGAGATTTCAAAAATTTTACTAAAATTTTTACTAAAATATCTCGCATGGGTGTGGACCCACACCACATGGGTATGGGATCCATAGTGTATATTCTTTTGAATAATGTTAGAGATTTTAAAAATTTTACTAAAATGTTTACTAAATGTCTCATATGGGTGTGAGACCCACACCACATAGGTGTAGGACCCACACCCATGTGAGACATTTAGTAAAAGTTTTAATAGAATTTTTGATATGTTTAGTATTTTTTTGGGGGGGTCAAAATTATAGAGTGTAATTAATTGTTAGTACAAAGTTATATTACAACTTAGGCTTTGTTTGGTAATAGCATATTTTAATATTTTTTGACTTTTTACGAGAAGATGTATAAAAAAATAGAGAGATTGATATGACAACTTATAATAATTTTTTTACTAAAACTGAAAGTTGCCAGATGAAACCTTAAAGGTTCGTCCTTGTTCTATCAATTTGAACTAGGGGTGAGCAAGGGATATTTCGATTCATCCAAACTGATCTAACTGAACCTATTCGTCGCATTTTGGACGGATGCATGATGTCAAGCAAACGGTTGCGAATTGATTTTTTTCAATGTGCTTAATTTTGGATGAATGGCAGATTTGAGGTCCCTTTGGTCGCAACCGAATTGCCAAACCGCGACCATCCCTAGTAATTTGTAAAATTTTATATTTTTAATTTATTTCGATATTCTGTTTGTATTTTCAATTAAAAATGAGTTTAGATATTCTGTTGTGTTTTTAATTTGTTTTCAATTTGAAAATCCTTTTATCAAATGGTAAGTGTTAATATTTTGTATTTTTTTGTAAAAAATATAAGGCCTAATTTTGTCATTTAAAAAAATTAAATTAAATAGTTTTTAAATTAAAAAAAGTAATGAAATAGTTTTGATAATGCATGATTTTCTTGTATGTATTTATTATTGATATTTGATCATTTACTTGATAATCTTTTAGTTATGTTGAGTTGAATTGTTATCCCAAAAAAATATTGACAAGTTGTTATATTATGTTCAAAATTTATAAAAGTTTAAACCGCCACACCAATTTGCATCAATCCGCAATCCGTCAATCTGCACAATCCTCATCCGTCAATCCAACGAATAGATGCGGATTATTTTTTCCAGTTCTCCAATCCGACGAACGGATGACGGATTAAAAATTCTTCGACCATAACTAATCCGCAAACACTCCTAATTTCAACCCTAAACGTTCCGGTCACCACACCCTAAGGTGTGGCTATACAACTCTCTCACTAAAATTATGTATTTGATTCATAAATTTTTTTTTTTAAAAAAAAGAGTAAAATGTAAATATAATTTATTTTATTTATATTTCACATATATTTTTTTATTTTTTAAATTTTTATCTAAATTCATGAATTAAATATAACCTAAATCTATTTCAGTTCTCACAAAAAAGTAATGAGAGTTAGTGGAAAACAAGTTACTTAATAAAGTATTTATTTATAATATTAAAATTGTGTTTAAAATATAAATGAATAAAATAAAATTTCAATAATATCTCTCTCATATGTTTTGTTTTTTACTCATTCAAATATATGATGGTGAATAAACATAATTATTATTATTTTTTCTTACCTAGATAAGAGATTATCATCATTTCTTTTCTTTTCTCACACTATTTTGTTAGGGTTACTGCTTTATTTTTTTTATTTACTTATTTATATTTTTTTGATAAATCACATTGGCATATTTTGATATTTGAAAAAAATACTATAAGTCTAACAATTATGGCATAATTACACTGATATCATTGTTAGTAAGATAAAAGAAATTATAACTAATTCAAACAGTATGAATATACAAAAATAAATAAGTAAAAAACATATTTCTATATAAAAAATATAACATTATTTTTCTATCAATATGATTAATAAATTATTGATAAAAAATAATTAAGCGTTATATAAATTATTTTTTAAAAACTAATATAATAATTTTAAAATTATAAATCTTGTTATTTTTTTCCTCAAGGGAACTTGATTGAAAATTAAAATGTAGTTTGATATTTTTTTCAAATTTTATGAAGGTTAGTATAATTTTTTACTTTTTTCTGAGTAAAGTAAGACCATATTTCCTCTAGTAATATTTGGATTTGATTGTGAGTCCATAGATTTATTTTAGTAATTTAAATTGTTGATGTTCGAGTCTTGCTGGGTAACATAATGAGAATGCATTTATTCTTAAAAATTGAACCGTAAATATAATTTAAACTGTATGATTATGGATATTCAATTAATATAATATAATTATATGATTATTTTGTTCATGTTTAAGTCTGTCAATGTGAATATTACTGACATTTCACTCTATTATTATTAGGAATATTTTGATAATTATGTCACTTATATTACTTATTGAAATATAATGGGTAAATTATAAATATATCTCTTGAGGTTTGCTTAAAATACGAATTGCCCATATAATTTAGAAAATTACAAATATCTCTCTGTTAAAATTTTTTATTTAACAAAATTAATTTAAAAAGTGAAATTTTTAACTGTTCACCTATACCATAATAACATTATCTGAATTATTAATTAAAATAAAAATTTAATATTATTAATAAAATAACCTATTTGTTATAAAATTAGAAATCTTAGGGAGCATAATGTAATTTCTAGAACTACAAAGGATAATTTGTAATTTAAATAAATATCAAAAAATGTGTTTATAATTTATCCAAATATAAAAATCTAATTTGAATTGAGAATTGTTTTGAAAAGATGAAAATAAGCACCTTTTTGGCTTATTTACAAAATCATTTAAAAAATGCTAAATAAACAGTTTTTTTTTTTTTTCCTTTTTTTAAAAATTATTAGAATATGGTGTCATATCATTTGTAAGATTATAAATTTTTCATAGGATTGTTTTGGCAACATGTCAAAAAAATCAAAAGTCAACTTTTAATTTATGTTTAGTTACATTATCTCTCACATAAAATAGTCTAAAAAAATTTTAAAAAATCAAAAAATTAACTTTTAACCATTTTTTTAAAACACCTCATATTATCTTCATGTATTTTTGTGAAATTACCATTTCCAAAAGACATACACGCGAAACTATTTTCATAATTTTACTTGTTCTAACTTCTCAAATAAATATTTTGTTCAAATAAGTTGTCTTTTGACTTTTTTGAAATAATATTTTAAAGTTTTCAAAATACAAGTTAATGAAAAAAGATTTATGAATAGATGTCTCATTTTAATTTCAAAAAAAAATTAAATCATTTACAAAATTTATTAAACTTTTATAACTACAAAAAATTTGGTTCCCTTATTTATGAAGGAATTTAAAAAAAAAAAATTGATAAAAATATAAAATAAAACAAAAAATCAACAAAAATTCATTTAAAAATAATTTATGATAATTTAAACAAAAATGGAAACAGTTTTCTCCCTAACAAGACAGCTCATTTTACCAGTTCGCACAAAGTAAACAATTACATTTGTCAATTGTAGATGTGAAAAAAAGAGTAGTGATTGGTAGCTCGAATATTTGGCTCGTAGGTTTGGCTCGACCCCAAAACGACGTCGTTTTGGGGTCGAATTTTTTTTTTTTTTTTTTTTTTCCCCTGGTTTTGTTGCAGATCGGGAGAGGGGAGAGGGAAGAAGGGAGAAGAAGAGGAGGGGGAGGGGAGGAGGAGGAGGGAGGGGGAGGAGGAGGAGGGAGGGGAGGGGGCCATAAAATCGGCTGGAGGAGGAGGGAGGGGGAGGAGGAGGAGGAGGGAGGGGGAGGAGGAAGAGGCGGGGCGACGGAGCGGCGGGGCTGGGGCGACGAGGACGACGACGGAGCGGCGGCGGGGCTGGGGCGACGATCGGCGACGATCGACGACGACGACGATGGCGACGCTCTCCCTCTTCTTCCCCTCTGCTTCCTTCTTCCTCTCCTTCTCCCTCTCCCTCTTCTTCCTCTCTTCTCTCCCTCTTCCCTCTTCAAGCAGATTCGAGCCACATTCGGGCCGAATTTTTCGAGCTACGAGGATTAACTCAAAGTGAGAGGAATCCATGGGTGGGGAAGTGGGGCAGCATTTGGGAGAAGAGTGGGGATGATGATGAAGACAAAGAAAGATAAAAATGGACAAATTGCAGCTCAGTTTACGAGGCTGTCAGAGAGCGTCAGTGAGTGGAGGATGAAGAAAGGCTGTCCGTCCAGTTCGCACCCAATGCAACGTTAAATCAATTTCACATGTTTTGGGGGATTCCCTCTGCCCTTTAGGTATGCGTTTCTACTTTTTCTTACACCCAAACAAAAAAGTCCAGTTATTGAAAATAAGGCTTCATTGGGTAATAGATTATTATTATTTATTTATTTTTAGTTAAAATATAAGATAAAAAAAATTAATATATTTAGAATGAATTTTGAATTTTTAAAAAAAAAAATTTTTAATTTTTTGATATAAGTTATAGATTTTTTAATTTTTTTAAGTAATTTTTTAACTTTTAAACTAAAAGTGTTGCATGCCAAACAAGGCCTAATAAATTATAATTTGCATTTTTTATGTTCAATGACTTCTCCACGTTGATCTTTAGAGCATCTCTAAGCGTGAATCAAATATTTCATCAAATCTGAGTAAAATTTTGAGAAATTTCTCTATTTGATATCTAGCATTCCAATGGTGCTATCAGCAAAATTCCGATCGATCGAGGGGACGACCGGCAAGGCAATCTGAAAAAAAAAAATTCCAACACAAATCTTGAACAGAGAGGAGGTGAAATGAGAGAGAGAGAGAGAGAGAGAGAGAGAAGCTGAGGTTCTGATCAAGCAAGAAGAGAACACATACCTTAGGACTTGATTGGGTTTGCTTGTGCGTCATATCGAGCTTCGATTTCTCCAAAGTCACCGCACCAAAAGCACCATACTCTCCCTTTATAATCGGACGATGACGACGGTGATTCAGACAATGGCGATGCTCTGAAACACTGTTCCAATCTAACTATAACGTCTCCGTCAACCGCCTACGCCGTCAAAGACGGGGGTGTGAACGAACAATAAGGGTTTTGGCGATAAGATTTTGGTGGTTGTGATGGTTTGGGTGTTGATTGGCATAATTTGAGCCGTTCGGAACACTGTGTGAGACATTTTTTTCTTTTTTAGGGATTTTTTTGTTTGGATAGAGAGAAAATTGGTTTCAAATTTTCATGGTGGGTTGGGAAAAAGAGGAATGGAAAGGGGAAAGAGGAATGGGAAGGGAAGAGAGAGGAGATTTGGGAACGGGGTGAGGGAGGGTTGGATGATGCAGACGGAGAGGATAATCGATTATGCGACAAACCAAAACTTGTATTAACTGAATCGAGTGTGGAATCGGACAAGTGGCTCAGCCGGCCCTGGTTCACTCGTCTACCTAAATACTAGTCTCATCTTCTTTCATCTTTTCCCATAGTCGTCTTCCTTTGTTCTTCCTCATATTCATTTCCTTCCTTCAAATTTGGTATCATTTTTGTGAAATTATTGAAGTAACCGGATGACTGGGGGGACAACCGGTGGAATGTCCGGCCGATCATTCGGTGTGTTAGCTCACCAACGATCCTGCACAGTAAATTGGTGAAAGTTACCCAGATCTTCAATTTGGTGAAAAATTTGCTATTTTCTCAATTTAATATTATTTTGGTGAAATCATTGGAACACAAAAAGTTCCTCTTTTTCACCAAATTTGAATTTGGTGATACATTTGATAAACCATTAGAGATGGTCTTAGCCTTCGTTTGTAATATGTGTTGGCTTTTTGGTTCTTGACTATTTGACTATTTTCATCCGAGCCTAAAATGCTTCTCTTTTAACTTTTGTGAAAGAAAAAATAAAATGATTATAGTTTAGATATGACATTTTTGTCTTATTAATTTTTAACTTATTTTGTTTTTTTTAAATTAAAATAGCCAAAAAAATTCATACCAAACATAGCCTTAAAATTTGTTCTCACTCAAGGCGGAACAATAATTCTATCAACAGAGAAATATGATATATAAATTAAAAAAAATTAAATATTATAAAAACAATCTTTAAAACATCTCGATCAAGTTAATTATTTTTATTTTTTAATTAAAATAGTGGGTAAATAATTAAATTTCAATTCTATCAACTGCTAACTATTAAATTAGGTATTTTAGTTTTAATGAATTTAACTCAAATAAATATAGCTAGTGGCTTAGAGCTCGTTTGGAAACAAGTTATTTTAGTAATTTATTTTTATTTTTTGACTGAAATATGAGGTAAAAATTTTATGTTTAGAATGATTTTTTAATTTTTTTATGAAAAAATGTGCAAAAAGTAGAGATAAAATGAAATTTTTTACTTTTTGTTATAAGTTTTTGACTTTTTAATTTTTTTAATGACTTTTTGACTTTTAGACTAAAATATTGAGTTGCCAAATGAGATCTAGACTAGTTAAACATTAAAAAATATTACTTTTAATATTTTTGAAATTTGTTATGTAGACTTTATAAAAAAAAATTATATGCAAATTAATAAAAATAACGTTTATATAGCAGGACAAAAGGATTGAGAGTTTAACACATAGGGTGCATTTGTTTGGACGGATTAGATAAGGGGGGATTGTAATCTATCGGACTATTAGCCCTGGGATACATTGTCCTAGGACTATTTGGTTGGACTAAATTTATATCCTATGTTTGTTTAGTTATGGGATTAGATGTCTGGATTGAACTATTTTTAGTTATCCAATGTTTATTTGGGATATTATGGAGAATGATAAATGCTCAAATGACTATTTTATCATTTTCAATTATTTACTAGTAATAGCAATATTAAACATAGCTTTAATATTTTAATTATTTTTAACTAGATTAAATCAAAATTTGTTTTATTTTATTTTTTGCACAATATTTTAATTATTTTAATTTATTATTTTCAATTAAATTAAATTTATAATTTATAATTTATATATTTTTATTTAATATATAATTTTAAATTAACGACAATAAAAAATAATTTTATTTAATATATAAATTAAATTTTCAACAACACTAAAAAATTTAATTTATAAGGCCATAATTTATAAATTATTATTTTTAAATAAATTTAATTTATAATTTATATTTTTTATTTAATATATAATTTTAAATTAACAATACTAAAAACATAATTTATAAATGTTCAAAAGACTATTTTATCTTTTTCTAATTGTTTGCTAAGTAATAGCATGGAAGGTAAAATGGATATTTCACAAAATAATCCCATGAAATATCAATCCCATGGTTTCTATCCCACCCTCCCCCATGGGATAGGATAGTCTCATATTTGTGGGAGTAATCCGGGGTGACTATTAGTCCGGAGCAAAAAAAATGAAACAAACAATGGACTATTAGTCCAGTGGGACTAATAGTTCAATCCCACCCTCTAATCCTTCAAAACAAGAGTGTATTTAAAACGTGTATTGCAAAACTAGAAAAAAAAAAGAAAAAAAAAGTGACTTTTAAACTAAAATATAATAAAATTTTAGTTAGTTTGATGAGGATGTTCTAATAGGATATAAAAAAAATATATATTAATAAAATAAAATTGTGCAAAATAGAAAAAGAATGCGAAATTAGAGAAAAATGATATATATATATTTTTTATGGTGAGACCATCTTATATATATAATGAAATATATATATATATATTTTAAATGTTATGGCTAATTGCATTTTTCATAAAACAGGGGACCATGGCCTACTCTTCTCTTAGTTTTGTCCCGGTTCTTCACTTTTTTTCTCCGTGTTTCAAATTTTTTCTCAATTTATTTATAAAACTAACTTCTATTTAAAATTAGGCAAAAACTGATAACTTAGCCGTGGTGTGATATAAAAATATTTTATTATATATAATTCATATTTTTAATACGAACTCAAATCTCAATATAATAATATATATTTTTTATTATGTGATAATTATCGTGACAATTTATGTTTAATTTTAAAAATAAACTAAGAAAAATTTGATAAATAAATAGTCAAAATAAAAAAATATTAAACTTTAAGAGTCAAAATATAAAAAAATAACCCAACATAAAAGGGGGAAGTGTATTTTACCCAAATAAATTTGAATACAACACCACGTCATTGCCATTGGTGTCATTATTTAATTATTTTGTATTTTTAACCTTTTATGTAAATGTAACACCTAAGAACATTCACATTAGCCTCACTAAATGTAATTTTGGTTAAATATAGTTAGTAAATTATAAAAATTTTGCTCTATCAGTCTCAATAAATTATTTTTAAACTAACTTTTGGTTGAATTTGCTATAGTACCTCAAATTTGTTGAGGAACTATTCATTAGTTATTTAATAGTTTATTATTTTTTGAGAAAGGTTAATCTATTTTTTGTTATATTTTCTTATCTACCGGACGTTTTCCCGGATGTCCACCTGGATGTCTCTACAGAGAAGGAGGTTTTGCTGAATTTTGGCCTGACCGGTTGACCGCCCGATCGTTCGCCCCTCAGTGGGTTTGCCTTCTTCGGCCTCTGCTTTCTGCTGCTGCTATGGTGCATTGGAAAAAATATAATGAAATTGAAAAAGATAAAAGAATAAAAAATAATATTTTAATGAAATAGAATTTTAGAATAAAGAGTTTGATGGAATGTGTACATAAAAAAAAAAAAGAGCTAAAATACAAAAGTGAATTTTGAATTATAATTTGACTCAAAGTTTGCTGAGGTTGATGCGGATGCTCTAACAATTAAAATTTATCTTTCATATTATGTGGTTTTATTGTATGTTGATAATACTGTTAGCATATTATATTATTATCTGAGTTATTAGTTTATAATTATTCTATGCCTCAGGGCTCTCTTGTAATTTTTACAAACTTTATTCTTCATTTATATAAATGGGGGATGATATCCTATCAAACCCTATGCTGGTGTAGACACCTCATTTTTGACCGACCTTAAGACTCAGACGTCACCGATTGAGCGCTTGGTGATACGGCATATTGTGCTCGTTCTGAGGTTTCAGAGTCTCGGCTGCGAGCCTTGCCTCCGGACTTCCGGACTCTTTTGTACTTTGCCTCGGTTTGCGAACCAGGCCTAGTTTTCTCTATTTTCTCTTCCCGAAGGGAGGGAGAGGTCTTGTAGACCATCTCTCAGTGGCCGTAGGCTACATTTCGTGGTCGTAGGCCATTTTTCCTGTTTGGAGCCCGGTTCCCGGTTTTTCGGAACTATCGGCCGTGTGCCTCGGTTCGGGACCGCTTAACCACCTCCGTTTGCTCCGATTTTTGGTACACACCTTATTTCCTCCCTTTTTAGGGACACTGTGGCCCGAGAGACCAACTTCGTGATCGAATGCCACTTCCGGTGCCTAACAGCCTGTTTTTGGGGCCCCGAACTGCGTGTTTCGGCCCCCGAACCTTCGTTTTGCATCCGTCTCGGTCCATTTTTCGGCAGGGACCTTATTTTCATTGTTAGAAAGCTTGTAGAAGGGTGGGAGGCCAGCAATTTTTTTGAAAAACCAGCTTCTTTTGGTCAAAAGTGGTTCAGCATGAATCTCGGAAGGAGGAAAACATCTGCGCGGCTTCGCCAAAACGGGCATAACTCTTTGCACAGGAGGAATTTTGATGCAAGGTTGGTTCCATTGGAAATGAGACTTCCGGGGCTTCATTTTACACTCAAGAATCTCCTAAAGCCAAGTCCGGTTGGGGGAGATATGGTTGGTTGAAGTCTGATTGGACCGAATCTGCGCGGCTTCACCAAAACTGGCATAACTTTTTCCACAGGAGGAATTTTGATGCAAGGTTTACGGCATTGGAAAACTAACTTCTGGGGCTTCATCCTAGGGGGTGGCCGGCCACCTTGACCCTTTTGACCTGGTCGGCCGGCCACCTAGCCTGGCCGGCCGGCCACCTGAACCTTTTGAACCTGGCTGGCCATTTTTGTCTCCATGAGTGTATTCCAGCTGTGCCAGCTATTTTCCACTTAACCCACTGTCCGAGGACTTGTCCTTTTGGGGGGAAATTTGAATTGATTTTTCCCCCCTTTCTTTGGCCCCTCTCCCTCTATAAAACCAGCACTCTACCACCATTTTGAAGGGTTACAAAAAACCAGCTGAGGCATTGATACATACACCCTCTATATCTCTCATTCAACCCTTCAAACAATAAGGTTCTTGCACCCTTTACACACCACCTCCAAGCCTACAACCTCCGCACTCCATTCCAGCAACTTGAGACTGTTTTTCAGAGGTTAGGAGCACCTTTCCTTGGTCCAAAAGCTGCTGAAGACTTGTGCTACAAGGGTGAGTCTCTTTTCCCTCTTTTTTGCTCTATTTTGCATGCTATCTTAGCTTTTGTTGCTTGCATTTTTGAGCTCTGACCTTAACTGTAAATAGTCATATTTTGAGCTCCTCTTCATGTTTGATCAAGGACTTTTTACTGTTTGAGGTCTTCTCCTCACCCTTTGTGTTTAATCTCTCTTTTAGGCCTATTTTTGCATGGTATTTTAATCTTATTTGTGAGCTGTTTTGGACTTGGTCATAAACTGTAAAATGTCTTGTTTTGAGCCCCTCTTCAACTTTGTTGAAGGACTCTCCTCTGTTTGAGGCCAGCTGCTACCACTTGTCTCTTTATCTCTCTTTTAGGCCTTTTTCTTGCATGTTGTTTTAGCCCCACTTGTGTTTATTTCGAGACTTGATATAAACTGTAAAGTGTCTTGTTTTGAGCCCCTCTTCAACTTTGTTGAAGGGCTCTTTGCTATTTGGGACCAGCTGCTGTCCCTTGTCTCTAATCTCTCTTTTAGGGCCATTTTTGCATAATAGATTGACCCTATTTGTGTTCACTTTTGAGATTTGTTATAAACTAGAAAAAATTCTCCTTTTGACATCATCTTCATGTTTGATTAAGGGCATTTTCTTGTTTGAGGTCATATGCTTCCTTGTATGCTTGATTGTCCCTTATTTTGAGCTTTACACCTAAGCTCTTGTTGCATGCTTGGTTTGGCCTTCTAGCCACTGAAATCCAGTGAATTTTCAGTGGCTAGTACACTGTTTTGAGCCTCAAAATCAGAGGGGGGTGACCCCCTCTCACCTTGCCTTGTTTGGTGGCCTTTTAGGCCTTCCAAAGAGACCCTATCTTGTATGCTTTGAAGTCACTTTCCAGGGTCAATTTGGTGAGTTTTAGGACTACCATATTTGATTTTCAGAGTTGTTTATGCCATGCTAAGTGTTCACCTTGTATGTGCTTAAGAATCCCTTGCATAGCCCTCTAAAGGAGTTCATCATTTTTGCATGTGTTGGCTTCATTTCAGTGGTTATCTGGGCATATTTTGGCATGTTTTGTTCACTGATTTTTGCTGGTTTGGTGAGATTCCAAATTCTTAATATACTTGCCATGTAAACCATGTTTGCTAGTCAAAATTGCATGTTATTTTAGTCCATCTTGCTAGCACTTTTTGGCCACACTTTGAACTGGAAATGTGCATATTTTGGGACTGCCTTGGCTCTGTCTTTAGACTTCATGATCAAATAATGCATGCTTTGTATAGCTATAAGCCATTCCATGTGCCTAGTTTTGAGTTTCGGGATTCATCTCATGCATCGGGTGCCATTTTTCCATGTTTCGGGACCATTTAGCATCATATTTCAGTGCCGAAATTTGCATGCTTGTATGCCATATTCCATGCCTTGCCATGCTTTGGTAGAGTGGCATTTGATGCCTTAGGTTCGGTCCTCGGTTTGCGTGCATGTGCACATGCATTTCGAGCGTGTCATTTTCATCTTATGACTATTGATGTGAGTGTGGCTGAGGTCCACTCATATTGGTGTAAGTCCATCGTGCATTGTGTATGCCATTTCAATTCATAGCATTGCGTATGTTAGGTTGTATGTTAGAGCATTGTGTATGCCATGTTATATCGAGCATTGTGTATGCCATTTCATAGCATTGTGTATGCTAGGTTTCATGTTAGAATTGCATTCATGCATGTCATGCATATTGCATTGTGTTTGGGATAGGAGTTAGCCCGAGCACGGGAAACGAGGGACGTTTCGTACTCCGAGTGACGGAACGGGTCTCAATTCCCGATCGCCGACACTCCGGATTATCCATGATGGAGTCTCGGTCTTGTTGTGTTTATATGTGCATTCATTTCATATTGAGTCGTGCAATTCGACTCCTCGGCCATCATGCATCGAGATGCGTAATTGGTGGCACGAGGATCGAGGACTACACTCCTTGAAGAGTAGTCATGCATACATATGTGAAAATACTTTGCCATGCCCCTTTCTTGCTCTCTGTTGCAGCAAATCAGAAATCGACAGCCTTCCGGAGCTTGGCACAAATCCTGAGAATAATTGCAAACAGAGGCAAATCAGGGCATCGCAATGGATTTCCAAGCAAGGCAACTCAAGCATGCATCATCCATCATCCGGAGCAGAGCTGAGGCAGTCCATAGCTTGCATGCTAATTTACTGCTTTCCTAGATTAATTTGTTAATTAATTAGGGTTTTGTACTTATTCGGACTGTAATTATTTATTTGGGACTGTATATTTATTCGGACCCTCTGCGCGAGGGAAATGTTGTAATAAGTGTGTGTGTGTGTCTTCTAACCCCACGTCTTTCTCCCTTTTATTTACCAGCTTATGATGGTTAGATTAGGGCATATTTCAATTAGCATACAGTATGATAGCATGTTTGCATTCATTCATCTGTTTTGCATGCACCGGGCTCGGCGCATCATACTAACTGTATTGTATTTCAATTCCAAGTTGAATACTTGTTACTTGTAGCATTTCACATACCATGTTTAGAATAGCCGAGCCTGCTATGGTTGCATTTTGCATGTGTTGCATTAGGCATTTCTGTATAGTTAGGATCATGCATAGATTTCTAATTAGCTTCTCTCTTTGGCTTGGAGTACTCGGTAAGTGTAGACACCCCATTTTTGACCGACCTTAAGACTCAGACGTCACCGCTTGAGCGCTTGGTGATGTTGCATATTGTGCTCGTTCTGAGGTTGCGGAGTCCCGGCTGCGAGCCTTGCCTCCGGACTTCCGGACTCTTTTGTGCTTTTCTTCGGTTTGCGAACCAGGCTCTGTTTTCTCTGTTTTCTCTTCCCGAAGGGAGGGAGAGGTTTCGTAGATCATCTCTCAATGGCCGTGGGCTACGTTTCGTGGTCATAGGCCATTTTTCCTATTTCGGAGCCCGGTTCCCGATTTTCGGAGCCGTTAGGCCGTGTGCCTCAGTTCGGGACCACTTAACCACCTTCGTTTGCCCTGGTTTTTGGCACTTATCTTATTTACTCCCTTTTGAGGGACACTGTGGTCTGAGAGACCAACTTCGTGATTGAGCACCACTCCCGGTGCCTAACAGTCCACTTTCGGGGCCTCGAACTGCGTGTTTCGGCTCCCGAACCTTCATTCTACATTTTTGGGCTCCGACCCGAACTTGAGATAGTCATATTTTGAACTCTTTTTCATATTTTATTAAGGACCTCTTGATGTTTGACATCTCCATCTATCACTTGCTTCTTTACCCCTCCATTTTCCTCTTTTCTTGCACGATAGTTTAGGCCTACTTGTATTTATTTTCGTGGCTTGTCATAAACTACAAAGTATCTTATTTTGAGTCCCTCTTCAACTTTGTTGAAGGGCTCTCTTCGGTTCAAGATCTCCTACTATCACTTGCCCATTTATCTCCCTTTAGGCCAATTTTGGGGGGGGGGAAATTTGAATTTCATTTCCCCCCCATTTTTCCCCCCTCTTTTTCCACCCTTTTTGTCTATATAACCAGCCTCCCAGCTGTGTTTTGAAGGGTTAGACATATTGGTTTGAGCCTCCTACACTATATCTCTCTCTCTCTATATTCCAAGCTTCAAAACACCCAAGTCCTACCCCCCTTTTCACACCACCACCTAGCACCACTCCACCACTTTCATTTCCAGCAGCTTGGAGCTCTTCTCAGAGGCTAGGAGGCACCATTTTTCAGTCCAAGAGGCAGCCAAGGCTTGGTCTTCAAGGGTGAGCACCATCTCCCCCTTTTCTAGCTCATTTTTGTACCATTTCTTAGCTCTCTTTGCTTGCTGTTTTGAGCTCCGACCAAAACTGAAAGTGGAATTTTTTTGATCTCTATTTCATCTTTCATTAAGGGTCTTACCCTGTTTGGGACCCCCATTTTTCACTTGCTTCATTACCCCTTTGTATGCCATAATCTTGCATAGTATTTTTGGCCTATGTGTAATCTGTTTTGGAGCATGATATAAACTGTAGATAGGCTTATTTTGAGCCCTTATTCAACATTGAAGAAGGGCTCATCACTGTTTGGGACCTCCATGTGTCACTTTCCATTGAACCCCTCTTTGGTCCCCATTTTTGCATGATTTATTAGCCTATTGAGCTTCTGTTTTTGGACTTTGGTCCAAACTGAAAATGGCCTTATTTTGACCCCCTCTTCATGTTTCATTAAGGGTCTTTGGCTGTTTGAGGCACCCTTTGTATACTTTGTGTTTAAACCTCTTTTTGGCCTTATTTTGCATAGCATTTTAGGCCTACTTGTACACTGTTTTGGGTCTGGTCCTTAACTGTAAAATGCCGTATTTTGGGCCCCTCTTCAACATTGTTGAAGGGCCCTTTGCCATTTAGGGCCAGCATCTGCTACTTGCTTCATTACCTCTCTCCCGGGGCCATTTTTGTATGCTTGCTGAGCCCCATTTGTGTTCCCTGTTTGGCCTCGCTTAAAACTGTAAAAATGCTTTTTTTGGGGCTGCCTTGCTTCTGTATTTACACTTCATGTTCAAATAATGCATGCATTGCATAGCCATGGGTCATTCCATGAGCCAAATTTCATGTTTCGGGACTCGTTCCATGCATCGGGTGTCATTTTGTCATGTTTCGAGGCTGTTTTGCATCATATTTTAGCGCTGAAATTTGCATGCTAGTATGTCATATTCCATGCCTTGCCATGCTTTGGTAGAGTGGCATTCGTGCCTTAGGGTCGGTCCTCGATTTGCGTGCACGCGTGCACGCGTCTCGAGTTGTCTCATTTTCATCTAATGGCCTCCTATGTGAGTGTGGCTTAGGTCCACTCATGTTGGTGTAAGCCCATTATGCATTGTGTATGCCATTCCGTTTCATAGCATTGTGTATGCTAGGTTGTGTGTTAGCGCATTGTGTATGCCATGTTACCTCGTGCATCGTGTATGCCATTTCATAGCATTGCGCATGTTAGGTTGTATCTTAGTTGCATTCATGCATGTCATGCATATTGCATTGTGTTCGGGATAGGAGTTAGCCCGAGCACGAGAAATGAGGGACGTTTCGTACTCCGAGTGACGGAACGTATCTCAATTCCCCAGTCACCGACACTCCGGATTATCCGTGATGGAGTTAGGTTTTAGTTGTGTTTTCATGTGCATTCATTTCATATTGAGTAATGCAATTCGACTCATCGGCCATCATGCATCGATATGCGCGATTGGTGGCACGAGGATCGAGGCATGCATACATATTGTGAAAATACGTTGCCATGCCCCTTTCCTGCTCTTTGTTGCAGCAAATCAAGAATCAGCAGCATTCCGAAGCTTGGCACGCATTTCAAGAACAAGTGTAAAACAGAGGCTAACTGGGGCATCGCCATGGATTTCCGCACAAGGCAACCCGAACATGCATCATTCATCATCTGAAGAAAAATCAAGGCAGTCCCTGGCTTGCATGCCCGTTTATTATTTTTCTTAGTTAATTTGTAAATTAATTAGGGATTTGTACATATTTGGACTGTATTATTTGGACTGTATCATTTGGGACTGTATTATTTATTCGGACCCTCTGCGCGAGGGCATAATTGTAATAAGTGTGCGTGTGTGTGATGTATGTCTTCCAACCCCACGTCTTTCTTCCCTTTTATTTACCTGCTTATGATGGTTAGATTAGGGCATGTTTCAATTAGCATACAGTATGATAGCATGTTTGCATTCATTCATCTGTTTTGCATGCACCGGGCTCGGCGCATCATACAAATTACATTCATATTTCAATTCCAAATTGAATACATGTTAGCTGTTGCATCTCATATGCCATGTTTAGGATAGCCGAGCCTGCTATTGTAGTTGCATTCCTGCATGTGTTGCATTAGGCATCCTTGTATAAATAAGATCATGCATGATTTCTAATTAGCTTCTGTTTTGGCTTGGAGTACTCGGTGAGTTTTTATGCTTTAGCATCCTTGCATGCGTGTGAGTGACTGCCATGATGGCATGCTTACCATGAGGCTATGTGCTTATGTGATATAACTGCCTGAATGCCTGTGGGTGGAGGTTGAGTTATTTGGATTGGAACAAAATCATTGACTGTGAGTTTTAAGCCCACTAGATAGTGGCAAAATCATGTTTTCTAAGCCCACCTGAGGGTGGCAAAATCTGCATTTTAAGCCTACTTGCGAGTAGCAAACCATCTTTCAAAAACAAACATGAAATGTTTTGTTTCAATTCAGGCAACCCAGTCTATACTTGTATGCTGTGCGCATCACATAGTAAATCTAGGCTAATAACCGGAATAAGAACACATAATATTTTCAAAACTTGATATCATGGTTAGTAGAGGCCGATCTTTGATCGGGCGAGCGGGGGTGCTCACGAAGTGACCTTCCCCAATCGTACCCAAGTTCCCGAGCCGAGGTAACTTTGGTGATGATGGACACGTGGCCTTTGGCACTGAGTCAGGGTTTCCTAAATTTCCCTAAAATAAAATATTTAGGTGGCGACTCTGTATCTGGCAAAGCAGTCCATGTTTGGCACTTCTTTCAAAAATCTGTTTTCTCAAAACGATTTGCCAGATTTGGACTATTTGGTTCAAGATTAAGAACCGTGACAACAAATCGAGTCCGAGCTGTAGCGAGGTCCCTCGCGGACGTTTACAGTAAGTTTTATGCTTTAGCATCCTTGCATGTGTGTGAGTGACTGCCATGATAGCATGCTTACCATGAGGCTATATGCTTATATGATATAACTGCCTGAATGCCTGTGGGCGGAGGTTGGGTTATTTGAATTGGGACAATGCATTGATTGTTTGTTTTAAGCCCACTAGACAGTGGCAAAACCATCTTTTCTAAGCCCACCTGAGGGTGGCAAATTCACGTCTTAGCCTACTTGCGGGTAGCACCATCAAACCATTTTTCAAATAAACAAACATGAAATGTTTTGTTCCAATTCAGGCGACCTAGTCTACACTTGTATGATGTGCGCATCACATAGTAAATCTAAGCTAATAACCGGAATAAGAACACATAATGTTTTCAAAACTAGATATCATGGTTAGTAGATGCCGATCTTTGATCGGGCGAGCGGGGGTGCTCACGAAGTGACCTTCCCCAATCGTACCCAAGTTCCTGAGCCGAGGCAACTTTGGTGATGACGGACACGTGGCCTTAGGCAACGAGTCAGGGTTTCCTAAATTTCCCAAAACAAAACATTTAGGTGGCGACTCTGTATCTGGCAAAGCAGTCCATGTTTGGCACTTTTTTCAAAAAAAATCTGTTTTCTCAAAACGATTTGCCGGATTTGAACTCTTTGGTTCAGATTGAGAACCGTGACAATTTGAGTCCGAACTGTAGTGAGGCTCAAGGGCGCATCTACAGCTGGTTACTCTCTACAATCATCATGGTATCAGAGCAAAACCCTAATATTTAACTCTAGCTACCCATACTGTTCCTATTACAAATCGACACCACTAGCCACCACCTAAGCCATCAGTCACCAGCGGAGGGGTTTTGGCTCACGCTGACTTCACCCTGAGGGGCTTCGGTTCACGCCGACAAAGACCCACGTAGTTCGGGTGGGTTGATGCCTGTCTAGGGTTTCGGCTCACCCTTGTTGGTCGAAATTAGCACCAACGATCACTCTAGGATTCGAAACTTACCTAGGTTGGTCCTCTGCCTCAGTCGACTCCTCCGATGCCATCGTCTCTTTTCCTCTTCAGTCAAGCCTCACTTCGTCGATCTCCTCAGTTCGTCACTTCGGTCTTCGTCGATCTCCTCAGTTCGTCGATCTTCTTCGTTAGTCTTCTCTATCGCCTCCTCTTCTCTGGTATACCCTCTGTTTAGTCTTATCTCTGCTATGTCGTATATAGGCTCTATTTGATCTTCTTCAACACAATTTGTACACCAAAAAAAAAAAAAAAACACAGTTCGTCCAAAAAAAAAAAAAAAAAACTTTATGGTTTCTTAAATTTTGTTATGCCTTTATAGTGGTCATTGTGCCTGTTCTTTCACCACCACCTTCCGGGTTTTGTGATTGCCACTAGTTTTGTTGCGGGTTCGGTAGTATAGTATCCATGGCAGATTCCACCAGTGTATCCCCTACTTCTCAAACACTTAGGAGTGAGAGCCCATTATACCTATTACCATACCTGAGAACCCCAACCGTAGTCTGAAAATCACCACCTCTTATTTAATGGTCAGAACTATTTAGCATGGTCTCAGAATTTGACTATATTTTTGAAGAGGAGAGGGAAGATGGGATATGTTGATGGCAGGATACAGACACCTAGTACCACTGACCCAGGTTATGACCAATGGGAGATTACAAACTCTTTGATTATGGGTTAGCTTATTCATTCGATGGTTTTATAAATTGGTGAGGGCTACTTGTCTATGGAGACTGCCCAGGATGCTTGGGATGCTATGGCTGCCACTTATTCCCACAAAGGGAATTTCTCGCAGGCATTTGAGTTGCGCCGCTTTATTGAGAGCTTTCTTCAAGGGGAGCAGACTGTTCTTTAGTATTTCACCTTTCTCACTGACGGCTGGAAACGCCTTGATCACCTGCAAGACTATAAGCCTGTTTGCCCTGCTAATTCTGTCGGGTACAAGAAGTTCATCGCACAGGAACGGGTCTTTAAATTTTTGGTAGGCCTAAATGTGGAGTATGATCCAGTTAGGGGGTCGAGTTCTAGGTATGGACACTCTTCCTTCACTTCAGGAGGCATTTGATTATGTACAGAATGAGGAGAGTCGCCAGTCTGCTATAATGTCCCATGTCTCTACGGACCGCTCAGCATTACTGTCTACTCTTCAAGATGGCCTCAGCCTGACTCCCATCCCTCCGTCTGCTGCTAAGGAGTCTGTATTCTGTGATTATTGTAAGAAGTCGCGGCATACTCATGAGACGTGTTGGAAGCTTTATGGGACTCCATCCGGGGGTCGAGGTGATTAGTTTGGTTCTAGAGGAGGTTGGTCAGGCCAGTCTAGAGGATGTGGCTCCTATTCCTGAGCTCATCAGTCTAGTGTCATTGATACACTTGATTCTAATTCTGCTTCCGTTGGCCAAGCTTCTGCTGCTAAGCTTGAGGAGGCTCTGCGCTAATTGCTGGACTGCTGGTCTGCTACTGCTCTCAGTGCAGTTTCCTCGTCCTTTGCCCACTTAGGTAACTTAGCCTCTTCTCCGTGTGTTTTCCTGTGTCATAAGTCTTTGCCTTGGATTATTGATTCCGGTGCCTTAGATCATATGTCTGGTTCCTCTGATCTTTTCTCTGCCTATAAGCCCTCTTCAAGTCAGGACAAAGTTAGGATTGCAGATGGTACTGTTTCTTCCATTTGTGGGAAAGGTTTAGTCCAAGTCACTCTTACCATACCTCTATCTTCTGTTCTCTATGTTCCCAATTTTTCTGTTAATCTGTTATCCTTAAGTCGTCTTAGCTAGGATTTGAATTGTAGTGTGACGTTTTTTCCTGATCATTGTCTTTTTCAGGACCTTGTCACGATGAGGACGATTGGCAGTGGTAGTGTAGAAATTGGTCTCTACTTCCTGGATTAACCGGACAAGCTTGCTTATTCTTCCACCACGTCTTCTACTACCCCCGCTGAGTTATGGTTGTGGCATCGGCATCTTGGGTATCTTTCTTTTTATTTACTTAAACATTTATTTCCATCTGGTTTCGCAAATCATCATGTGTCTGAATTTCTTTGTGAGTCTTGTCAACTTGGAAAACAACACCGAGCTTCTTTTGCTCCCAGTTTTAATAAAAGTTTAGCTCCTTTTTTATTAATACATTCTGATGTTTGGGGTCTCTCTCGTGTTATGTCTGTGAAAGGTCATCGATGGTTTGTTACATTTATTGATGATTTTTCTTGTACTATTTAGGTGTATCTCATGAAAGATAAGAGTGAGGTTTTCTCTGTGTTTTGCAATTTCATAAGATGATTTGTACTCAGTTTGGGGCCACTGTCAAACTATTTCGTTTTGATAATGGCGGGGAATATATAGATTCTGGGTTAGGACAATATTTTTATACTCATGGCATTATCCATCAGACCTCTTGCAGCAATACCCCTCAACAAAATGGGGTGACGGAATGCAATAATCGGCATCTTCTTGACATGGTTCGGTGCATGTGTTTTTCTATAAGTGTGCCTCGGCCTTATTGGGGCGACGCTGTTCTCACCGCTGCACATCTTATTAATCGTCTTCCTACCCAAGTCTTGCAAAAACAAGCTTATCTTCACGTCCTTCTAGGTTCCCAATCCTTGTTTTCTATTCTTCCCAAAATATTTGGTTGTGTCTGTTTTGTTCATAATCACTCTCCTACTCGTGGTAAATTGGACCCTCGCTCTCTCAAATGCGTGTTCCTTGGTTACTCTCCTACTCAAAAGGGGTATAAGTGTTACCACCCTCCTTCTCGTAAGTGGTTTGTGTCCATGGATGTTACTTTCTTTGAGTCTCAGTCCTATTTCTTGTCCTCTTCAGTGTCCCAGTCCTCTTTTCCGCGGGAGCCTTGGTGTGAAGTGAGTCCGGTGATTCCTATGGTGGAAGTGCGTCCTGTGATTCCTATGGTGGAACCCGTTGTTATTGCACCACCATTTTCTACTGGGCCTATAGAACCCAATGTCACCAAGGATAGGGAAGGGCATGTTTATGTCCGGGACATAGACAGACAGAAAGTTAACTGGATACAAGGGACAACTTATGCTCCTCCACTGCCATCTCCTGCTTCTGATGAGAGTTTAGGTAACTTTGAATCTCTTGAGTCCATTGATCTTGATGTTCCTATTGCCAAGAGGAAAGGTGTGAGATCTTGTACTCAACATCCTATCTCACATTTTGTGTCCTACTCTCATTTGTCATCCTCATATAGAGCATTTGTGTCAAATATTTCCTCTGTTAGCATTCCTAACCATTTTCGGGATGCTCTTGCTACCTCTGAGTGAAAACTAGCCATGATTGAGGAAATGAAAGCACTTAGGAAGAATGACACTTGGGAATTGACTGAGTTACCTACGAGCAAACGACCTGTGGGATGTAAATGGGTGTATACTGTGAAACGCAAAGCAGATGGTTCTATTGAGCGTTACAAGGCAAGACTTGTGGCAAAAGGGTTCACTCAGACATATGGCATTGATTATCAGAAGACCTCCATACCCGTGGCTAAGATGAATTCAGTTAGAGTACTTCTCTCTCTAGCAGCTAATCTAGATTGGCCGCTTTATCAGTTTGATGTCAAGAATGCCTTTTTCCATGGTGACCTCGAAGAAGAGGTATATATGGATATTCCTTTTGGTTTTGAGGATCATCAGACAGAAGGCAAAGTATGCAAGTTTCGGAAGTCATTATATGGTCTTAAACAGTCTCTAAGGGTTTGGTTTGAGAGATTCACTCAGGCTATGTTTAAATATGGCTTTAAACAGAGTCAGACAGATCACACCTTGTTTGTGAAACATTCCTCACGTGGTAAGACTACAGCACTTATTGTTTATGTAGATGACATAGTTTTTACGGGCAATGATAGTGGGGAAATATCTCTGTTGAAGAAATATTTAACTAGTGAGTTTGAAATCAAAGACTTGGGAAGCTTGAAGTATTTTCTGGGAATTGTAGTTGCTCGTTCCAAGGATGGGATATTTATTTCACAGAGAAAATATGTGCTTGACCTGTTGAAGGAAACTGGAATGCTTGGCTGCAAAGCATGTTACACTTCACTAGAACCCAATCAGAAATTGGGGGCTGATGAAGGAGGAGAAGTTGTTGATAAGGGGAGCTATTAGCGATTAGTGGGCAAGCTCATTTACCTATCTCACTCCCGTCCTGATATTGCTGTTGTTGTCAGTGTGGTTAGTCAGTTTATGCATGCTCCTCATCAGATTCACTTTGAGGCTGTCATGAAAATCTTGAGGTACTTGAAGTCTGCTCCTAGTAAGGGTCTTTATTTTTCAAAGTATGATCATCTTCGTGTGGAAGCCTATACAGATGCTGATTGGGCTGGATCAGTAACTGATAGGAGATCGACTTCAGGGTATTGCATCTTTGTTGGAGGCAACTTAGTTACTTGAAGGAGTAAGAAACAGAATGTGGTTGCCAAGACAAGTGCAGAAGCTGAGTTTAGAGCTATGGCACAAGGGGTGTGTGAACTTTTATGGATCAAATTATTGTTGAGTAATCTAGGTATTGATCAGACGGACTCCATGTGGTTATACTGTGATAATAAGGCCGCCATCAACATCGCTCATAATCCAGTTCAACATGACAGGACAAAACATGTTGAGATTGATTGCCATTGCATTAAGGAGAAACTCACTACTGGTACCATTTGTACTCCTTTTGTCCAGTCTGGTGAACAACTTGCAGACATTCTCACCAAAGGGGTTGCAAATAAGCCATTTCATGACATATTAAGCAAGTTGGGCATGAGAGATATCTTTGCACCAGTTTGAGGGAGAGTGTTAACATATTATATTATTATCTGAGTTATTAGTTTGTAATTATTCTATGCCTCAGGGCTTCCTTGTAATTTTTACAAACTTTAATCTTCATTTATATAAATAGGGGATGATATCCTATCAAACCCTATACTGGTTACTCTCTACAATCATCAAATACTACATCAATTGTATCACCATTACACTAAAATTTTTACTTTACTTCTTGATAGTTGGTAGAAATACTGTTGGGTTTTTAAATTTTGGCATGAAAATTTAAATTTAAATTTAATTATTTTAGTGATATAATTTTATAATTTATTTTAATTATGATGATTTTGACCTATTTATCCCTATAATTCACCTTACCTTACCAATAATTTCTCAAACTTTCTTTTTCTTTCTTTTTTTTTTTTTTTAATTATTATTATTATTATTGGTTCAAGTTGGATTAGAACAAATACAATCAGATTGATTAATTTTGTGATCTCTAAATTCATCTTTAAGTTGTCAATAAGAATTAACTAAAATATTTTAATACACTTATATATATATATTAATAACAACATTAAAAATTAATTTTAATATTTTCTAACCAAAAAAAAAAAAAAAATAGTTGTTTTAAAAATTTCATGAATAAGGTAAGAAACATTATTGGCCACAAGGCCATGTCAATGTTCAAGTCCTGATGTAGCATACATCAATGACAAATTACAATGATGACATTTATATATTATATATGTAAATATAATAAATAAGCATGATAATAGTATTATTTGATTTTTTTAAAGGTATGGTTATTGTGCCTTTAAGACATATATTAAGTGGTATTTTGGGAAGATGGTAAAAAATAGTTTTTTTACTTTTAACTAAGCTTTTTGGGAGTGATTTGGAAAGTTGATAAAAAGTTACTTTTTTTTTTAATTAATATTTATTTATGGTGTCACATCACACTAAAATGACTAAAATAATCTCACCAAACTTAAAAAAATTACATTTTATCCAAACCCACAAGATATAAACATTGAGGGTACTTATGTAATTTTCCAACCTACTTTTGCCACTTCCCAAATGAGCAAAAAAACGCAGCCTTGCGTTTTGCTTTAGCAGTAAAACGCTGCGTTTTGCTCTAATCCCAAAAGAGCCCTAAAAATGTTTGAAAATATTGTACACTTAAGTATTACGACTTTCATTTGAAATATATAATTTTTTAAGTCTCTTAAGATCTGTTGTAAAGTTAAAATTTGATAATAAAAATTTGAAGTTAAAAATATTTCTCATTTAATTTTTCAATAATTATTATTTTTTAGTTTATTTAAATTATTTTTACCTCATAAATTTTAAGTAGAAATTACACTAAATTGTCTAATACAAAATCTCAAAATGACAAAAAAAAAAGAAGAAGATAAATTACATTGATCACCTTTGAAGCATAGACTCTTTAAATTTGACATAATTATATTAATTTTTGTTTAGTAATGTTAAAATGATGTGTAAATACAAAAATAAATAATGATGAAATTTATGTATTTTTAAATAGAAAATAGATGATAATATTAATTTTAATTAATATGACTAATGAAATACTAATAATAATAAGACAAACTATCATATGAATTAAAATTTTTAAAAAAATTATTATAATTATATCAAATTTACTCAACACGTTCACCAGAAATTACACCAAGTGGCCAAACTTCCCTTGGATTACCTTCATGGGAAGGAAACTCTCTTTATTACGGATTTTAGGGTGTGTTTGTTTGGACGGACTGGATAAGGGGGGATTGTAATCCATCGGACTGTTAGTCCCGGGATACATTGTCCCGGGACTATTTGGTTGGATTGGATTTGTATCCTATGTTTGTTTAGTCATGGGATTAGATGTCTGGATTAGACTATTTTTAGTAAATCCAATATTTGGTTAGACGGACTGGATAAGGATAAATGTTCAAAAGACTATTTTACCCTTATAATCTATAATTTATAATTTAACAACACTAAAAAAGTTTAATTTATAAGGCCACAATTTTTAATTTATTATTTTCAATTAAATTAAATTTATAATTTATAATTTTTATTTTTATTTAATATATAATTTTAAATGACGACAATAAAAAAATAATTTTATTTAATATATAAATTAAATTTTCAGCAACACTAAAAAAATTTAATTTATAAGGTCATAATTTATAATTTATTATTTTTAAATAAATTTAATTTATAATTTATATTTTTTATTTAATATATAATTTTAAATTAACAATACTAAAAAAAAATTTATTTAATATGTAAATTTAATTTTTTAACAACACTAAAAAAAATTTAATTTGTAAGGCCATAATTTATAATTTATTATTTTTAAATAAATTTAATTTATAATTTATATTTTTTATTTAATATATAATTTTAAATTAACAATACTAAAAAAAATTTATTTAATATGTAAATTTAATTTTTTAACAACACTAAAAAAAATTTAATTTATAAGGCCATAATTTATAATTTATTATTTTTAATTAAATTAAATTTATAATTTGAATTTTTTATTTAATATATAGTTTTAAATTAACAACACCAAAAAAATAATTTATAAATGTTCAAAAGACTATTTTATCCTTTTTCTAATTGTTTACTAAGTAATAGCATGGAGGGTAAAATGGACATTTCACAAAATAATCCCATGGGATACTAATCCCATGGTTTCTATACCACACCCCCCCATGGGATAGGATAGTCCCACATTTGTGGGACTAATAGTCCGGAGCAAAATTTTTCAAACAAACAATGGACTATTAGTCCGGTGGGACTAATAGTCCAATCCCACCCGCTTATCCCTCAAAACAAACATGCTCTTACTGTTGTCATCTACTCACTTTTGTAATATTTGTAAATAAATTATTTATGAAAAATTTAATTAATTTAATCATTATAATCACATAAATTTGTTAGTTATTCTAAAATTATATTTATTGTCTAATTTTTTTATTTAAAATACTAAATTTATGTAACTAGAGTAATCTAATTAAGTAATTTTTTATTAACAATTTTATGTATCAAATGTTATAAAATAAACAATTCAAATTATCAAAATAAAAATAAGAAAAAATATCAGATACTTTTAAAAAAATAATTACAAATCAGTGATAAATTTTATAAATATTAATAATTATGATTATAACTTTTTTATATTAATTTGTAATTATTTTTTAAAAAATAGACTGAATTGTAATTTCTCCTAAAAACAACACCATTGGGTCTAAATTGTAAGCTGGTGAGAATCAATCTTCAACACTGATCTGAACCATGGATTTTTGTGGGAGTGAAATTGTCAAAAGATCAAATGGTTGTGATAAAAGATGTAAACTTTCTATCATAAGATCGAACACATGATAACAAAAACCGTAACGTATAATAATGATCTGTCATATGTGGTGGACCCACCAACATCAAACCCTATCCTCGGTGAACGAGATTCTCTACATTGGAATTATTGTCGTTTAATGCATGCAAACACACAGAGATCGATCTAAGGTATTTTTGAAACTCTCAATAAAAAGAAACTAGGTCCACTCAACTAATTTAAATAATGATTTACATCGATCTAAAACTGACAAAACAATAGTGCTAGTTTCAATAAAGTAACTTCCCCCTACACCTTTTTTTTTTTTTTGAATAAAAAATTTGTTTTTAATTTTTTATTTAAAAAAATTTGTACATAATTTTTCTGTTGTAGACGAATCTAAAAAGTAAATAAAAAATTATAAAAAAAAATTTACTAAATACAAAAAAAAAAAGGAATAAAAAAGTAAATTTTTTTGGTCTTTATTGAATTTTTTTTTTTTTATTTTTATTTTTGTGTTTTGATTCAACTAGTTTAGTATATTCTAAAATGTAAAAAAAAAATTAAACTATTTAAAAATGACCACTTAGCCTAGTTTGTTATAATCTAAAAAAGATAAAAAGTCAAATTCACATCATCTTTCTACCATACTACTTTAAACCCAATTCATATTTCAAGTCTTTTTGATAAAAAATTAAAAAGTGCACTTAGTTAGATCATTCAAAATAATCCCTTAAGCGAAAAAAAGTTAACAAAAAAATATTAAAAAAAACAAATTCCAAATTCCAATGACTCTTAAATTACATTCACATTTTAAAATTTAATTTTCTTTTTTATTTTTTCGTTTTTTTAATTTTTTTTTATTTTCATTGAATTTTTTTAATATTTTAACTATTTTTTTTTATTTTAAAATACACCTAACATAAATATATTTAAAAAGTATAATATTTGAGAAAAAAAATTCAAATACCAAAAATTATGGGAATTCAGTATATTTTCATATTCTTGCTTATTATTTTTTAAAATATTTTTTTACAAATATTTTACCTTTTAGATAAATCTAAGCAAGATGCATATAAAAAAAGTAAAAAAATTGCTTAAAATTTTAAAAATATTCACTAAAAATAAGAAAAATATGAAAAGCATAAAAAAATTAATTTTTAGAAAATTGAAACCAAACACGGTGAATGATCTCTCATGAGATTTGAAAAAAAAATATAATAAATTATATATTTATATTTATATTGACCTTTTTTTTAATAGGGACATTTTTTCATAAATCTCTTTTCACTTACTTATATTCTATTTAGTCTATATTATTTTCTTATATTCTAATAAATCCTGTGGGTGACATAGTTACCAAAATTTCCCTAATAATATTCGCATTTACAGTGTGAATGTTCCGTGATATGAATGTTCACACCGTCAATGTGAATGTTAACATGTCCACGTAAATGTTTACATTGACAGTGTGAACATTTACACGTCAATGTGAATATTCACATTGTAAAATATGAATGTTCACATCACCAAATTGCTAACCGTTTAAAAAATATGTGTAATGGTAAAAATGTCCATAAAATGCTTTAAATATAAGAATTAGGATTTGGTTGATCAAATATTCAAATAATAGAACTTATTGGAATACAAGAATATCTAATGGACTAATTGAGATACAAACACTTGAAAAATAATTTTCTAATAAATCTCCATTTTTAATAAGCTAAAAGATCGAAATTAATGCAAATTGGATATGTGATAAATTAAAAGTTGATATTTTAATATAAACAAAAAATTGATACATAATTATCATACATAATAGCGACTCATTGTGAACTTTTCACTTCAAAATAAATATCATTAAAAATAAATTTTAAATTTACAATAATAACATCATCACAACGCTCTTACCATTTTTTTATTTTTTTTTGTAAAATTATATTTTTTTTAAATTTTATTTTAAGAACTTTATGCACATCATCTATATTGTATTTTGGATAGATGGTGGTTAGGGCCATAAGTTGCTTGGGCTGTAGCATGTTGGACAAATTTATGTTTGGGCCGTGTAATGAAATATTGAGTTCAAGGCTCAATCTAACCGGGCTCATGGTTTTATTCCCTTCTCAACATACTCTGAGTCAGAGTTAAGAATTTTTAGTAGAGTTTACAATCCATTGAATATATATAAATGTTCCAGTTAACCAAAAAATAAATAAATAATTAACGAGTTATATTTGGTGCAACTTATTTGAGTGTTTATAATTTTTTTTATATATATTTATTTAGAAAGTTTGGGTTAGATTATTTGGTGCAATTTATACTTATAACTTATTAGGTGGAAATAGTTTAAATAAATTGAGAAAAATTGATTATCTAAAAGCTATGAGAGTGATATTTTTAGCTTTTGTTTTATAATTATTAATTTTTAGTTTAAAAAAGTTAAACCAGACAGACCCTACGTTGGTTTCACCACAAAGGCCTTCTATTGTTTTAAATAAAAAAAAATTGAAAAATAAAATTAATTTTTGAAAATGAAACCAAATAGAACCATAGTCTTATTAGCAAAAAAAAAAAAAAAAAAATAGAAACGGAGTTTGGTTTACTTTTCAAAAACATTTTTTCTAAACTTGTTTTAAAAAAATAGAAATTAGTTTGATAAAAACAAATGCTAAAATATTAATTTTAAATTTTTTAAAATTATTCCACCTTCCAAAAAGATAAAATTATATGAAAATAATTAGATCAAACACATGGTTAGCAATTTATTTTTAATTTTAAATATAAATTAAGAAAAATTTAAAAAATAAAAGGTCAAAATAAAAAAAAAAAAAAACTTTAAGAGTCAAAATAGAAAAATAACCCAACATAAAAGGAGAAGGTGCATTTTACCCAAATAAAATTGAATACAACACCACGGCATTGCCATGGGTGTCATTATTTAATTATTTTTTATTTTTAACCTTTTTATGTGTATGTAACAACTAACAATTAAAATTTATCTTTCATATTATGTGGTTTTATTGTGCGTTGATGATACCACATCAACTGTATCACCGTCGCACTAAAAATTTTACTCTACTTCTTGATAGTTCGTGGAAATGCTTATGGGTCGGGTTTTTAAATTTTGGCATAAAAATTTAAGGGTAAATTACATTTACACTTCTTGAGATTTAGGTTTAATATATATCACCTCAAACGTTTGGAAAATTAAACTAACTCCCCTGTCATTGTAATTATTTAGACAGAATGAAGACATTGAACTCATACACTCTTTTTTTTTTTGATTTGCTTTACTTTCTCTTTTTTTTCGCCTTTCCTTTATTCTTTTTTTTTTAAAATGTAATTTCATCTGTTTTTCTACTAAGAGTTGTTACCTTTTATATAAGTAGGGGGTTTGTGAAATGAAACTATTAACCACAGGGATGGGAATGTAATTTTCAAAAAGTCAGGGGATGAGTAGTAATTGGACCAAACCTCAAGAGGTGTCAATGTAATTTACCCAAAATTTAAATTTAAATTTATTTAACTATTTTAGTGATATAATTTTATAATTTATCTTAATTATGATGGTTTTGACCTATTTATTCCTATAATTTACCTTACCTTATCAATAATTTCTCAAACTTTCTTTTTATTTTTTTTGGTGTTAAAATTGGATTAGAATAAATACAATTGGATTGATTAATTTTGTAATCTCTAAATTCATCTTTAAGTTGTCAATAAAAATTAACTAAAATATTTTGATACACTTGTATATATATTTATTAATAACAACATTAAAAATTAATTTTAATATTTTCTCACCCCCCCCCCCCCCACACAAAAAAAAAAAAAAAACATAGTTGTTTTAAAAATTTCATGAATAAGGTAAGAAACATTATTGGCCATAAGGCCATGTCAATGTTATATATATTTATTAATAACAACATTAAAAATTAATTTTAATATTTTCTCACCCCCCCCACGCAAAAAAAAAAAAAAAACATAGTTGTTTTAAAAATTTCATGAATAAGGTAAGAAACATTATTGGCCATAAGGCCATGTCAATGTTCAAGTCCTGATGTAGCATACGTCAATGACAAATTACAACGATGACATTTATATATGATATATATATTTAAATATAATATATAAACATGATAATAGTATTATTTGATTTATTTTTTTTTAAAGGTACGGTTATTGTGGCCTATTTAGGAAGTGGGTTAAAAGTCACTTCTCAACTTTTAACCCACTTTCCTCTCTCACAAAAAAATTTAAAAAAATTAAAAAATAATTTTTAATCATCTTCTCAAAATAGCCTTGTGTCTTTAAAACATATATTAAAAATGTTTAAAAATATCGTACATTTAAGTATTACAACTTTCATTTGAAATATATAATTTTTTAAGTTTCTTAAGATGTGCTGTAAAGTTAAAATTTGATAATAAAAATTTGAAGTTAAAAATATTTCTCATTTAATTTTTCAATAATTATTATTTTGTAGTTTATTTAAATTATTTTTACCTCATAAATTATAAGTAGAAATTACACTAAATAGTCTGATACAAAATCTCAAAAAAAAAAAAAAAAAAATGAAGATAAATTACATTGATCACCTTTGAAGTCAGGGACGAAACCAAAATTTTATTATTTGAGGGGCCAAAAGAATTTTTATTTTTTCACTATATACACAAACATACATGTACAATATGCTATATAATTATATATACATAGAAAGAAAAAAAAAAAAATTAAATGTCACATAAGTAATTTCTAATAGGATGAAGAAGTATTTTTTTTGTACAAAATAGAAAGAGAATGTAAGATGGGAAAATAATAAGATATATATATTTTTATATTGGGAGCCATTTTATATATAAAATAATATATATAGATATATTTTTAAAATTCTGTGGCTAATAATATTCTTCTCAAAAACAGGGAGGCTATGCCCCCCATAATCTTTTTCTAGTTCCGTCCCTGTTTGAAGCATAGGCTCTTTAAAATTAAAAAACAAATTCCAAATTCCAATGACTCTTAAATTACATTCACATTTAAAAAATTATTATTATTTTTTTAATTTTTTCGTGTTTTTTTAATTTTTTTTATTTTCTTCGAATTTTTTTAATACCAAATCAAACCAAATCAAGCCTTAAGTCTCATCAAATGGGGTCGGTTACATGAATCATTCCTCTCCACGTGACCCTATCAAAGGCCATTTCGTTAGTCAAATTAAGTAGATCTATATCTCTATTTACAACGCTAACCAACGTCAATCTAGGCCTACCCCGTCTCCTAACATTTCCATCTACTGTTACAGCATCACATCTATTCACTACTGCCCCTGTTGGTCTCCGTTGAATATGACCAAACCATCTCAACCGATTCTCTCTCAACTTATCTTCTATCGGTGCTACTCCTACTCATTTCCGAATACACTCATTCCTAATTCTATATTGTCTAGTCTTGCCACACATCCACCTTAGCATTCTCATCTTAGCCACACTCATCTTATCTACATGTTGTTTTTTGGTTGCCCAACACTCCGTCCCATACAACATCGCTGGTCTAATAGCTGATCTATAGAACTTACCTTTAAGTCTAACAGGTATTCGTCTATTACACAGTACCCCAGACGCACTTCTCTACTTACCATCCCGCCTTAATCCTATGGACCACATCCACATCAATCTCCCCTGCTGTTGTGATAATCGACCCTAAATAAAGAAAATGTTGACTCTTAGGCAGTTCTTGATTCTCAATCTTCACTTTCCCTTTGCTTTCATTGTTACTGTTATTAAATTTACACTTCATGTACTTTGTCTTAGTTTTGTTTATCCGGAATCCTTTAGATTCAAGAGTTTTTCTCCAAATCTCCAATTTTGTATTAACTCCTTCTCTAGTCTCATCCACTAGCACTATATTGTTTGCAAAAAAACATACACCGTGGCACGTTATCTTGGATATTTCTCGTCAACTCATCCATAACTAAAGCAAAAAGATAATGACTTAAGGTAGATCCTTGGTGTAACCCTACAGTGATAGGAAATTCATTTGTCTCTCCAGTAGGCGATCTAATAGTGGTCACCACCCCTTCATATATGTCCCTAATCACATCAATGTAACTTTTTGTTACCCCTTTTTTTCGCCTGGGGCACTCTATTATATGCTTTCTCAAGGTCGATAAACACCATATGAATGTCTTTTTTCTTTTCTCTATACTTTTCTATAACTCTCTTCAAAAGATATATCGCTTCTATTGTTGACTTGCCAGGTATAAATCCAAATTGATTCTCTGACACCTCTGTTATATCTCGCAATCGGCGTTCTATCACCCTCTCCCACACTTTCATTATATGACACATTAGCTTGATTCCTCTATAGTTGTTGCAATTCTAGATATCTCCTTTATTCTTATAGATTGGCACTAAAATACTCTTCCTCCACTCATCTGGCATGTTCCTAGTCAACAAAATTTTGCTAAACAACCTAGTCAACCAAGTAACTCATTTTTTACCCAAACACTTCCAAGCTTCAATAGGGATATCATCTAGTCCTAAATCCTTATTTGATTTCATCTTTTTAAGTGCAATCTCCACTTCAAAGTTCCTAATCCTGCGATAGAACATATAGTCTTGGTTTATCGTATTACTGGCTATTTCTTCCTCTATTGCTGTACCTCCATGTTTCTCATTTAATAGTTTATCAAAATAGTTCTTCCATCTTTCCTTAATCTTTTCATCCCTCACCAATACCTTAAAATCCTCACTCTTGATGCACTTAACTTGATTACAATCTCTTGTTTTCCTCTCCCGTATCTTAGCAAGTTTGTATACCCTCTTCTCTCCCTCTTTACTATCTAGTCTAGTGTATAGGTCATCATAAGTTTTTAATTTAGCCTCTCTCAATACTTTCTTGACCTCCTTATTAGCCAATCTATAGTTCTTAAAATTTTCCTCAGTTCTATCATTTTGTCACTTTTTAAAGCACTATTTCTTTGCCTTAATTACCGCTTGAACCTTTTTCCTCCACCACCAAGTTTCCTTAGAGCTGGGTCCCGTTCCTTTCGACTCTCCAAGCACTTCCCTCGAGATTCTCCTCATACAATTGGTCATCGAGTTCCACATAGTGTTAGCATCATCTTCCAAGTCCCAAGTACTTTCCTTATCTATTCTATTCTTAAATATTTCTAATTTATCCCCTTTTAGGTCCCACCATCTCATCCTACGACATCCACCATCCTTCCTAGTTTGGTATTGCCCTCTAAAATATAAATCTAGTACCAAAATCTTATGTTGAGAGGTCAGGCTTTCTCCAGGAATCACCTTACAATCATTGCATTTTAGGCAGTCCACTTTTTTCACTAAGAAGTAATCTATTTGACTCTTAATTAACTCACTCTTAAAGGTTATCAAATGCTCCTCCCTCTTTTTATACATAGTATTGGCCACCACCAGGTCAGAAGCCAACGCAAAATCTAAGATACTCTCTCCAGCCTCATTTCTGTCACTAAAACCGTATCCACCATGCACCATTTCATAGCCTAGTTTATCTATGCCTACATGGCCATTAAAATCTCCACCTATAACCAGGTTCTCTTCTATGGGTATCTCCTGTAAAATCTCATCCATTTGCTCCAAAAAATCATTCTTAGTCTGATCATCTAATCCTACTTGAGGACGCGCATGCACTAATAACGTTCACTATATTCTCTCCAATAACTAGTTTAACTAATATAATCCTATCCCCTTTCCTAATGACCGCCACTATATTCTCTACAAGACCCTTGGCAATTAAGATTTTTACCCTTCCTGCGTCTATCCTTACCACCATAATACAGCTTAAAACCAGTATCCTCAATTTCCCTAACTTTCTCACCCGTCCACTTAGTTTTTTGTACGTAAGCTATACTAACTCTCATTCTAATAATAACATCTACTAACTCCATCGTCTTACGAGTTAAGGTTCTTATATTCCAAGTGGCTATTCTAAACCTATAGTCTTGGACTAGTTTCTTTATCAGCGCTAGTCCAAGAAAACGTGGGAACCTTTGCCCCTTTTTCAGCGCACCCAAGTGTCGATGCGGCGCCCCTTACTCACTTTTCGAAACACCCGGAGGCAAGCGCAACGCGTCACTTGAGGGTAACAAACTAGCATTTAAACGATTCAAAGTAGGATTCATTGTCATAAGGGATCCGAGCGGCTTTTTTTACGTGTTGGCTGTCGGTTACCTAACACACAACCCTCCTCCTTAACTCGGGCTTGGGATCAGCGGAGTTGTTAACAACCCTGGCGGAGTTCATTGAGTTTTTTTAATATTTTAACTATTTTTTTATTTTTAAATACACCTAACATAAATACATTTAAAAAGTATAATATTTGAGAAAATTTTTTAAATACCAAAAATACCAAAAAATACGAGAATTTAGTATATTTTGTATTCTTGTTTATTTATTGATTTTTTTAAATATTTTTTTACAAATATTTTATTTTTCAGATATATCTAAGAAAGGTCCATCTAAAAAAGTAAAAAATTGATTAAAATTTTAAAAATATTCACTAAAAATAAAAAAATACGAAAAACAAAAAAAAAATTAATTTTCAAAAAATTAAAACCAAACACAGTGAATGATCTCTCATGAGATTTGAAAAAAATATAATAAACTATAAATTTTTAGTATATTTATATTGACCTTTTTTTAATCGGGGTATTTTTTTATAAATCTCTTTTCACCTACTTATGTTCCATTTAGTCCACATTATTTTCTTATATTCTAGGGCAAATTACACAAATAGTCCCTGTAGTTTGCGGCTTGTGTCACTTTGGTCCCTGACTTTTCAATTGTGACACATTTGATCCTGAATTTTGAATTTTGTTCCAAATAAGGACAATTGAATATATAATTAGGATTTTCAAGGGTAAAATTGTCATTTTGATAAAATATAAACTAATTTGACAAAAATAAATGTCAAACAAATATTTTTGAATTTTTAAAAATTATTTCTACCTACTAAAAATAAAATTATGTAAAATTGATAAATCTTTTAGACATTTATTTTTTTTTTTACCAAATTAATTTTTATTATGTGTTTGGATGATGATCATGTAAAATTAATTTAAAAAAATTAATCATGTAAGTTTTATTAATTTTACATAATTTTATCATTGGTGGATAAAAATAATTTTAAAAAAATTAAAAATATTTTTTTGACATTTGTTTTTGTCAAATTAGTTTATATTTTATCAAATTGACGATTTTATCCTTGAAAAATCTAATAATATTTTCAATTGTCCTTATTTGAAACAAGATTCAAAATTCAGGGTCAAATGTGTCACAATTGAAAAGTTAGGGACCAAAGTGACACAAGTCCTAAATTATAGGGACTATTAGTGTAATTAACCCTATATTCTAATAAGTCCTATGAGTGACATAGTTACCAAAATATCCCTAATAATATTCACATTTATAGTGTGAATGTTCACATTATCAATGTGAATATTCACATTGTAAAACATGAATGTTTACATCACTAAATTACTAACCGTTCAAAAAATATTTGTAAGGGTAGAAATGTCCATAAAATGCTTTAAATATGAGAATTAAGATTTAGTAGATCAAATAATAGGATTTATTATAATACAAAATATCTAATAGACTAATTGAGATACAAATACTTGAAAAATGATTTTTTAATAAATCTCCCTTTTTAATAAGCTAAAAGATCGAAATTAATGCAAATTGGATATGTGATAAATTAAAAGTTGATATTTAATATAAACAAAAAATTGATACATAATTATCATGCATAATAGTGACTTCTTGTGAACTTTTCACTTCAAAATAAAGCATCATTAAAAATAAATTTTATTTACAATAATAACATTATTACATTGTTCTTACCATTTTTTTGTTTTTGTAAAAATATAATTTTTGTTTTTAAATTTTATTTTAAGAACTTTATGCACATCATCTATATTGCATTTTGGATAGATGGTGGTTAGGGCCATAAGTTGACTTGGGCTGTAGCATGATAAATTTATGTTTGGGCCGTGTAATGAAATATTGAGTTCAAGGCTCAAGCTAACCGGGCTCATGCTTTTATTCCCTTCTCAACATACTCCGAGTCCGGCCTATTTGTTTTCAGAAGTAGAATGGATGGGATTGATAGTAACGGAATTAGTAAAATTGTATTTGTTTTGTTAGTGAGTGGATTGATAGTGAGGGGATTGCTAAATTATTTTTATATAAAATAAATATAAAATAATAAAATAAATAAAATTATGATTTTTATTTAACAAAAAATATAAAAACATTAAATATTAATGTTTAAAAAAAGTGCCCAACAAGTGAAAAAAAAATCAGCTGATCGGTTGACTGGCAGGTTGACCGGCCGGACGTCCGGCAACTCACTAAGCCAACGGACTATTTTTGTAATACCACCTCTTCGCCCGGACTATCAATTTGCTCGCCCAATGTCCATCCTAGTCCGAACATACTACCAATCCGGAGGCCACAAACAAAACAAATATGAGCTACATACACTATTCATCCATCACAGTCTATGCCTAAAAAAAGGGGCCTCAGAGTTAAGAATTTTTAGTAGAGTTTACAATCCATTGGATATACATACATATCCCAGTTAACCAAAAAATAAATAAATAATTAACAAGTTATTTGGTGCAACTTATTTGAGTATTTATAATTTTTTTATATATATTTATTTATAAAGTTTGTGCTAGATTATTCGGTGCAATTTATACTTATAACTTATTAGGTAGAAATAGTTTAAATAAATTGAGAAAAATTGATTATCTAAAAGCCATGTGAGTGATATTTTTAGCTTTTGTTTTATGATTATTAATTTTTAATTTAAAAAAGTTCAACCAAACAGACCCTACACTGGTTTCACCACAAAGGCCTTCTATTGTTTTAAATAAAAAAAAATCAAAAACTAAAAATAAAAATAAATTTTGAAAATGAAACCAAATAGAACCATAGTCTTATTAGCAAAAAAAAGGAAAAAAAGAAACAGAGTTTGGTTTACTTTTCAAAAACATTTTTTTCTAAATTTGTTTTTAAAAAATAGAAATTAGTTTGATAAAAAAAAAATGCTAAAAAGTTAATTTTAAAATTTTTAAAATTATTCCGCCTTCCAAAAAGATAAAATTATATGAAAATAATTAATATTTTTAGTATCTTAAAAAAAAATTTCACCAAATTATGTTTTAGTTTTTAAAAAAAAATCATTTTTTTTTTCTTCTAAAAAACCACACCAAACAAAGCCACAAATTCCTCCCCCGTAAATTTGGAAAATAAAGTCAAAATTTATCTTTTAACCCAACTAATAAAAAACTCAAAATGACTTAATTAGGCTTCAATACCAATAGAAAGTTACAATAGCAACCCTACAAACAAACCTTTCTCTCCACTCAACAAACCCTTCTCTCTCACTTTTCGTGGCATCTTTTAGAGGATCTCTAATGAGTTCAACCGGTTAATGTCAAAAAGTTAGTGTGTGTGTCAATTTCCGACCACACTGTCAAACAAGTACTCAGCTGGAGAACACTGGCAGAATAGATGAAACCCGAACGACTTATCACAGAAAGATAAGATTCCGGCGGTGGTTCGTCCACCCAGGGACACTTCGACGATCAAGTTAGTTATCTCTCAAAGATAGCAAAAGTGTTTAATTCGCTTATTCAGAATACAAAAAGCGTACCTTAGACACACGAGGGTGCCTCTCTTTTATAGCCAACACTGACCTAATCCCAATAGAAGTCTAGCTTCAATGGACTCTGGCTTAATGCTAATTCTGGACTCCCAGTTAGATTGAGATAAACTCTCTAAAAGTCTCATCTTTATCCAAACTGAAGTCCTCTCTTATTCTAGGACTCTTGTCCCTTATCCGCTTATCCCGGATTCCGGTATTCTCGCAGATAACCTCGGCCTATCCGAGATTATCTTGGCGTCATGACCAGAACACGTGGCACCTCGGCTGGCACTTCGTTGCCACTTTGGCCACGTGTTGTCATTTAAAAATTATATCCCCACAATTGCCCCCTAGGTTCTATTACCTCGACATCCTGAGGTGATGGAACCTATATCGTTTCTCCTATTTAGCACATCGGCTAAGCTCGCTTTGTCCTTCATTACCGAGGTCATTATTCGTCGGCTAAATACGACCAAGACTTGGTCTGTTTTCATCAATGCTTCAGAACCAATAACCAAGTTTGTTTAAGTTTCTCAGTCGAGATCGTCCCCCTAGCCGAGGTCTAGCTCTATTAAATTAAGAACTCCAAGAGTTTCAACACGCGTATGAGCTATCACGCACAGTATTTCAACCGTTTTTGCCACGCGTCTTTTCCCTACTGAGCCGTGCCTGACACGTACCATTAAGTCGCATCACATTGGCGTGCGCCGTCTGACAAGCACGTCGACCTAGGCACACTAATTACCATTTTGTTGCCATTCTGCGTGTTTGATCAAAATCATCTCTCTCTCTCTCTCTCTGTCTTTTCACTTTTGCATCTTCGTTTTCGTTCAAGTTCTCTCTCTCTACTCCTAAATCCTCCATTGCTGCTTTTACGAAGCTTTCTGCAACCACTTTCATTCTCCTCCTCCGGCGAGGCTTCTGCTGCATTTCTTTGCTCACTGCCACTGTCTGACACCAGCGTACTTCACACCGGTCATTTTTTTCGGTGAGTTACAATTTTCCCCATGTAGTTTTTTATACTCTGTTGCCTCTGCTTACTTGCCATGACGAACACATTCATGTTCTTCAGTGTCTGTTGGTGATTTTAAACTTCACCATTCGCATGTTTGAACATGTTCTGTCTTGCAGTTTTGTGTTTTTTCAATCTGCTTTTGATTCATGACCTTTGTGCACATATCGTTCATACGCTTGTTTAATTTGCCACTGTTCTTGGCCTTGCTTACCTGCACAAACTTTACTCAGTGTTTCTTTGAATTCTTGCTTGTCTTCTTGAGTCTGAAACATGTTCTTGTTTCTGTTTTCTTGTTGTATTCTCCAGATTCTTGCCTTCAATTCTTGTTTCCTTAATCTTAGGTTTGGGATTTGTTTTAGATCATACAAACTTTAGGAAAAATTGAAACAAATTCCCCTTAGATCCCCACAAAACCCTTGCCCCAGCGTACATTTAGGTTTTGCCGAGGTCCTTTAAACCTTAACAAACCACTTTCCTTCTCCAATCAACACCCTCCCCACTTAGCCGACGTTATGGGTATGTTCAAGTGGAGGGTAAACACCCCAATTAAGTTAGAATACTTTAGGCAGGAGTTTGCCATTCCTGCCGACGTCCATCTTAGTTGGCAGGGGAGGAAGACTCCATCATGCCCAAAGACGACTTCATGCCTTTCCCAGTGGTTACCTTCATAGAGTGTGGACTTAGGTTCCCTCTTGACACCATTTTCTGAAAAGTCTTACACTACTACAAACTGAACCCAATGCAGCTTGCCATTAACTTCTACCGAGTTATCAATGGTATAATTGCCTTAGCCAAAAAAGAGAATGCTATGGTTACCCTTGTCGACATCCAATACTGCCGCCCCATGTGCGGTCTGAAGTTAGAAAAGGGCTATATCTACTACCTTAAGCCGAGATCCATGGAATACAAACTTGTCGCCGACCTCCCAGACTTCAACAAGGGTGCTGGAGACGATTACTTCATCGTCTCGGGCAACTTGCAGTTCCAACCAGATGATGACCTTCATCTCTATCCCATAAGCCGAACAATTTTCAGAGAGGGAGATAGTAAGAGCCCAGCGTCACTTTTACTTGCTTTCAAGTCTTTTTTACCTTGATATTTTGTATGCTCTAACCTCTGTTTGTTTGTCTTTGCAGCTCTTCCTCAGCCTCCGAAGGACTTTCGCAAAAACTACTATCCCAGTAAAGATTTCAAGAAGCTGCTGGACTTTCCTGTTAATCAGCGCAAGGCTCCTGTGCTCCTGAATTTCATCCTAACCTACAAATCGACTTTCCCTGACGTCCCTAAAAGGAGCAAGTCCCCTCATTCTGTTATAACTCCTGCTACAACTTCTTCACCTCGGCCAGATTAGGGGTCAACCTCTGATCCAGCAGAGTAGCCATCTACTTTAGCTCCATAACTGATTCCGCCCTCTTAGCACCAACACCGATGTCGAGCTCCACTTTCTGCCCCGGCAGACAGGACTCGAAGCCGAAGATGCCGAAGTGTCGAGGCGTCCTCTTACGATCCAGCCAACCCACTAATAACTCTTCCAGCAATCCGCCTTGGTACCAAAGTTATCGTTGCTATCTCCTTCAACGAAATGGGGCGACAAAAGGCCGTTGCCGAAGACCTTCTTGCCGACATCCCCAATGTCACCACAGTTCAATCTTCCCAGTCTCAACCCAAGCTAAAGCCAAAAAGACTGAAGAAAGCCCAACCTAAGGCAACGGTAACTCAGATTGACTCTGAGGACACCTTGCCAATCTCCAAAATAGTTGAAGCGGAAAAAAGTGCCTCTGCAGCTGAGGCTGCCCCCTCTGAATCAACCTAGTCAAAGAAGCCGAGGTCGGAGTCTACTGCAACCTCGGGGTCCCTGAAGTTCGATGCCCCCTGGGCCCCTTCAATTACTATTAAGGACAAGCCAGTCAAAGTTGGCGATAGTGAGATTGACATCGAAGTCGGCGTTGTCCTCTCTACTGCCTTGCTCCTACTAAAAGACCTCGAACGCAATACTGAGGTCAGCGAATACGAAAATTTTGCTCAACAGTTGCAACACTTCGTACAAGTAAGCCCCTGACACTTGGTACTTTTCGTTCTCTGTTTTTCCATACTTAGAGTTTTTTACTAACTTTTGTTCTATCCACTTCTTCTAGGCGATCTAGCATGTCCACTCCTTCGCGATGCAGGCCTTCGAAATTAAGAAGGAGTTGACCAGCAAGACGAAGGAGGCTGTTGGTTTGCTCAAGACTATAAATAAGGCCGAGGCCAAGATGAAGACTTTAATAGATCAGGCCAAGGCAGCAAAATAAGCCCAAGATGAGGCCGAAGAAAGGGCGTGAGCTGCTGAGGCCATTGCTAAGGTCCTTGAGGCCGAGGACAAAACTGCCGAAGCCCAAGCCGAGCTTGTCGCTGTTTTGGCTACAAAGTCTGCCGAGATAAAAGCGGCGGATGAGAAGGCATACGCCGATGGGGTGGCCGACGTCAAAGAAGACTACAAGAAGCAAGTAAAACAGGCATGCAACAAGGGTTTCACCCTTGGTTGGATAGCTGCTTTAAAAGAGCTGGTTGTCCCTAAGGACTCGCCTCACCGAGAAAATAGCCACATCGTCCTGCCATTCCCCCCTAACTCTGAGCCAATCCGAGGACGAGGTTGAGTCCAAGGAGGAAGCTGAGGTCGACAAGTCTGAAAAGGCTTTGGATGCTGGGGCCAAGTCCCCAACTCTGAATGAGCAAGTCTTGGACTTGACTCAGGAAGAGGAGGACGAGGTCTCAAAAGATGTCACCCCAAAGAAGACAACGTCCGAGGTGCCAATCGCTGAGAAGAGCCTCGATTAAACTCTAGAAGAGATCGATGCTGAGCTCGAGGCTGAGAAGGTTGCCGAAAAGTCTTTTTAGCTGTCTTCTAGGGCCGAGACACAGTCCGTCGCTGATGTCGAGTAGTCTTGACTATAAACATTTTCCTTTGTACTTAGTAATTTTCTGAACAATGTTTTCAGTTTTCATAGTTGGCCGACGTGCCACTTTTGTAATCAGAACAAGTAGTCTTTTTGTAGGCCGTAGTGCCCTTATTCCCTTTTAAATGCAAGTCGTCTTTTTTTGATTAAGTGTTTGAATGCTTGTCTTTTCTTTACTGTCTTGTATGATTCCATACTTAGAATATTCTGCATGTCTTCAAAGTACACCTTAACTGTGTAATCTCCTCGGGGTAAAATACTTCGGGTATATTTGTTGACCGTTTATCTCGGCCATGGCTTAATACTTGAAAACATTTGTAAAAATATTTTCACAAGTGCTATATAAAACCTGCCACTTTACTTTTACTTAGCAAGACTTCTATCTTCAAATATCTTCCAAGTCTTGGCAACATGGTAATCTCGGCAAGTACGCAGATACTTCTTTCAATATAATCTTGGCTTAACTTCAACTTGTAAATTTTTCTTAAAATTTCAACAAGTGTTAAACCATCATTCCTTTAAAATAATCTCGGCTTAATTTCAACTTGTAAATATTTCTTAAAATTTCAACAAGTGTTAAACCAACCTTAACTTGTAAATTCCGACTTCCAAGCATCATTCTTTCAGCCCTCTGCCCCTTAATATGAACGTAAGTTCCACTTGGGTTCTCATTAAGCATGTGGCATTGACCTCGTCACCAAAGTCAGATTCAAACAAAGACTGGCCGAGGTTACCAACCTTGGTCTCTTTGTTAATCTAATAGTTTCAATTTATGTCTGATTCTGCCGATATGGCAAGTCCAGGTTAATTCAACTTAGTTCAACTCCATTATATGTAAGTATAATTTAACTCTGCCATATAATAAGTCTAAGTTATTTGTTATGTTTCAATCAGAAATATCGCCAACTTAGTTCAACTCTATTATATGCAAGTATAATTCAACTCTGTCATATAATAAGTCTAAGTTATTCGTCATGTTTCAATCAGAAACATCGCCAACTTAGTTTAACTCTATTATATGCAAGTGTAATTTAACTCTGCCATATAATAAGTCTAAGTTATTCATCATGTTTCAATCAGAAACATCGCCAAATGACTGGTCAGTCATACGACACAAGTTTAAAAATCAAGCTAAGACTTTATTATTATTTCGGCTAAAAACAAGAAACTTAAAAAATAAAAAATCTAATGATAGAAAAACTTCAGATTGCAAGTATTCCAAGGTCTTGGTAACTCTTTGCCTTCACTGTCTTTAAGCCGATATGCATAATTGCCCAGGACCGAGATGATTCTATAAGGTCCCTCCCAATTTGGGCCAAGCTTGCCCTCTCTGGGATCCTTCTTGTTATCGACAACCTTTCTTAGGACGAGGTCCCCAACTTGGAACTCTTATGGGTTAACCTTCTTATTATAAGCCCTGGTAAGCTGCTGCTGGTATGCCTTTAGCTGAATTGCTGTCTTCTCCCTTCTTTCTTCCTGTAGGTCCAGATCTTGGGCTAAAAATGCATCATTAGTCCCATTCTCCACTCCCTGGGTTCTGATCCCTGGGATTCCGACCTCTAATGGGATTACTGCTTCTGTGCCAAAAGCCATGGCAAATGGGGATTCCCCAGTTGATCTTCTCAGCGTAGTCCGATATGCCCAGAGTACACTGGACAACTCATCCATCCACTTTCCCTTTGTTGCTTCCAGTCTCTTCTTGATCACATCCAAGATAACTTTGTTGGATGCTTCTGTTTGTCCATTGCTTTGAGGAAAACTTGGAGTGGAATAGTAATTCTTGATTTTGTACTTTGCATAGAAGCTCTTAATTAGCTTACTGTCAAACTGTATACCATTGTCTGCTATTATTTCCCTTGGGATCCCAAACCTGGTGATGATGTTCTTCCATATGAAGCTCTTCACATCAACATCTCGAATCTTTGCAAGGGATTTAGCTTCCACCCACTTGGTGAAGTAATCTGTTGCTACTAGTATGTACTTTTTTTGTCCAGTTGCTTGAGGCAGTTGTCCAACAAGATCTATGCCCCATTGGGCAAATGGCCAAAGGCTGGATACTGGGTTCAAGTTCGTTGCTGGTTGATGTATCAAAGGTGCAAACCTCTAGCACTTTTCACACTTCTTGACATAAGCTTTAGCATCTTTCTGTATGTAGAGCCACCAATACCCCTGAGTAATGGCCCTATGAGCAAGTGACCTGCCCCTGGCGTGGCTTCCATATACTCCTTTGTGTATCTCATACAAGAAGTCTTCAACTTGTGAAGGATGTACACACCTCAAAAGGGGTCCAGTAAAAGATCTTTTATAGAGATGTCCTTCTGCTGTCAGACTGAATCTTGCCGACTTCAGTCTGATCTTGTGTGCTTCTTTATGATCATCTGGAAGTTTTTCCTTTTTAAGGAATACTATTGTTGTATCCATCTAGCTTGGTTCCATCTCCACACACATTGTTTCATGCTCTGTGTTCAGTGGTTCTATGCTTGGACCTGACAAGTAATCCACCATTATCGTCATTGCCTCTTTAGGTTTCATTGCACTAGCCAGGTTGGCCAGAGCATCAACATGGCTGTTGTCATCTCGGCTAACCTTTTGTAGTCAGCAATTCTGGAATAAGGCTACCAGTTTGCCCACCTCCTTTACATAGGCTGACATCCTTTCATCTTGAGCTGCGTATTCGTCTATTGCCTAGTTGACGATAAGCTGGGAGTCACAGAAGACTATTACCTCGTCAGCTTCCATTGCTACTGCCAGCTTTAATCCTACGATCAGTGCTTCATACTCTACTTCATTGTTTGAGGCTTTAAACCTCAAACAAATAGATTGTTCCAGTATCTGCCCATCTGGCGATACTAGCATTACTCTTGCCCCCGCTCGTTGTCGGTTTAAACTCCCATCAACAAATAGCCGGAAGGAGTCATCGATGTAAATACTGCATGGCCTGAGTTTCTCTTCTTTCCTCTGTTTGGTTATCCCCAACTAGGTTTCTCCTTGTTCACCTGGACCTCGGCTCAACGAAGCTCGATGCGTGATGGCGCCTGGTGTGAACTCGGCCACGAAGTCGGCCAACACTTGGCCTTTGATTGCTGTTCTAGGTCTGAATTCCAGGTCATATTGCCCTAACACCACTGCCTATCTGGTTATCCTGCCTGTCAGATCTCCCTGCTGCAACAACGATTTCAAAGGATGTTCAGTTAGCACCACAATTTTGTGGGCTTGAAAGTAATGATTCAGTTTCTTGGAAGCCATTACTAAAGCCAGTGTTAGCTTCTCCAAGGGTAGGTATCTGGTCTCAGCATCAGCTAGGGGTTTGCTCACGTAGTAAACTGCCCTTTGCTCTCTCTTTTCTTCTCTGATTACTACTGCACTCATTTCATGCTCTGAAACTGCCAAGTATAAGAATAGCTCCTCTCCAGGTACTGGATTTGAGAGAACTGGAGCTGTGGTCAAATACTTCTTCAAGTTGGCCAAGGCGACTTCGCACTCTTCTGTCCATAAGAAGTCTGTGGTTTTCTTCACCAAGCTGAAGAAAGGTTTACATTTGTTAGAGCTTTTGCTTATGAACTTATTCAGAGTTGCAGCCCTTCCAGTCAACATCTGCACTTGCTTTGCCAATGTCGAGCTGTCCAACTCCAGAATGGCCTTGATTTGGTTGGAGCTAGCCTCAATGTCCCTTCTGTAACCAAGTATCCTAAGAACTTACCAGACCCAACTCCAAATGCGCACTTTGTTGCATTGAGTCGGAGCCGATATGTTCTAAGGATGTCAAAAACTGCCTTTAAGTCTTCCAGATGATCCTCAGGTTCTTTGGTCTTCATGACCATGTCATCTATGTATACCTCCACTGTTATGCCTATTAGATGCCTAAACATCTTGGTCACCAGTCTCTGGTACATTGCTTCTGCATTTTTCAACCCGAAAGGCATCACTCTGCAGCAATATAGCCCTTTTGGGGTGATAAATGCAGTCTTCTCCTCGTCTAGGGGGTACATAGCTATCTGATGGTACCCCCTGTAAGCATCTAGGAAGCTTATCCTTCCATGTCCTGAGGTGGCATCCACCAATTGGTCAATTTTGGGGAGTGGAAAATTGTCTTTGGGATAAACGTTGTTCAGGCTGGTGAAGTCCATACAGACCCTCCACTTCCCATTCTTTTTCTTCACGATGACTGTGTTTGATAGCCATGTTGGGTAGTTCACCTCTCGAATGGCCCTAGCCTCTAGAAGTTTATCCACTTCCTCTTTTACTACCTTGACATACATCAACGTAGGCCTCCTTACTCGTTGGATGACAGGTTTGGCCGACCTGTCCACATTCAGTCTATGGCAAGTGACCTCCGGGTCAATGCTAGGCATCTCGTACAGCGTCCAGACAAATACCTCAATGTTTGCTCTTAAGAACACCTCTAGCTCTTTTTCCTCTTCCTCGGCCAAGCCCGAGCCGAGAAGGAAGAAACGTTTTTCATCCCTTTGTTGGACAAGGATTTTCTTCAGGGCTTCCTCACTCTTCTTGGCTGGCTCTTTGCCGACGTCATCCAGGACTTCCATGTCTTCATTCTCGATCTCTGCTAATTCTGCTTCGGGTATGTTGCAGGTTGAATTCATTGCTGCCATGGAGCAATTCTTTGTCTGCACCTGATCCCCTCTGACTTCCTCAATTCCGTGTTCTATTGGGAATTGCAACAACTGGTGTAATGTTGAAGGAACAACCCCCATTGCATGCAGCCATGGCCTTCTCAGAATAGCATTGTAAAGGGAGGGGGTGTCAATCACTGTGAACTCAGTTTTTATCTTCTTGGTGCTAGCCTGCACCTCCAATCTAGCTGCTCCCAGGGGCCATGTCAGTGTTCCATTGAACCCGACCGTTGAACCGTTGGATTGTTCCAGATCATCTTGGTGAAGGCCAAGCTCCTTGTAACACCTGACATACATGATATCACAAGAGCTGCCCTGGTCAATTAAGATGCGCTTCACTTGGCATTCTCCAATCTAGATGGATATTACCAAGGCATCGTTGTGTGGATGCTGCACCATCTCTAGGTCGTCTTCAGTAAAGGACACCACTGGTCCCCAGCACTCGTCTGCCCTAGGTCTTTTCTGCCGGACCTGGTAAATATGCTGTAAGTGTTTTACCTTCTGAGTCTCCCTACGTATTTCGTTCTCATTGACCTTCGAGTGAATCACATTGATCACTCAAGGTCCTCCTGCTTGCGGTTGTGGTGCTGGAGAAGGCGGTGCTGCCGGTGCCTGAGACAGTCTCGCTTGCTCTTCCATTGTCCTGGCCTCGTCTACAAGGTTCCTTAAATGACATTGTCTTACCAGGTCTTCTAGATGTGCCTTCAAGGCTCTGCACCCCTGAGTCAGATGTCCATTTTCATTGTGGTAAGCACAGTGCTTCCCCAGAATTCTTCCCATAAATTCGCCTGGGACCCTTACTGGTGCTCTGTAATAGGGCTGATTTCAAATTTTCTCCAAGACTTTGTAAACTGGGATTCGAAATACGGTTGTGACTGCCTGTGCATCCCTTAATCCTGTCTCTTGTTTGTTGTACCCAGTGTTACCTCGGCCTTGCTTCGGTGAGCCGTTTGTTTTCTCTTATTTTGACGCCTTTGTCCCCGGCGTGTCCTCCTCGGCCCTGGCATACTTTTCTATCCTTGCCATAAGTTCCTCCATACTTTTTGGTAGTGTCTTTGCCAATGATTTTCGAAGCAGGCAATCATCATTCAGGCCGTTCTTGAAAGACACGACCGCCACTTCTTGGTTGCACCCTGGTATTCGGTTGAACACCTCATAGTACCTCTTGGCATAGGCCCTAAGGCTTTCATCCTCACTGATTCTCAAAGCCATCAGGGAGTCCACCTTTAATGGCTGTAGTTTGTTTGTCACAAACCTAGCCACGAACATCTTGGCCAGGCCTTCCCAGGTGTTCACAGTTCTTTTCGACAACTTATGAAACCAGTCCGATGTAATTTTCCCGAAGGACGAGAAGAACACCTTGCAAAGCAACGGCTCGTTCCTGGTGTATAGTGCCATCGAGTTCAGGTACAAGCCGACGTGAAAGTTGGGGTCCAACTTACCATCGTATATCTGGAATCTCGGCATATTGAACCTTTTCAGGCCTCAAATTTGTCCAATTCTACCGAGAACGGCATTCTCGGCTTGATTGGGGAGGTTACCTCGGCATCCTGTCACTTCCTCTGGAGGTAATCCTTCAGATCCTCCTTGGTCCGTCTAAGAGCTCGGCTATCACTGGATTTCAGCCTCTTTGGTGCGCTACTTCTAGTATCATTATGAGTCCTTTTGGACCTCCCTTCATTGGTCGTGTCGAGACAGAGTTCCTTCCCTTGAACATGCCAATGTTCTTTGAGGTCAGCTTCTTTGGTACGATGTGTCCTCTGTGAATCTCCCTTCATTGACTCTGCTCACCCGACCTCCCTTGAAGGCCGGTGAGAGTGTTCCTTGGTTCTGGTGTGCTGGGGGGTTACAGGGACTGTTTTCTGCCCTCCCTTCTAGGCATTGTTCTTGGCCGCTGGAATCGGCGTGTCTTATAATGGGAACGGTGGCTGCATGACGTTGTTCTGCATCATGAAATTGATTACCGTTTGTAGGTTCGCCAATTTGTCTGCCATTCCCTTTATCTCTCCGTCCCTCCGCAGGCATCTATCTTTCCATACCTGGAGGTCGTTCTCGTTGTAATACTCGCCTCGGTCTGCCTTTTTTGGCATGTCGCCCTCATGGCTGACGTCATTCTGTCCGGGATTCTGATCCCGAGACTCTTCGTTGTAGTCATCATTCTCCACGTTAGGGTCAATGTGTTTACCACTCTCAACAGGGATGTCGTCCCCGACTTTTTCTTTCTGTCCGTCGTTGGTCATCTATTCTCCTTTCTTTTCCACAGACGGCGCCAAATTGTGTGTGTCAATTTCTAATTACACTGCCAAACAAGTACTCAGCTGGAGAACACCGACAGAATAGATGAAGCTCGAACGACCTGTCACAGAAAGATAAGATTCCGGCGGTGATTCGTCCACCCGGAGGCACTCCGACGATCAAGTCAGTTATCTCTCAAAGATAGTAAAAGTGCTTAATTCACTTATTCAGAATACAAAAAGCGTACCTTAGACTTACGAGGGTGCCTCTCTTTTATAGCCAACATTGACCTAATCCCAATGGAAGCCTAGCTTCAATGGACTTTGGCTCAATATTAATTTTGGACTCCCAGTTAGATTGAGATAAACTCTCTAAGAGTCTCATCTTTATCCAAACTGAAGTCCTTTCTTATTCTAGGACTCTTGTCCCTTATCCGCTTATCCTGGATTCCGGTATCCTCGCAGATAATCTCGGCCGGCGTCATGACCAGAATACGTGACATCTCGACTAGCACTTCGGTACCACCTCAGCCACGTATTGTCATTCAAAAATTATGTCCCCACAATCAGTAATATATATATATATTTTTAAATTAGCTAACTAACAAAATTGTTTTCGTTTCCAATGGATTTGCTAAAGTTGTTGTTAGCTACTGTAGAAGTTGAAGTTTCATACAATACTTGCTAACTGCGATCATTCATTTAGCAGAGCAAGAGAGAGAAAAGTGAGAGCGACATAGAGGGAGGTGAGCTGCTGTTAGGGGCTGTTATAACCCTTTTTTTTTTTCTTTTTTTTTAATGGCTTCCATAGTTTTAAAAAATAAATTATAATTATTTTATTATATGTTTGAGTGGGTCTCACATCAACCTAACATACAAATTTAACATCAACGTAACATACACCTTAACAAAAACTTTTACTATATATCATGCACATCTCTTCTCTAAATTAATAAACATTTAACACATAATTTTCACTTTTTACACCTTTTTATTATATAACACATACTTTAATATACAAATTTAACATTATCATTGAGATGCTCGTGCCCTACCCAACTGTCAGAACCCATCTCCGTAATGCCCGAAAAAAAAAAAAGGTAGCAAAAGATTCAGAGCCAACTTAGCAATGTAAGCATCTAAACCCACAATATCTTTTACACCCATTTCATCGAACACTTTGTAAGCATTATGTACTCTTTTCAATTGGGATTGAATTCTTCCTCTATCTCTCTCCTCCCACCATATTTGTGGTTGATCAAAGATGAAGTTGGGGTTTTCTGACTTAAAACTAAAAAAGAGCGAATGTGTTTCAGAGTTCAATGTGTTAGTATAGTGAAGGGTATATTTATACTAAATTAGCTTTTAAATTGGACTAAAATTGTTCTAATAATATAAATTTATTCAATACTATTAAATATTATTTATAAATTGATATTTCAAATAATATTAACACACTGAAAAAAATATATTAAGTGCGAAAGAAATCAACTGACACCCTTAGAAATAGATTGAGAGTGTAATTACACTATCCATCATCTCTCAATTACAAGATAATTATAAAAAAAAAGAAGCATTCAAGTTGTTTTAAATTAGAAAACTCCAAACTTAAGCAATTTTAAATTTATTTCCAAACTGAAGTTGTTTCATAAAGTCATATTTTAAAAAACAAAACTTTATCCTGTTTAAAAAATATGACTTCAACTGGTTGTTTAAAATGACTTAAATAAGTGTATTTTTTGTCTTTTTATGAAAAGATGTGCAGAAAAGTAGAGAGTGATGTGATGAAAAAAGGATAAAAAGATGGATTATTTTGTGTATGTCAAACTTGGCCTACCCTTCAACCTGAATTTGAGTTTGAAACTTCTATTTAGTAAAAAAAAAAGAAAAAAAAAAAACTTGAGAAGTATGAGTTTCAAGGCCATAGTAGTACTATCACAGTTACATTTTGACTAACTTTATAAGAGAATCATTTCCCTTTATTTTAAGCTAGAAAGTTCAACAAAAGTGTCTTCAAAAAGCCTGCACCATAAAATACAGAAGTACCTCTTGCACCTCTCTCTCTCTCTCTCTCTCAAATCCCAATATATACATTATTTGATATCATATTTTGTTTGTGTGTGTTAGAGAGAGAGAGCGAGCGAGGGAGAGAGTAGGGAAACAGGGTGATGTCAGAAGATCAAATGTAAGAGAGCATTCGTTGCATGGGAAGAAGAAAGTCGACCAGACAGTAATCACTCTAACCTCTGCTTGCTCTGCTCTGCTCTGCTATGCTATGACACTTCTCCTTCTGAGACAGTAACATTTCCTAATTCCTATTTATATGTTAGTACAAAACAAAATACTCTACACCAAAATGTTACACCTTCTCCATATTCATCTACTCACCTCCACCCCCCACCAGAGATTCTATGTTGGGGGAATTTGTTCATTTACACGACATGAAATTTGGATTGAAATTTCATATTCTTCTAATGTGTTGCGGCCATTGTTTATATTTTAATGATGAAGTGCAAAACAGACTAAATCGATCCTTTTATGTCTCCTCTCACCTAATAAAAGTGGGTTAATATTGTTTTATTTTTTTTAAAAAAAAAATTAGTAGTTGCCAATAGTTGAAGAAGAAAGGTGAAGGTGTTTGCCGACTCTCAGATGTGGTGACCGACTGTTAGAGGTGGTATAATCAGTGGTAGTAATTGAAAACGGTTGAAAGTGGTTGTCGTAAGTGAAAAGTGAGGCGGTGACTAGAAGAGGTCACTGCTGACTTGGTTGAATTTGTTGGCTAGTTGTGGTGGTTAGTGGCTAAATGGGGTGGGAGGAAGGATTTGGTTTTGGCAATTATGTCCAAAAATTCAGTGGTTATCATTCAACATAAGATTATTTAATTGCAGAACAAACATTTTTCTTTATAAAATGTGATATGTTAACAACATTTATTCTTACAAAAGCTGTTGAAGCCTTGATGTACTATAAAAAAAATAATAATAGACAAATATAAATAAAAGTAAACAAAACAAAATAATTGATAATTTTCATGATACTTTTATGGGAGGTGTGAGGAAATTGAAACTTTTTCTTTTTTTCTTATTTGATAAATTATATAGACTTCTTCGACAATTGACATAATTAACCTAGCCGAGTTGACGAAAGAGGTAAGATGACAAAATTACACTCACATCATTTCTCTTTCCTTCCAATCCTTTTTAGTTATTTTTATTTTTCTCCATCTCCACCCACAACCACCCTACCACCACAATAATTAAAACCCATCACATGATCGGCCCAATTGTCCCTTTCCAAGTTCCAACATGATTGGGCCAAGCCCAAGTTCACGATGGTTTATTCTTTTCTTCACTTTGGTTTTTAATTGTCTGATTCTGATAGATATTTATACCTGAGTCTTCACTCTGTGACCTATTTGATCATTTGTTCATTGTGTTTGTGAATTTATTCCTTTTTTCTACTTCTTTATTTATTTAAATTTTGGCCTAATGCAATTACACTAGTGAGCCATGTAACCACTCCATGACAAATCAAAATTTCATAACTCCTTCCAACAATTATGCTCATATAATTCAAATTGAATACCATATGCATGTAGATAAATATTATCCAACCACCTATTTCCCTCACATTCTTATAAATCTATGTGTTTGTATTTATTTGGTATCTTTTAGAGCGAATTATATCGGTGGTGGTTTTTGTACTTTAATCTTTATGTCAATTTGATCTTTAAAATATTAATCGGATTGATTTTTTTCCTTAAATTTTACATTTTGTGTCAAATTATTCCAATCATTAACTAAAATTAGCAACCTCATACAACCAAACACAATTGTCCATGTGTCATTCTCAATCAATGACGTAGCGAAAAATTTTACGAGTGAGACAAAATTGGTCCATCTCTTTTAAGTAGTTAGAAGACGAGAGATGATTCATCTGTATGTCTAACGATAAAAAAAATCAAATAAGATATATGGATGTGTAGAAAAAATTTAAAAATATTTTGTGACAATTCAACTCCAACCTAATTATCACTGTGTGAGAAAAAAGTGAGAAATTTTAAACTATCCGTATTTACTTTCAACAACAAAAAAATTGTGTAATGAAATTTGAAACATTGAAAGGTACACACAATTATATACAATTGACAAGAGAGAAAGAGAGAGAGAGAGACAGAAGCTGCCTCATCTTTTCGTATTGGCCCTTTAACTTTTTTTTGCAGATTGCCCCTTGGCCAAGAGGCATTTCCTGATTGTACCTTAAGACAGTGTGCGACAGCACATTGTCTATTGACCAAGTTATGGGTCGCTTTCAACCTCTCTACATTGTCTTTCTTTCATTGATTCATTCACCCATTTCAACCTTCATGGTTTTGGGGTTTTAGAGGGGGGAAAAAAAATCTTCCATCTTATTCATTTAGGATCATCATCCAATCACTGTCCTTCTGAATAGTGATCTCTCTCTCTCTCTCTCTCTCTCTCCATTCCATTATAGATATTCTACACATTCTGCATAAAGAGATTGCTGACTCTTGATGTTTCAATCTATTTTCATGCTAATCGAGCTTGTGTAAAATATCGTTCAATTTGTTAAAATCGTATCGATAACCGTTGTTTAAATTTTAAAATTTAAACGACGCCAACCGAACCGCTCCGCTCCGCTATAGTTAATACATGTATATTTTTTAACTTTCAATAAAATATCAATATAAAAATGAGTGTAAAAGATATTTAAGATATAAAATTTATTAGAAATTAGCACTTATATATATGAAACATATTATGTAAAATTATTTTGTGTTATATATCTAAAAAATATTATATAAATTAATGTTATATATTATGCAAATGTATGATAATTAGTTAGAATATTCTTCAATCTGCTAATCCGTTAAAAACTGCCCAAACCGCAATTTGTCAATCCTTTAATCTGCTAGCCCGTCATTTGGTTTGTAATTTTACTCTCAAACCGTCCGAACCGCACTGTGTATAAAAATTGTTTATAGAATTGGATATAGAATCTAAAATCTTAACCATTCATATGTATTCTATGTTGTATTTATTATTATTTTTTGTGTTTGATGCAGAATTGTTAACTTGATGTGTGTAGGTATGTGAATAAAGGTTGAATTTTGCGAACACGAAGTTGTATGATGAGTCTAAGAATGCGGCAAATATGGAACACACAAACAAATGAAACTCTCCCCAAAATTCACTAATAATCATGCTTAGAGCATCTCCAACTATTCCTTATATTTTGTTTAAATTTCATTAAAAAGTGCATTCCGTAGTTTAGGGAGTTACTTTTTCAACTTAGTTTATCCATAATGCTTCATATTCTTTTCTCTTTTTATTTAAATATTCTTTTTCAATGAAAATATTTTTTTTCTTAAAAAAAAAATGTGATAATTGCATTAGAAAGTGAGACAGATGAGAGAAAAATTAATTTTATATTTTTAATGGATGAATAATGATGGTAGCACTTGACAAATTTTGGAGTCTTTTCAAGAGGCCGTTGGAGATTAATTTTGGAATTTCACTTCCTAAAGTATCTAAAAATTTAAAATAGGTGAGCTCTTGGAAATGTTCTTGTAGCCTTATTTATAAGAACGAATTCATAATATATTTTGTAATTATTTATTTATAAAGAATACTATACAAACAATGTCATGCGTTAATCATAGAAATTATTAAAAAAAATTCAAGAATTAATGGACATAATCAGTTTTACACAGATTTTTAGGACAACATTTGAGTTAGGTGATTTTTATGCATGGGAGTGCCAAAGAAAGAAAAAAGAAAAAAAAGAAAGGTTGTAAGCAATGAACATAATGGCATATATAAATGCACATTTGTCTGTGGCAAAAGAAAAAAAGGCATAATGGCCTACAAAACAAAGGTTCCATCCTAGTGAACTGTCAGTGAGATACATGCTTTGTCTGCTTGACAATGTTTCATATGATGGATTGCTAACAATTTCTTTCACTATTCCCACATCTTTCACAATGCAGTACTATTTGGGATTGTAAATGAGTCAATTTGAATCTAGTCAAGATATAAGATGTTCGATCTTAGCTCACTAAAAAATAGTCAAATTTGAGCGCTGAGCTCAAGTTGAGCTTACAGAATTGAATTGTTATTGTGTTAGACCAATACTTGAGAAACTTAAATTCGGCTTAAGTCAATTTAATTACTTAAATCAACTTGCACATTAAAAAAACAAGGGAACAAAATATAAAAATCATATTATGAATAAGTTTCGCCAATCGAGTATATAAATTTGCACAAACACTAAACTCCAACAAAAGTAAAATATATTAATCAAAATATTTTTATATATTATTTAAAATAAATATTTAATTGATATATGTTTGTGTTCGCAAACCTACTTGAGTTGAGTTTTGGTCTACCTAAGCTTAATTCGATTATTAAACAAGTTAAAATTCATTCATTTAACAAATGCGTTAAACTCAAATAGACTTCAAATTAGTTGGACTCAAACAATCCAAAAATAGCTCAGTTCCTTTGTAGGTCTAATTATTTCCAATCCTAGCCATTATATCTTTATTTATAAATTCTTTTTGATGTTTTTGGTGTAAAATTTCTGAATTCTTAATTTGAAAGAAATAGGGTAAACTACCAATAGGTCCTACTTTTGAGACTTATTACCCATTAAGTCCTGTTGATAAATTTATTAAGTGATAAAGATAAATTTATCAGTCTTTTATTTTTATGAATAAATTTATAGTGATAAATTTATCAGTCTCTTTGTTTTTATGAATAAATTTATAGTGATAAATTTATCGATCTCTTATTTTTATAGTGTTAAATTTATTAGTTAGGACCTGTAGGTAAATAAGTCTAGTTAATAGGACCTACACGTAAGTACCCCAAAGAAATATCCTACAGCACATTCCGTGGTAGAGTCGAACTTCTTTTCTATTTGAATCAAGGTTAATGTTATATAAATAAAAATTTTATACAATTATTTTCTAATATACTCATTGGAGGAAAACTCTATTCATTGCAAATAATAAAGTCCACCACTATAAGTTATGGCTCTGTTTGGTAAGTATGATTTGGGCTAAAATAATTAAATAAGTTAAAATGGTTAATATATAAGATAAAATGTTATATTTAAATTATAAGTATTTTATTTTTTTTCTTGCAACTATCAAATCAAAAAAAAAAAAAAAAATCAACTATCATTCTAAACACAACTCCTTTTAGCCAAACTAAAATGGTTAAAAAACCAAAAAATTAACTAAAATAACCTATTTTCAAATGGGACCATAATTACATAAATGTCATTGTTATATCATTTTTCGTATGATTTTTTTTATATATAAAAAATATGTATACTGGAATTACAATCCAGTAGAATGTAGAAAAAAAAATTACAAAAAAATATATATGATTTTAATTATTAATATTTGTCATTTTAATTTTTTTTTCTTCTTACCGACACTACAACAAAAACACATTTTAGTAACACCATACTAGTGGCATGTTCTTAAAAAATGTCACAAAAAGAATATTTGGTGGCATTTTTTAGAAAAATGTCATAGAGCCACAAACATACAAGGCTCTAGTGGCATTTCAATTAAAAAAAGTGTCACTTCACTACAACAAAAATGTCACTACAACAAATTTACACTTTAATGACACTACACTAGTGGCATATTTTTAGAAAATGCCACAAAAATAAAAATTGGCATTAAATATTTTAGAAAAATGTCACAGAACCACAAACATATAAGGCTCTAGGAGCATTTCAATAAAGAAATGTCACATCAATTTTATGACATTTTATAAAATAATGGCACAAAAAATTATGTTCGTGACATTTACCAACAGATGCCAGTAAACTTTAATAGCAATAGCATTTTTTAAAAAATATCAGGACACTAGATAGGTGCAAATTACTTTTTATGGTACTTGGGTGAAAAGTGTCATAAACAAATATTTTATAGCATTTTGAGAAATGTCACTAAGCCAAAAACTTTCCAAACTTATAATGGCATTTTTGAAAAAACAAAAAATGCCAATATATTTTCTAAATTTTTAAAATGCAGTAAATGATTAAAAATAAATAAATAAAACTCAATATACACTACAGGAAAAAATTAAACTCAATAAAGTAAAGTTTTTTGGCGACTAAAAAAATTTAGTAGCCAAAAGTCTACAATTGGCGACTAAAAATAAGTTTGGTTGCTGATTATTTGGGTTTTACCAACTAAAAAAATTTTAGTAGCCAAAAGTAAAGATTTTTGGTGACTAAAAAAATTTTAGCAGTCAAAAGTTTACAATTGGTGACTAAAAAATAAGTTTAGTCGCCAAAAGTGGTCATTTTAGCACGAGAGAACTAAAATCCTAAGGCGGGAATTAAATTTTTTAGTGACCAAAATTTTGGTAGCTGAAAGTACATCTCCGGCGACCAAATCCGATTTTGGTCGGCAAAAGTTAAGTCTTTTAGTAACTACAAAATAATTAATAGCCAAAAGTATAGAATTGGCGACTAAAAAATATTTTTAGTCGCCAAAAGTGGTCTTTTTTTTATTTATTTTACTAGTAAATAGTTTATTTTAAATAAATTATATTCAATAAAATAATTATGTTTATATATATACTTTTATATTAATATGGATGTATGTACTATATAAATAATATATGTTGCATATATAATCAAGTGGTGCTATAGAGGTGTAGTGGGAAGAGTGTGGTGTATAAGGTTTATGGTGCGGGAGGTTGGCGGTTCGAGTCTCCGCAAGAGCGGATCAAATTATTCTACAACGAATTATCGTCATAAATGGCACTTGATAGCGTCACAAATAGTGCCTACCATGATATTATAGTGTCACCGAAAGATTTTAGTCTTGATGATGTAATGACACTTATAAGTGTCACTAACTTTTTTTTTTAATGGCGCTTGATAGTGCCACAAATAATATCTACCATGATATTAAAATGTCATTGAAAGTTTTTAACCATGATGGTGTAGTGGCACTTATAAGTATCTACCGTGGCACTAGTATTTATCGTGGCACGGATACAAATGGCACTTGTTTAAAATGTCACAAGACTAAAAAATGTCATTAAATCAATAGTTTTGTGGCACTTTCAAATGTCACTAAATTAAGAAAATGTTGTAGTGCGATGATATGTAAATCATCCTTTACGCTGTGTTTGGTTGAGAAATTTGTGAAAGAATTTGGAAAGAAAAAGAAAAAATGTATGTAAAATTATATATATTTTATTTATCTTTCACTTAATATATATATATATTTTAAACTACTTTTAAATCTCTCAATCAAACACAGTGTTAATATTTTCATCCCATCAATGATTATACTAGTGGGAATCTCCAATGCCTTTTCATTAACTCTCATTTTTATATCTTATCTATGATATTGTTTTTCACATTGGTTTTATCACTAATCTACCACAACAGCGAAGCTGATTGCTTTCCCTTGGGTTGGTGTCTTACCAACCGTGGGTGCTCTCTGTCTTTTTATTGATATTTGCCAATGTTTTTGCTTGATCTTTATCAATAAAAATTTTCTTTCGCTGTTTCAAGAAAAGAGAAAAAGAAAAAAGCGAAGCTGATTGCTATCAAAAATCAAATCTGAGATACACATTAAGAAACCACAAGGCAATGGATAATAGCGGCGGATGGATTCCGGTGGTGAAGCAAAGAGGGAAGCTAGAAGCAAGGAAATCAGTGGGTAGTGCAGTAATCTTCACAGTGTTTGTGGACAATCTACCTAACTCAATGACCAGCAAAGGCCTGCTTAACCTGTTTGGGAAGTTTGGAATTGTAAAAGATATCTTTATCCCGCAAAAGCGTCGCAGGAATACCAATTCTAGATTTGGTTTTGTAAGGTATAGTTGTGAGGTAGCTGCAAACGTTGCTGTGCAAAAGGCGAACGGACTCTGGGTGGATGAGAAGAAGTTATTCGTGAAGTTTGCATCCTTTGAGCGAAGCAGAGAACAGGGGAAGCACCATGCTCGAAAACCACCGCAGTTTCACTTCAGCGACGATGTCCGGAGAGGTTCAAATCACTTCACCAACAACAAAACGTTCGCAGATGTGGTTAGAGGTAACCAGATACAGGCCATAGCCCCTATTACAATTCAGGCTGAGGAGTATGGTAATGGGTGGCTTTACGACAGTGTGTTAGTCCGACTAAAAGTCAGTGCTGTAAACATTAGTTTGAAGTTCGAGCTTAATGCTAGAGGAATAGATGGGTTTGAAGTCAGAAAAGGAGGTGGTCGTGAGGTGGTGTTATCTTTCAAGACCAAGGAGGATATGGAGACGAAGATGAAGATTATCAAGGAAATTATCCATGAATGGTGTGATGACATCATCCAATGGAGGCCAGAGCTTGCTATGGCTCAGGAGAGACTTACATGGCTTAACTGCTATGGCATTCCCGTACACTTATGGAATAGGTCCAATCTTGTGAAGATTGGTAGCATATGGGGTGAAGTTGTTGATGGTGCTGAAGGTTTGCCTCAGTCCTTCGAATGTGGTAAGATTAGGATACTCACCAAGTGCATGGAACCAGTTAACAGTATTATCAACCTGGTGACCAAACACTCTTCTCATCCAGTGAGGGTTTTGGAAGTCCAGGTCCTTGAAGCAAAAACTATAAATCAGTGTTGCAGCTGTTTGAATCATCTAGAGAAGGTGAAAGAACTCAGTGCAGAGGAGAAAGATGAAGATCATGGTTCGAACCGGGTTGGTAAGTCACTACAGCACCTCGGAGCTGAGTCAACTCAACCCAGAGCAGGTGGGACAGCTCAGGGTTCAGAGCATTTCAAAAATGAGGCCAGTCGAGAGTTGACACGTGGGAATGGAAGTATAATAGAGGCAAAATGGAAGAGTGATACGGAAGTGGCTGAATCTAGTAGCATAGTAGGCAAGGAGCTCGAGGTTGAAGCATGCAAGGAAATGGTGGCAGGTAGCAGTGCATTTAATGCACCAAAACCAGCTGAACAAGGCAATGATGGGAATGTCTTCTCACCTGGATGTATGAGAAGAGTGAGTGGATCAAGTTTGAATTCACAAGGCTTGAACTCTGAAGAGGACTTGGGTCAACAGAGTTTAAACCAAGTGGACTCGGCCCATAATAATTTAAACCATGGGTTGTGTGGGCCGACTGATGTAGGAGAAGCAGATCTTAGTGAGTATGTTAGCCCAATTGAGGAAGTGGACTCTTCTGCGGAGGAGGGTAGCAGTAGTGAAGATGAAGATGTAGTGGGCCAACATGTTGTAGCTGTTGGGGCCAAGAATATTAAGACCAAAGGGAAAGAACTTAGTAGGCCAAGATCAGAAAAAGAGGTGGATATCAATGATGGTCCTCAAGGTAGATTCTGGAAAAGTAAAAGAAGACCACGGGCTCTATTCAGCAACTCTCAACAGTGCTGTGAACAGGTGTATACACCTGGGTATATGAGAAGCTTAAGTGAGTCTAGCACGCTTAAGCCTGGGCTGAATCTGGAAGTGGTATTGGGCTGTAATATGGGTTTTACTAATCAGGTCATCCACACAGATGTGGGTCCATCAGCACAGTTGAACAAAGGGCAACACAAGGCCGTAAATGGGAGGAAGGAAGGTCAACACAATCGGGACTGTAAAGGTAAAGACTCCGCAACTGATGAACTCGGTGAGCAGCAGAGAGTTTCTACTAATCATGGGGAAAAAGCCCAACCAAATGCTCCTGTTGAAGTGTCAAATGGAAGAGACAAAGGTAAAAAAGTGGCTGTGGCTTTTGGTAGATCAACTGGGGAACAATTATTAGGGGAAAATAGAGCAAGAGTGCAGAAGTGTGGTCAAGTTTCGGGTAGTAGAATAAAGGGGCAAAGACATAGTAGAATGAGGAAAGTGCGTGCGTCTCACCAATTCTGCCAAGGATTCCACAGAGGAGCTATCTTCAGAGCTGCAGCAGCTGTGGTGTCTTCATCTCTGTCAGTCAGTAGTGGGGCCTATAAACAGATTGTAAGTCGAAAGGAAGCTCAAGAAACCGTAAAGGTAGGGAAAGCATTGGGTATTGAATTTGGGGCTAATGAAGAGAGTGTTATACAGAAAATTATGGAGATGGATAGGCAAGATGAGGAAAGACTAACCAAAAAAGGGGCGAATGGTGGTGCTTAAGTCTGCATCAGCAGGGGATTTAGCAGTCACAGATTGGGTTAAAATGAAAGTTATTTCTTGGAATGTTAGAGGTTTGGGTAAGCTGGAGAAAAGGAGGAGGTTCAGAAATTTCATAAAGTCAAAAGGGGTGGATATGGTGTTGATTCAAGAAACTAAAAAGTCAAGTATTGATGAGAGATTTGTCAGATCACTATGGGCAGAAGAGGATCTGGAGTATATGGAGGTGGATGCAGAAGGAAGTGCAGGGGGTTTGTTATGTATATGGAAACCTCATGTGTTTCAGGTGATGAATTGTTGCAGTTCTAGGAATTTTATCTTGTTATCAGGTATGGTTTATCACAGTTTTGAATGTGTTATTGGTAATGTCTATGCTCCTAATGATTGTAGAGCTAGAAGTCAACTGTGGAAGGTTCTGTATAACTTGAAAGCATCCTTTCCAAAACCATGGTGTTTAGGGGGGGATTTTAATGAAATTAAAGCCATTGGAGAAAGGAAAGGCTGCGTGAGAAGAGATAGGGGGATGCAGGAGTTCAATGAGTTGATAAATAATATTGAATTGGTTGATGTTCCTATGCTTGGTAGGAAATATACTTGGAGTAATTCACAGTCAGGTGCAAGTTGGAGTAGGATTGATAGGTTCCTATTAAATCCGGAATGGCTTGTGTGGTTTAATTTCAAGTTATGGGGCCTACCTAGTATATTGTCAGATCACTGCCCAATTTTATTAAAGGAAGATGATAGGGACTGGGGCCCCAAACCCTTCAAATTCTTAAATGCCTGGGTGCTTCATCCCAGTTTTCTTAAAGAAGTTGAAAAGGTTTGGGTTGGTACACAAGTGGAAGGGTGGGCTGGTTTCAGAATTATGGTCAAATTGAGAACACTCAAACAAGCACTGAAGATTTGGAATGTGGAGGTATTCGGTCATGTGGAGTCCAAGCTTAAAGCTGCTGAGGCGGAGTTACATTCGTGGGATTTAACTGCTGAAGAAAGAGATCTTGTAGCAGATGAAGTCAGACAAAAAATTGAGACCAGAAATGAAGTGTGGAAACTTAGAAAAAGGCTAGAGTGGTTATGGTTGCAGAAATCCAGACTGAACTGGGCCTTAAAAGGGGACAAAAACACCAGGTATTTCCATATTATGGCCTCAAGTAGGCATAGAAAGAACGTCCTTGACTCACTAAAGATTAATGGTACTGTATATGAGGATCCTGGGGAGTTGAAACAGGCAGTGGCAGCTCATTTTAAATCTCTGTTCTCTGAAGTTTGGAAGCTTAGACCAAGGCTAGGGGGTGAATTTAGAAGCATTGATCAAAATCAGATTCAATCTTGTTTGGTGAAGGAGTTTTCAAGAGCAGAGGTGTGGACAGCAATTAAGGAATGCGATGGCAATAAGGCCCCGGGGCCGGATGGTTTTAATCTCACTTGCTTCCAAAAAGGGTGGAAATATATGAAGGATGATATCATGAAATTCATGCAAGAGTTTCATGATAACGGCGTATTGGGTAATGGAATTAATTGCTCTTTTGTGACCCTCGTTCCCAAAGTTGTTAGTCCCGAATCAATTTCAGACTTTAGACCTATCAGCCTTATTAGCTCAGTGTATAAAGTGATGGCTAAAGTCTTAGCCAACAGGTTGAAATTAGTGATGCCTAAAATTATTGATAGAGTCCAATCAGCATTCCTAAGTGGTAGGAATATTTTGGATGGAGTTCTCGTTGCAAATGAGATTGTGGATTGGTGGAAGAAGAATAACAAAAAGGGGCTAATCATCAAGTTGGATTTTGAAAAAGCCTATGACACTGTTAACTGGAATTTCCTTATCCAAATGCTAGAGAATTTTGGTTTTGGAAATACTTGGATTAAGTGGATAAAGGCATGCATCTCTTCTGCAAGAGTGTCAATTCTTGTTAACGGGTCACCATCACCTGAGTTTTGCCCTCAAAAAGGTTTAAGGCAAGGTGACCCTCTATCCCCTTTCTTGTTTAATGTAGTAGCTGAGGGTCTGAATATACTCATAACAAGAGCTAAAGATCTGGGGCTGTTTAGAGGGACTCTAGTAGGTGAAAATGGGCTGAATATTTCTCACCTACAATTTGCTGATGACACAGTGATGTTTTGTGAGGCTGAAGAGTCAGAAATTTTGGCTATAAAAAGAATCCTTAGGTGTTTTGAAGTAATTTCAGGTCTAAGGATCAATTTTGCTAAAAGTGTTGTGTGTGGGGTGGGTACGGCAGTTGTGGAAGTTGATGAGTTTGCTGGGAAACTGAATTGTCTTAGTTCGAAATTACCATTGAAATATCTGGGATTACCACTGGGAGCCAGTCCTAGCAGGAGGTTGACTTGGAGGCCCGTTGTAGAGAATTTCAAGAAAAAGTTATCAGGATGGAAGAGAAGAGTGTTATCTTTTGCTGGTAGAGTCACACTCATTAAGTCTGTGTTGTCTGCTTTACCTGTGTATTACATGTCTCTGTTTAAAATACCTGAATGTGTTGCAAAAGAGTTGGATCGGATTCAAGCCTCATTTCTATGGGGTCATTCTGAGCATAGCAGGAAGCTGCATCTAGTTAGGTGGAATGAAGTATGCATGAGTTTGAAACAAGGAGGGTTGGGGATCAAAAACATCAGGTTAGCCAATGATAGTCTGCTCTTAAAATGGTGGTGGAGATATGGGCAAGAGGATGAGGCACTGTGGAAGAAGGTTATTTGTGAAAAGTATGGTTCAGTTGGGGGTAGATGGTTCCCCGATAAGGAGGTCCATGGCCCTATATCTCACATTTGGAAAGACATCCTATCACTGGCCCAAAGGAATGGCAGTGTTCTCCAATTTTATAAGGATAATGTGGAAATCTTAATAGGTAATGGACAAAGAATCAGTTTCTGGAGAGATAATTGGTTGGGTTCAACAAATCTTTCATGCCAATTCCCTAGATTATTCCTCTTGGCTATTGATAAAGAGATTTCCTTGAATGCTCAAGTAGACAGAAGAGTTAGTCAATCTGGGTGGCACTTCAATTTCAAAAGACCACTTCGGGCTTGGGAAGAAGGTGAGTTGGTCAGATTGACCACTGCTCTGGGGTCAGGCCCTCTTTTAAGAAGTGATATAGATGACAGCTTGGGTTGGAAGGTCACTCAACCAGGTATTTTTAAGGTGAATGCTGTTTATGCTTGGGGTATGCTCAATGATAGTCCTATTCATAGACCAGTTGATTTTATATGGAATAATTTCTCCCCACCTAAAGCAAAATTTTTTTCTTGGCTAGCTTGGAGAGGAAGACTGAAAACTAAGGATTTGTTACAAAGGTTTGGAATTCTAGAAGGGGATGCTGTCCTTAACTGTATTTTCTGTCATGAGGGTAGTGAATCACTTGACCATGTTATGCTCCACTGTCCTTTTACTTGGAAAATCTGGGCTGCTATTATCGATTGGTGGGGTATGCAGTGGGTTATTCCCAGATCCATAGAGGGTCTTTTACTCTGGTGGATGGGGTGGAAGTTTAGGAAGAAAGTTCATCAGGTGTGGAAGGCCCTCCCAGCAGCAGTGTTGTGGTCTGTGTGGAGTTATAGAAATGAATGTGTGTTTAAGGCAGTCCAACCCAATGTCCAGGTTCTTGGTGAATGCATCAAGGTGAGGGTAGCAATTTGGTTGAGATCTCAGTCTAGGAACGCTTCATTTGCAGTCAATGATGTCGTCTTTAATTGGTCACAAGTCAGGCGCTGCTTAGGTTCTTCATGACTCCATTCTGCTCTGGTTGTTGAATTCTGCTTTAGATATATCTGCACTGTATGTAGGCTGTGGTTTGTCTCCTCATATATCTGCACTGATGCTCAAACTTGTGAGGCATGTTGCTGTGTCTGGCTCCAGCAGTGGAGGGTGGTCTGTATCAGATTTTGGCCTTGAATCTGCTCTGGTTTGGTGAAGGGTAGATTAGCTAGGTGGCCCAAAGCATAGTCAATTCATGTGGAGTTTTCAGTGTGCTGTCTGGTATGCTTAGCTATTGATCCTGGTTCGTGGATTGGCAGATTCTGCAGGGTTGAAGCTGGTTGTTAGTCTGGTGGAAGGGGTTGTGCGGTATGGCTGAAACTGGTATGCTTTGCCATTCTGCAGTTTGGACTGCTATGTTGTACTTCTGATGCTCTGGAGGACAGCAGTCAGATTCAGCCATAAAAGTGTGCTGTTGGCTGGTGTGTTTGAGGTTCTCTTAGGTGTTATTTTTTTAGTGCATGTTGGTGTATTGTTTATAAGTTCTGGGGGAGTTTGATGGGGGTATGTTCCTAGTTTTGATGTCTTACTGTGTATGCTGGGTTAGGCTGTATGTTCCTAGTGTTTGATGTCTCTCTGGTTTAGTGCTCGCATATGATTGTGCTTCTTTAGTGGTGCCAACCTAGTTGGGATTATTAAGGTTAGCGATGATGCGCCTTTGCACTTGCCATCTTTATTGATGTAAGTTTTAGCATTTCGCTTTCTTCATTAATAAAGTTTCTTTTTGCTGATCAAAAAAAAAAAAAAAAAAATCAAATCTGACCTTACATGGATCTTTTTCAGTGTAAATTGCAGCAATGATTTATTGTTATTTATTATTTGATTTAGGTTGAGTGTATAATAGAAATAATAACATTGTCTCTCATTTTAACAGTTTAATTTTGTATATGAGTTTTGTTTTTGATCGATAAAAAAAATCTTTATTGATGAAAGTATGCAAAATAAGATACAAAACATCAATAAAGAGGAGTTTGGAGCTAACTGAAGCTCCAAGCTCCAGTTGGTAAGAAACCAACAAACAAAACAAGAGTAACAGAATTGCATCCACAACTGAGCAGAACAAAGTGTAGCAGACCGAATTGATTATCTTCATACATAAGGATACTAGATTACCTAGTAGAAAAGATTTAAAAATCATCACAAACCTCCCTTTTTCTTTTCTATTGCAATTTCTGAATTATTATATAATGATTGGTAGTCAATAGTTTAATATAGTATTAGAGTAGGCAAAAGATCTTGTGTTCGAATCTCACCGATTACATGAACATGATAATTAAAAAATGTTTGCACTATTTGGTCCACTACAAAGAAAAGTTCAGCCATACATAAAGGAATGTGTTAAGAATATAATATAAATAATAAATTTGTCTCTCTCTCTCTAATAGCTCGAGCTTTAAAAATTCAATTTGGCTTGCTACAAAGAAAAGTTCAGCCATACATAAAAGGATGTGTTAAGAATATAATATGAATAATAAAGTTGTCTCTCTCTAATAGTTTGAACTTTAAAAATTCAAAATACGAAGAAAAGTTTTTGATCATGCGTAAAGATGTGTTAAGAATATAATATAAATAATAAAGTTGTCTCCCTCTTGAGTTTTAAAAATTCAAGATACGAAGAAAAGTTCAACCATTCATAAAAAAAAATGTGTTAAAAATATAATATAAATAACAAAATTGTCTCTCAATAATTACTTGAACTTTAAAAATTCAAAACAGCAAGAATATGGCAACGAGAAGAGCACTCGGAAAAAACACATCATAGCGAAAGCAACACATCCCAAGCTTCTATTGATTTGAGCAGATATCATCTTTCTTTGAGACTGGTTTTAAATTTTCCAAAGTCTTTCTAGTATCACACAAATGTCTTTAATGCTAAAAAAAGAAAATGAAAGCCATATAAATTTCTTCTTCTATGTTTCACCTTTGCTCACTGTGGGGACATAATTTTTGAATAACAACATGTGGCCAAGGTGTCATCGAAGTGCCAGCCGATGTGCCACGTGGCTTGGTCATGACGCCGAGATCATCTCGGCTAGGCCGAGGTTATCTGCGAGAATACCGGAATCCGGGATAAGCAGATAAGGAACAAGAGTCTTAGAATGGGAGAAGACTTCAGTTTAGGTAAAAATAAGACTCTTAGAGAGTTTATCCCAATCATACTGGGAGTCCAAGATTAGCAGTAATCTTAAGTCCATTGAAGTTAGGCTTCTATTGGGACTAGGTTTGTGTTGACTATAAAAGAGAGGCACCTCTATGGGTCTAAGGTATGTTTTTTATGCTCTGAATAGTGAGTTAAACATTTTTGCTATCTTTGAGAGATAAACTGACTTAATCGTCGGAGTGTCCCGGGTGGACGAATCACCGCTGGAATCTCTTATTTCTGTAACAGGTCGTTCGAACAATCTATCTATTCTGTTAGTGTTCTCTAACTGAGTACCGGATTAGCAGTGTGGTCAGAAATTAGCACACACACTCACCATCTCATCTCTTTTTTTCTTTTTCTTTTTCTTTTTCTTTTTTAAATTAATTAATTAATTAATTATACCTTTTTTTTAGTTGTACACTTTGCTCTGACCTACTATCAATATCTTACCCTTTTTTGCTAAGAAAATAAATATATAACTACAAGTTTTATATATTATTCTTTGGTTATTCACTCACAAGCTAAGCTATGTTTTTATACGTTGTTACTATATTGCCAATTTTGTTTTCTTAGCACTTGTTGAAATGTATATATATATTGATTGGCGAAAATCAATTGTTAGATAAACATTCATCGGAGTTAGCCTTCTTATTCTATACAAGATACCAAATGTATGTATGTATCATACCAATAATATTTATATACCCAGATTTTTATCCAAAAACATGAATGGATGATTCAAATTCATTCTATATATCAATTTCATAATACACTAATTAAATTTTAACTACACTTCACATTTCATTGTAAGTAGAGTTTTCATTATCATACAATATTCTAACACGGGATCGTATATCTTCAAATTTTTCTTGTTTGTTTCAAAACATTTGCAACTATTGGAACTCTTCATCAAAATAGTCAAATTTTTAGTTAAATTTTAACTAAAAGTTTTTTTTTTTTTTTTTTTTTTTTTTCAGCTAATCTATCTTTTCAAATACATTTTTCAACAAATTTTCTATTTTTTATTTCATTTGTTAAGTTCTCTTTCCATTACTACATCTAACTAGTGGTTTAATATTTAACTAAATTAGCTAGTCAATAATTGAGTTTGATAGAATGTATTTTTATGATTTTGTATTATAAAATAGCCAAAAGAAAATTCTAATGAGTTTGATAATGATACTCTGGAATCATATTTTAAGATTAGTGCACTCTAAATTTTGAATACTCCAATTATTATTAGTGTTTTGAAATAAATAAATTTGAAAAGAAAGAATGCTAGTTCAGACTATATTTTATACATAAGCTTTCCCCTATGATTAACAGTAGGGCAAAACTTAACTAGAAAACAAATAAATAAAGGAATAATGAGGTAGGATAACATAGAACTCTTCAACCCACATACCAAGTCACTTCACCATCCAACTTCAGATCCCATATTTCAACGTCAAACCCTCGTATCTGATTTCCATTTCAGACCTATTTCATTTGAAAAATCAATCTCTCTCTCAATCTCTTTCTCTAAGCAAACATGACACATCTTGTTACTCAAACAAGACCTATGCCTATCACTACATAGGTCCTGTGATATTTACTATAATTAAGCTCTTCATTGATTCAACCCAACATGGTCCAAATGCATTTTAAGGCAACCTTCTTTCATACCCACATACTTACCATTTCACCCCCCTTCATGAAATGTTTACATCCACAACATTTAAAGCATCACTTGTTTTCCAACAACAATACAAAATCTAAACACAATCCATCATTTTACATAAATAGCAAACTGAAAGCTCACTCTTTTCAGCTTCCCACATGGCTCATGCTTTTTCTTTCTTTTTCTTTGTTTCATTCATAATTTAATTCTTTAGTGGGAGAAACTCAAAATACTGGTAAGGAGTGAAGTTAGGGTTCATGGCCGCTGCGGCTGCTGCCGACATCTTGGCCTCGTTCTCGGAGTTTTCGTCACCATCACGGCTGCTCCGGAGAGGGAAAAGTTGGAGTGTTTGAGAAGCCCCACGGCCTGTTCGATCTCTGTAGGGTGCTATAAAGATGTTCAGGTCTTCTCGGGAAGTCTTTATGAGGTTTGGGTCCATAGTTATTGCTTCTGAATTAGGAATAGAATTAGTAGTAGTGGTAGTGGTGACAATTGAAGTAGTAGTAGTACTAGGGTTTATGAGGTGGGTGGGAGGTGGTGAACAAGACAACTGCATCATCTGCCACGTGGCATTCCTTTCTACCAAGTTTCTCTGCTGTAATTCTCCCTCCTCCTCATCGAACTGTACCCATCCATCTTCTGCTCCACATTCTGGTACCGCTGCCGCTGCTTTTGGTGCTGCCCTTTGTGTTGTTGAAGCAGTTTTCTGATACAATTTAGAGCCAACAAAATAAATAAATAAATAACTACATAAATTTGTGTGTCTAATCTATCATTTAATAGCAAATACCTGTATATATGAGTACTACTTTGGGCAAACCTTATTTTCGCATGAGCCTAAATGACTACCCTAAATCAATTAATCAAAATAGTAATTTTATGCAAACATGAAAAAATGATACAGAATGATATGTGAAGTGTTGATTATATCATTTAAAGCAAAAAGACCTAAAATGGTGATCTATATTTTTACAAATGATACTTTCACATCATTCTAGTCATGAATTCTGTATACATATTTTTGTAAGAACATATTTTTCCTAGTAAGAAATAACGGCTTCTCAAGAAACCAAGAGTAATACTATATAAACAAAAAAAATACACAATAATATGAAAAATTTATATCCATATTTTAAAAATACTATTACCACACCATTTATTAGATGAAATTTTTTGGAAACCATTTTCCAAATTTTAATGGGGATGAACTTTTGGGTGCCCAATGTCCAAACAAAATGAGATGAATGTAACTTATAAGCAAGCACAAGCCCCAAAAACCATAGCTTTGATTCATAACAACAACATGCAGCAGCAAGCAGCAAGTAGCAGCAGCAGCCAGCCCCGACAGAAAGGAAGGAATGCAGCTTTTGAACACACTTTTCATTTCCCAACAAACATACAAAGCTTTTCTTGCTTCTTCTGGAAATCTTCCTTTCCTTTTAATCAATCTACTATCTATCTTTCTAATATATATTTAAATGTATATACGTTCATGAACTGATGATAATCATATGTGTAATTATTACATGATTAGTTCGATTCTAATTGTCCTCACAAAAAAGTCAGTGGCTTGGCTTGGCATGCTCTCTCTATGTTTAGAAAGGACTAGACTAGACTAGACTGTATTATTATTATATGTACGTACGTATGTATGTATGTATGTATGTATGGAGAGCTGTGTGGAGAGAAAGACAAAGGAAGGTAAATATAGAGAGACCTCTGATAGTGTACTGCAGTTTGTAGGAAGTGCCCAGCTCTTGGTCTGTTCAACTTCATAAACTGTCCTATTTGCCCCTGCTAACACTCGACAAATACAAAAACAAAAAGAATTCAACTTTACATCTCAGACTACAAACAGTATGGCCAATATAAGATTTAAATTTAAAACACCCACACATTACAAATCAAACATCAATACATACAACTTTACACATCTCAAACGACAAACAAAAAGATGGAAAAAAGAAACCACACGTATCAAAACATTCTTCCCCACCCCTCTCTCTCTCTCTCTCTCTCGTTTGTATCCTATATACATGGTTTTAAGTAACATTATTTGTAATAATGTCATATATGAGCCAATATCAAACAGTATTGATTCATTTATCAGTGAATAATGATAACTCCCGATAAATACAAGTCGGTCCAAACCCACGAATGCCAATATTGATATATTTAAAATTTTGATTCTATATTTTACACAAGTGATAGCATTATGCAAAGTTTTAAAAGTTGGCAATTACGTAATAGGATTTTACAGTTTTGATACTGTTATGGACTGATATGTCACCGTATTAACACCAACACATATTTCTATACTGTTATTAAAAACTATGGCATTTTGTAGGGAAATATTGGTGATTATTATGTATTTTTTTTTTTACCTGATTCTTTCCTTTCGGTAATTTCGACATCATGGCAAAGTTCATCGGAGGAGACAGATTCAAGTTGACGGCGGCGCTTCTGACGTTCTCTAGCCTTGTGATTTTGAAACCAGTAGAACACATTTTTCCCTTCAATCTTTCCATATCGGCGAAGCTGTGCAGTGATATGCTGAATTTGGTCTGCAGAAGGCGTTCGAGTGCCACGCCGATACAATTCTTCGAGTGTGTGCAACTGCTCCGGCGTAGGATTCCAGCGCGAACTCACTACAACTTGGTGTGGATTGAACTCTCTCTTGTTTTGATCAGTCATAGTCGCTGAAACAAACAACAAATTCTCAATAAAACCATGAATATAAAGCATCTATAAGCAAAACCCATATGCTACACACAATAAACACCAAAATGAGACTCAATTTCATAACTAGTCTTTGAAAATTTGTGGCCTTTCTTCAAATTTTCTTGGTGGGTTTTAAGCGACAGAATAAGTGGCATAATGGTTGAGTCATATTATGAGAGAGAGAGAGAGAGAGAGAGAGAGATTACAAAGATGGTGATTGAATGCAAGAAGATCAGAGCCATGAAGACGGCTTAAACATGGAGGATTTGTGGTGGTGGTGGTGGTGGAGATAGAAGAAGCTGGTCGTGGAATCAGAGGGCGGAGCCTCCTGCCATTAAATGAATCAGAGAAGTTGAGCTCTCCACCATCACTGTAACCCATCATCCACATTCTCTATCTCTCTCTATGTGTCTCTGTGTCTGAGCTATTTGCTAGTCACTAAAGGGTTTAGTGTGATGATGGTAATAGAAGACAGTTTTGGTTGAAAAGGGTTTATATTTTTATATATAGGGTGAGTGAGTGTGAGGAGGGAGGGTGAAAGAGTGAAGAGTGGGGATTTGTGGGTATGTGAGTAATTCAGGGAAAGAGATAGAACACTAGAAAGAGAAAGAAGAATAGGGAGAGAAAGAGGGAATGGTGTTGGTTTAAAATGGAACAAAGTGAGGAAGACATGAGGTTGACTGGGGCTTCTTCCTATTACAATCAATCTCTCCTCCTCAATCTCTCAAATTGGAAGACATACAAAAGAGAGAAAGCAATTGGAGAGAGAAAGAGAGGCGTGGAATTCTGGGAGGGAGAAGAGGGGGTTATTGGGAGGAGCGCATCAAAAACGACGTGACGATCATGAGAGGGTTATCATAAGCCTCATCACACTTGTGTATGTATGTATGTATGTATGTATGTGTACAGACAGATAGATACAGACTCTCTGTCTCTCTCTCTCTCTTATATTCATTCATTTATTGGTGTTGGTCTCACTCTGTCTCGTGCCTTTCACACTAATTCTCAATCCGAACTGCCCCTCTCTTCCCTCTGCTTCTGCTTCCTACCCTTTTCTTTGTCTACTCCCCTCTCCCTCTCTCTCTGCATTTGTACGGCTCTCGTTGAAATCCCCTTTTTATCCTTATTACTACACATCATCAAATCCCATGAGATTTTCTGTCTCTTTAATTTTATTTTTAGATAATGTAAAAGATATCAAATTTTTATTATATAAATAATCAAATATCTTGTATGACTGTAGAGTTTACATTTTGACATCCATCTAAGATTTTTAGTTATCTATTTGATAGAAAATTTAAAATTCATAACATTTTTTATTTATTTTGTTCACCCCCCAAATGTTATGATATGAAGCATTTGAGAAAGGAGTGCTTGGGTACAAATTAAAGTGATAAGCAATGTTGGTCTTCGCATGAGTAAAGCTAATTTAATTTAATTTTTTTCAATATTATTTTAGCTTAATTAAAAAAGTTATGCTTTGAATAAATTTTGACCTTTTTTTTAGTTGATTTGATAATTGAAAAAGAAAAAATAATAAAATGATTATAATTTATATGTGATATTTTGTCTTATTAATTAAATCAGTCTATTTGTCTTTATTGATTAATTTAACCAAAATAGATCATGCCAAATGAAGCCTTAGACATCAAGAACTCAAATAAAACAAAAAAAAAAACATGAAAAATAGTATATTGTTTAGATATTGGAAGTGTTAGTCTCCCAACACAAGTTTTGTAATGCTAAGTGCTCGTTTGACATATCACATTTGGGTTAAAATAGGCATAAAAAAATAAAATAGACTAAAAAATTAATAAGATAAAATGTCACATTCAAATTATAATCATTTTATTTTTTTTTCTCACAAAAGTCAAATAAGCCAAAAAAAACTCATCCCAAAAGAGACTTTTTAGCCCCAAACTAAAATTGTCAAAAAGTCAAAAAGCCAACTCACATCCCAAACGAACCCTAAGAATTCAGAAACTTTGTTCAAAAAAATATCCAAAAAAGATTTTGAATGATTGAGATTTATTTCAAATGTGAATCAAACCTAAATCACACATCAAGTTTCTAAGCAAATTTTTGACAAATTATTTTGGACTTTTAGACTTTCTGGTGTTGAATCTAAATTATACATTACTTTTTTTAGTATTTTATTTGTTTGAAATTTTTAATGATGTAATGGTTATTAGTGTTCAGTGATGAGAAGCAACAATATTTGAAGACAAGTGATTATTGGTCCAAGAAATGAGATTGTTTGATGTACTCGGGTTTTTTTTTTTTGGTTTATATATTGTAAATGTTTGGCGTAATATATTAGAATCATTTATAATTTTTAGAAAAATTGTACTTATAATCTCTAAAAATATGTTTTTTTTTTTTTTTAATATTTTAGTTATTAGTTTTTTAATTTAGTCAATTTTATTATATTATAAAATGTGAGTTTAGATAGTCCCTATACTATCCAAATTACAGAAGTTGATGTATTTTCAAACATTTATAATAAAAAAAGTAATAAACTAAAAGATTGTGGTTCAAAATGCAACGAAGTGCATATTTGAGAATAAAAACTTAACAAAGTGCATGTAATAAACTAAAAGATTGGTCCTTTTAATTTTGTTAATGTAAAATTTCAAAAGCTCCGTTAATTAATTTTGACAGTGTTAGTGCTGCCATCATTTAAACTCAAAAATTTTGTAATTAAGAGACCAAATTATTAAAATTAAAGTATAAGAAAGTGCATATTTTAAAGATGGTCTGTATAATTAGCCCTAACTTTTTCATTTATAAAAATGTGTATAGATGCTTTGATCACACCTACCATTCCTGCCCAAACAATCTATTGCACATACATATGTATGCATGTACGTGGATTTTGGATTTATGTTTGGGTACATGGGAATATTATATGGTCTGTTTTCATATATAAACATATTATTGTCCTTTATTTTGCATTTACATACACACTTTTATGTGCTATCACAATTACTGTGTCTCCCTTGGAATCTTCCTCTGCTCTGCTGCCCTTTGAAGAGTCCTTAATTTCACATTGATTTTTTCTTGTGTCCATTTCTATATGTCCATGCTATCTTTGTTCAGTAACCTAGTCCCCCACCCTGGCCATCATTATGGAATGATTTGGACCTCTATATTTGCATTTTAAGCTATGTTTTTAATGTTATATAAATAGACATAAAAATACAAAATTATTGTCAAAGTAATAATTAAGGCATTCATTTATTTTTTGGGTACATTGAAAGGGGATGGCTGACGTATCTGTAACTTCCTATTGACACACTTGAGTTCTAGCTACTAGGCTAATCTCAGTGATTGATCAAGAATTTCCTTTTTAAAAACGAAGTAGAGGATATTTACTTTAAAAATGAAACACTGTCAAGATGAATTTACGCTCAATTTATTTTGACAAAAAATATTTTATGTAAAAATCATTTTCCATCTTTGATTGTGACCTTGAAACTAGCTAATGTGGTAGTGATAGTGATAGTGATAGTGATAGTGTCAGTGGTGGTTGTAAGATGATGGTAAGAATTTATTTCAAAAAATATTTTTCATATTTCAAATATTGAAAATCTTTTTCACTTAAATAATATATGTTTTTTTGTTAGTAATGAAGAAATGTATTGTGTTGACTTTCACTTTTCAAAAGGTCAAAAACTGTAAAAATGTTTCAAACAAGATTACATTATTGTGATGAATTTTTTATATAACTTTCCGATAAGATTAGAATTTACTTAATGCTAACTACACTATAAGATTATTGTTTTGATGTATTTCATATCGTGGGCATAGATGGTTCATCTTTTGAAGTCTCAATCCGACATTTACGGATGAAAAATGCTACTATCCTAGATTTATGGACCATGAAAATTGTCCAAAAATATATGTGTGGTGTGATGAAGAGTTGTTGTGTTGTGAGCCAAACTTAAAATTAATCTCATCTACACAATTTAAATTTGGATAAATTATGATTTCTCCCCCCTAGGTTTGTAGTGTTGCTCATTACGGATTGTAATGTGTAAATAATGATGGTACTAAATGAAGTCCATGCTACAAAGTAGACGCTGGAGGGAGTCATGTTTTCCTTTGAAAACATTAATTAATTTATTTTTATGTACAAATAAAATGACTACTTTTCTTTTTTCATTTTAATACAATACGCCAAAATATAATTTCAGATGTCACAAATGACATTATTATTGGTCCCGGCCCCATTTCCACTAAATCATTACATGTTGAGTATATTTGGTATAATTTATTGTAAATTGAAAACTGATAATAAAAAATAGAAACTAAAAACACTTATTTCTTAGCTTTTAATTTTTTTCAATTCACTTAAACTATTTCTATTTAAAAAACTGTAAGCAACCGTTGCACTACTCCTAAATTAAAATGAGCTACCAGCAACTTATTAAAATGCACCAAACACCCTCGTTGTCCATCATAGCTTGCATCTCTCACTTGTCATTTTCATTGGCCCAGCAATTTTAGAATGTTGATTTAATTGATCAAATAGGGGTAATCGGTTTGATTTGGTCAAAATTGAGTAAAATCGATTGTATGTTATGATTTGATTTCTTGAATTTAAGGGATAGAAATCTATAGAATCCTAACAGATGAATAATTTAAAAGAATCAGTGGAGGCTGCATCATAAAACACCTCTCTCCATAATTTTTTTTTGGGCAAATTACATATACCTCCCTCCAGGTTTAGCTAAATTACAGATATCCCCCTAAGGTTTCGGAAATTACAGATACTTCCCTGAGGTTTATATTTTCATAACAAATTGTCCCCTGAGGTTTATATTTTCATAACAATTTGCCCCCTAATTTGTTATGCAAATATAACCTTCAGGGGGTATCTATAATTTCTCAAACCTCAGGAGGGTATCTGTAATTTGCAAAACGTCGAGGGAGTATATGTAATTTGCCCTTTTTTTTTTTTTGGTTACAACTAATAGGAGCATAATCAATGCTACATTCATAATGATAAAACTAAATTTCAAATATCACGCCTAGTAAGGCCTCGTCCATCAAATCAACCTTAGTCTAACATGATCTATTCTTAAACTAGTTAAATTCAAAATCTCAACAACTATCATAATAATACTGTCCATTGAACAAATATGTGAAAAATCTATACTCAAACAAAGCCCAAGATTTCAAACTTGGAGGTTTCAATTAGTAAACATAAATGAATCCAATTTCCCATCAACATTCCTCACTCTCTCTCTAAATGCTTTCCTTTATTTCATGTCTGGTCTTCTTTAATTTCATCATTACCTTTTTAGGTAAATTAGAAAACGAAAGCCTTTAAAATGGGACTAGCCAGAGCATACCACAATAGTGTTAACTATTATTTGGTGTGTATTAAAGCTGTGGGTTGTTGAAAATTATTTTACAAAACAACAAAAGTACATAATTTCTTGACACTGAGTTTTTGTACACTACGTACAAAATCTTGGAATGGCCTACTTATCAACGCCTTTTAACATTTTTGTTTTAAATTTTTATAATTGAGTGTTCGAATAAGTTTAGACCTATTGTATATAAAAAATAAAAATAAAAAAATTACATTGTGTACAACCAGGTGTCTTGGAATTTTTACATTTTGCTATAACTGGGTGTACCAAAAATTAACAAACAAGAAAAAAAAAATTATAATCGGGTGTACAAAAATTTTATAATTCCAAGGCCTCAGGAATTTTTATGTTTTGTTAAATCTTATAACTAAGTGTTCGGGACTTTGAAATTGACCACTAGTCAAATTTCGAGCAACCTCTTAAGATGACTCAAATTCAAAATCTTAAATCTTATCCTCAAAACTAATTCAGTAATACTAAAGACTCAAAACTCATACATACAAAAATATTTTAAAAAGTGATATGATTCAAATTCAACTATACACATAAAATGAAGTGTAAATTATACTCAGCTCACCTCACTTGAAGTTTGAAAAAAATGAAATTACTCTCACACTTTTGATATAATTACACTAGTATCTTTCGAGATTTTAATTGATATTACATGTAAATATTTTCATCAGTAATTCGTTAGCTGTATAAATTACAAAAAAATGATATATGTATATTTATTTCAATATATACCGAACATATACATTTCATTCGCTTTATCTTTACAAAATAGCGGTCAATATAATTATGACAAAAGTGTAGAATGGCCTAAGAAATTGGCATAATGGCATTTAAAAAATTATGCCAAAAACCGAGGTGCATTTTTGTGAAATCAAAACAGTCCCATAATGTGTGCCGGCTGAGTCCGAATCAAACAGCACAAGTGGCAAACGGTCCACACATACCACCACCTCATATATAGACAACACTAGACGGACGCTTCTCCACCGTTGGATCTCAACCCAACCCAATCCTCCACCCTCTATCCATAACCACTCCAAGGGCATTTATGTAGCTTCACAACACCCATCAATTCAATCACAACCGTTGCAACAATTGCAGGCCACACTACATGGTAGTATAAATAACTGTCACACTCATTTCCCCTAAATTCAGACCCTTCCAAGGAAAAGAAAGGGTACAAGATACTTCACTTTTCCAATTTTGCCCCCAAGCCCGAACCGTTTTCCAAGCCAAAATGCGAGAAATTCTTCACATCCAAGGAGGGCAATGTGGAAATCAAATCGGATCAAAGTTCTGGGAAGTTGTTTGTGATGAGCATGGCATCGATCCAACTGGTCGGTATGCTGGAACCTCCGATCTACAGCTAGAGAGGGTTAATGTGTATTACAATGAGGCCGATGGTGGTCGGCGGTACGTGCCACGGGCCGTGCTTATGGACCTTGAGCCCGGGACTATGGACAGCATTAGGACTGGCCCATATGGGCAGATTTTTAGGCCCGATAACTTTGTTTTTGGGCAGTCCGGGGCCGGTAACAATTGGGCCAAGGGACATTACACTGAAGGTGCTGAGCTTATTGATTCAGTCCTTGATGTTGTTAGGAAAGAAGCTGAAAACTGTGACTGCTTGCAAGGTTTGCGTTTTTTGCATATTCGACCTTTAACTTTTTTGTTTTCTTTAAGTACTATATAGTATTAATGAAAGTTTCTAATCAGTATTTTCATTAGCATTCTAACTAGTTTTAGATTACATAGAGAGAAAAAGAATTTATTGTTGCTAATCAAGTAAAACAAATAAGAAAATGTTTTATCAAGGCAGGTAATCTTGTTTGATTTCTGTCTATCCAACTGTGCACAGTGCTTAATTTTATGATAATGTTGGATTTGGTTTTCTCAGCATTTGAAATATCCTAAAACAATTTGGGATTTGAAACATAAATTGAAATTAACATTTTCTCATGATCATTGTAATTTACCTCTTGTCTCGATTTGGCCATTCTAGTTTCAATTGTAATAATTTGGCTTTGTACTTTGTCTAAATGTGTCAATTTACTCTAATTGATTACATATGTTAACAAATTAGAAATCAACGGCAAAATGGTCTATTGAAAAGTGAATATATTCTTTCAAATTAAACGTCAATCCCTCAATCACTTTAAGAAGAATGAATGAACTGTTTTATCCCTTAATTTCAATTTAATTTCTAATGGAGCATTATCAATTGGATTCAATTGACATAGTATGAAAAATTCAACAATAAAATTGATACAGCTAGAAGTCATTAGAAGTCTTTTTTTTTTTTTTTTTGCATTAAATTTGCTTCCAAAGACAACATTTTGTTATGTTTGAGATTGGCAGGGTTTCAAGTGTGTCATTCACTTGGAGGTGGAACTGGATCTGGAATGGGAACTCTGTTGATTTCCAAGATTAGGGAAGAATACCCGGATCGAATGATGCTTACTTTCTCAGTCTTCCCATCTCCGAAGGTGTCAGACACTGTGGTAGAGCCTTACAATGCAACACTCTCTGTTCATCAGCTGGTGGAGAATGCTGATGAGTGTATGGTACTTGACAATGAAGCACTCTACGATATCTGCTTTCGGACTCTCAAGCTCAGCACCCCTAGCTGTAAGTATATTAACAACATTTCACTTACAAATACATATGGTTTGAAATTTGTCTATAAAATGTGGTAAATATGGATGCATTATCTTTATGTTACTTAGATGACATTACAAAATCTTACCAAGGCCATGTGATTTCTTGAATTTTTAAAGACAAAAACTTGGGCAAATTACACTAACAGTCCCTACAGTTTGGGACTCGTGTCACTTTAGTCCCTGACTTTTCAATTATGACACATTTGACCCTGAATTTTGAATATTATTCCAAATAAGGACAATTAAAGATATCATTGTTTAATTTTAAGGGCAAAATCGTCAATTTAATAAAATATAAACTAATTTGACAAAAATAAATGTCAAAAAAATATTTTTAATTTTTAAAAAATTATTTTTATCCACCAATGATAAAATTATGTAAAATTGATAAAAATTAATAAAAATTATATGATTAATTTATAAAAATTAATTTTACATAATCATTATCCAAACACATAATAAAAATTAATTTGGTAAAAAAAAAAAATAAATGTCTAAAGATTTATCTATTTTACATAATTTTATTTTTAGTGAGTAGAAATAATTTTTAAAAATTCAAAAATATTTGTTTGACATTTATTTTTGTCAAATTAGTTTATATTTTATCAAATTGACGATTTTACCCTTGAAAAATCTAATGATATCTTCAATTGTTCTTATTTGAAACAAGATTCAAAATTCAGGGTCAAATGTGTCACGATTGAAAAGTCAGGGACCAAAGTGACATAAGTCCCAAACTATAGGGACTATTAGTATAATTCACCCTAAAAACTTTGTAAGGTCTGAATCATTCAAATGGGGATTCTTGCTCACGGATTTTCATTTGTATGCATTTTCGAGAACGAGAACCCTATTAAAATTGGGTTTAAATGTGTTGAAAGTGAATACCCATTTAAGTTTGGGTAAGAAAAAACAAGCAATTAAGGAATGATCACCACCATCCCACTCCCTTGGACAGAGTATTCAATAAAGTAAATGTGTCCATTTTTGATTTGTCCAATCATATCCAATTCAATTCAGTTTGATTAAATCGGTTTATTAAATAGGTGAATTGTAATAAATTGTCTTAATGCATAACTTCTTGTGATCCGCTCAATCGCACCTGTTTGCCACCTCTAATTGTAGCCATTGAAGGCTGGTCACCAATTCGCAATTGTTTCTTGGTGGATATAGAAACATTGGACTAATTGAATTGCCATGTAATTTGCAAGCCATTCCTACAGCTAAATATCTACATGTATAGATGTGAGACAATATATTTGCATCTATAATTGTGAACTTACACAAAATGTATAGATGTGAGACATCTGTATATTTTTTATCTGACATCTGTATATTGTGTCTAGTTTCTTCTATATATGTAGTAGTACTATTCCTAAAGCCTTGAAAAATGTAACTTATGCATTCATTCCTTCTGTTTTGTGGATGCAGTTGGGGACTTGAACCACCTGATTTCAGCAACAATGAGTGGAGTGACTTGCTGCCTCCGATTCCCAGGCCAACTCAACTCTGACCTCCGAAAACTAGCCGTAAATCTAATCCCATTCCCTCGACTCCACTTTTTTATGGTGGGATTCGCACCACTGACCTCAAGAGGCTCACAGCAATACCGAGCCCTCTCGGTCCCAGAACTAACCCAACAAATGTGGGACTCCAAAAACATGATGTGTGCAGCTGATCCACGCCACGGTCGCTACCTCACAGCCTCCGCGCTATTTCGTGGCAAAATGAGCACAAAAGAGGTTGACGAACAAATCACGAATGTCCAAAACAAAAACTCTTCGTATTTCGTGGAGTGGATACCGAACAATGTGAAGTCGAGCGTTTGTGACATCCCACCAAAAGGGCTTTCAATGGCCTCGACATTCGTTGGGAATTCGACATCGATTCAAGAGATGTTTAGGAGGGTGAGTGAGCAATTTACTGCTATGTTTAGGAGGAAGGCCTTTTTGCATTGGTATACGGGGGAAGGTATGGATGAGATGGAGTTTACCGAGGCAGAAAGTAATATGAATGATCTTGTCGCGGAGTATCAACAATATCAGGATGCAACGGCCGAGGATGATGGTGATTTTGAGGATGATGACAATGATGATGATGGTGGTATTAGTACCGGGAACTGAAGGTGTTCGCCTATTTTGCTTGTTCGTATGCTTCGCACAGCGATAAATAAATAGATTTATGTCTCCTAAATGTTATGATGATCTTGGTGGTGAAGGATGCAAATTTTTTTCTGTTTTTTTTTTTTGGTTGAACCACTAATGATCCTCTAAATTTAATGCATTAGTTTTTTTTGTTTTTTTTAATCTTTGTTCTTCTCTGATGAAGAATGACCTTCTATCAAATGGTTGTTTTATTTTAATTTTTTTTCATCTATGTTGAGCAAAACTGGTATACTTGGAAATGCATAACATATCTAATCCAAGAAAGGTTTAGTATATTTTGACATGTGCTTCTTTTCTCTTGTCCTGCTTATTACCAAGAATGAAGAACTAGACTGGGTTATGTTTGATTTGCAGATAAGAGGAGAGATGGATTAAATAATTTTGCATTTGGTTTAAATTCTTTTGGTTCAGGATAATTAATTTCAAGAGTATTTGAATACGCATGATTATTTTATTTTAAGAGGGGTGAAATATTTGTCCCGAGCAAAACATTTGTCATAAAATTCTAAAAACGCCTTTGTTAGGGATAACTTATCTCAAAATTGTTATTTCAAAACAAATTATTCCATTTAATCAAATGTAGTGTGTGATCGTATAATTTGTTTTTATAATTTAGTTATAAGGACTTTTTAAGTCAATAAAAAATATTAGTCAAATAAATTAACAGCGATTAATCAAACTAATAGTTAAATCAATAAATCCAAATCCAAATCCAAGTTATGTGAATAAAGATAGCCTCTGTTTGGGAAGTGGGTTGACTTTTTGACTTTTTGATTTTTTTGGCTATTTTAAGCCAAGTTTGGCATGTTGTCAAAAAGTTAAAAAGTCAAAAAGTTACTCAAAAAGTTAAAAAGTTATCACTATTCACCAAAAGTCAAAAATTACGGCTGCACAACTCCCAATCCTAATTTTTCCCTACACACTAATTTATACAATTTTTTAATACACATTTTTTTATAAAATGTCAAAAAGTTAACCAAAACAACCATATTTTTTTCCTCAACTTTTTAGTCCAAAAAGTCAAAAAGTGCACTTATTTAGGATATCCCAAATAATTCCTTAGCCTGGGCTAAAAAGCTTGGTTTTGGGAAGGATTTTTTGACTTTTTGACTTTTTTTATGAGAGAAGAGTATAATGATCATGGATTGAATGTGATGTTTTGTTTGTTGTGACTAAAATAGTCTATTTTGACTTTTGTGACTATTTTAACCACAAATCAACTTGCCAAACACCACCTACATCCCATAAATTACATACTAAACTACTTTCTATTTGCACTAAACTATATCATTTTAAATCAAAACTTTAAAAATAAAAAATAAAAAATAAAATAAAATTGTCCCTTTCCCCTTCAGCATGTTGCGCATTGTAAACATGTGGGCAATGGACCCGTCATTCTACATAAACTCTCAAGAGTCCCATGCGCAAAGTCCACATTGAATATTTCTGTCTTTTTTTTCTCCATTCCACCCCACATATATATCAACAGTTTCGTCCTTATGCCCCGTTTGTTTTCAGAGATAGAATGGAAGGAATTGATAGTGAAAAAATTGTTAGTGAGGGAATCAAGTAAAATTATATTTGTTTTGATGATAGTTGTTAGTGTAGGGATTGTCAAATTATTTTTATATAAAATAAATATAAAATAATAAAAAAAAATACAAAAAAATTAAACATTAATGTTTTAAAAAAAATACCCAACATGTAAACAATTTTTAAAAAATAAAAATAAAATAAAAAATTTCCAGAAAAAAATAAAACAAATAAAATAATGATTTTTACTTAACAAAAAATACAAAAAATTAAACATTAATGTTAAAAAATACCCGACATGTAAAAAATAAAATAAAAATAAAAAATTTCTAATCCGCCGGACTATTTTCTAATACCAAGTCATGAAGGCCCAGCCAAATCCCCTTGGGAAGGCTCATCCTAATCCGGAGTTCACTGTCGATCCCCTCCCCATCTCTTAAAACAAACACAATATTAGTGAATCTCACCTCACTACCAATTCCAATCCCTCCTCTAACTCTTTAAACAAACGGGGCCTATGTACCAACCATATCTCTTGCATAACCATACCAGTAATACTACAATCCAGTGTATTTTTAGAAATATAACTACAAAATTATTGAAAATTTTATAACTTTAATTATTAATATTAATAATTTTTTTTTTACAAATTTGTAGTTATTTTTATAGATTTTCACTGATATGTAATATTTCCTAAATTTTTTTGGGGCTTTGATTTGTGGTACTAATTTGTTGAGCACTAATGGCATTAATTTCTATATCAGGTAAAGAAAAAAAAAAAAAAACAAAGTTACCAAAACAGGAAATTAGTGCCATTAGTGCCAACAGTTTTAGTGCCACAAACCATTTTTCATTTTTTTGTAAGCTTTAATCATTTTTCTAATTTTTAAAAAATAAAAATTGATAACCAAAAATAAAAAGGACACTTTTTTATAAATCATTTTTCACCTACTTATGTTTCATTTAGTTCACATTATTTTCTTATATTTTAATAAGTTCAATGGGTGACATAATTATCAAAATACCCCTAATAATATTCATATTTATAGTATGAATATTCCGTAGTGTGAATGTTCACTCCGTTAATGTGAATGTTCACACCATTAGTGTGAATGTTAAGATGTCATTGTGAATGTTCACGCTATTAATGTAAACATTCACACATCAATGTGGATATTCACATTGCAAAATATAAATATTTATATCACTAAATTACTAATGGTCTGTTTGGTAACGTTTACGTTTACAATTTATATTTATAAAAATTTTATAAACTAATTTTTGTTTATTTTTTGTTTATTTTTAGAAAAACATAAACTACAAACACGTCTGGTAATTGACAAAATATTTAAAAAAAATTTAAAATATAAAAAAGAGTGAGAAATGGCAAATGGTGGCACGTGGCGGCGGAAGACGGTGGTGGAAGGTGGTGACGGTGGGTTGTGGGTAGCAGGTGGTGGTGGGTTGTGGGTAGCGGGTGGTGGTGGGTGGTGGCGGGTGGGTGGTGGTGGGTGACGGTGGTAGGTGATGGGTGGTAGCGAGTGGGTGGTGGTGGTGGTGGTGGTGGCGGCGGGTGATGGGTGGTGGTGGCCGGTGGTGGCGGGTAGGTGGCAGGTAGGTGGCGGGTGGTGGTAGCGGGTGGTGGTGGCGGGTAGGTGGTGGCGGGTGGTGGTGGCGGGTGAGTGGGTGACGGTGGCGGGTGGTAAGTGGTAGCGAGTGGGTGGTGGTGGTGGCGGTGGTGGTGGCGGGTGGATGGCGGATGGCGGGTGGTGGTGGGTGGTGACAGGTGGGTGGTGGTGGCGTGTAGGTGGCGGGTGGGTGGTGGTGGCGGCGGGTGGTGGGTGGTGGCGAGTGGGTGGTGGTGGTGGTGGTGGTGGTGGTGGCGGGTGGTGGGTGATGGTGGTGGTGGTAGGTGGGTGGCGGATGGCGGAGATGGCGGAGGGTGGGTAGTAGTGGCGGGTAGGTGGTGGGCGGTGATGGTGGGTGGGTGGGTGACAGTGGCGGGTGGTGGGTGGTAGCGAGTGGGTGGTGGTGGTGGTGGTGGTGTTGGTGACGGGTGGTGGGTAGTGGTGGCAAGTGGGTAGCGAATGACGGGTGGTGGCGGGTAGGTGGTGGGTAGTGGTGGTGGTGGGTGGGTAGGTAGGTAACGGTGGCGGGTAGTGGGTTGTAGCGAGTGGGTGGTGGTGGTGGTAGTGGTGGTGGTGGTGGTGGCAGGTGGGTGGCGGGTGGGTGGTAGGTGATGATGGTAGTGGTGGTGGGGGGCAGGTGGCTGGTGGTGGATGGTGGTGGGTGGTGGTGGCAAGTAGGTGGTGGTGGTGACGAGTGGTGGGTGGTGGTGGCAGGTGGGTGGCGAATGGCGGGTGGTGGCGGGTAGGTGGCAGGTAGTGGTGGTGGTGGGTGGGTGGGTGGATGGGTGACGGTGGTGAGTGGTGGGTGGTAGCGAGTGGGTGGTGGTGGTGGTGGTGTGTGGTGGGTGGTGGGCGGGTGGCAGGTGGTTGGTGGTGGCGGGTGGCTGGTGGTGGCGGGTGGGTGGTGAGTGGTGGTGGCAGGTAGGTGGCGGATAGTGGTGGCGGGCGGTGAATGGTAGTGGCGGGTGGATGGCAGGTGGGTGGTGGGTGGTAGTGGTGGTGGTGGTGGTGGCGAGGGGCGGGTGGTGGGTGGTGGGTGGTGGTGGCGGGTAGTGGGTGGTGGTGGCAGGTGGGTGGTGAGTGGTGGTGGCAGGTGGTGGTAAGGGGTGGGTGGTGGTAGCAGAAAATGGTGGTGGAAAATAATGGCGGGTGGTGGCTAGTGTTGGGTGGTAAAAAAAAAAACTCAAAACTCAAAACGGAAACACCTTTTTTGAGTTTACATTTTTTGGCCAAATTTATAAACTGAGACCACTGATTTATAAATCAAAAATTTTACCAAACAAGTTTTTATTTGAGTTTTTTAAATTTTTATAAATATAAACAGAAAACTGAAAACGTAAGTGTTACCAAACGGCACCTAACCGTTTAAAAAATATTTGTAAGGGTAGAAATGTTCATAAAATACTTTAAATATGAGAATTAGGATTTGGTAGATCAAATATCTAAATAATAGGACTTATTGGAATATAAAAATATCTTATGGACCAATTAAAATATAAATACTCAAAAAATGATTTTTTAATAAATCTCCTAAATAAAAATAAAAAACATATCTATTTCTAATTTTTAGATAATCATTTTTTTTTGGATAAATTACAAATATATCCTTTGAGATTTGCTTAAAATACGAATTATCTCTTGTGATTTGAAAAATTATAAATACCTCACAGTCAAAATTTTTTATTTAATAGAAATTAATTGAAAAAGTAAAATTTCTAACTGTTTACCTATATAATAATAAAATTATCTGAATTATTAATTGAAATTAAATTTTGATATTATTAAAAATTGTTAATTAACTTGATAATTTATTAATAAAAGGACCTATTTATTATGAAATTAAAAATTTTAAAAATAAAATATAATTTTTAAAATTATAAAAAATAATTTATAATTTAAGTAAATTTCAAGAGGTGTGTTTGTAATTTATAATTTTTTTTTCACTTATGGCGGTAAACAAAAATAACATTTTGACACATGAAACATGTGTGAGCAACAGAGAGAGAGATTACTTTACCAAAAAAAAAAAAAAAAAAAAGGAAAAACACAGAGAGAGAGATTTAAGAGAGAGAAAGCTGGTCCATCCAATTCCAATCTCTCTCTACGAGAATCATGGCATACAGACCATCACCACCATCAGCAACATCAACATGGAAGAGACACAGTCACTCTGTTTCTTCCACAATCTCATCTTCTTTCAATCCTTGTAGTAGTAGTTGTCCACACACAAATATAACCCACCTCACCATTTTCTCTTCCATTGATCCCTCTTCTTCTTCTTCTTCTTCTTCTTCTCAGTCGATTTCCTTCAGAAAAACACTACCCAAGAAATCTTTGAAAAATGCAAAAATCCATCAATATGATTCTACTCTACCAGTTGTTCTTCATAATGACACAGTCAATTGCAAGGAAGAATTGAAGAATGATATCACTGTGATAAAAAAGGGTGTTCCAATCAGGTTCAGAAAGATGAGGAGTATAATCTTGCTCAACATCATCGCCATTGTTTATGGTACTTTACATTCAATTTTGCTTATATTACATACTGGGATGATTTTTAATGATGGTTGTCTTTGATTGAGCTATTCGATTTGTATATATATATAAAGCACTTCAATACAAATTTGGTGCAAATTATCAAAAACTAATTTAGCTTATGCTTTCTATTGAATGAGAGGAATTATTATTTTGTTTGTTGTTTTTATTTATAGAAAATATATGCATATGAATCTTTAAAATATGCGATTTAATATATATCTTTTTATTCTTGAATTCTACAATTTCAGTCAAATTGTTACAACAAGCTTTGTTCATTTTGTCTACACCACTAAAGAACACGAAAAAGGGGTCCAAATTTATGTAGATTGTCTCAAATTCATATTCTAAAGCTACCATTGAAGCTTAATGTACTATTGTTCTTAATTATACAAACCATTACCTAGCTATATATATAAGCTCTAATGTTTGGGCACACCACATCGTTAGGGAAAACAGAGCTACACAAATCTCAACACTTTTTTTCGTTTTTTGATGTGTGAGATTCACTTGGCCCAAGAATTACAACTTATATTGCACTTGATTTTCCAGAATTGAGCACTCAACCAACATATCTAACACGGAAGGTTTTATTGCAAACTATTCTTTGTAAATTTGTCTATCATTCAAACATACCCAATTCCCAATCCAAATGATCCACTATTCACATTTCCCACCATTTCTACCATACCCAATTTGTTTCTACTTGTATGCATGTGTGTGGTGTATCTAGTGTTTGAGCTTGTGGACGCCGATTAGTATTGCACACTTCACTATGCAGTCGTGTACCCAACTGGCATATGTGTGTGGTATATTTAGTGTTGGGTTAAGGTGGGGTTCGCGGGTTGTGCTAAGGGTATTACTATATGTAATTTGATGATGTAAACCCTAGAATGCATTGTTGTCTTCACAGAATCCACATTTTACTCTTTTCTTCTTTCAATATAGTAGAATTGGTGTGAGCCGTGGACATAGGCAATCTTGCCGAATCATGTGAAGTTGTGTGTCGTAGTTTCTTCTTTGTGATTTATTCTTCTTGCTATTGTTTGTGTGTGGTTTATTCCCAACATCGAGAACTTATGGCAGTGAAACCGTGGGAACATTTTCATGCTAAATTCATGGTTTGATCAACTTTAAGTGTGGTCATGTGCTGAGGTGAATTTATTCCTTCATACTTTTGCATCGCACAAATTTGTCATTTTACATGCCACCCACCCCTTAATTACTGTCCAGTTCTTAAGAATTATTTGTGGTTTCATATTGTTAGCCAGTGACATTCCAGTGGTGAAAGAGGTTGAAGCTTTCCTGGATCCAGCCGCCTTCTGCGCTGTACGATTTTCCATGTCAGCCATCCCATTTTTGCCATTTGTCTTCCGGGCACGAAATGATGTACAAACCCGCAACGCAGGGATGGAGTTGGGACTGTGGGTTAGCTTAGGCTACCTTGTTGAGGCTCTTGGACTACTTACATCTGATGCTGGGCGTGCATCGTTCATTTCACTATTCACGGTTAGCACTTCAGTTAATTAATCTACCATGGCTTATCTTTTCTGCATTTATTAGATGCTTTAGGTACAAAGGAAGAGTATACAATGGAAAGGATTAATAATAATATTATCAAAGAACTATGTACTTTTTGCTATTTTTTCAAACTAACAATCCTCCAAAATTTTGTACTTTTTGGTATTTTTCCGAGGAGTTGTTCTGAGGTAGAGAGAGAGGACTACTTATATATTGTGGTCAAGTGTTTCTCATTCGCTTCATATATAGCATCATTTAGTTAACGTACCAAACCATCATAATGAAATTAATCTCATTTAACATCATGACATTTTATTCATTGTTTTACTTTCTGAATTTAAATAAAAACAGATCCTTACATGAATTTTATTAAGTCCACTAAATTGCTCAGGTAATTGTGGTTCCATTGCTTGAAAGCATGTTAGGATCGATGGTACCTGCCCGCACCTGGTTTGGCATTCTCATGTCTGTCCTTGGGGTTGCAATGCTCGAGTGCAGTGGTTCTCCTCCAAATGTAAGTTCTGCTTTAATTGTTTCTTTCAAATTTTATTTTTCTTGCTTAAAATGTGGATAATACCTCGTTAAAAAAAAAAATCATTAGAAATGGCAATGGCTGATTATGATGAATATTCACCATTTTGATCGTATTCTTTTCAGGTTGGAGATCTTTTGAACTTTTTAAGTGCCATATTTTTCGGCATTCACATGCTTAGAACAGAACATATATCAAGAAGCACAAAGAAAGAGAACTTCTTAGCCCTCCTTGGATATGAGGTTTATTTTATTTATTATTTTTTCTATGAATGAACTGCCTATTTTATGCAGTTGTCCAACCATTCAATTGCAGAGCATGATGAGAATTTTTGTTATTTCATTTAGGTTAGTGTTGTTGCTATGTTATCCACAATCTGGTATCTAATTGGAGGATGGTTTGACGGTGTTCAAGATTACAATAAAGTATCTCTGGCCATGGTGTGGGATTGGATGGTTGTATTCCCATGGATACCTGCGCTTTATACTGGTGTATTCTCAACTGGATTATGCCTATGGGCCGAGGTATTGTTTCTCAGTTCTCACTCACTTTGTTAGGTTTTGTTTCTAAAATCTATTTTTTGAAGGAAAAAAAAAAATCAAAAAACTAGTTTTATTCTCTTTCAACAAATCCTATTTGGACAAATAAAGCTTGCCTAATCATTAGGTTTTTTTTATTTATGTGTACAGATTGCTGCAATTCGTGATGTTTCGGCTACGGAAACAGCAGTGATTTATGGGATGGAGCCAGTGTGGGGTGCTGGTTTTGCATGGTTTCTCCTCGGTGAAAGGTGGGGTGTTGCTGGATGGATTGGGGCTGCTCTCATACTAGGTATATATATTTCTTAATTTTTCTTGACATTTTGTGTATTCTTTTTGTGTGTTAACTTTTGTAGTCCTGTTTGGACTTGGAGAGAAAAGAAAAGAAAAAGGAACTCTCCTTCCTAATCACTTGTTTGGAAACATATAGTTTTTGTAGTGAAAATTACAGCTTAGGTTTGGCTCATAGTCTTGGACAAAAATCATAATTAATGGTTGATGGAAAAGTCTAGTAACGCAGAAAGTTTTAAACACACAATGAACACAGATGTGACATATATGTTCACATCGCAACTATAGATAGAGATGTTTTTTATCTCACATCTGTGTATTATGTGTTTTGAACCTGATGCGTTCCTAGGGTTGATTTATTGTGAGAAACAAACAAGGTTGTTTTTCTTTTGATGCCTGTTTACTCCTCCATGTGCTAGAGTTGTGTACTGAATCATATTAATGGAGACTTGTTTTAATATGGTTAGGTGGAAGCTTAACAGTGCAGATTTTTGGATCTTCTGTCAGCAAATCATCTGCAGAATCCGAAGAGAGTATTAGAAAGAGTGATGTATTGATGACCTCAGCAGATGATCAAAAGCTGCAAAATGGTCTCTCTACTTCCCCAGTTGTTGTCAGCTCCAGAAATGATATTATTGATATGTTGAAGTAAACTATATGCATACACACATTGTATTTTATTACCCAAAAGTTAGTTAATGTAAATCTTTCAAAAGCTAGCCTATGATGCCTAGCCTATATGTAAATATTTTTTGAGAAAATTAAAAAAAAAAAAAAAATCCTAATGTATAACCTTAGTAACAAATCAACCCCTAACTTTTTAATTGTTTTAATTTAAACTAAAAATTTTAGAACGTTATAATTTTTAGGATAAATTACAAATACACCTCTTGAAATTTGTTTAAAATACGAATTGTTCCATGTGATTTGAAAAATTATAAATACCTCTTCGTCAGAATTTTTTATTTAACAGAATTAATTGAAAAAGTAAAATTTCTAACTGTTCACCTATACAATAATAAAATTATCTGAATTATTAATTGAAATAAAATTTTAACATTATTAAAAACTATTAATTAACTTGATGATTTATTAATAAAAGGATCTATTTGTTATGAAATTAAAAACTTTATCGGCATAATATAATTTCTAGAACCACAGGGAATAATTTATAATTTAAGGGGAAATTATTAAAAAGTCCTGATTTGAAAAATGTTGCACCAGTTGGCCCTACGGTCCAAATGTTTGATTGGCAAGTCCTTTGTAATGGTAAATTGTAACCAAGAAGTCCCATTTCAAATGTAGCTTCGTATTGGTGGGACGATTATGCCCTCTTTAGTTTATTTGCAGAAAGTTATGTGGTTTTGGAATGTGCCATAATACGTGAATTGGGAGGGGTATATTTTGTTTCTAAAGTTTCCATATTAGGGGGGTATAGTCAGGAAGTGTAGTAGTTAACGTCGACACCACTGTTGAACACAGGTATATTCGGAATTTTGTATTACAAAGTCATCCCTCATCATTCCCACACAATCACACCAGTGCACAAATCAATGTCGCTGTTATCACACTGACAGTGGAACGAGAACGGAGAAACATTGATGCCTGTGTTTGACGCCAACAGTGCAACAGTCCATCTATATCAGAGGTGGTGTGGTTGTACTTGGCGTTGAGTGCTGTGGTGTGAAGAACACTAGTTTGGTTGGTCAGTCGAAGGTGTTTCTTGTGAATCGGGCTTAGCGTAATGGTAGTGGACTGGACGGAGTTTGGGACTGTGAATCCAGCAAATCAACATGAATAATGTCACAGAAGATGGACGGAGTTAGGGACTATGAATCTGGCAGATCAACATGAACAATGTCATCGAAGATAGGCTGACCAAGCAAACAAAATAAAAATGGTAGATCAACGTGAACAATTTTAGGAGGGAAACCAGCGAACAAATAAAATCGACGTGAACAATGTTTGGAGGGAATTCGGTAGATCGACTTTGCCAACGCAGTACACTGACTTGACGATGTTCACGTTAGAAGCAGCAATGGCAGGCTGTCACAGAAGATAGACTGGCCAAGCAAACAAAATCAACGTAAACGATGTTAGAAGGGATTCCAGTAGATCAACTTTGCCGACACAGTACACCGAATGGTCGGGTTGTTGAATGCAAAGACAAAGTCTAGACTGATGGACCCGCCGAAGCAAGATCAGAGATCTTAGAGGATGATGAAATCTGGGTTTTTGGGTGCAAGCAGTGAAACCGACGAGGACGGTCCTTTTTTGGATGAAGATTTGCCTGAAGAGTACAAGATGATGAAGTTTAGTACATGGTCTGTGATTCAATTTGCGAGTTTGATTTTGATTATTGGTGCTTTAGCTTGTAGCCTTGCAATTTCTAGATTTAGGACCAAAAGATTATATGAACTTGAATTGTGGAAATGGGAACTCATGATTTTGGTTCTGATTTCGGGTTGTGAAAAATCCGAAACGGAAATTCGAAACCATTTCAATGTGCCTTATTTCGCGTGTTCACGTCACTTACGAAACAACACTACGACGTAACCACGTTCCATTTCTACGCGTGTTACAAGCCTACTAAATTAAAAAAGGTATTAGTGCGCTTTTCCGACCAACGTGACATACAAACACCTATTCACCTTACATATACAAACCCACGCCAATCAACCAATAAACTAGCAGTGGCAAAATAGTCAACAAACAAACTAAAGGACCATCCAGTCACCAAAAAAATATTTAGGATTTTATGGATTACAATTCACAAAATGAGATTTACTAGTCAATTCCCCTTTAAGTAAACTTTAGGAGATGTGTTTGTAATTTATCCTAATTTTTAACTATCCGTTTGTATACTGGAAGAAAGAGCAGTTTAGCTTATTGTTTGGTTTAATTTGTTAATAGAATCAAACATTGAATTTTATTTTATTTTTTGTAATTTTTTCATTCTCATTTTTTTTTTTTTAAGATTCAAAACAAAATTTATATCTAGCTTACTCTTAATGGGGACGGAGAGCCAATAAACCTGCAACATATGACAATTGATACAAATAAGGACGACCGAAGGTCAGCCTGTCTTCTTTTTTTTTAATTTAAAAAAGTTCTTCATGTAATCACGTACCTATGTCATTGTGAAAAATAAAATAAAACAAACACTAACAACAAGAGCAACAAAAAAAAATGCCACCTAATGATAGTGAGGCTTTAATTGAATAACCAAACCACACTTTATGATAAGTAGAGAAGGTTGTCTATCCAACCAGGACTTAAAATACAACATCATAAAACAATAATAACCTCAAACTCAAGTTTTACTTAGATATACTAGTGTTTTATCACAAGAGAGCCAATGTAGAAAGGGCTCCCATTTTACTCTACTCGCAAGTTCCTTGAACCTAAAGCACGATAAAAAGCACCAAACAGAACACACAATGTTGTTGGGAATCACTTTTTCTTCGCGATAAACAGGCCCCACCTCTGCTCGCCCGATGAACTCCTGATCATCTTCGCTTTCCAACCGCCAACTATGTCATTATAATCCTCCTGAAGATTGATCACAAAAACAAGGATCAACAAAAAGAAACGAGTGCATAGAACAACAAAAAAATTAAAATGATGAAGCGAACGTACTTCAGAGAAGTTTTGGATGAATGCTTCCTTATCCTTCTCGACTTCATTTAGTTCCCTCTGCAAAACTTTCACAAACTGGAACACAAACATCCCAGTTGTTTAGATTAAGAAGACCACTTAATTACAAACTTATGTGACACAAACAAGGAAAACATAGACTAATACAAACCTGATTTGTTCGATCATCTGCAACAACCTCATCAAAACCAGCATCCTTAAGCATCTATAGATTAACCAAATTAAAGCATAGAGCTTGTGTCAGGAAATGCAAGAGGAAGAGAGAGGTAATTGAAGGTTTTTTTTTTTTTTAAATGTATGAAAATACCTGGCCATATGCTTCAACACTGTGAAGATCATATCCTCTTTGCTGAATATATGCTGCAAATTCTGGTGATGGTGGTCCAGCGCTCTTGCAGTAATCACTAATAAGAACTTTTCCTCCTGGCTTCAACCATTTGTGAAAAGATTTGAACAATGCAGGTTTGTCCTGAAAATAGTTCAAGCTTAGTTAATGAAGAAACTATTTGCCAAAACAAAAAGAAGGAATTAGGGGATAAAGAAAGGAAAACAAAACTTTACATATACTTGGAATGGTTGAGAAAGCATTTCTCAAGAACTTTCATTATTTCAATTCATTCTTTTAGGAAACCAGATGACAAGTACGAAGCCATTAAACTCAGAGTTAACAAACAAATGGAATATGAATAATCCAATTTTAAAGCTCAAACAAAAAAGAGAGGCGGGTTACTTGAATGTGGAGAATGGTGTCACGGCTGTAGATCACATCGAACATATTGTCCGCATATGTTTTCTTGGTGCAATCAGCAACCTCAAATTCGACTGAATATTTGAGACCAATTGCTCGCTCTAGAGCGAAAGAAACCATGTTTATAGAGAGGTCAATGCCAAGAACATGAACATCAAAGGTCTCAGCCATGTAAAAGTCACCTCCACCAATGCCGCAGCCCACATCCAAGACTTTCTGACCAGGCTTAAGATCCAGCTTCGCAACAAATTCTTTTGTCGTCTCTGCTCAAAGACACAAAATTCAATTTGAGCAAATACAACCATACTTAAATTGGTATAAAGTGATTGTCTTTTGAACACCAAGAAAGAAAAAAAAAATTAAACAGAGAGAGTTCATACTACTAAGGAGAAAATTTACCACAAAATAAAAACAAAAAGATACATTTAATGGTGCAAATTGATATCAAGCTGAAGTTGCAAGACTGTTGCTTATATATTCTTTTCAGATTATATGAATCATACGAGCAAATTAGAAAGCACTTGGACATCATAACGTACCAATCCCCCCTGTGCTAACAAAACCCGGTCCAAAGACGTGTTCATATCGCAGTATGCCATTACATTTATACTGAACATTATCCAAGAAACGCTGGAATCCCCTATCTTCCTCGGAACAGACTTTCTGCCATATCCAGCAAATCTGCATCATACAAACTCCATAATTACATCATCAATCAAACATTTAAACCAAGACAAGAAAAGAACTACATTAAGATGAAGAGCCAATACATTACCTGATTTTGGTTTTTTTTGTTCCTCACATAAGCTCCAATGCATTTACAGCCAATAAGAGAGAGTTCATAGGAATTCCCAGAACCATTGTTCGTATGGCATTCCTTGAAGACCTGCAGTCCAAAATATGAATCAGGAAAGACATGCAGAAAAATGATGCAAGCAAAAAGTAACAAGATAAATAGGGAATACACATTAGGGAATTTGAACCAAGATTTTCTTCAAAATGAGCCATGTTAGGTCAAGAATACGCTCTGAAAAATTACCCTGATTGAGTTTAATAGAGTCAACTAAAGTTTAACCTAGCAAAACAAGTTTGATTGTTTTATGACCATCTAAACACCAAATAGTCACTATTTTACAGCAATGTCATCACCCGTTTCTGACAGGCAGCTTTTTTAGTCACTTTAATATATATGCCCAACAGCAACAAATTTACTATGACAAACCTGAAAGTAGCATATATCAAAACAAAAGGTTTGTTATAAAGTAGAAACCTTTGTATAATATCTAGGCTCCCGGTAATGGGTCGGGTTGTTCTTTCGCTTACAATCTCCAGATTGATGGAAACATGATTCTCTGAAGAATATAAATCCACCAACCTTCAACCATTTTACCATTCTTTCAACAAGATTCTCAACCTACAATGAATGAAAAGGATAAATTTATGTAGAAAAAGGAAAAAATCATCAACAGGTGAAGCAAAGGCAAGTAAAAAGTGAAGCAGAAGGAACGAAACATAAATTATATGCATTAAGACAACATGTTTTAACATTAATACATAATTATATGGTGGAATATAGAATTAGAAGAAGTATTGCTATTATATTCCAACAGTATCACATCACTTTAACGATTTCAAACTGAAAGCCAAAGAATAGCACCATAGACTATAGCATATTACAAAATGATCAAGTAGAAATTGGAAGCTTTGATGTTGGATGCTGACCATGAATAAATAACTGCAGAACCAGCCACGAAAAAAAAAAGAAAAAAAAAAAAAAAGGGAGGAATAAGCATATTCATTGAAGGGGTAATGTTAACTTTTTTCTGAGGTCAAAGATAAAAACAGTGGGGCCCCTCTTCTATTTTATCTACATAGTCTACTGCCTCAGACACATCCTCTTATTTAAAGCAGAGCTAATACTAGTAATAAGAACTGTGCAAAGTGCGGCTGCAATTGGATGCATAAGTTGGTTAAGCACTTTCTATTAGATACTTGTATCATTTTTCTTTCAAAAAACATTCATGATTACATCTCAACAACTACGTACACAACTTATTTCTTTATCGAATTGTAATGCTATCAAACCCTCAAACAAATGGGTTGACAAAAAGAAAAAAATTCACCTCTTTGTCGGAGAGATACATCAGTAGCCAGTTTGAGAATATCAAGTCCATTGATTCTGCTGAAATATTTAAATCTGGGGATGTCACGTCAGCACACATAAACTTGACATTTTTAAAATGTCCATTGATGTTTTCATTCTGCATAGGTAGAAAACTAAAGATCACATAACACTCCATGCTAGAAGAAAGGAAGGGGCATGAACAAGCAAAAACAGAAAATATATATATAATAATAATAAATAGCTTCATTCTTTTGCAATTTTACGAGGATGGTACAACGATTCCTGTCAAGTTAGGATCCCGTTACCTTCTTTATCACACTTTCAATAAAGTCCAGAGCTAGAACCTGACCAGCCTTCTTAGCTAATTCTCCAGTAAAACGACCAATGCCAGCTCCTAGTTCCAGAATTGATTTTCCTTCATATGGTGGAAGCAGAGCAAGTACCTGAGTATGACACCAGGTAGATACTTGGATGAATTTCAAGTTTGACACCAGCCTACATAATAACCAACATATCTAAAAAAATAATTTTTCCTTTCTTTTTTATAGAGGGGCAGGGAAAGTAGGAAAGTTAACTTGATCTAGGAAAGCCACTCTCCTTCCATGAGGTAACCACAATGGATAACTACTGAAACTTCTACACATGCAAAAGTTATTTAGCGGTAAATAATAGTAATTTCCCTTTCCCTTTCTCTTTCCAAACCTCTCCTCAAATCCTCAAACCAAACACAACCTAAGGAAATCAAGCAATCAAGAAATCATCTCATCAGCCTACAAACTACATCGGACAATACAGCTTAAATGAAAACACAAGAAATACTATGATGCATAAATATTATTATGAACCATTAATCAGGAAAAAAAATAAAGATAAAAAGTACATCAAATCACCCACTAAGAAAAAGAATGTAATTTCAACATAAAAGATTTGGGATGAGGCATCTGCATGGTAGTAATGTTGTAAATATTAACATATGCAAAGTGGTTCATAAGTGTATTTATCACAACTACTAAGAAACCTCTGCTATCTACAATGATTAGTTATTTTGTCATCAAATGAAGCTTACTTTCTATGATGAAAAAGGAGTGATATAAATGACAACCGAACAGGACCATGGGCATAGTTTGTTACTCCCATTCAGAATTTCCGATAGCACCAAATATTCATCAGGACAAGCAAAAGTAGCTTGGGAAAAACAGAGTAGAGAACAGAGTTTTAATACTAGATATATTAATGTCAGTCATTCTCTGTATTAATACATGCCTGGAGATAGCACCAAATATTCATCAGGACAAGCAAAAGTAGCTTGGGAAAAACAGAGTAGAGAACAGAGTTTTAATACTAGATATATTAATTTCAATCATTCTCTGTATTACTATATGCTTGGAAATCAAACCAGTGATCCTAGAAAGATGCATATCTTATAAATGAAAGATTAAAAAAGTTGGTGCAACACTAAAAGCTGCCACTCTAAAAAGAGGATCTGACTGAAGCACCCAAGAAAGACAGCATTAAGGAATAGAAAGCTGAGACATCAATTTAAATGATAAGAATTTAAATATCCAAGGCAGTGTATTAAAGTATTACAATACAATGATGAAATGGCAACAAGTAGTAAGCGATATCCAAGGCAAAGTACTTTAATGCTGTGTTTGGTTAGGAAATTTGAGAAGAGATTTAGAAAGGAAAAAGAAAAAGGTAAGTGAAATGTGAATAAAGTGAGTGTTTGGAAAGTGGGTTTTAATGTAGGTTTTTTTAGTTGTAGGATGTTATTGGAGAAATTTTTTTTTGTGCTTGGGAAAATAGTTGGGTTTTTTTGTGGTTGGATGTGGTGTTTGTGAGAGAAAAAGTAAAATGATTATGAGGTTGGATGTGATATTTTGTTTGGATGTGTTTTTTTTTTGTTTTGCAAAAAGTTTGTCTTTTTGTGAAAAAAATCAAAAAAAACCTAAGTCCCAAGCTTCCCAAACACCACCAAAATATACTTATATTTCACATAATTTTACACATCTTTTTTATTTTCCTTTTTAAATTCTTTTCCAAATCTCTCAACCAAACACAGCGCAAGAGATTACAAAGAAAAACTAGCAAAATTTAAGAGAAATTAGGAGATTAATTTTTGAAAGCAAAACCGGCTAACCAAAATCACAAATTACTTTCAATTTCATATATAGTTCCAAAGAGTACATCATACAGAATTTTCAATTTCAAATGTAAATTTTAATTTTGCATCCTTTTTTAAGATAGACTTGTGGATGGATGATCCTAATAGTTAAAATGGTAGTCAGTGGTTTTTTTTCTAATATAGCTCGGTTTCTTCCTCTTTCCGTAGGCATGCTGCATAACTTACACAATGAATTTAATTTTAGGAGCAAATTTAGGTCTTGAAGCTCGGCTTATTCTGCAATGTCTCGATTGGGTGGTATGAGATCTTATCAAACTTGCCTTATTTCATTTTATTACTCATCATTATTCGAAAGTATTATTTCTTTAGGATTTAGATCCGTTCATCGGAAACTGCTGTTGGATATTCTCAAACCGCTTTATTTCATTTAATTACTCATATTGTTTTGAAGGATCTAGATCAGTAATTCGTCCAATGAAAACTGTTGTTAGATATTCTCCCAATATAAGTCAGAATAGGTACCATCATCAACATAAAGTAAACTCATTATTAGATTAATACAAGATTTTACTCGAATATTTATTCACCACTTACAAACACAGAATATCATATAAAGATTCAGCAGTATATAATACCATTGAAAATTACGAGAAAATATTTTTAAAAAAATGAGCATCCATTGTGCATTTTGATAATAATCTGAAAATTATCATTATCAGAATCTAAAAATAAGAATGTATTTAAAAAACAAAATCAAATGAAAAATTGAGAGAGAGAGAGAGAATGTACCTCAGGTCTCTCTTCTTTGTCGAGATCAGCGGCTTTGGAGTCGAGCATCATAGCCTCCACGGTGAGGTCGGCAGAGTGCTCGATCCAGTAGCTCTTTTGAATCTCACGTTCTTGTCCTACAATCACATATGCATACATCACATTGCGCACACACACACAGAGAGAGAGAGAGAGAGCAAAAAGAAGAAAAAAAAAACTCACCATGAGCCGCCATGGTTGACTCTTCTACAGAGATGGTGAAAACAGACCGATAGGTAGAGAAGAAATGAACGTGAAATTATAGAAAGAGAGAGAAAAATGAGGATGGATCTGAGAAGGGGAGAAATGAGGAAGGATTAATAACCCTCGACCGCAACACGAGATCTGGAGAAGCTCCTCGATCTACGATTGTTTGCTCTTCCCTTCTGCTGCATCAGTGCCGCATCGTGCTCTCTGTCTCTCTCTCGATCAATTGTGTTAGTTTGGTTTGTGTGGGCGTCTTGTGGTTTGGCATTTATAGACAATGAGAAAACGCACTTCAAGAGAGGGTAAATGGAAGAGAAATTTCACCTCCAGAACAATAATAATGCTATATATATTAATTCAGCAATGCTAGGTATCATGAAAAACTTTTCATGAAAATAATTATGAAAGCTTTATGATCCTTGGATTACACTTAGAATAAAGTACCACACACTAATCAAGGTAATCCAAAAATCATAAATTTTTCATGATCATTTTCATAACAAAATTTTCATAACCCATAACTTTTCCCATATTAATTAGTGTATTAATTAATGATATTATATAATTTAATAAATTTTTAATATTTATAATTTATATAATGAGTGAGATTAATAATAATATTATAATTAGTATTAATATATTAATTAGTACATATAATACTATCGTTTCAAAAATAATAGATACCTTAAAAATTTTATTAAAAATTTTATCAAAAATGACATTTGATAAAATTTTTAAGATTCAACATTACACAATTCACTTTTAGGAATTGCATTTTATTACATTTTTATATTATGTTTGATCTTTTATTACTTTACCCCCTCAATTATTACCCTTTCAATTAAAAATTGATACAATCTATTATCTTTATTTTTTTGAAATTTTTTAATTTAATCTTTATATTTCAATTCTGTTATAAAAAAAAATATGTGAAAAGGGTGCATGCAATATGCGCATATTTGTCATAAATATGACATGCACGCATAGGATCATGCCCTGAGTTTCGGGGCCTAACGTGAAATAAAAATAGATATCTATATTCACAAAGAAAAAAATCAACTTATTTCGTATCATTAACGTTAATTGATACCAAAATAAATATCAAAATGTATTTATATAAAAAAAAATTAGAAAAAATTTATTCAATTAAAATGTATTAAATATGTATTGAATTAATTATTGTTTATTGAATATATTGTTTATGAGTGTGGTTGAGTGTGGTTGCATTGGTGTTTATTGAATATGTTACGTATGAATGTGATTGGGATTGAATTAATTGTTTATTTTACTAAAATCTGATAAACAAGAAAAATAAGAAAAATTAAGACAAATATATTTATTCCACTAAAATCTGATAGAGAAAGAAAATAAAAAAAAAAAATTAGGGACCCTATTTTGGGCCACTAACATTTTGTATGTGTATGTAGTGTTTCCCATTCAAGGGTTACCAATATTTTGTATATATTTTAATTTCAATTGGACTAAATCATACTTATAAACAAATATGGGTTCAGCATAATATTTTTGGATCTTTTATATTGGTCCTAAAACAACAAAAATAATTTGGGTCTATTTATATTTGTAATATACTATAATACTTTTATAAATTTGGAGGTCCTATTTTGGGCCAATTTTTTGGAGCCTAAAGCACAGGCTGCAATTGCCTTAGTCAGGAGCCGGTTCTGTGCACGCATTATATGCACATTTTTTGTATGTTTTCTTAATAAAATGAAGATATAAGGATTAGATTCAAAACTTTCAAAAGATAAAGGGAGTATATTGTATTAATTTTTAATTTGAAGGGATAAAATGAAAAACAGTAATAGTTGAAGCGGATAAAGTGTAATTTTCCCTTAGATAAATTATATCGTTTTTCTTTAAGGTTTAAGAAAAATATAATCACTCTATTTGGTTATTCGGTTTTTAAAATCATATTTTGAGTTTTAATTTGTATTATTTTATTTTTACTGAACTTTTTTTGATATTTTGGTCAATTTTTTTAATTATATTTTATCTAGAAATATTTGCGAAGAAATTTTTAAATTTTTTAATAAGTACCAACAAAAAAATCAATACATTTATATATATTTTTGTTTATTTATTGAATTTTTAAAAATTTATTCACAAATATTTTACTTCATTACATTTACGCTAGATGCATCTAAAAAAAAATCTAAAAATAAAAAAATACAAATTAAATACTTAAAAATTGCAGATTTTAAAATCTGAATAACCAAACAAAGTGAATAGTTGTTATAAATTTAACATAATTATATAGGTTTCTCTTTAAGTTTTAATTCATGCCTCATTTTAACCAAAATTTTGTCAGTCGTATGAATAAAAAAATGATATTATCATCTCTTTTATATTAAAATTTATATTATATCCTATGTATCTTTGTTTCTTATATTTTTCTGTATTAGTTTTGGTCTCTTTAACCTTATTAAGGCCTTGTTTGGCATGATTTACGATAATCAAAAAATTTAACTTTTTTTACTGTGCCAATTTTGGCATATCGGTTAAAAGCTAATGTTTTGACTTTTTAAACTTTCTTGAGTTACATCACCTCTCTATTTTTTTACACATTTTTTCAAAAAAAAAAACTCAAAAAAAAATTTAAAAATTAATTTTTAACTTACTTTCCAATTACAAGCTTGCATGGGAAGCTTTTATATGCAAAAATATCAAATTGTCCCTTATTTGGACCTTTGACATGACACCTCTAAAAGCTGGTGTAACACCTTCAAAGGGCAAATGTGTAATTTAACACTTTCACATTATTTAATATCAAGTTTTTTCGTAAAAAAATAAAAAGTTATTTCCAAACATATTTAGCTTATTTGTTTCTAGTTTTCAAAAAATTATACTTTTTTATTTTTCGTATTTTAATATTTTCAATTAATTTTTTTAATATTTTAAGCAATTTATTTTTAAATTTTTAGACACACCTAACATAAATACACTTAAAAAGTATAATATTTGTAAAAAAATATTTACAAAATACACTAAATACCAAAAAATACAAAAAAAAAAAATGAAAATTCAGTACATTTATCGTATTTTTGTGTATTATTAATTTTTTAAAATATTTTTTCACAAAGATTTTATTATTTAGATAAATCTAAGTAAGGTGCATAAAAAAAAGTAAAAAAATTACTTAAAATTAAAAAAATATTCACTAAAAACAAAAACAAAAAAACACGAAAAACAAAAAACTCAGTTTTCAGAAAATTGAAACCAAACACATTGATTAGTTATTTTCCTACTATTTTAGTAAAAAAGTCAAAAAAAATTACTAAAATAACCTATTTCCAAACAATCCCTAAAATAGGTATTAGTGTAATTATGTCAAAATTATAGGAATTGTATTTTTTTAAAACCTTGGGGGAGCACAGTGTAATTTACCCTATTTTATTTGTTACATAAATGTTAGAAATTAAAAAATCAATCTTAGAAAAATACAATATATATATATGGGTCTAAATTTTAATACTTGTATTATAGGTCCCACATTTGAAAACAACATGGACTATACATTTTTTTTTCTTTGTATTTTTCTATTATTGGTATCTTGATCTCTATTATTGTTGTATTTGTTAGCATAATATTGATGTGTAATAGATCTATCACTTATATACATATCTTCAATGCAATATTGAATATTAAATTGACATACCATATGATAAAATAAGATGATAAAAAATAAATAATTCATTGCAATATTACTTGATAATTAAAGGAAATAAACTAATTTCATAATTGGTATCTGAATAATCTATTAAGCCTAATTGTTTTCATATCAATGGTTGTATAGCAAATGATATGTCATCAATAATTGATATATGAGTAAACCTATTATCATCAATTAATTGATAAAATTTATGTATTTGTTTTATTGGCTGAATTTTTTGTGTATGTGTGTGTACTGTAATGATAATTATGTGTAAGTATTATTTGATGTGATATTTTATATTGAAAGAAAAAAATAAATTAAAAAGTAAGGAGTATTAAATGATGTAACCATAAGATAATATGATGTTATGGACAGCTCAGTGTGGAGTAGGAATAGTGGCTAAGGGTATTTAAGGTAATTTAATCTTGGAATGTTTGTATTTTTGGACTTCTAATTCACCATTACAAGATTATTGTAAGAGTAAAATATTGAAAAGGATCATAGTGTTATAGTAATGTGCTAATTTTTTTTTTTTTATCAAAATTGAAATTCGTTAAGACTTCTTTAAAAACGTCTCTAAATGATGTGTTAATTCACGTACCAAATTATAATATTGGCAAAATTTGACAAAATTCGTTTTATATACAATTCTTATTATGAAACTCACATATTGCATTTATATTTAAGGTGATGCTATTTAGATTCAAAATTTCAATTTATTTTTCAAACCTAATAATGTGGCATTGCCTTAGAATATATAAGGCAATTTTCTCTCATTTCGTTTCTAATTATCAACCATTCATGTCAGTTAAACATCATTGGGTCTAGATAAAGTGTACTTCTATATCATTTTCCTTATATTGATCATTTTGTGAGCAAAAAGAATAAATGAAATTTGCACAATTGAAATAGAATTGTAAAATTATAATATTTTCACACTTGTACTATATTAAAATTTATCAAACATTGTCATTATTACATCACTCGTTACGGATGTTCTTAGCGTTATTCTTCTTTATTTTACCGTATGTAAATGTAATACTTCAACACACCATGTAAAAAAAAATTTTAAAAAAAAAAAAAACACATATATTTTGATCTTAAAAAAGAAAGGAAAAATAAAACGTAGTGATATACCCCTTGATATTAAGCATGCACGAGCAAGTAATAAGATGGACTAACTAAAATAACTTATAGTTAAGAAAGTTTAATTTTTAATTAAGTGATGGGATTTGTTACATTCATTGACCATGCACGCATATTTTATTTTAATCACAAATAAATAATATAATTGTATGGTGTATAGAGCAACTATTTCATGTCTCAAGAAGAGCACGCCCAATAGGTGTAATAGGAAAATAATATGAGGCCATGACAATTTTTGTTGTCAGTTTGTGGTATGATCCTGAAGTGTTTATGGGCACTAAATAATTTTCCGGTATAATCAGATGGAATCTCTTTAAATTTGTTTGATGAGGACTTTATAAGGCTTGATCAATTTGAAGGTTAAAAGTTGTGTTTGATTCATGAATTTGAGAAGAGATTTGAAAAGAAAAAGAGAAAATATAGATGAAATTTAAATAAAATGTTCTTACATTTTACATAATTTCACACACTTTTTTTCCTTTTCATTTTCAAATCCATAAACCAAATACAGCCTAAGGGTTTGGCTTAGTGGAATGAGAGACAACCAAATGACTTATCACCTAAGAGATTGAAGGGTTGAATCTTAAGAAGGCTAAATATCCCAAATCTTGGAGTAATCGAATGTTTGTTCGGTCATTAATTTTAGGATCCAGAATTAATTGAGGTGTGTGTAAATTGGCTAGAACACCCAATTATTAAAAAAGAAAAAAAAAACTTGATCAATGTGGTTGATGCTTCAATACTGTTGCTAATTGAATTTTGGTGTCGCTATGGTGATGCCTATGTAACCCCAGAATTTGGGAATGAGACGAGATAGGGAAAAAGAGAGAGGTATGTTGAAGTAAAGATAAAAGATGACGTAAAAATAAAAGGTAAAGATATATATATATATATATATTTAATAAGGATCTAGTGATTGTGTAGCATTATGAGTTTGTAGATTCAACTTCTATTTATTAGTTACTAGTTTGGTTGATATAATATTTTTTATATTTATAATTATTTTCGTATTAATTAACAATAGTGTTGGCTACATATTTTGTAAAAACCAATTACAGTTCAACACGTGGCAAAGTAAGGGCAAGTTAGGGAGACTACTCGAGTCTTCGATCCTGATCGTACACGTGGCAGTGAAATTTGGTTCTCACGTGATCTGAGTAGTACTGGATCAGTAAAGAGATACAAGGTGATGTGGCCTCAACAGTTACTCATATTCAAATTCGAATACAGGAGGGAAGCCCAACTGCAAGTGATGGCGTAGCGGAACTACTTCTAAGGCAGCATGATCAGCGATCATGGAGGAGCAGTTCGACGGTTTGAAGTGCAATTCGATGCTCATCCTTGAGGAGTATAAATAGCAAGGAGGTCCCCAGAAAAAGCCCCCAGACTCAGATCATACAAACCAGTCTTACTTTATACATTTTCCTTTCCAGTTTTTTACATTTCCAGTCTTTACATTCCTGCATTTTAAATACCTGTTCTGCACTTCATTTATAGGAGTAGTTTCAAATAGATTCAAGTAGATTGTCGCTGTAAACCTCTACGAGGCTGAGTTCGGACCATTGTAAGTTTTCATTTTAATGAAATACTTCAATTGCTCTTTGTTTAACTGTCATTTCACTTAATTTCTCCTAAGTCAAGTCACCAGTAAAAGTCATCTTCATTGAGGCTGAAAGAACTAAAACACAATCGTCTGATAATTGGTTGGCAATTATAATTTCTGTAAGGACTGATTGATCCTTGCTGGCATGCTCGCATTTACAAAATTACCCTTCGAAAGCCAAAAAGCCAACATATATTTTTGGCACACCCAGTGGGACTAATTAAAATGGCTAGACGAAGACGACAAGGAGAAAATGAACGTCTGGAAGAAGGCGTAGAAGGAGAAGTAGAAGTACCTAATCCAGAGGATAATGTGGTAACATATCCTATGGAAACTCCCATGTTATCAGAACCTATGGTCGAACAGACCAGTACTTCGGGACAAGAACCATATGTTCATAATGTTGGACGAAACCAAGGAATTGGACCATTCACTGTGCCATCTACTCAGCCAACAAATCCATGGGATGGCCTAGTAGATGCCATGGGACAACAATTAATGAACACGATAGAAAGGTGGGCAACATCCTTTTTGGATCGAATGAATAACCACTAACCAACTAACACAAGACATACAAAGGAAGTTTTAAATGTCCCTCAACAAAGATTGGCTAGAGATAAACAGCCTATGCAAGTTAATGGGCACTCTAATGGTCAAACTAGTAATCAGAATCATGAAAGACCATCGCCTCAGTCTTGGTATGAACCCATTTCGAGGCCTGTAGCAGGCCAAAATGCCTCAGTACTCAACAATGAAGCCACACAAGTTAGTGGATCTGGTCAAGTACAAGAAACCGGCATAAGAATGGTTACAAATCCCATGTTCGAAGCCATACCTGGCACAAGGGGATACACTAATCCCTTATTTGAATTTATACCCGGGGGGTTGGAGGGTTTTCCTGCAAGTGGCAGAGACACGACACCAGTTCCAGTACCCTTCGCTGGTCCCTTTGCGGGTCAGGCCCAAAGGGGTTACCCATACCCCCAACAGCAACCTACACCACAAGGACAACCAGTCCCAAATGTACCACCTTACGGACCAAGAAGACCACAAGCACAAGTTTGTCCACCAAACCCTGTGTTTGTTCCTCCAGTAGTGGTTCAGCAAGCACAAAATATGGTCCCTAGGGACCAAATTGTTGATATTATTAGGGAGATGTGTGGACCGATGGCTCGGGGGGTCCAGACTCCTGTATATAGAAAGCCATACCCAGAATGGGTAGATAGGGTACACGAATACCCAAGGGGGTTCAGGATACCAGATTTTACCCTTTTCTATGGGACTGGGAATCAATCAACAATAGAGCATATTGCTAGGTTTGCTGCTCAATGCGGTGAATTTACTAATCATGACTATATGAAACTAAGATTATTCCCAAATTCTCTAACTGGGGGAGCGTTTGTATGGTACATCAACCTTTCACCTGGTTCCATTCAAAATTGGCAACAAATGGAAGAGGCATTTCATGCCCAATTCTTCCAGTCGGAGCCAGAGGTTTCCATGGCAGACTTGGCCAGATTGAGTCAAAGACTTGAAGAGAAGGCTACTCAATTTATTGCTAGGTTTAAAAGGGCTCGAAATAAATGTAGAGTCATCCTACCAGAGCCAGAATTCGTAAGATTGGCTCAAAACGGTTTAGAGTTCAGACTTCGAAAAAAGTTTGATTCAACTGAATTCAGAGATTTGGTCGAACTAACCTATAAGGTGTCTCGATATGAAGCATTACTAGAGGAGGAACAAGATCGAAATAATGCATCATACAAGACATATTATAGAGATCCTAATTATGAGATTGATGCAGCGGAGATTGTGGGCAAAGAACCTGTGATCTGTGAGGCATTAGTTCATAAGGATACAACAATTGACCAGCAGTTTAAAAAGAAAGACTTTCACAGAAAGTACTCTTTCGATTTAACAAAAGCAGATGACATTTTTAATCATTTGCTCGCGGCCAACTTCCTTAAGTTACCAAAAGGAGTAAAACTGCCATCTCCAGATGAACTTAAGGGAAAAGTATATTGTAAATGGCATAACTCTTGGTCTCACTCAACTAAAAACTGCATTGTTTTTCGAGACAGGATCCAAGAACAAATTCGAAAAGGAAGTTTGAAGTTCCCAGCCAAAACAGAAAAGGCCATGGGGATCGACAGTAATCCGTTTCCAGAAGTTGGAGAAAGTACAGCTAATGTGGTTGTACCAAACTTCCAGAATCTATCTCTGCAGGAGTTGGAAGAGGTCAATGTGCAGATGCATATTGCCAACCAGACAACTACCAAGAAGGACACTAAAAACCCACCAGCTATTGGACAAGGTTTCTCACACCCGAAGGAACACTCTGATGAAGAAGTACTGGATGATGATTCCTTGGAAGTAGCTGTAATGCAGGGGATGTGTCCCAGGTGCAGACTGAGTTATAAATGGTTGAAAGGGCTTCCAATTGATGGGAAGCAATACTACAGGGATGTTTAGAGACGTCCTAAATCAACCAACGCTTACAACAAAAGGTCGTATCCGGCTAGTGATAGGCAGCGACCACCAGTGGTTGAGCTTGCAATGGACAGAATGCATGCTAAAGGCAAGAGGCCCTTACATGAATCTAGGCCACCTAACTATTATAGAATGGAGAGCAGTCATTCTGAAAGAAGACTGGAAAGAGGCTCCTTTCATGGGATCAAGGCCAGGGATTGGCCTCCTAGACCAGCCTCACGCAGGACAGAAAGTGGCTACCTTTATCGAAGGTCTGAATTAGGTTCAAAACATGAGGTCAGAGCCAAACACTTACCTTCACAGCCAGCTTCGAAGATGGCCTCGAAGGTTGGAAAAAGCAGTTCAACATCTGAGTCAGCAAGTTCGTGGGTACCTGGAGTCCCAGACTGGTTTGTAATGCAAAACAAACCTAGGGAACTGCTTGCCCGGAGAGATGTTGGAATCCAAGGCAGGATGGTCAAGCCTCCTTTGGTGGCTCCGAACAATTGGGTATTGCTTAAACACCCAAAGACAAAGGAACCAGATATGGTCCTAGTTATTTCAAGATCACAAAGGAGAAAGATTCAGCGCAGGTACACTCAGTACCAGAATGATATAAAAGAAAATGGAGAGAGCTCTTCATTGGTCCAGACAGAAGGAAAGAAAACTCCAAAGTCCGACCATGCTCCAAAGCCAACTTTACAAAGCAAAGTGGGTTGCAGCAGAGAACAATTGGCTAAGGTTCATTCTGAACTAAAAGCCAGAGAGAAGTGTAGCTTAGCAGGATTGGAAAAAGCTCTGATGGAGAGTGATAGCGGGATAGAAGGAGAGATTGGCATAAGCCAGAAGAAATAAATGATGGAGGAAGAAATGTTCGAAGCCTTCATGGCTGAGCAAACATTTTTGGTTGAAAAATCATTCGAGAAAGATCCTTCGAAGGAATCTGTTAACAATGAAGCACCAGAGTGCAGCATGGAGGATGCTGCTGAAGTAACTGAAGGTGGCCAAGAGAGGGAGCAGGTACAGCCAACCATCCAATTTGGCTCATTTCCTCCAGTATCAGTCAATATGGTACACATACTGCCCCATGAGTTCCAGGCTGGAAATGAGGACCAAGATGACCAAGACATGGATCTTATTCCTGTTTCTAGTGAAGACTCGCAAGTAAGTATGATACAAGATGATCCTGGGATGGCTACCCCAATGGAGACTGAATACGAGAGTGAAGAAGAGGTGAGTATTAACCTCTCATATCCTTTTGAGTATCCTTCGAATTCTATGACACAACATGTCAAGCCGTTGTACATCAAAGCGTTCTTTGATGGGATACAACTGAACCGTGTCCTGATAGACAATGGGGCAGCAGTGAACTTACTACTGAAATCTTCTTTGAAGAAACTAGGAAAAAAGAATCTCAGGTTGATTCCAACCAGCACAACCATCGCTAGCTTTGCTGGAGACAAACAGATAGCTCAGGGGATTCTACCCATTAACTTGAGTGTGGGAACCAGAGACTGCATGACAGCATTCTTCGTAATCGACAGTAATGCTAAATACAATGCTTTACTTGGGAGAGATTGGATCCACACTAACAAATGTGTGCCTTCCTCTTTGCATCAGAAGATTATGATGGCCTTAGGCAATGGGGAGACGGAGGAAATTGATGCAGATCCTCAACCCTTCATAGCCTGTGCAGACTTTACAGAGGCCAAATTGTATATTGAGGGTGTAACACCACTCAGTAACTGAGGAAAGCTGATGGCTCAGCCGAAGTGACGGCCGATGAGGAAGTGACACACCTGAAGCACTTAGTCCAAGAAAGTGCTGATGAAGAGATTGTCATTAAGGATGACAATGATGCCTGGTTGTAGGCAAAGAGATGAAGGACAAGAAGCCAAGTCTTTGGCTCTAATTAAATTCTCAACATTGGATGTAAAAGCTATAGTCCAGAAAGTACATGAGCAAGATAGAGAAGCCATGATAATTGGCTGTGAACAGGAACAGCAGCGGGTTAGAATTTTGACCCTTGGCAAATACTGTGCATTGGACATTGAAACAAAAGTCCAGGAAATACAGGAAGATGATGCCTTATGGACAGACTTTGTTTATGAGGAAGAGGGCGAAGATGTTGAACTAAAGAACCTGGGAACAGAACAAGGCGAGAAGGTTGCTTCGAAGGTAGAGGAAACCAAGCAAGAAGTTTCAATAAGTTCTCAGACACAGGATCCCTTAGAAGAAGTAAATTTAGGGGAAGATTTTATGCAACAGCCCACCTATATAAGTGCTTGCTTGAATAATCTGGACAGAGACCAGTTATTGGTCGTTTTGAAGAAGTATAAAGATTGCTTTACATGGTCATATAATGAACTACCAGGATTGGATAGGTCATTAGTCGAACATAGGCTCCCTATGAAGCTTAATTTCAAGCCATACAAGCAGAAACCAAGAAGAATGAGTCCAGAAGTAATTCAGAAAGTCAAGGAAGAGATTCTTAGACTACTCAAGGCAGGCTTTATTAGGACAGCCAGGTATGTTGAATGGCTATCTAATATTGTGCCTGTAATCAAGAAGAATGGTAAAATGAGGGTATGCATTGACTTCAGAAACTTAAATCTAGCAACTCCGAAAGATGAGTACCCTATGCCTATAGTGGATCTGTTGGTAGACAGTTCAGCAGGGCATCAAGTTTTATCAATGATGGATGGACACTCTGGTTATAATCAAATCTACATTGCAGAGGAGGACATCCACAAGACAGCATTCAGATGTCCTAGAAACATTTGCACCTTCGAATGGGTTAAAATGCCATTCGGCCTGAAGAATGCTGGAGCCACATATCAGAGAGCTATGAACACTATCTTTCATGACCTCATTGGAGGGTATTTAGAATGTTATATTGATGATATTATAGTCAAATCCCAATCCATGGGGGGAGCATTTGTTTCACTTAGAAGCAGCTTTTGAAAGAATGAGAAGGTTCAAATTGAAGCTCAATCCTCTTAAGTGTGCTTTCGGCGTATCATCTGGAAACTTCTTGGGTTATGTAGTGCACAGAAAAGGGATACAGATTGATCAGAATAAAGCCAAAGCCATCATTGAAGCTAGGCCTCCATCAAGTAAGAAAGAATTACAAAGATTCCTTGGACAGGTTAACTTTCTTCGAAGGTTTATTTCTAACACTGTAGGGAAAACTAAAGTATTTTCTTCTTTGTTAAGGCTGAAAGAGGAAGAGGAATTTGTGTGGACAGCAAAGCATCAAATTGCTTTCGAAGGTATCAAAGCCTACTTGGCCAACCCTCCAGTGCTGATGCCACCAAAGGATAATAAACCCTTGAAGTTGTAAATAGCTGCTGCAGAAGATTCATTGGGAGCTTTCTTGGCCCAAGACAATGAAGAAGGTAAGGAACAAGCTGTTTATTACCTTAGTAGATTTTTAAATTCTTGTGAATGTAAATATTCAGCTGTAGAAAAGCTGTGTCTTACTTTGTATTTTGCTGCAATGAAATTAAGATATTATCTTTTACCTACAACTGTCTTGGTAATTGCAACCACATATTTCGTTAAGTACATGTTATCTAGACCTATGTTGAGGGGGAGAATTGGCAAGTGGATACTAGCCTTATCAGAATTTCATTTAGAATATGTCCCTCAAAGGGCAGTAAAAGGGCAAATTCTGGCCAATTTTCTGGCAGATCATCCCTCTCAAATAGAGAGCCAAGAGATAATGGAACTTGGCATGGCTAGTGTTGAGCCATGGCAGATGTGGTTCGATGGATCGAAAGCCAATGGCTTGATTGGAATTGGTATTGTGATTAAATCTCCGCAAGGGGTAGAGACCACACATGGGTTCAGAGTGGATGAAGCTAGCTGTTCCAATAACCAGGCTGAATATGAAGCCTTAATAGTGGGACTAGAAATCCTTATTGGATTACAAGTACATGCAGTTGACATATTTAGAGACTCTCAATTGGTGGTTAACCAGGTAAAATGGATTTTCAAGTGTCAAAGCATAAGTATTTTGCCGTACTATGTTGTTGCATTATATTTGCTTTCTCAATTTCAAATAGCAAATGTAACTCATGTTCCAAGATTCTTGAATAATAGAGCTAATGATGTGGCTCAGAAAGCTTCGAACTTCAAGAGAAGGGAGAATGCCCAAAGGGACATAAGCCAAACAACATATCAAAAATTGATACCACCTTTAAATAAAAGAAATGTGGTCTTGGAAGTCCATCATAATAACTTACAAGAACAAGATTGGAGACATCCAATAATGCAATACTTAGCTGGTCCATCTTCAAAGGCCAGCAGGAAAATCAAATTGCAGTCTATGCAATATATGATATATGGCAATGCTCTCTACAAAAGGGGGGGAGATGGTTTATTGCTGGACTGTTTAGGCCCAAAAGAGGCATTAACAGCTATGGCTGAGGTTCATGAAGGCATCTGTGGTGCTCATCAGCCTGGTGTAAAGATGAGATGGTTGCTTCGAAGGCATTCCTACTATTGGCCGACTATCCTTAAAGACTATATAGAATATGCAAAGGGTTGCCAGGCATGTCAAAAGCATGGTACAATAAGGCACGTGCCGATAACTGACTTACATGCAGTAGTGAAGCCTTGGCCATTCAGAGGATGGGCCATGGATATGATGGGAAAAATACACCCACCTTCTTCGAAGTATCATTGTTTCATTCTAGTGGCCACTGATTACTTCACTAAGTGGGTCGAAGCCAAACCATACAAGGCTGTAGATCAGACAGAAGTCATTGGGTTCATTAAAGATTTGATCCATAGGTTTGGCATCCCACAAACCATAACTGTGGACAATGGGACTGTGTTCGATGGGAAGATGGTGAAGTCTTTTGTGGCAGAATTTGGAATTAGCCTTATTAATTCCACACCCTATTATGCACAAGCAAATGGTCAAGCGGAATCATCCAATAAATCCTTAAAAAAAGGAATACAAAAGGTTGTGGAAGATAATCCCAGGGATTGGCATAATTTGTTGTTGGCTGTTTTATGGGCTTACAGAACTTCCCCAAGATCAAGCACAGGAGTTACACCTTATGCCGTAGTATATGGGCATGATGCAGTGTTACCTGTAGAGATTAATGTTAAATCTTTGAGGGTAAGATGCCAAAACCAGTTGGATCCGGAGCAGTACCATCAGAGTATGTACTTGGAATTAGAAGACATAGATGAGGCCAGAATTTTGGCATTAAATAGTATTCTTTTCCAAAAGAAGAAAGCAACCAAGAATTATAATAAGAAAGTCAAACACATTGGTTTTGATGAAGGTGATTTGGTATGGAAAACAATACTCCCAATAGGAATTAAAAGCCATAAGTTTGGCAAATGGTCACCTAACTGGGAAGGACCATATCAAATTCATAGAGTTCTGCCTTTTGGAGCCTACCATTTGAGAAATTTGAATGGGTATGTACATCCCAAAAAGATTAATGGCAGATATTTGAAGCCTTATTTTCCAACCATTTGGGAAACACAAGGAATAAAATAAACATTAAATACAAGAACACAAGACTGCTCAAATGATAGACAAAATTTGTTCTTTCATAAAGAATTAAGTACATTGTGCCACAAATTGGCTCAGAAATCATTACAATGTCTTAATTGTTTTTGTACAATAGATTTCCTATTGTTAAGTGATGGAAATAGTTGAATAGCTGCAGCCATTTCTCCCTTGCGATCGGCCAGTTCTTGGTTGGTGATTTGCAATTTAGTGTCAGTTCGAACCAAGGCCTGGTTTATTGCAGCTAACTCCTCTTCAAGTTGAGTTTTCCTCTCCAGCAGCTGGGCTCGAAAGAGAGAGGCCGAGGAGTGTTGTTCCTTAAACTTTGATACTTCAGCATGAACTTGGGAAACAAAACTCTGGTCGCCAGCCAATTTTTTAGCCTCAGCCTTGGCAGCTTGACAAATGCTGATGTAAAAGTCGACAGTGTCTGCTGCCTCAGACAAACGACTGGAAACATCCATGCCTGACTGTTCAGCAAGTTTACAGCACTGGAGGAACCCATTTCTAATTATAGGCCTTTGTAGAGCCTCGAAGGGAATCGTCGAAAAGGAAATCAGTAGTTCCAGACATGTGTCCAGGTCTATTGAAGGAACAGAAGGCTTGCGGCTGGAAGAAGAAGAGCTCTCAAGAATTTCCAACAAGGAGTTAGCCAAAACTAATGGCTCAGCTTCAATACTGGATATTGGAGAGGTAGAAGGTATGTCAAAAAGACCAGCTAATCTGGCCTCAAAAACATCAACCTCATCCATAGGCATGAGGGGTGCAGAGAGTGTTGCAGTGGAAGGCATAGAAGACTGCATGGGAATAGGAGAAATGAAATGAGCATCTTTGGCAGCTTCTATGGTCTTAGCCACCAATGAATCAAGGGAAGAGGGGCTGGAAGTAGGCAAAGGTGATGAACTATGGGTTGGAAGACTACCAGCACCCTCTGTGAGGGGATCAACTGCCATCAGAGATGGAATAGCAGTTGGAATTTCTGTGAAGGAAAGAGGAAGAGCAAGGTTCGAAGGAGAAGTGGACTGAGGTAGATCAAAAGTCAGAAAAGGGAGGTATTGCTCTAAGCCAAGAAGGAGAGATGCAGGAATGCTTGGTCTCAGGGAAAGTGTAGACCTTGAAAGTGGGAAGATAAATTGAGTAGTCCTCACATCCTGCATCTGGCCAGTCCTCACATCCTGCATCTGGCCAACTTCAACTGAAACCGAGGGAGGCCTCACTGGAAAGAGAAACGCAGTAGTTATTACTGTAAAAGGAAGAAATACAAAGGACTGTCAAATTTCAGTACCAAAAGTTGACAAAAGAAAAAAACGGGGCAGAAGTGTGAGAGAAAGTACTCGTTCCAGAGGTATTAGCACTGATGGGAGAACTGCAAAGGGAGTAATGTTCGGCAGCTTGTCGCTTTCTTGCAGCCTCCCTTTGTAATGCATCAGCAGCAGCGGCTTCATCCCTCAAAAATTGTTGCTGCCGTCTCCTTTCGGCACTTTCAAAAACAATTATTACCTTAGAATGTTCCTGCTCTACTGCCTTGGCAGCTGCTTCGTGAATGGGGTCTTCAACCAGGTCAGTAGCAAGAACAGTCACTTTCCTTCTTTTCCTTCTTGGTAGTGCTGCTACTGGCTCCTTTTCGATTCCCCTTTCTTCAAATTGGGGTTCAGATTCTTCAGAGGTAAGTTCTTTCCCCATCACTGTAGTAGTTGCCTCGAGAGGAGGATGTTCGATTATATCAGAAAGGGAGACAGCCACCTTTTGTTTCTTTGTTCTTTGCAAAGGCAATTCTTGCTCTTGCTCAATCTCTTCTTCTTCCAGAGATTCAGATTCCTCAGGAGGGAGGACTAGCTTCCTTTTCTGTTTTTGTTGTTGTTTCTTTTTGAGGATAGCTAGAGTTTCAGCTTTCTTGGGGAATTCTTCTTGCGGGGACCCTGCACTAAAGAACATAAGTGTAAAGGAAATGAACAAAAGATTCAAAAGAAAGAAAAGGGAAATTTGAAGATAATTACCCTTTTTCGAAGCAGCTCTAGTAACTCTAGCTGGAGGGGATGAAGCTGCAGGAGTAGTTGTGGCAGCTTCAGGAAAAAGGGGAATGTTCTCAGCCGTTGCTGACTTAGCCTTTGAAGGTACTCCCAACCCTATTAGTAAGTCATGAGGGTGCACAGATAAACGCACTTCCATATTGGCTGTCCACCAATTCTGGAATCTTTTCAAAACTAAGCGAGATGGAAGAAAGGGGACAAATTGGAACTCATTCAATTCCTTCAGCAGTTTGAGTATTGTCGTCTCTAGCTTGGATTTGGATATCCTCAAATCTCTAGCAGTAAGGTGGACATTCGAGAGACTGCAAAGTGGAATAGGTATTCCTTGAGTGAGCCCAAATTGTCTGGCAAATTGAGAAGGGCAATACACCTCAGAGATACACTTATAGGCTCGAGGGTTCAAGGTGCCAATGAACAATTCCCTTGGTAGCAGTATAGAGGCCCACATATCTTTATGAGGTGAGGTGGAGCACTCTTTATCAGCCAGAAAAGTCTGCAGCCAGGACGGTCCTCTATTGGCTTCGAACGGACAAAAGAAGGAGGCAGACGGAGAAATAGGGAGTTGATAAAAGAAAGTAAAGTAATAAGCAAAAGAAGCAAGATAAAGGACAATCCTAGCATACTTCTCCCCATAAGTGCTAGGATCCTGGACAAGGAATCTTAGGCATTTTGAATGCAGATCAGTAAAATAGGCGAAGAGCCAGAACTGGAGCACCCAGAGGGGACCTCCTTGGTTAACATCAAGTGGTCTTTCACAAAATTGGGAACAAGCTCTGTAAACATGGCCTAAAAGGTAAGGAGCAAGAGCTATATGTTTTTTCAAGACAAGTGCCTTCGCGAGGGGAGCGAACTCAGGCATAATCCTCTGAGACGATGTGCAAAAAAGAAATTTGCATAACCAGTATAAAATAAAGGAAAAGAATTCTCTGTCTTTCACAGGGCCTTCCTTTTTATTTTCAGCCTTCACAAAGTCACTATAAGAAGAATTTAAGGCTGGAAGGGAAAATTTGACAGGGAGGTCCGGATAGTTGGGAGTAAAAGGAGAGCCATGAGGGGAAAGCCCTAAAAGATGGCAAATATCGAGAATGGTGGGAGCCATCATGCCACATCGAAATTGGAAGAAATTAAAAGCCATATTCCAAAAACATAAAGCAGCTGGAATTAAAAAGGGGTCCTCAGGGATGATGAACCTGGAAAGACGAAGGGCGTCAAGGATATAGAGCTCTTGTAAGTCATCTTCTCTCGCAGGTACAACCCTGTCATACCATTCCTCCCATTCAGCTCTCAACGTCGGCCAGCAGCGATGAGGCCAGGTCAATCTCCAATTGCTCCAGTCAAGCCCTCCTTCGTAGAGAAGAAAGTGATCCTCCAAACGAGGGTATAAAGCTGGGAGTTGGTCAGGAGCTTCCCGAAAGATGGGGCCTAGAATGTATTCTTGTTGGCTGCTGTGACGAGGAACAAAGAGATGTCCGTCTATAGCGCTCGACCCACCAGTTGTTAGTTTGGTGATTTCTTCATCGATGCATTTCTTCAAAGCCATGGTAGGGCTAATACGGTCGCCAGCGAGCACTTTCAGCGAAGAAGGATCCATTGAAGAAGAGAGGGTTATTAGAGGATCGGTAGGGTTTGTGTGTTAAAAGAGCAAGTGATTTCAGGACACAAAACAAAAGGGCTTGTGAAGGTTTTGTGTCTGAAAAATATATTGCGTAAGTCGTTAAGTACTAAAAAGAACGAATACGAAGAGTTTTCCTTCAATATTGGTACTTTTGGAGGGAAAAAACACAACCCAGATACTGAGACTAGCTTCGAAGTAGGGTATTTGGCTTCGAAGCCAAATTATCAAACAACAACGGCTGCGAAATACAGAAGCCGGCTTCGAAGCATACTACATATTTAAAGATGCTAGAATGCTCGAGTATTGGTCTGCTTCAAAGGGTTTAAAGACCTGTTTCAGGGTTATTAATGAAAATAACGGCCTTCGAAGCAAAATTAAGGATTCTTTAAGGGTGGGAATTACTATTCGAAACATCAAAACCAATCGTTGGTTTTATAAAAGGAGACTGTCTTTTAAACTACAAGCAGCATGGACTGCTCCTCGAAGTAAAAGTGGCCAATTTAAAATTGATTGGTTATATTAACCATGGCCATATATTGGTTGTAGTTAGTTTTGAAAGGTAAGGTTGTTAAATTCGAAGCACTAATTCTAGATGATATCAGCCAGAATTGTCAACTTTACTCCATAAATTGGAAAAAGACATGTTGGTCCCTTTTAGTGTTTCATTAAAAAAAAAAATTTGAGTCCAAATTCGAAGAATGAGTTTGTTCGGTTCGAAGCTCTAAATTGGCTCTCAAAGGCAAATGGAGACAAATGCCAAATGAAAGATTCTATTTATAATTAAAGCCAAAGCAATTACATCAAATGACCCTATCTGGGTATGAACTCAAGTTCATAAAAATAAGGAATAGAGTAAATAATAAGATCATGAAATTTGATCCAACAGTGATCAATGAATTTCTGTTCTTTCTTTATTATATCTTCTATTTCTTCTAATGTTGGCTGCATAAGTTGGTGAGCTCTCACTTCGTAGTAGAGTTCTTCAGCCTTTGTTTCAAAAGCTTCCTCTCTCAATCTTTGTTCCAATTCGTCTATGACTAAATCGTCCCAATACGCAGAATCTTTGTTTTTGAAATCATCGAATTCTTCGATAAAGTTCTCTGCTTCGTACTGGGCTTGAATTCGGAGAGATGAAAGTTGGTCCAAAGATTGTGTAGTAACCATGGAATTTCGATGCCAGTAGAGGAGCACTGGGAGTTGGTCGAGGAACATATGAAGTTCTGCTTGGGCAATGGGATTAAGGACATGGCCCCTAGTCAGAATATCACAAGCCCATTGAAAGTTCTTGAGAGGGACTTCGTCCTCAAGAACATTGAAGGGCAAGTGAGAGAAAGCTGCAAGCAGAAGTTGAGCTTCTTTCCGCTCAGCTGGGGTAGGGATCGACGGAGGTTTGTAAGGTGGAATGACTTCATTCATGGGGAGGGCAAGCCTCAGTTTCTCTGTCCAGGAAGGCGTTGGTGGAGAATAAGGGGTAGATGGTTCTGCTTCAGAAGATGAAGAAGAAGGAGCAGATGCTTCTGTTTCAGAGAATGGAGAAGAATGTGTGGATGCTTCTATTATGGGAGATGGCATAGGAGCGGAAGGAACAAAAGCATTAATATAGTCCAGCCAGTCAGAAGAGCCAATCTTCGCCTTCTTGGCTAAAAATGATGGGTTGTACCCTTGTGCTTCTTCTGGGCGTCGGGCAACAAGCACTGACTTTGTAGGCATGGAGGATGTATACCATGCCACAAGAAAGTTCTCCTCCAAACTACGTCGATAGTCAATGGGCACGTAAGGGTAGACCACTGAACTTCGAGCATAGGAAGGAAACTCCAAAGGGTCAGTGAACTCAACAAAATGATGGTTGATTCGTTCCCCCAAATCATAAGTCTCAAGTGTTGACCAACTCGTCCAGCCAGAAACTCCAGAAGATGAAGAAGTTATAGCTTCATCCCATGCAGAATTTTGTAAAGAAGAGTTTCCTAAGTCCATATTTGCGACTTGCCAAATCAAAGGTTTGAAAGCAGTTTGTTCGAGGTACAAGGGGGAGTCGGAGGAAGAACTTCTTGTATCTGTGTCTGCAACTTGTTGAATCGAAGGATTAAGGACAATGTGTTCGTAGTCCAAAGGTTGGTAATTTGAAAAGGCTCCCATGACCTGAATATAGAAAGGCGGGTAAAGGTGGCTAATGAATGCGTGAAGATTCTTTCGAGGGGAAACAGTATTACTCAACGGCTTTTCGTGTGCTTGATCAATAGAAAGGGAAATTGATTTAGCCATAGTCTGTTCGAATGCTAAGGTATTGGGATGTTCAACACATTGGAAAAGAGTTAATGCAAATGATCACCAAAGAGATGACGGTTGTGTTTCCAGAAGATAGACTCTATGCACGTTCCAAAAGCGCGGGAAAGGCTGTGATCCACTAATATCACCAAGTATTGGGTATATTAGTGCGGGGGGTAATGTTGGCTACATATTTTGTAAAAGCCAATTACAGTTCAACATGTGGCAAAGTAAGGGCAAGTTAGGGAGACTACTCGAGTCTTCGATCCTGATCGTACACGTGGCAGTGAAATTTGGTTCTCACGTGATCTGAGTAGTACTGGATCAGTAAAGAGATACAAGGTGACGTGGCCTCAACAGTTATTCATATTCAAATTCGAATACAGAAGGGAAGCCCAACTGCAAGTGATGGCGTAGTGGAACTACTTCTAAGGCAGAATGATCAGCGATCATGGAGGAGAAGTTCGATGGTTTGAAGTGCAATTCGATGCTCATCCTTGAGGAGTATAAATAGCAAGGAGGTCCTCAGAAAAAGCCCCCAGACTCAGATCATACAAACCAGTCTTACTTTATACATTTTCCTTTCCAGTTTTTTACATTTCCAGTCTTTACATTCCTGCATTTTAAATACCTGCTCTGCACTTCATTTATAGGAGTAGTTTCAAGTAGATTCAAGTAGATTGTCGCTGTAAACCTCTACGAGGCTGAGTTCGGACCATTGTAAGTTTTCATTTTAATGAAATACTTCAATTGCTCTTTGTTTAACTGTCATTTCGCTTAATTTCTCCTAAGTCAAGTCACCAGTAAAAGTCCTCTTCATTGAGGCTGAAAGAACTAAAACACAATCGTCTGATAATTGGTTGGCAATTATAATTTCTGTAAGGACTGATTGATCCTTGCTAGCACGCTCGCATTTACAAAATTACCCTTCGAAAGCCAAAAAGCCAACAAATATATATAAACTTTTTTTTTTCTTTTAAATATCAATATTGAAAGTTTGAAATTCGGGAAATGCTGGAGACCCCCAGCTCCAAGGCATCCCAGCACCCCCCCCCACCTCCACGTGGGGGGCTGCCAGTGGCTGAAAATCAAAAAAAAAAAAAAAATATATATATATATTTTTGAACCAATTAGAAGGGACCCAGTACTCTCACTGAGGGTCTCATGCATTTTCCTTTGAAATTCCATACCAATTGATTATTAAATTCTTAGTGCTTGAGTAATGATTTAGATTATGAGAATTTTTTATTTGTAGAATCATGTGTCGGGATTTGGTTGTCGGGGGGTAAATGGTGGAGTGGCTTCTTGATTATGTGAAAGGTAGCCTTTGCAATACGTAATACGAGAGTATGCGGTAAACAAATTGAAACTGAGTCGGCTTGAGTTTTAATATGTTTAAATTTATTTATTTAAGATTTTAATGGATTTGATTTTGAATTTGAATTTGATAAAAATTTAATAAATTGAGCTCCAGTCGAGTTGATTTAGACTTTATTCGAGCTCAAACTTGTTCACGAGCCTTAATGAACTAAAAAATTTATAAATTTACACTTATGTATAAGACTAAAGTTACAATTAAAATTTTGATTGTACAATAAAATAAACTTACTAAAAAAATATCAATATTTTATCAAAATAATATATACCATTATTTTATAAATGTACTATTTATAGTTAGTTATTATTTATATTTATATTTTTTAAATATGTTACCCAAAAAGCAATATAAGAGATGGTGAATTTGGTTTCTACAAATAAAAGCATAATAAAAATTACAACTAATAGTAGATTGTTGAATAAAGAAAAATAGATAACTTGATCAAGCATAATGAGAAAATATCAGTGAAGTAGCTAACCAAAAATGCAGTAAATGATTTTTGACTCAACACAAAATAAAAGATAATTTGAGATTTGAGACAAAATAAATGATATATTATGATTTTGATAGATTGGCAAAGGATTTGGCTTTCAAAGTGACTAGAAGCTCAAATAACAGTTAGCTATAGAGTTAAGGGAAGAGATTAGATGTTTAGCACAATAATAGCAAATGGTATATCAGATATAGCTATAACAAAAATCAACAGGCTGAGCACATGAGCCTGAACGAGTATGTGAAACTCAGAGGGATGATCAAAAAGGCTGAGTACATGAGAGAGGTATTGAGTGCACAACCCACTATAAAAAGGGAAAAAACGGAGGCTACAAACATCCTCACCTTTTTTGACAAGGACTTAGTGAGGTTACAAAGTCCTCACAACGACACACTAGTAGTGACTCTGCGCGTCAAGAATTTCGACATCAAACGGACCCTGATTGACCAATGCAGTTCATGCGAGATAATGTACTATGAGACCTTCAAGCAACTCAAGTTAGAGGACAAAGATCTAGCACCCGCGACATCCCCTCTGGTCGGCTTCAACTCGATGCCAGAATGGCCAGTGGACAAGATAATTCTGCCAGTCCAAGTAGGAACAATGACAAAACAAGTGGAATTCTGGATATTGAATGTCCCATCCATGTACAACATAATATTGGGAAAAACATGGTTGCATGCCATGCGAGCGGTAGCATCAACGTACCACCAGGTGTTACGGTTCCCCAACGAAGTTGAAATGATTGAAGAAGTCTTGGGAGACCAAATCATGTCCAAGCAGTGCTTCGTAACAGTAAACGTTGTTGGGCCATGAAAGGTTTCGTACAAATGGTAGAGGAGCCAGAAAGTAACGAGCTGTTCGCAGACGTCGGCAAGGCAACTGAACAGAAAGCAATGGAAGACTTGGTAGAGGTGAGGATAGATGAGAAAAACCCAGAGAAGTTCTTTTTGCTCGGCTCGTCTTTGTCTAGCACCGAGAGATTAGAGATCATGGAATTTTTGACCTCTAACATCGAAGTGTTTGCCTGGACACCGTATGACATGCCTGGCATTGACCCCAACTTCATCTGCCATCAACTCAATGTCCACCCAACCGCCAGACCAATTATACAGCGAACTCGCCGATCGTCACTCCACCACGCAGAGGTAGTGGCAAAAGAAGTAGGAAACCTACTGGACGCAGGGGCAATCAAAGAAGTACACTATCCCAGGTGGATTTCCAACATGGTAGTGGTACAAAAAAAGAATGGCAAATGGCGCATTTGCGTAGACTACAAGACAGTCAACAAAACATACCCGAAAGACAGCTTTCTTCTACCACAAATAGACCAACTAGTGGACCTAACTGCAGGACATAACCGACTTAGCTTTCTTGTTGCATATCGTGGTTACCATCAGATCGCTATGTATGAACCGGACTAGGAGGTCACATCGTTTACAACACCCAGGGGATTATATTGCTACAAGGCTATGCCCTTTGGCCTAAAAAATGCGGGGGCAACATTCCAATGGATGATCACCAAAATATTTGAGCCATTATTAGGCAGAACAATGGAAGCTTACATAGATGATATAGTGGTCAAAAGTAAAAATGAGGGGGACCATCTCAAGGACCTAGATGAGATGTTTTAAATTTTGAAAACCCACGGACTGTTACTGAACGCATCCAAGTGCGCATTTGGTGTGGGGTCAGGAAAGTTCCTTGGCTTTCTGGTGACCAATCGAGGTATAGAAGCCGATCCATCTCAAATCAAAGCCATTCAAGATCTTGAGAGGCCCAACATAGTCAAGGAGGTGCAGTATCTCATTGGCTTAGCAACCGCGCTAAACCGATTCATAAGTCAGTCATCAGATAGGTGTCGACCGTTTTTCCAGGCACTAAAGGCCAAGTTTGAGTGGGATGACGAGTGCGACCGCGCTCTGGAAAGCCTGAAAGAGTACATGACCTCCCTTCCGTTGTTGGTAACCCTAGTACCAAGAGAGGAACTCTTTTTATACTTAGCAGTTTCCCAGCATGCAATTAGCACAATGTTGGTACGAGCTGAGGGAATACAACACTTGTCTATCTTTTATGTTAGCAAGACATTGTTCGGCGCCGAAACAAGGTACCTGGCATTGGAGAAGTTGGCCTTAGCCTTGATGATGGCTTCTAGAAAATTGCCGCACTACTTTCACGCCCACACAATGATTATTTTAATAGCTTTTCCACTAAAAGCTTTGTTTGAGAGGGCGGATTTTTCTGGACGAATTTTGAAATGAGCAGTGGAATTAGGGTAGTTCGACATCAAGTTTCAGCCAAGAACTGCAATAAAAGCACAAGCTCTAGCAGACTTCGTGGCTGAATTTGCCCCAGGAAGTCATCAGGTTTACTTGATCGACTTAACCAGGGAAAGGGGGAAAGGTGCTGCAGGGATAGCGCAGCCCTCACAGCAGGGCATTTAACTGCATAACAAACCATTCAGCCTTATAGAAAGTGAAGAAGGAGAAACCCACAGTGCGACCAGCGAAGACCTGGCTGAAAGTCTAGTCCTACGACAACCAGATAGTGAGGACCAGATCATAACGACGACCAATAACTTAGAAGAAGATAACGTCGGCGGCGACGCCCCTAATCCTAAGACGTCATCAGATCCCTCCACTTGCTGGAAGTTGTTTGTAGGAGATATGTGGAAACTCTTCGTAGATGGAGCGTCTAACAAACACGGTGCAGGAGTCAGCGTAGTTCTCATCTCACCAGAAGGCTTGACCATTAAACAGGTAATCAACCTTGGCTTTCTAGCATCCAACAACGAGGGAGAGTATGAAGCATTATTAGCAGGTCTGAAGTCAGCATTTCGCATAAAGGCCACCGAGGTAATGGTGTACAGTGACTCCCAACTTGTAGTCAACCAAATTTCGAGCGACTACGAGGCAAAGGATGAAAGAATGGTAAAGCACTAAGAGTTAGTCAGAAAGGATATCATGAAATTTGAAATCGTGAGGATAAAGCAAATCGGTCGAGAGGAAAATAGCAAAGCAGCTGAGCTAGTCGGTTTTGCTTCAATGGGAGATATGTCTATTTCACACCCGTTGTTAATAGACTTCCTGCTAATACCAAGTATTGAAGAGGCGGAAGCAGCCGAAGTATGCTGCGCAGATCTAGGTCCTTCCTGGATGAACCCCATCATAGTATTTTTAAAAGACAGCATTTTACCTGAAGAAAAGAAGGAAGCCAACAAGATTTGCTCCAAATCACAGCGGTTTTGGCTTTCCCTATCCCGGGCGTTGTATAAGAAATCCTTTACAGGACCATACTTGATGTGTGTCCATCCTAGCAAGGTCAAGGCATTTTTGTTTGAAATTCACGAAGGCGTATGTAGGAGTCATCAAGGAGGTCGATCCCTGGCCTACCGAGCTATCTCACAAGGGTATTGGTGGCCGTACATACAAGTAGGCGCAGAGAAGTATGTCAAGAAGTGTGAGAAATGTCAGAAGTTCGCACATCAAATACATCAATCGACCAGAGAGCTTCTCCCTTTGACCAGCCCTTGGCTCTTTTGCAATATGGGGCTTGGATATAGTGGGACCACTCCCAACCGCACCAGGCAATAGAAAGTTCTTTCTCGCGGCAACGGACTACTTCACAAAGTGGATGGAAGCGGAAGCACTCGCATCCATAAAAGACAAAGACGTCAAGAAGTTTGTCTGGCAGAACATCATAACCCAGTTTGGCATCCCCAAAGCCTTGATATCTGACAATGGCACTCAGTTTGATAAAAAATCTTTAAGGGTTTTTGTGAAGAGTACAATATAGAATTTTACAACTCTACACCAGCATACCCCCAAGCCAACAGCTAGGTGGAAGCCTTCAACAAAGTACTCTTAGATGGTTTGAAAAAGAGGCTGGAAAAAGCAAAAGGCAAATGGGCTGAGGAGCTTTCCCATGTCTTATGGGCCTACCGAACTACACCTCGATGGTCAATTGGCGAAACAACTTTTTCTTTGGCCTATGGCATGGAGGCAGTAATCTCTCTAGAAGTTGGCCTCCCCACCATCAGAAGTGAAACTTTTAATCCAGACTTAAATGGCGAGGCCATAGCCCTAGAACTTGACCTGGCAGAAGAAAGAAGAGAGAGGGCATTGGTACACATTGTCTCATATCAACAGGAGTTGTCTAGGAAATACAATAAAGCAGTGCACCCGAGGCAATTTAAGATTGGAGATTGGGTACTACGCAAAGTAATGGGAAATACTTTGGTGCCTGGAGATTGGCAAATTAGGACCTAATTGGGAAGGACCATACAGAGTAATTGGTTTGGCAGTAAAAGGGGCATATCACCATGAAGATATTGGCGGCAAAGCTATCTAAGGCCATGGAACACGGCCAATTTCAAAATATTTTATTTTTAGCTCTTTCTTAAAACACTTGTAGTTTTTCTTTTTCAATAAAACAAGTAAACATTTTTTTGGTGAAAATTCTTCTCTGTTTGTATAAATTGTTCGTACACACAGTCCGACTGAGAGGCAACTAAAGAAAGTTGGCAGGTTTGACCAACATTTTTTTCTTCTTTAAGCCAAGATAAAGATCTAGGCTTAGGAAGGTTGGTAGGTTTGACCAACACTCTTTTTCTTTCCTTTAGCCGAGATAAGGATCTTGGCTCAGGAAGATTGGCAGGTTTGACCAACACTTTTTCTTTTTTTTAGCCGAGATAAGCATCTAGGCTCAGGAAGGTTGGCAGGTTTAACCAACACCTTTTCTTCCTCAAGCCGAGATAAGGATCTAAGCTCAAGAAGGTTGGCATGTTTGACCAACACTTTTTCTTTCTTTTAGCCAAGATAAGGATCTAGACTCATGAAGGTTGGCAGGTTTGACCAACACTTTTTCTTTAGTTAAGATAAGGATCTAGGCTCAAGAAGGTTGGCAAGTTTAACCAACACTTTTTCTTTCCCTTAGCCGAGATAAAGATCTAGGCTCAGGAAGGTTGGCAGGATTGACCAATACTTTTTCTTTTCTTTTAACCGAGATAAGGATCGAGGCAAAAATCTCGGTTACAAAGGTTTTGCAGTTTCCCAAGTTGTTCTTCAGCCGAGGTACGTATCTCGGCTGAAAAATGTGGGCAGGATAAAGAAAGGCCGAACGAACTAGGTCGGCTAGGCTTGCAGTAAAAATGATTCACTATAAAACGCGGAAAAGTGCAGTAAACAAACAAGAAGATGTGAAAAAAAGTTTCTTTCATTCATTGGAAATTAAGTACAAAAGGTGGGACATATAGCCCGGTTACATTTCATAAAACAAAAATGAGAAAGGTCTCCTGATCAAACAAAGAGGTCATCTAACTTGGCATCCAAGTCAACCCGGACCTCTCCAATTTCGCCTTCTCGCATTTGATCGGTCTCGGCTGCTTCATCAGAAAGATTCAGCATGGCTTGGCTAGGCAACTTTGATCGAGTTGGCAAAGAAGGTTGGCGAAAGAGGTCGATGTTGGCGGGAGGAACGTCAGATGGATCTGGGACCTTTTCCTCCTCATCCACTTCTACCTGAAAGAATTTTTGCTGGACGGCATTTGCATAGTCCGTCATATAGATCGGTATGAAGTGAGAAAGAGGATTCAGGAACACCTCGGAGTCGTGCAACTGACCGAGCTTTTCAGCCGCAGCCTTCTAATCGTACTTGAAGAAAATGTCTTTTGCAGCTTCGCATTACTAGACATAGGTTTCTTCACCCTCCTTGAAACCACGGTCCTCTGCATCCTCCATTTTCTTTTGCTACTCCTTTATTTCGGCATCCTTCTTCTTCTCCAACTTGGCAAGTTCGCGCAAATACTGATCTTTTTGCTCAGCTAAAGCTTTTTGCTTCTTAGCCTCAGCCGCGCTAACCTGCTCGGCAAGTTTCTTATTTTCGGCACTCAGTTCAACCAGAGAAGCCTTCAAGACCTTTAGCTCGATTTCTTTTGTCTTGACCTCGGCGATGGCCGCCTTAGCCGTTTTTCGCAATTCGATCACACGTTAGTGGGCAGTGTGATTTTTATAGATGGCTTGCACAATGTACGAAAGAGATAAGCTTAACCGCACTAAGAGATTGAGAAAAGTAGCAGTTATATTGAAAAGTCCAAAGTTTACCAGAACCATCGATTTCCTGGTGGACCGAATCGCCTTCAGCTCGGTCAAGTTCTCATGTCTTTCCATGTCGGCTGGAAGACACAAGCTTTTGGATAAACCAAATGCTAGTAGGTGATCTTTTTCGGTAGTGACGGAGTCGGTCGTGGTCACAGTGTGGCCTTTGAAAGTCACAGCCGGTGCCCACGTAGAAGAAGAACTAGCACGACCGGGGCGCCTCCACTTTGCTGCGGTTGGCTTACGGGCAACTCGGTCTCGGGTGGCTTGATATCTTCTTCGTCCAATAGCCGCTGTGGTTGAAAGGCTGAGGTGCACGGCCTTTTACTAGGCCAAGATGAAGTAGCCCGGGAGGAAGGCAAGGCAACAACGATCTCCATGGTCTAATCGGTTGTAGTTTGCTCGGTCTGAACCTCGGCGTTTGGGTTGGATGCCTGTTCGGTGATTAAAGCCCAAACGGCTCTCCTCTTGGCCATCTTTTGTTCTTCGGTGAGTGGGATTAAGTTGATTTGGGGAAGGAAGGGGTCTGGCTCGGATGAAGATTCTAGGAGGAAATCGGTTACTCTGGTCTTTCTTTGCCACTGTAGCGGTAAGTCGGTTGCACGTCAAGCAGTTCGGCCCAATCTCTATGCCGGTATCGTAGCGCGGTTCGTAGGGTGACTTGATTTGCGTATGCGTATGTGGATTTAAGCTGGTTTAAATTTGCAAAACAGGGGCAAATTCACAAAGGTTAGCACAACAGGCATAGCGAAAAAGGTTAAAGTTGGACTATCCTTACCGGCTGTTCCCTTGTTCCAATTAATGTTGAAGCATGGTATCTGGGCTTCCTGATCTTCAAAATGGCCAGAAACCCAGAGAAAATCGTCATCGTTTAAATCTTTATCTGCTGTATTTTTGATAATATTTTCTCGGCCTCTTCTTATTCTGAGGTTGTAAACCCAACCGTCGTCATTTTGGCCAAGCAAATACTAATGAAATAGCTTGGCCAATCTGAGGTTGAGGCCGAAGTGGCGATTTAGCTCGGCTATTCTGTTGATAATCCTATAGGTATTGGTGGTTAATTGAGTGGGGCACAATCTGGTTTGCCTAAGGAATTCGCAAATGAGCGGGTGGACTGGAAACCGAAGTCCCCCTTCAACAATGGACTCCACAGAGAAAGGTACAAAACTGGGCTTGCCCCATGGCGTGGTTTCTAGCTCAGCCAATGAAAGGTGAACATCGTCAGGTATGTGGTAATCCATCCGGAATTTGGCCATGGCACTAGGCGAGTTCACCAAAAATTGGTATTTGCCAATTATCTTCAAATTAATGATAAATAAAGTGTACAAAGCGGCCCAGCGAGGCGCTGGTATGGACTTTGGTTGGCTCGGTTGAGCAAAGGCACCCAAGGGTAAAGTGCAAGGTGTGCCTGGCAAAACCTAGTCAAGTCTGCAAAGTGAAAATAAGAAAGTGTTATGCTCAAGTGGTAAACCGGGTTAAGTAAAAGTCAAGATTGTTCAAGCCTACATCGACAGTAGGAGGCACTGTAGACACCCCATTTTTGACCGTCCTCAAGACTTGGACGTCACCGTTGGAACACTCAATGATCATCCATGTTTGTGTTCGTCTTGAGTTCCCGGAGGTCTCAGCCACGCGCCTTGCCTCAAGATCTCCTGACTCGACTATTTTGTGTTTGGTTTTGCACCAAACATTTGTGTTTTGCCTTTTAAGGGCAAGGAATCGCTTGTTGGCCATCCCCACACATCACCGGCCATAGCTTGAGGCCATCGGCCACTGGTTTGTTGCCACCGGCCAAATGTTTGGCCGGTCGGCACTCTTTGTGGCCGGCCGACCATATATTTTGGTCAAATTGCATTTTTGGCTGGCCAACCACTGTGCATCTACTTTTGCAGATATTTTTATGCTAGCTATGCTAGCTGGCATACACCTTTGCTCCTCTCCATACACGTGTATGAAGGGATTTCCCTCTTGACTAGCTTACTTGAGAAGCTTTGCAAGAGGGAGCTCTATAAGAGGGAGCCTCTTCTCCCTCCATTGGGGTTAGACAAAAAAAAGACAGAGGGAGCTTTGAATTAGGGTTTACATAGTTGTTGCTATTCTATCTCTATTTCTCCCTCTCTTTTGCTCTAAGTGTGTTTGTGTCTCATTATTGCACACAAACACCTAGTGTTACACCTTCTCTTGGCTACTGAGGTGCTAAGGAGCTGTTCTTGGTGTTCTTGAGTGGATTCAAGCTTGAAGAACCAGCTGGAGTGCTGTTCTTGAAGAGGGTCATCAAGGGTAAGAACTTCACCCTTTATTCCCCATTTTTGCATAGCTTTTTGACCTATCTTGCAACTGTTTTTAGACTTTGTATATAACTAATAAAAGTCTTATTTTTGAGTACTTTAAATAGTTGTTTAAGAGTGTTTTGTTATTTGGGGTTGTTTGACCCTTCATAGGCCTTGTTTGGCCCTATTTTTGTGCTATTTTGGTGAGCTCCGGGACCACCTTGTTTGGGCCTCCTCACCACTGAAATCTTGAGGGATTTCAGTGGTGAGGATGGTACCTTAAGGTCCTAAGAAGGAGAGGGCCCCCCCTCTCCTTGTTGTCCTTGAAAAGGGCCATTTTTGCTTCATGTATGAGCATCTTGTCTAAGTGTATGATGGCCATGCCTTAGCTGTTTTTTGTGCTTATTATGTCATAATATAGCTCTGTTTTTACTTAGTTTAGACACACCATGCATACTTAGCATACTTGTCTTGTAATGCCATGAAATTGCCTTAACATGTACCTAGCATTTAGACCACTATGCTTGCTTGTTTTGGCTTAGCTTTGTGAAGCTTTTGTGCATGTTTTGATGTGCTTAAGGTCTATTTTTGATCATTTGGGTCGTCCATGATTTTCTTTGTATAGTTACCATGTAATCCCCCTTATGAGCCTTAAGTGTTGACCCCTCTAGCATGCTTTACTTGCACTATTTCAGTGGTTTAGAACCATTGGCCATGTCATTTCAGTCCTCATGGTATACTTGTATGCTTGCATTTGATGCCCCTTTCATGCTTTAAGAGGTGGGTGTTTCATGCTCCATGTTTGTGCCATTGTATATGCCTCTAGGATTAGATCATTTAGATGCCATCCAAGTGGTTTTTGGGGCTTACTTTTGCATGATTTGGGACTGTTTTGGTCCACTTTGGTCATTTGCTTCATGTGTCACATGATCATAGTTTAAGTCCTCGGGCTCGGTTGCATGCATTATTTGCATCGGTAGGTTGATTTGGCATCATTTTCTACATGATTTTCAGAGCTTACAATGCATGCCTTTAGTCCCATGTTGGGTCTCTTTTAAGTGTGCTTAAAAGTTGCTTCTATATGCCTAAGTGTTGGACTATGTCTACATGCATTTTTGTATGTCATTTTGCCTTGATTTCCATAGCACTTGGCCACTGTTTTAGGCTTGTTTAAGGGCTGCCTAAGTTAGTCTAAGTCCATTCTCGCATGTTGTGGCATGCTCACCTTGTGTGCTGTTGCATACTTGGCCTATCGCATGTGTTGCATGCTTAAATCTTAGTGCATTTGGCATGCATTCTTCTCCTTGCTTTGGTTGCTTAATATGCCACATGTCTTGCACATTTGCATGTTGGCATTGCATCCCACATGCTTGCATGTTTGCATGTTTACCCCATGATCATACTTGCATGCTTGTCCTCATAGCATGTTAGCTAACATGCCTAGGTTGCATATCATTGCATACATCTTTCACCTCTTGATCAAGCCATGATAGAGGTTGAAGGCTCCATTGTATGTTTATGTGCATTACATTTCATTTAAAATCAAAATGCACAACTTGGTCTCTCGAGCCATCACGCATTGAGATACGCGATTGGTGGCCCGAGAATCAAGGAACATACCTCTTTGAGTCATGAACATGATAAGAGGTGTGTTTGGTGCAAACATTGCTTGAAATGCATTGCCATGCCATGTTTTGCCCTCTGCTGCTGTTAAAACAAGTTTCTGCAGGAAGCTTTGGCCGGTCGACTACACAGAGTGTCGGTCGACCAAAAGTCTGGGGCCGATAGCTCAACCAATGGTCGATGACCATCCTTCCACGGCCGGTGACCATTTGTCTTGGCCGGTGGTGTTCCATAGTGTCCAAACAGTGCACCTTGAGAGTTTTGCAATTTTCAGAGAAGCAGAGCAGGGCAAACAAAGGCAGCTTGTGCATGGTAGCGGATTTCCGAGCGGAGCCGAACATGCATTGCATTAGGCCCTCTTCCCGAGGCTGTTTACTATTTTATTAGATTAGTTAATCTGCTTAACTAGTTTAATTGGTCTGTAATATTTAATTAGCTTGTAGGCTAGTTAAGTCTGTATTATTCTTTCGGTTCCTCCGAGCGAGCGCTAATTTGTAATAAGTGTGGATGCGTGTGTGCATGTCTTCCAACCTCCACTTCTTTCTCCCTTTTACTTACCTGCTTTTGGTGGTTAGTATTAGGACATGTTTAATTTAGCATCCTTATGCTATGCATGCGTGCATCATTCATCAGTATTGCATGCACCGGGCTCGGCGCATCATGCTAACAGCATAGTATTCCAAATCTAACTTGAATACGTGCTACTTGTTGCATCCCACATGCCATCCTAGGATTAGCCGAGCCTATTCTAGTGACATTCTGTATGCGTTGCATTAGCCACTTAACATGGACTTGGATCATGCATGATTGCTAACATGTTTATTGTTTTGGCTTGGAGTACATTGTAAGTGTTTTATGTTTTAGCATCTCGCATGAGTGTGAATGTTAACATGACAGCATGATTACCATGTGGCTAGATGCTTATTTGATTAACTGTCTGAATGCCTGTAGGTGAAGGTTGGATTGTTTGAATTAGAATAATTCATTGAAATCCGTATTTTAGCCTACTTGCGAGTAGCAAATCTCAAACCATTTTCAAACAAATGGATATGCAATGTTTTTGTCACGACCCAAACCCGGCCCTATGGGTTTAGCACCGTAACTGGCCAGTAATCCGAGATTACCGAAGGCCTGCTGAACAGTAATACAGTAAAACAGAATACAGGGCCTGGCGGAAGCCAATACAGTAAATAAATAGTGTCCATTGAGCTGTGACAATCTGTATGACAAAAACATTTTTCATGCATTCATACAGTCAAAACAGTACAGTCTATACAATCATATACAACAGTCAGTACGGGGACTTAATCCCCCGATAACAGTACGGTCAAACAGTAAACAGTTTATACAATAAACAAAACAGTCAAGAGACAGGTGGGGGACACAAAAACACCCCAAGCCATAGCATGGCGTCTCGGAACCTCGCAGTGAGGCACATAGGCTGGCTTGACAAAACTGGGGACTAACCCACGCTCCTAGCTCCGATCTGACTGCTGAGAACCTACATATATATATAAACAGTGAGCTAAAGCCCAGTAAATAACAATAAGTGTAAAGAGGTTATGAATGAATGTCCTTACAATAATGAAAACAGTTCATTAAACAGTATTTCAGTCTTTCAGTATTTCAGTCAATCAGTCATATGTGGTACATCCAATAGCCTATAAACAGTAGGTCCAGAAGGACCGGGTCTTAGCAGACCCAATAGTAGTGATGGCCATCAATCAATAAACAGTATGGTTCCACAAGGAAACCGACAGAGCTCTGTAACAATAACAGTAATCAATAAGTGCTAAGGATGCCACAGTACAGTTCACAATACAGGACATACATTCATTCAATAAACAATATCAGTTCAGTAAACAGTTCTGTTCAGTATTCAAAAGATAACCATTTTGAACATATCTTTACACAATCTGTTACTCACAGAGATTGGGCTAATAGCAGCTAGAGCGCGTCCCCGAAGCCAACCCTAAACAGTTAACAAAATGAACACACTCTAAGTTTAACAGTTGGGGAAGTACAATAATTAACTTCCTATTATGCCTCGGTGTGTTCTACATCTATATCCTCATTAAGATGCCTTAAACTAGGCCTAAGAATGCCTAGGATGGAATGAGGATGTGAAAATACACTTAGAAAACATTTGCAGAATTTTCAATGAAACAAGGTCTCCGCTCGAGCTCAGGTTTCCCCGCTCGAGCGGACAAGCAAACAAAGGTTCCCGCTCGAGCGTACATTTCCCCGCTCGAGTGGACTGAAGAATGGTGCAAGATGCTGGATGCTCGATTTCTACGCTCGAGCGTGAAACACTCCGCTCAAGCGGACTGTGAAACAAGTCGAAGAAAATGCTGGGAGCATGAATTCCCCGCTCGAGCGGCACTTCCCCCGCTCGAGCGGACGGCCAAAATCTGGGAAATCCAGATTCAACCTCCAAATTCCAAACCAAGTTTTGATGTTGCCAATTCGATCCTCTTGAGCCCATTTTCTGGAAAACTCTTTTAAACACATAGGATAACAAGTTATAAAGCTCAATTGAAGAAATCAAGGCCCAAGGGTGTTTAATCAAACTCAATTTCAAACTAATTTTCAAGAACATGCATGAACAACATTCAAACATGACATGCATGGGTTAAAACCATTTCAAAGCTTCAACTCTTGCTCCAAAGAGCTCAATCTTTTCAAAACAAGATGAAAACATGGATTTAAACATGATTATGAACATGCATGTGGCATTTGACCATGAGACCAACTCCAAACTCACTAAATTCAACATGCATGCAACAACTAGGCTTCAATTCAGCATATATGAACAATTTCATAACTTAGCTCTACAATGATGCATGAAACATGCAAGATCTAGCTCAATGATACAATTTGGGAGATGAATGATCTACCTTAGTCTTGTAGTTTAAGCCTAGAAGCTCAATTAGACAATCAACCCTTCAATTCTTCAAGATTCAAGCAAAAAATCCACAAGATGAACTCAATTTCTCCTATAATTCTCTCCCTCTCTCTCACTTGGTCGGTTAGAAGCAAGGAAGAAGGACTGAGGAAAAGCTTTGATCAAATGTTTGTATAAGGCTCAAGTATGAGGAGTAGTGGGCCACTAAGTGGTCTAAGTGTAAATAAGTCGAACTTGCCAATTAACTCGTTTAAATCTAATTTAATCATTCCTAATCAATTTTCAGATAAATATACCATTAAATCACAAATATTCTACTGATCATGAAACTCTAAACGGTTCCTAATTCGGCCGCCGATAAGGCCTTCAATTAGCAGTTTAAATATATAAATTCTAACAGATAATCATTCAATCAAACAGATGCAATACGCAATTCAATAAATAAACTTATTCAATTTCAGTTTCGATTTCAATCAGTTCATTCAGTACTTCAGTTAATCCAATTATCAGTCATTATCAGTTCAGTTTAACAGTAATCAGTACGTAATTCAGTGGGTTATCGATAATCAGTACAAGGGTTGTTACAGTTTTGTTCCAAATTAGGCGATCTAGTCTATACTTTTGTGTTGTGCGCATCACATAGTAAGATTAGCTAATTAATCGGAATAAGAACACATAACGTTTTCAAAATAAGATATCATGGTTAGTAGAGGCCGATCTTCGGGTCGGGCGAAAGGGGGTGCTCATAGCTGACCTTCCCCAATCGTACCCAAGTTCCCGAGCCGAGGCAACTTTGGTGATGACGGACACGTGGCCTTAGGCAAACGAGTCAGGGTTTCCTAAATTCCCCAAAATAAAATATTTAGGTGGCGACCCTGTATCTAGCAAAGCAGTCCATGTTTGGCATTTCTTTTCTAAAAATCTGTTTTCTCAAAACGATTTGCCGGATTTGGACTCTTTGGTTCAGATTAAGAACCATGACAATTTGAGTCCAAACTGTGGGGTGAGGCCTTCACGCGGGGCGCGTCCACAGGCACGTGTCGCGCTTAGGTCCATTTAGGAACAGAGCCAGCTCAAAACATTAGACCGGTTGTCAATCACGATCAATTCACTCCGGTTAAGCAGGAGTGGCAGGAATATAGCTCGGTTGTTGGGCAATTGATTTCTAGTCCGGTCAAAAGCGAGCCTAAGGTCGCAAACAAGTTTTTATTTCGATCGCTGATGTATTTTGGATCAAACACACTGCTCTAGACTGGTTTGAGTTCCAGTCAAATGTGTTCCCAAGTTTGAGCGTGGCGTTTTGAGGTTTTTGATATTGGCTCGAGTGTTTAGTAAATATAATACACATATCTGATGATTAAAATACTATTCTTAAGAAATAAACAGAAGTGTTTCAGTGGAGAAGATAAACAGGCACAAGGAACTTACGAATTTAGGACGTGAAATCCGGATCCAATCAATGGAAGGATCACCAGCAGTTATGGCAAGCAAAGCAGACAGTTTAGATGCTTGGATTGAGAATTGAATGTAGGAGGAGAGGATATGGAACTCAAAGTACGAAAAGTTGTAGAAAAGAAAGTGAACAGTAAAAGTGACTGTTCAAGGAAATATAGGTTCTATACAACATAGAAACAAAACGGCGAGACTTTTTCGAAATTTCTGGGGCAGCGTGTGACGACTATCATATTGTGTGGGGGCAATCAACGCATGCCACATGTCCCAATAAGGACACGATGTCAGAAGCATACAAAGACGGGGTGTACGACCGCTACAATTCTAGGAACTGAGCTACGTTTGTGCTCAGTCAGCATTTTATCTCGGCTAGGCTGTGGGTTTTGGGGTTCGGTTGGCATAGACCTTGACAAGTCGATCGAAATTGGATAATCCCAAACATGCTACGTAGATGGAATTAAGGGGCAATTGAGAGGGTATTTTTTATGGGCTGAGCAAAAAGCATTTGGCAACAGATGTAGGGCCGAAGTAAGATTAGGATAGCATGGTCTTGGGTCATCTAAACATCAAGTCGGTCAGAAATAGGTTGTTGGGGCCTGACCGGGCTATCCTAGTCTGGACCGCGTAGAAGACTGAGGTTTCAATAAAGTTGGACCAAGCTAAGGTTGGCTATGCAGACGCCACCTTACTGTTAGGATTACAGTGACAGTATCGTGCTATGTAAGCTCGGCTGAGCATGCTTCCAGCCGAGATAAAAGTTGTCACTATCTCACTTGGTTGGCAGCGAGTAGAGTGCTATCAGGGTAGATATTATTCTTGGGAGTGTGATTCTTTGGAGGGCTCTGCTAAGGAGAGTTAGAGTCCTACTAGGATTGTGCCAGGTAAAATCTATTAAAGCTCATGACTGGACCTATGCAGAGGTATCACAATTCTTACTCTAAAATACACAGAGCTTATTGTCTATTGTCTAGTGGCTGACTTAGGCATCGGAGGGGTTTCTGGCACACACCCGCAGGCTAGCTCACGTTTGTGTTTTCAGGTAGCAAAGCGACGACGTTTGGAGGAGTGCAAACTTGATCAACAAGATTATACAAAAAGATTATTCTGTGCTCTTGTAGTGAGTATGAGGCAAATAGATTTATAATGGTTTGGTTTCAACCAAACCTACATCTACTCCTCAAGCTTCACTTGAGATTTTTCACTATCTTCTAGCTTTACAGAGGTGCTAGCAACCTCTTCACATATAGAGCAATCCTCCATAGATTTTACACAGACTTTCCAAGTCCAAAACCTTACACTCTTTAGGTGATTCTCAATCACACTCAAAGAGTCAAGAAACCTAAGTGTACTACACTTTTACAAGATTGAAATGAAGGTGTTTTTGCTTTCAAAGAAAGTTACAAGAATAGTCTCTCAAAGATAGATGTACAATGTTGAAGCTCAGAATTTTTCTGTAAATCCTCTCACAAGAAAAATATGTTTAAGACTAAAGGCTCTGTATATTTTCTGAGGGAGAAGGAAATATCAGTTGAAGAACACTTCAAAGAAGATGAAAGTGATGAAGGATTGAAAAAATGTGTATGGCACGTTGTATGTCTCTGTATTATTTCTTTGTCTATCTGTTTATTTAGAGCTCTATATATAATACAGAGTTGAGTGCTCTGTTCTTTTAATAGTGCCCATTCTCTTCTTCTCGTTAAAGAGATGGGATATTGATGGCTGAGGATGATATAAAATTTATTGCTTAGATATTCTCTGACATCCATATGTGTTTTGCCTGTTAAGTGATGGGTCATCTAATGAAAACCTTTTGTTTTCTCTTCTCAGCATTTGTTACTGATATAACAATTCTATGCATAGTGGATGTCCACCCGGATATCCCAAGTGAAGTTCTGTGTCTGTGGGTCGTCCGCCCGGATGTCAACCTAGATGTCCTATGAAGTCCCAATCGTCAAGGTTGTAGTCCGCGATCGTCGAGCATACTATTGGTCTGACGTTCGAAGCGAAATAGAACTGATCTGGAACGAAAATTGGGCCGAAATGCCTCAGTCGGTCGTCCTCCCAAACGTTTGCTCGAATGTCCACCCAATCGTCCCTGCCTATCCAGAGCTGTAGAAGAAAAATGTCGAAAATTGACCTGACCAGTCGACTGCCCTTTGTTGATTTTGGCCTTCTGTATTCTGTTGCTCTGGTGCACTGATTTGGTACCTGTTTAAGTCTCATTTTGAACTGAAGAATGGCATGGATATAAACATGGATGAAAATATCATGGAATAAATTATAAGAATTCAATCTATTTTGCTCTTCCAAATAAATCAAAACTAGAATTAAAACAAAATAGAAATAATCATCAAAATCAAATATGTCTAACAAAATATATAAATAACATATTTATCTTATTTTTACATTATTTAATATATAAATAATAAATATTAAATGAGTTAGTTTACGAGCCAAGTTTAATATATTTGGGTTTGTTTATTAAAAATTTAACGAGTTCAAGCTCGAACTTGAACACAAAGAAAATTTAACGACTTACCGAATCGAATTTAAGCCTATTCACGAACGATTTTGTTCATTTGCAGCCCTATGTAAGAGTAGGAAATGATATTTTTGTCTTGTAAAAATTTTTCTTTTCAACAATAAACTATATTCTTTTATTGCAAGGTTATATTGGTCATTTTAATTCAATTGAGAGATAAAAAAAATTTTAGATTGGAATTGAGGGATAACTTTTGCTGATTAAGAGCATCTCCAGTCTTTCACCAAATCCTTAATTAAATTTAAATTTGATGAAAATTTTGATGATAATGAGATCCAAGTCTTTCATTAAACTTGTATTAAATCAAAGGAGAAGTAATTTTTTCATTAAATCAAGGATGAACCAAATCTTTCACCATATTTTCCAACAAACCTTTTTCTATTTAAGTTTGATGAAATTGTTAAAAAATGAAGGATTGAAACTATGTTTTTTTCACCTAAATTTGTGACACCCTAAATATTTAATTAATACCACAACCAATCACAATAATAATAATGAAATAAATAAAATAAATAAGCTATACGTGCTATGTAAATTAATTTGCCATTGTGGTTATTAATATATGAAATAATACATCTAATTATAAGGATGTAAATTAATTTAGCATTAGTTTTATCAAAAAAATCGAATGAATGTATTTACTTGAGCAAGATCACAATAATTAATTAAGACGATTTGAGGGAAAAATAATTGAGCCACCTGTGCTGCCTAGTAGCTTAGGAAAGCCGAGTTATCAAACTAAGACATCATTATTAGATGAGTCATCACCAGAGCCTTATGTATATAAGGGAGGCGACCTGTGCGAATCAAGAAGGGAATGAAAAGAAGAAAAAAAAATAAAATAATTGAGCCACCTGTGCTGCCTAGTAGCTTAGGAAAGCCGAGTCATCAAACTAAGGCATTGTGGGGATATATTTTCTGAGTACCAACACGTGGCAAGGTGACGCCGACGTATCAGCCGAGGTGCCACGTGTCGTGGTAGTTACGCCGAGGTGATCTCGGAATTGCCGAGGTTATCTCCGAAGATACCGGAACCCGAGATAAGTGGATAAAGGACAAGAGTCCTAGATTGAGAAAAGACTTCAGTTTGTATAAAGATAAGACTCTTAGAGAGTTTATCCTAATCTTACTGGGAGTCCAAGATTAGCAGTAATCCTGAGTCCATAGAAGTTAGGCTTCTATTGGGACTAGGTTTATGTTGGCTATAAAAGAAAGGCACCCCTATGGGTCTAAGGTATGTTTTTATAGACTCAAGCTTGTGAGTTGAATACTTGATTATCTTTGAGAGATATACTGACTTGATCGTCGGAGTACCCCCGGGTGGAAGAACCACCGCCGGAGCCTTCTCTTTCTGTTGCAAGTCAGTAAGGTGCCATCTATTCTGCCAGTGTTCTACAGCTGAATTACTAAGCGGGCAGTGTGGTCAGAAAATCACTCACACAATTTGGCGTCGTCTGTGGGAAGTAAAGACGAATAGATGGCCAGTAACGCACAAAATGAGAAGGTTGGGGACGACGCTCCCGCTGGGAGTGGCAGGCCTATCGACCTTGACGCCGAAAGATACAACCACAATGAAGAAACCCACAACCAGGGGAATGGAGGAAAAAACGTCGACCAGGAGGGCGACACCTCAAAAAAGACGGACCAGGACAGATACTACAACGAAGATAAACTCCAGGTATAGAGGGATAGGTGCCTACGGAGGGATGAGGAAGTAAAAGATTTGGCAGACAAATTGGCAGACCTACAGTCGGTCGTCAATTTCATGATGCAAAACAATGTCATGCAGCCGCCGTACCCACTGCAGGACACACCAATTCCAGCAGTTAATACTCAGAAGGAAGGACGGAAAATAATTCCTGAGGCACCACAACACACCAGGAGCAAAAGACACTCTCACCCGCCTTCCGGGGAGGTCGGGCGAGAGGAACCAAGACAACAGAGGTCCCAGAGGACGTATCATACGAAGGATCAGGAGCGCAAAGAACATCGGCGTATTCGAGGGTAGGCGCTCTGCTTTGACACAACCCACGGAGAAAGATCAAAACGGGCCCATCACGAGGCCGAGAGTAGTGTGCCGAAGAGACTGAAGTCCATAGATAGCCAGGCTCCAGGGAGGAGTAAAGAAGACTTGAGAAACTACCTCAAAAGGAAGGAACAGAACGCTGAAGCCGAGGTAACCTCACCCGTGAAGCCAAGGACACCGTTCTCGGTAGAACTGGACAAATTTGAAGCACCGAAAAGATTCAGTATGCCGAGGTTTCAAATATACGATGGTAAGTCGGACCCTAACTTCCACGTTGGATTATTTTTGAACTCAATGGCACTATACAGCGGAAACGAGCCATTACTCTGCAAAGTGTTCCCCTCATCCTTTGGGGAAATTGCATCAGACTGGTTCCATAAACTGCCGAAGGGAAGCGTAAAGACATGGGAAGGCCTGGCCGAGATGTTTGTGGCCAGGTTCGTAACAAACAAACTACAGCCATTAAGGGTGGATGCACTAATGGCTCTAAAGATCAGCCAGGATGAAGGCCTTAGGGCCTATGCAAAAAGATACTACGAGGTGTTCAATCGAATACCCGAGTGCAACCAGGAAGTAGCGGTTGAATCCTTCAAGAACGGCCTAAAAGATAACTGTTCGCTGCGAAAATCTTTGGCAAAGACATTACCAAAGAGCATGGAAGAACTCATGGCAAGGATCGAAAAGTATGCCCGAGCCGAGGAGAATACATCGGCCCACAAGGAAGTCAAACAGGAAAAAGGGAACGGTTCGCCTAAGCGAGGCCGAAGTAACAACGGATTCAGCAAAACAGAGATAGAGTTAAAGGCCAAACAGGCAGTGACCACCGTGTTCCAAATTCCAATTCAAAAAGTCCTAGGAAAAATTCGGAACCAGCCCTATTTCAGAACGCCAGCAAGGGAACCGGGAGAATTTATGGGAAGAAACATGGACAGACATTGTGCTTATCACAATGAAAACGGACATACAACACAGGGCTGCAGAGCCCTAAAAGCACACTTGGAAGATCTGGTAAGGCAAAGCCACCTGAGAGACTTTGTCGATGAAACCAGAACAAGAGAAGAACAAGCAAGACTGCCACAGGCTCCAGCAGCCCCACCACCTCCGCAACCTCGGGCAGAAGGACCTCGGATAGTTAATGTGATCCACTCAAAGGTTAACGAGAATGAAGTCAGAAGAGAGACTCAAAGGGTAAGGCATCTGCAGCATGTCTACCAAGTCGGGGAAAAAAGACATCGGCCAGTGGAGTACCAAGGACCGATGATAGCCTTCACCGAAGCTGACCTAGAGATGGTACAACACCCACATAATGATGCCTTAGTAGTATCCCTCCAGGTTGGGAAGTGCCAAGTAAAACGCATTCTAATAGATCAAGGCAGCTCTTGTGACATCATGTATGTTAGATGTTACAAGGAGCTAGGCCTTCACCCAGACGACATGGAGCAATCGAATGGCCCGATGGTCGGCTTCAATGGAACGCCGACGTGGCCACTGGGCGCTACAAACTTGGAAGTACAGGCCGGCACTAAGAAAATCAGGACAGAATTCATCGTGATTGATACGCCTTCTCCTTATAACATCATATTGGGAAGGCCATGGTTGCATGCAATGGGGGCAGTTCCCTCAACGTTGCATCAACTATTACGGTTCCCAACAGAACATGGGATTGAAGAAGTCAGAGGAGATCAGCTACAAGCAAAAAATTGCTCCATGGCAGCAATGAAAACAACCTGCAGCATACAAGAACCAGGGCAGGCAGAGATTGAAGACGAGGACATGGAGGTCCTAGACGATGTCGGCAAGGAGCCGGCCGAGAAGAGTGAGGAAACACTAAAGAAAATCCTCGTCCAGGAGGGCGACGAAGAGCGCTTCTTTCTTCTCGGCTTAGGCTTAGCCGAAGAAGAAGAAAAAGAACTGGAAGCCTTTTTTAGAACAAACATAGAGGTGTTCGCATGGACACCTTATGAAATGCCTGGCATTGACCCCGAGGTCACATGTCACAGACTAAACATCGACAGGTCGGCTAAACCTGTAATTCAAAAAGCAAGAAGACCGACGTTGATGCACGTCGAAGCAGTGGAAGAAGAAGTAGACAGACTTCTGGAAGCCAGGGCCATCAGAGAAGTCAATTATCCAACATGGCTATCAAACACTGTGGTGGTAAAAAAGAAAAACGGTAAATGGAGGGTCTGCGTAGATTTTACAAGCTTGAATAAAGCCTGTCCCAAAGACAGCTTTCCTCTGCCCAAGATTGACCAACTGGTAGATGCCACATCTGGACATGGAAGAATGAGCTTCCTAGACGCTTATAGGGGGTACCACCAGATAGCCATGTACCCCCCAGATGAGGAGAAGACGGCGTTCATCACCCCAAAAGGCCTATACTGTTACAGAGTGATGCCTTTTGGGCTAAAAAACGCAGGAGCAACCTACCAGAGGCTGGTAACCAAAATGTTCAAACACTTGATTGGCCAAACGGTAGAAGTCTACGTCGATGACATGGTCGTGAAGACCAAGGAGCCAAAGAGTCACCTTGCCGACCTAAAAGAGGTATTCGAAATTCTCAAAACGTATCGGCTCCGACTCAATGCATCAAAGTGCGCGTTTGGAGTTGGATCTGGGAAATTCCTGGGGTACCTGGTAACAAGAAGGGGAATAGAGGCCAGCCCAGATCAGATCAAGGCCATTTTAGATCTACAGAGTCCAACGTCGGCAAAACAGGTACAAATGCTTACTGGAAGGGCCGCAGCCCTAAATAGGTTCATAAGCCGAAGCTCAGACAAGTGTAAACCCTTCTTCAACCTGGTGAAAAAGACCGCAGACTTCCTGTGGACTGAAGAATGTGAGGCCGCTTTAGCCGACCTAAAGAAATATCTAACCACGGCTCCAGTCCTCTCAACACCTGAACCTGGGGAGAAGTTGTTTTTGTACTTAGCTGTGTCAGAACACGCAGTAAGTGCAGTACTAATCCGAGAAGAGCAAGGAGAACAGAAGGCTGTCTATTATGTAAGTAAAACCTTGGCCAACGCTGAAACAAGGTATCTACCACTGGAGAAATTAATGCTGGCCTTGGTAATGGCCTCAAAGAAGTTAAACCATTACTTCCAGGCGCACAAGATTGTGGTGCTAACAGAACACCCACTGAAGTCCTTGTTGCAACAAGGAGACTTAACCGGAAGAATAGCAAGATGGGCGGTGGCCTTGGGCCAGTATGACCTGGAATTCAGGCCAAGAACAGCAATTAAAGGCCAAGTTTTGGCCGACTTCGTGGTGGAATTCACACCTGAATCCATCGAACATCGGGCTCTGTTGAGCCGAGATGAACATGGCCCCAACAAGCAAGGAGAATCCCAGCCCAAGGCAAGGGAGCAAAAGAAGGAAAAACTCAGACCCTGCAGCATCTACATCGGCGACTCATTCAGACTGTTTGTCGATGGAAGTTCAAACCGGCAATGAGCAGGGGCAGGAGTACTGCTGATATCTCCAGATGGGGAAATAATAGAACAGTCCATCCGTTTGGGGTTCAAGGCCTCAAACAATGAAGCAGAATACGAAGCATTAATTGCAGGACTAAAGCTGGCAGCAGCAGCAGAAGCAGATGAGGTAATAGTTTTTTGTGATTCACAGTTAATTGTTAACCAGTCAACAGGAGAATTTGCAGCCAGAGACGAGAGGATGTCGGCATATGCAAAAGAGGTCATCAGATTGGCCGAACTATTTCAGAACTGCCGACTTCTTCAAGTAAGCCGAGATGATAACAGCCACGCTGACGCGTTGGCCAACCTGGCAAGTTCAATGCAGACTGGAAAAACAAGAACAATTATAATTGACTATATGTCGGGCCCAAGCATAGAACCACAGAACACAAAGCAGGAAGCAATGTGTGTGGACATGGGCCCAAGCTGGATGGATGCAATTGTTGCATATCTGAAGGAAGGAAAGCTGCCAGAAGACCGCAAAGAGGCACACAAAGTCAGATTGAAGTCGGCAAGATTCATCCTGACCAAGGACAGACATCTCTACAGAAGGTCCTTCACTGGACCCCTTTTAAGGTGCGTACACCCTTTTCAGGTTGAAGATTTTTTATATGAAATTCATGAAGGAATTTGTGGAAGCCATGCTGGGGGCAGATCACTAGCCCATAGGGCCATTACCCAGGGGTATTGGTGGCCCTATATGCAAAAAGATGCAGAAGCATACGTAAAGAAGTGCGAACAATGCCAAAGGTTTGCACCTTTGATTCATCAGCCAGCTGCGGACCTGAATCCAGTATCCAGCCCCTGGCCGTTTGCCCAATGGGGCATGGATCTGGTTGGACAACTTCCCCAAGCAACTGGGCAGAGGAAATACTTGCTGGTAGCAACGGATTACTTCACAAAGTGGATAGAGGCAGAACCTCTTGCCAAAATCCGAGATGTGGATGTCAAGAACTTCATATGGAAAAACATTATCACCAGATTTGGCATTCCAAGAGCCATCGTTGCCGACAACGGAACGCAGTTTGACAGCAAACTCATCAAAAACTTCTGTGCAAAATTCAAGATCAAGAATTACTTTTCAACACCAAGTTTTCCCCAAAGCAATGGGCAAACAGAAGCATCCAACAAAGTAATTTTGGATGGAATAAAGAAAAGACTGCAGGCAGCAAAAGGGAAGTGGGTAGACGAATTGCCCAACGTGCTTTGGGCATATCGGACTACGCCGAGAAGATCAACAGGGAAATCCCCCTTTGCCATGGCTTATGGCACAGAAGCAGTCATTCCACTGGAAGTCGGCATCCCAGGAATCCGAACCCAGGGAGTTGAGAATGGGACTAATGATATACTCTTAGCCCGAGATCTGGATCTTTTGGAAGAACGAAGAGAGAAGGCTGCAATTCAACTTGCAGTATACCAGCAGCAGCTTGCCAGAACCTATAACAAGAAGGTCAATCCAAGAGATTTTCAAGTCGGCGATTTAGTCCTGAGGAAAGTCGTCGGCAACAAGAAGGATCCCAGAGAGGGCAAGCTTGGCCCAAACTGGGAAGGACCCTACAAAATTACTTCGGTATTAGGCAATGGAGCTTATCGGCTTGAAGACAATGAGGGCAAAGCATTACCAAGACCTTGGAACACTTGTAATTTGAAATTTTTCTATCATTAGATGTTCACTATTTTTGGCCGATGTCATCAATAAAATCTTTTCAGAATTCTTCAAACGCATATGAATATTGTTTCTGGAAGACATGAATAATGAGAACCCAAGTGGAACTTAGGTTCACATTGGGGGCAGAGAGAAGTCAAAGATACAAAGTTTACCACTTGTTGAAATTTGTAGCAATTTACAAGTTGGTCAAACCGATACAAAGTTTACCACTTGTTGAAATTTGTAGCAATTTACAAGTTGGTCAAACCGATACGAAGTTTACCACTTGTTGAAATTTGTAGCAATTTACAAGTTGGTCAAACCGATACGAAGTTTACTACTTGTAAAAATTTGTAGCAATTTACAAGTGGGAGTTAAGCCGAGATTATTGTTTCTCTTCGCTTGTTGAAATTTGTAGCAATTTACAAGTCGAAGTGAAGCCGATGTTATTACTTACAGACTTATGACCATTCACTGGTTGGATAAACCAAAAAAGATGCTTAACACTTGTTGAAATTTGTAACAATTTACAAGTTGAAGTTAAGCCGACATATGACCATCTGTTGAAATTTACAGCAATTTACAGGTTGAGGTAAAAGCTAAGTATATTGTCTAAACCCTTGTTGAAATCTACAAGTGGATCACTGTTTAACACTTGTTATAACTTGAGAAAAGTTTACTATATATGTTAGTCCTTGTTGAAATTTTTAGCAATTTACAAGTAGGTTAAAAAGAAATCATTGCTTACACATTTGTTGCAACTTGAGAAAAGTCTGCAAAATTTACATTAAAAAGTATTTGTTTTATACCTGTTGGAATTTATGAAAAGATTGCAGGTCAATATCTTGCCGAAGTAAAACTTGCAGTTATTATACCCGAGGTATGTAACCCCGAGAAGATTGTGCAGAGGAAGAATTATGCAAATCATACAAAATATTCTAAGTATAGAACCATACAGAAGCAATAAAGAGAAATTAAAGACTAAAACATTCAGCCAAAAACAGTTGCAGTTGTATATAACGAAGGCACTATGGCCTAGCAGAAGTAAATTGTTCACAAATAACAAAAAAGGGCACATCGGCCGTAAGAGGAAGCTTACATTGTTCAGAAAACAAAAGAAAGTACAAAAAGAAAAAAGTACAAAAGACATTCAGGATTCTTCAACATCAGCAGATGGCTGGGCTGGGACCTCGGAGGACTCTGGAAGAACCACCTCGGCATCTTTTTCTGCCACAATTTCGGCATCAATCTCAGCAAGTGTTTGATCAAGACTCTTCTCGACTAGAGGAACATCAGATGATGCTTGTTCAGGAATAGCATCCTTAATAACCTCCTCATCCTCCTCATGAGTCAGGTCTAGGACTTGATCATCCTGAGGAGGAGATTTGGTCTCATTGGCACCCTTGGGCTTCCTCACTAAGGCATCATCATCGTTTTTTTCCTCATCTTCGGATTTGGACTCAGACTCTTCTTCAGCCTGACTTAGTGGAGGAGGAGGAGGGTATGGAAGAGGAATAGCATCAGCATTGCGGTAAGGCGAGTCAGCAGGGAGATCAAGTTTTTTTATCAGGGACATCCAACTAAGGGAGAATCCCCTGTTGGATGCCTGCTTGACTTGAAGCTTGTAGTCCTCAGTGACGTCGGCTATACCTTGGGCATATGCCTTTTCGTCAGCATCCTTGATCTCAGCATCTTTTGTAGCCAGCGTCTCCTGGAGCTCCTTTTCGGCTTAGGCCCTTTTATCCTCGGCCTCCTTCTTCTCGGCTTCGGCAACCTTCTTTATAGCCTCGGCAGCATCAGCCTTTTCTTCGGCCAGAGTTTGGGCCTTAGTGGCAGCCTCGGCCTGGTCTTCCAACTTTTTCATTTTGGCTTGAAGACTCTTGTTGATTTTTTGGAGGGCAGAGAATTCCCTCTTCATGTTGGTTAACTTCTCCCTGTTCTGGAAAGACTGCATGGAGAAGGAATGGGCGTGCTGAACAGCCTAAAAAAAAAGAAGCAAAAGTCAGTATGAAAGTTTTGCAAGTATGAAAAAATAAAGAAAAACAGATTACCAAGTGTAGACACTTACTTGAACACAGTGTTGAAGCATCAGGGCGTAATTTTCGTACTCGCTCATCTCGGTGTTCTTCTCTAAGTCGCCTGGGAGGAGTAAAGCTGTGCTAAGAGCAACGCCAACGTTGATGTCGTCGGCGCTGTCACTGGCAAGAACAGGCTTATCCTCCAGGGTAATCTCAGGTGTCCAGGGGACATTTGGTACCTTGGACTTTGAAGTCGTCGCAGAAGAAGACCTCGGCTTCTTTGATTGTGTGGATCCTGAAGGTTGGGCTTCAGCGGACCTTTTGGCAGGCCCAGAAGCAGTCTTCTTGCTCTCAGCCAACTTGGAGATAGGCAGGGCGTCCTCAGCCTCAACCTCACTGGCTTTGGCCTTTGGCTGGGCCTTCTTGGTTCTTTTCGGCTTTGGTGGGGGCATCGTTTGGGTTGGAACAAAATCGACGTCGGCTGGGAGGTCGGCTAGGAGATCCTGGGCGACAGGCCTTTGGCGAACCATTTCGGCGGTTTTGACAAGTCTACACCGGCGTTTTCGTTTGGGTATTGGAATCAGGTATGGGGCCGAAGTTGATGGCAAATCCGCTGGGTCAGATGTAGATCCTTGGTCCATTCGTGATGTGGATGCGGTTTGAGTTGTGGCAGTAGGTGGAGAGAGGCTCTTTTTCTTCTTCCTTGGAACGTTGGGCAAAGTGGATTTGTACGTTGGGATGAAATTCAGTACCAATGGAGCCTTGTGCTTGTGAATCGGAAGGTCTAGGAGCTTCTTTAGGTCTTTTCCAAGAAATAGGACTGGCGGAAGTCCTTTGGTGGCTTGCGAACGTCTGCAAAGAAGAACACGACATTAGAGACAGATAAAATCTTGAGGATATGAAAAGAACAACTAAATGATTGACACTGGGCTCTTACCCTTGCCCTCTTTAACCGTTCGAGGAAGAGGGTAGAGATGGACATCTTCGTCTGGGCCAAACTCCCAATTTCCAGAAGCAATAAGATAATCATCTCCAGCCCCTTTGTTAGAGTCTAGGAGGTCGGCTACAATTTTGAATTCAGTAGACCTCGGCTTGAGGTAATACACATAACCTTTTTCTTTCAGGTTAAGGGCGCACATAGTATAACAGTATTGGATGTCGGCGAGGGTGATCCTAACATTCTCCTGCCGGGCTAATGCTATGATACCATTAAGCACTCTATAGGAGTTAATGGTGAGTTGCATGGGATTCAGGGTGTAGTAGTGAAGAACTTCACGAAAGAGGGGATTGAGTGGGAGCCGAAGTCCACATTCAACAAAAGCTACAATAGGGAAAGGCATCGTATTATCTGTAGGCATGATGGAATCATCGTCCCAGTTAGCCTAAGATGAACATCATCGGGAATAGAGAACTCTTGCCTAAAGAATTCGAGTTTGGTTGGGGTGTTTACCCTATGTCTCCACATACCCATGATTTTGGTGTAAAGGTATTGTACTACAAAACAGAGTGCTCTTAAAAGATTACTGGGACCTCGGCTTAAACCTAGGTATATATTGGTAGGGTTTGTTTCAGTTTTTCCTAAGAATTGAAGGTTCTATAAACAAATCCCAACCCTAAATCTAAGAAAGCAAAGATTGGAGGCTCGAATCTGGGAAAAACACAGAGAACAAGAAACAAGAACAAGTTTTCAGAATCAAAGAACGAGGCTGGGCTATCAAGAGCCTAAAGAATACAAAGAGTTGAAGGCCAAGAACAGTGGTGAAACAAGTGCAAGTGTTCATGATATGTGCAAAATCATGAAATAAGATACATTCAGGTGAATGATTTACAAATTAAATGCTTCAACAGAACAGTAAAAACAGGAAATTCCAGAAACGATCAAGAGCTGGAATAGAAGGGCCAGTTGCTTACCAGATAGAGGGAAGCCGGAATGAAATTCGCTGAGGACAGACGACGGTTGAAACAGTAGCAAAAGCTTTGCAATGGCAGAATGAAGACAGTTGCAGAGTTTGGAGCTTAGAGCAATGGCAGATTCGAAGAAGAAAGAGCTTTAGAGAGAGAAAAAGCAAGTAAAACAAATGAAAAGGTGAAGAGACAGAGGAGAGAGGCAAGAGTTTTTGTCAAAAAAGAGTAATGGCGGCAAAATAAGGCATTTATTGCACCTAGAACAACGCATTCGTCAGACGGCGCAGACGGATGAAAGACGGCTTACAAGCGCGTCACAGGCACGGGCCAATGAAGGTAAAGCACGTAAGAGAAACGGTTGAAAAGTGATGCATGACAGCTCATGTGCGATGGAGAGTTCATTTGAATTCTTGTTCTTGAAAGAAGACATGTCGGCCTAAAGAGAATAACCTCGGCTGTAGAGTTCTTACGCCGACGTACTGCAAAGAGGAACAATATAGGTTCCATCACCTCAGAATGCCGAGATAATAGAACCTAAGGGGCAGTTGTGGGGATATATTTTCTGAGTACCAACACGTGGCAAGGTGACGCCGACGTATCAGCCGAGGTGCCACGTGTCGTGGTAGTTACGCCGAGGTGATCTCGGAATTGCCGAGGTTATCTCCGAAGATACCGGAACCCGAGATAAGTGGATAAAGGACAAGAGTCCTAGATTGAGAGAAGACTTCAGTTTGTATAAAGATAAGACTCTTAGAGAGTTTATCCTAATCTTACTGGGAGTCCAAGATTAGCAGTAATCCTGAGTCCATAGAAGTTAGGCTTCTATTGGGACTAGGTTTATGTTGGCTATAAAAGAGAGGCACCCCCATGGGTCTAAGGTATGTTTTTATAGACTCAAGCTTGTGAGTTGAATACTTGATTATCTTTGAGAGATATACTGACTTGATCGTCGGAGTACTCCCGGGTGGAAGAACCACTGCCGGAGCCTTCTCTTTCTGTTGCAGGTCAGCAAGGTGCCACCTATTCTGCCAGTGTTCTACAGCTGAATTACTAAGCGGGCAGTGTGGTCAGAAAATCACTCACACAGGTATCATTATTAGATGAGTCATCACCAGAGCCTTGTGTATATAAGGGGGGCGACCTGAGCGAATCAAGAAGGGAATGAAAAAAAAAAAAAAATGAGGAAAAGAATAGCCTCAAAAACAGGCAAAAATAGGAGGGAAATAGTAAGAATTAATATAGTGGTGAGTTATATTATACCTTAAGTTACCATAATATATTTTATGTATGTTTTGACTTACTATAATTTATTTTATACAAGTTATATTTTATAAGTTATATTAATATTTCAATTACGTAGATTAATTTCTGAACTCTATTTGTTTAAAATGAAACCCATGGATATGTTTGTTTAAATTTTAGAAAGTATTTGACAATGACTTTATAAACAATTATGTTTTGTAAGTACCACCACGGGAGTCTCATACCTTTGGGGACTTAAATAACCATTGGCCTCTGTTTGACCACTTTGTGGTCCTCTGTTTGTCATGGATCCATTGACCTTTGTTCTGACTGTCACTCCCGTGACCTCTGTTCTGTTCTGTTCTGTACCGTGGTTATGATTATTTATTTATATAATTTTTGTATTTCAGTTTCTGCCACTTAAATTATTTATTTACCCAATTAAGTTATGTAAATGTTTTGGCTTAACTAATTATCCATGGTTATTTTGTATTCTCTATATTCTTGGCATAATATCTCTCACTCTGCTGTGTACTTATAGCTGTTACCCTTTCAGGTGATGAGATGTAAAGAAGACCCATAACTTCGTGTAGTGAAACCGATGTAAGAAATTGATGCAGATCCGTTAAATTAATTTTCTTTTCTTTTCTTTTCTTCCTGTTGTTTTTTCTGATGGTCAGTCGCTGCATAATAAAATAATAAAAGCTTATGGATGTATTTTTTTCTAAAAAAAAAAGTAGAATGAAGTAATTTCCTGTTTAATTATTTTTATTTCCGCTTGCGCAGTTTAATTTGCTACGATTAAAATAAGTTAGTAAGTTATGATTCTAACCCTAAGCCTCTAGGGTTGGGTCGTGACAAAATTGATGAAAAATGAAATTTGGGATGAAAAAGTAATCTTTTTAAAGATTTTTGATAAAAATTTGATGAAAGGATTGAAATAGTTCATATTAAATCAAGTTTTTTATTCAAATTTAGAATCAAATTAGATGAAAATTTTGATGAATGATTGGAGATGATCTAATTGAGAGATAACTTCGATTTGTAAGAATAGTGTAATTTTAAAAAACACAAGAAAAAAGCATACGAATCTAATCTCAACTAATATCCCTCTTATAATTGGATTATATCAATCTGAACACCACTCTTGGGGGTATTTGTTTAGTAGGATTGGAGGTGGAGGTAGAGGTAGAGGTGGAGGTGGATGTGAGGATTGGACTCCATATTCAATCTATTATGAAGTCCATAGATATTTTTTTTAATTTTATTCATTTTTTTATTTCATTATTATTTTCTAAAACAAATTTATTTAAATTTTTATTCTAAAAATAACATAAATTTTTATTAATGTTTTATTTATTTAAACTATTTAATTTAAAAAAGAAATTTATTTAATTTTTAAAAATAAAATAAAATAAATTTTTATTTAATCTAGCTAAAAAAAATTTAAATTATTAAAGACATCTTTAGTATTTTTACTACTTAGATGGTGTTTGGGAAGTGAGTTTTTATGTAGATTTTATTAGATGTAGGTTTTTATGAGATAAAAAATTTTTGGTGTTTGGGAAGATAGTTGGGTTTTTATGTGGTTGGATGTGATGTTTATGAGAGAAAAAGTGAAATGATTATGGGATTGGATGTGATATTTTGTTTGGATGTGTTTTTTTTGGTTTTGCAAAACTTTTGTCTTTTAGTGAAAAAAATGAGAAAAAAATTTGGGAACCAAGTTCCCAAACACCACCTTAGGTAAAATTGAAAATGGTAAAATAGTCTATTGAGCATTTATCATTTTTCATAATATTTCAATCAAACATTGAATTTCATTGAATAATCGTTTCCAGACATCTACTCCAATAAGAAAATAAACATGAGATACACATAATTTCTAGCCAAATATCTCAAGATTAATAGTCTGATAGATTATAATCATTCTTATCTAATTCATCCAAAATAAAGACAAGTTGGTTTGTGGCTAAAATAGCCACAAAAGACAAAATAGGCTATTTTAGCCACAACAAACAAAACATCACATCCAACCCATAATCATTACACTCTTCTCTCACAAAAAAAGTCAAAAAAGTCAAAAAGCCAAAAAGCCCTTCCCAAACTAAGCTTTTTAGCCCAGGCTAAAATAGCCAAAAAAGCTAAAAAGCCAACCCACTTCCCAAACGGAGGGAAAGTTACCCAAACATCCCATTTGGAAAAATGCTGCTCCATTTAGTCCTGAAAGTTTTCTTTCAAACCAATTAGTCCTTTTATTTATGGTATATTCTAGAGTTTACTTGTTTACCCTTGAATGTGATTTTGATTGTGATTTTTTCCTAATGTTTGGGTGGGTTGGTTATAGTATGGTGTTAATTTTTGAAATTTGTGTGGAGGATTGCGTGGAGTGATTTGTGCGGTTAGTGATGTTTAGCCATTTGATGTGGAGGGGCTGATGTGGAATCTTAGTGTTGTTGGTTGTTATTTATTTATTTATTTTTTGTTTGATTTTAACATTACCACCCACACAAGACTCACTACATACATGATTCTGACAAATGCACCTTCATTACCATGCACTTTCAGTAACATGTACACCTTCAACAAATCATCGCCAATAACATGCAAGTTATCAACATTCCATAAAAACTCCAACATACCTACAATTGCACACACTGACGTAATGGATTCATTTCTTCCATTGGAATTGGTTAATTTTAACTAACATGAAAGTCACACGTTCTAACATTTACGTGGACAATCGAAATCAAATCATACACAAAAGTCGACGAAATCTCTCACCACCAATACAACAAACCCCTACTCAAACAGAACACATTTTCGAAGGCTTCCATTAAACATCCTAAGCATCTGCATCATCAATACCACTCCAAAAAAACGTAACACTCTAATATAACACTAAAAAAAAACTCCTTAGTGTAATACTCTAATATAGCATACAATTTTTTTTTTATTATAACACTCTAATGTAACACACAAAAAAAACTCCTTCGTGTATTTTTCCCAAATGTAACACTCTAATATAATACTCCAAAAAAAACTCCTTAATGTAAGACTCTAATGTAACACATACAAAAACTCCTTAATGTAACACTCGAATGTAGCACAAAAAAAAAAAAAAAACTTCTTCGTGTACTTTTCATAAATGTAACACTCTAATATAATATTCTAAAAAAACTCCTTAGTGTAACATTCTAATGTAACACAAAAAAAACTACTTAGTGTACTTTTTTCCAAACATAACACTTGAATATAACACTCCAAAGAAATTTCTTAGTGTAACACTTTAATATAACATACAAAAAAAACTCTTTGGTGTATTTTTCCTAAACGTAATGCTCCAATGTAACCAAAAAAAAAAAAAATTTAGTGTATTTTTCCTAGACATAACACTCTAATGTAACATTAAAAAAGAATGAATGTGAGATTCTTCAAACCATTCCAAAAAGAATATAAATATTTCTTAGTAAGTTTTGGACAAATGTATAATTTCAAACTGTGAGTGTTATGTTTGGATATAGTACACTAAGGAGTTTTTTTAGTGTTTTTGTGTGTTACATTGAAGTATGTTACATTAGATTATTATGTTTGAGATTATACTGATTGGAGTGTTACATTTGGGATTGCACTAATTGGAGTATTATATTTGGGAAAAGTATACTAAGAATTTTTTTTAATTTTTTTTTCATGTTACATTGGAGCGTTACGTTTGGAAAAAGTACACCAATGAATTTTTTAGTGTGTTACATTGAAGTGTTACGTTATTGAAGTGTACATTAGAGTGTTAGGTTTTTGTTTGTTCTAAAATGAGGAAAAATCCAAAACTTCTATATTGCAAATTGCCCAAATGCGTAATTTTATATTTTGAAAAATCCACTTTTAGTCATAAAAAATTAAATCCAAACATATAAGTGACTACCATTTTATGTAATTTCTATTTTAATAGGACCTTTGGGTTCAAAAGAAAAATGTAAGACTAACAAGTCACAATATCACATTTTGAGATTTATTGGTGTTTCACCCTATATAATAATCCAAGTAGAGTAACTATTTCGGTCTCATTTTATAATTTAAGAATAATTTAAACATAAGATTTGTTTGACTATTCATCCATTTTTGCTTATAAATTTCACTCATTTTATCATTTGCACAAGCCCAATTAAGACCATCTACAATTCATACTCATAAAATTTGCTGAAAACGGTATTTTAACTATTTCATTAAATTGGTATCAAATGAGGAGAATTATATATTTTTTTTTATTAAAGCAAGGGAGTGTTTAACCTTTCATTAAATTTCACCGATAATCGTTGGTAGACGACCGGGTGGACGATCGGATTGGGAAAGATTTCATGAAAATTTATACGAGACTAGACGACCGACTAGATTTAATGAAACGATTGATGTGCATCATATCAGATCAAATTACTCAAATTTGATGAAAATTTTGAATAAATGTTGGAGATACTCTAATGTACTCATATTCCTAACTACAGTAATTCAAAGGGGTGTTTTGGGAAGCTCGTAAAAAGCTGACTTTTGGCTTTTTACCAAACTTTTTGACTTTTTTGGAAGTGATTTGGGAAGTTGGTAAAAAGCTGACTTTTTTTATTTTTGGTTTAATATTTTTTAGAAGTGTCACATCACTCTAAGATGACCAAAATATCCTTACTTTTTAATTAAATTTACAATTTTGCCCTTTTGCATGTCAACACTTTTTTGAATTAATTAATTACAATGTTCCAGAAGGTAGTTTGGTAAATGGCCCAGTTGCTTTTTTGGGTCTTCCCAAATGGTGTCTTCAGCGTTTTTGCATGGTGCAACATTTTTGATGAATAAGAAAAACGCGGCTTTTTGTCAAAGTTCCCAAAACGGCACAAAATATAACCCTATGACGTTTGGCTAGTTATACTTATCCCCCTGTCATTGTAATTATTTAGACAAAAAATGAATGAGACCCCCACCACCCCCAGTGAATGCTAATTGGTCCAATTTTTTTTTTTTTTTTGTCCTCCTCTCTCGTTGACCCCCACGTGTATGTGGGGGTGGTGGGGGTCACCCCCAAGTGGGGGTCTATATCAGTTTTGTTATTTAGATATAATAAATTCTCTCTTTTCTTGCTTTGATCTATAAAAGTAGATATATATGTATAAAAGTAGATATATAGGACTTATTTGGAAAGTTAGTTAAAAGTCAGTTTTTGGCTTTTAACTCATTTTGGGTCATATCATTTCTCATATTTTTTACTAATAAAAAGATTAAAAAAAAAATTTTAAAATCAAAAAGTCAATTTTTAACTAACTTTCCAAAACACCCTATAATAAAAAGAGAAATGTTTGGGATCCTTTTTTGGGAGTTCTATGACCCTCAATTTGATTTTGGCCCTTGATGTGTGTGTGGAATTCACTTATGTATGTGTAAGCCTCATATTATGCATGATTGAGATGAGAGTGAAGATTGTGGGGATCACGTATGTATGAGGGTCTCTATCACAATTGATAATAAAAATTCATAACATGATAAACAAATGTTAACGAGGCACTTTATTTTTTTAAATATCTAAATGCACAAGTTAACAAAATCTACAGAGAGCAATGACACAAACAAAGAATTGGAATACAAAAAATATCAAGAAAATTGATTGTGTGATTAATGTAACATACAAAAAAAATTCTTTGTTGTATTTTTTCCAAACGTAACGCTCTAATGTAACAAAAACAAAATTTATTGTATTTTTTCTAGACATAACACTCCAATATAACATTAAAAAAGAATGAATGTGAGATTCTTCAAACCATTCTAAAAGGAATATAAATATTTCTTAGTAAGTTTTAGGCAAATGTATAATTTCAAACTGTGAGTGTTATGTTTGGATAAAGTATACTAAGGAGTTTTTTTAGTGTTTTTGTGTGTCACATTGAAGTATGTTACATTGGATTATTATGTTTAAGATTATATTGATTGGAGTGTTACGTTTGGGATTACACTAATTGGAGTATTATATTTGGGAAAAGTATACTAAGAATTTTTTTTTTTTTTTTTTTTCCGTTTTACATTGGAACGTTATGTTTGGGAAAAGTACACCAATGAATTTTTTAGTGTGTTACATTGAAGTATTACGTTATTGGAGTGTACATTAGAGTGTTAGGTTTTTGTTTGTTCTAAAATGAGGAAAAATCCAAAACTTCTATATTACAAATTGCCCAAATTCGTAATTTTACATTTTGAGAAATCCACTTTTAGTCATAAAAAATTAAATCCAAACATGTAAGTAACTACCATTTTATGTAATTTCTATTTTAATAGGACCTTTGGGTTCATAAGAAAAATATAAGACTAACAAGTCACAATATCACATTTTGAGATTTATTGGTATTTCACCCTATATAATAATCCAAGTAGAGTAACTGCACTGGTCTCATTTTATAATTTAAGAATAATTTAAACATAAGATTTGTTGGACTATTCACCCATTTTTACTTATAAATTTCACTCATTTTATCATTTGCACAACCACAATTAAGACCATCTTCAATTCAAACTCATAAAATTTGCTGAAAACGGAATTTTAACTATTTCATTAAATTGGTATCAAATGAGGAGAATTATATATTTTTTTTTATTAAATCGAGGGAGTGTCTAACCTTTTATTAAATTTCACCGATATTCGTTGGTAGACGACCGGGTGGACGATCGGATTGGAAAAGATTTCATGAAAATTTATACGAGACTAGACGACTGGCTAGATTTAATGAAACAATTGATGCGCATCATATCAGATCAAATTACTCAAGTTTGATGGAAAAATTTGAGTAAACGTTGGAGATACTTTAATGTACTCATATTCCTAACTACAGTGATTCAAAATATAACCCTATGACGTATGGCTAGTTATACTTATCCCCCTGTCATTGTAATTATTTAGACAAAAAATGAATGAGACCCCCACCACCCCCAGTGAATGCTGATTGGTCCAATTTTTTTTTTTTTTTTTTTTTTTTTATCCTCTTCTCGTTGACCCCCACGTGTATCTGGGGGTGGTGGAGGTCACCCCCAAGTGGGGATCTGTATCAGTTTTGTTATTTAGACATAATAAATTCTCTCTTTTCTTGCTTTGATCTATTTTTTTTTTGCCCCCCTTTCCTTTCTTTTATTTTACTTTTTTTTTTTCAATGTAATTTTCTCTATTTTCTATTAAGAGTTGTTATCTTTTATATAACTTAGGGTTTGTAAAATGAGACTATTAACTACAGAGATAAAAATATAATTTTTAAAATGTCAAAGATAGAATGTAATTAGATCAAATCTTAAGAGATATCAGTGTAATTCATCAACCAAAAAAAAAAAAAAAACATAAGTCAAGCTTAACGTAGAGCTCGCGTTTGGTTGAGCGTAGACTTGGGGTCAATGTCTTTTTTCTTACCAGAGAGAAATGAATACAGCCACAAAGAATTGGAATACTAGGCTAAATGTGAATTCCTCTTATATATTCCTCTTGACTTATAATTCATACTAGAAATGAATTCCTCTTGATATGAGTTGAACGTTAGACCTTACATTGCAAAAATGTTATATAATTAATTACTAGGCTAAATGTGCTTATTAATAAAAGACAAGTCAAATACTTGAAGAAAAGTTTATTTTTAAATTACAAGACTGATTTTATTAGGGTAAATTTTAAATATATTTTTAAGATTTGTTTAAAATACAAATTATTTTTTGTGATTTTAAAAATTACATTATGCCTCTTCAAGTTTTTAATCGTATAACAAATGACTCTTTTGTGTAATAAATTATTAAATTAATTAATACTTTTTAATGATATCAAAAATATATTTTAATTAATAATTCATGTAATTTTGTTAAATAATTTTTTAATAATTAATTTTTTTGCAATTTTTAAAATTATAAAAAATAATTTGTATTATAAATAAATCTTATTTCGCTAGTGGAAAAGTTGAATCTTCCTCTCTTAGAATAAAACAAACCCATTTGGAAAAGTTTAATGGTCCAGGGGTGAGCATGGTCCGGATTGGATTAGATTTGGGTAAAATCAGAACCAATTTATTGTTTACAATTTCTGAAAAATTAGAACCAATCCAATCCGTTTAAATCATGGAACCAATCCGAACTAATCCATTTAAATACGGATTAGATCGGTTTAGGACCGCGGATTCACATAATTAAATAACAAATATATATATATAACACTTTAATTTCATAAAAATATAAATATAACATTATATTAGTTCCACAATAGCAACATGTTTTTCTATAATAGCGACATACTGTTCTAGAATTTAAACAACTACAAGAAAACTGATTTCACCATAAGTATTTAGACCATTACAAATTAAAACTAAAAACTAACAAACAAATGTAATAAAAGAATATATTATACGGTTTTAGGTTTGAATTTAGATTTTATATATAATAAGAGAAGATACTATGGGGGAAGATGTATAATAAAAATATAAACTATTTATATACGATCCGGATCGGTTCCAATTCGAAACTATGGGGTTCAATCCGGAACCGAACCGCGAATTCAAAAAATCAATCTAAACCTATCGGATTGGACTGGACTGGATCGGATTACGGATTTCACGAATTTTTTGCTCAGCTCTATAATGGTCTCTTTTTTTTTTTTTTTTTTTAGATTTTTATCAAGAATGACTTTCATTTATCATTTTGTTTGGTAAGTGAGTAAAAAAATAATTTTTGACTTTCAACTTATTTTAGATTATATTATATTTTTATTTTTTATATATGCATTTTTAAAAAATCAAAAAAAATTAAAAAATTTTGTTTGAAATACACTATATAAATATAATTTTTATTTTTTTATCTTTTTATAAAAAATTTAAAAATACACTTTTAGATATCTCGAACAACTCCTACTTTTCAAAAAGGGCAAATTACACAAATAGTCCCTATAGTTTGGGGCTTGTGTCACTTTGGTCCCTGACTTTTCAATTGTGTCATATTTGACACTGAATTTTGAATCTTGTTCCAAATAAGGACAATTGAATATATAATTAGATTTTTCAAGGATAAAATTGTCAATTTGATAAAATATAAACTAATTTGATTAAAATAAATGTCAAACAAATATTTTTGAATTTGTAAAAATTATTTCTACCTACTAAAAATAAAATTATGTAAAATTGATAAATCTTTCAAATATTTTTTTTACCAAATTAATTTTTATTATGTGTTTGGATGATGATCATATAAAATTAATTTTAAAAAATTAATCATATAATTTTTATTAATTTTACATGATTTTATCATTGGTGGATAAAAATAATTTTAAAAAAATTAAAAATATTTTTTTGACATTTATTTTTGTCAAATTAGTTTATATTTGATCAAATTGACGATTTTACCCTTGAAAAATCTAATAATATTTTCAATTGTCCTTATTTGGGACAGGATTCAAAATTCAGGATCAAATGTGTCACAATTGAAAAGTTAAGAACCAAAATGATATAAGTCCCAAACTATAGGGACTATTAGTGTAATTAACCCTTTCAAAAAAATCTAAAACGGACTGAATAAAAAGCGTGGAATCGGCGGACCGACGAAGGTGCACGGAATCTGATATGATCCAAACAAATCTGTGAAATGGGCCCACACGTCACGTGATTTCTGACAAGACGAACAAAAACAAAACCACAAAAAACGAAAAAGTTTGTTTCTATTTTTTAATTATTTATTATAATTTATTTATTTATGTGTTGTCTTTTTTCTTTCTATAATTTGATTGGTGAGTTTATTGTCATGTGGTAGGTTTAGCGATGGCAGTTTGAAACCGATTCGACGGGGATTTTCGACTCTGATCCTGATTTTAGCGATTTTTTCTCGAAAAATACCCCCGATAGGAAGAAGACGGTATTTGAAAATCAATCCCTGATCTATTTCGGGCCGGGGACGGTGATCAATGTTCAATCCCCGGCCCGGTCCCGTCCCCGTCCCCAGCCCCCGCCCCGGCCCCATCCCCGAATTTCCTCGAAATGAAATTACTTTTATACCCCTTATATATATATAATAAACCAAACCCTTAACCCGTGTCACTGGTCTCACTCTCGTACTTCTCTCTTTCTCTCAACTCTCTCACTCGGTCTCACTCTCAGTCTCGTTCTTCTCTCTCACTCTCTCACTCTCTCAACTCTCGTTCTTCTCTCACTCTCACAGTCCCTCACTCAGTGTTCTGATCGCCATTTTTGGCGATAAGAGAGAGCTTCGTGTCGTGAGAAAGAGAGAGAAGATCTGTAAACAGACTCGTCGATCTGTAAACAGACTCAGCTCAGATCTGTAAACAGACTCGTCCACCGCCGCCCTCCTCCGCCGATATCCTCCTCCGCCGCCCTCATCAGCTCAGATCTGTAAACAGACTCGTCGATCTCCATCAACAGACTCGTCGATCTTCAGCCATCAGATGAAATTACTTTTATACCTCTTATACTTTTTTCTATTTTTTTTATCTGTTATTGATTTTTTGATCTGTTGATGATGATCTGTAATTTTTTTTTGATCTGTTGATGATGATCTGTAATTTTTTTTTGATTTGTTGATGATGATCTGTAATTTTTTTATTTTGATCTCTGTTGTTGATGATGAGCTTCATCTGTTTTTTTTTTTTGATCTGTTGATCTGTTGTTTTTTGATCTGTTGATAAGGATCGGGGAATTTCGGGGTCGGGGAAACCCAATCCCCGTTGGGGACGGGGGATGGGGACTCTGATAGGTTCCCCGTCGGGGATTGGGGCCAGGGACGGGGAAGTTTTAGCTATCGGGGATTGGGGAAGGGGAGGGTGATCCCCGGCCCCGCCCCGCCCCGTTGCCATTCCTATGTAGGCTTGCGAAGATCATTATAAAAGTGCCTCGTTAACATTTGTTTATCATGTTATGGATTTTTATTATCAATTGTAATAGAGACCCTTATACATACATGATTTCTATAATTTTTACTCTTATTCCAATCATTCATAATATGGGCTCACACATACATGAGTGAATTCCACATACACATCAAGGGCCAAAATCAAATTAAGGGTCATAGAACTCCCAAAAAAGGATCCCAAACATTTCTCTTTTTATTATAGGGTGTTTTGGAAAGTTAGTTAAAAATTGACTTTTTAATTTTTAAATTTTTTTTTAATCTTTTTATGGGTAAAAAATATGAGAAATAATGTGACCAAAAATAAGTTAAAAGTCAAAAACTAACTTTTAACTAACTTTCCAAATAAGTTCTATATATCTACTTTTATACATAATATATAATTTTTTTAAATATCTAAATGCACAAGTTAACAAAATCTACAGAGAGCAATGATACAAACAAAGAATTGGAATACAAAAAATATCAAGAAAATTGATTGTGTGATTGAATCTAAACCATCTTTTTTTAAATGTTTTTTTCTAAATATTTTTGTATGTATCAATTGTGTGCACATATCTTTATTGATCTATTTATATATATTGGTTGAAATAAAGTGTGTCGTGTAGATATTGGTTGATTGTGAATTCATGGTTTAGGTCTAAGGCCCTATTTGGTAGAGCTGTGGGAAAGTGTTTATAGCTTATGCCTAAATAGCTTATAGCTTATAACTATGACCATAAGCTGATTTCCAGCTTATTCTTAAAGCATCTCCTGCCCCACTCAAAGAATAAGCTGATTTCTGACTTTCAAAAAATTATAAGCTATAATCTATAAGTTAAACTAAACACATCAAAATAGCTTAAATTAAGCTGAAAGCTGAAATAAACTGTAATTAAGCTCTGCCAAATAGGCACTAAATCGTATTGAACTTAAACACATACTTATGTTACATTACTATATATTAGAGGGATTATAAACTTAGAATTCTTTATTTAAAATTTATGTAGAAATAATAATTAATAACTCAAATTCATTTCACTTATAAATCCTACACTTCATATATTTGATTTTTAACATATAAAATAATTTTAAATAATTTCTGCGAAGATAAATCTTGATTTCTAACCTTTTTCCCCCCTATATATCCAAAACAAGCCAACAGCGTCTTATTGGTACTAAAATAATAATACAAGTGGTACAGATCCGCATTATAAGCTTTGCTTTGACACCATTCGTCAAATAATTGATATGGATCCAATGCCCATCGTGACAGATATATGCCACCTCAGCTCAATAATTCAATGTGAAATCCACACCCTCCATATTTTATTTTATTTTATTTTAATTGGGCTATGCTTTGGCAGCCATGTAATATCAATGTAAAGTTAGAATCGCTAGGTAGTTAGGCTTGGTTTGAGATAATTTACAAAAATTAAAAAATTAAAAAATTATTAAAAAAATTAAAAAGTTTATATTATTGGTGAGAGGGTAATTTATAAGTTAATCGGGCCGAGCTGGGTAATGGGTCGTTCTGTGTGCCATTGTAAGAAAGGACTGAGTAGAAGGGGCTTGTAGTTGGCTCGGTCCAAGAAGAGCCTTGAAGTTAGCTCGGTCACCACGGTCAGAGTGGTAACAATTAGCTCGGTCATACCATTTTAAGCCGAGATGTTTTGAGCTTTCCTCAGGACCTTGCTCTAGATTAGCTCGGCCCAAGCTTGTTATGGCTAACTCGGTCTCAACAGGTGAAACCGAGGTACAAGCTATGAAGGGAAGAACCGAGCTAGTCAGAGCTCGGTCATATTTGTCAGTTTAGCATGGCCATGTTAGCCCGGTCGTTTTGTCATACTACCGAAGTAGAACCATCTCACTTGGTTTAAGCAATGAGGGGGTGTTGAAGGATAAACATTATCTTTCAGGAGTGTGATTCCTAGGAGGACTCTACATGGAGGAGTAAGAGTTCTACTGGGATTGTGCCACGCGAAACCTATAAAAGCTCACAACATCACCTATGGAGAGGTAATACAACTTTGATTTTCGAGTACACAGAGCTTTTGTCTATTTGTCTATTTTGCTGACTTAGGCATCGCAAAGGTATCCAGCACACGCCCGCCGGCTAACTCACGTTTGTGTTTTCAGGGAGTAAAGCGACGACGTTTGGAGGAGTGCAGACTTGATCAACAAGATTATACGAAAAGATTATTTCTTACTCGTACAATTGGGGAGAAGCTTATGGAGAAGCTTAGAAGGTAAAATTATTATTTTATCCTTTAAATTCAATTATTCAAAAGTCAAAAAATCAATAAGAGTAGAATAATCATTTTGATTTTACTATAATATTTTATTACACATATTTTCGTAAAAAAATCATCTTCCATAATATTTGTCTCTCGAGTGTTCATGTAGTGTTTCAAAGGGCCTATTTGTTTTCAGATATAGAATGGAGAAGATTGCTAGCGAGGAGACTATCAGTAAGGAGACTGATAGTAAAGGGATTAAGAAAAATTATGTTTGTTTGATAACCAATGGACTAGTAATAGTTCAGGTTTGTTTTGAGAGATATGGGTGGAATTAACCATATAAAATTTCACAAATACTTTTTGCATTATTATCAAATTTGGACTTATACCAATTAAAGAATAAATAAATTTTTATTCAATGTTATTCTTATTCTTTTTTTATTTTTTATTTTTAAATATTAAAGAATCCAACTATGAAATTTTTTTTAGTCAAGTTATTCTTCTTTTTTTTTTTTAATAATATTAATGAATCTAACTACCGATAAATTTTTACTCAATGCTATTCTTTTCTTTTCTTTTTTTGTAAATATTAAAAAATTCAACTATAAATAAAACTTTACTCAATTATTTGTATTTAATATTACATGAGCCATATTATGAGTCTCATTCTAAGTATTATGACCTGCATTCCATGAGTCATATTTTTCATAAATAGTCTCAAAAAATCTAATAACCTGTTTATTACAATTTGTCTAACTATTATAAATTTTGGTTATCATCCCCACAAATACAACATAATATGCTTGTTTCCTTGCCATTCCTATTACCATATTTAAAATATAAAAAAAAAAAATTAATAGAGAGAAAATTAAGACAGCAACATACATTCCTTGCCAAAACATAATGAATCATAAGACATATCTATATATGAAACAAAAGTTTAACCACCAAAACATACTATGGAAATCTACCATGAAAGCACAAGTCTACATATCCATAATTGCTATGCAAAATTATGCACCATGAAGGTGCATCCACGATAATACCTAAGTTATAATATTTATGCATCACATAATATATTACCGAAATCATGTGGCAAACAAAAAAACCATCATAAAATAGATGCAAGATTCAAATATAACCTTCCAATAGCAAAGAAACCCATTCCATCTTGTCATTCTCATCTAAATTGAAGAACAAGTCAATTTTGTCATCATCTTTCACTATCATTGATGCTGTCATCGACCTTTGGGTATTACTCATTAGCAACTTCAGAAGTTTTGCATTAACCAACCTCCTTTGTTGAGATAGGTCATGTGAATATCCTATCCTATGAGCAATCTCCACCATTGTAGTATTAGTATTTTCAATGAATGATCCAAGATTTGTTGCCAACTCTGATAGTTCAGCGGGAATCCCCTTAGCATGTCGACCCCGTTTTTTTCCAGTTTAAGTAGAGTTAGCACGGTTGGGAACATTACCTGAAGTAGACATTGAATAGTCCATATCACCTATGTTCATACTAAGTTGTTCAACATGAGACTCATCTCCTTTTTTCTATAGTTACATTTGCATCCTCTTTTTCCATGGCTGCAATTGCATCAGTAGGATCCTCAGCTAGTTCACCAGTCACCCTATCCTTCCCAAATAGAATAAGCCAATCTTCATAGAACGGGAATGGCCTGTTTCGTATCCCTTTTGCATTTGGCACCCTCTACACAAGTGATTATCCAATTATTAAAAAGAACAGATTGATTTATAAGTAAAGAATAATGCAAATAACAAAATAAAAATAATGTATACCCTGACATAGTTCAGCCATATTTCGTCACTATTGTCACGACCCAAACCCGGCCCTATGGGTTTAGCACCGTAACTGGCCAGTAATCCGAGATTACCGAAAGCCTGCTGAACAGTAATACAGTAAAACAGAATACAGGGCCTGGCGGAAGCCAATACAGTAAGTGACTAGTGTCCATTGAGCTGTGAAAATCTGTATGCCAAAAACATTTTTCATGTATTCATACAGTTCAGAACAGTACAGTCTATACGATCATATACAAACATTCAAAACGGGGACCTGATCCCTCGATAACAGTACAGTGAAACAGTAGACAGTCTATACAACAGTACAAAACAGTAGGGAGACCGATGGGGGACACAAAAACACCCCAAGCCATAGCATGGCAACTCGGAACCTCGCAGTGAGGCACATAGGCTGGCTTGACAAAACTGGGGACCAATCCCACGCTCCTAGCTCCGGTCTGGCTGCTGAGAACCTACATATATATATAAACAGTGAGCTAAAGCCCAGTGAATAACAATAAGTGTAAAGAGGTTATGAATGAATGTCCTTACAATAATGAAAACAGTTCATTAAACAGTATTTCAGTCTTTCAGTATTTCAGTCAATCAGTCATATGTGGTACATCCAATAGCCTATAAACAGTAGGTCCAGAAGGACCGGGTCTTAGCAGACCCAACAGTAGTGATGGCCAACAATCAATAAACAGTATGGTTCCACAAGGAAACCGACAGAGCTCTGTAACAATAACAGTAATCAATAAGTGCTAAGGATGCCACAGTACAGTTCACAATACAGGACATACATTCATTCAATAAACAATATCAGTTCAGTAAACAGTTCTGTTCAGTATTCAAAAGATAACCATTTTGAACATATCTTTACACAATCTGTTACTCACAGAGATTGGGCTAATAGCAACTAGAGCGCGTCCCCGAAGCCAACCCTAAACAGTTAACAAAATGAACACACTCTAAGTTTAACAGTTGGGGAAGTACAATAATTAACTTCCTATTATGCCTCGGTGTGTTCTACATCTATATTCTCATTAAGATGCCTTAAACTAGGCCTAAGAATGCCTAGGATGGGATGAGGATGCAAAGATGCACTTAGAAAACATTTGCAGAATTTTCAGTGAAACAAGGCCTCCGCTCGAGCTCAGGTTTCCCCGCTCGAGCGTACAAGCAAACAAAGGTCCCCGCTCGAGCGTACATTCCCCCGCTCGAGCGGACTAAAGAATGGTGCAAGATGCTGGATGCTCGATTTCTCCGCTCGAGCGTGAAACACTCCGCTCGAGCGGACTGTAGAACAAGTCGAAGAAAATGCTGGGAGCATGAATTCCCCGCTCGAGCGGCACTTCCCCCGCTCGAGCGGACGGCCAAAATCTGGGAAATCCAGATTCAACCTCCAAGTCCAAACCAAGTTTTGATGTTCCCAATTCGATCCTCTTGAGCCCATTTTCTGGAAAACTCTTTTAAACACATAGGATAACAAGTTATAAAGCTCAATTTAAGAAATCAAGGCCCAAGGGTGTTTAATCAAACTCATTTTCAAACTAGTTTTCAAGAACAACATGCAAACATGACATGCATGAGTTTCTAACCAAATTCAAGCTCCAAGTCTAGCTCTATTGAGCTCCAATCTTTGGAAACAAAATGAAAACATGGACTATAATATAAACATGGACATGCATGTACAATCCACCATGTATTCAACTTCCAAATGCACCAAAATGGCCATGCATGCAACAATTAAGGTCCAATTCAACATGTATGAGCAAATTCATGGCCTAGCTCTCTAATTGGGCATGAACCATGCAAAATGAGGCTCAAAGACAACGAGATGGAGATGAAGTCACTTACCTAAGTCTCAATTACAAGGTTGAAAGCTCAATCTAGCAATCTATGCCTCAAATCTTCAAGTTCTTCTAGCAAATCACCAAGATGAACTCAACTCTCTCCCTCTCTCTACTATGGTCGGCTAGAGTGAAGCAAAATGGGCTGATGAAATGCCTTGGTCAAGTGTAAAAGGCTCTAATATAATAAGACATAAATGTCTACTATAGGTGGCAATTTGGGAAATAAGTCCAACCTCTCAATTAATCAATATTTAATCTAATTTAATCATTCCTAATCAATTTTCAGATAAATATACCATTAAATCACAAATATTCTACTGATTCCGAAACTCTAAACGGTTCCTAATTCGGCCGCCGATAAGGCCTTCAATTAGCAGTTTAAACATATAAATTCTAACAGATAATCAATCAATCAAACAGATGCAATATGCAATTCAATAGATAACTTATTCAATTTCAGTTTCGATTTCAATCAGTTCATTCAGTACTTCAGTTAATCCAATTATCAGTCATTATCAGTTCAGTTTAACAGTAATCAGTACGTAATTCAGTAGGTTATCGATAATCAGTACAAGGGTTGTTACAGTCTCCCCTCCTTACAAGGAGTTTAGTCCTCTAAACTCGAGTTACCTTCAGTCTGGAAGAAAACAGGATTCAGTGGAAACAGTTCTGGGTATCTTTTAGCCATGTCATCTTCCCTTTCCCAAGTGGCATACACACCACCATGGTTCTGCCAATCAACTTTCACTAGCGGGATCTCTTTGTTTCTCAGTTTCTTGATCCGTCGGTTTACAATCTGTATAGGCCTCTCCTCGTAAGTGTAGTCATCACTCAACACTATCCGAGTAGGCTCAATCACATGGAATGGATCTCGAAGATAATCCCTCAACATAGAGATGTGGAAGACGTTATGCATATGCTCCATTTCAAGAGGAAGTGCAACTTGATACGCCACCGGATTGAGTTTCTCAACAATCTCATAAGGTCCAACGTATCTCGGCGCCAACTTGCCTTTGACTCCAAAACGAGTCTGGCCTTTCATTGGTGTCACTTTCACAAAAACGTGATCACCCACTTCATATTCTCGGTCTCGCCTTCTAATATCTGCATAACTTTTCTGTCTGCTCTGTGCAGTTTTCAGTCTTTGTTGTATCAGTTTCACTTTCTCAGTCGTTTCATAAACAATTTCGGGCCCAAGCAACGGCCCATCTCCAACTTCTGCCCAGCAGATTGGAGATCTACATTTTCTGCCATACAATGCCTCGAAAGGCGCCATACCAATACTCGAATGGTAGCTGTTGTTGTAGGCGAACTCAGCCAACGGCAAATGACTTTCCCAGTTTCCCTGAAAATCAAGGACACACATTCTCAATAAATCTTCTAAAGTTTGGATGGTCCTTTCTGACTGTCCATCTGTCTGAGGATGATAAGCACTACTCAGCCTCAATTCAGTACCCAATGCAGTCTGTAGGCTTTGCCAGAACCTCGATGTAAACTTCGAATCCCTGTCAGAAACAATAGACACAGGCACTCCGTGCAGTCTAACAATTTCATCAATATAGATAACAGCCAATTTGTCCGCATTATAAATTGTCTTGATAGGTAAGAAGTGAGCAGATTTAGTCAGTCTATCAACAATAACCCAAATTGAATCCATACCTTTTCTGGAGCGAGGTAACCCAACGATAAAATCCATCGTGATATGCTCCCATTTCCACTCTGGTATGGGTAAGGGTTGCAATAATCCAGCGGGTCGTTGATGTTCAGCTTTGACTTGTTGGCAATGAAGACATTTGGACACAAAGTCGGCAATTTCTTTCTTCATTCCCGGCCACCAGAAATTCAATTTCAAATCTTGATACATTTTCGTATTCCCTGGGTGGATAGAAAATTTTGAATTGTGGCCCTCTTGCAGAATTCTTCTTTTCAGTTCAGTGTCATTCGGTACACACAGTCTTTCTTGAAATTTTAGTACATTGTTCTCAACTTTGAACCCCGGTCTCGGTTTAGAATCTCTTTCTTCCATGATTTTCTTCAAGTAGTCATCCAATTGCTGTTTCTCCTTAATTTCTTCAATCAATGCTGGTTGAGCAGAAATAGCAGCTAAGGTTCCACCTTGTTCCTTCAAAACAATTTCAATCTCAGACTTTTCAAGGTCACAAAGCAACTCCTTCTGTCCAGTCAGCAAACAGGCTAAGTTCCCAATCGATTTTCGGCTCAAAGCATCGGCAACGGTGTTGGCTTTTCCCGGGTGATACAGTATTTGTAAGTCATAGTCTTTAATCAGTTCAAGCCATCTCCGCTGTCTCATATTCAGTTCTTTCTGAGTGAAAAAGTATTTCAGGCTCTTGTGGTCAGTATACACTTCACATGTTGCTCCATACAAATAGTGACGCCAAATTTTCAGTGCAAACACCACTGCAGCAAGTTCCAGGTCATGGGTTGGGTAATTCTTTTCATGTGGTCTCAACTGTCGGGAAGCATAGGCAATAACTCTCCCATTCTGCATTAAAACACATCCCAAACCCTTATGAGAAGCATCACTAAAAATAGTATAACCATCCGTACCTGTAGGCAAGGTAAGAATTGGTGCAGTCACGAGTCTAGTTTTCAACTCCTGGAATGCTGATTCTCTCTGGTCAGTCCAGTCAAATGATATCCCCTTCTGTGTCAACTGAGTCAGTGGCAAGGCAATTTTAGAGAAATCTTTGACAAATCTTCTGTAGTATCCAGCCAATCCCAAAAAGCTTCGGACTTCAGTCACATTTGCTGGTCTAGGCCAGTTCACTACAGCTTCAATTTTCTGCGGATCAACAGAAATTCCATCTTTGCTAACAACATGCCCCAAAAACATAACATGATTTAGCCGAAATTCACATTTAGACAGTTTAGCATACAGTTTCTGTTCTCTTAAGGTTTGCAGGGCAAGTCTCAGATGATGTTCATGTTCCTCTACAGTCTTAGAATAAATCAATATGTCATCAATAAATACCACAATGAAATCATCAAGGTATGGTTTAAAAATTCTGTTCATAAGGTCCATAAATGCAGCTGGGGCATTCGTAACTCCAAACGGCATAACTAAAAATTCATAGTGGCCATACCTCATTCTAAAAGCAGTTTTATCAATGTCTTCTGGTTTAACTTTCAGTTGATGGTATCCCGATCTGAGATCAATCTTGGAAAACACTTGTGCACCCTGTAACTGATCAAATAAATCATCAATATGCGGCAATGGGTATTTATTTTTCACAGTTACCTTGTTCAATTCACGGTAATCAATGCACAGTCTCAGTGAGCCATCTTTCTTCTTTACAAACAGAACAGGTGCACCCCACGGTGAAGTACTGGGTCTGATAAACTTCTTGTCTAACAGTTCCTGCAATTGTACTTTCAATTCTTTCAGTTCAGTTGGAGCTATTCTGTAGGGAGCTTTAGATAACGGCTGTGTACCCGGAACTACATCAACGGTGAATTCAATCTCCCTGTCAATCAAATCCCCTGGCAGATCATCTGGAAATACATCTGGGAATTCTCTCACTATAGGAATGCAATTCACATCAGTTTTAACATTATCATTAGCAGATACAGTCAGTACAGAACACAGATATCCTTTACATCCCTTTCTAATCAATTTGACAGCTTTCACAAAAGAAATCAAATACGGAGGAGGTACTACTCCACTCCTATTAAACACAAATTCAGGTAAACTAGGTGGACGGAAAACTACTTGTTTCGTTACACAGTCAATGGTGGCATGATATTTTTGTAACCAATCCATCCCCAATATCACATCAAAGTGATCTATGTTTAACGGCAGTAAGTCAATGAACAGATGCATATCCCCAACAATAATTTCACAAGCAGGATACATATATGCACATGTCATGGATCCTCCAACAGGTGATGATACAGCTAACAAGTAATTCATAGGTTCTAAGGGTCTATTCAATTTCCGTGAAAAAGCATGCGACACATAAGAATGTGTAGACCCCGAATCAATCAATACATATGCATTTTGAGCACAAATAGAGAGGATACCTGACACAACGGTCTCAGTATTCTGAACATCTCCCGGTACTAGGGCAAATACTCGGCCCTGCCTCATAGGCTCTTTCCCGGTAGCTTTGGGGTTAGGCTTTGGTGCTACATTTGATGCTGCGGCGCTCGGTGTAGCTTTACTACTGGCTGGTGGAGCAGAAGGGCAGTCTTTAATTCTGTGGCCCACCTTGCCACATCTGAAACAAGCTCCTGAAATCTGGTAGCAAACCCCTTTGTGCTTATTGCCACATACGGAGCAGGGTGGAATGAATCCACTCCCTTGGCTGGGGCTAGTTGTTGACCCCGTGTTCTGTTTCTTGTTCAATTGATTGTGCTTGCCTTTCTTAAATTTGAAACCCTGTCTCTTACCATGCCATTCAGTTGTTGGTGGTTCAGTTTGTTTCAGTGCTTCAATATTTGATTCGGCCATCAAGGCTCGGTCAAGAACACCCACATAAGTCGGCAGTTTCAACATATTAACTCTATCAAGGATAGGAACATTCAGGCCGCCTTCAAACTTCCTGGCCTTTTTGTAATCGGTGTCCACCATATGCGGTGCATATCTAGCAAGCTCGGTGAACTTCTTCTCATATTCGGCGACAGACGTTGTGCCCTGTTTCAGTTGTTCAAATTCAGTTACCTTTCTATCCCTGACGCATTGAGGGAAATATTTTTCAAAGAAGGACCCCTTGAACTGAGCCCAAGTCACCACAGTGTTGGTGTCACGGATCAACATCCACCACCTTCTAGCTTCTTCCTGCAATGTAAAGGTCGCTAACAATACCTTATGTGCTTCTGAGCACGGAAAAACTTCAAACAATTTTTCAGTCTCCAAAACCCAAGCTTCAGCCTTTAGCGGTTCTAAGCCTCCCTGAAAGGACGGCGGTTTCATCTTGCTGAATTTATGAGTCAGTGCAATAATGTCCACCTCATTAACGTTCACATTCTGTACATTCTGTTCCGGGTGAACCGGAGGAGGAGGAGGTGGGGGCTGTTGATTCTGTTGTTGATCTAGTCTTTCAATTACCAGTCCAATCATTTGTTCAAGTCTGGCCATTCTGGCCTCAGAGGATGATGATTCAGTTTCATTTGCAGTGCTTGCGTTATCCATTTCACTATAAGCAGTTATAACAGTTATCATTATACGCAGTTGCATAGTTAAACAGTTTAACATTTTCACATATATTCAGTCAGTCATAACCACACACTATTCAAGTTCATGAGATGCCCTAATCGCTTTTCTAGGACACTCTATAGCTCATTTGGACACGTGTGTGCGGTATAACTCATGGTTAAGTAGAGCTCTGATACCACTCTGTCACGACCCAAACCCGGCCCTATGGGTTTAGCACCGTAACTGGCCAGTAATCCGAGATTACCGAAGGCCTGCTGAACAGTAATACAGTAAAACAGAGTACAGGGCCTGGCGGAAGCCAATACAGTAAGTGACTAGTGTCCATTGAGCTGTGAAAATCTGTATGCCAAAAACATTTTTCATGCATTCATACAGTTCAGAACAGTACAGTCTATACGATCATATACAAACATTCAAAACGGGGACCTGATCCCTCGATAACAGTACAGTGAAACAGTAGACAGTCTATACAACAGTACAAAACAGTAGGGAGACCGATGGGGGACACAAAAACACCCCAAGCCATAGCATGGCAACTCGGAACCTCGCAGTGAGGCACATAGGCTGGCTTGACAAAACTGGGGACCAATCCCACGCTCCTAGCTCCGGTCTGGCTGCTGAGAACCTACATATATATATAAACAGTGAGCTAAAGCCCAGTGAATAACAATAAGTGTAAAGAGGTTATGAATGAATGTCCTTACAATAATGAAAACAGTTCATTAAACAGTATTTCAGTCTTTCAGTATTTCAGTCAATCAGTCATATGTGGTACATCCAATAGCCTATAAACAGTAGGTCCAGAAGGACCGGGTCTTAGCAGACCCAACAGTAGTGATGGCCAACAATCAATAAACAGTATGGTTCCACAAGGAAACCGACAGAGCTCTGTAACAATAACAGTAATCAATAAGTGCTAAGGATGCCACAGTACAGTTCACAATACAGGACATACATTCATTCAATAAACAATATCAGTTCAGTAAACAGTTCTGTTCAGTATTCAAAAGATAACCATTTTGAACATATCTTTACACAATCTGTTACTCACAGAGATTGGGCTAATAGCAGCTAGAGCGCGTCCCCGAAGCCAACCCTAAACAGTTAACAAAATGAACACACTCTAAGTTTAACAGTTGGGGAAGTACAATAATTAACTTCCTATTATGCCTCGGTGTGTTCTACATCTATATTCTCATTAAGATGCCTTAAACTAGGCCTAAGAATGCCTAGGATGGGATGAGGATGCAAAGATGCACTTAGAAAACATTTGCAGAATTTTCAGTGAAACAAGGCCTCCGCTCGAGCTCAGGTTTCCCCGCTCGAGCGTACAAGCAAACAAAGGTCCCCGCTCGAGCGTACATTCCCCCGCTCGAGCGGACTGAAGAATGGTGCAAGATGCTGGATGCTCGATTTCTCCGCTCGAGCGTGAAACACTCCGCTCGAGCGGACTGTAGAACAAGTCGAAGAAAATGCTGGGAGCATGAATTCCCCGCTCGAGCGGCACTTCCCCCGCTCGAGCGGACGGCCAAAATCTGGGAAATCCAGATTCAACCTCCAAGTCCAAACCAAGTTTTGATGTTCCCAATTCGATCCTCTTGAGCCCATTTTCTGGAAAACTCTTTTAAACACATAGGATAACAAGTTATAAAGCTCAATTTAAGAAATCAAGGCCCAAGGGTGTTTAATCAAACTCATTTTCAAACTAGTTTTCAAGAACAACATGCAAACATGACATGCATGAGTTTCTAACCAAATTCAAGCTCCAAGTCTAGCTCTATTGAGCTCCAATCTTTGGAAACAAAATGAAAACATGGACTATAATATAAACATGGACATGCATGTACAATCCACCATGTATTCAACTTCCAAATGCACCAAAATGGCCATGCATGCAACAATTAAGGTCCAATTCAACATGTATGAGCAAATTCATGGCCTAGCTCTCTAATTGGGCATGAACCATGCAAAATGAGGCTCAAAGACAACGAGATGGAGATGAAGTCACTTACCTAAGTCTCAATTACAAGGTTGAAAGCTCAATCTAGCAATCTATGCCTCAAATCTTCAAGTTCTTCTAGCAAATCACCAAGATGAACTCAACTCTCTCCCTCTCTCTACTATGGTCGGCTAGAGTGAAGCAAAATGGGCTGATGAAATGCCTTGGTCAAGTGTAAAAGGCTCTAATATAATAAGACATAAATGTCTACTATAGGTGGCAATTTGGGAAATAAGTCCAACCTCTCAATTAATCAATATTTAATCTAATTTAATCATTCCTAATCAATTTTCAGATAAATATACCATTAAATCACAAATATTCTACTGATTCCGAAACTCTAAACGGTTCCTAATTCGGCCGCCGATAAGGCCTTCAATTAGCAGTTTAAACATATAAATTCTAACAGATAATCAATCAATCAAACAGATGCAATATGCAATTCAATAGATAACTTATTCAATTTCAGTTTCGATTTCAATCAGTTCATTCAGTACTTCAGTTAATCCAATTATCAGTCATTATCAGTTCAGTTTAACAGTAATCAGTACGTAATTCAGTAGGTTATCGATAATCAGTACAAGGGTTGTTACAACTATCAACCAGCACCATCTTTTGTTCATCATCCCAACCAAAATCACTTATCTTTAACATATCTTGAAGAGTGTTATATTGTTTCCTCAACAACTTAATCTTCGAGTCGATGTGAGGAGTGGCTCGAAGATCAGTTCCAGGAAATGCACTTAAGATCTTCTTCTCACATTCATTATAGAAGCCTGCCCTAAATTGATTATTATTAAGCTTCCACCTGGGATTACTTGTGGTTACATCCTTCATGGTTGTAATGAAGAAGACTTCCTTACGGTTATTCCAAAACCTTCGAGGTTTCCTCTTCTTACGAGAACTAGTGGTACCTGTGTCATCCATACCTATATATATGTATATCATAAGCTTAAATCATAACACACATGTCAATCATAAATAACAAATCAACTTACAGAATATTTGTTACAAATACCACACAAAAACTAAACAAATATGGTTTGAATTACATGTCATAATAAACTCTTACTAATAAACAAAAATCATGTACAACACTAATTTATTGATCTCTGCTTACTTGCCATTCATTAAACATTTGAGTTGTCAAGGCTATTCTCTATTATCCATTGATCAGATGCTTCAACAACATCAATCATTTCATATCCTAATTCAGTAGCTAGAGGAGGAGGACTCATTTCCTCATTCTCATCATCATCGAGATCCATAGGCATTTCACGTTGTATGAGATTATGAAGAAGGTAACATGCAGTGATAATATAAAATTGAGTCTTGATTGGAAAGTATGAATAAGTTCTCAACATTGTTCACCTCATTTTAAGTAGCCCAAAACACCTCTCAATGACGTTACGAGCAGAAGAGTGTCCCATGTTAAAAAACTCTTGTGGAGTTGTTAGGGAACTCCATTCGCCCCATGTGGAAATATAGTAACGTTGTCCTCTATATGGTGCAAGAAATCCCTTCCCATTTGTGTAACCCACATCTACGAGATAGTAGTGGCCTATAATTATGTAAGATGGTTTCACTATGTATGTACAAAAACAATTGTTTAATATGGATATAGTGTACTTATATATATAACCATATATAATTATCATACCAGTAGGCACTTTTAACCCATTGGGTCTACTGACAACATCTCTAAGTACCATAGAGTCGGAAGCAAAATTTTCTCATCCAGGCAAGACATATATGAATTGCATGTCTTGGGAGTACACACCCAATACATTCGTGGCAATTTCTTCCTTTCTCATTCTATACCTTGGTTTGTCTATTGCACGGTCAAGAATCTTAACATAGGTTCCATCTACAGCACAAAGACAATTCTAATAATAAAACAATATTTTAAAATTAATATAGCCAATAAAAAAAATATATAATATGCTAATTAATCCAATTTGTAAAAATATTGTACCTGAAAACAACTCCATCTATCATTTGTACAATTAGCAGTTATTGGTTCAATCTTCTTAAGTAGGAGACCATGAAGGGTGTAACACAACCTTGAGAACATGATTGAAGTGCTTACTAACTCTTTGACCACTCCGCATGAAATTAAATTAAATTTTGCTGTTCTTAGTATGATGTGCAAGCACATATAAAAACATTGCTACTTGCTCCTCTAAGATGACATACTTTGAATTAGACAATCCAACACTTTGCACCAATGCCACGCCCCAAAATTTAGATAATTAAATATTAAATTAGGATTAAATCCCAATCAATATTCCATCATCCGAATCCTAGGAATGAAACAAAAAAAACTAAATGTCAATCAAACCGTCCACCATAATCTCATAACTATCTAATACCTCCAACATTAAAGTAATAATAAATAATCAAAATAACTTAAATAATGTACGGTTACAAACCATGCGAAATTATCCCAATACTAAAGTTATAAAAAAAATAATAAATACATAAATTAATATTAAGGGGTACTTACCAATCAGTCCTATTAACTAGACTTATTTACCTACAGGTCCTAACTAATAAATTTAACACTATACAAATAAGAAATTGATAAATTTATCACTATAAATTTATTCATAAAAACAAAGAGACTGATAAATTTATCACTATAAATTTATCTATAAAAATAAAAGACTGATAAATTTATCTTTATCACTTAATAAATTTATCAATAGGACTTAATGGGTAAAAGTCTCAAAAGTAGGACCTATTGGAAGTTTACCCTAATATCAACCCTAAGCTCAAGAAAACAAAAGAAGTTCAAACGACAAGTCCAACAACTATAGTAATTCCACGTCACAACCGTAACCCCAACTAATTCTGCAAATGAAGCTTGACTGCGCTTAAACAGAATGCACCCGAGTTGCCAAGAGACAAAACGGGTCAGTAAACAGGTATACTGGTATGAGTACAAGATTTAACTCCCACGTGTCCACCAGATAAAAAAAAATACATTTAATTCTTGTTACGGGATAAAACAAGTAGTTCCAACCGCACCGAGATGAATGGGTAGTTTCCCGAGATACGGTGGCATTTAGTTTTTTGCTTGTACACAATGAAATATAAATTGATTATAAAATAAACGAAATAGAAATAAAAATATGGTGGGTCAAACCTATATAAAAAAAGTTAATAAGACCCACCATCCTGCAAAAAAATAAAGTTAGTATAATTTAATCATAAGTAACTTGCTAAAAAAGTATAAAAATGCACCGTTTCATGCTTAAATAATTCGAATTGACCAAAACTCAAAGAACAAAAGTTGTACAGAATCAAATTTTGTAAAAAATATCGCAAACGAATTTAGTAAAAACGGAACAGGTTGAGAGAAAAACTTAATAGAAAATCCTATCCGAAATTCAATCGAAAAATCTAGAACTGAAAACGAAAAGAAACTGCTGTAAGATGAATTTTTTCGGAAAATTTCAAAACACGAAAAATGTTCAGAATAATGTTTTACTTCATTTTATGCGAAACCAATAAAAATGAGCTCGTTTTGTGGGTTAAAACAGCCTCTACAATCTGCATTGCTAAAATGAATCAAAACTACAATAACCAAGATCATCATCCGATTATAAGTTCTAATCGATCTTTTTAATAAAAAGTTAAAACACAAAAGTTGTCTAGAATCACGTAATATGCCTCTGCTCAAATTTCATAATTTATTGAGGTCGTTTACTATTTTTCAATATGTACAAATCAATACAATTTACACTATAACAATAAACTCGTAATTAAATTATTTGTACCTTAACTCCACCACTTCGACCTTCACTTCCGGCCTACACATATATCCCACGTGTCTCTTGTATACCTAACATCGCTCCGAAACCAAACTTGCACAGGGATATCGTCCTGAGTTTGACCCACACTCCTTGAATGGTTAGCATATACGTGAGTGCGTAAATCAAAACACTCGTCTACTCATGAGAACGAGGCAATAATATACATATACAAAACATCTCACTCATGAGAATAATATAACAATGCCAAGCCTAAGGCATTCAAATAAATCTCATAATCCTCAGTTTTTTTTATACACTCTTTCTCACCATCACTCAAATAAAACAACAATCCATGGAACCATGGTGGAGTATAAGGAATTTATCTATGGATTCCTAATTAATTTTAATTTCATATAACCATGAGTGTGATTACAACCATAAAATAAATCCATATAAAACCTTAAACCTGGCATACACAACTAATCAAAATAATTAAAATGAATCAATTAACTAAAAACCCTAATCCTTACATACACAACTAAACAAAATAATTAAAATCAATTAATCATCTAAAAATCATAAACCTTACATACACAACTAATCAAAATAATTAAAATCAATTAATCATCTACATGCAAATATGAAATCAATTCAACTTTAAATAAATAAATAAAAACAACGAATTAAATATAAATCACGAAAAGTGAATTTTATATTCACAATATTTTTTTAAAGATTAAAGAATAACTTGAAGAATTAATAGAGCCACCAAAATACAACCTTAATTTTTTTTATTCTTTTTTCTCCGCTTTCTCTTCCTTTTTCCGCCATTCTCTTTTTCTCTCTCGAAATTGATCTCCTCCTCTCCTCAGGTTGCCTTTGATTAATCAATCTCCCTCTCTCTCTCCGTCTCTCTTTCACGGCTTGCCCTGTTTCTCTTTTTTTTCTTTTTTTTCATTTTCTTTCTTTGTTTGTTTTCCTATTAACTTCTAAACCTAGTTCACTACTTATATTATATTATATATATAATAACCTAATTTCTTATTATATTATATTATACAAATAAATCATAAATATAACATATATAAATATAAATATCTTATATAAAATTTATATCAATAATTTTTATTTTAATATATATAAATATATAAATATAAATATTTAGATTAATTATATATAATTAAATACCACATTAAACTAATTAAATATCACATTAAATTCTCATGTAATCACACAATTAACAAAGTCAAAAATAAAATCAAATAATAATAAATAAATAAATAAAAACTTACGAAGAAATCAGGGTCGCTACAACCAACCCACATAAAAGCATCCGAAGTTGGTCATGACAATTTATGTCACTATCGTTGACCAATCTATTCAAATGGTCAATTTGTTTTCCATAAGGGTGAGGTAATCTAGGTAATTGCAACCAAATTTCTTTCTTCTCAAATGCAGTATGTAAAATCACTATATACATAGCACTTGCATAATTAACAGATGACACACCATGTTGGAGGGCTATAAATTCCTCTATGAGGTCATTTTTCCATTTTTTAGTGGCATAATTATTATCCATTTACAAAAAATTAATAAACAATAAGCAGCTAAAGTCAATAAAAAAACTAAAATAAATAATAGATAATAGGGAAAGTGTTTAATATGATAATGAAAGTCAATTTTAATGTCAAGTCAAGTTCATTTTATTTTTAATGAAATTGAAAGTGTAAAACAGCCACCACAAGATTCCTGTGTGGTTAAATGGCTTTCAGCTCAAACGTAATTATGCATCCATAGATATACATCAACATTCAAGTGCTCAAAAGGGATTCAAAAGAATTTGTGAAATAGTAGGATTAGAATGGTTGATCATTGTGTACTCATCCAAGTAATTGTTTCTAAAAGTCAAAAAGGTGAAGAAATTGATATCGCCAATCATGAAAAAAAAAAAAAAGAAAAAAAAAAAAAGGAGTTTGGTGAAGGAAGTTAACAAATTGTCCAAAAAGGACACTAGCTCTTGGAAAATGAAAATTTGAAGTTCTTGGCTATATGTAACCTGTCCAGTTAACTGCATAGGTTACATATATATATATATATATATATCTTTTATTCCATAATAACACAAATGGCCAAAACAGAGCATAATTTCTACTTCATCTCTTTCATTTTTATTTTTTTTATTTTTATTTTTTTTACAAATTCAAGATCCAACCTAGCTTAATAGTAAATTAAATTTAAAAAAAAAAAAAAAACATAGTGTAACGACCAAAAAGCCACAGTAAAGTGAGTTTGAAATACAGTTGAATAACAAATTGAAGAATGATAAACTTCAATCACCTTCATTTCTACACAATTTGTATAGTCTTTCTTAGTTCATATGAACACAACTTAGTCAGAACATCATGCTACTACAAACATATGCTATACTATAATTTAGATCATATACAACTCCTGATGATGATGATAATAATTTCTTCACCTCTAGAAATTCAGAATAAATTGATAATGATAAGAATCCTATTAAACCCATCACCCCAAAACTATTCATCCCTCTAATCAAACACCTGACAAACATGAAATCCCCATAATGCAACCATAATTTATTTTGTCAATAAAAATTAAAAAAAAATCTAAATCAATCATTTTTGAACAATTTCATAATATAGATCTAAACAATTTCTTTTTGGTTCACAACATATCCCACCCATAAAAGAATAATAATAATAAGAAGAAAATAATGATGAAGAACAAATCTGAACAGAGAAGAGTTGGTGTGGGATATGTTATCAATAAAATCTTATAATGAAAAATAAAAATCCGAATAAATTTATAACTTGATTCAAAAAGATGTTTCAGCTTGCTTCAGACCCAAAAAAGATGGATCAAATCATAGATGATAAACCCAAAAATAATGGGGGAAAAAAAACCCATTTACAAATCATAAACACAGAAAAACAAGGAAAATTTTGGGGTAAAGAAACTCACAGATCACAACCTGTGGGAGCCGAATATCTTTTTATGTATAAGAGCCAAATGAATTTGGGAAAAATCAGGATATAGGTCATTCGGCTTCGCCCAGGGGGATCATTGAGCCGAATAGATAAATCCGACATAGAACCAGTTGAACAAGCGGGCGTACGACATAAGGGCCGAATGAGCAATCATGCGATGGACTAAGAGTGGGCCCGACCCTAGGGCCCAGGAGCGAATATAAATAGAGGAACATCAACCAAAGAGAGATGTGTGAAAACAGACTCAAGAAATTTAAGACATAAGCAAACGAGAGACATATACTAACTTGTCCGTCAGAGTGCTAATTTCGGCACCCCTGACTGGAGTGTTAATCCCCTTTTCAGGTGGCAATCAGAGGATCAGGAACATCCTTAAGAATCCAAGAGTATTTCCAAACCACCGTTCACCACAATTGGCGCCGTCTGTGGGAAAACTCAAGCATATCCATGGCGGGCGTCACAGAAGATCCTTCGATAGTCGCTGACGAAACTATGCCAATAGATGACTTCACTTCAAGAAACATGCTTGGACCGGAGAATATCGCCACACGACGGGCCTTGAACTTCTATTCAGTAGCTCAGACCTCACCCTCAACCTCAATGCATGAGACAATGCAGACGATTATGGATCAAGCAAAGCAAAATGAACAACGGCTGGAGAACATAATGGTTGAGAACGAGCGCCTGCGCCAGGATTTGGCCTTGGACGTGGTGAAATCCTAACAAGCCGCATACTAAGACCAAGGTCAACCTTCGGGAAAAAAAGGATGGTCGACGATGTCAACTTCGGAAACCCAATAATGACAGTGATTCTGACTCGCCATCCTCGGAACCCAGAAAGAAAGGACGAGTTGATGTATCCAGCTCATTTGAAGGAAGTCCGTATGTACGGCATAAACAAGGAAGGAGCGATGACTCGGATGAAGAAGATAAGCATGACCTCTTTGTGCGACGAATTGCAAGGGCTGTACTACCCAAAAAGTTCAAAGCACCGTCGTTCACCCTCTACGACGGAAAATTGGACCTTACCGATCACATTCGCCATTATAAGCAAGTAATGACACTTCATGCTGAAGACGAAGCCCTCATGTGTCGAATATTTCCAAGCAGTTTGGGACCGCTGGCCGTCAGGTGGTATTATAAACTAGAGCCGGTGTCGATTAAGAGTTTCCATCAGCTCCAGAAGTCCTTCAGGGCTAGATTCATTACTAATGAGATCTAGCCAAAACAAGCCGATTCCCTCTGGGCAATGCAAATTAAAACAGGCGAAACCCTTCGTGAATATTCGGCGCGCTGTTGGGAATGCTTCAATCTGGTAGATGATGCTTACAATGACTCCATGGCCATCACCGCCTTTAAGATGAGATTGCATCCCAATAGTCCCCTCCGCAATTCATTAACCAGGCGGCCCCTTAAAACAGTCTGGGCGTTAATGAAAAAGGTCGAAGAATATTGCAAAGTGGAAGACGATGCCCTATGGGTCAAAGCCGGACATAAAGCCGTTAAGATGGCCACGTCGGGAATCGTTCAGCCAATTAGCGTCGTGCCATCCAAAAGCCCCAAGCCATGGAATCGAGCTAAACGAGACAAAAGGCGTGACTTGCGTCGACCAAATGATCAATGTTCACATCGAGCTAGTGAATAGTATCAAGTGGAAAGCAAGCGCACAAGGCGCTCATGCAAGAAATACATGGAGTTAACAGAGCCGATCAGTAAGATTCTGTCGAAAGTTCAACACCTTCCGTTCTTTAAGTGGCCGCCCAAAATGATGGGACCCCCCGATACAAGAAGACAGGATAAATGGTGTAAGTATCATAAAGACCACGGTCACGACATCGATAGTTGTTATGCACTGAGGGATCACCTGGAGGAGTTGGTACAAGATGGTCGTCTTACACAACACGTCCGAAAGAATAATCCAACAAATACAGTAGCTCTACGGCCGGACTTACCTCCTCTTGGTGTAATTCATATGATATACAGCTTGCCGACGTCATCCGAGGTGCATACAATTCAGTTGTAGTCTAGCCTCCATAGCCGAGTCACGCCAGTGAAACAGCCCCATGAAACTGGAAGGACTAGTTTCGATGATAGTGACTTAATTGGAGTAACTCACCCCCCACACTGATCCCCTCGTCATCGAGCTACGCATAAACAGGTTCACCATTGAGTGTGTTCTCATTGACCAGGGCAGCACTTCGGAAATAATGTATTACAAAACTTTTGTTAAACTTGGCTTCACTGACTCGGATCTATCTCCGACTGATTACCTGTTATTCGGCTTTAATGCTAACCTAGAGTATCATTTGGACAAAATCACATTACCAGTTCGGGCAGGCACCAGATCAGTAGATATAGAATTTTTGGTTGTCAAGCTTCCTTCGCCATATAATCTCATCAAGGGAAGAACTTGGTTACATACCATGTAGGCCATGCCAAGCACCTACCATCAACTACTTCATTTTCCGATTGAGTATAGTATTGAACAAATTCGAGGTTCTCAAAAGTCAGCACAGACGTGCTATCTTCTTGTTACAAAGAGACCAAAGGAGTTGGAAGTGCATTCAATTGAGGTACCAGATAGGAAGAGCCTCGAAGACATTGGGAAGACTCCAAGTGAAAAGGCAACCGAAGCCCTGGATCGGGTCGAAATTGACGGGAATCCTGATAAGTTCTTCATGATCGGCGCTTCCTTGGATAAAGTTGAAAGGCAGGAGTTAGTATCCTTCTTATTCGGTAATATTGATGTATTTGCATGGTCACCATATGAGATGCCAGGAGTGGATCCATCTGTGGCCCAACATCGCTTGAACGTTGATCTGAAATGTAAGCCAATTATTTAGAGAAGTCGACGGTTAGCCGCGGAGCATACATCGGCCATTGTTAAAGAGGTAGATCGGTTACTTGACGCCGGGGCGATTGGCGAAGTAACCTATCCCACATGGTTGTCCAATACTATGGTTGTAAAGAAGAAGAATGGCTTTTGGTGTGTTTATGTGGATTTCACAGACTTAAACAAAGTTTGTCCCAAGGACTGTTTTCCCTTGCCCCGAATAGACCAACTCGTTGATGCAATAGCACATCATCAACGCATGAGCTTCTTGGATGCCTACAGGGGCTACCATCAAATCGCCATGCACCCGGAGGACCAAGAAAAGACCGCATTCCTCACCCCAAGAGGAACCTATTGCTACAAGGTCATGTCTTTCGGGCTGAAGAATGCGGGGGCAACTTACTAAAGACTAATGACTGCCATATTCAGGGAACAGCTCGACCGTACCATGGAAGTATACATCGATGATATGGTGGTCAAATTAAGGGAAAAGCACGCCCATCTAATTGACTTCACGGAGACATTCGGCATCATTCGAAAGTACAAGATGAAATTGAACGCCTCGAAGTGTGCATTGACATCGGATCCGACAAATTCCTTGGCTACATCGTTAACCATTGCGGAATCGAAGCCAATCCAAGGCAAATAACAGCAATTCTAGAGCTTGGATCCCCTCGGTCAGTCAAAGAGGTTCAGAAGCTGATGGGAATGGCCGTCGCGCTCAAAAGGTTTATCAGCCGCTCCACAGATCGCTGCGGACAACTCTTTCACACACTTCGGCAAGGCAGAGCATTTGAATGGACCCCCGAGTGCCAAGCCACTTTGGACGGCTTGAAGTCTTATCTTTGATCAGTACCACTCTTGGCAACACCTGCGGCAGCGCGATCCTCTCATTTTGTATCTGGCAGTATCCGACAGGGCGGTCAGTGCCGTATTGTTAAGAGAAGAACTTGGGGAGCAGCGATCAGTTTACTATGTGAGCAAAGTGATGGCAGACATCGAAACACGTTACCTTCCATTAGAAAAGCTTATTCTTGCTTTCGTCATGGCTGCAAGAAAACTGATGCACTACTTTTAGGGGCATACCATTGGCGTACTGACAGAATATCCCCTCCGGTCAGCGCTCCGCAGCACTGAAGCGTCGAGGCGCGTTTCGAAATGGGCTCTTGTACTCGGCCAGTATGATATTCAGTTTCTATCCAGAACTTCCATCAAGGGGCAAGTGCTTGACGACTTTGTAGCCAAATTCACAGGATCCCTCGCTTCTTTAAGTCTGATCAAGTGCAACCTAAGCCCAACTGGAGAATGTATGTTGGAGAGATTTGGCAGATGTATTGCGATGGGTCATCCAACCAACGCAACAGTGAGGCTGGCGTAGTAATCATGACCCCCGAAGGGGCGATAATAGAACAGGCTGTCAAACTAGGCTTCGATGTATCAAATAATGAGGCCGAATACAAAGCATTGTTAACCGACCTACGGAATGCACTTCACTTCGGTGCGCGGCGTCTGCTTGTTTTATGTGACTCAAAGCTAGTAATCAGCCAATTAAAAGGGGAATATGCAGCCAAAAATGACCGCATGACAGCTTATATGAAAACGACAAATTCTTTGCTCACGAAATTTGAACACCACGAACTGAATCAAATAACCCAAGATCAAAACATGCATGCAAACGCCCTGGCTTGCCTAGCCTCTGCTATCAACTCAAAAGTTAAGCGGACAATCGAAGTAGGGTTCGTCCCTGAGCTGAACATTGCCTCTTCAGAATCAAATCAGATCAACGTTATTAAACCAGGTCCAAGTTGGATGGACCTTATCGCTGCATTCCTATCCTTAGAGCAGCTCCCGACAGATAAGAAAGAGGCACATAAATTGTGAAACAAAGCCCTCCGATACTACTTGGATCCGCAGGGGAAGCTTTACAAAAAATCTCTCTCTAGGCCGTACTTAGAATGTGTTCACCCGGATAAAATCGAGGAACTCTTGTTTGAAATACACGAAGGCAGTTGTGGTGCCCATTCGAGCAAACGTTCTCTGGCCCATCGAGCCGTAACGCAAAGGTACTATTGGCCGACCATGCGAACTGATGCCCAGAGTTATGTCAAGAAATGTGAACAATGCCAGAAGTTTTTCCCCTTAACTCATCTGTCTGCTGAGGAGTTAAACTCCATCACTAGTCCTTAGCCGTTTGCTCAATGGGGGCTTGATATCATCAGACCATTACCACAGGCTCCTGGGAACAAGCGAATATTAATTGTTGCAACAGACTATTTCACAAAATGGGTCGAAGCAGAGGCACTAACACATATTAGAGATGCCAACGTTAAGAGTTTTGTATGGAAAAACATCATAACGAGATTTGGCATACCAAGAGCGTTTGTTTCAGACAACGGTACCAGTTTGATTATGGCGTATATCGAGAATTGTGCAAAACTTATGGTATCCGGCCCTACTTTTCTTCATCGGCTTACCCACAAAGCAACGGTCAAGCGGAGGGCACTAACAAAGTTATTCTGGACGGCATCAAGAAAAGGTTAGAGAAAGCTAATGGCAGATGGGTCGAAGAGTTGCCCAGCGTGCTGTGGGCTCATCGCATTACTCCAAGGCGATCCACTGGGGAAACATCGTTTGCTCTATGCTTCGGAACCTAGGCAATCATCCCCTTGGAGATCGGCCTTCCAACTTTGAAATCGAAGGTTTTCGATATTGGCCGAAATGTTGGCCTTGGACTTGACTCTGATTGAGGAACGTCGAGATCGTGCCCTTGCTTTCATGGCACGGTTCCAACAACAGCTCACTAAATTGTATTATCAACGTGTACAGCTACGTCGTTATACACCAGGAGAATTGGTCCTCAAGAAAGTGTTTTCCGCTGTTAAGAATCTTGCTGACGGAAAGTTGGGTCCTAACTGGGACGACCCCTATTAGATTGACTCAATCGCAGGGACATGGGCATATCGGCTCAAAGATATGAATGGAAGAAGTTTGCCGCGTCCTTGGAATTCCACACACTTGCGCAAATTTTATCATTAAGCAAACTTGTACGTTATGACAGCTTGTTTTGAATTTTCGCCGTGTACATCTTTCATTTTTCCAAATGCAATGCCTTTTCTCTCGTCTTGTGAGTTATGTTGTAACAATAAGTCTCCGAATTCGGAGCGCGCTTCGTGGATATCACGATTGGCCAAAAAAGAAAAAGCCTCTAAATTTGGAGCCCCATGTGTAAGTGAAATGCTTGGGCAGAATAAGCCTCCGAATTCGGAACGCTGTTTGTGGATATCACGATTGACCATCAAAAAAGAAAAGCCTCCAAATTCGAAGCCCCATGTGTGAATGACACGCTTGGGTCGAATAAGCCTCCAAATTCGGAGCGCCCTTTATGGATATCACGATTGGCCATTAAAAAAGAAAAGCCTCCGAATTCGGAGTCCCATGTGTGAATGACACGTTTGGACCGAATAAGTCTCCGAATTTGGAGCGCCCTTCGTGGATATCACGATTGGCCATTAAAAAAGAAAAGCCTCCGAATTCGGAGCCCCAAGAGTGAATGACAAGCTTGGGTCAAATAAGCCTCTGAATTCGAAGCGCCCTTCATGGATATCACGATTGGCCAAAAGGAAAAGCCTCCGAATTAGGAGCCCTAAGTGTGAATGACACGCTTGGGCCGAATAAGCCTTCGAATTCGGAGTGCCCTTCGTAGATGTCACGATTGGCCAAAAACGAAAAGCATCCAAATTCGGAGCGTCCTTCATGAATATCACGATTGGCCAAAAAAGAAAAGTCTCCGAATTCGGAGCCCCATGTGTACATGACACGCTTAGGTCGAGTAAAGCCTTCGAATTCAGAGCGCCCCTCGTGGATATTGCGATTGGCAAGCACAAACGTGATTGACAGATAGTAGATGCTCATGACTTAATTTACAAGCATTGATTGAAACAATATTCGGACAATCAAAATAAAATGTTTTATTAAATAGATCGTGAGTACATGATTTACATAAAAACGGAATAATGTACATAAAAATTATTCGGCTCCATCTTCGTCGTCAGTCTTCTCAGCGTCGAAAGCCTCAAACGGAAGAGTATAGCTCTGATATAAAGGTGACGCCAGATCAACGCCCGCGGCCTGGAGAGTCTTGGTCCATCTATGCTTAAATCCACGATTTTTGCACCGATAGACTTCCTCGGCTAATTTTTCCTTCATCTTGTCTATTCCAATTCTTCGGCCGTCATGGAAGCCTTTTTCATAGGACATGGTCTTCGTAGCTTTTATTGCAAACATACTCGTCATTTGTCGGTGCGCAATCACGTGATCCATAATTCACCGGTTTACTCGTTCCGCGACAATTGGGTTCACTTGACTCGCCGACTGAGCTTCAGAGGTGTTAGTTTTCCTCAGCTCATTTTCAACCTTCTCGGCGCTAGCTTCCAAGCTACGAATGCGACCTTCCTTCTGTTCTATCTCTCTTCATGCGACACGAAGACGCATGCCGATTTCATAAGAAGTATATAACCCCTTTATTGCTCTATGGACGCCCTCTCGAAAAACTTCATAATCAACTCGGCCGACCATCGACTACTGGACTTTTGGCAAAAAAATCTGTCAAGCAAACTCGACTGCTACATTTGGGTCGCGGATAATCGAATCCGCTTCCGTCATCGGTTTGTTCTCAACGAAGACTGAAAAACTCAACGGGCGCAGTTGCCCACTGGTTTCTCCTTTCGAACGAGGGAAGTTACCTCGTTGCTGTTTCTCCTTCCTGGGTGACCTACTTCGACGACGTAGAGAGTGGCGCCTCTCACGTTCCCCCGACGTTTTACTCCCCGTGTGCGTAGGCTCGCCACCTCGATTCATCTCTGCGTCCAGTTCCGCCAATGTCCTACCCCCCTCTACTCGGCCTCCTGATTGCCCTGTTGGTCGACAATATGCTCTATTTCGGCCGTATCAATCTGAGTTGTTTCTTCCACAGGAGCAGGCAGAGAAGACTCAGTCACGGCAACAGGTGGAGGTTCAGATTGGTTGGTCTCGGCTCTCCTCCGGGCGGCCATCCTCTCGGCGTTTTTCCTCCTGGCTATTTGCGTGAGGGACTCCCCGGCCATGTTCTCGGGATATACAGCGGGAAGGTCCACTAAGTCGGTAAAAATATCTTCAAAGGAGACGTCTACTCGGCCTGAAGTGGATGGAGAGTTGGATAGATTAAGGCTGGTTTCCTCAAAAGCCAAATTCAGAGCCTTGTCAACTTCCTCTCCGAGATTATCGAATTTGTCCAAGGTGGACTGATTTGGCTGCTCAGCGACTTCTTCGGCTATTTGTTCTCCGCCAGCTCAGAATCTGAAGCTTCCAGACCAATTTGCCTAAGGTTTTTGAAGTTTGGGAAAATAAGCGTCGTAAGCTGCTATTCGCCCCTTAGAATCGGAATGTTATCTGTGGCCGAAAAGGTAGAGTAAGTCAGCTCGTATCTCAGAAGTATGTGGGCCGCCCTCCCTTGTTTTTGGAGGTTTGAACGGCTAAAGAACTGGAGCGCGGTTTTGGTTTGCGCAAGTACACCGTCCTCAGCCGAGACTAGAACTTTCTTCAAATCGTTGCCTGCATAAATAAAATGGTAAGTACATAGAATCTAAGCCGGGTAAATATATAACAAATACACATGAAGGACTATGCGGCCACTTGGTTCGCCTTTTCGTCTAGGCATGGAATCTAGGCGATCTTTGCCCTCGCCGAATTCCCAGTTGCCTCGGACAACGATCATGACATCGTCAACAGGCTTGCCAGAGCTGGCAAGCATAGTGACCAAATGATGGTCGGTGTCCTTGGCCCTGAGGAAGTAGCGCCCTTATCGGCCAGAGGATTTGGCCAAGGCATAGCAATGCCGAATAGCGGGGATTCCAAGATTGAGCCCAATGCGTCAATTTAGTTCTACAATACCCATTATGATTCGGTAAAAATTTACGTTAGGCTGAGAAGGGATTAGACCCCAGTGACGAAGGACAACCCTAAAAAACGGGTGAAGGGAGAAACGGACTCCGCCCTCGGCAATGGACATGAGAGGAAAGATGATTGTACTCTCATCGGTCCTCTCCATGTTAATCACACTCTCTACCACGAGTGACAGATGGACGTCATCAGGAATGAAAAAATGGCGTCGAAAACCAGAAACTCGATCCACAGAAAGAAGGGCTTTCAGATATTTCGCCATCCTAGCCAGGATAGGAAGTACTCTAAACTTAAAAAAAAAAACAAACAAAGAAAGAAAGAGGAATCGAAATGGAGAAGAGGAGAACTTACAAGAAATAGGGAAGGCAGTAAGGAACGAAGACAGGTTGCAGAGGTCGTGAAATGGAAGAGGCAAACTGGCAGGCAACTAAGAAGCTTTGCGTATTCAAAGAACATACATTCAAAGGGACAACATGGTTTCAAATCACATTAAATGAATGAAGCGTACGAAAGGGTGAGAAATTATAATGATTCATAAAAAGCGTGAACATTCTGACACTTGCGTTGGAATAAGGGAAGCCGCCATATTTTTGACTTTCCAAGTTCAAAACCAAACATGCCGACTAACTAGTATGAGTAGGATGTTTGGGGGGCAATTGTGGGAGCCGAATATCTTTTTATGTATAAGAGTCAAATGAATTTGGAAAAAATCAGGATATAGGTTATTCGGCTCCGCCCAAGGGGATCATCGAGCCGAATAGATAAATTCGACATAGAGCCAGTTGAACAAGCAGCCAAGTGGGAATTGACGTACGACAGAAGGGACGAATGAGCAATCATGCGATGGACTAAGAGTGGGCTCGACCCTAGGGCCTAGGAGCAAATATAAATAGAGGAACATCAACCAAAGAGAGATATGTGGAAACAGACTCAAGAAACTTAAGACACAAGCAAACGAGAGACATATACTAACTTGTCCACCAGAGTGCTAATTCCGACACCCCTAACTGGAGTGTTAATCCCTTTTTCAGGTAGCAATCAAAGGATTAGGAACGTCCTTCAGGATCCAAGAGTATTTCCAAACCACCATTCACCACACAACCCATTCACAAATATAAAAAAAAATTCCAAATAAATTGATAACTTGCTTAACAAAAAAAATAAAATAATAAATACTGATGTAGCAGATGCTTAGTTGAATTTGAAGATCGAAAATCTGAAGATGAGAGAGCGCTTTACTGTTGTCCTTGAGCTTTTCTTTATATCGAAAATTTGAAGAGGAGAGAGCTTCTCTTCTTGCCTCTTGTTACTGCTACTGCTGTTGTTTCCAAAGTGATGAGCTAGGGCAACGATGGGTGAACATGTAAATCACTCCCTAATACCAATAGACTAATTTTCAATACTAAGTCTTTGGCCAGACTATGAATCCAAACATCTAAGGCCCATCATAAGCCCTCGGGTTTATGAATCCCCTCTCCAAATCTGCAAACAAACACATTATTAATGTGTTTCACCTTCATCTTAATTCCATCCCTTCCTTTATTCCCAAAACAAACGGAGCCAAAAGGTAGTTTTGAAAATAATATTTAAAAAATTATCAAAAACTTAAACGATGCTAGGTAGGATTTTCTCAGTTGGCGCTCAAATACTGTGTATAAGGATACATTTAGATAAAATGACCAAAATACCACAGGTATATACACTCAATACCCCAAACTAAACCCTGACCTCCGCCCCTCTCTCTGCTCTCTTCTCTCTTCTCTCCTTATTCTATCTATCTCTCTCTCCACTCTCCGTTCTCCGTCACCTCCGATCTCTGCTGTCTATCCTCCACCGTAACCGGACTTCCTCTTCGACGCCTCTAATGCCGTCGGCAGCCGAGTCTAAACTGACTTCGTGGACAACTTCCTCTTAGACTGCAGCTTCTAGATCTTCATCACGGCTCATTTCTTTGGCATCATCGTTGCCTCTGCCTCTCTCGACAGCTTCATCCATGTGGAAAATATTATAGATCTGATCTCGATTACTATTTTTGTAGATCTGATGTCGAAACGACATCGAGGCTGTTTGATTTCAGAATCCCTCTCCCTTTTCAAATTTTTTTTTTTTTTATAGATCAGATCTGAGATCAAATCTGAGCCTATAAAAGGATTGGTTTTCGACAAGAAGGTTAGTTACGCTGCTGGCGGTCATACTCGTGTTGAAAATGTGAAAGTCACTGTTATTCAATTCCAAATTTCACCTCTGAAAATTGATATAGAACAATCTATTTTTATTTTTTTTTAAAATAGATAGTCTGGTGGGAGAGAAGATCTCTAATATATTTTTATTTTTATTTTTTTTTGGTTGATTATTATTGTTGTTGTTGTTGTAGTAGATATGGATCTATGGAAAAGGCCACCAAAATCTAAAAAAAAAATCAATATTTTTTAATTATTTTTTTTTTTGTTGTTGTTGATGATGATGATGAAGAAGCAACTTGTAACAGATAGAGAGAAAAAAATGAGATATGAACATATGTCAATTTTTATATATTTTTTTAAAATTATTTGTTGTTGTTGTTGATGAAGAGGGAGAAGCACATTGCAACAGATAAGGAGAGATGAGAGATTTGAACATATATAAAAAAAAATGAAAAAAATTAAACAAATGGCATTTTACACATATTTTAAACAGATGGAATCAAATTTTCAACAGATAGATCTATTCAAAAATTGAACAGATAAAAAAAATTAAATATATAAAAGAAATTTAGACAGATAATAAAATTGGGATAAATAGATTTAAAAAGATAAATGAAAAAATTAAACAGATAATAAAATTTAGAAAAGATATTTGAATAGACAAGGCAAACAAATTAAACAAATAGTTAAAAAATATAGAAAACAATTCAAAAAGATAGATATAAAATTTGAATAGATAGATATAAATTTGAACAGACAGTCAACAAAAAGTCAACAAATAAATTAATTGATAAAATTGAAAACAAAATATCCTTCAAAATAAACAAAAAGATTTCTAACCAAATTATTTCACAAAGGGTGAACCTCTCACTAACAAAGAAAAATATAGACTGAACCTAATGTCATAAACAATTGCTAGAGTAGATTTATCAATAATTTCTCTCTTTCTCTCCTTTTTTATTTTTTTAAAGTCATTAATAAAATATGTAACAATCATGGTTGGCCCAAAACTAATTCAAGTAAAAAGCCGAACAATTCAATAAGAATGAGTGTTGCTCAAAATATGATATAGAATACATATAAATAAGATTTTATAAAATTTGTTACTAGATTTAATTTTGAAAAGATTTAAGGACAGTTACGAGCATATTCTTATTTATCAAAAACTCATATTCAACTTTCAGTAATAAATTTATAGTGTAAAAATATTTTAAAAAAATTACAATTCAACTATTTACACTTCTCACAACATATTTCAATACAAATTAATTTAAAATAAATTAAAATTCACAAACAAAAGTTAAAATATCTGAATAATTTATTACTTTGATAATCTTACCACTATCGCTACAAATTCCAAATGATTATTACACAAACACAAAATACATTTAAAAAGTCTTAAAATTTTTTACAGTAATGCTACATACCCCAAAAATTCTACCAAAAGTTTTACCAAATGTCTCACGTGGGTGTGGGACCCACACAATGTGGGTCCCATGTGGGTCCCACACCCATGTGAGACATTTGGTAAAACTTTTGGTAGAATTTTTGGGGGCTCTAGCATTTTTCAATTTTTTATTATCCAAACAATGGACAAATACGTAAACGAAGATTTACTTGAGACAAATGAGTAAAAGGTTAGGCCCACAAACAACACTACAACGCCCTCATTAGCCCAATCCGAAGCAACCCATTTTAAGCCCATCAATTAAGATAACAAGCATCAAAATATTTCTTTGGAATTAGGATTGAAACACTAATGTTGTGTTTGGTTAGGGGATTTAGGGAGGGATTTGAAAAGAAAAATGGAAAAGGTAGGTGAAATGTGAATAAAACATGCCTATATTTCACCTAGTTTCACACACCTTTTCCCTTTCTCGTTCCAAATCCCTCCCCAAATCCCCCAACTAAATACAGCGTAAAACGATTGATAAAAAAGGAACTTGCGAAATAGTATCTCAACAAGTAAAATCATGAATTAAGAAATTAATGAACATAAAAAATAAATAAATAAATAAATAAAGAAAAAATATTTTTTAAAAGAAGTCGCTATTCCGTATAGATCTTCTTTGGGTTTGTAAAGTATTTTAGACTTTAATTCGTGATCTGTGGATTGATTTATGTAAAATTTTATAGATACAATAAAATTAATGAATAATCAAAATTATTTTATATGATTAGTTTTGTAATCAATTTTATATCCTTTTAATTAGTGTTTTCACGATGACTTTTCATTTATGTGGTTCGTTTTATGATCAAAATTATATCAGTATAATAATAAACAAATATAATTTATATATAAAAATTTTATACAAAATATTGTGATTAATTTATATTCTCATTTAGTAAATACAAAAAAAATTATATTTTGACAAATATTATTATCACACCATTTTATTTAAATTTATATATATAAATTATACACGCCTAACATTTTCTATATATTATTTCAGCTTCATGGATATTATGATGGATTGAAGCGAACCAAACAAAGCATAAGATTCAAATTCCATCATCAGCTAGGCCCAACTGAGCCCCATGTGTTTTGGGCCCTTAATTGGTAAGGTTTGTTTTCCATCCAGGCTGGGCCTTGTGGACTGGACCATAGGCCTATGGAGTGTTTATCATGGACTGAGTAAAACACAAAACCCACCACATTTGTTGTCAACACCATCAAGTTTATACTAATTTTTTTTGGGGTAAGTTATATTTCTTTGATAATTGAAAAAAATATAAGCGCAAATTATCCATAAGTTCTCGGACAAACTACACTAACGGTTCCTATAACTTGAGTTTTGTATCATTTTGATTCCTGACTTTTCAATTATGACACATTTGACTCTGAATTTTAAATTTTGTTTCAAATAAAGACAATTAAAGATAGCATTGCTCAATTTCAAGGGCAAAGTTGTCAATTTGATAAAATATAAATTAATTTGACAAAAATAAATGTAAAAAAAAATATTTTAAAATTTTTAAAAATTATTTCTAACCACCAAAGATAAAATGTAAAATTGATAAATCTTTTACACATTTATTTATTTTACCAAATTAATTTTTATTATGTATTTGGATGATGATCATGTAATGGGTGATTGTTTTATTTCCATTAAATTAGTTTCTATTTTTTCAAAAGTCAAATATGATGACACTTTGATATCAATATTAAATCAATCCATTAAATCAAAAAATCTAAAACTAAAAATATTTCATATATTAAATATATCGATTATACATTAAAAGCTTAACAGCCATCAATTACATGATTATCATCCAAACACATAACAAAAATTAATTTAGTAAAATAAATAAATAAATAAATGCGTAAAAGATTTATCAATTTTACATAATTTTATCTTTAGTGGGTAAAAATAATTTTTTTTAATTTAAAAACATTTTTTTGACATTTATTTTTGTCAAATTAGTTTATATTTTATCAAATTGACAACTTTGCCCTTGAATTTGAGCAATAATATCTTCAATTGTCCTTATTTGGAACAATATTCAGAATTTATGGTCGAATGTTTCACAATTGAAAAGTCAGGAACTGAAGTAACATGAACCCCAAATTATAGGAACTATTAGTGTAATTCGTCCTAAGTTCTTTTTAAAAAGTTTGTGTTTTATTTAATTTCAAATTTTTTTAAATAGACCCAAAAGTCCTATGTGCATTTATCTTTTCCTCTTTCTTTTGTACCTTGCATTTTCTCTTTATTTCTCTTTCTCTGATACTCGACGACGATCACAACCACATATTCCTTATTTTCTTTGTTTCTAATCTGCAGTCACCGGTGATCATCATTGATTGGAGTTCAGCGGCAACCACCGAGTATCAACTCCTTGCTTCGTGTTCATTGACAGCAAATGAGATGAGTTTCTGACAAAGAAAATGAGTAGATCTATTCAAATGTAATGTAGATCTATATCAGGTCTAAGTAGATCTATGTCAAATTCGACTAGATCTAAACCAAAAATAGTCGCTAGAGTACAAGCCTCTCTTTATATTTATCTCTTTTTTTTGATATCTCATTTTTTGTTTTTTGTTTTTTATTTTTTCTGTACTACACACTTCTATTTTCTTGTTATCATGGAGAAAATTTTCAAATTCTGAACAAGTGTTTTTGAGTTTTAGTTACAGGTGGTGAAAACTGTAAAATTTTACAGTTTTAATTTTTTGGGTGCTGAAATGAATCATTCTTTAGAACTGTAAAATTTTTCAGTTTTATATCTTTCTTTAAAACTATAAAATTTTACAATTTCATAACACGTTTTTTAGTTTGATTAATAAGGATAAATACTTAATAGAATCATGCTTTAAAACTGTAACATTTTACAATTTCAAAGCTTACTTTTCAGTTTAATCAATATTAGAAATTATTTGCTTAACCCTACAAAAATTGAAAATAATATATGTTTTTTTTTCATTGTTGCTGTTTGTTATTCTTATGTTTTTTTTCCCCTATCAATTTATCAATATTTATCACATTTTGTTATTTTTTTTGCTCTAATTTATCAATTTATTCTTTTTATTTTTGGGTAATATTCTGGACATTCCAGGGAGTCTACGGTGATATTCTTGAAGATTAGCGAACATTCTAGACATTTCAGCGATTTCCAGTGACGTTCAGAACACTCTGGTGATATTTTGGCGAATTTCCGGTGATACTTCTGCGACTTCCCGTTGACGTTGAATATTCTGACGAGTCTCCGATGATCATTTGACAGAAGTCTGGTGATAGTGGGATGTAGTAGCATCTTTAAATTAAAATAATAATAAAAAAAGATTTTTTGATAACAATTAAAAATATGTATGACTAATTGGTACAAGTATTTTGTTTTGGGATTAGATGCGTTTTGAATTTTGTATATGAAACCTATTGGTAAGTTTCCCAAAATACTGGAACGAAATGAAATGATGATTTAATTAAATTATACATTCACATGATTAATTAATTAAAAAATAATAAAAATATATTACAAATAAAATCCACATTCACTATTATGAGAAAATCTAGACATTATGACAATTCCTCAAACATATATAGTTGGGGTATTTGGAATCAATAATGATCTTCACCCATACAAGGGATTCTGGCAGTCTTCGAACATTCTTGAAAGAATCATATCAGCTCGATAACACTTTCGTGCTTAACCTAATTAAACTATAATGAGTTGTGCCAAATATTATTTAATAAACTTTTTAAAAGTTATAATTCAAATAACTCAACTCAGTAGCAGAGTGAGAATTTTGATTCATTGGGGTACCATTAATCCTCAGTGATATCAATTATAAAACTTAATCAAATTTGATTTTCATTTGGTGATAGAATGACAAAAAATCAATATGATGTCAAAACTACGTGTCTTAGATATGTTTTAATAAACCGAAGCTTTTTTTTATTTACTATTTTAGTTACTAAATATGATGATAATCACAATTTAAAATGTAATAACATGCATATAAAAAAGAAAAAGAAAAAAGAAAAGAAGAAGAAGATAGATATGGGAAAAAAAAGAAGAAGAAGAGAGAAATGAGAGAAATTGAAATAATTATAAGAGAATATTTTGATAAAATTAAATATTTATAATGATAAATTATAATAAATTTATTAAAAAGAAAGATGAGATATAAACATTTTTTAAATATATTTGAGGTAAAAGTTTAATTTTCAAAAAATGAGGAATGCACGTGCCTCCCTTGGACTCTATGTAGTTCCGTCCTGACCCAACTTAACCCATCTTGACTAACCATATTTATGAGAGAATATCATTTCAGCATAGTGAAATGATTTTTTTCACAAATAAAAATGTTACAAGTTGTTAGTATGTTTTCAGCACATTAAAAATTAGAGAAATTATTTGCCAGTGATTTTTTTAAAACTTAATTACAAAATTCATTACAAATTAATGTTTGTAAAGAATATCACTAATTTGAAAATATTTTTTTTACCCATACATTGATAAGTCATTTTCCCTTAAAATTATTTTACTTCACAAAGATTTTCACCTTTGTGTAATTTTCTATCTCATTTCTCACTAGCATGAAAATTTTCCCTTTCATTATAACAAGATTTTTAACGCGCCAAAATGATATTAGTGCAAATAATATAATTTGCTCAATTTGTTATGCCAAATCAATGTGCTTGGAGTCATAATTTGGGGGTCACATTCATACGGTAAAATTTTAACCTAATAACCTTTAGGTTATGGGTTTAAGTCACAGAACAACCGCTTTATGTATAATGCTAAAGGTTAGATGTGTATCTAATCTTTTTCTTTTCAAACACACATTAATATGTATTAATTGGCCGTTATTTTTTTTATCCACATGTCAATGACAATTAATTAGATGGTAAAAGTAAAAAAATTATTAGTGACCAAGGACGCCACGTTTTCCTACTCTATCAATTTTCATTAAGTCGTTTGTTATTTTTGGGGGAAATTTCCAGTCAATGTGTATTTCAAAAAATATTTACAAATTAATAATATAAATTGTGAAGTGATAAACTTTACCATTAATTAATAATTGATTTTTTTAAAAAGCACTGAGCAATAATTTCTCTTTATTTTCAAGCCGAATATAAAGTTGTGGGCCCCACTCACTTCACAAATCATAATATTTTTGGACACCACCTGAATATGTCCTAAGGTCATGTTTGATTCAAAAGATTAATAGTGAAGTACTAACAATTCTATTAGTGCTTGTTTGATTAGGTGGATTAGAGCATGGGATTGAGATTATTAATCTGTGGGCCCAATTATCCTATATTTGTTTTAACATTTTGGTTTAGGATTATTAATCCAATGGATAATTAATCCAACAAATTTATAGGATTATTAGTAATGGGGTAGGGGTGGGATTATTAATCCAATGGATATTAATCCAATTGGATAGTGAGTACTACACTAATTTAATAGGATTATTAATACTTCACTATTAGTCTTGTGAATCAAACATGACCTTAAATTAGTGTGGTATTCACTATCCAATTAGATTAATATTCATTGGATTAATAATCTCATCCCTACCCCATTACTAATATTCCTACTAATTTGTTGGATTAATTATCCGTTGGATTAATAATCCTAAACCAAAATAATAAAACAAACATAGGATAATTGGGCCTACGGATTAATAATCTTAATCCCATGTTTTAATCCACCCAATCAAACATGCCCTAAGAGTACTAACTTCTTGTATCTGTGATGTATATTATGTCATTTGGGTGAGTTATTAGTGCTCTTAAAAACATAAAAAAAATAACTCTTAAAACTGTTGTTAATGTTATAAAATATATACAAAAATTTGTAAAAATACAAAAATATTTTGATATACATAAAAAGTTTAATAAAATTATAAATTATTTTGACAATTTATATTTTTTATTGATAATTCTTAAAATTATCATTATTAAGACCTTTTCTCTCTATATATACAGTATTGATGTTTAAAGAGAGAGATCCATTATAGCGAGAGGACTAGTGGTGAAGTGGGATATGTTTGGTGGGCAAAGATGTTTGATGAATGGGGTTCAAATGTTTTTGAAATGATTGATCTGATATTCCATGTGGCTTTAGCTATTACCTCCTTGTTTGTTTCTCATTAATTAAACTCTCTTACACGTTTTGACAACAGTATAACATCAAAGTGTGTCAATTCTAAGTCCCACTGATGGAGATAGTGTGTTAGGTGCATTATTTAGTTGCATTAAAGCCAGCTATGTAATGGAGAGAAGAAAAGAATGGAGAGAAGAAAAGAATGACCCAATCACAAAAGTCAAAACTATACCATGCAATTGTGTCACTCTTTATTTAACTACTAGTTCTCTTCAATCTCTTCTATTTTGCATTTGGCCAAGAATATTGTTAAATCCATAGTCTAAAATATGCATGGATTGTTTGTATTTTTATTTATTTTTTTGGTTCTAAAAAAAGGTAAGGTGGAAAAAAATTTGCAGTTGAATTGCTTATATTAAAATTGATAATACAATTGACAAAATGTTCACAGAATTGTAAATTCTACAATATGTGATCATACATCCCTATAAATATCGTGATTTTAGTTTTTGTACTCTTAAGATTTATCCCTTGTCGACGTCTTGTTGCAAGTAAGCATATTTTATTTTATTTGCTGAACCATAGCTATAGTGAATCAAGTGAGAAACTCTAAGCCCCTTCCAAAAAAAAAAAAAAAAAGAAGTCTTCTAAGAAATTCTATAGGACTAACACAATATGTGTTGTAATCGAGCCTAGGTATACTCAAACTTAGTTTGATTAATAAACGAGTTAAAAGATTTGTCTTGAACTAGTGTATTTAATGAAAGAGCTTAATTTGAATGAATTTTAACAAATTAAAGGTGAACTTTTCATAAACAATTCAGTTTGTTTGTAATTCTACCCATTCAAAAAATGCTTTATTTTAACTTTCAGAAGAAAATATTATATAACCTAATGAATTTTATAAATTTTTTTTTATAGTTTATTTTTTGTGAATTGCAACAATATCAAAAATAAGACTTGCCACAATAATAATTCCACGTGAATAAATAGGAAAATTTTGTATAACATTATTTTGAAATTTTTTTTATTTATATAATAATGTGAAAATGTTTTTTTTTTTTTTTTTTTGGTTACAGGGAAATCCTCTCACTCTCCCGCAGGTCCAAGGCAGCGCCCCGAGGAGATCACCAGGGTGTCCTGTTGTTCGGTCCGAGCCAGAGACTATAACCTGGAAGCTTGTCCCGACCTCACAAGGCAAGCTTCGGTAAGTCAGGACTCGCACAGCGGGGGAGAATTAAACCCACACAAAGTAGCTGATAAGGCATCTTTGAGATCAACCTCCTAACCAACTGTGCTACGCCCAAGAGATTGGCCCAGAAGGGATTCGAACTCAGGACCTAGGGGCTTAAACCCCAGGTCCTTGCCAAGTTGCCACCCACCCCTGGGTTATAATGTGAAAATGTTGCATCAATTAAAAAAGAAAAATGAAAAAAAATGGTAACATAATTCACTTTGAAATGACCATTAGCTATGATGTGAAGTGATGAACATGATATGACAACACACTACTATTTCGGCATGCTAACCTAAAACAAATGATTACTTAGATTATTTCGACATCTTGGCTATAATTATTGTTTTTTAATTTTTTTTTGGGTCTGAAAAAAGGTTTAATTTGCTTCAGATATAAAGAATTTCTACTAATTTCTTCCTAGTCTCCATCAAATTTTTACCTTGTCAAATTATGTTCTACCGTTTGTATAAAAGAGTATAGGAAAATGCCTCGTAGCTCGACTGCTACGAGGCTCAAAATGGCTCGAGGGAGAGAAGAGAGGAAACAGAGGAGAAAGAGAAGGGAGGGAGAGTGAGGAGAGGGCTCGTCGTGGGAGGGAGAGAAGAGAAGGGAGCTCGCCGCCGATCGTCCGTCGCAGCAGACCGTCGCCGATCGTCGCAGGGAGGGAGGAGTTTCAGACCGTTGATCGTCGTGGCCTCGCCTCCGGCCGTCCTCGCTCAGCTCCAGATCGTCACCGCCGTCCTCCCTCCGCCAGATCGTCACCGCCGCCTCCGCCTCCTCCTCCCCTGTTATTAGGGCCCCCTCCCCTCTCTCTCCTCCCCCTCCCCCTCCCCCATCTTCTTCCTCCTCCCTTGTTTTTCTTGCAACACAGACGAAAAAAAAATAAAAAAAAATTCGAGACCCAAAACGACGTCGTTTTGGGTCTCGAGCCAGATTTCGAGCCTCGAATTCGAGCTACCAATCACTGCCGAAGAGTATAACTGCCGTATGATCACTATTCACCATTGAAATGATAATAGTTAAATATATATATATGTTATATATAAAGTGAATAGTTCATTCAAGAAAATTATTTAAGAGTTCTAAAACAATGAGCTCTAATAACTCTAAATATACTGTAATTCCAATTGATTTAATGTTTTGCTCTTTGTTTATTTTTTATTTTTTATTTCCTGCACTGCCAGCTCATTAAAGCTGGCTTAGTGCTATCTTTTTAGTGATATGTATCATCACTGTTCATTCAATTCATTTAGTATGTGACACACGGCGACTAATATATATATATATAAGAGCTTATTTTTATGTCAAACATTAATGTCTTGGTGAACTATAATTCTAACACAGTAGGCCCATATTATTAACACCACATTAACCAGCCTATTCCTTTTCATTTTTTGAAGTAATTTATCCATACATAAGTTTATTTCTAATGTACCAAAAAATTGAGTTGCCTGAAAGTTTACTTGGATTTTGCCTAGCTCAAGCCTGAATTGCCAGCTAACCCGGCCCGGCCCATCCAAATGAGACTAGGCTTTGACTTGGGCATGGGTTTGAAACCCTAGTGCGCAATCACAGCTGAAAAATGATCCGTAATTCGAATTCGATGGCCCGAATTCAGCTCGAAAACCAAAACGACGTCGTTTTGGGTTTCTCTTTTTTTTTTTTTTTTTTTCCCCCTTTCTTTTTCTTGCTTTTTTGAATCAAAATAGGAGAGACAGAAGACAGAAAAGAGAGAGAGAAGGAGAAAAGAGGAAGAGAGGAAGAGAGAAAAACAGATCATCATCTTTTCAGATCATCATCTGTCTCTGAATCTGGGTTTGGATCATTTTTCAGAAAGCAAGAAAAAGAATGTGGAGATTGGATGAATCTGGGTTCCCCAAGTAAAAAATAAGGAATGATCTGAAAAAGTGTAAAAAAATGACGTCGTAAAAAAAGATGATAAGATGATGATCTGAATCCAAATCCAGATTCGTAAAAAAATGTCTGCAGATTCAGATCCAAACCCAAGTAAAAAAAGATAAAGAAGTGTAAAAAACAGATCGACTGCCATCACCGATCTGAAGATGATGATGTTGATCTGAAGATGATGATCTGAAGAAGATGATGATGTTGATCTGGAGATGATGAGTATATATATATTTTTAGTTCTGGATCTGAATATGTTTTTTGTATATTTATTTATTTTTTACTTGGGTTTGGATTTGAATCTGCCATCACCGATCTGAAGATGATGATGTTGATCTGGAGATGATGAGTATATATATATATTTTTAGTTCTGGATCTGAATCTGTTTTTTGTATTTTTTTTTTTTTTTTACTTGGGTTTGGATCTGAATCTGCCATCACCGATCTGTTTTTTTTTTTTTATCTGGAGATGATGAAGATCTCTGTGTTTCTGATGATGAAGATGAACTCGGGTTTGATGAAGAAAAAGCTGTTTTTGATTTGGGTTGATCTCTCTCTCTCTCCCCTCCCCTCCCCTCCTCTTCTTTCTTCTTTCTTCTTCATCGTCTCAGTTTTAGAACAGAGAGAAGGGAAAAAAAGAAAAAAAAAGAAAAAAAAAATAGCAAAACAACGTCGTTTTGCAATTTGAGCCAATTCGAGCCACAGTGTTTTCGAGCTACGAATCGGAACTGATCTCAGCCATTGACCTGTCAAGTCAACTTTCAAGTTGATTAATGAACTCATAAATTTATAAAAATTATTAAAAAAATAAAAAATAAAATAAAATCTTGATCCATTGGGCTAAGACCGTGGCCCACATGCAAGCCCAACCGATTGTTCAATTTAAAATATATATATTATTTGATACTCTTAAAGTAATAGCACAATATGTACATTTGATATTCTTGATTAATGAAATCACACCCACACAAAAAAAAAGATTATGTGTTTGGTTTAATTTTTTTGGATTAAATTTTTTAAAAATTGAGTTTTTTGTTTTTCGTATTTTTTTGTTTTTAGTGAATATTTTTAAAATTTTAAATATTTTTTTTTACTTTTTTAGATGCACCTCACTTAGATATATCTAAAAAATAAAAAATTTGTGAACAAATATTTTTAAAAATTAATAAATACATAAAAATATAAAAAATGTACTGAATTCTCGTTTTTTTTTTTGGGTATTTTTGGTGGTTTTTTTCATAATTTTTTTACTTTTTAGGTATATTTATGTTAGGCATGTCTAAAAAGTAAAAAAAAATTGCTTAAAATATTAAAAAAATTCAGTAAAAACAAAAAAAAAAAGGAAAATAAGAAAGTAGAATTTTCTGAAAAGTATTTTTAGAAAAATAGAACCAAGCAAAATTTCACTCCCAACTTACTAAAAGAGTCCATGTCATCCATTTATTACATTACTTTTATTAATTCAAAAACACCATATCAACCTGAGTTAGTAATAAAAAAATAAAAAAAAAAATTAAAGATCCTATGTCTCCTAATCTTTACGTTCTCATGTTCCAAAACAGTAACAACAACTCGATCATGTTTTAAGACAAGAAAAGAGAAATATGAGAACAGTGCTATTGATATATAAAGCCTAAATAAACTTACCTAGAAATTCAAATGTAGGGTGAAGATTTGATTTTGTTGTTCTAGGGTCCAACCAATCTTGATCCTATAGAACATAAATTATGTGTAATTTTCTGATTTTCTTTGTAGGTTTATAGAAGTGTGATTAATAAATTGACTCTCCACGCGAAGGAGACATACATGCACTTGGAGAGAAGAGAAATCAAAATTCTTTTGTCTAATAATGTAAAAAGGCTGCATTCTGGTCCCCTCCCCCAAGTGTTTCCAAGAGCTGAAATGGGGAATCAGACTTTGAATAAAACAAACACACATGCACAACCCCCTCTTCTCTTCCTCTTGTATGCATGTGTGTACGCAGTGACGGAGTTAGGAATTCAGTGAAGAGTGGACATCAATTAATAAAAATATTGATTTTGTTTTTTTCTCATAATAAACAATAATGAGATATTACTAAACGTAAATATTAAAGAATTTATTTGGATAGATGTGAATTTTAAATTAAAGGATTTGAGATTAAATTTTATACAAATATTGTGAAGTAACCATTTTAGGTGGATTGAAAAATTAAAAAAGAAGATAAGTTGAAATATAAATGATATATTTCAGTAGATAAATTCTATAAAATACACCGCAAAAAGAATATCTATCATATGTCGCAATTATAATCTTTGTGGTCTTTAGTTATGACACATTGTAGTGTTGGATATAACTTAGTTATAACTTTTTGTGGTTGTTATTTGGTTATGACTGAAGAGGTCTTTGATTATACATCAAGTAATGATTCGTAATGACTCATTCTGATATCAGTTATGACTTATTGTAATTTTTTTTTTTTTTGGTTATAATTAAAGATGTGTTGTTTGGTTGTAATTTATATAGTAGTCATTTTAGTTATGAGTAAAAATAATTTGGTTATGAAAATTTATAATATCAATACCATAAAGTAATAACTAGTATATGGTACACCCCTTTTAGAAGTGTATAATAGAAATACTTATTTTAGTAGGTTCATTGTAATTAGAAAGAAAATTTATAATAGAGGGTCTATTATAATTTGAAGAAGGGATATTATTATAATTTTATGGAAAATATATATGATATAATTTATATATATAGGTGTATTAATATAATTATCAAAACTTGAGGGGCACATGCCCCCTGAGCATACACTGCCTCTGCTCTTGTACGTACATATATCTATGGGGGAATTACAATTAAGTGATTTTTTAAAAAATATTTATAATACATGAAAAAGTTTATAATTTTAATTATTAATGTTTATAAAGTTTATCATTTATGTGTAATTTTTTTTTTCTAACTTGACATTGAATTATAATTCTTCCTATATCCATATGTATTATATATATAGTACACACATTTCTGTAAATATATAAAACATTGATTAAGATATTATCAAATACTGATGAAAAAATAAATTATCTTATCGATACTGATACATAATTTGATACCATTATTTAAATTCATAGTATACATATATTTATGGTAGAAGTTTTATGATCTAAAAAATTATTCGTATTTTTATTTTTTCTTTCATTATCACATTACAACTATTTAAAATAAAAGAGATGAATAGTTTTTTGATCCAAGATATTTTATAAAATATCGTTACAAAGCTTAAAAAAAATGCGATTTTATATAAGAGCATTTCTAACGGTGGACTAAAATTTTCATCAAATTTGAGTAAAAAAAAATCAATTTTCTCAATCTGATATAACTTGCTCCAACCATGTATCAAAAGGGAAGGGGTCGACCGGTTGGTCAACCGATAAGGCTAATTTTTTTTTTTATTATCTGTTTGAACTTTTTTAACCGGTTTGAACCTACCTATTTGAAAGGGAACCGGTCGACCGGTTGGTTAACTGTGCAGACATCAGGCTGGTTGACCGATTGCCCCGTCCAACGGTCCAGAACAGTGAAATACTAAAATACAGAGCTTGTCCTCAGTTTGATGAAATATTTGTTCCATTCTCATTTTGATATCAAATTAGTGAAACCATTAAAACTTGAAAAAGTTATTCTTTCATCAAATTTCAAATTTGATGCATAATTTGATACATCGTTGAAGATGGCCTAATAGCTAGAAAATGTGCACACAGCCGACTCATCATTTATTGATTGACAAGAAAAAAAATTGTAAATAAAAAAAAAAAAAAAATAGATGAGGTGGAGAGAGAAGGGGTAATACAGAAGGGACAAAGCCACAAAGCATTGTCTACGGAACGGCCGACCAAACACAAGCTAGTGGGAGACACCAAAAACGTTAGCCACACCACTCCCTCCACCCTAAGAGAGATAAAGACTCTTCTCTCTCATCACTCTCTCTCTCTGTCTCTCTCTCTCTCTCCATATATTCATTCTTTCATTTCTTACCCTCTGTTTGGATGGGCGGTTTAGGGGGCTTTTGGAAAGTCAAAAAAAAAAAAAAAAAAAATCACTTTTTAATTTTTTATTCATTTTAGATTATATCACTTTTTATATTTTTTATTCGTAAAAAAATAAAATAGATTAAAAAAGTTAAAAAATCAACTTTTTATCAACTTCTCAAAACACCACTTAGTTAGAAAAAAAATGATGAAAATTGAAAACTCGTTACTTAGTTAGATGGTTAAATAAGGCGTGAAATAGTGAGAGATGGTAAAAAATAAACTGTCTGTATTTTGTTTCTCACTAAAAGTGATGAGATTTAATAAGAAAATAGTTGGGTTTAATGAAATTTATTTAAAATATCAAAATTACCCTTAAAAAAATATAACTTATTAATATAGAAGATTATTTTGGTAAAATAAAATAAAGTATTTTCTTTTTCCTTCTCTTACTTATTCTATTCAAATAATTAGGTAAAAAAGTATATTATCTTTATTTTTATTTATCTAAATATAATGATAAAAAATTATAATTATTATTTTTTTTTTTTCTCACCTAAATAAAAACTTACAATTAATTCTTTTCTCATATTCCCTCGCGATCCAAACCGAGTGTCAGAATGTTTGCATCAATCTGATAAAGACAAGACTGACGTTGCCCGCCCTTGCCCTTGCCCTTTGCCAGATTTTAGTGCTTTGTTTGGCTCTCTGTCTTTATTTCCTTTCTTTCCCATCCCCTCCCTCACCCCCACCCACTAGTATTCTTTTACTTGTTTCATACAAGTGCGTGCACATTTCAGTACTTATATGTATATATATATATATTAATAATGTTAAGTACCATAAAAAAAAAGTATCATGAAAAGTTTAGAAAATGTCTCGTAACTCAAATTTTGTAGCTCAAAAGTGGCTCAAATGGCCAAAACGACGTCGTTTTGGCCATTTTTATGTTGTTCTGTACTCAAAACGACGTCGTTTTGGCCATTTGAGTCACTTTTGAGCCACAAAATTTGAGCTACGTAGCATTGTCGGAAAAGTTTTTATAAAAATTTTCTATCCTTAGATTAATTTATAGCGTTTGTAGTATTTTATTGTATGTTATGTAATCACCATTGAATTAATTTCATGAAACTTTTCATGATATTTATTTCATAATGCATAACGTTAACTTATATATATATATTCAAAAAATTATTAAATAATTTTAAAGTATATATGTTCTAATGTTTATATATGGCCTCGACAAATAAAATGAATTAAAAATACATTCATTTAGCTAATTTTCTTAGATAAAAAAAATATAAAAGACAAAATATGTTAAATAAGTTAATAAGACAAAAAGGAATGGCTTCCCTCCGGTCCGTAATTGGACTGAAGCGTATTGGCGGGCACGTGGGGGCTCATCACAGGTTCCGTTTTCATAATTCGAACCGTTCAATGTGTAGAATTCGTCGAGTATCATTTGTCTGTAAAAAATCATGTTGATTGGATATCGATAGGTATGTGATCAAATCAGTTTTGTATGAAAAAAATGGACGGTAAAAAATAAATGCGTACAAAAAATCTGATTTGATCGCATAGTTATCGATATTCGATCAACGTAATTTTTTACAGACATATAATATTCGACGAGTTTTACACATTAAACAGTTCGAATTATCGAAACGGGACCCGTGGTAGGCCTCCACGGGCCCAACAATACTCTCAAGTCCGATCACAGAATGGAGGGAAGCTATTTCCAAACAAAATGTCACATTCAAATCATAATCATTGCACTTTTTATCTCAAAAAATAAAAAAAATCAAACCAAATGAACTTTTTAGTACCAAGCTAAAAAGTTTCTACTTTAAAAAAAATCAATTAAAAAAACCAATGCCGCACAGCGACTAAATGGATTAAAAAAAATCAATTAAATGGATTATCTTTTGTTAATATTATCTTATTTGTAAAGTTTTTTTATTATCTTTTGTTAGTATTATCTTATTTGTAAAGTTTTTTACTGTCAATAGTAACAATTAAATAATATCGTATAACACTTAAAATTGTTAAATAATTGTCCGTATATATGCAGTATACAAAAAACATAATAGAGGGACACCGCCACTTTCTAATAATTGCGTTTTACTTTTTAAATTTTTTAGTGATCTTTTTAATGTTTAATAAATTTGAAAAGTTGCTATTTTTTTTTTTTTTTTTATAAATGAAAAAATTTAATGGGACATTTATTTTTTTAGCTCATGACAAATAACTTAATAACTTTTTGACCTTTTTAATAAAATTAGTTTTTTAACTTGGTTGCCCAACATGAATTACTCGTTATTTCTTTCAAGATTTTTTTGGTTCCTTTTGTTTATCTAATGTCACCATTGAAGGATTTTGATAGAGTTTACATTCTACAAAATAAAGGTAAAATGATACTTTTAAGAGGATTTGTTTAGATTCAATAGAAAGGACATTAGACTTAGGAAAATGAGTGAGAGCATTAATTAGTGCTACCACTAATGATGTAGCAGTAGGCCCTACTATGAATGATTTGATGTTTTGACCTTGGTGTTATATTTTTTTTCTTTTTTTATTGAGTACCATGTCATTAGTGATATTTTTAGAGTTTCAAAATTAGTGGTCTCTATCATTATTATTAGACTTATTACGAGTGGGTCCAACAGAAATGGTTTTTAGATTCTTAATTTAAGGAGTCTCATAGAGTCATCATGGATATCATGCTTATATCATGGAGGTTATGTTTGATGGGATGATTTAATAAGAGAAATTGAAAGAAAAAATGATATAGAAGGAAAAAGAGAAAGAAATTGAGAGGATTTGAATTTTCAATTATGTTTGATAATTGATTGAGTTGGGAAATGGAGAAGAAAAAAAAGTCTGGCCCCGTTTGGCAAGAGGCTATTTTAGTCAAAAAGTCAAAAAGTTACTAAAAAAGCCAAAAAGCCAACAACCTATATCAAAAAGTCAAAGATTCCCTTTTCTCTCTACTTTTTGCACATCTTTTCGTAAAAAGCCAAAAAGTCATCACAAACATACTAGTTTTTTTTACATAACATTTTAGCCAAATAGCCAAAAAGTTACTAAATTAGCCTGTTCCCAAACGAGGCCAAGTGAACTCAAAAGCAATGTATTGAAAGCCGGTATGGTGAGTGAACCGAAAAATAGACCGGGTGGACGAGTCATCGGTTCAATCATCAGGTCAATGAGATCGAACCGTGATGTCATAATTACATTATAAATATATTTAAAAATATTTATTAAAAATATAAGTATTAAAAAAATGAAAAAAAAATCACTTTGCTGGGTTTGAGTTTTTTAAAAATATTTTTTCAAAAAATTCTATTTTCTTATTTTTCTTATTTTTTTGTTTTTACTGAATTTTTTTAGAATTTTAAGCAATGTTTTAAATTTTTAGATACACCTAACATAGATATACTTAAAAAGTATAATTTTTGTGAAAAATATATTTAAAAAATTCACAAAATACCAAAAATATAAAAAAAAAATGAAAATTTAGTACATTTTTCGTATTTTTTTGTATTTATTAATTTTTAAAATATTTTTTCACAAATATTTTACTTTTTAAACACATCTAAGTAATATGCATCTAAAAAGTAAAAAAATGCTTAAAATTTAAAAAATATTCACTAAAAATAAAAAAACACGAAAAAATAAAAACTCAATTTTCAAAAAGTTTAGTTTTCTTAACATACTGAATTATATTCAACAAAATAATAGAATTTTCAATTACATTAACAAACAAACAATTAAATAATTGCAATATCAGATTAAAGAGCACCGTATTTAAGTGTTCAACTACATTAACAAACAAACATTTAAATATTTACTGGTATTACTGAGCTATACCAGAGCATCTTAAGCATGTAAAATTGTATTGACTCGGATTTTTTTTTTGTAAGTTGTCATTTATTTATTATTATTTTATTTTATTTTTAGACTTTATTAATTGTGTGGTTATATGAGAATTTAATGTGATATTTAATTATATATAATTAATTTGAATATTTATATATATGTGTTGATCATATATAATATATTTATATATATTGTATTTGTATAATATAATATTATATATAATATATCAATTAGGTTAGAATAGAAGTAAGTAATCAATAAAAAAAAAAAAAAAGGAAAGAGAGGAGCAGCAGCTACGGCGCCGAGAGAGAAATCAAAACATTTGTGTGGCGTGAAAAGGGACGATGGAAGAGGAGAAAAGAAAATGGAAGAAAAAGATTAGGATTTTGTTTTGGTAGTTTTATTAATTTTTTAAATAATTTTTTGATCTTCAAAATAATATTGTGAGTGCAAAACTCATTTTCCTTAATTTATATTTAATTCATTGTTTTTATTTTATTTATTTATTTATTTATTTGATGTTGAATTGATTTCGTATTTGCATGTAGATGATTGATCGATTTTAATTATTTTGATTAGTTGTGTATGTAAGGTTTAGGATTTTTAGATAATTGATTGATTTTAATTATTTTGATTAGGTGTGTATGTAAGGTTTAGGGTTTTTTGATGATGGATTGATTTTAATTATTTTGATTAGTTGTGTATGCCATGTTTAGGATTTTTATCTGGACTTATTTTATGGTTGTAATCACACTCATGGATATATGAAATTAAAATAAATTTAGAACCCATAAATAAATTCCTTATACTCCACCATGACTCTATGGATTGTTGTTTTATTTGAGTGTTGGTGAGAAAGAATGTATAAAAAAAGGTGAGGATTATGAGAGTTATTTGAATGTCTTAGTCTTGGTATTGTTATGTTTGTTTTCATGAGTGAGATGTTTTGTATGTATATATATATACAACAATGATTCATTCCCCCTTTTTAAGACCCCCTTTGGACCCCCTCTCTCTCTCATTGGTCACCTTTTCTTTTTCTTTTTCTTTTTTTTCCTGTTCCTCCAATCACTTCTTGCCACGTGGCAAAGGGGGGTAAAGGGGGTGACCCCCAAAGGGGGTCCCAACCTTTATTCATATATATATTGTTGCCTCGTTCTTATGAGTAGACGAGTGCTTTGATTTGCGCGTGTACGTATATGCTAACCATCCGGGAAGTGTGGGTCAAATTCGGGAGGATATTCCCGTACAAGTTTGGCTTCGGAGCGGTGTTAGGTATACAAGAGGCACATGAGATATATGTGTAGGTTGGAAGTGGAGGGGTCGAAGTGGTGGAGTTAAGGTACAAAGAATTAAATATGAGTTTATTGTTATAGTGTGAATTGTATTGATTTGTACATCTTGAAAAAATAGTAATCGACCTCGATAAATTATGAAATTTGAGAAGAGGTATGGATACGTGATTCTAGACAACTTTTGTGTTTAAACTTTTTATTAAAAAGATCGATTATAACTTATAATCGAATGATCTTGATTATAATAGTTTTGATTCATTTTGGCAATGCAGATTTTAAAGGCTATTTTAACCCACAAAACGAGCTCATTTTATTGGTTTCGCACAAAATAAAGTAAAACATTATTCTGCACACTTTTCGTATTTTGAACTTTTTCGAAAAAAATCATCTTAAAGTAGTTTCTATTCGTTTTCAACTTCAAAATTTTTTATTAAATTTCGTCTAGATTCTTCTATCAAGTTTTTCTCTCAACCTGTTTAGTTTCCACTAAATTTGTTCGCGCGGTCTTTTAGGAAATTTGATTATGTATAACTTTTGTTCTTTGAGTTTTGGTCAATTCAAATTATTTAAGTATGAAATAGTGCATTTTTATACTTTTTTAGCAAGTTGCTTATGATTAACTTATACTAACTTTATTTTTTTGTAGGATGGTGAGTCTTACTAATTTTTTTATGCAGGGCTGACCCACCATATTCTTATTTCTATTTTGTTTATTTCATACTCAATTTATATTTCGTTGTGTACGGGCAAGAAACTAAATTCCACCATATCTCGAGAAACTACCTATTCATTTTGGTGTAGATGGAACTACTTGTCTTGTCTCATAACAATAATTAAATGTATTTTTGTTTGTGTCTGGTGAACACGTGGGTGTTAAATCTTGTACTCATACCAGTATACTTGTATACTTACCCATTTTGTTTCTTGGCAACTCGGGTGCATTCTGTTTAAGCGTAGCCGAGCTTCCTTTATAGGATTAGTTGGGGCTACGGTGGTAACGTAGAATAACTATAGTTGTTGGACATGTCTCTTAGATTTCTTTTGTTTTCTTGAGCTTAGGGTTGATATTAGTTTATGTATTTATTATTATTTTTTTATGACTTTAGTATTAGGATAATTTGGTATGGTTTGTAACCGTACATTATTTATGTTACTTTGACTATGTATTGTTACTTTAATGTTGGAGGTATTGGTTAGTTATGAAATTATGGTGGATGGTTTGGTTGGTGTTTAGTTTTTTTTTTATTTCACCCTTAAGATTTAGATGATGGAATATTAATTGGAGTTTAGTCCTAATTTAATATTTAATTATCCAAATTTTGGAACGTAACAAAAATGAAGAGTCCAAAGTAGAGCGGCAACGCAGAGAAGAAGGGAAGAGAAAGATGAAAGGGGAGAGAGAGGAGAAGAGAGAAAGACAAGCCGAAAACCCTCATCGGAACATAGTAGCAACAGCAGAGGTCGAAATCCTCACCGGAATTGTGTCCTTCGTTCACCGGAATCCAACGGTTGGACAGAGAATGTGAGAAAAGCTAAAATCGACACTCAGAAGAAAGAGAGAGGGGCCGAAAACCCTTTTCCATATTTTGGCAGATCTGTGAAGCTGTAACATTTGGGATTTTTTGAGTGTTTTTATATGTTCAACAAAACTAGCCGATTCTTAAAAGTTAGTCCGGGTCGTCGGGTTTGGCGGTTAAACCAACTGTTCTTCCATTTCTTTCAATTTATATCAATTTTGAAACTTGTCTAGGTCTAGAAGGTTTTTCGAACCAGAACAAGGTTCAGTCGCTGGTTTGACCGGTCCAACCGGCGAGTCTTGTCTAGGTTTCAAAACATTGCTCAAAATATAAAAAGTGATATTGCATTTCTCTCTTACTTTCTTTTCTCATGTGTTTTCCATTATTATAAATAAATAAATAAAAAATGAGATTGTATTTCTTTTCCTCTCTCTATTTCTTTTATCAAATCTTCCAATCAAATACAACATTAACAAAATGATTTGGAACCACAAAATGAAACACATTTTGAAGGACCTAGTGTTAGGGCTGTGAGGCCTGTGGAGATTTGTCCCAAACTTATTTCAATTATTTGAATTATTTATATTATAAGATTCATTGAGTACATTATTCATAAAAAAAATCAGATTAATCGAATTTTTGTAGTCTCATAACCTTATCATATATATATATATATTGTTAAAAAATAAATAAATAGCTAACATAATATTTTTAAAAATAATTAGAATCCGATCATGAAGTTACGGATATTCGATTAACCAAATTTTTGTTACATAGATGATATGTTCAACAAATCTAATAATATGAATAGTTTAAATTATCAAAATAAGTTCGAAATAATACCGTTGTGCCTTACTCACACCGTAACCCCGCCTAGTCCCATTTTGAATGATATTCTAATTATATTTTTGAAACTATGAAGATAGTGATAATGTTGAGTGTTTTGATTAAAAATTAAAATATTATAATAATTCATGTCATTATTTATAAAATTTTTTATTTATATATCATTACCCTATCATCTAGTCAACTGTGAATATTTGCTTTTTCCAATTAAAAACAGAAAAAAAAATTGACATACACAAATAATTGACATACACACAAAAAATTGACATAGACCACCAAAAAAAAAAAAAAACACTTTGTAATAATATTTTTTAATTTTTAGTTATTTTAGTAATGTTAGAGACTCATAAAATGTGACTTCTAAATTCTACATAAATAATTAACCAACATACAACATAATCTATGTCATTAGAGCTCAATTAAAGAAGGATGCTTTAAGGGTCTTATCTTAATGTCTAATTCTCTTGATATTTCTAAATAATAATAAAAATGGAAAATTATAAGAATCTTGAGTTTGACCATTGTAAGTTTAAATTCTGGTGTTTTGATTTATTTTTAATTTATATTATTAGTTTATTTTTGTTATGTAAAATCGTTAAAAAAAATATTTTAATCATTAAACTCAATATAGGTGTACATAAAATATCTAAAATACTAATTTTTTATTGAGTTTAATGATTAAAATATATTTTTTCTGTCAATTTTACTTAATAGTAATATAAAGATGGTTTAGATTGAAAAAACATAAAAAATTTAAGGTTTAAATTGACAAATTAAAAATTTAGAGTTTATTTTGTTATAATGGTTATCTCTTAATAGAAATAGGCAGATGATTTATATTAAAAATAAATAAAAAATTTAAAATTTAAATTAATAAAATTAAAACTTAAAATTTAATTTGTTACCAGAGTCAAACTTTTGATTATTTATTTTTATTTTATTTTTTTTTTTTGCCAAGACAAGCTTCAATGAAGAATATCCCAGATTTAGCAAGCCAAGTGTGTTTCACGGATTCATGGAGGCTAATGCTGGGCCGACATATGGGCCCATATGTTGGGAAGATTGCTGCGCACCGTACACAACAGTTACTGTTGTATAGTTAATGAAATCTTTTTTGGTATTCATTCTGATAATATGAACTATTCACTTTTTAAAAGATATTGAGTAGAATATACCTGTAAAACTTCAAGTTAATCGAAGATTGGTATCCTTTTCATCTAGAAATATTTGTATCTAAAAAATTGAATGGTAAATTTAATTTTAAGTATAAATATGAATACAAACATGTTTTGATGAAAGGAATACTGAAATCCGATTAACTTGAATTTTTGCGTGTATATTCTACTCAATATCTTCTAAAATTGAACGGCTTGGATCGTCGGAATGAGATCCGAAAAAGGCCCCATTAACTGCGTAACAGTTACTGCTGCGCATGGCGCAATGGGTAATACCAAAAGTTTTTTTTTTTTTTTGATTCAAAAGTAATACCAGATTTAGGCCTAATTTGAAAACTTGGTTAAAATTTAAATTTTGACTTTTAACTTATTTTGAGTCATATCACCTCTTTACTTTTTTACACGCGTTTTCAAAAACAATTCAAAAAAGTAAAAAAAAAACTAATTTTTAACTAATTTTCCAAAACAAAAGTAGGCCATGTTTGCTTCCTAGTTTGGCTTATTTTTATTTTATTTTTTAATCTCATATAGCTATTAAAATGGAATTTAAATAGTACCATATCTCATATAAAATTAGGCTATAATATTATCCAACTCCTTGATCAAATATAATATAATTAACGGTAGTGCTACATGTATTAATTAGTGTACCAACAAGTATTATGACATTATTACTGATCTCACCCATTATATAAATCACAAATATTCAAAATTTCAAAAATTATGTCACATTATTTATTAATACACTAATTGATATACTAATTAATACATATAGTATTATTCTATAATTAATTTTGTTTCATAATATATTAATACAATTCAAATGTCGTATTATATAAGGAGAGTGACCAATAAATCCTAAATGTTGAACTTATGATCCATTTGGTCCCAAATGTTTTCTAATGTTCCGTCTGGTTCTTTTGTTTGTGAAAGGACGCTTTTGCCATTTAAGTTGGTTGTTTGTGTTAGCGTTTTAAGTGGATGTGAGAGGTTGTCTTTATTGCGTGTGAGACACACAGCATGGTGGTGCCGTTTACAATCTGAGGGAATTTCCGTGACTGAAGTCACGTGCCACATAATTGGCTGCCACGTTACGCAGAAGCGCACTAAGGGACTTTTGTGCTTTACATTTGAGGGCTTGCGTGTTCACGTCTATTGGGTGCCATACAACAGTATAGCGGACTAAGGGTTTGTAGTAAGTAATGAAGTAAGGTGGAATGCCACGTGACACACATACCAACGAACAAAACCCGTACCCGTTGCCCATGACCCACAAATAATAACCACATATGCATCCGTGTTTTGTAGATGACGTTTCAAAAATTTAAAAACCCTAGAATCTCGTGTTTCCAAGATTTAAAATTTTGATTGGGTGTATATACCGTTCGAGATTAGGGGTTTATGATGGTCTACTGGTTTGTGTGTTTGTGGTGTGACGCTGTACCTTTGATTTTGCAAATGCTGTTGCATTTTGGAGGATTGGCCAATAGCGGAAACCCTATTGTGCAACAATCGACAGTGTCGTTGGTGGGCTTGAGGAATGGAAGGAAAATGTATGTTTGTTGAGACTGTGTGGGTTCTGGTTGTGTGTATGCAGTGTGTGTGTGACTTTAAGTTTTCCATTTTATGTTTTGTGTTTGATTTTCCCCAAATAGATCGTATGATCTGCCATTGTCGTAGCTGTGTCATTTGTTGCGTAGTTTGAGTATTGGATGTGATGTTTGGTAGCTGGCATATTGATTTGGGGTTGTGTGGTTATGGGTAGGGTTATTGTTTTGATGGTGTGTGAGGTTGGTTGTGTAAGTGGTGGGTTATGTATGTCTGTAGATGGCATTGAAGAGTTAGTTTGGGATACTGCAAAAGTAGCTTTTTGGTGATATGGTGATGGGCGTAGTGATGTTTTTGTCAAGGAATGAGGAATATGGTGCTCTGTGTTGGTTGTGTTGTAGTTTGTGTTGTCGTTTCAATTGGTGAATGGGTATGGGATGGGTTGGGGTGTGGTTTGAAAAATTGTATTAAAATTTGGCGTAGTGGACAAGGTAATGTGCCAAGGTGTTTTGGTTTGTAGTATGTTTCTGGGTGGTATGTTTACGGGGTTGGGGCATGGTAATGGCACTTGTTGGTTATGGTTAGGTGGTTAGATGTGTGGTGGTGGATGTGGGTGTGGCAGAGTGATGTAATGTCGTGAGAATGTTACTGTGTGTGGTTGGCAGTTCCTTATGTGTAGGAATGTGTATATTTGTTACGTACATTTTAGCTGTGTGGTGGTGTGTTGTAGTACTTGGGTTCGATTTTGCCACTGATGTGTTTTGTTTTTTCGATTGCAGGTTGTGGGAGTTCAACTAGTCCGTGGACACGTTTGAAAGAATGGAAACGGCTAGAAGAGGCAAGTGGTAGGAAGTCAGACAACCTCGGAGTTAGAATGCAGGGCCGTATCTTGTTCAAACAGGCCAAAGTCGTAAACAATGCGGTTGCTCGAAATGTGCCAAAACCGTCAAACAGTCCCCAACGGCAGGTGTAACGCCCTCAAAATAAACCCATAAATCATCTAACAATAGCATGCTTAGACATAAGAGAATGAAGTATAAATATATTCCATCAGAGTAATCATGACAAAATGTATTACATGCTGACAACAAAAGTAAATGCCCTATGGGTTTACAACTTTCCAAGTCAACACTTGGTTACAAAAAGAGAGTGCTAACTCTATACAAAGAAAGCCCTTGGCTTGATATACATGTAATACAACAAAACAGTAAAAGGAGTCCCAGCCACTAAGCCTCCCAAACTACGTCCTTGGAGGTGGCATGCTACTTGTACCTGAAAATGATGTCCCATATAGGGTGAGCCACAGCTCAGTAGAAATATACTAAACTAACTATAAACAATGACTAAAATAATAGCATTCAACAGATGGTCCATACTTATATTCCAACTCATGCCATATTACAGTTTCATGACAATCATATTCATGTTACATTTCACTTTCCATTTCTTATTCAACTTGAATTTGAAAACAAGGCTCAAAACCTAGCTAAATAATTTAATGAGATTATAACTCATTACTAAAACACTTTCGAAATTCATGACGGATACACATTTTGGTGTTGTATCAATAACACATAAACCACTTCCTTATTTCACAAGTAATACATATTTTGGTGCTGTATCAATATAACATAGAAACACTTCTATACTTCACAATTGATAATGATATACATTTTAGTGCTATATCAAATCAAATAAACACTTCCATACTTCACCATGATACACATTGTAGTGCTATATCAATGTCACACAATTTCCGGTTTAGAGGTCCATCCCCTATCTTCCCCTAAACCGTGTAGTACATCCCCTATCTCCTCCCACACAACACCATGTATATAAACACAGATCATATACATAATCAATCAGTACATAAAGTTAATGTATTTTTCAACCGTCATACTCAATGACACATTCCATTGATTAGTTTTAGTTTGCCTAATCATCATGCATTGTCTACAACAATCAAGACTATCCTCCACCAATAGCCCAAAGCAGTTATTTCTAAACAGGAAATAAATGCATCAAATGGATAAAATATCAACATTTGCCTAGGTGAGCGATAAATTAATCCAAATACACCCTTTCATCCCATACCATTCCAATTTGAATATTTCCTATTTAATTTCTCATTTCCCAAAATTAATTATACCAATTAATTTATCATGCAATTAGGGCTTTTTTCCCAAATTCATAATACCAACCCTAAGGTTCCTTTTTCATCAACAATCCAACACCAAGTCCATTTTCCAATGTATTACATACATAAGAGTTATATGTTTGAAAACCCATCTTTTGAAAAATTACATAAAGGCCCCAAACTTTCTCAAAATTACCCAACAACCCCCAACATATCGAAATACTAAAATCCAAAGACAAAGCTCATAAGATGGAGTAGGATATCCCTACCTCGAAGTTAGAGCTCAAATGGAGGAGATGAAGAAATTCAAAGTGCTTCAAATTAACAATTTCTCGGATCAAAACGTAGCCCTCAACGATCAACACACTTTTTTACAAAGACACCAAAGGAGTGGAACACTCTAACTAGATCAAACCCTAGAGAGAAAGTATTTTCTAGAGAGAGGAGCTCTCAAAATCGATTTTTAGAAAGTAAGAGAGAGAGTGTGAGTGTAAAAAGTGATTCAAAAATGCCTAGCTGCCAACTGATACACAACAGGTCCGCTCGAGCGGAGAACAGGACGCTCGAGCGTCAAGAACAAAAAACTGGATCCGCTCGAGCGCAAGAAGGCCCGATCGAGCGCCAAGACACAAGAATAAAGTACATCCGCTCGAGCGCGAAAACCAGTCCGCTTGAGCGTAGATTTCCCCATCCCAGAACTTTCACAGACAAAGCACTACCCGCTCGAGAGCCAACATACCCGCTCGAGCGCGACCTGCTCGAGCGTAAAGAAACCCGCTCGAGCGTGAAAAACACATCTGCAGAAGTTTTGCAGAGGCACGAAATACTGGGAGTGTGTAAACCCCGCTCGAGCACAAGAAGGCCTGCTCGAGCGGACAACCAAAAACCAAACTTTGCTCGAGTGCAGAATGACCCGCTCGAGTGTAAAACCAAGAACCTGGGCAACTACACTTGAGACCAAAACTCAACCTACTTGTTCGAAATACGCCCAACACATCCTAAAACTCAAACATAAAGAATTAAAGGATGATAACAAGGTATACAACCACCAACTCCACGGAACCAAAGTCCGGAGTACAACAAATACAGAAAGGAAAAACTGGAATCGTTATAACATAAGAGGTTAAATTTTCGTTCAAACATTGCGGGTATAGTTAATCTTGTTAGTTCTTTGAGTTTAACGGTGGAACACTTGAAGCATTTGAAAAGGACGTTATTCTGGATTATGGTTGAGGCAATACATATGAACGAGTTGGACCACAAGGAGTTCAAAAAGTGTGACGAGCTGGTGTGCAAAATTATTAGGGCATATAAGCAACGAGATAATGCGTTCAACATTGGGGGGTCCATCGTCAAACTGGGAAGTAGCGACATAAGGTTGATATTTGGTTTACAGTGCGGGAAGAGACGACTTGATTTGTCGCCAAGGCAAAGGCCAGTGTTAGACTTCATTCAGCGCAGATGCCGTGACACAACTCGCGTACGTTGAAGTTAGTGAAGACATTGTTCATGAAGGTTGTGTCTGGGAGAACACGACAAGATGAGGAGGACACAATGAAGTTGTTAGCTTTGTACATATGTGGCAAACTGTTTTTCTCAAATTCTAGAGAGACAATAAGTTGGGCGTTCGTGAGGTACATTAATGATTTGCGTACCATTAGGATGTATGACTGAATGGGTGCAATATTGGCCTCATTGATGGATTCAATCAAAGAGTTTCATCGTACCACGGGAAAGGTGACTAGATATGTGGTTGCTCTATTGGTATGTTCACTCTTAATTGTTAAATGTTGTGTAGCGTGAATTATTTTAATGAAGTGACAGCTTTTTTTAAATGTGTTTTGTTTGTAATGCAGTACTGGCTATGTGAACATTCAAACATAGTTGAGCCTCAGACTGACAACATGTTTCCAAGATTCCTTAAATAGGACATTGGGATGTTGCTAAAAAAGGCTCAAGGGGTGGATTTTGCTGGGCCTGTCAATTTTCAAGTATTTGTTGTGTGTTTGTAAGTTCAACAAGTCACACGACATTTGTCCGGTTGTTGTAGATTTCATGACTTGATAACGAAACGTGTTGTGTGTTTGAATTGCATAGGTGAAGGTCGATCGTTTGAGATCGTTTGACCATGAACGGGAAGTAATGGGATCAGATGTAAAATTGTTGGAGCAAGATGTAACAAACGTTGTAGACATACACATGGATGACGATGGTGGGGAGAATCACTTTGTTGAGGAGGAGGATAGCCGAATTCCAGCTATAGTCAGTGCCGGTCGGGGGATGAACATTGTAGGGTTCTTTGTCAGCGAACGTAAGGAGCATGCTGGGGGATTGGTGTATTAAGTAGTAGAGAGTGATGGTGGGATTGGCAAGGTTGGGGTCCGTGGTCCAGTTATGAGATTGGGCGTGACGACCTAAGTGATAGTAAATTGGAAGATGCACTAAATGCGATGGCAGCGTTGGAGGTGCAGAACAAAGCGAAAGACGATATGATAACATTGATTGAACGAGAAGCTGGTATGTTGAAGAGTAAAATAGAGATGCAAGTGGTGAACGTAGTTGGAGGGTTTGGTTGTGTGTTGAAAATGAAAGACGACGAGCTGGATAAGTTGAAAAAGGAGAACGTGGAGTTGAAGAGAACAGTTGCAGTGTTGGAAGACTAACTTGCGGACTGAGATGTACATGTTATCACACAAACTTACCGAACAATTCACAAGGGAGGGGACGTTGGCAGTGATGACAGGAGTGGGTCTGACTTTGGTGAGGTGGTGCTTTGTGACGTTCCACTATTGTGATCAGCTGATAAGCGGGGATGCATTGAGGATGTAAGTGTTGGGCAAACGGGCACGGAGTACATACCGATAGAGGTTGAGAGGGCACGTGACATTAGCTTGGCTATTCCAGAAGTAGAAGTCGGACCGTATGTGGGTGAACGTGCACATGGGATGGGCATACAGAGTTCATTTGTGTGCAACATTAAGAACAAAGTGAGAAAGGAGCGGATACTGCTGGAATTTGTCTACCCACTGGTGGTGGGGCACGATGAGAGGACGGGTACGAAGGATGCCAATGTGGAACTGGGCACGAACTGTGTAAAAAATGATACTATTATTGATGTGGATTCGGTTGTTTTACCTGATTAGAGGTGATCGGGGTTCGATATAAACAACCGATTGGGGTTGTGGAAGATGATGTCAATGGATGAGAATACTAGGATCAAACAAGCCTATGATCGGCAAAGCGATGGGTACGTAGCGGCTTTTTTTTTTTATTATTATTTATTTATTCTTTCTCTGTGTTTATTGGTGGATAGTGACAAAGGCCTTTAATGTGTTTTTGGACAGGGCTGTTATGTGGGGAGATATGACTAGGGGTGTGGCTGTGTGCTTCACAGATGTGAAAAATCTTGTCCGACATAGTTCCATCTGTGGCAATGTGAGACACGCAACCCAATTGAAGTTTAACTGTTGTGTATAAGTTGATTTGTTTATACTATGTACGGCACATGTGCCATTGGGTAATGGTGCTAACATATTTTCGGAATTGGTTTGTGGGAAATGTTAGGTGATTGATGCGTATGTGGAGTTGTTGAAAACCGAGCAGGTGAGGATGTTTGGTGGTGATGATTCGGTGGATAAATCATATTTTTTCAACAGTGTCTGCCTGGTGAGTGGTTGTTTTCTGTGTTTGTTGTTTGGTTGTGTTGAACTTTGTCGTGACATTATTTTAATGTGGAGCATGTGTAGGACATCGTAAGGAACCAAGACATCCGTATGATGGAGAAGTATATCTGGATGAACATTTTTGCAGGAAGTGAGTACCGGTACATGCATTTCCCAATGTGTCACCTTGGACACTGGACACTTATGGTGAATGATACAGAAGATGGTACGTGGAAGCATTTCAATCTAATGCGGTAGCGTTCGGAGAGGGTGTTATGTTTTTAAGGTTTTTGTGTTTGTATTGCAGAAGGAACGAGTATCGAACGTTATGAAGTAGTTGCTTCGTGCATTTGGGCTGTATGAGCAAAGTATCGAGGCAAATTTCAGCCACCCCCTGGAGTTTGTAGTGAAGTGTCCACAGCAAAAACCGGATTCGTAAGTGTCTATGTGGTTTATACCGTATGAGAATTGTAACATTTTTTAAGTGAAACGTTGTAGACACCCCATTTTTGACCGACCTTAAGACTCAGACGTCACTGATTGGGCGCTTGGTGATATTGCATATTGTGCTCGTTCAGAAGTCTCAGAGTCTCGGCTGCGAGCCTTGCCTCCGGACTTCCGGGCTATTTCGTGTCTTGCCTCGATTTGCGAACCAGGCTCCGTTTTCTCTTCCCGAAGGGAGGGAGAGGTCTCGTAGATCATCTCTCAGTGGCCGTAGGCTACGTTTCGTGGTCGTAGGCCATTTTTCCCGTTCGGAGCCCGGTTCCCGGTTTTTGGAGCCGTCAGGCCGTGTGCCTCGGTTCGGGACCGCCTAACTATCTCCGTTTGCTCCGATTTTTGGCACGCATCTTATTTACTCCCTTTTGAGGGACACTGGGGTCCGAGAGATCAACTTCGTGGTCGAACACCACTCCCGGTGCCCAACAATCAGTTTTCGGGGTCCCGAACTGCGCGTTTCGGCCCCCGAACCTTCATTTTGCATCGGTTTGGGCTCATTTTTGGTGGAGGCCTTATTTTCATTATTAGGAAGCTTGTAGGAGGGTGGGAGGCCAGAAATTGTTCTGACAACCAACTTTTTGTTTGGTCAAAAGTGGTTCAGCATGAATCCGGGAAGGAGAAAGTCTGCGCGGCTTCACCGAAACGGGCGTAACTCTTTTCACAAGAGGAATTAAGATATGAGGCCACCACCATTGGAAAGATTACTTCTGGGGCTTCATTTTTCACTCAAGAATCTTCTAAAGTCAATCCCGGACGGGGGAGATATGGTTGATCGAAGTAGGGCATCACTTCGGTTGGACCGGAATCTGCGCGGCTTTACGGAAACTGGCATAACTTTTTCCACAGGAGGAATTTTGATGCAAGGTTTGCGCCATTGGAAAGCTAACTTCCGGGGATTCAATTTGGACACTTGAATGGCCACCATTGGACTTCCCAATCACCCACCGGCCACTTTTCTTCCCGGCAGCCTATTTTCCTTGCCCTGAAAGTAGCTGGCCGGCCAGAAAATCTAGCTGGCCGGCCACCCTTTTTGTGAAATGACATTTTTGCCCCTTTAAACTAGCCGGCCATGCCCCCCTCCCCAAGGGTGTCCTAGATGTGAATTTTGTTTTCCACTACACCCATGTCCGAGGGTTTGGCCATTTTGGGGGGAAACTTGACTAGTTTTCCCCCCCTTTTTTGCCTCCATTTTTCCACCAATTTTGCCTACATATACACCACCTCAGGTCTGTTTTTAGGGTTAGAAAAAATTGTTGGAGAGTCTTGTATACACATCTCTCTCCCTCTCTACTTCCAAGCTTAAAAACAACCAAGTTCTACACCCTTTGTTCATCACCACCTAGCACCACCACCACTACTCCATTTCCAGCAGCTTGGGGAGCTTTCCAGCAGCTAGGAGGCAGCATATCTCAAGCCAAAAGGGAGCCAAGGGGTAGTCTTCAAGGGTAAGCATCATTTCCCCTCTTTTTGACTCATTTTGGTATCATTTTTTAGACCTATTTGCTTGCTGTTTTGGGCTCCGACCCTAACTGAAAGGGTCATTTTTTTGAGTCATTCTTCATGTTTGTTTAAGGGCTCAACCCTGTTTGAGCCCCCCATTGTGCACTTGTTTCAATACCCTCTTGTATGCCATTGTTTTGCATGGTATTTTTAGCATGTGTGTAATCTGTTTTTGAGCATGATGTAAACTGTAGTTAGGCCTATTTTGAGCCCCTCTTCAACATTAAAGAAGGGCTCAACCTTGTTTGGGACCTCCATGTATCACTTGCTTCATCACCCCTCTTTGGTCCCTATTTTTTGCATGCTTTGTTAGCTCACCTTGCTTCTGTTTTTCGGCCATGACCAGAACTGAAAGTGGCCATTTTTTGACCCCCTTGTCATGTTTCATTAAGGATCTTTGGCTGTTTGAGGAATGTTTTGTATACTTCATGTTATACCCCATTGTTGGCCTATATCTTGCATTGCATTTTGAGCATGTTTGTATACTGATTTGGGGCTTGTCATCTACTGTAAATGTTCATATTTTTGGTCCCCCTTCAGTGTTGTAGAAGGGTATTTTCCTGTTTGGGCTTTGCATCTACCACTTGCTTCATCGCCTCCCTTGCGGAGCCATTTTCGTATGTCATTTTAGCCCTATCTATGCTTGCTGTTTGACCATGCTTTGTACTGTAAAAATGCTTGTCTTGGGGCTTCCTTGCTTCTGTATTTTCATGTCATGTTCAAATTATGCATGTTTTGTATAGCTGTAAGCCACTTCATGTAACTAGTTTTGCATTTCGGGAGAGATTCCATGCATCGGGTGTCATTTCGCTTTGTTTCGGGGCTGTTTTGCCCTTCATTTTGCTACTGATTTTTGCATGTTTGCATATCATATTCCATGTCTTTGCCATGTCTCATTAGGGTGGCATTTCGGTGCCTGAGGGTCTGTCATCGGTTTGCGTGCACGCATGCACGTATTTCGAGTTGTCTTGTTTCCATTTTATGGCCTCCTATGTGGGTGTGGCTGAGGCTCTCTCATGTTGGTGTAAGCCCATTATTGCATTGCGTATGCCATTTCATCCATAGCATTGTGTATGCTCGGTTGTGTATCACCTCGTTTAGCGTGTATGCCATTCCATAGCATCGTGTATGTTAGGATTGTATGTTAGTTGCATGTCATGCATATTGCATCATGTTCGGGATAGGAGTTAGCCCGGGCACGGGAAACGAGGTGCGTTCCGTACTCCGAGTGACGGAGCGGGTCTCAATTCCCAAGTCACCGACACTCCGGATTATCCATGATGGAGTTAGGTTTTGTTATAGTGTTCATATGCATTCATTCTATATTGAGTTGTGCAATTCGGCTCCTCGGCCATCATGCATCGAGATGCGTGATTGGTGGCACGAGGATCGAGGCATGCATATATCTGTGAAAATACATTGCTATGCCCCTTTCCTGCTCTCTGTTACAGCATATCAAGAATCAGCAGTCTTCCGAGGCTTGGCACGCATTTCAAGAACAGGTGCAAACAGAGGCTAATTGGGGTATCGCCGTGGATTTCCGCGCAAAGACAGTCCAAACATGCATCATTCCATCATCCGGAGCAGAATCAAGGCAGTCCCTGGCTTGCATGCCAGTTTTATTATTTTCTTAGTTAATTTGTAAATTAATTAGGAATTTGTACATTATTTGGACTGTACTATTTGGGACTGTACTATTCTTTCATTTGGGACTGTATATTCTTTCGGACCCTCTGCACGAGGGCATAATTGTAATAAGTATGGGTGAGTGTGATGTATGTCTTCCAACCCCACGTCTTTCTTCCATTTTATTTACCTGCTTATGATGGTTAGATCAGGGCATATTTCAATTAGCATACAGTATGACAGCATGTTTGCATCATTCATCTGTTTTGCACGCACCGGGCTCGGCGCATCATACTAACTGCATTTGTATTTCAATTCCAAGTTGAATACATGTTAGCTGTAGCATTCCATATGCCATGTTTAGAATAGCCGAGCCTGCTATAGTTTGCATTTTTGCATGTGTTGCATTAGGCATTTCTGTATACTTAGGATCATACATGATTTCTAATGAGCTTCTGTTTTGGCTTGGAGTACTCGGTGAGTTTTTATGCTTTAGCATCCTTGCATGCGTGTGAGTGTTGCCATGAATAGCATGCTTACCATGAGGCTATGTGCTTATGTGATATAACTGCTTGAATGCTTGTGGGTGGAGGTTGTGTTACTTAAATTGGGACAATTCGTCAAATGTTTGTTTTAAGCCCACTAGATAGTGGCAAAATCATATTTTCTAAGCCCACCTGAGGGTGGCAAATCCACGTCTTAGCCTACCTGCGGGTAGCACCATCAAACCATTTTCAAACAAACAAACATGAAATGTTTTGTTTCAATTCAGGCGACTCAGTCTATACTTGTATGCTGTGCGCATCACATAGTAACCTAGGCTAATAACCGGAATAAGAGCACACAATGTTTTCAAAAATAGATATCATGGTTAGTAGAGGCCGGTCTTTGACCGGGCGAGCGGGGGTGCTCACGAAGTGACCTTCCCCAATCGTACCCAAGTTCCCGAGCCGAGGCAACTTTGGTGATGACGGACACGTGGCCTTTGGCACTGAGTCAGGGTTTCCTAAATTTCCCCATTAAAAAATATTTAGGTGGCGACTCTGTATCTGGCAAAGCAGTCCATGTTTGGCACTTCTTTCAAAAAAATCTGTTTTCTCAAAAACGATTTGCCAAATTTGGACTCTTTGGTTCAAGATTTAGAACCGTGACAATCGAGTCCTTGAATTGTAGTGAGCCCAAACGAACAGAACGGGACTTAACCCTCCCGGGGCGTTCGGGACGTCTACAAACGTGTGTATATTTTTTTGTTAATATGAGATGATTGGGAAGTTTGCAGCACAATGTGGAAATAATAAGTTTTGTTCCCAATTGTTATGTTGTGTTTTTCTGTGGTGGTATTATAGGTAGAATATAGTTCAAGTATGCAAAATGAAATCACGTTTTGTGATCATAAAATGTGAAAATGGTCACTGATGATGTGTGTTTGAAACCTATGTCAGTAGTATGTTTTGTTTTTCGTAAATGTATGAGCGGATCTACGTGGTGTGCTTTTGGGAATGAATGTTGTGTGTATCATGGTAATGTCGATTACAAATGTTAGTAGAATTTTGATGGAGTATGTTTCCTGGATGCAAATGTTGGTGTTGAGTTTTTGTGTGGCATGTGTGTTTGTTGATTGTGTGGCAAGGACTGGGTGGTTATGCAAAGTGCTGGTGCTAGATGAGTAATGTAAAACAGTTTGAAATACACACGTCAAAGAATTTTGGTTGGCAAGCAAATAATACGATGGCTGAATTGAAACGTGAACGTGGTTGAAATAAACTAAAAATTGTTCACGGCACGATACCGGTATCAGGTCGTTCAGCGTTAAATATAGTATGTGGCGCAGCCACTTATTAAGATTAAAAATTTAATAAAGCTTAAAATATAATGACAGAAATTTATGAATCAAAATTGGAAGTTATATTGGTTCCTTACAAGTCTTTCTATTGTGGTTCCCCATGCATTGGCAATGACTGTATCGAATTTTGTTGCACTTGTTCCTCCTTGGATAGCATACTTTTTTTCTTCGGTTGTCTTGGTGGTCTTTTGACAGCCGGTGGTTGTATGACAAAATCTTTAGCATGGAATGGTGGTTTCTCAACCGTTGGAATGGGGTTTATGTTTTGTGCGTACGAATTTTGGTACTCTGCGATGTGGTAATACGGAGCAACTAAATCGTATAGGTCATGGTCGCTGTTACGGATAGCCACAACTGCATGAGCGCATGGGAACCCCTTGATTTGCCACTGGAAACAAGAACATGTACGCCTCTCCACGTCAACCATGACAGACAGGAATGAGTGAACCTCATAAACCTGTTCGTTTGATTAGCTTACAAGCCACGATCTGCCTTTGTTATATGCTTTTACCAACCAATCTTCCATTTTTGGACAGACAACCCCAGGCCACACTTGTGCCTTGCGATGAGGCTTGGCCATCTGCCGCATTATTTTTGTCCGAATGCTGTCAATCATTTGAGTTATTGGTAGGTGTCGTGCTTCCCGTATCCATGAGTTGAACGACTCAACGGCATTTGAACTCATCTCGCCGTAACGTGTACCACTAGTGATAGGGAAATATGAGGTATGTTATATAAAATCGGATAATACATAATGAGGACACAGTAACAATACAGTGAAAGATGAGTGGGTTAAAAAAAGAAAATGGAAAAGTGTTTATCGGAAAAAAACATTGGCCCAATATTGAGGGGGTAAATCTTTTAAGAAAACTGGTGCGACCTTGTGTCCACATTTGATGAAGTCCTCCATACTTTGATTGAATGCAGCTACGGTTGGTGCGTACGTACACGTACAGAATTTAGTCAACATTCCCGCACGATATGAACTGTTAACGTAACGCAATTTGTCTTGCAAGTTACATTGCAAATGCTACAAGCCGAACGCATGATGAGATGTGGGAAATATGATGGGTATTGATTCCAGCAGTCCTGTATGGCGGTCCGTTACAAACATTAGTGTTCTACGATCATCCACAACATGCGCGAGTTGTCCCAAAAACCAAGACTAGTTTGTTGTGTTTTCTAAATTTACGATTGCTATGGCTAACGGAAATAAACTTGCATCAATTTTCACTTGGCAGTGAGAACAAGCATTGTGATTGTAATAAAATGTGCTTGTGAAATTGGAGACACATAGGTGACATTGAACCCAAAAAAACCAGTAAATTGGAAAAAATGTAATGAACTTAAGTGCAACATTGAAATTAATATTGCACATATAAACAGATGTGTGGGAACATAATAACACAACATACCTTGGTTGCCATCCTTTGCGGTTGCGGTTAACAAGTTTCCCTTAAATTTTCCCTTAAAAAATGTCACATCTAAGAAAAGCAACGGTCGGCAATGGTTGAACCCCTTGATACATGCTTTGAATGAAATGAAATACCTTAAGAAACGGTTGTTATGCTGATCGTAATCAATGTTGATATAACTACCTGGGCTATTCTCCATAACAACAGTGCTGTACCATCGTAATTGGTCAAACGAAATAGAGTGTGCTCCGAACATTTCACCACGAGCTTTTTCAACACCCAACCATGCAACCTGGTAGCTAGCCTCCAGGCCATAATCTTTTTTGACGTTATACATAACATCCGTAGGCCGTGTAAGCGGCTTGTCATGTACTCGTTCCGAAATAACATCAGACACTAGGTCAGAACCCGTCTTCAGGTGTTTGGGTGTTCGTAACGCAACACCACAAGTGTGCTCGTTACACAACTTGCGAATGTAAAAAAAAACCATTAGCATGTAACACAAGTGCATGAACATACCACATGTATCCTTTTTCCTTCCTTATCATGCATACCATTGTAACTCTAACGGAGTCGTTCTTCACATATTTGAATCGAAATCCGCACTCTACCGCAAACTTGCGAAGAACCATTCGGAACTCACCAGCTCCACCCTCAAAACTCTGACCAACATGGTGAACCCCATTCGTCCATGGAGCAGACAGGAAAACCTTTTCAACATGGGGACAAAAATTGCCCAATAAATCCTCATCGTCCTCCATATCCGACTCGTCGTCTGTACCTTCCGTGTGGCATGGAACGGTTCGTGCATTGAGAACAGGGATGCCAATTCTATCAACATCAAGGACATCTCATAACTGAATAATGACATCGATACATTGTATCCTGAATGATCGTGCAAGAGATACCATGTTTTCCGCATCAACATCATTCTATAATGTGAAGTTATTATAACTTGGCAATTTGAAGAACAAATGGACATCTGGTGGTGTCAACCTAGCAAACTTATTGCACACACGACTGACCATATCATCAAACCAGAATGGAGCTTCAAAATTGATTGCGGCATTCATATTGCCGTAACAACAAATTAACATAACTTGCGTGTCCATCCTCTGCCATTGTTAACACATTTGACATCAGAAACACAATCCACAACTAACGTATCAGAAGACACATCTACACAATGACCCCCCCAATAACAATAATCACACACAACCTCAACAAACACAAACACAATCTACCCCCCTACTCCACCCATATTAAACAGATCCAGCGTCACCCCTATATACATCCCCCTCCACAAAATTGTTAAACATACCATAGTAGGATGCAGTGTGACATAAATACACGAGTGGGATTACATTTGAACACCATACTGGTACGATGAAACAAACAAAATGAACGAATGAACGAATCAACGAAAACATGACATACCTGCATGACCATAGTCGTCCTGATGTCCGAAAATGCTATCTCCACGATTCCGTCTCACAGCTGTTGCACAAACACAGCAACCCTAAACCCCTCAAAACCTTAATCGGAAATGGCTACAACATATATGCTAGCCACGTAGAACCTGCCTAATATGATATCCAACATAACCATAAACAACACGTGATCCCACAAGAACTGTCCCAAATCAAGCACACTAACAAAAAAAAGGGCATAACTGTCAACCCATACGTCAAATATGGAAAATAAGATCATAAAGGATCAAAACAGCTCACCAGTAGGACTTATCAGATCAAAAGTTCAAAGATGGGACCAAATGGCATAACTGTTTGTGAGATGGGATTTATTAGTAAATATCCCTATTATATTTGGCTAAGCAGTTATATATAATAATTCAACTCATTATATTGAATACATTAAAAATTTACTAAAATCTTATAAGAGTTGTTTTCACTTGTTTTGAAAATAAGTTTTCATTTATTCCTCCATCTCTTGCCTCATTTAAGCTATCCCATCTCTGGCCACCACCGTTAGTGGCCACAGTTGATGTTGGCAACCTCTTTGACTATTAGTTTCAGCTAAAACCTCCATCTGACAATTAGTATTTTCTTTGTCTCAAAATATTAGTCTTTCATTTCATTTTTTATTATCTCAAAATATTAGTTTATTTTGAAAAATTAAAAAATAAAATAATATAAGTTTATTATTTTGTCATTCTTTTAAATTCATTAATAATATAAAAAATACAATTATGACAATTGATACTTTTAAAAAAATTTACTATCAAAAAATAATTTTAAAAAATTAATATTTTTAAAATATACTAATTGTACTATAAAAAAAAATTAAATTTTCTAAATAGACTATTATTTTAAGGGGGAGTGAGTAATTATGTTTGGTTGTCGCTAATGAGCTTTGACCATTGCCCACTAACTACTATCTCCAATCACATTTTTCGTTTTTCATCCAACCAAGGCCCTCCACTTCACTGGGGGTTGACCCCCAGTGGGGGTATTTTGCATTTTCCTTTTCGTTAACAGCCATCTTCTGACACCCTCTATCATTTATTTCCAAAACTTGTCCCAAGAAAAATTCTTTTGAAATGTAAGCCATGATTTGGCTAATATTTTGGAATTAAATAATCATAAAAAGATAAAATAAATTATATAGGTTAATAAGATAAAATTACTTTTTACTTATAATTATTATATTTTTTTATCTTATAAAAGTTAAAAAAGTCTCAAAATAAAATCTAAACAAGATTAAAAAAGCTAAATTAAAAAAATCCCAACACAAAAAAATTAGTAAAAAAATCCAATGCCAAACTAGCCCCAAGTGTTCTAAACATAGTTTTATTTTTTAAACAAAAGGAAAAAATCAAATTGTAAAAGTTGCCAAACCAAAATGTTTATTATTTTTTGTTTATGTTTTCAAACAATTTATAAACTTCGAATGAAAAAACGTTGGACATTCAAAAAAAAATGTAATTTCTTTCTAAAATTTTATAGACTTTTCTGAAAAAAAGAAAATATATTTTTTTTGGCGGCCACACAACTTTCTGCCATCTTCTTTGGCCACAACATCTTACAAACCCCATGCGTCGGCCACAACCTGGCAATCCCTTACCCTAAACAATTTTTTGTTTTCATTTTATATTTAGTAAAATAAATATAAACTTGGTACAAAAACCAATAAATTGTAAAGGTTATCAAACACTAGAGATCTTATGTTAAAAAAGTTGATTATCAGAAAGTAAGAAAATACGGAATTTTAGATAAGACATGTTTAGTAACCCGGGTCCAAGGTTATCAAACCCGGTTTTTTTGGCTACAAATTGCCTAATGTGAAGTTCCTAATTTTGGAGGTCCCAACATGCCTAATGTGAAGTTGTAACTGCACATCAAATTAATTTGTGATTTCTCTATTTTCCAAATCAAATCCTGAAAAACTTGTGGTGAATCTCCAACAGATCTTATCATTGGCAACTAACCCAATTGAAGATAAGCTCACTAGTCATGCTCAAGTGATGCAGATTAGGTTTTTGGCTCTTTCCTTTTCGAACGTAGCTATATTTTCTGAGTGAGCATATCTTTATTTCACCAGAGAAAAACAAGGAGAGAAAAACAAATGTTAAATTTCATTGTTTGATTTTCATTGTACTATTTGAATAGACACTTTGAACACTATCCCCCCAATCTTTATATATAATACTTTTCCTACAAAACAAACAGTGCTTCGAAGATATATATATGCCTCCTTGAGAAAGTTAATTATATGATAAAATAGTAACATTATATAAATTGTTTTTTAATCTCTTTTCTATATATATATATTTTATTGAAAATGAAAACTTGCTTGATATATATATATAGTTTTTATAAGAGTGGAATCGATTCCAAAATTTTTAATTTCTTTTTGAAAAACAAAAAAAAAAAAATTGTGTTTTCATTTTTTTAAAATAATTTTTCACTCTCCTTACTCTCTCACCATCTCAAGCCACCGTCAGACCACCCTTAGGTCACCTTTTGGGACCCTCCAAGCACCCGGGTCCAAGGTCGGCTTTGGCCCAAAACTGGCAAAGTTGCCACTTTGGGCCTCCAAAATTTGAGCAAAAAAAAAAAAAACCTTGCTTCCGACCCCCAGTGGGGGTCCGACCCCAGTGACGTGGCAGCACGCCATTCGTTGAAAAAAAAAAAAAAAAACAATTTTACCCCCACTGGGGTCCGAAGCTTTTTCCAAAAAAAAAGGCTCCAAATTTTTTAGCTATTATACTAGTTCATAAAAAAAAATTCACCTGAATTTGAAAAGCTCCATTAAAATTTGGTAAAGATTCAAAACTAATAGTTGGTTGATGTGGTGAATTATTTAAAATAAATGGATGATTTTTTTTTTGGGGCAAAAATCAAAAAGTTGATTTATATCATGACTTATTTTAAATTAATAGATGGCTATTTCTCAAATACATGAATTGTGTATAGAACACGATTAATTATACCCGTTACATTTGTTCTTGTGGAAATAAACTTTTTTAATTTAAAATTGATTGAATTTTATCCCCGTAAACTATTATCACAGAAAAGATTGAATATATTAGCAATTTAATCAATTAAAAATGATTAGTTAATAAATTGAATTATATAAGTTTGATTAGCAATTTTATTGTTAAAAATACAAGAAGGGTGATGTTTTTTAGTTTTTTTTATTTATCGTAAACCTGTTTTAGAGAAAATTAGTAAAACATTCCTCTCCAACTTTGTGTAGTAGGAGAGGTCCAAGAGTTTGTTTGTTTGTTTGTTTTTTTTTTTTTTTTTTTTTTTTTAAGATCTCTCAACATTTTCACAGAAAAAATTTGACTCAAAGAAATTTTGACTCCGACTCGGAGAAACTTCAGAATTTTGGCTCCGACACAAAGAAATTTCGAAATTTCTCTGTCTGAGTCAGACAAAATTTCTTTGAGTCAAATTTTTTTTGTAGAAATGTTGAGGGATTTTAACTACTATGAAAATATTGTATGTCCTTTATCTTATAAAATTTTAATATTAGGGACCTTAAAAAAAGATTCCCCTAATAATAATAATAATAAAATTAAAATGGTTAATTACATTTTAAATCTCTATATTTTGACTCAAATTTTACTTTGGTCCTTATAATTTCAAATTGAACAATTTTTTCATACACTTTAAATCCAGTTTCAATTTGGCATTTCCGTCTAAAATTCTGTTAATTTTTCTTACATATATACCTTTTTTTATATAGTAAATTTTTTTTTTTTTTTTTTTCCAGATATACATATATACCTTAGGAGACTAAAAAATATCTCAAAATTGTTAACTTTAACTTCCAACTTAAATATGAGGACCAAATTAAAACTAGATTTAAGTGTAGGGACAAAACTATTTAATTTGAAATTATAAGGATCAAAATGAAATTTGAATCAATCTATAAAGGTGAAAAGTGTAATTAACTAAAATAAAAAACATTTGGGAAAATTACCAAAAAAAGAAAAGAAAAAAAAAGACCCATAGTTTGACCATTTGGTAACAAAATAAATCATGAATTTTTAATTATATGCTTATATAACATTTGATGGAATGAGCTCAATTTCCACCAATTTAATTCTCCTAGTGGTGACGACTGGGGCCTAGAGATTTGCTCCCTTCCAAGTCTCAGATTTGAAACCCCTAGCCAGCAAATGCATAACTTGAAGCCATGGACCGCAGTGCGTAAGCCCTGTTTCGGAAGGTTTATTCGGACTGTAGGGACTTAGTCTGGTGCACGTAAGCTGGTCCAAGATACCATACATAACACCAAAAAAAAAAAAAAAATTGTTTCTTTTTTTTTTGGGTATGATTTGTTGGTGATAAGATATAATCTTGAATGACTTTATATAAATAAAAAAATAATTTATAAATAAAAATTTTATACAATAATCTCACAATGGCAGTAACAGTGACAATTTGAAAATTATAAATCATTTTAATAAATTTTTTTATTTAAAACAAATGAACGCATATCTACGAGCTCATTCTGTATAAATGTTCAATTTGTATATCACAGTAGAGACTATCCCATAACCATATATGCTAGCCTAGTTAGCACCTCCATAATACATATGTTGCATCACTTGGACCTTATGGGTCGCAAAAAGGCTTTTTAATTACTTCTATTTCATAATAATACAATTCAAACGTGGTTTTATATTTGGTTAAGGAGTCATGTATAATTATTCAACTCATTATATTGAATACATTAAAAATTTACTAAAATTTTGTAGTAGTTGATTTCACTTATTTTGAAAATAAGCTTTCATTTATTCCTTTATCTCTCGCCTCATTTGAGCTATCTCATCTCTGGCCACCATCGTTAGTGGTCTCAGTTGATGTTGACAATCTCTTTTGACTATTAGTTTCAGCTAGAAACTGTATCTGACAATCAGTACTCCTTTTATCTCAAAATGTTAGTTTCTTATTTTATTTTTTATTATATCAAAATATTAGTCTATTTTTAAAATCAAAAAATAAAATAATATGAATTTACTATTTTATCCTTCTTTTAAATTCATTAGAGTAAATTACAAATACAATCCCTAAGGTTTGCTTAAAATATGAATTACCTATTGTGATTTGAAAAATTACAAATACCTCCCTGTCAGAATTTTTTATTTAACTGAATTAATTGAAAAAGTGAAATTTCTAATTGTTCACCTAGACAATAATAAAATTATCTAAATTATTAATTGAAATAAAATTTTAACATTATTAAAAACTGTTAATTAACTTGATTTATTAATAAAAAGATTTATTTGTTATGAAATTAGAAATCTTAAGGGATATAATGTAATTTCTAAAATCACAGGGGATAATTTGTAATTTAAGTAAAATTCAAGGAGTGTGTTTGTAATTTACTCAATTCATAATAACACATAAAAAGTATAATTATGACAATTGATATTTCTAAAAAAATATATTATCAAAAAATAATTTTAAAAAATTAATAATTTTTAAACTTTGACCATTGCGCTCTAACAATTGCCTCCAATCACATTTTTCGTCAACAACTATCTTCTGACACCGTCTCTCACCTATTTCGAAAACTTGTTCCAAAGCAAGTTTTTTTTGAAACGTAAGTGCATTAAACAAAAGTAAAATTCAAATTGTAGAAGTTAACAAACCAAAATATTTATTATTTTTTTGTTAATGTTTTCAAACAATTTATAAACTTCGAATGAAAAAACGTTGGACACTCAGCTGTATTTGGTTGAGCTCTTGAAACGTAATTTTAGACCCGCTTTTGAGTGTCATGTTTGGTTAGTTATTTTAAAAATTAATTTAGCATTTATTTTTTAAAATATGTCTATTCCGTCATCCTCTTGGATGTCTCCCCAGACATCTGGTTAGTTGACCGAAACAATGTTTTTTTTTTTTTTTTTTAGCACATGTTATTTTTATATTTTAAGTAAAAATATTTTCGGAATTTTTTTTTTAAATTTTTTATGAGTTTTGAATAGAATTTTGGATTGTGTGTTTGGTTATGAGTTTTAAATTTTTGAGTCAAATATCATATGTTACATCATTCAATTTAAACTAAATTTAAATTTTTTTTCAAAACTCATACCAAACAAATTTTCCACACTCAAATCATAATTTCAAAATTCACAAACTCAAAATACAACTCTATTCTCAAATCATAATTCTAAAACTCTACCAAACGCAACCGTAATTTTTTTCTAAAATTTTAGGTTGTGTTTGGTTATGTGTTTAAAACACATTTTCACCCACTCATTTGAGTTTGGCGTTTGTTTTGAGTTTTCAAATTATAATTACACACTTACTTTTGAAAACTCTTTTCCAAGCGAAAAAATTTGGCTAACCTGGACGTCCTCCCGGACGTCCTCCCGGACGTCCGGCAGGTTAACAGGAAGAGTGTTCGATTTTTTTTTTTCTTGGGCACTTGTCATTTTTATATTGTAAATAAAAAATATTTTCAGTTTTTTTTTTAAATTTTTATATAAGTTTTGAATAAAATTTTGGATTGTGTATTTGGTTATGAGTTGTAAATTTTTGAATCAAATAATTTTTCTAATTTCAAAAACTCAAAAGTCCCTTCAAAACTCATAATCAAACAAATTTTCTATACTCAAATTATAATTCCAAAACTCACAAACTCAAGATACAACTCTATTCTCAAATCATATTTAGAAAACTCTACCAAACACTACCTTAGTTTTTTTATTTATCGTAAACTTTTTTAAGAGAAAATTAGTGAAGCATTTTTCTCCAACTTTGTGTAGTATGAGAGGTTCAAGATTTTTTTTTATTAGCTAAGATTCAACATTGTCACAGAAAAAAAATTCGGCTCAAACTTAGAGAAATTTCAAAATTTCTCTGGTATGATCATAGAAAAATTTTGAAATTAATTTTTCTGTGAAATTAGAGAAATTTCACCCGATTCAGAGAAATTTCGACCCAAACTCAAAGAAATTTTGAAATTTCTCTGTAAAGTTAGAGAAATTTATTTGAATCGGGCAATGAGTCAAATTTTCTTCGTAGAAATGTTGAGGGATCTTAACTACTATGAAAATATTGTATGTCTTTTATCTTATAAAATCTTAATAGCAGGGATCTTAAAAAAAATTCGCCTAATAATAATTACATAATAATAAAATGGTTAATTACATTTTTAATCTCTATATTTTGACTCAAATTTTACTTTAGTCCTTATAATTTCAAATTGAACAATTTTTTTCATACACTTTAAATCCAGTTTCAATTTGGTTTTTCTGTCTAAAATTCTGTTAATTTTTCTTACATATATACCTTTTTTTATATAGTAATTTTTTTTTAATTTTTTTAATTTTTTTTTTTACATATATACATGTATACCTTAGGAGACTAACAAATGTCACAAAATCATTAACTTTAACTTCCAACTTAAATAGGAGGAACAAATTAAAACTAGATTTAAGTGTATGGATAAAACTATTTAATTTGAAACTATAGGGATCAAAATGAAATTTGAATCAAACTATAAAGGTAAAAAGTTTAATTAACCCAAATAAAAAACATTTGGGAAAATTACAAAAAAAAAAAAAAAATCATAATTTTACCATTTGGTAACAAAATAAATCATGAAATTTTAATTATATACTTATATAACATTTCATGGAATGACCTCAATTTCCACCAATTTAATTCCCCTCCTTTGTTCATTATAATAGAACAATAACAAATTTACAGTTTTTTTTTTTAATTTTTTTTTTTATTTTATATTTTTTTTTGGTATGGTTTGTTGGTGACGAGATATAATCTTGCAATGACTTTATCTTAATTATAAAGAGTTTATTTCAATGGAAAATTTTCATGTTCAAATGCTTCTTAGGGTTATTTATACTAAAACCTCCTAAACTATTGAGAAATATAATTTTGATTTTCTAAACTATAAAACTGTAAAAATGGATTTTTTAAACTATTGAGAAATAAAAAAAACATTTGGGAAAATTACAAAAAAAAAAAAAAAATCGTAATTTTACCATTTGGTAACAAAATAAATCATGAATTTTTAATTATATACTTATATAACATTTCATGGAATGGCCTCAATTTCCACCAATTTAATTCCCCTACTTTGTTCATTATAATAGAACAATAACAAATTTACAGTTTTTTTTTTTAAATTTTTTTTAATTTTTTATTTTTTTTTTGGTATGGTTTGTTGGTGACAAGATATAATCTTGCAATGACTTTATCTTAATTATAAAGAGTTTATTCCAATGGAAAATTTTTATGTTCAAATGCTTCTTAGGGTTATTTATACTAAAACCTCCTAAACTATTGAGAAATATAATTTTGATTTTCTAAACTATAAAACTGTAAAAATGGATTTTTTAAACTATTGAGAAGTATCACTTTACTTTCTAAACTATAGAAGCGTACAAATATTCTTAAATTATAAAAACATACAAATTGGACTGTTTATAGAAGAGATTAAAGTAAAACACACAAATAGTTTATGGGGTTTATTTGTATGTTTTTATAGTTTAGGAGGGCAAATGATATTTCTCAGTAATTTAGAAAGTCTATTTTTATACTTTTGAAGTTTAAAAGGTGAAAATAATATTTTTTAATAATTTATGGAGTTTCAAATGAAAGAGTTGATTAAAGAACCACCCAACATGGACCTCCTTATATTACATGTTAGTCTACGAAATTAAAATGAAAGAGATAGACTTAATTGATTAAAAGACCAACCTCAAGGCAGTCTATTGTGGGCCTCCTTATCACACGTTAGTCCAATATGAAATAGTTGGTCTTAATTGATCAAAGGACCACCTTTAAGTCTGTCTAATGCGGATCTCTTTATCACACACTATTTCATATAATTATTATTCAATTGTAATATTGTATGGGTCTTAAAAATCTCTACATATTTAAACTATTGATAAATTCAATTTATCAATATATATATTATGTTCATTAACATTAATTTTCACACTCAAGATTAGACGAATTCAATCCCACCTCTTAACGAGGGTGGTGTCAATGGTAACTAGGCTTTATTTTAAAATCTTGTGATAATTTCTTTTCACTTGAGCTTTATAATAGTGCAATTTCAATTATTACAAAACTTAAATGATCTTAATAAAATAAAGGGAAAATTAGTGAAATATCACTCTCTAATTTTGTGTAGTAGGAGAGATCCAAGATTTTTTTTTTATTAGTTAAGGTCCCTCAATATTTTCACAGAGAAAATTCAATTCACAGAAATTTTACTTGACTCAGAAAAATTTTGCCCGATTTAGAGAAATTTCGGTCTCAACTCAAAGAAATTTAATTTCTCTGATTTCATAGAGAAATTTAGAAATTTCTTTGGTATGATCACAGAGAAAATTTCTCTAAGTCGAATTTTCTCTGTGAAAATATAGAGGAACCTTAACTACTATGAAAATATTGTATGTCCTTTATCTTATAAAATCTTAATATTAGGGACCTTAAAATTTTTTTTTAATAATTATATGTATGATCAAAATTTAAATGCATAATCTTTTCATCTAAAATTATTATTTTTTAAATGCATGAGAGCCCCATAGTAAGAGTTCTCTTTAGGTCCCTCAGGCCACAAGCAACACCTCAGCCACCACTTCCAAAGGCCATCTCCGGCCACTTGCCACTGTTAACCACCATCTCCAACAATTCATCAAACATACTTCTTTATTTTTATTTTCATTTTTTTTAAAAAAATATTTGTGAGTGGTATCATTTTCCTATAGTCCTTGAGAATGTAAATTTTGACTCCCAAGAGTTTCCATGAAAACACAGAAAAATTGTTTAGCAAACTGTTTTAGGTAAATTTTAACCCACTATTTAGAAAACATATGAAAACAATAGGTTTGAAATATTTCATAATTTTGTGTTTAAAATCAGAAAGAGTACCAAACATGTCTTGAAATATTTTATATAATTAAGAATCAATGAATCATTTGTGGAGAATGGGAGCTGAACCCTATCCACTAAAAAACTTGTTGAAAATAAAAAAATAAAAGATAAAAATCATGGTGACTCAACCCAACATCATAATTGAAGGGTTTAATTTTTGGAGATAGATAGGAATCTTGACTTAGGAAGTGGAATATGCATGCATGCTAGTTTTTTTCATGCAGGTCATGGATGAGGGAAAGAAAGTTCCAATTCCTATTGCTCAATTATTTACCTGCACTTGCTTAAAGCAAAGGTGACATATACATACATATATATATATACATAAATAGAAAAATGATTTATAAATAAAAATTTTATACGATAATCTCACAATGACAGTGACAGGGCAATTTAAAAATTATAAATCATTTTAATGAATCTTTTTATTTAAAACAAATGAACACATATCTACGATCTGATTCTGTATAAATGTTCGATTTATATATCACAATAGAGACTATCCCATAACCATATATGCTAGCCTAGTCAGCACCTCCATAATGCATATGTTGCATCACTTAGACCTTATGGGTCACAAAAAGGCTAAGTGATCGATCCTCAGCCTACTACACCTATATTCCCGCGAAAGTTGGACTTTAATGTGACATATTTGACAAATGTGCCAAAAAAATAGATTCTCAATTTAGGACTGTAAGCAAAGCTAAAAGGTCTTACTTATTGGCGAATTTAACCATTTAATTAAAAAAGTTAGGTCTAATTAAACAAGCCCACTTACCATAAAAAAAAAATAAATAAATAAAATCATACTAGCCAAATTTATTCGCTAATGTTAATAAAATTAATTTGAAATGTAGCATTAGCCTGAATTTCTACATTTCTAGGCTAATGCTACATGTCTATGCTAATTGTGATTAAGGAAAAAAAAAAAAAAAAAACAAATAAAAACTAGAAATGTAGCATATGGTAAAAGAGTAATGATTTAATGTAGCATGTGCTAGTAGTAATGCTGGAGATTCTTGAAATATTACACCTAAATTTATTTACACTGATGTCATAGGGGGTTGGATTTTAATGGTTGATTTCTTAAAAAAATCAACAATAATCCATGTCATTTGAAATAAATTTAAGAATTATGTTTTAGAAGTTTTAAATATTTTTCATAAACAGGCCGACCTCATTTGATTAAGATAGTTGTTTGGTGCCGACACAACAAAAAAAAAAAAAAACCATATATATATATAGTTGTTTGGTTGAGTTAAAAGAAAAAGAGAAAAGACAAGAAAGTAAAATAGTTGTTTTACAATTATACCTTTCTTTAATTAAATTCGTAATAGTAGGCTAAAATTTGGGAGAGTAATTTTAGACTTTTTAATCCCAACTTTGGTACAAAATAAATGTGACTCAAACATTCTGAAAAGTTGTGATAAAGATAATGTAAATAGTTTGATTGTTGTAACCTACTTTAGAGTAAAATGAGTAGTGAACTAATCTCTCTCACTATTTGATATGTATGACAATAATTATTTTTTTATAGTTGAATCGGTAAAAGATTCAGTATCCATAAAATTATTGCATGGAAGACTTTCAGTCCCCTACCATTTCTTCCCTTCTCTCATCCTCCCAACCAAATGAAGAAAAATTCTAGTCTAGTGTCCCTTTGTCGTGCGAAAAAAGACTAGTTTAGAATGATATTTAAGTAAGAAGCATGGTTAAATGTGAAATTAGTTCAATCACCTCTATAAAAAAAAGTGATGTTTTCTACTCTAAATGGTAACCACCCCAAACCCAACATTGAAAATGAAGTGTGTTAATAAAAGGTAATATGCAATAACTAAAAGAATATGCAGATGAGGTAAGGAACATTTTAAAAAAAATAAATAAAATAAAAATAACTTTGCGATGTGACTAGTGTCGCCCAATATTCGAAAGGGGTCAATATCAAAAATCAAACCCAAAATTCTTATAATGGTGGGACCCCTTTTATTGCACTCCAAACATACATTCTCAAAAAAGATTGATTATCTTAGCTTGGCTCCCCCCAAAGTCCACATCACTAGGGGTCTCATTTCACAAACTCCATGTCTTGTTTGTCTTTCTTTATATCACTTTTAGTTAAGGTTGAACTAATATTTATCATTAATGACCAACCTTGTTTAGTGACATTAACCAAAAACTAATTTTATACATAAATTATTATTATTTTATTAGTAGAGATAAAAATAGTAAAACCCATATTGATATCAGCAATATAGGTGTCATGAAAAACCTTTCATGAAAATAATCATGAAAGTTTTGTGACCCTTGGATTACACTTAGAATAAAACACCACACACTAATCAAGGTAATCTAAGGATCATAACTCTTTCATGATTATTTTCATGAAATTTTTTTCATGATCCCTAACTTTTCTCTATTGATATATGTCACTTACTATGTCTTTGTGTTTATTGACAAAAAAATCTGATAAAATTTATATTTCTGGGTCTAATCCAAGTGAAAAAAAATTAAATTTGGTAACATTGTTGGACCAATTATAAACTCCAAGGTCTAATCCTAATGACAATATCCTAGTTTATTCAAACTTTGTGGCTTCTAGATAATTGCAAGTCACAAGGTTTACAATATAGAGGTGGGCCAAAAGAAACCCAACTTGAAGGATTCCGCCTAACAAAAGGTATTCATTTTTAGTTTAGTAGAAGTAAATATAAAGGGTAGTGCTATTGACATTCGCATTCTTCTTACACAAATAAACAAATAAAGTGGGGAATAAACAACTCACATGTATCTCAATATTTTATTTTCAATAATGTTACATATGCATAAATTTTATTAGAAATTTAGTTTAGAAAATTAATGTGCGCTTCAAATTTAGTCTAAGAGTAGACCCTTCATATCAGAATTAAATCTGAAACACACATGGTTTTTCTGTGGACAATTCATAATAAAAATTCTCCCTAAGTAGTTTCATTGTTTTGTTCCTTCTATGTAAGATATACTTTGTGTCACCATTTAATATGCCACAAATTAATACCTTAGAATTTCTTAAATTTTCCTTAAACATAATATCTTAGGAGACACTTCCTTTGAAATATAATACTTGACATTTCTATATAAGCTTGCTATTAGATTCCATGTTCTTACACCTTTATTTATCTATACGTTAATTTATTATTTTTGTAATGAAAATGTAGGATTCAAAAGGAATATATTACTAGAGCAAAATCAGAGGGCATCATCCCATACATCAACCACTCTGCTTTTCTCAAATTTTCATTCTCAATTTCTATTTCCATAGAATTCTTGGACTAGAAATGTAAAGCAAACTATAATTAACTAGAGTTTTTTTTTTTTTTTTTTTTTTTTTTCCCTTCCCTAATAAATTGACTACAAACAAGATTATACAATTTTACTACCAAAAGGCAATAACTTAAAAAAAAAAAAAAAAAGAAAAAGAAAAGATTCAAGCATTGCTCCTTTTCTTTCTCTTCTTCTAGGGTTCTTCAATATTCTCCATTTTTTCTTTTGATGTTTCACTACTAGCTCCAAATGAGCCACCAAGTTTTTCTCCATGACTCCATTAACCTCCCTAACAGTTCTTCATAGTCCCAACAGAATGTAGTACACAAGCGTTATCGGCAACGCGATTAACATCCCAAATATAACACTGCAATTCGAGTCAGAACAGAAAAATTAAAAATTAAATAGAAATTAAAGAAAGAAGAAGAAAAAGAAGAAAAGAAAGATAAAGATGTTTGTTAGAAATTAGAAAATAGGGTCTCACCCTGTGCTGAGAATGTCAGGGTGTACATTGTATTCCTTGGCAAAGACAAAGGGGACAATTCCTTGTGGTAGAGCTGCCTGTTTTTTTGTGTTTTGTAATAATCCAAGCACATGAAAGGAGGGAATCAAAAAACAAAAAAAAATAGAGATAAGGTTTATATGGTACACAAATGCAGAATATAAATGGACAGAGATTTTTTATTTATTTAAATGAACCCACTAATCTTCTCCATTCATGTTTATTCTACGTTCGATTATGTAATCTTTTTTGTGTGACAAACAACCCATTGAATTAATTAGAGAGGTGTTTAGTTATTTATTTTCATTTTAGTAAATTACTTTGTCCAAATTTTCTTGCTATCTCCAACATGATCAAATTTCTTTCACTCCTCAAACATCTAAGTAAGGAATATTAGTTCCATAGTACAATGTTGCAGGACACAAAACGAGAAAGGGGAGATTCTTTAAAGGGGAGATTCTTTCTTGTTGTTTGTCCCAAAAAAATACAAAATAGAAGTAAGAAATAAAGAAACAATTCACATGCAAATGCAATAGACAAATATTCTATTTAGTACAATTTTGTTTACAATCAGAAGGTAAAAAATAAAAAAACCACTCACTCGATTTCTTGATAATTAATTTTTTTAAATTGATTTAAGTTATTTTTATATCACACTTAAAGCAAAAATAACACTAAGTACTTAGTGACAAACTATCAAAAATATTTTTTTTTAGTATAAACTCTCAAAAATATTTAAAAAAAAAACTAAAAGTAACCCTAAAATTTACACTAATAGGACTAATATTTTGTCGGTTCTCATTTGTCATTTGCACTTCCACATACATATGTATATGAATGCTCACTACATACAAACAAAACAGAGTGGAAGAAACAAATCTTGGAGTGCACATAAGATCATCCTAAATTTACTAATAAAAAAACTTATCTGCAAAATAAAAAAATAATATCAAAATCTTTTGATTAATTGTAAAGTGTTTTGTGGCTTAAGGTGTGTCAGTAGGAGGCAAGAAAACAAATACATATCTATTCAAAATTTTATTAAAATGTAGTAGTTTTGTTAGGGTTTAGATTCTCTTAAATTAGCTATTTTAATGTGAGAGTGTTAAGGCTTAGTATACATATTTTGGAGCCGACCACAGTAATCTGAACTGCTTATTTTTTAGCATTCATTGAGTAAAATATTTATATAAAAAATTAAGATGATCAGATATCAGTAGCTAAATGTTTAAATCACATTTGTATTACAAAAAATAACTGTTACTCTAGAAATTATAATTGTCATCTATTTTTATAAAATAAAATAATTCAAACATATAACTATCAGTATCTGATTATTTTAATTGTTATATGAATATTTTACTTAAAGAGATCATCCAATTCAAACCGAAAGTGAATTCACCATGCCCAACCTTAAGAGAATCCACTCTATATTTGTTAATAATTTTAAAATAATTAATAAAAATGTGTGAGATAATAATATATAATAATTTTAAATTCACTTAATTAATTAATATTCACAAAACATTCCTTAAAAAAGAGAGAGAGAGAATGAGGAGTGACCTGGACAATGGCAACGTGGAGGAGGACGCCGCGAAGGCCAACAGCAATGGAAGCAGCTGCCATGACAGCTGGACCTGTAAGGAATCTCACGGCCATAGTAAAAGTTGCTATGGAATTCCCACATGCTATTATCCTCGGTTGCAATGCCATGAACAGACCTGTCTCACCACACCACCACCCAATCAAATCAATTCAATGCCACCCCAGATCCCACTGTCACTCACCCCCCAGACATTTTATCAATCCCCCACCCTTTCCTTTCATCATCACCCCCACATAATATATCACATCCCAACCCTTGTCATTAAAATATGCCCTACACTACACTATATATAGAGAGATAGTGAGAAAGCAGACATAATATCATGACTTATACTGTTTGTTTTACTTTGCTTTAACTAACTTTATTTTGAAATTCTTAATTATGAAAAGCAACATATAATCATTATAGAGGGTATGTGTGAGAGAGAGAGAGAGAGAGAGAGAGAGAGAGAGAGAGATGTGTTTTGTGAAGAACTGACCTAGACTGAACATAGCCATGCCAAGTCCTGCATCTGACAGTATTGCAATGGACTTTTGTATTATGGCAGGCATCACAACATGCCACCTGCAAATGTTAGTTAAAAATCAAATACCCCCAACAAAACAATTTCTGTTATCAATACAGAAATTGAAATTCATCATAGAATTAGACAAACATAGTCTGCTTTGGTTCTATGACCGTTTAAGAATATAAAAATTAATCAAGTTTTGTGATTAATTTTTTTTGTATTCTTAAACTTACTTTTTATTTATTTATTTATCTATTGATTGAGAGTAGAGGAAGAGAGAGACCTGAATGAAACTAGAGACCAAGTAAGACCAATCAAGCTGGAGTAAGTGTTGGGGTTTCTGATGAGTTTCCTCCAAACCATGATCAATATGAGCCTAGTCATGACACTAGTTGGAGGCATGGCTTTGCCTCTGCTCTTGTTATCTCCAACTTTTTCACCATCATGGTTGTTCATTTTTCCTTCTAAACCTCTATTCCCAAAGCTGAATTCATCTTTCTCCAAGTAATCCTCTTGATTTTCCCTATGACCCTCCACTGATAAAAAAATTTAAAAATTTAAAATCCCATCAAAAGACAACCTTAAACCCTTAATTAATTATAACATGACATGCCACACATGCATGAATGTAAAAACAAATTGCATTTCATTTTCTTTTTCAGTTTTCATGACAAATTGTTTTAGGAAATTATTTTTTGAAAAGAACCCATTTTTATCTTTGAAAATGTGAAAACAGAAAATTAAAAACGAAAACATTAGCAAATAAATTTAGACTACCTTTTCCTGGAGATACCGCAACTCTCACTTCTTTAGAAGGCTGCTCTAAAGCTCCATAGTCATGGCCTCCAAACACATCTGAAACTGGAGAAGCACTTGAACTCCATACAAACATATGAAGATCCCTACCACCGCCCTCCTCCGTCTTCTGCTGCTGAGCCTGGCCGTTAGCCTTTTTTACAACATTCGCCCCCGGGCCCATGGCTTTTGACCCAGTGGGCGAAAACATTCCGGGATTAGGCGCTGGGTAATGTGCGTTACCCGGCGCTGTCCCGGCATGGTAGTGGAACCTAGCCTTGTTAAGGCTCCCACCACCACCACCTTCTTCCTCATAGTTCGACGGCCTAGGCGTGGGCCCTCTCGATGTCGGGAGCCCGTAAACGTCCGAAGGCCCAAAGTTTGAGTTACGGCCCCCACCACCACCCACCATTGAGTAAAAATCGGTGTGGTTAAAACTCGACCCTCTGGGAGTAGGGTTTCTTGATGACTGCAGAGAATAAATCTCTGCATTCGTCAGATTCGACGGTCTAGGAGTCGTCGATGACAGGCCTTGAGACCTTCTCGAGAAGATATCAGATCTCGAGGCATTTGATTTTCTCACAGTGACATGAAGCTTTCCATCTTCTTTGATCTCTGTCTCAGTCTCCAGAGCTTGTCTTCCATCCAATGACATGACATCAGAATCAACATGGATTGAGACAATCGACCCTGCAGTGTCTGGAAACTGCTCAGAGATCAACAACTTGGCTGCTCTATACTCAAACATGAAAAGCATCAAAGTGTACCAAATGATACACTGAAGAACAACTATTTGCACCATTAAACTTCCTGAGAAATCACCATACATTCCTTTAAGCAAAGGAATACCCATGACAAGAGTGTTTGGGAGAGTTGAAAGTGAAAAGAGTGTGATTGTCCATTCTAAACAGCCTCTCTTGCTCACCTTACTCCACACTGCTAACACTACCAGGACTATGATTTTCTGGAGAGTATCAGCAGCGATAAATCGTAAATTCATGGTATAAGGATTGTTGGTGGAGATGAAGTGGAAAGAGAGGAGAGGGACAGCGAAGAGGGCGACGAAGCGATTGATACCGGAGCACTGGTCAGGAGAGAAGATCTTCCACCATTTTACTGACCCATAAGCTAAGATCATGGCAACATAGAGTGGAACCACTGCTGTCATGACATGGTAGAAGTCTGATAGAGTGATCATGTTTGGAAATCAAGAAAATCACAAGAATGTGTGGAGGGTTAAGAGAGAAAGAGATTGAAGATTGATTGAGAATTTAAGAGATGAACAAGTGTGATATTGAAGAAGTAGGAGATGGGTGTGATGATGATGATGATGGATAAGCTTAGGGAAATGGAAGAGAGAGCATGTGTTTTGGTTTATGGGGTTGTGTGTGTGTGTGTGTGTGTGTGTGGGTAGTAGTAAGCAGAGAGTAGAGCAATTTTTATTTCACTATTATACAAATACAGCAGCTTTGAGAGTTGCGATCAAGCTTGCACTATTTGCAATCTCCAAAGCACAGGGTCGGTTTATTTCTAGTTAATTTTAACAGTTTTTGTACGAATACAGAAATTAATAAAAGAATGAAATACAGAATATACTGAGTTGACAAGATTTGATAAGATTTTTTTTAATATTATTTACATTTTAAAAAAATTATTCATTTCATGTACATTATGTATAAAGGAGGGTCAGTTTATTCCTAATTGACTACATATCTAGAACTATTATTTAACATTTTACCCAAGATTAAATTATATGGACAAGATTCATTTCGAGTATAACTCACAATAGATTAAATTTAAATTTGCACTCTACACTTCATGGTAAAATTCAAATTAAGTTTTTGTGGTATTTAAAAATATTCTTCTAAAAGTGCTCACAACATTGAATACAAAATATATATGAATGAATACGATTTAATAAAATTTATTAGTGGAGTCAAACTTTTCATATACATTCTTTATCCAATTTTTGTGATCAATTTTTATAGATTTTTTGTGCTCTTAGACTTATTCTAATATGACTATTAGTATTATGAATTTTTTATGTTTTGTATTTTTCCTATTTGTTTTGTGGTTTGTTTGGATTGATGGATGGATGGATAGATAGAAGAGATGGGTGTAAATAAATAGATATAAATTGGTAAGTTGGTGTGTGGCTCTATCTTCAATGGATTAATGTGTCTTGGAGGGGGGGGGGGGGGGGGGGGGGGGGGGGGGTTGTGGGTGTGGTGTTGTGTTGTAATAAAGTGTGTGTGTATGGAAAAGCAAATTGGTTGGAGGGTGGTGTGTGTGTGTCTGCAAGTATTTGTTTGATGAGCTTTTCCAACTCTTTGCCAAAACCTTCTTTCTTGCCTCTCCTTTTCTCTTTTTTTTCTTTTCTTTCTTGGATTCGCTTTTTAGCTCATGGGCTGTTGATGGGCTGTGTCTGTGCCTGTATATGTATGCATTATTCCCCTTTTCTTCTTTTTCTGTTTTGTTACATAACATGGCATATGGCATATCATTAATTGATATATGTTTATATAATATACAAAAAAAAAATTATATAATTTTTCTTATTACAAGAAACAAATATAGTAGGATTTCAATTACGCTGTATTTAGATCATAAATTTGAATAGAAATTTAAAAAGAGAAAGAAAAAATATGGTTGAAATATAACTACATTTTATCTACTTTTTTCCTTTTATTTTCAATTTCCTATGTAAATTTATTATTCAAACACGGCTTAAGAGATAAAAAGTGTATTGTAAATAAAAAGTTTGCACAAAATACACATTTAGAACGATGTGTTAGTGATATTTGTAAAATTATTAGAATGATAATGGGTGTTTTAATTGAAAATGAAAGAAATACAAAAGCAACATCATTTTTTATGAAAATTCGGTATAAAATTTATATTTGTATATTATTCTTGATAAATACATGTAGAAACCATTACTTTGTATTTGAAAATTGAGAAAGCAATGCATTTGTTTGTAACATTTTCCATTCTTAATAGAGACCTAGGATTGACTTATGTCTTTAATAATTTTTTTGGTAGGATTGACATGTGCAAAAATCCACTATAATAATTTTTATTTATCTTCTTTATTTCTTCCCACTTTTATAATTTTTTGAGCCAATGAATCCTAACTGGAGAATCCAATCCATTTTAATGGGCGATAGTTTAATTTATTTATTTTTTAAGTTCTTGGGAAGATCATAACTGAAATACCAAAAAAATGAATTGATTCACTAAAAATAATAATCACACGATTTTATCATATTTAATAGTACTTATTATCTATTTTTTTAAAAATAAATATGATAAAATCGTTTGATTATGACTACTATTGAATCAATTTTAGTTTATTCAAGCACGATCTACACAAATTAACATAATAAACAGATAAAATCAGCAAGCAAAGTAAGTTCCTAGAGAGTGCATAGACCTGAACTAAACGATCTAATTTACTAAGTGGAGATATGTATTCCCCTTTATATTTCGTGTTCTTTAATTTTGTCAAATTTCTAGTCAATTGGAGATCCACAATTTTGTCTAGTACAACTCTAATTTTTGGATTTGTATAGATAGAATAACTCTTAATTTTTTATTGGTTTAAAATTTGAAAAGCTTCCAAAAAAAGAAGAAGAAGAAAAGAGTACGGTTCAATGTGAAGTTTAGTGAAATGTAATTTAAAAGTATTTATGGAGTGTCAAAACAAAACCTTTTGCACCCAGTGTGGGAGTTGTATGCTACCATATAAATTAATTGCAGATGCTACTATATTTATTTATGTATATTATATATTATGCGTGAAGAAACTATTTGCCACTTAATTTTGGGTAAATAATGATGTTAGAGCTAAAAGTGTTGATTCCACAATAAATTTGACACTTGTGTATTTGAAATGATGAAAGGTCAAATAAAGTTGAAGTTTCGATTCATTTTGTTGCATTAGGGGATGCAACTTTAATTTTATTCATAATAATGTTATACAAACAAATTAATGATTCATTGTAGCTCATTTCGTCTCGTCCCACATGAAATTTCCCTCTCCTTGTCCCACGCTGCTATCATTCTATCTTGATTATATTTATTAAATATATTTATATTTATAATATATAAAATTCATTTTATATTTTTAAGTCTCACCACTTATAAATTATTATCCATAATATATCATATCATCTCTCATTAATCCCCCACCTTGATCCCACCTAGACTCCATTATCTCCTCAATTTACCCTGCCTCCAATATATGTGCACATAAGAATGGGGAACTACAACCGGTCTCTCTGCGCCCGTTACCATCCCTAGGCCTCTCTCATTTCATAACAAAGATTAATTATTTGAGCTCATAATTTATTTATTTTTTTAAATGACACCGATACATTATTTTGTAAAATATTTTTAAATTGTTTTTTGGTTTATAAAATTTTCCTTTTGTTCATTAGTTTGGGATAAGTAATGGTTGCACGCGTTCAAAATTGGAGGCTAAAAGTGTGGTGAGGGAAACAAAAAGCTAATTAATTTGCATGAGAGGATTGAGGAAAAAGTTGGCATATCTTAAGGCCATATCATTTTTAAGGCAAATTATTTAATACTTTCGGAACATTACGTGTCTATACTGTAAACCAATCATCAATTACTTAGTCACATGTTGTTTCCCCATCACCAACATAAATTGTGAGCCTTTATATTTTTTCACCAATTAAAACCTTATGAAGTACCCGTGTCCATACTCCGGAAGTACTAAATAATCATCCCACTTTTACCATTACATTTTGACCTCTTTTGATAAAGATGTTAAAAGTAGTTTTTTTTGACTTTTTTTGGTCATATCATCTCTCTATTTTTTTATGTGTTTTTTTTTTAAAAAAAAAAAAAACTAAAAAATCAACTTTTAACCTATTTTCCAAAAAAAATTCCTTATTGCATAATAGAAATGCCAAATTTACAAGTTAAGAAGATTGGGATGGATGTGTCCAAATGGGATTAACCCAATAATCAAAATGCAGTTTGGCTTTTGAATACGATCTCTTTCCCAAGCATAATTATATTTGTACATTTTCCAAAAAAAAAAATAAAAAATTAAAATAAATCAGTGTACATAAAATATTCAACAATAAAAGTATCTTAATATCAAATAATAGGAACCCTGGGGTGGAATTCATCCTTGAAAACTGGCTTGCAAGCGGAGAGTGTCCAAGAGACTTATATGCACATGGTCAAAGTCTATATTAACCGATGTGAACAAAGTTTCTTTACATAGATCATGCATTAAAAAAAATGTACTGAATTGATAATCATAATTTATCACATTTTCATGCAAAAATTAAATATATATATATTTTAAACCTACCTATTTGTCATTCATTTTTTTTCCACATACAAATGTGATGAATGAGATGTTTACAATTATCAAAGCAATTTTTATTTTATTTATTTATTTATTGTTGCATGATCTATAAGCTAAATTTTATAAAACAATTTCAATCATAAAAAATCTGGCCCACGGTGCTGAACTACACCATCTAGTCTGTGGACTAGAGAAAAGCTCTGTTCCATACTTTATTTTCTGTGTACTTTTCTCCATATGTAGTTTTTTTCATTATTTATTTTTTTCTTGATTACTTATCATTTGCAATCCCAATTTTTTTTTTTTTTAAATAAATATTTTATATCTATCTAGTATAGATAAGTCTGAAGAGAAATATAACATATTAGACACCATATTGAAAAAAATTGAAGAACTTCATTAGGAATAACATGTGAATCCTTGAAGACTGAACTCTTTAACTTCAACAATGAACCATGCACACGACCATTGAACCGCTAAATAAATACCATTGAACCATGTACACGACTATTGACCAAAGTTCCAATTCATATTTAAAATTAAAATATGTGGATAACGTTATATTTGTAACAGACAAATAATACATTGTTTAAACTAATACAATAATAACACATAAATTGATAAACACTATATGGTGAGCACATTTTCATACCATCTCACGTGTCATTACTCTATTAGTTTAAAAGGCCTTATTATTAATGTATGTTACCAATGTAGTGGTAATATATGAAATGGTAAACACTATATGATATAAAATATTATTATTATAATTAATGTTCCAATTATCATATTTTTATATCATATCATAGTACAAGTGGGCAACATAATATTATTGCTAAGCATTTTATCCCATATATAACTTTCATCTTTCGGTTAAAGATCTTGTTAATATGTCCTCATAGATGCAAGAAAAAAAAAAAATAACATATTTTTTACTAAGTTAAAAATAATTTTTTATTGAATTTAAAGTTCTTTTAATCTATTTTACCATTTTCAAATTACTTTTATACCAAGTGGAATATTACACGACAAGATTGGATTCCCTCCAATTACATATTTTAATTGATTTGTCTAGTCCGACCTACTGTGGATCTATTTTGAGCCTGTCTTCATAATTCAAACCATTTATTTTGTAGGACCTCTTGAGAAAATCATGCATACCAAAAATCCAGTCAATTGGACTTTAGGAACTGTTTGATCGGATCACATCCTTTTGAAAAATAACTAATGAACTACTTTCAAAATTATTCTGTCTGTTAGTTATTTATTTATTTATTTTAAAATGATCCGATTGAATGGTTTTCAATATTTGATTAATTTAATTTTTGGTATACATAATTTTATTAAAGAACCTTATTAAATAAACGATTTAAATTATTACGATATACTCAAAATGAGTCCATAGTTAGCCGAACAAGACCGCCTCCAACTGAAGATAATCCACACCCTTAAAGCATAGCCATTTGCCTTTCTATAATAATAATAAAAAAAGAACATAATAAAATGAAGAAAAATTCTGATTGGCGGCTATAAATCCAAAATATTATACAAAGAAGAGAGATATAAGTGATAAAAATACATAAGCATGCGTTGAAGTGAGAATGAAAAGGAGGAGCAAAGATTAACGTGTCAGGGAGGCTCTCACAACTCACAACTCACAACTCTCAACTCTCAACTCTCAACTCTTTTCTTGGAGTCAATAAATAAAACAATATATTTATTTTATTGATATATCCAAGAAAGAAGACACCATGTTCAAAATTGCACGAATTGCTATAGATGATAATAGGCAGATAGTGGGGGAGTTAAAGTTTTCAATGAAGTATAAAAAGGGCATGTATTTCTTTTGATTATTCTATTCTTATCAAGCTAATCCTTCCCTTAAAAAAATTTAAATTTAAAAATGTTATTTATATCAAACTTTTTATATAGAATTTGTCACTAGATGGATATGACAATCATATTTATATAATTATATAAATGTCATTTAAATAGATACTTTTATTTAAAATAATAAGAAATTTCAATGTAACTATATTATTATGTGTGAAAATTATGTATACTTTATTTTGTATATCACACTGTTGTTTTAAATTTCAATTTTTTTACTTGCATAGAGATTAATCACAAAACCAAACACAAATATTTTTAAGACCCACCTTGAGAATTATATTGAGATAATATCTTATTCTATGATCAATTTCTGTATTCTTAGATTTTTCTCTTAAAGTTTGAGTTTACTTGAATTTCTAAAAAGATTTTCTAGTCACAAAATTGCGTGCATTTCAGCAATTTCAATGGAAGAAATATGGGTGGTGGCACTATCACCACAACCATTGTCTAGATCAGGAGTTTTGAGGTCTTGGAGGGACCAAAATTTTGTCTTATGGCTCCACTGGATTGGTTGTTATTTTTCTTTTAATTATTTCATTTCTAATTTTTAATAAAAAAATAATTAACACTTTGGGTTGGTATAAATTTCTGGTGATGAAATATTACAGTATGTATTTTTAAAGAATAATGCTATATGTAATAATTAGTGTAGATACTAGTATACTAACAGATGATGGGACATAATTTTAGAAATTTTGGATATTTGTAATTTGCATAATAAATAAGATCATTAATAATATCATAACACTAGTTGTTATATTAGTGTGTACACTAATTAGTGCATGCAGCACTACCGATTTTTAAATTTAAAAGGTTTGAAATGTACATAATAGTTGAGAATAAAAATAAAAATTACATTTCACTGAGTGTATTCAGTATTCAGTGATAAGCAAGTCTTTCTAACTTGAAATTTAAATCACATTTTTAGTCAATTTTAAATTTAAGTGATACATGATTAATATTCCCAAGTATGTTTATTGATGGGTTTCTTTAGAATGAACAGGTTCGATTAGTATAGCCCAAGTGAAATGGACCCACATATTTTTATGGGCCAGCGGGAAGTGGGTAGGCCCATTAAACAATGAAAGTGGGTCAAGCAAAGGAATTAAAGCCCAATCTCCATGGGCTTATCAAGAGACCTGCTTACACCCTTGTAATTCAAATTAGAAAAATATTTTTTCACCCTTTATAATTTTACCTTAATTTAATTTTGGTCCTTCATCATCTAACTGTAACAATTACATCATCAAACTACAGAGCTGAAGTTTGCCATCGACTGCTAATTCGTTTACAGTTAGATGATTGAAGGACAAAATTAAATTAAGGTAAAATTTCATTGAAGGGTTGAGATCAAAAATTATTTTTTCTAATTTGAATTACAAGGGCCTGCTAAGCAGGTCTCTAAAACGTTCTCACACCAGCACTTTCCATTTAATTTTCTAATGATGAGTGGTGGGAGAACTATATTGAAACACAATTTAAAGTATAAAAGTGAAATTCGAGTAAAAGTTGGAGAATAAAAAATGTAATTTACCAAACAAATTATTGTTAATCTTATAACGTCATCTCATACCCAAATAAAAACAAGCAAACAAATCCTGTAAGATCATTTGTGGAGTAGAGATATGATATAATATGGTTGCATCCTAAGATTTTTTTAATTGGAGAGATGTCCACCGCAAATTGTCTTAAATGTGTTTATGTAGCCAAAAGAAATTTATACGCACATCATCTCTTTCAACCAAATTTTTTTTAAAAAAAGAATGACAAGAAAAAGATCCACTAGTCCAAATCAAATGACAATCAATTGGTCAGATCAGAGAAAAAAATTGATCATTGGCAATGCAGTTTGATCTGATGAAATTTTCTATGAAAATTCATATGTAGAATGATCATATGGTGGCTAATGTATATCTCCATTTATGTGTAAGATTTAGCCAAAAAATTGAAGACTCATGATAGCTTTTGGTTTAGCAATTTGGGACCTTGCTTCTTGACAATTTTCCTCATCAGCCAAAGTACATATTTATGTTAAACAATAATGTGCTTGCATATATTTTTTGAACTAATAATGTGCTTATATGAATACCACGCATTCTCTTCTGATAACTATTGACATGGATTAGCTACAATTGGATTGGATCGAGGGTTGACCTAATGAATAAGGTTTTAAGTTTGACTCTTATTATTTTGCAATGCAATTTTCCTTTTCCTTTTCCTTTTCCTTTTCCTTTTCCTTTTCCTATGGATTCTTGAGTCTTCAATTTCACTAGAATCTAAAACCAAAATAAAATTTAAAATACAAAAAAAATTAAAAATAAAAACAAATAAATTATAATAATATTAAGATAAATTGAACTTGGGCCGTATAAATGATGTTACCGGCTGTAGCATAATAACCATATGTATATAGATCAAATCACATTAAGCATAAATGGGAATTCAGTTTTTTTGGCATGCCTAAACCCAAAAAATTGAAAATTAAAAAACAACAGTAATAAGATAAAAATAAAATTTTAAAAAATATAATTTGAGAGATTATGATGACAAGAACCTTCAAGGTCATATACTAAGCTATAATAAACCTTGTACAAATATTGCAGATGTAGAATCAAGGCCAATCTGTCACACATGTTTACAAAAACAAAAAACAAAAAACAAAAAAAGCGGAAACCTCCCCACACCATGAGATTCCCTTTGACATTAAGAGCAGAGTAGTAGAAGAAGCCTGAAAACAAAACCCATATATATATTTCAGTCACAAACAGTAGCGGCTCAAAATTTTTGGAGGTAATATCAAAATTAAGCCTTATCTAGCAATACCTTTGAAAAGTTGATACTTTCAACAATAAGAACTTTTTGAGCCTTAGACAATAGCCTAACTGGTCTAATGATTGAGTCACCTCCGGTTATGATCTCTCTCTATAAACTCTTGCCGCCAGGAAGGTCAATCCAATGCAGTGCCAATTCCACTTCACCACATTCCACATTTTTCAATCTTAGGCACATATTTTGCGAGATCTTGCCATCTGTCGCTGTTATGCAACTTTCTTCCGCTAGGTAGTTTTGCCTCGATGGCAACACTCTTGCCACCACCGTCCCAGCTGGAAGGTCGCGCAAATTCATTCTCATTGCCTTTACGAATTCTTTTATGCCAAACTCCGCGTATCCCATTTTGTCGTCTTTAGTGAATGTGTCGTGGTCATACACGGTCTGGAATTTAGAGAAAGACGATGATCAAACTAATGTGGATCTTAATTGATGAAAAAAAGTAAGCAATCGACATACCAGCTTGATTGGAAGATCAGGATCTGAAATGGAGAGTGTTAAATCTTCATTCCATTCTGGATTGATATCCTTCCTTATAACATGAGTCTTTAGTTTCTGCAACAAATTGAATATATCAACATCCATGTAATATTTGAAAATTAGGTAACAAAAAGTACACACATTACAAAGAAAAAATATCACATAAAAACGATTTAAACTTCTATATGAAAAACAATGCTATAACAACTTACATAATGCATGCAACTTCAATAATGGAAATAAAACACACACACACACACACACACACAAAAACCCATATCATCAAACAATTTTAGCCATATGATCTTGTACATAATGATTTCCCGGTCAAAATACATTCAAGAAGTTTCAAAAACCTGTTTGATGAAAAAAATAAAAACTAAAAATTGAAATTCTTCAAATCAAACTGAGTTTTTAAGATTAACAGCATTTGGGAAAAATCTTGATGTAGGACAAGATTTTAAGAGTTTTTATATTTTTAGTTTTAATATGTTTGATATATTATTTTATTAGGACTTTTGTAATTCAGTATAAATATTTTAGAATTATTAGGTTTCTTAATTTTATTATTTTGGAATTAAACCAAAAATATAAAAATTCTTAAAATCTTATCCTACATCAAATCTATACAATACTAGGTCTTGATTTTTGAAAAAAATAAAATAAATGAATAATGACATAAATTAGAATCTCTATAAATGACTGCACATTTACTTACAGCAGCAAAACTCAACCCCATATAAAACATGTGTAATTAATTTTTCCCAAAATATAAAAAGAATCTAATTAAGCAAACTCCAAAACCAACAAACCTACCAAAAAAGAAAAAGAAAAAGAAAATAATCCAAACCCACACAACTCTTCATCTCTTGCACATGTTAGTTATAATCCGCCCTTTACCACTGCCATAAATAAACCCTGAAGTTTCAAACTCTGGACCTCTCTAAAATGAATTATCTTCATAGCACATCTTCCCAATTTGTACTATTGGCATTGATGGATTAATAAAAATTCTAGTTCCTCCCTTGGCTTCTCTTATGTCACACACCAAGGACTAGTTAGATTATTCATAAGATTCAACTTTCAAGCAGGTTTTGAATACCTTGATGTATAAATAACAGAACTGTTGAATTCATTTCAACCAGGTAACTATATATATGGTTTTCATTATTTTTCTTGCATGATTGTATAAATATAAGTCTAAAATGGAAACCATAAAAAATTATTTGAACCATTCATTTATATAAGACCATCTACAACGGTTCATCAAACGCAGCATCAAATTTGAAATTTGGTGAAAAAGTTACTGTTTGGTGCTCCAACGGTTACACCAAATCGATATCAAATCGACAATTCACCAAACATTTCACCAGACTGAGAACAGAAGAAATGTTTCACCAAATCACTGTTCCGGACCGTTGAGGAGACGAAGCCGGTTGACCATCCAGGTGACCAACCGGTTAACCAACCGGTCGCCCCGGAAAAAGTTCAGACCGTTCACTGAAAAGGTTCAAACCAGTCAAAAAAAAAAAAAAAAAAAAATTTTTTTGCCTAGGTGGTCGACCACCCGGTCGACCGGCCGGTTGACCACCCGGTCGACCACCAAAAGTTCAAAAAGTTCAAAAAATAAGGTTCAAACCGGTAAAAAAAAAAAATTTTTTTTGCCATTACCGGTTGACCGGCCGGTCAACCAACCGGTTGCCCGGCGCAAATTTGATGAAATGGATTTGATGCTGAACCGTTGGAGCGTGAAGTATCAAATTAAGGAAATGACTCATTTTTTACTCAGATTTGGTGAAACATTTGGTACACCGTTAGAGATGCTCTTCTGATACATCAAGAAACAGTTAAAAGTAATCACACACATGAATACAATATTTACATAATTAATTCACCTTGAAACTTAGACTATTGCATGATCATAAAAGTTATAAGAGATATAAGATAGTCACCTCCCTCAACTATATATACATAGAAATTAAAACAACAAATAGCAAAATTACCAAAAAATACATTATAAGATTTCAAACTACCCAACAAAAATCTAGAAAACTCACAATTACCAACAAAAACAAGCCCACAAAAAAACGAAAAGTACAAAACAGAAATCCGATATAACAGATGGGTGACCAGAAATCAGAACAAAATGGCAAATTCCAAAATCAAATGCATGCAAATTTTTACCTGTTTACCCATCTTGACCACAACATAAGGATCGCTGCTACGAACATCACGGACAGCGAGGTTGATACCGCGCTTGACCCGAATTCTGAGAAGACCCAATAGATTGTCCATATCTAAAAACACCCTAAGGTGATATGATTCTCTTCCACTTAGTTTTTATTTATTTATTTATTTGGAGAGCAATCAAAACCACCCAAAAGTTAGATGGGATGAGTAGTCTCCTGTGCTCCTAATCTCTCCCCCTTTCCCTTCTTTTATTTACTACCAAACAAACAATTCCCAAACATCAATTGACCAATCCAATCCAATCCAACCCAACCCAATCAAATTAAGGAATTGGTAAACAAAGATCAAAGAAGATTGATGACAAGGTAACAATCTCTTTGTGGGTCTCAATTTTTTCTTGGGTGCTAATTGATTGGGTTTTGGCAGTTGTTTGGTTGTGGGATTGGAGGACAGACTGGACAGCAGGGGAGAGAGACAGAGAGAGAGGACATTGGTGGTGTTGGAATATAACGGTAAACTTTTGGGGAGAGTTGGGGAAGCCGGGAGTTCCGGTAACAAGTCCGGAATTGAATGGCTGTGTGTCATTTGTGTGGACATTTTTTTGTTCTTAAGTTTTTCTTTTTGTTAGGGAAAAAAAAAAGGTACACAAAAATAAAAAAAAAATTGTAAAAATTTTATATTATTAAAATAATAAAAGAATATATTTTTTAATAGTTATAATCTACAAAGATATAAAGCATTGTTTGCATCACCACCGATCTCATTAATTGAGTTTCTAGACGAATATGACATCAAGTCGATAAAACAATTATTTTAAACTCACAATTTTTTTTTAAAAAATGGCACATTTTTTTTTTATGTCTATTAGATATAGTTCATGTCAAAAGTTTTAAGTTGTATGCAAATTTAAATTTCACAAAGACCCCCCAAAAAAGAGATTCAAAACTTTTCATCTTGGCCAGGCTCATTCCCTTTTCTCTGACAATTCATTCATTCTAATTTTCTTTTGAGGGAGTAAGAGTGGAGGTGAATATGATGGAATTGTGTGTTCAGAAAAATAATAATAATAATAATAAAAAATAAATAAAAATAAAAATAAAAATAAGTCAACATTGGAGAACTAACTTTGGTCAATCTAGTGTATAATAATCTAGAGAATATAAAAAAGGGTAAAACAAAAGGATAATGTTAAGAATACTAAATTTTCTACTAAATAAATAATCATATGTCTCACATAGGTGTAGGGTACCCACACTTATATGCGATATTTGGTCATTTATTTGGTAGAAAATTTAGAACCTATAGCATTTTCAAAAACAAAAGCATATGATCACATATGCAGAAAAACTTTCATTAGCGACAAAGTTCTAAAAAGCGGTTGCGGTCACCGTAACGGTAGCGGTGGCGCGGTTGCGGTTGTGGAGTGTAAAGGTCGTAGCGTAACGGTTGTGGTAACTGGAACCGTGAATTTTTTTATTTTTTGCACAATTTGAAAAAAAATTACCGATACGCATATTTTTTTTCCATAATCATATTTATTGGATTTAAAAATAAATATTGATCAATTTCTATAAATTTTTAAGTTTGATCCAATATATTTCATATTTTTAAATCACTATAAACTGAGTTTTTTATATTTTATTTTAATAATTAATGACTTTATATTATACAAAAAAATCAATCACTACCTATTATATATAAGATAAACAATGACAAAAGTAAGAGAATAAATAAAAATATATATATATATTTTAATCAAGCCAAATAGATAATGACCGCACTTATTATTATTATTTTCAAACAATATATAGATAGACACACACAAACAAAATGATTGAGTGATAGCAGCTGAATAGAATAGTATAGGTCTTACAGCTTCAACAAATCAATAACATGTTCTTCATCTTTCCTCTTTTCTCTCTCTATCTCTTGTTCCTCCATCTTCTCTTTTCTCTCTCTATCTCTCTTCTCCCATTAACTCACTTTCTTTCTTTTTTTTGTGTTTTTTTTAAAGAAGCAATTCAGAACCGTTACGTAACGATGCGTTATAGGCCATTACGACACCATTACGATCGCTATAGCAACCACTACGGCCAACATACCTGTGAATCTCAATCACACTGCAAAAGCGGCCGTAACGGGTGGCGGTATCTACCACAACCGTTATGTAACGATATTACGTAACGATTGTGGTCGCTTTTTAAAACCTTAAGGCCTCGTTTGGGAACAGGCTAATTTAGTAACTTTTTGGCTATTTGGCTAAAAAGGTAGGTAAAATAAACTTGTATGTTTGGGATGACTTTTTGACTAATTACGAAAAGATGTGCAAAAAGTAGAGAGAAAAGAGAATCTTTGACTTTTTGGTATGAGTTGTTGGCTTTTTGGTTAATTTAGTAACTTTTTGGCTAATTGGCTAAAAAGGTAAGTCCCCAAACAGGGCCTAATTAGCGATTATTATATGTGCACGAATAACACAAGGATAATAATCATAATAAAGATCATCACTCAGACAAAAAATTTATAGAATTTAACTAGTTTATGCACACTAGTTCTAAAACAAAGGAGTCTAGATAGAAACAAACCAAGAACATATGAAATTACAAATAAAAAGTTAGCTAAGCATATATACTAACTTACATAATATTAAAAAATAAAATTTTGGAACAATCCTCAAATATCATATCACAATGAGCATCTGCCAAGTCATAACAAATAGAACAATACAATTTCAATGGAACATGAGACATTTAATTACTCATTACATAATACTACATATGTAAAGCAGCTTCATCAATCAGATGTTGATCTTCAAGTATAAAGTGATAATGTAATGTAAAAGAAGTTTTAGCTAGAATCTAATCACGACTTTGATGGATATGTCAACCCATACTTGCCAAACTTTTGCTCGGTGATCCTGTCCATCTCCTCTGCTATCTCAACTGTCAAATAATTCTTCCAGTCTCCAATCTTTCCTTTCCTGAAGTATCTATTGTTATCCATCTCCACTGCGCTACCTGGGCAATGCTTCCTAGTCTTGTTGACATCCAAATTGCTCAAATTCTCAAAACTACGTAAGTTAACTATTTTCTCTGTTGTACCTTCCTTCTCTTCTTCAAATGAGAAAGAATAGCCTATGAACTCTGCCAGTTCCTTTACGTAATATGCGGTGCCTCCCATCGGATCTTCAATTTCATGATAAACATTTTGTCAGGCCTCTCCAAGCTCGCTTTACAGTACCCTAAAACATTAGGATTGACTTGATGGATTAAAGGAGCCATTTGTTATGTGATTGAAAACCTCATGAGGTAAGATATAATTTCGCAACTGTGAATTTTATTTATTTATTTTTGTATTTTTAATAAATCTCAGAGAGTGTTTTTGATATTTAACCAAATAATTACAGAGACGTGGTTTTTTTTTTTCTTTTCTTAATTTACAATTTAATTTTATACATATAGTTAGAAACATGTTTTTTTGCTTTTACCGTGTTTCAAATAAATAAATAAATAATGAAAATTTCTCGTTTAGAGAAACTATAAGATTGATAATTTCTTTAGCCGCTCAAATGAAATGAAAAATTTATCAAATGGATGTTAAATCTGCATTTTTAAATAGGTTTCTTGAAGAAGAGGTTTACATAGAACAACCCAACGGCTATGTGGCGAAAGGATGAGAAAATAAAGTCTTTAAATTGAAAAAGGCTCTATATTGCCTAAAGCAAGCACCAAGGGTATGGAACAGTAGAATTGATAAATATTTTCAAGGTAATAATTTTACTAAATGCCCTCATGAGCATGCCCTTTATACAAAAGTGGAGAATGGAGATATTTTGTTTGTTTGGATGATTTGATTTTCACCGGCAACAACCCAAGAATGTTTGAAGAATTCAAAGAGAGGATGGCCCTGAGAATTTGAAATGACAAATATTGGGCTCATGTCATATTATCTTGGGATTGAAGTCAAGCAAATGGATGATGGGATATTCATTTCTCAATAAGGCTACGCCAAAGAAGTTCTCAAGAAATTTAAAATGAGTGACTGCAAGCCAATCAGCACACCCATGGAAAGCAAGTCAAGTTGTCAAGACATGATGATGGAGAAAAGGTGGACCCAACATTTTTCAAAATATTTATTTGGAAGCTTGTGATATTTGACATGCACAAGGCCAGACATACTCTTTGGAGTTGGATTTGAGAGTCGATTCATGGAGAAACCAACCATGACACACATGAAAATGGCCAAAAGGATTCTTCGCTATATAAAAAGTACCCTTGACTTTGGCTTATTCTATTCATCATCTAATAATTTTAAACTTGTTGGATATAGTACTGACTTCTTGCTCTCAATGGGAGACACAACGCTTAGTTGGATTTTGAAGAAGCAACCAATATCACATTTTCCACTTGTGAAGCTGAATATGTGGCTGCCTCATCATGTGTTCTCATTTAATTTGGCTTAGAAAACTTCTAAAAAAGCTCAGTTTCATGCAAAAGGATGCAACAGAGATTTTTGTAGACAGCCAATCAACTCTGGCATTAGCTAAAAATCCAGTATTTCATGACCGTAGCAAGCACATTGACACAAGATATCACTTCATCAAAGAATGTATTGAAAAAAAAAAGGCTCAATTGACATATTTGTAAGGTCACATGATCAAATTGCCAACATTCTCACCAAACCTCTCAAGCATGAAATCTTTCACAAATTCAGGAATCTCCTTGGAGTTAAAAAATCAAGTTTAAGGGGGATGTTGGATCATAAACTTGTTTTGGGCCAAAATAGTCCAAGTGATAACAAATAGGCCTAAATAGGCCCAAGCATGAAGGCCCATGAAAGTTCTAGAATATATATCTAGAAATATCTAAGAAAGTCTAAGCCAAAATATCTAGATATTTTGTATCGTAAAATCTAGAAATTAGTCACATGTTATAATCTAGAATGTTGTGACACCCCAAAACATATTTACTTAATTAATCTGTGAAAACAAAATGGAATTATAACATTAATCTATGGGAATATGAGGGAATTGGTGCAAATTGTTTCAAGAAGCCTCGTGAATGACATGGTAAGCCATGTGGTGAAACCACGTGATTGCACAGTGCTGCATAGTGCAGCATAGTGCTGCGTAGTAAGGATTTTTTCACCTATAAATAGATGAGTTGCATGGTAATGAAATTACAAAAATAACAAGCGAGGGGTATATGAGAGAGTGAGCCGAAGTCAGAAATGAGAGTAAAGGATCATATTTGAGGTGCGTTTTATTATATTTTGAGCTACCATAAATTGTTTTTTATAAAATCTGTTTTGCAAATTATATTAGTTTTTAAAGTATATTATTTGTTAAATAAACCCTATTTGCTTACCAAGGGAAACTCATGGATATAACTATTTATTAAATGTGTTTTGCACAATTATTTTGTAAGTACCATGTAGACACCCCATTTTTGACCGACCTTAAGACTCAGACGTCACCGATTGAGCGCTCGGTGATGTTGCATATTGTGCTCGTTCAGAAGTCTCAGAGTCGCGGCCGTGCGCCCTGCCTCCGGACTTCCGAACTCTCTTTTGTGCCTTGCCTCGGTTTGCGAACCGGACTCGGTTTTCTTTGTTTTCTTTCCTGAGGGGAGGGAGAGGTCCCGTAGACCATCTCTCAGTGGCTGTGGGCTACATTTCGTGGCCATAGGCCATTTTGCCCATTTCGGAGCCCGGTTCCCGGTTTTCGGAGCCGTCAGGCCGTGTGCCTCGGTTCGGGACCACCCAACCATCTCCGATTCCTCCGGTTTTTGGCATGCATCTCATTTACTCCCTTTCAAGGGACACTGGGGTCTTAGATACCCACTTCGTGGCCAGACACCACTTTCGGTGCTTAACGGCCGGTTTTCGGGATCCCGAACTGCGTGTTTTGGCCCCCGAGCATTCGTTTTGCATCGATTTTTGTTCATTTTTGGCAGGTACCTCTGTTTTATCATAAGGAAGGTCACTGGAGGGTGGGAGGACAGTAATTGTCTCAACAACCAGTTATGCTCCTCCGGCGCCTCCCGGCGCCCGTTTTTCTCACTTCCGGGCTAATGTTGAACACCCTAGGGCCATTTTCTTCGAGCCAAAACCACACATTTGTGTTGTACACACATGGGAGGACCCTAAAAAATGGTGCTCGGCCAGTAATTCTTCCTTTCATTTTGGGACCTCTCCTAGAGGTGGCTTGTTGTCTCTCCTGCTTCAGAGTTGTCAATTTCCAACCACAGGGCCTTGTTGTACATACATGAGAGGACACTACCCTTTGGTGCTCGGCCAGCAATTTTCACTTCCCATTTTTGCCCTTGGCCGGCCGGCCATGGGGGGTGGCCGGCCGGCCACCTCCAGCAAAAGCAGCTAGCCGGCCTGCATCCTCACTCTGTGTTCATTACAGCTGTATGGCTGTTTCTTCAAAATATCTGGGCATCCGGGGGATATTTTGGGAGGGAAAGCTTGGGTGCATTTCCCTCCTCTTTTACACCCCCTTCTTGGCCTTTATAAGTGGCTGGCCAACTCCTTCATTAGGGTTACAAAAACTTCCTAGAAGAGCTCCTAAGCATTTGCCTACATCTCCCTATCCAAAAACCTCCAAAAACTTCAAGTGTTAGCCTCATTTGTTCATCAACACCAAGCCTCACCATCACCACTTCCATTCCAGCAGCAAAGGAAGGTTTTTCAAAGGCTAAGAAGCAACAAATTCAAGCCAAAAAGCAACAAAAGTCTTGTCTTCAAGGGTGAGTACTCTTTTACCCTTTTTGAGCTTATTCTTGCTTCATTTTTCTACCCTATTTTCTTGAGGTTTTGGGCTCCGACCCTAACTGATTTTAGGCTTATTTTGAGCCCCTCTACAACATTGTAGAAGGGCTCAACCTTGTTTGGATCTTCTACATACCACTTGCTTCAATATCCATCATATTTACCGTAAACTTGCATGCTATTTTTAGCTCATGTACATTTGTTTTTGGAGCATTCCATAAACTGTGATTGAGCTTATTTTGAGCTCCTTTGCAACATTGTAGAAGGGCTCAACCTTGTTTGGTGCTTCCATGCATGACCTCTCTTTATAGCCCCTATTTGGTCCATATTTTGCATGCTATTTCTAGCCCATGAGTGATCTGTTTTCAAGAAAAATATAAACTGTGAGTGGGCCTATTTTGAGCCCCTCTTCAACATTGAAGAAGGGCTCAACCCTGTTTGGCCTTTCTATCATACACTTGCTTCATAATCTCTCACATTTACCGTAAATTTGCATGATTTGTTTGGCCTACATGTGATCTGTTTTGGAGCATGTCATGAACTGTGAGTAGGCTTATTTTGGATCCCTATACAACATTGTAGAAGGGATAAACCTTTTTGGGGGTCTCCATGTTGTGCTTGTCTTTATATCCCTCTTTGGCTCCCATTCTTGCATGCTTTGTTAGCCTATTTTAATTCTGTTTTTGGGCCATCCTCAGAACTGAAATGGGTCATTTTTTGACCCTCTGGACATATTTCATTAAGGGTCTTAGGCTGTTTGGTGAATGCTTGGTATACCTCTCTTTATAGCCCTCTTTTGGCTCATATTTTGCATGCTATGTTAAGCATATCTACATACTGTTTTGAGGGTTGTCATCTACTGTAAATGTGCATATTTTCGGCCCCTCTTCAATTTTTTAGAACTGTATTTTTCAGTTTGAGCATTGAATATACCACTTACTTCATTATTCCCCCTTTTTCCCCCATGTTTGCATGCTATTTTTGCCATACTTATGTTTGTTGTTTGGCCATACTTTGTACTGGAAAAATGTTAGTTTAGGGACTTCCTAGCATCTGTCTTTACACTTCATGTCCACATTGTGCATGTTTGGTATAGCTGCAAGTCATTTCGGGTACTTAGCATAGCATTTCGGGCATCGGGTGTAATTTTGCTACAATTCGGGGGCTGTTTTTGCATCATTTTGGCTGCTGAAATTTGCATTTTCCATATGCCATATGCCACGCCTCATTTGCATGCCATTTCATGCCTTAGGGCCTTTGCCTCGGTATGCGTGCCCGTGTGCACGCATTTCGAGGCACTCCATTTTTATCCGATGGCCTCTTATGTGAGTGTGGCTGAGGCTCACTCATGTTAGCGTAAGTCCATTTTACATTCCGTATGCCATTTTAGCATCATTGCATTGTGTATGCCATTGCCTCGGTTTGCGTTCCCGTGTGCACGTATTTCGAGACATCTCATTTTAGTCTCATCACATCGTGTATGCCATTGCCTCGGTTTGCGTGCCCGTGTGCACGCATTTCGAGATATCTCATTTTAGCATCATTGCATTGTGTATGCCATTGCCTCGGTTCGCGTGCCCATATGCACGCATTTCAAGGCACTTCATTTTTATCCGACGGCTTCTTATGTGAGTGTGGCTGAGGTCCACTCATGTTAGTGTAAGTCCAATTTGCATTGCATATGCCATTTCATGCCTTAGGATCATTTCCTCGGTTTGCGTGCACGTGTGCACGCATTTCGAGGCATTTCATTTTCATAGCATTGTGTATGTTAGGATTGCATGTTAGTTGCATTTCATGCATATCATGCATATTGCATCGTGTTTGGGATAGGGGTTAGCTCGGGCACGGGAAACGAGGCGCGTTTCGTACTCCGAGTGACGGAACGGATCTCAATTCCCAAGTCACCGACACTCCGGATTATCCGTGATGGAGTTAGGTTTTATTGTAGCATTCATACGCATTCATCCTATATTGAGTTGTGCAATCCGACTCCTCGGCCATCATGCATCGAGATGCGTGATTGGTGGCACGAGGATCGATGCATGCATATATTTGTGAAATACATTGCTATGCCCCTTTCCTGCTCTCTGTTGCAGCAAAATGAAGAATCAGCAACTTTTCGGAGTCTGGCACGCGTTTCGAGAAACATTGCAAACAGAGGCTAATAGGGGCATCCCAGTGGATTTCCGCGCAAGGCAGCTCCGACATGCAACATTCATCAGAAGCAAGGCAGTCCCTGGCTTGCATGCCAGTTTACAGTTTTTCTTAGTTAAATCTGTTAATTAATTAGGAATTTGTATATTATTTGGACTGTAATATTTTGGACTGTATTATTCTTTCATTTGGGACTGTATATTTATTTGGACCCTCTGCGCGAG